>OY730195.1:2972648-4450222 GCA_963422505.1 Pseudognaphalium luteoalbum | reverse complement strand
GAAGAAATCCGGCGCAAAATACGCTTGAAGCGTTGGGGATTAGTCAATTGAATCCCCTCAAAAGCTGACTGTGGTGGCACATCACCCTCAGAATCCGGAGGAGTGGGCCCACCATCATCGGAATCAACCTCAACTCGATCAACTTGATCAATATCATCAAGATCTTGAGCAATGTTGGCATCTACTAAGTCGTCCTCGTTGACCGGAGGCACGACATTATCCAAAAAACCATGATCGTGCGGCGCAACGTAGTTTTCGTTTACTACGTGCCCGAAAAGGTCACGATCGGCCAAAACTGGCTCGCCCTTTGGCGCGAGCTTGCAGTCATTAAAGACTCGCAGCAGCATCGGCGTTGGGACCAAAAGAGACCTCTGATCTGGTGCAATACCGAGATCCAGGTCATTTAGCAGGAGCTGCACAAAACGAGGATATTGTAGCCATTTATCCTTCCCAGCCCTGATGTTTTCCACCATATTCCCAAAAATATAGCCGCTAAAGTTATACGGCTTATTATATACTAGAGCTAACATAAGCGACAAAGTCAGATGACTTGCCGCATCATACCCTCCCTTCCTCGGAGATAAGCAAACGATAATAATATGACACAGATACCTCCAAACCCTGCAGAGGTATTGCTTCCTGAAGTCGGAAAGCTGGTTTGCTGGATAACCCATCCGTTGAAGTCCCCCGTAGATAAACGTGGTGGGGAAGATGGTGGGCATCGTGGAGTTGTCATCAAAACGAAGAACCCGTCGAATAGAGTTTTCGGTGATCTCGATTTCATCACCGAACATGGTGGAAACAATCCTTGGGACATCACCCTGAACTCGGATCACAGCGTGATCATAGAACTCCTCAATTTGATTCATGTACACAGGAGTGGAAGCAGTGATGGCATAGAAAATCCTTGATCGGCGTAGAAATTCGATCATCGGCCTAAAGGGCGCCGAATTCGCATGAGTAGACTCAAGGAATGCCGTGATATTGTGTCGGGTGTTGGTACGGCGGTAGTAGTTCTGTAACTCGGCCATCTGTAAGCTAAAAATACAAATAAAAGTAACCGAAAACGTTAGAAAGTTAGCCCGAACACAGAAAGGTTGGAAAACAAATTTTGACTTTAGGCGTCACTTAGGGTAAGTGACGCATGGCAACTACCGTCACTTAGGAAGTGTCGTAAGGTACAGTGTTTAAAATTGAAATCAATTTGTAGCGTCACTTACTGGAAGTGACGCTATCAAGCGTCACTGGTGTAAGTGACGTTTGAAATTTGAGGTTTAAAGTATACGACACTTTGCAAGTGACGGATGAAGATCATGCGACATTTAAACTAGTGACGGTATCCTAAGTCAGTCATTTAAACTAGTGACGGATATACATAAGCGTCACTTAGACAGTCACTTGGGGTAGTGACGCATGTAAAGGCGTCACTGGAAGGAGTGACGGTTTAAACAGGTAAAGCAAGTATATGCGTCACTAAATGAGTCACTTACGAAGTGACGCAAAATCAAGCGTCACTTGTGAAGTGACGGTATGGGTTACCAAATTACCAAAGTGCGTCACTTTAGGGAAGTGACGCAGGAAGTGTCGCAACGATGAAGATCATCGTGCACTGTTCATACCCAGAAATCAAAATTTAGGGGTTTTAAAAAACAAAGTAACCGGTGTGTGCGCTAGGTAACGACGAATAAGAGACACTATATATTACATCAAAACACTAACATACAATCATTTAATCGAATGATTTGCATAGCGAAACCCTAACCCGTAACCCTAAATTAAATAGCAGCATATATATCGAAGGATAATGGGTAAAAGAAGTACCAAAAGGGTCGTGTGGATGAGAGGAACTAGAGAGAAAGCACAGAAGTGCACTAGAGAGCCGCAGTAAGCACGAATCGAGCGAAGAGAATGCACAGAGGGAAGTGACGCAGAGACAGTGTAAGTGTCGGTGTGTCAGTGCAAGTGACGCTATAGTAATTTGAAATGTGGTGAGGTTGAGTGTCGTGGGGAAGAGGTATTTATACACCGACCCTTGTATGCGTCACTCAACCCGACACTTATAGCGTAACTTATCCCGGCACTGACTGCGTCACTTGAGTGAGTGACGCAATATCGTATGCGTCACTCGGAGCGTCACTTATGAAAGTGACGCACAGTTCACTTAAAGTGAAAAATTTGCGATTTCATCGATGGTTTCGCGTTGTGATTTCGGTACTTAAATTTGAAAATGTAATTGCAACTTGGATAATAACTAAATTACACTAACTTAGAGAAAATAAGACATATACAAGAAAATGTAAATTAACAATTATTCTTATAACTGATACCACATGTAGGTATTGAGATAACGATCCGATAGATCAGAGATAAGGGACCTCTTCACTTTAAATTAACCACTTAGAGAATTAACACACTCTTTTTGGTGACGGAGTTGATAAAGTCTGATTAGGGATCATATCGGAATAACATGCATTTATTAGGAACAGTAAGTGTTATTTCAATCATCAGTATCTTTGTCCTCTTAAAATTTACTTGATATACTAAAAACACTGCTTATAAAAATTATTTCAAAAAACGATTATTAGTATATTTGTCCACTTAAACATGTTATACGTACGACTAAGAGGTATTTTATTATTATTGGTATGTTTATTTCGCTGTGGTTCCCATCATAGATATACATCTTAACTTAAAACATAGACCATGTTTTGAGTTACAGATAGAATATAAGAAAATCAATTTTAAGAATCAAGTCAGCGGTGACAGGTCTGTACTTACGTACAACAGAGCGACATAACTTGATCCAGGTTTAAGCAAAACCAAACTTGGTCAAACCTTTTTGGCGACCTTGTAAGGTATCTTAATTTTTTAAAGACTTTTCAAGTACTTTGACTTGTGTTTGCTTAATTTTAAAATATATATTAACAGAAACCAGGTCTATACTTACGTATAACAAAGGAGACTGTCAATATATACCCCCAAATGAAATCATATAAACATCTTTCACAAAAAACATGTCTAGTATAAGTAAGAATTTAGGACTTTTTGTCATACATCTAATAATGTTGTACCACTTGAAATAGACAATTATTGATTAAGCTTCTTAGGACATCTCGAAGTGTTCTGTATAACATGCCTACTAATATATCGTATGATGAAGATAATGTTTATAAAAACTGTTTTTAATATGTCAGATAAATCTACTGACACATCAAAGATAAACCTTAAAAATTCCATTTTTATGCATGTCACCCGATGTACTATCATATCCCAAGTTGTTTACAGACACAACTTCAACGTCTATTTTTTTAAAATGTAGCAACCTTGCATTTCTTAAATACTAGAAAGTATAAAGAGTGGCAGTTGCGTTTTTTTTTTTTTTTTTTTTTTTATAATAAAACAGTACTTTTAAATATATCCAAGTCACAAATTACTTTTTCGTGGTAAAGAACCTAAGACCGATCATGTTGACTAATTCATCAAAGCGGGCTCTTGAGAAAGCCTTAGTGAATAAGTCAGCGTTTTGTTTCAGGGTGTCAATATGGACAAGGTCAATGAGGTGTTTCTCATAGCAATCCCGTATAAAGTGAAACCTAATCTCTATGTGTTTGGTTTTAGAGTGTTGTACGGTATTGCGTGTGATAGATATGGCAGCAGTGTTATCAATATAAATAGGAGTTAAAGTTAAGAGTAACCCGTAGTCGCGCAGTTGATGCTGAATCCAAAGAACTTGAGAGCAGCAGCTTGCAGCAGCAATGTACTCGGCCTCCGCTGTTGAAGTAGAAACCGTAGTCTGTTTTTTGCATTGCCATGACACCAAGCGGGTTCCAAGAAACTGACATCCTCCTGTGGTAGACTTCTTATTGATGTTGCAGCCGCCATAATCTGAATCGGAGTAGGCAGAGAGCGTGAAGTCCTTCTCATTTGAATACCATAGACCAAGTGTAGGTCTATATTTGAGATAACCAAAAATCCGCTTCACCGCCTTCATATGAGAAACCTTTGGTCGTGCCTGATATCGTGAACAAATGGAGACAGCAAAAACGATATCAGGTCTTGAGGCAGTGAGGTACATAAGAGAACCTATCATCGAACGATAATCCTTTTCTTTGCAGTCCTCATCATCCTCAGCAGGTCCAAGATTATGGTTGAGTTCAATAGGAGTTCCATAAGGTTTACAAGTGAGCATATCATATCGTGTCAACATGTCATGGACATATTTTGACTAATGAATATACATGCCTTTGGATGACTGCTCAACTTGCACACCTAAGAAAAAGGTAAGATCTCCCATTGCACTCATCTCGAAAGCTGATTTCATGACCTCTTCAAATTCTTTACATAGAGCCTCATTCAACGATCCAAAGATGATATCATCGACATATACTTGAACAAGTAACAAATCATCGCCTTTTCCTTTTGTGAAAAGGGTACTGTCGATGGTGCCCCGTGTAAAGCCATTGTCCACCAGATGAGTAGCCAGCCTGTCATACCATAGGCGTGGAGATTGATGAAGTCCATACAATGCCTTATTGAGTTTGTAGACATAATTTGGATGCACCGAATCTTCAAACCCTGGAGGCTGTTGAACATAAACTTCCGTATCAATTTTACCATAAAGGAAAGCGCTTTTAACGTCAAGTTGCTTGACCCGAATTCCTTTAAATGATGCAAATGCTAAAAAGATACGGACGGACTCCAATCTGGCGACAGGGGCAAAAACCTCATCATAATCAAGTCCTTCAATTTGAGTATACCCTTGAACAACTAGTCTTGCTTTGTTCCTCGTGACAACTCCTCTATCATCCTTCTTGACGCGATATACCCATCGAGTGCCTTTCGGATCGGCACCTTTGGGTAAGGGAACAAGCGTCCACACTTGCAGCTTGTGAAATTGCTGCAGTTCATCTTGCATGGCCTCGACCCAGGATGGGTCTTGCAAGGCCTCCGCTACTTTCTTCGGTTCAGTTTGGGAAAGATGGCAAGAGTTGACGGTTGCCATAAATCCCAGAACCTGATTAGCTGAAGTATCCGTATCTTCAGCAGTTTGCTTCGCCTGACGTCTAGTTTGAACAGATGAATGGGGATCACCAATGATGTTTTCAACAGGGTGATTCCTATGTGTCCTAGTAACTGGAATAGCATCTGGCACAAGATTTAATTCCAAGTTATTCAGATCCCCTTCAGTGGCAGAAGCATCTTCGTTTTCTTCATTAGAGAAGAAGTGAGAATATTCCATGTCTGCTGCATCCTCCAATGGAGGCATATTAGGATCATTCGGAAGATCCTCGGTGTTAACGGGGTTTGAAGCAGATGGAATAGTGGTTATTTGTGGTGAAGGTGTAGCAACAGATGCAGGAGAAGTAGTGGATGTTGAGGCAGGCATATCTGGTGTTGGAGTAGGTGAAGGAGTGGATGTTGTATCAGGTATAGGATTGGATGTAGAAGAAGAAGATGTTTGTTGAAAAACATCGAGTCCATGAAGCATGGTGATTAAATCTTCAGTGACATCATCCTCCGGAACATTAAAAGAGCTGAAAAGATTCCCATAATTAAAGAACCAATCCGGACCCTTTCCTTGAGGTGGTTCCGTATACCGTAGGCATTTGACCTCAAAGTGTTCCTCGATCTCGTTCGATGATTTGTTGTATACCCGTTTGTTTGGAGAATTGACCGAATATCCGAGAAAAATTCCTTCAACGGCTTTATCGCCAAACTTAGGGACACGATCTTTAGTAATCATAATCAGACACGGACATCCAAAGGGTTCCAGAAACTGCAGATTCGGCTTGCGATTGTTGAAAAGCTCATAGCAAGTCTTATTCTTCTTTTTAACTGAAAGAACCCGATTCAATACATAGCAAGCAGTATTTACTGCTTCAGCCCAGAAGATAATAGGTAATTTGGAATCCGCTAACATGGTGCGAGCGGTTTCAATAATTGTCCTATTCTTCCGTTCAGCAACTCCATTTTGTTGAGGTGTTCTCGGAGCACTAAATTGATGTTCAATACCTCGAGAAGCACAAAATAACTCAAGAGTTGAGTTCTTGAATTCGGTTCCGTTATCGCTCCGCAGCCTCTTAACTTTTAAGTTGCACAAATTTGCCAACTTATCCAACAAATAGCCTAAAATACCCGCTGTCTCATCCTTAGTTGCGAGAAAGTAGACCCACGAAAAGCGTGAGTAGTCATCTATTACCACTAAACAATAAGAACGACCACCTATGCTCTTTGTAGACACAGGACCAAAAAGATCCATGTGCAGTAGTTCTAACGGAGCATTTATGGAATTCACTACCTTAGACTTATGGGACTTCTTGTGGAGTTTGCCCTTGTGGCAAGAAACACAGTCGTCTTTCAAGGCGAAAGACTGTTTCGGAACTCCACGGACCAAGTCGTTGTTGACTAGGAAATTCATTTTACGGAAATGAATGTGTCCCATACGTCTGTGCCAAAGGAGTGATTCCTTCTCTGAAGCCTTCGAAAGGAGACAAGTGTATTCGCTGGTAGTCTCCACAGTTCGCATATTCATTATATATGTGTCATTTCTTCTTGGAGCACGCATTACTACCCATTCTTCCGGAATAACGTACCCTGGCTTCAATATGACACACTCGGTTTTTGTAAACGATGTGGTATAATCCTTATCACAGACTTGTGATACACTTAACAAATTATGTTTAAGCTCGGACACATAGTTTACATTTTCAAAGCTAACCTTTCCATTGGTTAGTGTACCTCTCCCTGAAATTGTTCCTCCCGTATCTCCAGCAAAGGCAACGTGACCTCCCGCATATGGTTTAAATCCACTAAGAGAGACACATCACCCGTCATGTGTCGCGAGCAGCCACTATCCATGAACCATTCGCTATCTTTTATCCGTTCAGACTACTGCAACACATTAATATGAGGAGATTAGTGAGAAACGGTGACCCAAGCCTTTACAGACTTAGGTCGACCATAGTCATCAACAATAATCACATCAGATAAAACTTTATTTTTAAACAAATCAGATTTTGAATCTGATGTGTTATCATTGATGACTTTGGAGTCCGTAATAGACTCCTTTAACTTCCAAACTTTTGCTGGTTCGAAATTTGGCTTTGAAATAGTGTTGGACTTTGGTTTTAACAAAATATTTTGTCCAACACTAACAACTTTCTTTGCCGGCTTGGGAGAGTCAGAGTGATGCCTAGGAGGTGATTTCGAAAAAGAATTTCTATAGAAAGATGTCCTAGGCATATCTCTCCCATACCGCTGATGAGAAAGTTTGGGACAAGCACGGATCAAATGTCCTTGTTTCTTACAATAGAAACAAGAACGAGTCTCATGAAATTGTAGAGACGGAGGGTGTACTGGAGGATGTGACACAACATTTTTAGAACATGAACATGCTGTACATGTTTTAGAAAGTGCTGGTCTTGGTTTAGAGGGTGAGGCTAAAGTTTTATTAACTTGAACTTTTTCACTTGTCACCTTATGTTTTAAAACATTTGTCGGTGACTTTTGAAGTTTCTCATTTAAAAACTTATTTTCCCTTTTATTTTGAACCTTGTTTACAGGTTCAACTTTCAAAATCTGTTTTTCAGGTTTAGCCTCAACCTTCTTAAACTCAGGATATTCCTGATCAGTAATATCCTCTATCTCAACAATATTATCAGTATGGATTTGAGACTGAGCTTTAACAAACTGAGGCGATGGATACTCTTGCCTCTTGGTTTTCTCCGTTGTCAGTTTGTTAAGCTTGGCTTCTTTGGCCTTAATACCATATAACTTGGTATAATCGACTGAAATCTCCTCAAGGCCCTGTTTAGCAATTGAGGGACAATATTCAGCATTAGAAGGTGGTGGTACTTGGTTATAACCAAGGCCTTCCTTCTTTTTGCCGCTAGTCCCTTGTTTACTAACTATCTCATTAAAGACTTGTGTTGCGGAGGTTGAACTTAAGATTTTACTTTTATGATTCTCAAACTCATATTTTAAATCAGATAATTCTTTTGTCAACAATTCAATCTCAGTTAGATAACTTTTAATTGCGTCTTGTTGACTAAAGACCTTGGCCTTAAAAGTTTCGGTATCTAATTTATGAGCTTCAAGATGTTGTTCATAAAGTTTTTCATTTTCTAATAAAAAATTATTAGATTCATTAAGCTTAACTATCTTGTCCCGCAAATTTTGATTGTCTTTTTGATAGACCTCAAGGGATTCAGTCAGATTAATACACGAAACACAGTTAAAAGGCTCAACAGGTTCAGTTGTTACCTCAGGAGTGATGTGAGCCATTAGACATTGAAACTTTTCAGCTTGTGCACTCCAATCAAAGGTAGTTGGCTCAAAAACGATCAAAGCATTGTCTGCCGCCAACGATTTTGCTTCCTCTTTCTCAGTTGCTTTGGGAGGATCTGGCTTTGTAAAACCTGATGATGGCATCCTAGGTTTCTCACATTCCCTTGCAAAATGACCAAGGTTCTGACAGTTATAGCATCGAACCTTACTCTTATCAAACCCGAACCCAGTCTTCCCATTTCCTTCTAAACTTTTTCTGCCCGTTCGCTGCAAGAACTTTTGAACTCTTCTGGAAATCATCGCTATGTTCCAGTTCAAATCCATCTGCTCCAAATCATCATCATCCAGTTGAGCATAGTCTTCTTTGGTCATCTCCAATGTAGTATTTGGTTGAGTAACCAAATCCTTATAAGAGCTAATAAAAGCTGTATAAATTGCAGCTTGCTCTTGAATTGCTGGTGATGCAGAAACCGGTTGTTGGGTTCCTTGATTTATGCAAGCAGTACCGGAAACATACGCCGCATGAGTCTCCACAGCTGAATATGATGAAGAATTTGTATCTGACATAAATGCCATTCCTCCATAACTCTTACCCGTATTTACTTGGCTTCCATACAGAGAAGGATTTTGTACAAATCCAGTTGACTTGCATTCCTTCTTCTTCAACTCCATAGCATGGGCTTGAAGAACTCCAATGAGTTGATCCAAAGTCATCCCAGATAATTCTTGATTTTCCTTCAAGAATTGAACTTTCACATCCCATGCACTTGGTAAAACATCCAATAGCTTTTTATTAATCTCCAGTGCAGTGAGAGTATATCCTCCTTCAGTCAATTCACTCACAAGTTGTGAGTATCGAGTAAACAGTCCAGCCGTCGTCTCATTAGGTAAGGAGTCAAACAAATCATACTGTTTCTTAATTAATTCCAGTTTTGCCTCCTTATATTTCTCATTTCCTCCACACCTGGTCTCTATCGCTTTCCATAAATCATAGGTTATGTCATGAGTTTTGAACAGTCTCATGACATCCTTTGTCAAACACATACATATGGCTGAATGTGCTTTCCTTTCCAGTTGATAATCTTTCTTCTCCTGAGGTGTCATAGCAGTGAAAGATTTTGGCGGAGGAACACCACGATAGTTTCCTTCAGATACAGGAGCCTCATATCTTTGTTTCAATGGACCCCACAATTCCGGACAGTGAAAGTCCACAAACTGTTCAAATCTATCCCTCCAATAAGCATACTCCATATCTGCGGTAAAAAGAGGAGGTTTATTATTTGAACCAATATCATTGCCCTGTTTTAACATTTCTCGAATTCCCCTAATATCTTCCTTATCCGTTGCCATTGAAGATATACCTGAAAATGTACGCAAAAACAAGAACTCGAAAAATATTAGTAATTAAGGCGTCACTTATCAAGTGACGCACTGAAGTGTCGCAACGACTAGCGTCACTAGGTTAGTGACGCTATCGAGTGACGGGTGGAGTGACTGATGACACTAAAGATAAGTGTCGCTCAATCAAGCAAGTGACGCACTCAAGTGACGTACCTGAGTGACGTTTTAAACGGAGTGTCACTAAAGGAAGTGACGCAATAAAAACAAACAGGCGTCACTAAAGGAAGTGACGCTAAAAAGTCAAGTGACGTGCAACAGTGACGCACGTTAGTGACGGTGGATTAGGGTAGACGACACTTAAGTGAAGTGTCGTATAGACCTCAAGTGACGCTTCAAGTGACGGTATAACCCTAATTTGGAATTAGCTAGTGCCGCAAGAAGTGACGCGTCGAAGTGACGGGTCGAGTGTCGCAAAACGGCTGTAAAATTCCAAAACCCTAAAAAATTCGAATTTTCGTTTATGAAACTCAAATTTCTTGAACCCTAATGGACGAAACCTGTGAATGTTGATGAATATTGACTGAGATTCACCTTTGCACCTCAAAATCCGTATTAATTCGCAATTCTTAAATCAATCAAAACCGAAATCAATCCAAAATAGCTTCTAAAACGTCAATTTGATCACCGCAAGGCTCTGATACCAGTTGAAAGTGCGTATTGCTAGGATCTAGATGACAATTGACTTACAATTGAAAGGCGGAATCAATCAATTGCATATATCAACAATAAACACAAACCGAAACGAAAGTTATTCACTAAGTAAACAAAGAAATCGGCTTGTATATTGATTTTGGAACGATTACAGAGATGCTATTTCGACAAATGATGCTAGGGTTTCGTCAACCCTAGCCTAAAACCCGTAGGTTTCTATTTATACTAAAAACACAGCCGACATGCGTCACTTGGGTAAGTGTCGCATGTGGCCGCCTTAATGCGTCACTTACCTAAGTGTCGCTATGCGTCACTTAATCAAGTGTCGCTATGCGTCACTCAGACAAGTGTCGCCTAAACCAAAACACGAGTGTCGCATTTAACAAAAACTATATTTCTATTAATTAACAAACGACACTAATTACAACTCGATAGACCAACTGACAGACACTCAAAGATGCATCAACAGATTAGCATAAAGCTTAGTGAGTGAATAAATAACCAACATCTCAACTTAGCATAACAACCCTGTTTACAGCATTAGCAACCCTGTTTACATCATAAAGTGTCATAAACAGTCAACTTCAAAGAGGATCGGTGGTCCTTGAGGTACCCTCATGCCGCGGTGGCCCCCAAGCAACGCTTATCAACCATCTGTATTGGCCTATACAGAAGATACCGATAGCTTAATGCTATTCACATACAACTAAGGTTCCTATTAACGATATGTACAAGGAACCCTCCCCGTCGGCCAACAATAGAAACTAAGCCCAGCTCCATGCTGACCTCAATACCACATGATGCCTAATGGCTATATATCATATAATCACATAATCAATGATCAACATATCAGACTAAACAGTCTATAATATCATGGCCGACTAAACAGTCTAACAACAGTAAAACTATGTTTACCCGTTGTAACCAAAATTGTTACAACTAGGTCACATTGAGGATTACAGATCCACTCACCATTACCTCAGTCGCCCACTCAGAAGTCTAATATTACTGAGTCTTCTCACAATCTGAGAATACAAATAAATAATGAGTTAGTAACTCATTCATAATGTTGGTGCATCTTAGTGTGTCTGTCAGTTGGTCTAAGTCTGTTATGTGTTTGATATGTAATTAAGTTAGTTAATAACTTTTGTTTTAATTACATTTTGTGTTTTGGCGACACAAGGTCTTTGTGTCGCAATAGTTACCTTGGCGACACAGCTTGTGTCGCATGAGTTGGCTTGGCGACACATCTTGTGTCGCATAGACCAGGTTAGGTCTTTGGTATAAATAGGTTATTTCGGCTCATTTGTCAGGGTTGACGAAATTGTGAGATCAGTGAGCATATTGTAAGTGTTATAATTAATATAAGCTGATCAACTTTTGGTATTGAATTGCTATACTTTGTGATTTGCTTTGTTTATTCGTTTAAACGTTTATATATTCAATCAATTGTATTCCGCACGTTTGATTGAGTAAGGATTCGATTAGGTCCGACTACAGGGGTCCTACAAGTGGTATCAGAGCCAAAATCACACGATTTGGCATTATTGAATCCGTTCTTGATACGTTTCTCGAATAATTGTGAGTATATTGAATTAAAATCTTCATTGAAAGGTGTTCAAAAGCTGATTCTTGCTATTTCTGGAAGATTTTAGGTTTATTTTTTCGTCCATCAGTCGTAAATTTTCGTGTGGTTATCGAAAATTTTCGATTTTAGGGTTTTTTGGTCGCTGGTCAGCCGTTTCTGCGACATAAGCTGCGACATATCTTTTGTGTCGCGACTAGGGTTATTGCGACATACGTCTTTCATTAGGCGACACTAGATTGCGACATAAGACTTGGTTTTTTCTTCCGTCGCTATCTTTTGCGACATAAGACTTGGCTTTCTTCCGTCGCTATATATTGCGACATAAAACTTGGTTTTCTTCCGTCGCTAACTTTGCGACATATCATCTGCGACATATCCTCTCTGTCGCTTAAATCTTTTGCGACATATAGATTGCGACATATCCTTTGTGTCGCTTAAATCGTTTACGACATAAATTTGTGTCGCATAACAGTCTGTTTTCTTTTTCTTTTGTGTTATTTATCTATTTTGCAGGTAATTCACAATGTCTTCTTCAACACACTCCATTCAATCTGTAGGAGCTATGCTAAAGCAAAACAATGAAGTTGGTTCTGGAAATAAACCACCTATGTTTATGCCAGGCATGACCTATTCTGATTGGCGCCAACGCTTTGAGTCTTATTTTGGATTAAATGATCCTGAGATGATGATTTACTTAGAGGAGAGATATGAGCGTCCTCTAAAGTCAGGAGTCTACAATGGTCACGCTCCTGAGAAATCGATTAAATCAGTGACTCCAGAGGAAAGAAAAGCTTTTGATATGGAGAGAAAGACTCATGCTGCAATTACTATGGCTTTACCTCAACCCATTATGAGACAGTTTAAACATCATAAGATTGCTTACTGTAACACCCGACTTTTCACATCATAATTTATAATATATTAATCTTAGGAAGCGCGATTCCCAAACATTTACAAAACATTTCAACATCGTTTACAAACTTACACCTTATAATTTCTAATATTTAATTACATATTAACAAAACGGGTGTTACTAAAACTTTCCAACATAACTATCAAAAGGTCAGAGTTAGCGCATCAAGTCAGACATCCGGCTAAACATCCCCAACATATCTACATCAACCAACCAAAATCTGCAAAGCATTTAACAACGAGGGGTTAGCTTACGCTAAGTGAATGGAACCGTAACCGACGGTTCAATCCAATCATAACAAGTCTTACAACTAAATAAACCACAACTAATTAAACACATAAGCACATAACGTCAAGAGGATCGGCGGTTCCTGTATGCTATTCTCAGTATACCACGATCACTGTATGCCATTCGCAGTGATCTACCGATAGCCTGACTACTACCTTCACAGAGTTAGTTAGTTCTCAACTATGTGTCTCAAAGTAACTAAAACAGCTACACAGTAGTAGCCAGACCCAACCAACCCATGTTGACCTCTGAATCAACCATACAACTGAGCAACTTGTCACATAAAGCATATCATATGCAATTATGGAAAAATCAATTGAACAACTTTCACAACTAGATCAATCAACTTCAATCAACATAATCAACAACTGTAATAACTGAAATTAATCATGGCAACAACTACAACATAAGCTATCCTGGTTTACCCGTTGTAACCGAACCCGTTACAACCGAGTTGAACCGAGGACTACGGTAACCACTCACCAATATATATGATCTTCAACTCAGTGGTCTAATCTTACTGAGTTGCCGCCCGCTTATCTGGAATCACAATAACATCAAGTCAGTAACTCATCCCAACTGATTAACTATTACTTTAATTATAAACATATTCAATTAAATAACATCAACTATTATAATATAACAACCAAACTACACCTTTTCTATTTATTACCCAAAATCCACTATTTCAAACCCATAGCAGATCGGCTTCTCATAGCCGATCGGCTATCCTAGTGCATTTCTGAATTTTATTTGCAAAGTCAAGTTCTGTGATGTTTTTAAACTAAAATAGCCGATCTTCTTTGTTTAGCCGTTCGGCTTTACATGCATAACCGATCTGCTATTCTTAGCCGATCGGCTAAGAAGCCCAAACCAGAAACCCAGCAACCTGTTACAACATTCAGCTCGAACCAAATCTCATTTTTACCAAAATCACAACTTCTAAACATGAAATTATCAAAGGAAATCCACAAACATCAAATACTAACATACTATAACACTAATCAAGCTAATCCACCTCAATATCAACCTACATCATCATCAAATCCACAATTTTATACATAAACCCTAACTAACTTAATAAACTTGAAGAACACTTACAATTTCTAACATATAATCATCATGTAAACATCAAATAACTTCAAATAATCATCATATTATCAACAAAACATGATTTTCAAAGCTTAATTCATACAAAACATATATATTCACCATTTATCTAGTTTCATATAAAAGTCTCAAGAACACTTACAACTTTTGAAAGAGATGAAGAGAATGATATGAATAATCTGATCTTTGATGTAATATAATGGATTCAACCACAAACTTGATATAATTTCTTAATAGTTGTTTTAGAGAGTATAAGGGTTCAAGAACAAAGAGAATGAGACTCAAGGTAAAGATGGTAGGTGAAATTGAGTCGGTTTAACCCACTGACTCAATCTTTTATCTGTCTAAATAATATACCCCTTCTAATTCTATTGTCTGGAACCTGAAAATACTCGCGAGATAAAATATTTTATTTTACTGTCAACTTTATTTATTTAAAACAAATAACATTTTACTAGTCACAATAAAAACTAAATCTCTTTTACTTGTTTATTTTCAAAACAACCAAATAAACTATTTTCCTTTATTAAAATAATCTTTTATTTCCAGGCCCAGAAACAGGATGTTACAAATCTTCCCTCCTTAAAGGATTTCGTCCCCGAAATCCAATCCCATACAACATTAACCCAAACGCTACCAATTACACCTAATCATACAATACTAATTTCAACTTATATATCACAACAAAATCAAGATAAAATCTACCTGGGTTGTTATCTTCAAGCAAATCTCCTACTGTCATCTGAAAAGCTCTAGGAGGCGCCATCTTTCTCTTCTGCCCAGCCGATGCCGCAGAACCCGAACCAGAACCCGAACTTCCAGCTAAACCCGAACCTTGATTTAATTTCTCAGGACATTGCCCTGCCCGATGTCCTTCCTTCTGACAGTTCCAACACACAAACTGAGGAAAAATGCAGTCTCTAATACCATGCCCTAACGATCCACATTTAATACACCTTGAAGTCTGAGGAGTACATGGACCCGAATGTCTCGACTTACAACTTATACACCAAGGATTACTTCCCACTGAATCCTCACTAAAAACTAATTTCCTATTCGATTCTTTGTTCCTAGAAGAACTACTTTTAGATTGATGCAAAGCCTTATCTTTACTCAACTTATCTGCTGCCCGCAAATCAACATCCACCGACCTAGCTAATGTAAAAGCCTGAGTTAAAGAATTAGCTAACCTCACCGACGTCCGATAATCTGGAGGTAAGGTCTTAACAAAATGAGAAATCCTCGTCCTCTCATCCGGAACCCATTGTTGAACAAAACGTAACTTCTCTGTAAATTGATTAATAAGCTCATCCATCGTCATTTGCTCAGTCAACTGCAAATCCAAAAACTCCTGCCTAATCCTAATCGTATCAAACTCTGAACAGAATTGCTTACAAATTTCATTATGAAAATCTGCCCAACGAATACTCGATCTCTGCTCAGATGTCAAATGTGCAGTTATAGAGTCCCACCAATTCATTGCTTGACCTTTCAATAATTGTACAGCATAACCAACTTTCAATTCCTCCTCACATTGGCACACCTCAAACTTTCTTTCAGTATCCCTTAACCAATTCAAAGTCACCATTGGATCATTACCTCCTTCAAATTCTTTTGGACCACTAGATTTGAATGTCTTATACGAACACAACTTTCTCTGTTGTTGAGGTACTGGAAACTGATAATCAAAGTTCCTCGGTTGAGTCAACCTATCTTGTTGTTCCTTATACAACTGTTCTATCTTTCTTAACCTTATCACCTCATCCTCTAACTGTAACTGATAATCATCCAGATTCGCATTAGAAGTACCAGTCTGCCCATGATTACCATCATGAGTTTCTGAAGATGGAATATCATTTCTGGAAACATTGTTGATTGGGTTCTCATTATCTGCCATTTCTGTACTCAAACAACATAACTCACAACTTGTTAATCGTTAGTACAACCTATACTAACCAATCAACCTCCCATTCAATAGCTAAACCCCTTACCGGAATGTTTGACTTACACTAACTAGATTTGGGATTGAACATTTACCAATGCTCAATTCACCCAAACCTATGCTCTGATACCAAACTGTAACACCTGACTTTTCACATCATAATTTATAATATATTAATCTTAGGAAGCGCGATTCCCAAACATTTACAAAACATTTCAACATCGTTTACAAACTTACACCTTATAATTTCTAATATTTAATTACATATTAACAAAACGGGTGTTACTAAAACTTTCCAACATAACTATCAAAAGGTCAGAGTTAGCGCATCAAGTCAGACATCCGGCTAAACATCCCCAACATATCTACATCAACCAACCAAAATCTGCAAAGCATTTAACAACGAGGGGTTAGCTTACGCTAAGTGAATGGAACCGTAACCGACGGTTCAATCCAATCATAACAAGTCTTACAACTAAATAAACCACAACTAATTAAACACATAAGCACATAACGTCAAGAGGATCGGCGGTTCCTGTATGCTATTCTCAGTATACCACGATCACTGTATGCCATTCGCAGTGATCTACCGATAGCCTGACTACTACCTTCACAGAGTTAGTTAGTTCTCAACTATGTGTCTCAAAGTAACTAAAACAGCTACACAGTAGTAGCCAGACCCAACCAACCCATGTTGACCTCTGAATCAACCATACAACTGAGCAACTTGTCACATAAAGCATATCATATGCAATTATGGAAAAATCAATTGAACAACTTTCACAACTAGATCAATCAACTTCAATCAACATAATCAACAACTGTAATAACTGAAATTAATCATGGCAACAACTACAACATAAGCTATCCTGGTTTACCCGTTGTAACCGAACCCGTTACAACCGAGTTGAACCGAGGACTACGGTAACCACTCACCAATATATATGATCTTCAACTCAGTGGTCTAATCTTACTGAGTTGCCGCCCGCTTATCTGGAATCACAATAACATCAAGTCAGTAACTCATCCCAACTGATTAACTATTACTTTAATTATAAACATATTCAATTAAATAACATCAACTATTATAATATAACAACCAAACTACACCTTTTCTATTTATTACCCAAAATCCACTATTTCAAACCCATAGCAGATCGGCTTCTCATAGCCGATCGGCTATCCTAGTGCATTTCTGAATTTTATTTGCAAAGTCAAGTTCTGTGATGTTTTTAAACTAAAATAGCCGATCTTCTTTGTTTAGCCGTTCGGCTTTACATGCATAACCGATCTGCTATTCTTAGCCGATCGGCTAAGAAGCCCAAACCAGAAACCCAGCAACCTGTTACAACATTCAGCTCGAACCAAATCTCATTTTTACCAAAATCACAACTTCTAAACTGTTGGGACATGTTTGTGTGTGACAACAGATCTAGCTTTGTAATAGTTGAAACGTTATTTGTAATCAAGTTGATATATTTTGGTTTGTATACACTTAATATGATTTGATAGGCATTTTAGAGCTAATTGTTTGAATGCTAAAAGATGTTAATCAAAGTCAAAGTTTGACTGAAAAAGTCAAATTGCGAAGTTCAGAGAAGAACTTGCGAAGTTCAGTTGAACTTCGCAAGTGGGCCAAGTTCGCATGGGCCATGGGCTGCGAAGTTTGAAGTTCGCAGAAGCCCAGCAGATTTGCGAACTTCGTGAAAACTTAAACTATAAATACAAATCAAACCCTAAATGTTCAAGACTCTTGCCCATACGAATTTCCAGAGGGATTGGTGCGAACTTAAGCATTCTAATCGACTAGGTATTGATAGAATAACATATTGAATCGATGCAAAGTCGTATTTGATAATCCGAATCGCTAGTATATTGCGAAACAATCGTTCACTATCCGTGAACTTAGTATTGACGGATTCCGCACGTTAATACCTAAAGATAACCTCGTTATCGATCCTATACAAACGGACTTACAATTGGTATCAGAGCCTACAGCTAGATACGCGTAGGTTCGGGGTTATTCGGATAATAACGATTGATTTGGGTTTGATTGTACGTGGATTCTTGCGTAAAATCAATTAAAATCACTCTCTGGAAGTTTTTAGATTCGTAATCGACCGAAAACTTAGGGTTTAGTCGATTAGAAATCTAAAATTTTCGTTTTTGGGGTTTTTCAGCCGATTCTGCGAAGTTGGGGTTTTTGGCGAAGTTCAGTGATTTAGCGAAGTTCAGAAAGTTGCGAAGTTCAGTCTTTGCGAAGTTCAGATTTTGCGAAGTTAAGTTCGTGCGAAGTTGAGTTCGTGCGAAGTTAAGTTCGTGCGAAGTTAAGTTCGTGCGAAGTTCGTGAAAAATTCAGATTTTTTTTTAAAAACAAAAAAAAAAAAAAAAAAAAATTTTGCGTTTTTAAGTACCAAAGCTAGCCAAGATGTCTGATGTTAGTAAGTTGATTGAGATGGAACACGAAGTTGGTAAGGCTAGTGGACCACCTAAGTTACTCCGACTCTCAGACTATTATGGTTGGAAGGATAGGTTTGAGTCTTACTGTCATTTCCATGACATAAGCATATGGTTATGTATCAAGTGTGGTTACACCCCTCCAACTAATGTTGTGAATGGAGTGGTTGTTGAGATCACTTATGATAAAATGAGTGACAAAGAAACTAAGGCTTATGAGAAGGAATGTAAAGCTCATCATGCTATCAGGATGAGCTTACCTAAGGACATCAATCATCAACTGAGATCTTTTCATACTGCTAAGGAGCTCTGGGAAGCTCTTGCGAAAAGAGGTGAAGGTAGTCCTCAGGTTATTGCTAGTAAGACCAATCTCCTTGAGAAGCAGTGGATGATGTTCAAAGCTTTTAAGGGAGAAGACCTCGAGGCTTATACTGAAAGATATTACCACTTGTTAAGTGAGCTGATCACACATAACATTGCCTATACTGATGCTAAAATTGTCAACAAATTTGTTGAAGGTTTACCAAAGAAATGGGAGATGTATGGAGTGATGTTGAAAGATAATGAGACTCGCTATTCTACCATGACCTTAGAGCAAGTCATTGACCGGCTAAAAGGTTATGATTTTGATAAGAAGACAAGAGACTCTGATTCTGATCAGGTTCAGGATCCAGGACTATATCATGGGAATGCCAATCTCAATAAGGCTACTTCTAGCTCGACCAAAGCTTTGTTGACTATTAGTGAAGCAGATGAAGATAGTGAGATTGTAACTAATGAACTGTGCTTAGTGTCTTCTTCCACAAGTGGTAGTACTCAAGCAAAACCTCCTGTCAAAGTAGCTCTCAAGACAGCTAAGGAATACACTAACATGCCAATGAGTGTTAAGACTGCTGAAGAACAATTGTCTATGTTGGCATCGTTCATAGCTTGTTATGAAAACTACATTCAGGGAAAGATCACGGATCCTTCAAAATATGATGAGGATTATGATCAAATCGATCCAGAACATCTAGAGGAAATTGACCTTCAGTGGCAACTTGCTATGATTTCAAGAAGGGTTAAGAATTTTCTGAGAAAAACTGGAAAGAAAACAATAGGAGGAAAAGGTGGATTAGATATGTCCAAAGTAAAATGTTATAATTGCCAAAACAATGGACATTTTGCTAGGGATTGCCAAAGACCTAAAGCTGATAAAAACGCAAATCCAAAGAACGACACTTTAGCTTCTAAGGCTTTAGTTGTTGAACAGTTGGATGGATCCTTTGACTGGAGTGCTATGGCTGATCAAGCATTCATGGCTGAAATTGTTGATGAGGATAAGACAGTTGAAGCAACTGGGTATATGCCGACTGCTGAGGAATATCAAGTCAAGGTACCTGATATGACTGTTCCTCCGGCTAAAGATGATGTATATGATGCTGGATCAACTGAGGATCTAACTGCTGAGGACTTCGTGGCACACATGGCAGATGTTCAAACCGACAAGAAACGGGTATGTTTCGATTTTGCTACTATGATTGACGTATGCAATTTAGTTTCTAGTCTACAAGCTCAATTAGGTAGCTATGTAGATTCCCATAATGCTTTGATTAGGGAACTAGGAGAAGCTAAAAGTGATGTACGTAGGCTAAGTAGCGATAAGGTTGATTTGAGTGATAGGATTCGGTTAGCTAACTTAGATAAGACCGCCCTTAGTGATACTGTTAAGGATCAAGCTGTGACTATAGATGGGTTATATCTAAATGTGGCTAACTTAAATCAAACTATTGCTGATAAGGATAAGGAGTTGGCTGATCTTAAGTTGAAGATGGTTGAGCTTAATCGTAAATTTGAAGGTTTTAGAACTTCTTCTTTGACCTTAAATTCTATAATTAGCTCACAACGTAGTCCTAAGGATGGGTATGGACTAGGATATGGTGAAGTACCCCCACCTTATAATGATAACTACAAACTTACTTCAACTGATGTGGAAATGTCTGATGTTTCCACAGAACCAAAAGCGGAAATCCCACAGGTAACTGAGTTAGAAAAACCTGTTGATAAAGACCTTAAGTCTAGTAAGGATGAAACCAAATTAGATGATAAGGTGATTAATAAACAGGAGAAACATTTAGTAACTCACGTTAATAGTGTTCCTCAAATGGGTAAAGAATCTAAGTCTAGAAAGCAAAGATCTTGTTTTAAGTGTCATCAAAAAGGACACGTAGCTTCTTGTTGTCCAAATAAGAAACTAGAAACAGGTCTAGGACAGGTTAACAATATTGTGACTCCTGTAGCTTTTAAGACTAATGTGGACAGGTTAAATGCTAAACCAGGGTTGGGAAGTAAATCTATTGTTAAACCTGTTAACATTTTAAAGAGGGACAGAACACACAGTGTGTCTCCACCTAAATCTAAACGGATCTTAACTCCTAATGCTAATGTTTCATTTCATTCTAAGGAAAAAGTACCGTCTAGGTTTCAAACACCAAGTAGAGGCCATAGTCGTAATGAAAATGGCACTACTTCTCGCTCTCAAGGGATGAATTTTGAATATGATTATAAAAACCATGAGTCTAAATCCCAAGGTTATGAGTCAAGGAGATTTACCTCCAAGTCTCCAAGTCGACCCAAGACCACTATTCATCCACAACCTTATGTTCCCGTTAAAGTAGCCAAGGTTCCTGATGGAAATGTCTATGGTTACTTTAAAGAAACTAAGATTGTCGATGAAGAGGGACATACCAAGACCGTTATGGCTTGGGTCCCTCTTACGAACTAATTGTGCACTAATGTCATGTGCAGGAGCCTACTGTGAACAAGACAAGCTGGTGGTATGTAGACAGTGGTTGCTCAAGACACATGACAGGGGATAGAAGTCTTCTTCAAGACTTCAAGGGTGGATTGAAACAGCGTGTAAATTTTGCTGGAGATAAAGGAGGGATGATAACTGGGAAGGGAAAAGTTTCTAATGGAGCTTTGACTCTAGAGGATGTGAACTATGTTGAGCAACTAGTTCATAACCTAGTGAGTGTTTCCCAATGTTGTGATAGAGGTCATCCAGTTCATTTTAATGAAGAGGAGGCCTTAATCTTGAAGCCAGGGTTTAAAGTTCCTGAAGAATGGATATTAATGAGGGCACCAAGGAAGAAGGATATCTATGCAATCAACATGGGTGCTCCAGTTTCTTCAATGGCATCTACATGTCTTTTGTCCAAGGCTTCAGAAACCGACTCTTTACTATGGCATAGGAGAATGGCACACTTAAACTTTCGAAAAATGAATTATATAACCAAGAATGGGTTAGTAGAGGGAGTGCCAAAACAGAGTTTTAGGTTGGAAGACAGGTGTGTATCTTGTATGAAAGGAAAACAACACAAGAAACCACACAAGTCCAAAACAATAAACTCTATCACCTCGCCATTTGATTTGCTCCACATGGATCTCTTCGGCCCAATAAGCAAAAGAAGTCTAGGTGGGAAATGGTACTGTTTAGTCATCACCGACGATTTTTCTAGATTCTCATGGGTATTCTTTTTAGGATCTAAGGATGAAACCCCCGGAATACTTATGCAATTCCTAGATCAAATTGAGAATGTCTATAAAACGAGAGTAAAGAGACTTCGTAGTGATAACGGTACAGAATTTAAGAACTCGACATTCAATGTTTACTGTTTGTCCAAGGGTATTGAACATCAATTCAGTGCACCATATGAGCCTCAACAGAATGGTGTAGCTGAAAGGAAGAACAGAACATTGATCGAAGCCGCAAGAACTATGCTTGCAGACTCAAAGCTTCCTGTCATCTTTTGGGCAGAAGCAGTGAGTACAGCATGTCATGTTTTGAATAGGGTTCTGACTGTTAAGAAGCATAACAAGACTTGTTATGAACTTTTGAACAAGAAGAAACCAAATTTGAAAGGCTTTGAACCATTTGGTGTGTCTTGTACATTGTTGAAGACTCAACATCAATCTAAATTTGGAGAGAAAGCTGACGAAGGATATTTCCTAGGTTATGTGCCAAATTCTCCAAATAAACGAGTTTTCAACAAAGTCACAAGTCGTGTAGAAATAGTTTATAACATTGAAGTTACGAGCTATACACATGATAATCATAAGGGACTAGATTGGCAGTTTGATTATTCAGATCTTTTTCAATCCTTTAAAGTTCCTGTGAGTGACCACACGGTTGATCCCGACATTCCAGATCATGCATTGACCAATGATGAAGATACACCTCCAAGATCAAAACTCAATGCAGATAGGGATGTTGAGGAAGTGGAGGATGATTTGAGTTCAGATGATTCATCTCCTGAATCACCCAAAACTCCTCCAAAGACTCCTACTTACTATGTAGATCCTGCGTTTCTTGAATATCAACAAAGGGTTCTTAATGGAGTATTTCTTCCCTCCAGATCCTCTACAGGAGATTTCATTTTTGATAGAGATGATGAGGATGTGGAAGAAATTGCTACTAACTTGGGTGATAATTTAAGACGTGAACCGGTTAGTGTTTCAAGAGCTACGAGAGATCACCCCCCTTCAAATATTATTGGTGATCCTCAGGCTTCTGTTCAAACTAGAGGAAATGTTAGTAAATTCTCAGAGTTTACCGATTCACATCAAGCCAATTTCTGTGAAAGTGAAGCTCATCAGTGCATGTATTCATGCTTTATCTCTCAAGTAGAGCCAAAGAATGTTCAAATGGCTTTGAAAGATAATTCATGGGTTGAGGCGATGCAAGAAGAGCTATTTCAATTCAAGAAATTGAAGGTATGGCAGTTGGTTGATCTACCAAAGGGAGAATATCCGATTGGTACTAGATGGGTGTTTAAGTGCAAACGAGATGATCGAGGAGTGATCGTTCGCAATAAAGCTCGTTTAGTTGTTCAAGGATTCAATCAACAGGAGGGTATCGATTACAACGAAGTGTTTGCACCTGTGGCACGACTAGAAGCAATAAGGATGTTTTTGGCATTTGCTACATTCAAAGAGATCAAGGTATTTCAGTTGGATGTCAAATGTGCCTTTTTGTATGGAGATGTCAAAGAAAAGGTGTATGTTTCACAACCTCCAGGGTTTTCTGATCCACACTATCCTGATAGAGTATATCGTCTAGATAAGGCTCTATATGGATTGCATCAGGCACCAAGGGCTTGGTATGAAACACTATCTACTTATCTACTCGAAAATGGTTATTCTAGAGGAAAAATAGATAGTACACTTTTCGTGAAATGGAAGAATGACGATTTTCTGCTTGTTCAAGTTTATGTGGATGATATCATCTTTGGATCTTCGGATGAAAAGATGTGCATAGAATTTGAGCAAGTGATGAGGAAAAAGTTCGAGATGTCTGCAATGGGAGAGTTGAAGTTTTTCTTGGGGTTGCAAGTTGATCAAAAGAAAGACGGGTTCTTTATTCATCAGTCTAAATACACACATGAGCTATTAGAGAAATTCAAGATGGATAATACAAGAATTTACAAGACTCCTATTCAAGAAGGTCATGGACTTGGTCCGGATACATCGAGTGATAAAGATGTAGATCCTACTCTTTATAGGGCTATTATCGGATCACTAATGTATCTAACTGCATCCAGGCCGGATATTATGTTTGCAGTGTGTCTCTGCGCACGATATCAAGCCAGTCCTAAGGAATCTCACATGCAAGCTGTAAAACGGATTCTTCGTTATCTTAAAGGGAAACCTAAGCTGGGACTTTGGTATCCGATTGGGGGAGACTTGGATCTTATAGCTTACACAGATTCAGATTATGGAGGATGCAACTTAAATAGAAAATCGACGAGCGGTGGATGTCAATTTTTGGGAAATCGTTTAGTGTCTTGGCAGTGTAAGAAGCAAACCTCAGTAGCCATTTCTACATGTGAAGCTGAGTATGTTGCAGCTGGGAGTTGTGTATCTCAAGTTCTTTGGATACAACAACAACTGCGAGACTATGGTCTTAATTACACAAATACTCCCGTCATGATTGACAATGAGTCCACGATCTCGATTACAAACAATCCGGTGAAACATAGTAAGACGAAACACATCGAGATTCGTCATCATTTTATAAGGGATTGTGCGGAGAAAAAGCTTATACAGTTAGTCAAGGTCCCCTCAACTGATAACTTGGCAGACTTGTATACTAAGGCTTTCGACAGGACGCGGTTTGAGACATTGATTCAAAGGAACGGCATGCAAAATCCGGAATAACGCGTCTTCCAAAGGTCTTTTTGTTTAAGTACTTTTATTTTTGTTTTGTTTTCTTTTTCTAGTTCTATATGTTAAAAAAAAAAATAATAAAATAAAATAAAAAAAAAAAAAAAAAATGAGGGGGGCGTATGGCATTAATTTGCTTGTTACCTGCGGGGAATCGCCTCCAATAAAAGAACAACTGTAGTTCTTTTAGAATTTTGTTTGAGTTTTAACTGTAAAAACTCGGGAGATGATAGTAAATTAGGGGAGTAAGCATAACAATAGTAATCTTTAAGTTCTAGGATCGAGTTGAAATTTTTGGTAAGTTGTTATTTCTAACCTCTTATCGGGTCTGTTATTGATCTCGGTTTACCGATAGAACTTTACGAATCCCAATAACGGGTCAAGGAATGATAGCTTGCTAGAAGTCGTTAGTAAGTTTCTATAAGTCTTACTAGAATTAATTCTTTAACTTAGTAAAGAGCTTATATTTATCTTGTTATGCACCTATATCCACTGATAATAACATGTGATATTTTGAAAAAGTACTACAAGTCTAGATAGCTTCATCATATGATGTATCGGTACGCAAAGTATTCTTAGATTTTTGAGCATTTAAGAAGCAATAACATGATGTGACTATATCTTTTGTGGTTAACTTTATAATGTATGACACAACGTCTTAATTGATTGAACGATAGTACTGCTATACACTGTTATCAAAATATCTAAATTTAAAGAGTAAAGGCAAATGGTAATGGTTATTAACGAAATTAAGGGTGACGATTGTTGTAGTATCTACAGACCAGGAGCCACTAATTTCATTAATAGTCCCAAACTAGTTTACTCATACTAAGGGTGACGATTGTTGTAGTATCTACAGACCAGAAGCCACTAGTATCTTTAAATGATGTTTGGTATTTGTCATAAACTCAAAGCAAAGTCAAGTGTATGTTATAAAATAACCGCTACCTTGAAAATTTTAATAGATGCAGTGTTTTAGTTTTACTTGAAATTCTTCAGTATATTATATTGGGGAACATATTGGATATAGTTCACAACTAATAATAATAAGGTTTGCTCACTAATCTAGGTTTAATTTGTTTATGTGGATCATTATACCGATAATCGTCTTGAACTATCAAAGAGACACTTGGATCGTTCACTTATGTGAATAATTAGGTCCAAATATATGTAAAGATATTTTTGCTATAAAAGAGTTATGTCACGTGGATAAAGGTAAAATAAGATATAATTTTATAAATATGAGCTTTTCACTAGTGAAGACATAATTCTATGAGATTTATATGAAATTTTACTAGCAATTTGTCTTAGACTTAACGTACGCTAATTAATAAATGCTTATTCTTCCTAATATGATCCCGAAGCAGTTGAAATTCTATCTAGGTTAAGATTCGTTTTATTTAGATTAAGTTGGTTTATTTATTTTTAGCATTTGTAATTTTTGTTTATTAATAAATAAAGTTAAATTTTATTTTTATGTGTCGTGTTTTATACTTTGGAAGCACTTTATTCTATCTTTAATCGTTTCGGAATCATTGAATGTGACAAATACGTCTTGGGAAATTAAAATTTTGACTTGTGTAAAATTATTAACGTTCAATTTATTTTTAAAGTTAAATTCGCGAAGTTGGTCAAATCCTGCGAAGTTGACCAGTCAAACTTCGTGAATTAGACTTAGAGTATAAAAGGACCGGTCAACGAGTCAACCTCCTCACTTTTCCCAAAAACCTGCGAAGTTCACTTAAACATCGCAAAGCTCTCTCGACTGCGAAGTTCAAACGAACTTGATTTGCTCGATTTTTACGAAATTCACGAAAGAGGAAGGATTTTTCACTCCGATAGTTTTATTCCACTTTCGATCGTGATCATTTTGAGGTATATTTCATAAGCTTTCACCGTATAGTTTGCTCGTAATCGATTGTTTTTTGTATTTCGATGGTTTTGGTTTGGGATTTCACGGATTAAACTTGTTTCAGTGATTGTAAAACCGAAAAACTTGAAGATATTACTTAATCGATGTATCTATAACATGTTCGAAGTGATTGATTGCTTAAAACTCGTGTAGATCATCATTTGAGTGATTTAAAATTTGAAACCGCGAAGTTGCGAAGTTCAGATTTGCGAACTTCGCAAACGCTCCTCATTGCGGAGTTTGACCTGGTCAAACTTCGTGACGAAGTTTCAACTTTGCGAAGTTAACCCAGTCAACTTCGTGGTTGACCCAGGTTGGACTGATGCGAAGTTAAGCTAAAATTCGCAAAGCCTTGCGAAGTTCAGCTGAACTTCGAGAATCAGTCAACTTCGGCATTGACCCACGTTGACCCGCGTTGACCGAAGCTTATTTTGAGAAAATCTAACTTTTAAATTAACTTTGGTTGACGGTTTCAACTCGAGAATTTAGTTTAGACTTAGTTTAACTTTTGTTAATAAAGTTTACATAAAATTTTCGATTTTATAACTTGTTTTTTTATTTTATTTGCGGACTTTTTAAGTTACAAATAAATTACAAGTTACTAGAATTTAACGTGTTAGAACTTACGGACGTTAAGTTATAAGTTAATACATGTTAGTAATGAATTTGTCAATATCGAAAGTCTTCCGACTCATAGTGTAGTCGAGCGGCGTGTCCCGTAACTTTTAGTTTCGGCGGTATTACAATTCAAGTTTAAACCTTTATAACGAACTTTGATATAATTTATAATTGAACAATAAAGTTTCTACTTTTAGGTTCAATTAAGTTTACTAAATTAAGTTAGTTGTTAATAGTGAATTAGACGTTTGATGATCTTAAGGTCATAATACGTAGTAATTCAAGTTAACTTATGTTCGTTTATCTCTTATTTGTTGTTGTTTACAGATATGGCTGCTGCAAGACCGTTTGTTCCAGAGCAAAACATTTATGTCAATCTTGACGTAAATGAAGTAGGAGGAGAAAGAGTGCAGCAGATGAAAGCATTTCTAGCTCGATCTAGAGTTAGTTTTGCTGTCTCTGAGAATCCTGCACTGAATTTGGCGGTTCTCACTGACTTTTGGACCGACATTGTATATGACGAGTCAGTCAACCCTCCTGTCATCCGTGCAACCGTGAATAATCGTCCGGTTGTATTCTCAAGAGAAACGGTACGAGAGGTTCTCCAACTTGGAGATGCTGCTCAGGAAAACGGACCCCAAGTTTTCCCGCATAGGTTTATATGGGGTGCTGCACGCAGGATAGGATATTCTGGACCCTCCAGAGGCCAACAGTTTGTCAAGTCATTTTTAATGGGCCAGTGGAGATTCTTGTTTCACGTTATCGTGAAAGTTTTTGCAAACAAGAAGTCTGGATTTGATGATGCGAGTCCAGAATTGATGTCTATGCTACTATCCTTGGTTTACAACAAGCCATACAACTTCAGTGGCTACATTTTTGATTCATTTGTGGGACAAGTGACTAGGCAAACCAGGAGTGCACCGTTTTTGATATATCCTAGATTCACGATGCTTCTGATTCGACACTCTATTCCTGATTTAGCAGTTCAGGGCAACAAAACAGTGGCCCGTATGACTGTTCGAGGATATGGGTCGATGTGGCTTCATTCTGTTAAGAAGCAAGAGATTCCCAGGCCACCAGATGTTGATCTTTTTGGTGCTGTAGTTGATGCTGCGTATGTACCTCTGCCTAATCATGGGTGGATGGATACTGTGGAGGCTCAGGCAGCTGCTGAAGCTGCTGGTGATCAAGAGGATCTCCCAGAGCAACCACAACAACCTCAACCACAACAGCAACAGCCGCAACAACAACCACAGCAAGCACCGCAACCTGCAGCTGACGCTCAGGTTTTAATACATGAAGTACTGAACCAGGAATCCATTCCTGAGGTTCGTGAAGTTCTTCTTCATGAAGTACTGGTGCGTAATGATGATGAGAATGATCCTGATCTTCAAGAGATTGAAGGATTTAAGGTATAACTCTCATTTCATCATAAACTTGCCATATTTAAGCATATATCACTTATTAATTCTAGTTCAAAGTTTTCATTAATACAAGTATTAACTGTATTCCGCTATAGTCGGTTAATATATGTAAGATGATTATCTTTGGGTACGAATTGAGTTCAAACATTGTCTTTTGCATGTTTGAACTTAATATTTGTGATTATTTTTTGAACAGGATTCTGAGACTGTTGTCCCAGAGGTCGTTCGATCTGAGGGAACAACTTCTCAACCTCCTGTTGCTGCTACTGCTCCGTCAGGTCCTCCGAGACGAGAGGGATTAGTAGATTCTGATTCGAGTTCCACTGAGTCTGATAGTGCTCGGTTGGTTACTCGTGAAGATAAAAGGAAGGGTAAGCGTCCGCTTGCTGAAGCTCCTAAGAATACGCGTTCAGTGCGTGTTAGGACTTCTGCTCCTGCTTTGAGCATAGGCGGAATGTCAGGTTAACTATTGATAGTTTATCTTTCTAACGTTTTAGGCTTTACCTTGAGATAGGAAATTGAGATAGAAATTTTTCTATGACAGTTTCGAATCTTAGCAGCACACCGGTTAGAGAACCGATGAGGCAACGTCCGACTACGCGCGGATCTGCAAAGGTATAAAGATTTGTGATTTGTAGACGTTGTTTATTAATCGGTTTTTGTAATACTTAGTAGATATTTGAGATGGCTTTTGCTGTGACAAATATTAACTTATATTGTATTACAGGAGAGTGCTTATCATGATGTTGATACCACTACTTCTCATTTTGAGACGACAAAGCAGAGTCGTATAGCAGCTGGGTTGTTGAGAGAATCCTTTGAGGACATGGCACGACAAGCTGGTGCTAAAGCTGCTAGACTGACGACTGCTGCTGCTCATCCAAGGCCAGCAAGAGAACGCCTAGAGGATGTCGTTGCTCAATTGCAGAGTCAAAATGCAATAATGGCTGAAGCGATGAAGCAACAATCTGTGGCATATTCGGCGTTGATGCAAGCTCATATGGAACTGAATGACATGCATGCTGATTTAGTTGAAGAAGTTCATCGTATGCGGCGCTTACTTGTGCGAATAGTTCCAGACCCGTCGACTCAGGGGGAGATGTTGGCATATATTAGAGGGTGTAAAGAAGATGAGCTTAGGAAGAAACGCAGACAAGATCGAGATGATGATCCCGAGGCTAATAAAGAAAAGGAGAGTGAGCCGACTGGTCAGAAACAGACTAGTGAGCCGACTCAACTTCAGGGGGAGTCAGGATCTACTGCTGCTGATGATGCTGGTGTTGGTGCAAGTGGAAGTGGTGCTAGTGGAAAAGAAGCTGGTATGACTACTTAGTTGTTTAAGTAGTTAGTATTTTGAGAATATTTTGTAATGTTAAACTTATATACTTTGGTTAATCTTAGATTGTAATAACTTTGAAAGATTAATGGTTGTAAGTTAAGTTTAATTTAGTAATAATATAAGATTTTAACTTAAGATTTTCAATGATAAGTTAAAATGATATAAGATTACTGAGTATGATTTAGGCTTGAGATTTACTTGACAAGCAGAAAATCATATTTGAGTAATTGATACAATAGAAATGAATAAAGGAATTCTTAGATTGATTCAGGAAAATCAATGAAAGAATTTATATTGTTTGTCTAATTTGTGTTAATTAAATGGGTTATACAGAAGAGAATGCTGAAAGTGATTCAGATACAGAAATTCCTGATGAATCTGAAGATGAAGTGGATTATGAACCGGAAGAAGGAGAGTTCATTATGCCAGAGGATTGGAGTCCTGTTCCTGCGGTTGAAGAACATGAAGTTGTAGATCCAGATGCTAATGTAGATGAACACTTTATGGATCCTTCGACAACAGAGTTCGTAATTGAGACAACAGCTGGAGAAAGAGTTGATCTTGATAAAGATTCAACTGATTCTGAAGCTGAAGCTGAAAAGGACATTCCAAGGAAACATCCATGGTTCAGATTACCTGCAAGGAAGAAGAAGGAAAAGGTTGGAGTTTCTGAAGTTGACATTACTGGAAATCGGATTCCAAAAAGAGGTATTCTTGGATGGTACTATGATTCCGACTTGAAGCTGTTCGCGATCAAGAGATATGACGGCGTTCAGTACTTTGAGAAAAATATCAAGAAGTTCAGTTCATTACCAAGACATGATGTCAAAGACTTGGCTAAATTGGAAATGAATAATCCGACTGAAGATGACTATGCAAAATATGTTCAAAGAATTCTAAGATCTGAGGTCAGGACAGGAAAATATGAGAAGATTAAGCCAAGGAAAGGTAAAACTCACAAGTTGAATGAGAAAAGTGAGAGAACTGGCAGACGTAGAAGAATCAAGGTATATCCAGCGGTTGAGTGTGTGCAACAGATTCCTATCAAGAAGATGCCACAGGATATATTAGGAAATATGTGTAGGTGGCAGGTGGATTCTGAGACTGGTGAAGCTCACATGTTTGAGAAGGATGATGAAGTTGAACATGGAGAGAAGATTATTTTGAATGTTTATGATCGCAGGCATCTGATGAACTTATCAAAGGCAGACATGAGGAAACTTGATGAAATCAAGATTGTTGCAATTGAAGGATGGGAGGATGCAGTGAGATATTATCAATCGATGGTCACCAAATGCATACGACTTGGAATACATTTTGGAAGCAAGCTATATAAGTAAAGATCAAAGACAACTTGAAGACTTTTGATAATGACGCTAGAGCTATTGTCAAGGGGGAGTCTGTTGGGACATGTTTGTGTGTGACAACAGATCTAGCTTTGTAATAGTTGAAACGTTATTTGTAATCAAGTTGATATATTTTGGTTTGTATACACTTAATATGATTTGATAGGCATTTTAGAGCTAATTGTTTGAATGCTAAAAGATGTTAATCAAAGTCAAAGTTTGACTGAAAAAGTCAAATTGCGAAGTTCAGAGAAGAACTTGCGAAGTTCAGTTGAACTTCGCAAGTGGGCCAAGTTCGCATGGGCCATGGGCTGCGAAGTTTGAAGTTCGCAGAAGCCCAGCAGATTTGCGAACTTCGTGAAAACTTAAACTATAAATACAAATCAAACCCTAAATGTTCAAGACTCTTGCCCATACGAATTTCCAGAGGGATTGGTGCGAATTTAAGCATTCTATCGACTAGGTATTGATAGAATAACATATTGAATCGATACAAAGTCATATTTGATAATCCGAATCGCTAGTATATTGCGAAACAATCGTTCACTATCCGTGAACTTAGTATTGACGGATTCCGCACGTTAATACCTAAAGATAACCTCGTTATCGATCCTATACAAACGGACTTACATCATATCTTTACTAGTGAAGGGTATGATGAAATTTATAAAATGAATGGCAAGAAGTTACCCGAACCGAAAAAGAAGATTTTTCAACCAAATAATTCTAATTCTCTTAAAAATTCTTCTAAAATAAACCAAGGCTCATCTGATGCATGTACACATAAGTGTACATGCTCAACACATCCAACTGTTGGCCGAGTTCCAAGGTTGACTCCTCAATCTCCTGATAGAATTGAGAAACGATCTTGTTTCTATTGCAAGAAACAAGGTCATTTGATTGATATGTGCCCATTACTTGCTAAGAAGTATGCTAGAAGGGGAGATGCACGAACCTCTAAAGCAAAAAGTTTTTCAAAAAATTCAATGACAGGTTCAGCAGTTCTACCAAGTACTTCTTACAATATTGAGCAAGTTCCCAAACCTAAAAAGGTTTGGAAGCCCAAAGAGTCCCGTTCTGACTCTTCATCTAATAATGATTCATCAGCCAGTGATTTCGATGTGTTAAAAAATAAAATTTTGACTGATGTAATCATTGTGGATGATACCACCGGGTTACCCAAGTCTGTTAAGGCTTGGGTTCCCCTTACTCATTAATTTCTTTATCTTTGATGTCGCAGCAATCTGAACAAGTTCAGAATAGTAGATGGTATATAGACAGCGGTTGCTCGCGACATATGACAGGCAACTTATCCTTGCTTTCTGAAGTAAAAACTTATAATGGAGGATATGTTGCTTTTGCCGGAGATAAAGGAGGAGTCATTACTGGACAAGGTACACTCTCCAATGGGCAAGTGAGTTTTGAGAAGGTTAATTATGTGGAGCAGCTCACTCATAATCTGCTCAGTGTATCTCAAGTATGTGACAAAGAGTACACTACAGCATTCACTAAAACTGAATGTTGTATCTTGAAGCCAGGATTTGTTATTCCTGATGAATGGGTGCTGCTTCGAGCTCCTAGGCAAAAGGACACATATATTCTTGATATGAAGACTGTTGAAACAACTCATCATACGTGTCTACTTTCAACAGCTCCTGAAAGAGAATCACTTTTATGGCACAGACGTATGGGTCACTTGCATTTCAGAAAGATGAATTATTTGGTGAAGCATGATCTTGTGCGTGGAATTCCAAAGCAATCTTTTGGAATCAATGATCTCTGCGTTTCCTGTCAAAAAGGAAAACAGCACAAGAAATCCCATAAGTCAAAGGTGATTAACTCGGTGTCAAAACCTTTGGAGCTATTGCATATGGATCTCTTTGGACCTGTAAGTAAGAAGAGCATAGGAGGTTCTAAATACTGTTTAGTAGTTACTGACGATTACTCTCGCTTCTCATGGGTGTATTTCTTATCTACTAAAGATGAAGTTCCTGAAATTCTTACTTATTTATTTGATAAGCTCGAGAACCTATGCAATCTGTCCATCAAGAAACTGCGATCAGACAATGGTACCGAATTTAAGAATTCTACAATTGAGTTGTACTGTTTACGGAAAGGCATTGAGCATCAATTCAGTGCAGCACGGACTCCTCAACAGAATGGAGTCGCTGAGCGTAAAAACAAGACACTCATTGAAGCAGCTCGTACAATGCTGGCAGATTCTAAACTGCCTATTACTTTTTGGGCTGAAGTAGTTAATACTGCTTGCTATATTCTTAATCGGGTTTCTGTGGTTAAAAAGCACAATAAAACATCGTATGAACTGCTTAATAACAGGAAACCTTCATTACAGTTTCTTGAACCATTTGGTTGTCCTTGCACAATTTTGTACACAAAAGAGAAGGTTGCTAAGTTTGGTGCAAAGTCTAGTGAAGGATTGTTTTTGGGTTTTTCAAATAACTCTCCTAACAAACGAGTGTACAATTTGGCAACTAAGCGTATGGAAGAACATTATGAAGTAACATGTTTTCGTTATACTGAAAATCCGGATGGAAAGGGACCAGCACATTTGTTCAATTATGAAGCTATTTTTGATTCGTTTAATCTGTCTACGGAAGATGATGAAATGGATCAAATGGTTACTTTGCTTCATGGTCTCGATTTATCTTCAACTTCTTCAACGCCATTAAAAGCAACGACACCAAATGTCTCTAATACTCCACAACCTTCTCAATCAAATTCTCAAGCAAATGTTGATATCCCTGAATCATCCACAGGAAACCAAGAAACTTCTTCTGGTAATCCTGAGTCTGATGATGAAGATGAACATTTTGAGAATTCAAGGGAGTTTGAATCAGCACAGGAAGCTGATTTAACAAATTTGGATTCTGTCATTGTGCCTGACAAGATTCCAAGTTCGCGTATTCATAAGGACCATCCAGTAGACAATATAATTGGTTCTTTAGATAAGGGGATTCAGACGCGACATCAAGTTGTTACTGATACACCTTCTTTTTCACCTTCGGACTCATCTGAGTCCGCATCTCTTGCATATCTGTCGATTGAGATTCAATCATGTTTCTTATCTCAAGTGGAGCCTAAACGAATAGATGAAGCTTTAAAAGATCCCCACTGGGTTGAGGCTATGCAGGAAGAGTTGCAGCAATTCCGTAAGCTGCATGTTTGGGAATTAGTACCATTACCTAAGGGTGCACATCCAACTGGCACTCGTTGGGTATATCGGATTAAGAAAGATGATCGCGGAGTGGTTATTCGAAACAAGGCAAGACTTGTGGTGCAAGGTTTTCATCAAGTTGAGGGATTAGACTACGATGAGGTTTTTGCTCCTGTTGCTCGATTGGAGTCAATTCGGATTTTCTTGGCCTTTGCGTCCTTCAAAAGATTTATTGTTTATCAACTTGACGTCAAGAGCGCCTTCTTATATGGACAAGTCGATACTGATGTATATGTCAAGCAGCCTCCTGGCTTTGAAGATCCGTTGCATCCAGAATATGTCTGTAAACTCAATAAGGCATTATATGGATTGCATCAGGCACCAAGATTGTGGTATGAGAGGCTTTCTACTCATCTTGTTAAAAATGGATTCGAACGAGGCAGTATTGATAGTACATTATTCACAAAAAGAGATGGTGAAGACTTACTGCTGGTACAAGTTTACGTCGATGACATCATTTTCGGATCCACCAAAGATTCTATGTGTAAAGACTTTGAGCATCTTATGAAGACAGAATTTGAGATGAGTGCAATGGGGGAACTCACGTTCTTTCTAGGTGTTCAAGTTGAGCAGTCTGCCAATGGTATTTACATTCATCAGTCAAAATATGTAACTGATATGTTAACCAGATATGATTTGCTTAACTGTAAGACCTACGGAACTCCCATTGAAATTAACCATAACATTGGACCGGCCATTGATGACGAGGACTGTAAAGAAAAGGACTATCGCTCCATGATTGGTTCTCTTATGTATCTTACAGCATCCAGGCCAGACATCGTATTCGCAGTGTCCATCTGCTCAAGATATCAAGCTAGGCCAAAGGTTTCTCATATGAAGGCTGTTAAACAAATTTTTGGGTACCTCAAGCATAGGCCAACACTTGGTCTATGGTACTCAAATGAAAAATCGTTTGAACTAACTACTTATTCAGATTCGGATCATGGCGGTTGTAGTATAGATAAGAAGTCAACAACTGGTGGATGCCAGTTTCTTGGATCTCGCTTGGTTTCATGGCAATGTAAGAAGCAGACAACGGTGGCTACTTCCACTGCAGAGGCTGAATATGTAGCTGAAGCCAGTTGCTGTTCTCAGATTCTGTGGATTCAGCATCAATTGCGAGACTATGGGTTACTTCTTACTCTAACTCCTTTACATATTGATAATACTGCCGCTATTTCCATTACACGCAATCCCGTACAACACTCTAGAACTAAGCACATAGAACTTAGATTCCACTTTATACGAGATTGCTATGAGAAACACTTGATAGACCTCGTCCACATAGATACCCTCAAACAGAATGCTGATCTCTTTACTAAGGCCTTCTCTCGTGCCCGATTTGATGAACTGATCAACATGATCGGTTTGCGCTTCTTTCAACTAAAGAAGTAACTTTTGGACTTGGATTAATAATTAAAAAAAAAAAAAAAAAAAAAAATTATAAACGCAACAGCCACTCTTTATACTCTATAGTATTAAAGAAATGCGAAGTTGCAATATTTGTAAAAAGACGTTCAGTTGTGTCTGTAAACAACTAGGAAAATGATAGTACATTAGGATGCATGCATAAAATGAAAATTCTAAGGTTTATGCTTGATGTATCAGTAGGTTTATCTAGCATACTTACTGCAGTTTTTATAAACACTAGCTTCATCATATGATGTACTGGTAGGCATGTCACACTGGGAGTTGAACAATTAAAAAGTAATTCTAATAACATGTCTATTTATCATGTGGTCCACATTCTGTGATGTATGACTAAGTGTCTTAAATCCTTAATACCGCTTGGCATGCTTCCATTTTGGTTAAATAATATAAAATACTTTGGGGGTATATATTTCTTGTTTCCTCTGTTGTACGTAAGTACAGACCTGGTCTCATGTTATATATACTTAAAAGTTAAGCAAACGCAAGTCAATCGCACTTGAAAAAGTCTTACATTATAGGATACCTCACAAGGTCGCCAAAATGGTTTGACCTAGTCTGGTTTTGCTTACACCTGAATCAAGTTATGTTGCTTTGTTGTACGTCTGTACAGACCTGTCACCGCTGTCTTGATTCTTAAAAATGATTTTTATATATTTTCTCTATCTTGGAAGATATGTTCTTGTCGAAATTAATGGAATATGTCTATAGTGGGGACCACAGATACTTATTCATACTAACAATAAAAATTTGTTTATCCCCGTAGATGTAACATGTTTAGGTGGTCAAACAATACCAGTAATCATCTTGAAATAATTTTTATCAAAAGTGCTTTAAATATGCTAAGTAAACTTAAAGAGGTTCTATACTGATAATCGAGATAACACTTACTATTTTCTAATACTTGCATGTTATCCTAATATGATTCCTTAGCAGACAAAATAACTACGTCACCAAAAAGAAAATTACTTTAAAATTTAAGGTTAAATAGTTAAATTAAGTTATTTTAATTTTAATATTGTATTTTGTTACTAACAAGTCCGCTTAGTTATTCATCAAACGATGTACACCATTTGAGATTTCTTTCTCTGTGTTCTGCGACACACACTCTTTTCTGCGACATAACTTATGTCGCCTTCTATGTCGCCATTTTATGTCGCATGGTAGGACTGAGGTATAAATACCTCACTCCAGTCGCTTTCTTAGTTTACACTTTATGCGACACAAAATCAAATCCTGCGACATAAAATAACCCCCTGTGACACAAAACCTGCGGCGTTCTTTGATTCTCAATTTCGATCGTTCCGTGTTGTTTCGAGCAATCCACCTCGTGCTTCTCGTTCACTACCTTCCACTCGATCGTTAGGTACTCGTTTTACCCTCTTTTATCGTGTATTTATGTGCTAATCGTAGATATATATTACGGTTTTTTAAGGGTTTCGGGATTAGGGTATTTAGACATGAAAACCTCACTATTTCGTGTAAATATGACCTTTTTCGTGCTTCTGGTATGTTGGCGTACCCTAGGGTATGCCTCATTTTCAAAAACCCCAATTTTTAAGTTAGGGTTTCTGGGTTGGAGTTTGATGTTCGTCACTGCGACATATCTTGCGACATAACGCTTTATGTCGCAAAATTTCTGAAATCCAATTTATGTCGCTTCCATTGCGACATATCTTGCGACATACCGCTTTATGTCGCAAAATTTCTGAAATCCCATTTATGTCGCTTCCATTGCGACATATCTTGCGACATACCGCTTTATGTCGCAAAGTTTCTGAAATCTGATTTATGTCGCTTATTTCTGCGACACAAACATTGTGTCGCTTATGTTAGCGACATAAACTCAATGTCGCTGGAATCTGCGACATAACTCTTACGTCGCAAAATGTTTATATGACATACCTTATGTCGCTTAATTAGGTTAACCAACCTACTCACTTTTGCCCAATTATAGCCATGGCAGGTGATTTCATTCAGGACAATGGTGTGTCACACTACTGTATTCATTGCTTCTGCCCAAAGGATATCCTGTCCTGCACTTCCGCGACTTCGAGGCTTACCTTCCAGTCGTGGAAGTTTCTGTGTACTTAGGTGTCGTGATAGCATTCCTGCTTGATCGATTATCTTTACTTTTTTGTGGTCTGGTGGAATCCCTTCATTGTCTTGGATTTTCGCTTGACCTTGTCTTGGATTTTGGCTATTTTTTTGTAGTTATATTATCCGAGGATAATATCTAGGTTTAAGGTTTAGGGTTTAGGGTTTAGACTTGGGATAATTTGTAATCATGACTATGTATTTGTTCCCAATTATTAATTAAAACCTTATTTTGTGCAAATTTGATATTTCTGTGTATTATTGATGTGATTTTGCACTCTGTGATGCGACATAAATTTTTATGTCGCCTGTTTCATGCGAAATAACCCTTATGTCGCACCAACTCGATTAAATTCGAATAAGTTGCATATTGCGACACAACCCTGTCTGTCGCATTATTTGAAAGCGACACATTTTCTTATGTCGCTATGTCTGTTAGCAATTGATTTTCTTAAGTTAGCGACATATCCTATTTATGTCGCAACGATTCTGCGACATAACTCTATATGTCGCAATTGTTATCAGATTGCTACTTGTGCTTCCAATTCATCTCCTAATGCTAACTGTTTGTGAGTTTTATTTCTATATGATTGCACAGCAATGGCAGAGGGTGATATTCTATGGGAGCCGCGTCATAATATTGTGGCATTTTTAGATGACACAAAGGATACTGCTGCTCCATACAGACCAATGGTTGCATTTCTACGACGGTCTCGTATTCACACAGCCATTACCGCCACAACTACTATCTACAAGGATCAGGTGGCTCATTTTTGGGAAAACGCGGTCATCAACTCTGAGCTACCTTTTACCAGGATTATTTATACCGTTGGTGATCGTCAACTTATTATCTCCGAGCAAGTCATTCGGGAATTCTTTCACTTCGGAGATACTACAGAGATGCCTACACTTTATAGCAATGCCTTTATTGCCGGGGCTATGACACGTATTGGTTATCCAGGCGTCCCAAATGACCAATATCGCAAGGCAAATTTGCCTAAAGTCTGGAGGTACTTAATGCATATCATTATTGTTTGCCTTTCTCCATGTAAGGCAGGATTTGATGGATTTAGTCATTCTACGGCTTCTGCTATGCTGGCATTGATATACAACAAGCCCTTTAATTTTTCTGGGTATATCTTTCGGGCTATGTTGGATAATCTTCATGCTGGGGATAAGCGTTGGAATCTCTATCCCCGTTTTATTCAGCTGTTTCTGGATAATCAGCTTCCTGGTCTTCCTCAACATCCTCGCGAACGTTTGCGTCCAACTCCAATGAACGTTCGTATTTGGACGGTTTGTGCATCCGGCGGGAACGCAAATTCTAACTTTCCGTTGTTTGGGCATATCATCAACGAAGCATATGTTGCTCCATCATTTAAGAATTAGAATCCCTAGCTGTCGTTTCGGGGGAGTCAGGCCTGCGTGCCATAGAAACAACATCCAGGGCTTCTACCGGAACACAGACAGAAAATGTAAATGAAAATGTAAATGTTTCTGATGAAAATGAATTTCTTCGTTTGGATTATTTCTCTGTTGATGATATTCCAGGTCAGCCAAGACCATTAGCTGTAGATTACTCGAATGTGAATTTATCGTTATTTCAGCGAATGGTTAATGGGGAAAGTCAGGTGTCTTGTCCTGAATTTGAAAATAATGATGATGTTGAGATTGAGGAGGAGGAATTAAACAATGATGAATTTTATAATGATGCTTCTACAATCGAGACAGATTCTTCGGAAGATGAAGCAGAGCCAGCTGGAACTCAGACAACTGTTCCAGAAACTTCAGAGGCTTCTGATACTGCTTCTACTTCAACTCTTGAGCGACCGGTGATAAGCTTTATTCCTGATGAATTTATTCCTGTAACTTGCAAGACATATAAAGTACATGGGAATTATACAGGAATCATTAAAAGCTGGAAAACTTGTAGAAATATTCTGATGATTAAAAGAAGTGATGGTATTCAGTATTTTAAAAGCTCATTTAAGAAACTGAGTACATTGCCAAAAGGAGAAATAAACCGTCTTGCTCAATTAGATCTAATAAATCCAACCAGGGATTCTCGAGCTGATTTTATACAAACGGTTCTGCGTCGTGAAGTGAATAGCAAGAGATACAACTTTATCAAACCGACGCTTGGTAAGAGATTCATTTTTAAGAAGAAACTAGATCCAGTTACAAAGCAGCCGATTTGTAAAATGCGTTATCCACCAGCTGATTGTTTAACTGAGATCCCATTGGAGTCTGTTCCTTATGATTTTCTAAGAAGATTTCATTATTGGGAACTTGATCCGCATACAGGTGAAGCTGTTTTTGTGTTTGTTCCAGAGTCTGAACATCCGGAGAGAACTTCACTGTATGGTCTTAAGAAAGCTCAATTTAAAGTTTTTGATCCTATGAGCTTAATCAACTTGTCACAGAATGACTTGAGGAAATTGTTTGATAATCCAATTCGCTTCAACGTAAGAAATGTGGTGAATTCGATTCTTGCTAGACAATTTCAGAAGGTCGTGACTGTGTGTGTTATGCATGGGATTCATGCTGGAGGCAGGTTTCCAACAGGCTGGGCATAATTGAAGAAAGTTTAAAGACCAAGCTGAAGACACGGGGGAGTTTGTTGGTGCATCTTAGTGTGTCTGTCAGTTGGTCTAAGTCTGTTATGTGTTTGATATGTAATTAAGTTAGTTAATAACTTTTGTTTTAATTACATTTTGTGTTTTGGCGACACAAGGTCTTTGTGTCGCAATAGTTACCTTGGCGACACAGCTTGTGTCGCATGAGTTGGCTTGGCGACACATCTTGTGTCGCATAGACCAGGTTAGGTCTTTGGTATAAATAGGTTATTTCGGCTCATTTGTCAGGGTTGACGAAATTGTGAGATCAGTGAGCATATTGTAAGTGTTATAATTAATATAAGCTGATCAACTTTTGGTATTGAATTGCTATACTTTGTGATTTGCTTTGTTTATTCGTTTAAACGTTTATATATTCAATCAATTGTATTCCGCACGTTTGATTGAGTAAGGATTCGATTAGGTCCGACTACAGGGGTCCTACACATAATCAATAACTTATGTTATAATCATATAACATATTTCAAATACAAAACATCAAAGTAATAAACATTACCTAGTTAAATCATATTATTCTTGCAATTTAGTTAAATCTTTAGCAATTTAACATAATCATATATGTCAAAACATATATCTTTAAACAAAAAGTGCCACTAAAGTGTCACTAAAGTGCCACTAAAGGAATATCATATTCAATACTAATTTGACTTCAAACTCTTTTATTAAGTCCTGTAACCCCTTAAAACTGTCCATAATATAATGTATTTCTTCAAATAAAAAGTGCCACCAAAGTACCACCGAAATGCCACTAAAGGAATGTAACATAAAAAGTGCCACTAAAAACACCACAATCTAAACACTTATGCATTTTCAAAATTTGCAAAAACACAAAATTTTGTTTAGTACCCGCCAGCTATGTGTGTTACCCGCCGGGTACACACAAATTTCTACTACCCGCCGGATAATGATTCGCCGGATAATGATTTACCAGCCGTGTAACAACCAAACTCGCTTACCCGCCAGGTAAGGGTAGTACCCGCCGGGTACTCCCCCTTCTCCAGCGATCTGCAATCTGCAGAAACTCAGACCCGAAATTTTTAAACCCAAATCACAACCCAATATCACAAACTCATTTTCTGCTGCAACTAATAGCTAATTATCATCAGACTAGCATCATATAACATCAAGTATCATCTATTTAATCTTAATTTCATAACAAATTTCATCATACTCATAATATTAGGTTAAATCAAATAAACATGAAAATGGAACTTACAATTACAAAGAAGGAAGATGGAGGTGATGAAATCAAGCTTTCAAATTCAAAGTTTGAGATGAAAGTTAAGATTTTTCTTGTTTATGGTTTGAATCAAAATTCACAGGAATAAGTTTTTCATGTTTTAGTTCTTTCTTTCTGTGTTTTAGAAATAAAAAGAGGAGGTAAGTCGGTGTACACCAAGCCAACTTATCTATATACTTAAAATTGGTTCCTTTCTAACCCTATTGTCTAGAACCTAAAAACCATTTACGATTCCAACAATTTTATTTTACCTTCAACTGTATAAAGTTAAAACAAACAATAATTTACTAATCACACTAACTCATTTGACTTTTTGACTAATCATTCACAATAAACTTAATAAAATAAACAAATAAATTTCCTAATACATTAAATATATAATTTAAAGTCAGAAAATTACCCAATTACCACTAGGCCCTTAAAGTGAGTGTTACACACTAAATCCTATGATTTAGCTAATCCAACAAAAATGAGTAATTCTATTGGTTGATTAAATTTTTGATGACATCATGAGTTGTTTCTTATATATAATTTGATAGTCCCGTAATCACTATTGCTTAGTGATATGGAATCACAATAAGTAAAGTTTAATTGTAGAAGGGGGGGTTGAATACAATTAAAAACTTTTTCTGATTTTATTCAAGTTATCTAACAAATTTTTAATTGTTCTAACACAAACAGAGTATGTAAAAGGTAATGAGGAACAACACAATAACAACTTAACTTGTGAATTTTATTAAGAACAAAACTCACTGAATGTTGATTGCGGAATAGACTAGCCAAAGCTAATCTAAATCAAACACTCAAGCTAGCTATTACAATTGAGATGAATAGTAGTGGACAAACACACTAACTATTCACTCGCTGATCGCTGATACGTGCTTAGACAAACTTAATCACTGACATACAAGTGATTAACACGTACAAACGGCAAGTTTCTAAGTACAACATACTACTCTATATATACTACAAATATCCCGTAAGTATCACCCACAAAATATGATCTGGAATGACACGTGTCGCTGCTTGATTGGATTGATCTCTGATGAACCGACATTCGACGGGTCCCAATTCTGTTACCGCAAATATCTCTTCTTCTTTAAAACCAATCACTTGCTGCCACGTAATTCTTTTAGATATTTTAAGTACGAGGAACACTTGTTGTCGTACATATGAAGAGCGATTTGTACTTGTAAAGAAACTTTATTGATGTAGTTACTGAAGATGAGATAATCCTCCTCACTCACTGCGAGCTAACATGCTCTTGTAAAATGACTTGAACTATTGTTCTTCAGTGACTATCTGTTATTCGGGCAGTGATTTTTACCTTATTCAATATGAAGATATAAAACTCTCGTTGCTTGTATCAGCGACAAACAAAATTGAGTTTTAATCTTCCTCAGTATGTTAAATCCAGGAGTAGAATGAATAGCGATCATCAATTGTTAACTTCAGCAACAGCAGCTTTGACATAAATCATTTCTTCATTGAGTTGTATATTATTGAGTTGGTCAGCGACCAATGACTTATCATGGTCAGCGACCAGTGACTCAACAATCTCCCCCTAAATGATTGTGATCAAAGCTCCCTAGACAAACTTGTTGCTGATAAAGTTTATAGTCAGTGTTTAAGGATTTATGTCAAGACTTATCATGGTCAGCGACCAGTGACTTATACTTGTAATCCATTCATTTTTCTTTTTGGATTCTTTTAACATGATCTGAGTTTTGCACTTTAGTTTTCTCAAAAGATCAGATATTATTGAACTGTAAAATGATAAATATTTCAAGAAATTTCAGTAACAATAAATCTAATCTATTTCAAAATTCCACCATATATGACAGTATCTTCTGGTCTGGGTAGCTGCAGATCAAACTGGTGTGCTTGAAACAACAATTGGAACTTTTTCTGGAGGTTGTAGCTTCGTAACTTCCAACTGAGAGCAGTTTTTACCAGTTTTCAAGGATCCATTTGGATCATGAGTGGTAGTGACTCTTGACATATCAAACCTACTATCTTCAGCGATCAGATTACCTTTGATAACAGAAGTCATCTTGAAACTTACTACACATTCAGAGAAGATGTGTGTGTTCATATTCATGCTCCAAATTACGTTAGCATTTCCACAAAGTTTTTGAGTAATTTCAACCTGCTTTTGAAAGAGTCGGTTTCAAAAGTTTTTATGTTATGATCCGCACATTTCTGGTAACATCATCAGACTGATTTTCTTCAAATAATATGCATCACTTGCATCATAATCAGTAGAGTCATCAGATTTCTCCCCCTTGATGTTAGCATGAAATGTCATGACTAACTTTTGAACGCTTTGAGTATGAGTGATGTATTTTGCTATGGGTTGGGCTTCCTCGTCATCACTAGCTTGTGTTCTAGCTGATGGATCATCGAAAATAGAAATTGCAACCTGTATCTCTCCTTGTAACTGGGGAGAGACATTGACGGTTGGTGCAGTGCTAGATGAGAGTTGGCTCGGGTCTGTAGCCAGTGGTGTGACATCAGCGATGGGTGTGTTATCACCCGTTGATGCCACTAACCCTTTGTCTAAAATGTCATCCTTTTCAGAGGATGACAAGTGGCTGATGGGTTGACTCGATAGATGGGTGTGGGATGCACCCGAATCACTGCTAACAATGGATTGAGCCATTGTAGCTCTCTGCGGTTGTCCCTTTTTAGAGTCACTGGACTTTCGGGAGTCCAGTGAAGTAGTTAAAGGCTTGGGTTCAGCAAGGGTTCCAGTAGGGACTGAACGTTCAGTCTCTGCTTCATCCTTGGCATCTGTAGATGTCTTTATGTTTCTATGTCCCCGAACCTTTAATGTTAGGGACCCTAATTTGGATTTTTTTCTTGAGAGCAGTTGGTAGTTTCTTGACTGGTGGGTGACCGACAATAGTCACTGGGGGTGTGGTCAGTGATGTGGTCGATTGGGGGGGGGGCATTATAACACCCCTCTTTCTAAAGACATTATTTTATTATTTTAAACTACGGAAGCCTTTAAAACAAAACATTATTTTATAAACTTATAATATCAACATATATCATAAGTCTAATATTTACGAAACCATCATTTACATCATTTAAATGGGGTATTATATTGTACAAAACATAGTTTTCTGAAAACTATATCAGAGTTGCTAAATATCAAACATTCTTCGTCCCTTCTTGCAACCCACATAACAAAATAACACCTGCAAGAAGTAAATTGAGGGATTAGCACGAAGTTAAGTGAATGAATTTAACACCCACTAATCAACTTAGTATAATCCCTTGTTTACACCAAAACAATATTATACATCAATATCAACAATCAACAATTCAACTATGAGGATCGGTAGTTCTTGAGAAACCCTACTGCCGCGACGGCTCTCAAGAACACTTGTCCAACAATCCATATGGCCAATACGGAATAGACCGATAGCTAGTGTTTATTGTACTCAAACACAAGTCTTACACACAACAAATGAAGTAAGACTATGTGTAATTTACACAATAACCAACTAACCCAACCAACGTGTTGACCTCAAAATAACTTGTAATCACATTACAACTAGCACATAAGATTCAATCAATAACACAATTTAACTAATTCTATCAACATGACAACTATCACTTGTTGTAATCAAAGTGATTACAACTAAATCAAAGAGTGAGTTATAAATCCACTCACTGATACCTCTTTCACCTCCACACTCAGGATGTCTATATCACTGAGTCTTCTGTTTATCTGAGAATATAAAATCAATAAGTTAATAACTTACTTCTTCCGCTTAACAAACTTAAATACTAAGTATTTAAATAAGTAAACAACTTTCATTAGTAATCTAGATCAACTAAATCAAAATATTAGATTTTAACTAAACATTCAACTTTTCTCTTGCATACGCGATCCAAGAAATATTAGCCGGATCGCGTAGCTTAGTGAAAATATTTCTGTTACCAAACTACACTAACTTACGCGATCCAGGATCCATTTACAGGATCGCATATCCTAGTTCATTTTCTTCTGTAACCATTTTGCACTAACATACGCGATCCAAAAACTTTTGTGGGATCGCGTATCCAAGGCTAACTTTGACATTTTGACAATTTTTAACTAGCTTACGCGATCCAGAACCCAAAGCTAGGATCGCGTGAGCTTGCAGAAAAAGACCTGCAACTTATTTCTACAAAATCTCAGCTCGACTAAACACTAACCCAACAACACTTTTCAAGATACAAAATCGACAATACAATGTTTTAAACCTCTATAAACATTACCTTACTTATATTAGCATCAAACAACCTCATTTAACATCATTTTCATATCGAAATCCAATTAACTCACTTAGGTCAATCACTTGACTTCAAAATCACCATTAAAGAACTTAAAATCACTAAGTTAACTACTCAATCAGCTTATAATCATTTCATAACATCAACATTATTATCAACAACTCACAAATTCAACAAATTTCATAATTTCACACTTAACCTAATTATCATGAACATATATATAAAACACTTACAAGATTAAAGAGCAAGATGATGATGATAAGAACTTAAGGAACAAATCTTCTTTTCAAATTAAACTTGCAACGATTTGATATATGTGTGTGTATTTTAGGTTTCTGAAGTTAGCTGAAAATTGGGGATAATCACAAAGAAAGGAGGTCGGTCTTTCTAATGACCGACTCCCATTTGGGTATTTTTAATACCCGCTCTAAATTTACAGTCTGGAACCTAAAAACTGATTGCGAAAATAATTATTTTATTGTACTATCACCAATAACTATTTAAAACAAATAATATTTCATTATTCACAATAAGTTACAAATAAGCAAATATTATTAAATTTACTTGTAACTTATTAAATAATTATTAAAAGTAAGGAAATTACCAGACCGGTTTTGAGGACGTTACAGGCATAATCAGACGGGTGTACAGTTTGTAAAGACTGGGGTGCAAGTATCCTTTGGTTTTCATGAAATCAGGTAGAGACACAGTCACTGCTTTAGAGAAAATTTGACTTCCTACCAGGGTTGGTTCAAATCCAGCAAATGATATCTATCATAGGATTCGAACTGATCTTTAAAGATCAGTGAGAGAAACCTAGGATAGGGTAGATACTTTGACCTGGTAGGTTCAGTGACTTTAGAAATTAGCTCGTTGAAGATCACACTCGCATAGTCAACCCTTAGAGAGTTAACTAGTGACCAGCTGATTTGTGCCTCTAGGGAGCTGAATTTATCATAGCACCCTATTTTAGTGCCCAAAGATTGAATAAAATTTGAAAACAGGGTATTCCATGCACCATCCATTTTTGTTTTATGTACAGTGGCATACTTACGATTACCACTGCTATCGACGGAGTATTTACAGTCAATCCCAGTGAGATTGACTAAGCCTCTTTTGGCTTCATCTCTGTCAGGCAGTGAAACATAAGTTTCATGTACAGGAAGTTATAAAATAGATCGAAAAATGGATTCAGTAACGGTTATCTTTTGATTCCCGTTATCAATAAAACCCTGAAGATGTGAAACCCCTTCAACTACCGAGTGAGTACAGGTAAACCAGAACTCACTGAGCCATTCTGGGTTCATCTCCCCAGGTGATAACGTAAGAGCAGGGAGAATAAAGTGGTTATTCAAAAAGTTTATTATCTACGTATACTCTGGTTTTGAACAAGTTATATTTCCCAAATAATTGAATTTGGGAACTGTAATGACAAGATTCTTGCTCACTGCAGAGGCTAGAAGAGTTTTAATCTCTGTAGTGAAAATTTATTTGTATTATTGAAAAATTTTGATCTTGCCATTGAGAAAGATTATTTGCAGATTTTTTGCTTTCAATTTTATGGTTTATGAAAAACAGTGTTTTCATGAAAATCAAGAAAGCTTAAAAGAGAAATGAGATTTAAATCGCTGTTTTATAGCATACGCTTCTTGCTAATCATGTGGTAGAAAATGGATCGTCGTGGACGATGGTGGTGGTGAGTGGTAGTGGTATAGGGGTGATGATTGTGGAACCTGGTGGTATTAATGGCGATGGGAGAGGTGCGCCGGAAAAGTACACTGACGTAAGAGAGAGAGAGAGTGTCAGACAATGCGACTTTTGCGTTTGCACCATAAAACGTTTATTCTAAATGATATTTGTGGATTTGATCTCACCATTAAATGATATCTTCAGTGAGAGAAGGGGTCACTGAAGATATATAATCAATTTCTTGATTTACCACCAAAAAGAAATATAACTATAAGAGAATAAATTTAATCTTTTATCTTGCTGAGACTGTGTCTCGCTGACCTAATCACAACTTAGAATACTGATTAAGTCATTGTGACACAGTTACAGTTTTGATATAAATTTAACTTATCAACTCACTATTGTTACATTGTTTTGATATATTTTTTTTTATTAAAAAGAACATGAATATAGATTATGTCTTATATTAAATGTATAACATATTTTTATATTACACCTCACTGATCAAGTTACAACTTAGAATACTAACTAGATCAGCTAGAAATAACGTAGAGTAATGCTATTAACCTAATATTTAGACATAAGAAAATATTCATGAGTCTTTATAAATATACAGCTAGCTGAGTATTAATCTTGCTGATTAGATCAGTTAAAATTAATTGATCAGTGCGTATGCTCTACTGAAGTTATATTTTACAAAGACATTTTATTTAAAGCATTTATAAATTTAAACTTCAATAAGTAAACCAACTCAAGGAGTTTATTTATTCATTGAAGTTTAACATACCAAGCTCGCTGATGAGAAAGTTAAATCTCTTTTCATCTAAAGGTTTTATGAACAAGTCAGCGAGTTGATAATCTGTTAGAATAAAATGCAGTTCAATGTCACCTTTCATCACATGGTCCCTGATGAAATGATATATGACATCAATATGCTTTGTCCTTGAGTGCATCACTGGATTGTTTGCAAATAGTGATAAGCATAAAAAAGATAGTATAATTTATAGTAATTTATCCTTATATTTATATACATTTTAGTGCATTTATATGATTTTAGTTACTTATTTTGTTACTATTTTCAGAGATGTATTGTAATTGAAGATTGAAGAAAAAGGAACGAGAACAAGTCCAAAATTGAAGAAAATGAAGAAATGATGAAAATAGAGCTTAAACCTTAAAGAATTGAAGACTAAAATGTTAATATTGAAGAATTGAGCCATAATGAAGATTAAAATCCGTTAAAGAAAAGAAGAAGCCCAAAAATAGAAGCCCAACCCAAAGTTGGAAGATTCTGGAATTGAGGTCCAACCGGCGGTTGGATTACCTAACCGGCGGTTGGGATATTAAAGGATTATGGCGGTGGAAGACGTGGAGTTGGACCAGGATACAACTTGTTCCAACCGGTGGTTGGAATACCCAACCGGCAGTTGGGAGGTCAGTCGGCAAAACTATAAATAGAAGCCTAAGTTAGGGTTTGAGATATACGATTCAAGAATACAAAATTCGATTATTAGGGTTTAAGGTCGACTTAAGGTGCGAATTTGGAGGTTAAGGAGATAGGGTTTGAAGGTTTTTAACCCTAGAAAACCTGGTTCGACAATTGGTTCGGTTTCTTTATCCTTGTAACTTTAATAACCTTATTGAGTTAATTTATGGATATTGTTTATTTGAATTACTTTTTAATTAGGTTTTCGTTATAACTATTTGAATGAATGTTTATTAAGTTTATTATATGAATTATATGTTTATGTTGGAACTATATTATTGAATGTTTATTATACAAGAATTGTCTTTATTATGATATACTGATGATTGTTCTTGACATAGTTAGACTGATTTATATTAAATGAGGATGACCATATTAAGTTTGTATAAATTAAGTGATTGTGTTTATGTCTTGATCTTAACCTTATGCGATAGACGAAAAATAATTAATTAATGTAAAGTAATATTGTGATTCACGCCATACCGATGAAATTGTATTAATAAACCACTGATAGATCTTATTAATTAGTGATACTTTGCGTAACCTTATGATTGTGTTGCTATGATGAAGATTAGCTTAACCTTAAGTAATTTTCTACATTAGTAGTAATAATAGCCAACAAGAAAATAGACATAAGTAAATATAATAAGTTTAATAAATAATAGTTTGAATAATTATAGTCTTATATCCAATTGAGTATTCTTAAGTTGTTCCTGAAACTTATCTATTAGAATCTGTATCAAAATATAAATATAAATATGTTCGTTCGGAACTAAAACGTTCCCCTTATCTTGTATATTATTGTAAATTGGATCCTTACTTTATTTGTATAATTGTAAATAGTTGTAATCAGGAATAAATAGATAATTAATTATAAATTAGAATCACGTTTCTTGTTTTCCCTGTGTTCGAACTTGGACTTACTTATAAAGCTGTATTACATGAACATGTGATACTTGCCTGAATTGTGTGATAGTATTATTTAGTATTTCCTTAATTTAAAACTTATGATTATAATTGCCTATACTTAGCACACATCATGTTTTTGGCGCCGCTGTCGGGGAACACTTAACCGGTTGAACTTTTGTTCTATCGGGGAGCGGTGTATTTTAATTAAACTAATTATTTTCCCTGTAAAATTTTGGTTTCTAATACTTTGCAAAATCAATAAGAAATATCGGCTCACCCATTGAGAATACTGACAAAAACAAAGGTATAAGGAGAGTAAAGCCCTACCTCATTGATTTATCATATAAGAGGTAAGGTGCTTCTCGAAAGAAATAGGTTTTTAATAAGCTTCGCGCTGACCTGTTTCTCCGCTTTTGTGTACTATCAATGGAGCTACCGAGATCTTTTGACTAGCAATGTAAAAGAAATTAAATTAATATATGTATAGTAAGTTACCTTAGATAAACTAGGATTAGATAAGTAATCTAAACTATGTGCTATCTTTGTGCACAAAAAAAATTAGCTGTTATTAGAATGGAATCGATGCAAATGGACTTTGGAAGTGAAAATATGGATTTCAAGGATATAGAAATAGATGACCATTCTTTTGAACCAAACAAGAAAATCAAGCTAACTAATGAAGAAGAAGACTATGAACAACCTCCTCTAGTTTCAACTAAGGAAGATATGTTTCATTACTTAGACTGCCATGAAGATGAACTTAGATTTATTATGGAGATAATACACAAATCTACTTTAGAGTATACTGATTATCATCAGAAAGAGTTGATTAAGAAAATGGAAGAACAATTCAATGCATGGGTTACATCTAATGAAAGTGCCCCTTGTCGTGGATCTAGATGTCAATTGACAGCAATCGTAAGGCGGAATCAAATAATTGCTTGTATAGCTAACAACTCACAAACCGAACACAAGAAATTCAACAAAGTAAACGTGTATATTAGCTTGTATAACTGTTTTGGAACGATTACAATATGGTTTAGTCGACAAATGGTGCTAGGGTTTCGTCAACCCTAGCCGAAAACCCGTAGGTTTCTATTTATACTAAAAAGTCAGCCGACATGCGTCACTTGTGGATGATCTCAATACACCAACCTATTCAAAAAGTCTAACAGGATGATCTCCAAAGGTATCTTTTGTAAACACTTTGCTGGTGGATAGATCATCTTCACAATAGGTTGTCGGGTAACTGGATCTAGCTTCTTCTTAAATTTGTACCTCATACCCAACGTCGGCTTTATCAAGTTATACTTTTTACTATTCATCTCACGACGTATGATCACCTGAAAGAAGTCTGCTCTTAAATCTCGCGACCGGTTGATCAAGGGTATCTGAGCTAACCTTTGAAGCTCACACTTCGGCAGAGTACTTATTTTATAAAACTTCATATTGAAGTACTGAATGCCGTCACTTCTCTTTATCATAAACACAGAGTTGTTCTCATCGAACTTCCAACTCTTAATCAATCCCGTGTAATCAGATCTAACTTTGTAGCACTTACACGTAACCGGTACCTCGATAATCGGTTTGAGCACTATATCCGGTTTTGTTGTAGAAGTTGATGGCTCATTCGTCTCTTTTTCCGATTCATCTTCAGACGAATCCAATTCTATAATGGGAGCATCATCATAACATTCATCACTGTGCAATTGCTCCCCCTCAACTTCAATACTTTCATAAGTGACGCTGCCAGTGACGCATACGATATTGCGTCACTCCCTTGAGTGACGCATTAAGTGCCGGGTAAGCTTCGCTATAAGTGTCGGGTTGAGTGACGCATACTAGGGTTGGTGTATAAATACCCCTTCCCCACGACACTCACCTTACCACTTTTCAAATTACTATAGCGTCACTTGCTCTGACACACCGACACTCAAACTGTCTTTGCGTCACTTGCGGCTGTGCGTTTTTCTTCGATTGATTCGTGCTTTCTGTGGTTTCTTCGAGCATTCCAGTACTATATTCTTGTTCTACTCATTCACACGACCTATTTGGTACTAACCTTACTCTCTTTACTTCGATATTCATGCTGTAATTTAAATTAGGGTTACGGATTAGATTTTAAATTTTAATTCGTTCGTTTTAATGCATGTTTCGTTAATGTTTTCGTGTACTAAAGGGTGTGTTATACTCATTTTTACATTGCGCACACCCTGGTACCTTTGATTTCAAAAACCCCCAAATTTGAAATCTGGGCATGAACAGTGACACGATGATCTTCATCGTTGCGTCACTTCGTGCGTCACTTACCTTAAGTGACGCTTTTTGGTAATTTTAAAACCCATACCGTCACTTAATAAGTGCCGCTTGATTTTGCGTCACTTCTTAAGTGACTCATGAAGTGACGCATATAATTGCTTTACTTGTTCAGACCGTCACTCTTCCTAGTGACGCCTTTACATGCGTCACTACCCCAAGTGACTGTCTAAGTGTGAGGATATTGAAGTTGAGGGGGAGCAATTGCACAGTGATGAATGTTATGATGATGCTCCCATTATAGAATCGGATTCTTCTGAAGATGAATCGGAAAAAGAGACGAATGAGCCATCAACTTCTACAACAAAACCTTTTCTTTCGTCACCTTTTGTTGTAAAACTTTTGTAGGTGACTGATTAGTTTGAGATTTCACATTCAAAACTTTATTTTCCTTTTTAGTTTGAACCTTTGTCAGAGGTTCAACTTTCAAAATAACCTTTTTAGGTCTAACCTCAACCTTCTTAAACTCAGGATATTCCTGATCAGTAATATCCTCTATTTCAACAATCTCATCAGTATAAACTGGAGACTTACTTTCAGCTTTAACAAACTTAGGCAATGGATACTCTTGCCTCTTGGTTTTCTCCATTGTCAGTTTGTTTAGCTTAGCTTCTTTGGCCTTAATACCATATAGTTTGGTATAATCAACTGAAATCTCCTCAAGACCTTGTTTAGCAATCGGGGGACAATATTCAGCATTAGAAGGTGGTGGTACTTGGTTATAGCCAAGACCTTCCTTCTTTTTTCCACTTGCTCCCTGCTTGCTAACAATCTCATTAAAGACTTGAGTGGCGGATGTTGAACCTAAGATTTTGCTTTTATGATTCTCAAACTCATTTTTTAAATCAGATAATTCTTTAGTCAACAATTCAATTTCAGTAAGATAACTTTTAATTGCATCTTGCTGGCTAAAGACCTTTGCCTTAAAGGTTTCGGTATCTAATTTATGAGCTTCAAGGTGTTGTTCATAAAGTTTTTCATTATCTAGCAAAAAGTTATTAGATTCATTAAGTTTAACTATCTTGTCCCGCAGATTTTGATTGTCTTTCTGATAGGCCTTAAGAGATTCAGTCAAGTTAATACACGAAACACAATTAAATGGCTCAGTTGGTTCATTTGGTACCTCAGGAGTAATGTGAGCCATCAGGCATTGAAACTGTGCAACTTGAGCACTCCAATCAAAAGTAGTTGGCTCAAAGACAATCAAAGCGTTATCTACAGCCAACGATTTAACTTCTTCTTTTTCATTTGCCTTGGGTGGATCCGGTTTAGTAAGACCCGACGATGGCATCCTGGGTTTCTCACATTCCCTTGCGAAGTGACCAAGGTTCTGACAGTTGTAACATCGAACCTTGCTTTTGTCAAATCCAAATCCGGTCTTCCCATTACCTTCCAAACTCTTCCGTCCCGTTCTGTGCATAAATTTCTGAACCCTTCTGGAAAGCATAGCTATATTCCAGTTTAAATCCATCTGCTCCAAGTCATCGTCATCTAGCTGAGCATAATCTTCTTTGGTCATTTCCAAAGTAGTATTTGGTTGAGTAACCAAATCTTTGTAAGAACTAAGGAAAGCTGTATAGATCGCCGCTTGCTCTTGAATAGCTGGTGAAGATGAAACCTGCTGTTGGAGGGTGTGCCGGAAACATAGGCAGCATGTGATGCTCCAGCGGAATAAGATGGAGAATTGGTATCCGAGATGAATGCCATTCCTCCATAACTCTTACCAGAGTTAACTTGGCCTCCATAAAGTGAAGGATTTTGTACAAAATCAGTTGTCTTGCACTCTTTCTTCTTCAACTCCATAGCGTGTGCTTGAAGAACTCCTATCAGCTTATCCAAAGTCATACCATCCAATCCTTCACTTTCCTTCAAGAATTGGACTTTTACATCCCATGCACTTGGTAGAACATCTAACAGTTTCTTATTTATCTCAAGTGCTGTGAGATTATATCCACCCTCCGTTAACTCACTCACCAATTGTGAGTACCGGGTAAACAGTCCAGAGGTTGTCTCATTAGGTAATAAGTCAAACAGATCGTACTGTTTCTTTATCAATTCAAGCTTAGCTTCCTTGTATTTCGCATTTCCCCCACACCTCGTTTCTATAGCCTTCCATAAATCATAGGTTGTGTCATGATTTTTAAAAAGTTGTTGATGCATATTTGAGTGTCTGTCAGTTGGTCTATCGAGTTGTAATTAGTGTCGTTTGTTAATTAATAGAAATATAGTTTTTGTTAATGCGACACTCGTGTTTTAGTTTAGGCGACACTTGCCTGAGTGACGCATAGCGACACTTGGGTAAGTGACGCATTAAGGCGGCCACATGCGACACTTACACAAGTGACGCATGTCGGCTGTGTTTTTAGTATAAATAGAAACCTACGGGTTTTAGGCTAGGGTTGACGAAACCCTAGCACAATTTGTCGACTTAGTACCTCTGTAATCGATCCCTATACTCAATACAAGCTAATAAACGAGTTTTCTTTGTTTGAATATCATTGTTTCGGTTTGTGTTTGTTAGCAAAAAGTGTAATTGATTGATTCCGCCTATCAATTACTGTCAATTGTCATCTAGATCCAAGCACTAGGCACTTTCAACTGGTATCAGAGCCAGGCGGTGATAATATTGACGTTTAGAAGGTATTTAGGATTGATTTCGGTTTTTGCTCGATTCAAGAATCACGAATTTATACGGATATTTGAGGTGCAAAGGAGTATTACAGTCGAAATTCATCAATATCAACAGGTTTCGTCCATTAGGGTTCAAGGAATTTGAGTTTGGTTTACGAAAATTCGAATTTTTTAGGGTTTTGGGATTTTGCAGCCGTTTTGTGACACTCGATCCGTCACTTGGACGCGTCACTTACTGCGGCACTAGCTAATCCCAAATTAGGGTTATACCGTCACTTGAAGGCGTCACTTAAACGCGTCACTTGTGGTTAATACGACACTTAACTTAAGTGTCGTCTACCCTAATCCACCGTCACTTACGTGCGTCACTGTTGCACGTCACTTGACACTTTAGCGTCACTTCCTTTAGTGACGCCTTTTGATATTCTTGCGTCACTTCCTTTAGTGACGCCTTTTAATTTACTGCGTCATTTTCTACGACTGACGCCTATTTGTTTAATACGTCACTCAAGTACGTCACTTGAGTGCGTCACTTGCTTGATTGAGCGACACTTACTTTTAGTGTCATCAGTCACTTCGCCCGTCACTCGATAGCGTCACTTACCTAGTGACGCTAGTCGACGCGACACTTCAGTGCGTCACTTACTAAGTGACGCCTTAAGTACTAACTTTTTTCGAGTTCTTGTTTTTGCATACATTTTCAGGTATATCTTCAATGGCAACGGACAAGGAAGATATTAGAGGAATTCGAGAAATGTTAAAACAGGGAAATGATATTGGTTCAAATAATAAACCTCCTCTATTTACAGCAGACATGGAATATGCTTATTGGAGGGATCGATTTGAACAGTTTGTGGATTTTCATTGTCCGGAGTTGTGGGGTCCATTAAAACAAAGATATGAGGCTCCTGTGTCTGAAGGAAACTATCGCGGTGTTCCTCCACCCAAATCTTTCACTGCTATGACTCCTCAGGAGAAGAAAGACTATCAACTGGAAAGGAAAGCACATTCAGCTATCTGTATGTGTTTGACAAAGGATGTCATGAGACTTTTTAAAACTCATGACATAACCTATGATTTATGGAAAGCGATAGAGACGAGATGTGGGGGAAATGAGAAATATAAGGAGGCAAAACTGGAATTAATTAAAAAGCAGTATGATTTATTTGACTCCTTACCAAATGAGACGACGTCTGGACTGTTTACTCGATACTCACAACTAGTGAGTGAATTGACTGAAGGAGGATATACTCTCACTGCACTTGAGATTAATAAAAAATTATTGGATGTTTTACCAAGTGCATGGGATGTGAAAGTTCAATTCTTGAAGGAAAATCAAGAATTATCTGGGATGACTCTGGATCAGCTTATAGGAGTTCTTCAAGCACATGCTATGGAATTGAAGAAGAAGGAGTGCAAGTCAACTGGATTCGTACAAAATCCTTCACTCTATGGAAGCCAAGTAAACACTGGTAAGAGTTATGGAGGAATGGCATTCATATCGGATACTAATCCTTCATCCTATCCAACTGGGGATACTCATGCAGCTTATATTTCTGGCACTACCTGCACGAATCAAGGAACACAACAGCAGGTTTCATCATCACCAGCCATTCAAGAGCAAGCTGCAATTTATACAGCTTTTCTTAGTTCTTACAAAGATTTGGTTACTCAACCAAATACTACTTTGGAAATGACCAAAGAAGACTATGCTCAATTGGATGATGATGACTTGGAGCAAATGGATTTGAACTGGAATATAGCTATGATTTCCAGAAGGGTTCAGAAGTTTCTGCAAAGAACGGGCAGGAAAAGCTTGGACGGTAATGGGAAGACTGGGTTTGGGTTTGATAAAAGCAAGGTTCGGTGTTACAACTGTCAGAACCTTGGTCACTTTGCAAGGGAATGTGAGAAACCTAGGATGCCGTCGTCAGGTCTCACTAAGCCAGATCCACCAAAATCAACTGAGAAAGTAGAAGCTAAATCATTGGATGTGGATAATGCATTGATAGTTTTTGAGCCAACCGCTTTTGATTGGAGTGCTCAAGCTGAAAAGTTTCAATGTCTGATGGCTCATATCACACCTGAGGTACCTACTGAACCCACTGAGCCATTTAACTGTGTTTCGTGTATTAATTTGACTGAATCTCTTGAGATCTATCAAAAGGACAATCAAAATTTGCGGGACAAGATTGTTAAGCTTAATGAATCTAATAATTTTTTGTTAGAAAATGAAAAACTTTATGAACAACATCTTGAAGCTCATAAATTAGATACTGAAACCTTTAAAGCAAAGGTCTTTAGCCAGCAAGATGCAATTAAAAGCTATCTTACTGAGATTGAATTGTTGACTAAAGAATTATCTGATTTAAAAGATGAGTTTGAAAATCATAAAAGTAAAATCTTGGGTTCAACATCCGCAACACAAGTTTTTAATGAGATTGTCAGTAAGCAAGGGACAACTGGCAAAAAGAAGGAAGGTCTTGGCTATAACCAAGTACCACCACCTTCTAATGCTGAATATTGTCCCTCAATTACTAAGCAAGGACTTGAAGAGATTTCAGTCGATTATACCAAATTATATGGTATTAAGGCCAAAGAAGCCAAGCTTAACAAACAGACAACGGAGAAAACCAAGAGGCAAGAGTATCCATTGCCTCAGTTTGTTAAAGCTGCAAGTGAGTCTCAAATTCATACTGATGACATTGTTGAGATAGAGGATATTACTGATCAGGAATATCCTGAGTTTAAGAAGGTTGAGGCTAAACCTGAAAAACAGATTTTGAAAGTTGAACCTGTAAACAAGGTTCAAAATAAAAAGGAAAATAGAGTTTTACATGTGAAACTTCAAAAGTCACCGACAAATGTTTTAAAACAAAAGGTGACAAGTGAAAAGGTACATGTTGATAAAACTTATGCCTCAACTTCTAAACCAACACAAGCATTATCTAAACCGTGTACAACCTGTTCATGTTCTAAAAATGCTTCATCACTTCCTGTGGTAAATCCTCCGTCTCCACAATTTCAAGAGACTCGTTCTTGTTTCTACTGTAAGAAACAAGGACATTTGATTCGTGCTTGTCCCAAACTTTCTCATCAGCGGTATGGGAGAGATATGCCTAGGACATCTTTCTACAGAAATTCTTTTGCAAAATCACCTCCTAGGCATCACTCTGACTCTCCCAAATCTGATAAGAAAGTAGTTAGTGTTGGGCAAAACCCTTTGTTAAAACCAAAGCCCAACACTATTTCAAAGTCAAATCCCGAACCATCAAAGGTTTGGAAGTTAAAGGAGTCCACTAAAGACTCACATGTCATCAATAATAACACATCAGATTCAAAATCTGATTTGTTTAAAAATAAAGTTTTATCTGATGTGCTTATTGTTGATGACTTTGGTCGACCTAAGTCTGTAAAGGCTTGGGTCACCGTTTCTCACTAATCTCCTCATTTTTTGTGTTGCAGCAGTCTGAACGAATAAAAGATAGTGAATGGTTCATGGACAGTGGCTGCTCGCGACACATGACGGGTGATGTGTCTCTCTTAGTGGATATTAAACCATACGCGGGAGGTCATGTTGCTTTTGCTGGAGATACGGGAGGAACGATTTTGGGGAAAGGAACGCTAACCAATGGAAAGGTTAGCTTTGAGAATGTAAATTATGTGGCCGAGCTTCAACATAATCTGTTAAGTGTATCACAAGTTTGTGATAAGGACTATACCACATCTTTTACTAAGACTGAGTGTGTCATATTGAAGCCGGGATATGTCATTCCAGAGGAATGGGTAGTAATGCGTGCTCCTAGGAGAAATGACACTTATGTAATGAACATGCGAACCGTGGAGACAACCAGCGAGTACACTTGTCTCCTTTCGAAGGCTTCAGAAAAGGAATCACTCCTTTGGCACAGACGAATGGGACACATTCATTTCCGAAAAATGAATTTCCTAGTCAACAACGACTTGGTTCGTGGAGTTCCGAAACAGTCCTTCGCCTTGAAGGATGACTGTGTTTCTTGCCACAAGGGCAAACTCCACAAGAAGTCCCATAAGTCTAAGGTTGTGAATTCCATAAATGCTCCATTAGAACTACTGCACATGGATCTCTTTGGTCCTGTTTCTACAAAGAGCATAGGTGGTCGCTCATATTGTTTAGTAGTGACAGATGACTACTCACGTTTTTCGTGGGTATACTTTCTCGCAACAAAGGATGAGACAGCGGGAATTTTAGTCTACCTGTTGGATAAGTTGGCCAATTTGTGCAACTTAAAGGTGAAGAGACTGCGAAGCGATAATGGAACCGAATTCAAGAACTCAACTCTTGAGCTATTTTGCGCTTCTAGGGGTATTGAACATCAATTCAGTGCTCCGAGAACACCTCAACAGAATGGAGTTGCTGAACGGAAGAATAGGACAATCATTGAAACTGCTCGCACCATGTTAGCGGATTCCAAATTACCTATTATCTTCTGGGCCGAGGCAGTTAATACTGCTTGCTACGTTTTGAATCGGGTTCTTTCGGTTAAAAAGAAGAATAAAACGTGTTATGAGCTCTTCAACAATCGCAAGCCGAATCTGCAGTTTTTGGAGCCCTTTGGATGTCCTTGTTTGATAATGATCACCAAAGAACGTGTCCCTAAGTTTGGTGATAAAGCCGTTGAAGGGATTTTTCTCGGATATTCGGTCAATTCTCCAAACAAACGGGTATTCAACAAATCAACAAACGAGATAGAGGAACACTTTGAGGTCAAATGCCTAAGGTATACGGAACCACCTCAAGGAACGGGTCCGGATTGGTTCTTCAATTATGGGAAACTCTTCAGTTCCTTTAATGTTCCGGAGGACGATGATACAGAAGAATTAATTACAATGCTTCATGGACTAGATGTTTTTCAACAAACATCTGATTCTCTTCCTCCAACATCCAATCCGATTCCCGATACGACATCCACTCCATCACCTACTCCAACACAACAAATGCCTGCACCTACTACTTCTTCTGCATCTGTACCTACACCCACACCACCAACTACAACCATTCCGTCTTCTTCAAATACTGTAAATGCCGCGGATCTTCCGGATGATCCTGATATGCCTTTCTTAGAGGATGAAGAAGACATGGACTATTCTCGTTTCTTCCCTAATGAAGAGAACGAAGATGCTACTGCCACTGCAGGTGATTTGAATAACTTGGAATTAAACCTTGTGCCAGATGCTATTCCAGTTACTCGGATTCATAGGAATCACCCAATTGACAATATCATTGGTGATCCCCATTCATCTGTTCAAACGAGACATCAGGCGAAGCAAACTGCTGAAGATAAGGATACTTCAGCTGATCAGGTTTTGGGATTTATGGCAACTGTTAATTCCTGCCATCTTTCCCAAACTGAACCAAAGAAAGTTTCGGAGGCCTTACAAGATCCATCCTGGGTCGAGGCCATGCAAGATGAATTGCAGCAATTTCACAAGCTGCAAGTGTGGACGCTAGTTCCATTACCTAAGGGTGCCGATCCAAAAGGCACTAGATGGGTATATCGCGTCAAGAAAGATGATCGAGGGGTTGTCACGAGGAACAAAGCAAGATTAGTTGTTCAAGGGTATACTCAAATTGAAGGACTTGATTATGATGAGGTTTTTGCCCCTGTCGCCCGATTGGAGTCCGTACGTATCTTTTTGGCCTTTGCATCATTTAAAGGGATTCGCGTCAAGCAACTTGACGTTAAAAGCGCATTCCTTTATGGTCAAATTGATACGGAGGTTTATGTTCAACAGCCTCCAGGTTTTGAAGATTCGGTGCATCCAAATTATGTCTATAAACTCAACAAGGCATTGTATGGACTTCATCAATCTCCACGCCTTTGGTATGAGAGGCTTGCTACTCATTTGATGGACAATGGTTTTACTCGGGGCACCATCGACAGCACCCTTTTCACTAAAGGAAAAGGAGATGATATGTTACTGGTTCAAGTGTATGTCGATGATATCATCTTTGGGTCGTTGAATGAGGCTCTATGTAAAGAATTTGAAGAGGTCATGAAGTCAGCTTTCGAGATGAGTGCAATGGGAGATCTCACCTTTTTCCTTGGTGTGCAAGTTGAGCAGTCACCCAAAGGAATGTATATTCATCAGTCAAAGTATGTCAATGACATGTTGACTCGATATGATATGCTTACTTGCAAACCTTATGGAACTCCCATTGAACTCAATCATAATCTTGGACCCGCTGATGATGATGAGGACTGCAAAGAAAAGGATTATCGTTCGATGATTGGTTCTCTTATGTACCTCACTGCCTCAAGACCTGATATCGTCTTTGCTGTTTCTCTTTGTTCAAGATATCAGGCACGACCAAAGGTTTCTCATATGAAGGCAGTGAAGCGGATTTTTGGTTATCTCAAATATAGACCTTCACTAGGTCTATGGTACTCCAATGAGAAGAACTTCACTCTTTCTGCCTACTCCGATTCAGATTATGGTGGCTGCAACATCAATAAGAAGTCTACGACAGGGGGATGTCAGTTTCTTGGAACTCGCTTGGTGTCATGGCAATGCAAAAAGCAGACTACGGTTTCTACTTCCACAGCTGAGGCCGAGTACATTGCTGCTGCTAGCTGCTGTTCTCAAGTCCTTTGGATTCAGCACCAACTGCGCGACTACGGGTTACTCTTAACTTTAACTCCTATACATATTGATAACACTGCTGCCATATCTATCACACGCAATCCCGTACAACACTCTAAAACCAAACACATAGAAATTAGGTTTCACTTTATACGGGATTGCTATGAGAAACACCTCATTGACCTTGTCCATATTGACACCCTGAAACAAAATGCTGACTTATTCACTAAGGCTTTCTCTAGAGCACGATTTGATGAATTAGTCAACATGATCGGTCTTAGGTTCTTTACAACGAAAAAGTAATTTGTGACTTGGATATGTTTAAAGTAATGTTTAAAAAAAAAAAAAAAAAAAAAAAAAAAAAAAAAAAAAAACGCAACAGCCACTCTTTATACTTTCTAGTTTTAAAGAAATGCAATGTTGCTACATTTAAAAAGACGTTGAAGTTGTGTCTGTAAACAACTTGGGATATGATAGTACATCGGGTGACATGCATGAATATGGAATTTTTAAGGTTTATCTTTGATGTGTCAGTAGATTTATCTGACGTATTAAAAACAGTTTTTATAAACATTATCTTCATCATACGATATATTAGTAGGCATGCTATACAAAACACTTTGAGAAGTCTTAAGAAGCTTAATCTATAATTGTCTATTTCAAGTGGTACACCATTATTAGATGTACGACAAAAGTCTTAATTTCTTACTTATACTAGACATGTTTTTGTGAAAGATGTTTATATGATTTCATTTGGGGGTATATATTGACAGTCTCCTTTGTTATACGTAAGTATAGACCTGGTTTCTGTTAATATATACTTTACAATTAAGCAAACACAAGTCAAAGTGCTTGAAAAGTCTTTAAAAATTAAGATACCTTACAAGGTCGCCAAAAAGGTTTGACCAAGTTTGGTTTTGCTTAAACCTGGATCAAGTTATGTCGCTCTGTTGTACGTAAGTACAGACCTGTCACCGCTGACTTGATTCTTAAAATTGATTTTCTTATATTCTATCTGTAAATGGAAACATGGTCTATGTTTTAAGTTAAGATGTATATCTATGATGGGAACCACAGCGAAATAAACATACCAATAATAATAAAATACCTCTTAGTTGTACGTATAACATGTTTAAGTGGACAAATATACTAATAATCGTTTTGAAATAATTTTTATAAGCAGTGTTTTTAGTATGTCAAGTAAATTTAAAGAGGACAAAGATACTGATGATTGAAATAACAATTACTGTTCCTAATAAATGCATGTTATTCCGATATGATCCCTAACCAGACTTTATCAACTCCGTCACCAAAAAGAATGTGTTAATTCTCTAAGTGGTTAATTTAAAGTGTAGAGGTTCCCTTATCTCTGATCTAACGGATCGTTATATCAATACCTACATGTGGTATCCTTTATAAGAATAATTGTCAATTTACATTTTCTTGTTTATGTCTTATTTTTTCTAAGTTAGTGTAATTTTAGTTATTATCCAAGTTACAGCTACGTTTTCAAATTTAAGTACCGCAATCACAACGGGAAACCATCGAAGAAATCGCAAATTTTTCACTAAAAGTGAACTGTGCGTCACTTTCATAAGTGACGCTCCAAGTGACGCTTTCGATATAGCGTCACTCACTTAAGTGACGCAGCTAGTGCCGGGTTAACCATCGCTATAAGTGCCGGGTTGAGTGACGCATACAAGGGTCGGTGTATAAATACCCCTTCTCTACGACACTCAACCTCACCACTTTTCAAATTCTTATACCGTCACTAGCTCTGACATACCGACACTCGGATTGTCTCTGCGTCACTTGATCTGTGCGTTTTTCGTCGATTTGATTCTGCATTCTACGGTGTTTGCTTGCATTCCAGTCCTATATTCTTGTTCCACTCACTCCTACGAATCATTTGGTACCAATCTTAACCTTTTTCTCTTATTATTCTTACTGTAATTTTAAGTTAGGGTTACGGTTAGGGTTTTCTTTGAAAATTGTTCGATTAAATGCTTGTATGTTTGTGTTTTGATGTAGTAAATGGTGTGTTTTATTCGTCTATACCTAGCGCACACCATGGTTTCTTTGTTTTTGAAAAACCCTCAATTTTGATTTTGGGTATGAACAGTGCACGATGATCTTCATCGTTGCGACACTTCATGCGTCACTTACCTTAAGTGACGCTCTTTGGTAATTTGGTAACCTATACCGTCACTTCACAAGTGACGCTTAATTTTGCGTCACTTCTAAAGTGACTCATGTAGTGACGCATATACTTGTTTTAAATGTTTAAACCGTCACTCCTCCTAGTGACGCCTTTACATGCGTCACTACTCCAAGTGACTGTCTAAGTGCCGCTTATTTATATCCGTCACTTATACCGTCACTTCTTAAGTGACTGACTTAGGATACCGTCACTAGGTTAAATGTCGCATGTTTTTCACCCGTCACTTTGCAAGTGTCGTATACTTTAAACCACCAATTTCAAACGTCACTTACATCAGTGACGCTTGATAGCGTCACTTCCTGTAAGTGACGCTACACATTGATTTCAATTTTATACACTGTACATTACGACACTTCTTCAGTGACGGTAGTGACCATGCGTCACTTACCCTAAGTGACGCCTAAAGTCAAAATTTGTTTTCTAACCTTTCTGTGTTCGGGCTAACTTTCTAACGTTTTCGGTTACGTTTCTTTGTATTTTTAGCTTACAGATGGCCGAGTTACAGAACTATTACCGCCGTACCAACACCCGACACAATATTACGGCATTCCTTGAGTCTACTCATGCGAATTCGGCGCCGTTCAGGCCTATGATCGAGTTTCTTCGTCGATCACGAATTCATTATGCGATTACGGCCACGACTCCGGTATACATGAACCAAATTGAGGAGTTCTATGATCATGCAGTGATCAGGGTACAGGGTGACGTTCCTCGCATAGTTTCGAATATGTTTGGAGAGGAAATCGAGATCACCGAAAACTCGATTAGACGGGTTTTACAGTTCAATGACAACTCCACGATGCCCACCATCTTCCCTTCCACGTTTATCTACGGGGGACTTCAAAGGATGGGAAATCCAGCAAACCAGCTTTCCGACTTCAGGAAGCAATACCTCTGCAGGGTTTGGAGGTATTTGTGTCATATCATTATAGTTTGCTTATCTCCGAGAAAGGGAGGTTATGATGCGGCGAGCCATCTTACTCTGTCTCTCATGTTGGCCCTGATATACAATAAACCGTATAACTTCAGCGGTTATATTTTCGGCAACATGGTGGAGAATATACGCGCCGGAAAAGACAAATGGCTGCAGTATCCTCGGTTTGTGCAGCTCCTGCTAAATGACCTGGATCTCGGTATTGCACCAGATCAGAGGTCTCTTTTGGTTCCCACGCCCATGCTTCTGCGAGTCTTCAATGACTGCAAGCTTGCACCAAAGGGCGAGCCAGTTTTGGCCGATCGTGACCTTTTCGGGCACGTAGTAAACGAAAACTACGTTGCGCCGCACGATCATGGATTTTTGGATGACGTCGTGCCTCCGGTCAACGAGGACGACTTAGTTGATGCCGATGTTGCTCAGGATCTTGATGATATTGATAATGTTGATCGAGTAGAGGTAGATTCTGATGATGGTGGGCCCACTCCTCCTGATTCTGAGGGTGACGTGCCACCACAATCGGCTTTTGATGGGATTCAGTTAGCTGATCCCCGACGCTTTAAGCGTATTTTGCGCAGGATTTCTGCTGGCCGGGTACATATCCCGAGGAATCCTGGAAAACGTCCTGCTGGGTCTTCACCCTCCTATGCTGATCTACCTCTTCGTAGACGCCAGCGGACGACAGTGGTTATTGAGGAGCCGACTTCTCAACGCCAACAACCACCGCCAACATCTGACATGCCGTCTCTTCAGATGGTTTTGGCTCAGATGGAGCTTTTGGCAAAACGTTTTGATGATCAGAAGGCCATCATTGAAGCTCAAGCCTCTCAGATCAGGGAGTTGGAAGCTCGCGCTGCTACGGTTGACTCTCTACAGTCTCAAGTGACGAATCTGTCATCTAGGTTGTTAGAGTTGGAATCCGTTACAAATGTTTTGGGGGAGGTAGGTCCTAGTGAGTTAGAAACAAATGTAACTCCTTCCCCGGAACCAGAAAATGTACTTCCATCTTCTACTATCAATGAAAATATCAGTTTAGATTATTTCGTGGAGGTTCAAGGTCAGGCAAGACCTATCGCGGTAGATTATTCATTCGTAGATCTTACTTATTTGCAAAACTTGATGAATGAAAATGATACGATGCCTGAGGAAGAGGAAATGAATGATCCTGTAGCAGAGGATTATTTCTTTGAGGAAAATAATGAAGTTGAAGTTGAGGGGGAGCAATTGCACAGTGATGAATGTTATGATGAAGCTCCCATTATAGAATCGGATTCGTCTGAAGATGAATCAGAAAAAGAGACTAACGAGCCATCAACTTCTACAACAAAACCGGATATAGTGCTCAAACCGATTATCGAGATACCGGTTACGTGTAAAAGCTACAAAGTTAGATCTGATTACACGGGATTGATCAAGAGTTGGAAATTTGATGAGAACAACTCTGTTTTTATGATTAAGAGAAGTGACGGCATTCAGTACTTCAATATGAAGTTTTATAAATTAAGTACTTTGCCGAAGTGTGAGCTTCAAAGGTTAGCTCAGATACCCTTGATCAACCGATCACGAGATTCACGAGCAGATTTCTTTCAGGTGATCATACGTCGTGAGATGAACAGTAAAAAGTATAATTTGATAAAGCCGACGTTGGGTATGCGATACAAGTTTAAGAAGAAGTTAGATCCGATCACTCGTCAACCTATTGTGAAGATGATCTATCCACCAGCAAAGTGTCTACAGAAGATACCTTTGGAGATCATTCCGATAGATTTTTTGAATAGGTTGGAGTACTGGGAATATGATGATATTACTGGTGAAGCTATAATTGTGTTTATTCCAAAATCGGAACCAGATACGGATTCGGAGATTATGAATGTAGAATCGGAGGTTGAAAAGAAAACAGCATGGGATGCTGTTCAACCTAAGAAAAAGTCTACTTGGGGTCTTAAAAGAAAGATATTCTGTGTATTCGATCCGTTGAGTTTGATCAATCTCTCTGAATATGATATGAAAAGATTACATCAGAATAGGATTCAGTTTAAAGGAAGAGACAGAGCTGAAGCGATTAAATTTCAAAAGGTTATTGATATTTGTGTAGCCAACGGAGTACATGCTGGTGGTGTATTTCCTGCTGGTTGGAAGTGAAGATTAAACGACTTAAAAGAGTTTGAAGATTTTGAAGACCAAGCTGAAGACACGGGGGAGTTTGTTGATGCATATTTGAGTGTCTGTCAGTTGGTCTATCGAGTTGTAATTAGTGTCGTTTGTTAATTAATAGAAATATAGTTTTTGTTAATGCGACACTCGTGTTTTAGTTTAGGCGACACTTGCCTGAGTGACGCATAGCGACACTTGGGTAAGTGACGCATTAAGGCGGCCACATGCGACACTTACACAAGTGACGCATGTCGGCTGTGTTTTTAGTATAAATAGAAACCTACGGGTTTTAGGCTAGGGTTGACGAAACCCTAGCACAATTTGTCGACTTAGTACCTCTGTAATCGATCCCTATACTCAATACAAGCTAATAAACGAGTTTTCTTTGTTTGAATATCATTGTTTCGGTTTGTGTTTGTTAGCAAAAAGTGTAATTGATTGATTCCGCCTATCAATTACTGTCAATTGTCATCTAGATCCAAGCACTAGGCACTTTCAAAAGTCTCATGACATCCTTTGTCAAGCACATACAGATAGCTGAGTGTGCTTTTCTTTCTATTTGATAATCCTTCTTTTCTTGAGGTGTCATCGCAATGAAAGATTTTGGTGGAGGAACCTGACGATAATCTCCTTCAGCTACTGGAGCCTCATATCTTTGTTTTAATGGGCCCCACAATTCTGGACAATGAAAGTCAACAAACTGTTCAAATCTATCCCTCCAATAACCATAGTCCATGTCTGCAGTGAACAGTGGAGGTTTATTATTGGAACCGATATCATTTCCCTGCTTTAGCATCTCCCTAATACCTCTAATATCTTCCTTGTCAGCAATAGAAGCCATCGAAGATATACCTGAAATTATACGCAAAAACAAGAACTTGCAAACTAATTAGTACCAAAGGCGTCACTAGGTAAGTGACGCACTCAAGTGTCGCAGCGACTAGCGACACTTAGCAAGTGACGCTATCGAATGACGTACAAAGTGACGGATGACACTATAAGTAAGTGTCGGTCAGTTAAGCAAGTGACGCACTCAAGTGTCGTACTTGAGTGTCATGCTAAATCGAATAGGCGTCACTAACAGAAGTGACGCTTGAGGATCAAGTGACGTGGAACAGTGACGCACTTGAGTGACGGTGTATTAGGGTAGACGACACTTAAGTTAAGTGTCGTATAACCTCAAATGACACTTCAAGTGACACGTCTAAGTGACGGTAAAACCCTAATTTTGGGATTAGCTAGTGCCGCTATAAGTGACGCGTCCAAGTGACGGATCGAGTGTCGCAAAACGGCTGAAAAATCCCAAAACCCTAAAAATGTCGAATTTTCGTAAACCAAACGAAAATTCCTTGAACCCTAATGGACGAAACCTGTAGATTATGAAGAATCTTGACTGTAAATCACCTTAGCTACTCCAAAACCGTATGTAATCTCAATTAATTATTCGAACAAAGTCGAAATCAACCCAAAATCGAATCTAAACGTCAATGTATTCACCTAGTGGCTCTGATACCCGTTGAAAGTGCCCCTTGTCGTGGATCTAGATGTCAATTGACAGCAATCGTAAGGCGGAATCAAACAATTGCTTGTATAGCTAACAACTCACAAACCGAACACAAGAAATTCAACAAAGTAAACGTGTATATTAGCTTGTATAACTGTTTTGGAATGATTACAATATGGTTTAGTCGACAAATGGTGCTAGGGTTTCGTCAACCCTAGCCGAAAACCCGTAGGTTTCTATTTATACTAAAAAGTCAGCCGACATGCGTCACTTGTGGAAGTGTCGCATGTGGCCGCCTTCATGCGTCACTTACCTAAGTGTCGCTATGCGTCACTTAGGCAAGTGTCGCCTAAACTAAAACACGAGTGTCGCACTATACAAAAACTATATTTCTATTAAGTAACTAACGACACTTATTACAACTCGATAGACCAACTGACAGACACCTAATATGTATCAACATCTAATGAAACTAGAGATACAGATAATTTCATAAACTATGTGAACGAGCTGAAGCATGATATTGTGAGCGAGCATGAGATGGTAGATCTAACTTTTTGTGAAGAGCAGCTGTTGAAGTATACTTATGTGCATGAAACATTTGAGAAGTCTTTGTTTCCTTATTTTGATAAACAAAGAGAAATGTTAAGAGAGCTTATTGAGATAATAGAGCATGCCACTAGAAACTTAAGTAATATGGCTGACATATGTTTACTTGAAACTTTCAAGATTTCTTTAATTCGATAAAGGCTAGAGAGCATATTAGTTCTGGGAGATTTTTTATTGATTGTACGGTTGATTTTTATGTTCAAGAAATTGTTGATGAATTTTACTATGGAGAATGGGACGAAAGAACACGTATAACTCCTGAGTACTTTTCTGACGAACCAATGGCGAACTTGGTCACTTATGCTAAAGAGGAGTTGCAGCTAGCTTACAATGGAGTTCATTACAATCAGAGAAATAACCTTTTTCATTTAGGGTTATCTGAAATTTATTATCAGTTAGTAGATACTTTTAGGTATTCTGGGATAACAACGGAGCATCAAGAAGGATACTATAGGAGAATCTTAAAGGACACAGGAAAGGCAGTGAGAACCCACAACACATATGATTAATATGATATACATTTAGGTTTCTATGGATTATTGGATTCGTTAAGACATAATCATGTGGAACGTGAAACAAAGATTGAAGATGATTACATGTTTACTGATGAAGATGGAAGAATAGCTAAAAAGGTAAAAAGAGTAGTTGCCACACTCATAGAAATAGAAGATGCTGAAAAGATTCATCATAAGAGTTTCTCTGAATATGCCTCGCCAATACCCGAGATAACGAATAAGATCTATTTGCACTTTCGAAGAATTTATCCTGAGAACTTTAGAAGACCTGTTAGTGGGAATTAGGCTTGAACATCTAATATCATTTACAACCTCTCCGTTTTTAATAACTAGTTAAATTTTTTCTGTTTTAAGTTAATTTTTCCTGTTTTATTTTAATAAGTGTTTAGGATTTGAATGTTATTTGGATATTAAAGTTTACTGTTTTTAGTTTCATATTTGATTAATATACAGTTTACTGTTTTCAGAATTATATGATTATCTCATCTTTATTTGTATTAGCTACATAAATGTTAGAAATTTTAAGTATTTAGAATTGATTTTTACACGAGTTGCAATAGTGATAAAAATTAAATTCATAAAATACTTAAAAGAGATTAAAATAATAAATTTTGAAATTATGCTTAACATTGTTTACAAGATTGCAGATATATTAATTATAATATTTTTGGTGACAAAAAGATCGAAACAATAATTGGAATTCGATAAAATCGACAATTGAATTTCCAAACGGTGGATGAGTCGACGCAATCACCGATTGAAAAAAAATCTATGTATACCAAGGTAAGATTTATTATATCCGTTATTTGTCGCAACTAACAGCATTACAGGAATTTATATAAATGGTATGAACTATTTGAACGATAAGTCTTTTATCCATTTATTATTTAAATTTCTTAAAAATAAGTAATAAATAAAATGCACATAGTAGATGTTGTTAACATTTTGTAATAAATAAATGAATAAAACCGTCATAATTTCAGAATTGTTATTATTACTTAACTTATATAATTTTATTTATATATTTCTAAAAACATAAAATTATTAAATTTTATATACCGAATTTTTGACGGGCTAAATTAAATAATATTGGATTGAAAAAAAAATCAAGCCAAATAAAGTTTGAATGGGCCGAATTAAATGTTGGGCTTGTCTAAACCAACCGGCGGTTGGAAAGCCCAACCGGCGGTTGGCTACTTTTCCGATCAAAAACCGAACAGCTACACTTTCTGCCATTTACACACACTACACACACATACATACGTTCGGATAAACCCTCACACACTCGAAAATCATTATTTCATCATCATTTCGTTGCATTTTCGTGATCTTTATCATCAAAGGTATCATCTAACTCACTTTTTATATTATTTAGCAATTTAATTATGCATTATATAACTTGATTATGTTTGTTTGCGGTTTTTGGATTGATTACAAGTATTTTGTTAGTTTGCATGATTAGGAAAGCTTAGAAACTAGTTTAGGTTAGTTAGGTTATGATTTTGTAGTTTGAGGATTGATTGCGGATTGTTGCGGATTGAGTAAATTAGGATTAGGGCTCGGTTTTAAATATTTTTTAGTACAAGTTATATTACTCGAAATTTCCATAAAGAATGGATACGAAAATGACATTTTTAACGACTACATTTTTGATTTAAAATTCGAGTTCATATAACGTGACTTTGAATTAATAAAGATTTATTATACTCTATGATTTGATATATATTTTATAATTCACAAATTTTTTAGACTCGATATTATTTCGAAACAATAAAAATGTGTTAGTTAATACATATAAAAATGATATTCCAAAATTTGACATTGTTTTTAAACTAAAAATATGTCGAATTTATAAAATTTTATATAAACATTATTATAAAGATTCGATATTATTTTCGAAATAAAAACATTTATAAAATCTAAAATTACAAAGTTAGATTAGAATTAGGCGTGAATAAGCTTTATTATTGACTTATTTTGTATCATGTATAGCATTTGTAGTCAATGTTTAAAAATTACACAGTTGACTATAAAATGGCTAGCCGAAATGCTGCGTGCATGAAAATTGAACAACCGGCGGTTGGGATATCCAACCGGCGGTTGGCCAACATTTCCAGCAAATACATGCAACCGATATTATTTTACACTAACACGTTGTTTAAGTTGATATTGCAGATATGACTACCAGACGACAGCGTGGACGTGCACTCTTAGATAGAGAGGATTTCCAGCTACACCCATATCTACGTTTTGAGCATGAGACTATTACAGCAGAGCGGAGAGCGGAGTTTGCTGATCGATTGACTGAGCTTGTTGCTCAGCCTATGGAGACACCAGATGTGTTAGACTGGTCGGTTATGGAGAGAGTTATAGATCCTCGCCGAGAGGGAGAGACTTGGGATGTTACTTTGAGGAGATTGATGACTCAGAGTTATATTTTACCTTCAGGTGATGTTGGTTTTGTTTCTCTGGCTTGGTTTCGTTTATTTCATATACGGGAGATTATCTATAGAGAGTTAGTTATCGAGTTTTATACGACCCTTAGGTTTGATGCTGTGTCTAGACAGTTTGACCAGCCTTCGATTTCTTTTTACCTAGGAGGTCAGCCTAGGTCTATGAGTTTGATTGAGTTTGGAGTAGCTGTGGGGCTCTATACACTAGATGAGTTCCACAACCATTCTGTTGGAGAGCATTTGACTGCAGGTATGGTAGAGCAGTATTCGTCTGTTGAGATAGCTGAGTATTGGAGACAGCTAGCTATTGTTGATTATGGGGATAGAGCACCTTCAGATATACATATGAGGAGCCCGGTTCATAGGCTTTTGCATAGGTTGTTATCATTTTCTATCTGTGGTAGGCATACGGGACCTGAGAAGGTCTATCAACCAGATTTCTTTTATTTGCACACTATGATTTAGGGGACACTGATCAATGTTCCCTGAAGATTAGTTCATTGGATGACCACCGGAGCGACTGGGCATAGGCTTACCAGTAGTTTGTGTGGAGGACAGTATGTTACTAGGATAGCTCAGTATTATCAGATGGTAACTGCTGATTTTTTGACTTGTACACCGGTTACACCTGGGATGTCCTTGCTAGGCAAGGACAAGTTGATTGAGTTATGGATTATTTAGGAGGGTGTACATGAGGGAGTTTTGTTATGGACGCCTGAGGTTGCACCTGGACAGCAGCCTGTACAGAGAACGAGATTGAGAGGACCACATGTTCCACCACCAGCAACAGCTGTACCACCTCCCGTACCTGAGATTCCAGTACCCGAGGTTGATCTGCCAGCAGGTAGAGGCAGAGGACTTGGTAGAGGCCGTGGCCGGGGTGATATGTTAGCTAATATTCAGCAGAGACTGGAGATGATTGAGATTGGACATGGTAGGAGGTTTGATAGTATTGATCGGATATTTACCAGGTTTGAGCAGAGGTTTGATAGGTTTGAGAGAGAGAGCTTTCACAGATCTGATTATCAGCTTGGATTATTGCAGCAGTTGTTGACAGAGAGGTCTATTGCATTCCAGCCATATGTTCCGATAGTATTTGATGATGGAGCTGGACTTTCGAGACAGCCGGGGCAGGAGGATTCAAATGATGATTAGATTATGTTTGATACATTGACATTTATATTTTGGATGACTGTACTTATTATTACTTTTCCTTATCACACTTATTTATTATTATTATGCTAATATGGTCGTTTATTTTTGATAGCACAAGTCTGGCAGTAAGTTCAACACTTTATTTATAAAGTTCTTACTTATTTATTCATGAACTTTGTGGGTATGTTCCCTGGAAACCCTCACGAGACTATAACTCGTTCACTCGGGATACCGAGAGGTTTAAAGGCTTATTGCATATGCTAAATGCAATCGTGATTAATTACGAAAGTGTGGATGTTGTATTTTATTTTTCAAGAGATCAAGGAATCAACCAAGCAGATTTTTCTTAGCCGATGATGAAATTTATAATTTCAGTCAGGGGAGTTTTCTGTTCTATTTTTCTTTCCATTACTCACTTTTGTTTATCAATTTTTATACACTGAGGGCATTGTATAATTTAAGTGTGGGGATAGGGTTCGTAAGAAAAAGAATTTCTTTAATTAATCATTTAAGTTTCTATTGTTCTTAAATTATATTAAAAATTTAAAATTTTTAAGTTAATAACTAAGTATTTATTAGTTAGAATATTTTTGTTAAAAGTTTTGTTTTGTATTTAAAAGTTTAGACTTTAATGTGGATTAACTATTTTGTATATATAACGTAAGCTACCTTAATAAGGAGTAGTATATAGTTATATGAAATGATGTACTAATAGGCAATATATGAAGATTTCTGAATTTTAAGAAATTAATAAAATAACTTATATATTATTTTATGGTACATAATATGATGTATGACATAAAAAGTCTTAAATTTTAAATTTATTATACAATAATTTTATATATCTTTTTACTTATGTAGAAACATTTAGGGGTATATATTGATGGTTTCCTTTGTTATACGAAAGTATAGACCTGGTCTCTATTAATATATACTTAAAAATTAAGCAAACGCAAGTCAAAAGTATTTGAAAAGTCTTAAAAATAAAAGATACCTAATGAGGTCGCCAAAATGGTTTGACCGAGTCTGGTTTTGCTTAAACCTGAATTAAGTTATGTCGCTCTGTTGCATGAAAATGCAGACCTGTCACCAATATCTTGATTCTTAAAAATGTATTTTATATATTTAATGGGAATATAAAAAAAATTGTATAATTAAATTTAAAAGTATATCATATATGGAAATCATAAGTAATATACATACTAACAATAAAGATATATTCAGAAGTATGAGTATAGATTGTTTAAAGTGGACAAATATATTAGTAATCATTCATGAGCTATATATTACACAAATAATTAATAATTTTTATTTATACATTATAGTTATCCATGTTAATTAAATTTTTAAAATTTTTAATTTATGAAACAGATTTTTAGTATTGGTATTCTGATTTTTAAATATTAGTTTGATGCTTATTTTAATTTTTATTCAGTATTCTACTTGAGGACAAAACAGAACTTAAGTGTGGGGATATTTGATAAGCATCAAATAGATAGTATATTTTATAATAATTTATCCTTATATTTATATACATTTTAGTGCATTTATATGATTTATCCTTATATTTATATTTATATAGTAATTTATCGTGTTATAGACACGAGTTTTTTTCAACGCTCCGACTGATTGTTGATGAGCATATATGTTCATGGAGTTTAAAAGAAAGTGAGTAGAAAACGGTATACACACACACAAACACACACACGTTTCAAATCACTCATTCTTTTGTTTTGCTTTTGTATGTATCGTATCAGGTCGCTAGGAATTTGATACTACTCCTAGCATTCTAGAGATGGAACGTCGTCCATACAAAAGCTGTTTTAAATTTTTAATTCTCATTTAGCCTAGAAGTGTCTATCAAATGTTGTAGCCATATTTATCTTTGAACTTAAAAAGTGTGTTTCAAAAGTTGTAGCTAGGTTTTAATTATAGCAGAAGAGTGTGTTCAAGAAGTTGTAGGTGGTGATGTAAAACTTCCGATATCTTGTTATAAGATTGTATGTTGTGATTATATTACAAATTTTATTATATTTGCATTTATGGGGATAATCTATATTTCATGTTTAAATGTCATACTACGTATTACGTAATAATATATTAATAGGTATATATATACTTTGTATAATAGATATACAAAGTATATCTTATCTTCTTATATAAAACAAAGATTTTCCTTGATTTTTGGACATTTGGTCATTATTTATGGCCGTACGGTGCAGCTCTACGTACAACGGTACAACTATAGTAGCGCAACAAAAATCCAAAAGGAAACTACACACTATTGCGGCGGTTTTCAGTAAACCGCTTTAAATTTCATAACTATATAACATGCAATATATGGCTTAAACACCATAATATCAATTCATACTTATCATAACGACTTATATTACTATACTGAGTATTTGTTATTAAAGATATAGATTTTCACGTGATAAACTATTTTAGTTTAAGAATTGAATAGTTTTACTTGTAGTAATAATTGATTAAATGAAAAACCTATTAACCTTTTATCGGATAAAAATCAATTAGTTTATATCTTGTTAACTCATATCAGCGTATTTTTTTGTTTTACGCGCCCGTAACTCTTCCTCAGCCAAGATGGCATAGAATAGCAGAGCAAGTATACAAGTATTAGTAGCATAACAAAAATGCGTTCCTCGTCATTAATATGTTTGCTCGCGGCAATTGTGGCCTCTCGGGAGAATACTCAGATCGACATTTTGAGCACAGGGTGTGGTGTCGGTGTTCTGAGACAGTGTTCCGGAGAATGTTGAAAGTGAGGATTTTGTGGTGTGGTGAAACTGAATCAGTGTTCTGGAGTTTTTTTACTATTAATTGTGTTTAAAATTAGAAGACAATAATTTGTGTTGTATTATTATTATTATTATTATTATTATTATTATTATTATTATTATTATTATTATTATTATTATTATTATTATTATTATTCCGTATTTTTTAAAGTAGATTTTTAAAGTTTCGAAGGTGAGGCGGTTTAAATAAAAACCGCTCCAGAAAAAAGTAAATATATAAATCGTTCAAAGAGCAAAAAAAAGGGACATCAGTTTCTCGATCAAAAGTTATCTCAAAAAATTATTCCGTAACATTTGTTAGCATTATTAACATGCAATATATGGCTTCTTCCGGAGATGAGGTCACTAGCACCATGAATGTTAGCGAACAGAAACGTCATCGTATCCGCTTTAGAGCACACGGAGTGGTGACGGCCTAAACACAGTGTTCTGAGTGAGAATTTTGTGGTGAGGATTTTGTGAAGTTGTAACAGTGTTCTGGACAGTGTTTTGGACTTTTATATTTTTTATTTTATTTGATTTTAAGTAAGAAAAAAATAAAGAAATCATAAACGTTGCAAATCAAGCCGTCGAGGATGAGACGCTGTGCCCTGAACGCTGTCAAGAACGCCGTCCAGAACGCTGTCAAGAACGCCATCCAGAACGCTGTCACGGAGTGGCAGAATGCCGTTCCACAGTGTTCTCGACGTAGAATTTTGATGAGTACGTTAGAGCACACGGAGTGGCTCCTTCTTCATCGCCGTTTTTCGTCGAGTACGCTGTCGGACGGCGTTTTGCCGCACCGGGACGACGTTCTCGTCGCCGTTCTCATCAGTGTTCAGCTGTCGCCGTCCATTTCAAGACACCGGTTCTTCGACGTGTCCTCTTTATTTTTATTTTTTTTGTTTTCTCTTTGAAGAAATAGAGAAAAAAATGCAGCAGAGGTGAAGAAGAAAAAATCGAGAGATGAGAAAAATGAGTCTCAAACAATGTGCTATTGTTTTTTATATTATTATTATATTATTATTATTAAAATGAAAAGCGAAAAACTCTTTGGAAAAATAGTTGATAGGGACAGAATTGCCTTCTTTTAGGTAGGAAAATATTATTTTTGGTAGAAATTTATGCTGGTAGCAATTTGTGGTAGGTGGGGAAAAAAATCTCAAAAATTTATATTCCTTCTCTACTTATAGATACGTACTTCTACACTAAAAATCACATTTCACCTCTCATCTTTCTCAAAATTTCAATCACTATATTTAGGATTTGTAATTTTTAAATTGTGGTTTTAATGAATTAAATGTTGGTTTATTTAATTAATTTGTTTTTTATATATTAGTTTATACAATTATAATCATTATTAAAACAAATAAAACAATTAATAAAAAATTGTAGAATACTGTCCAGAACACTGTTACCACTCCACAAAATCCTCACCACAAAATTCTCACTCAGAATACAGTGTTTAGGCCGTCACCACTCCGTGTGCTCTTAATGATCGAAGAATTGCAATATCAAGTTACCCAGATTACAAGCACGATAAAAAAGATCATGAAAGAACTTCAAAAGACCCGCAAAATTAAAGAGCCTTCCACTGATGAGGTTGACTATAAGGAACAACTTGACTATAATCTTAGGTTTTACGTGAATCAACAGGAAAGGATTGAAGCACAAATTGTTCGTTTTGCCCAAAATGTGGAACAAAATGAAGTTTTTAATGACTTTGTTGGTGCATTTGGTGTGTCAGTCAGTTGGTCAAACGTTTGTAATTGTCAAAGTCAATTAGTCTGCATATGTATAATGTTTAGTGTGTATATGCGAGTCTGTAAACGAATAGTGAAATAGAAAATATACACAAAATAGTGTTTATGCGACACTAAGCAAGTGTCGCATAGTGCGACACTTAGCAAGTGTCGCAGTACGGTTTTAACTTGCGACACTTAGCGAGTGTCGCAGGGTCGGTAGATTACCCTATAAATAGAGAGTTATATTTCAGTTTTAGGGTTGGACTAGTTAGAGAGTGTGGGGAGCCGTTTTTGTGAGAGTAGAGAGGAAAGAAACGAGTTTGTGATTGTATAGCTTTACGATTCAATTGTGAATATATACAAAAAGCTTATAGAAATCTTGTGTTCGTGAATCTAGCATACGAGATCTACAGACTTGGTAATCATGTGTAATCTTCATGTATATCAAATATATGAGCTATATATATTAGCAAGTTTTTCTTTTATGAATCTGCTTCTTATTGTTTAAAATATATTTTACTCCACCGTGTTATCATTTCATCGATCTATTATTCTATTAGTATTATCATCATCAATATATTATCATAAATATTAAATATTAATATATATATATATATATATATATATATATATATATTAATAACACATACGGAGTATTAACTTATGAGAATCAAATTCCGACCGTTTAAACTACGTTTTTTTATTTAAAAAATATGTTGGAGCGGTTATGTATGATGTAAATGAAGCGGAGTATTTTAATAAAATATTAATAGGTAATTTAATTTAATAAGAAACTAAGAATACTTAATTCGTATTAAGTATTCTTGAATCGTATTAAGTATTGTTAATTAATTCGTATATAAGTATTCTAGTCTAATATGAAGCGGTGTATTTAACACAAAACCGCGTCGTTGAAAGTGGGATTTGATTTGGTGGTTGGGAATTTAAGAGTCCATTTAATTTCTGATATGTTGTTGACTTGTAGTAGGCCGACCTATAGTAGTTTCCTAAAGTGTAGGTCATTTACTTTTTTTGGGGGAAGATATTTAGATTATTATACGTAGTTTAAATATTCTAAATATTTAGAATGTTAATTGGAGCGGTCTGGTCATTTACTTTTTTTGGGGGGAAGATGTTTAGAATATTATACGAAACCGCTTCTTGATACATATATCGGTGTGGTAATTATTGTACGTTTGACAACATTTATATAAATTCGAACAAATAAAAATATTTTGGTAAAACTTTCCAGCCGGCCAGTTTCCACAATAAATCAAAATAGGTATAGTTTAATGGAAGAATCTTCTGGGTCTACAGAACCACCCTCTAAAAGAGGGAATACAACGACGCATCGATTCTGAGTGTATTCCGAATTGTACACCAATTGTGTGAAAGAAATGCTAGATGAGGATAAAAAACAAAAAGAAGAAGTAGTAAAGACGATTGATAAACTAAATCATTCAATTTATGATAAACAACAAAAGATTCAGCATATTGAGCGACGGAATATGATGATTCATATAATTGAATCTTCATATATGGATTGTCTACGTGGATCTATTGCCGAAGAAAGAAAGTTACTCGAGAACTGCGAAAAGATGGTGGAGACACTAGATCAAATGATCGAACAAAAAGAAAAATGGATTAATGATGATCTGCCTAGTTTAGCGGATAGTTAATTTGCAATTTTGTATATTTGTTCTTTATTTATATTGTTCTTAATTGTTCTTACTTATTGGATAATAGAATGACTTTAACTTAAAACCGATATATCATATCGCTCCTACAACATGTATCATTCAGTTTTTTAGTACTATTGTACTAGCTAGCATTACATCCGCGCAATGCGGCGGTAAAATTGGTGACGGAGGATGGAGGTGCGAGTAACGATTTTAAAACAAAAAAGTAAATGTAAATATATTGAAGATTTATTGTATAATGCTTGTGTTATGTACTCCTATTATTTATCCATGTGAAATATAATAGAAACAAATATGATTTAACTATAGTGAACTACATATTAATGAAAATAATTTGGCCATGAACATGAGGGTTTTGGGTGTAACACTCTAGGCAAATCCCATATCGGCCATGGACATGGGAGATCTAAAGACTTATAAGGGAAAAAGTCATCCTTATACGACACTATGCATTTTCGGCCCACAGTGGAAGTAGATCGCACGAGAACGTCGTGGTTAAGCGTGCTCATGTGGGGGAAGTGTCCAGGATGAGTGACCTCCTGGGAAGTAGAAGTGGTGGTCGCCAAGAACAAAGTCGTGCACCTGCGGGCAAAGCGGACAATATTGTGCCGTGGTCAAGGGCAGTTACATTGGGGCTTATAAGGATAATATCATCCTTACATGACACAACACATTTTAGAACCGTAAGGGTAGTAGATCCCGTGAGAAAACTACAGTTAAGCATGCTCGAGCGGGGTAGTTCCAAGATGGGTGACCTCATGGATAGTAGGGTGGTCGCCAAGGAAAAATCGTGCCCCTGCAGGCAAACCGGACAATATTGTGTCGTGGTAAGGCGGGATGTTACCGTAATGTTAGATGTTGGTGGCGCGACTAGTATGATGATAGTAGTGGGGTAATTAAGGAAGTCAAATGCTTGTGCTTTATGGTTATAATGTTGGACGCTAGTGTTGTAGGAAGTCACCATGTGTTTAATTTTGTGGTGATATTAATATGTCGTTTTTGTCATAGTGAATCGAAGTAGTGAATGTATACGTTTGAATTTATAAACAGTCAAGATGGTGTTGCTTGCTTATGAAATTCGGACATATAAGTTTTAGCGCACGAAAAATTTGTGGGAACACACGAGAACTTCCAAATAGTTGATAATGTACTTCCACTAAACGCTTAACTTTATAGTTCTCAGGGGTCCAATGTCCTTTTTGGCCACAATAAGAGCGTTTGTGATTTGTAACAGGAGTTTACCTTATACACCCAACGCGTACCTCTCATGTCCTCAACAATCCTCAGGGAATTTTTAGATTCAACTTGTCATTATAAACCTTAAAATATCGAAAAATAGACAATGGAAATAAGAGGTTGACAGCTAATGCATGTTGACCACTATTATTTTCAAATCGTCACCAACTAATGTGGGATACGCTAAATGTCTTAAAGATAACCCCATTGAGACACATCGTCTTCATGAGGTTTTCATTAATATATATCTTCCTGAATGGCACATGAGTCCCTCGATCTCTGTAACAATCCGTCCCACATCGGAAACTGATAACAAATTGGAGCTCTTTATTAGTCTAAAGTTGTGGCTAATAGTTACCTTCCACTATGGTTTTTCGTTGAAAGGTGAAGATATCCGGTTAGTCACTGCTTTCGACTTTTGGGGGCATTACATCTTATATCATGCACATCAATTAAGAAAACATAATTTAATTGATTCTTTCTTTTAGTTAGTTTTCAAAAACACTTGCACTATATCTTACATGTATATATGTATGTAATAATAATAATAATAATATTAAATATTATTAAATATATTAATTAAAACAAAATATTGAAAAATTACACAACTTATATATAGTTATATAAAATTCTAATATAATAACATAATAATAATAGTAATATAAATAAACCAAAATCCTGTTGAGCAATCTGGACCTTTCAATGAAAATTTACAAGGTGATCTGACGATTTAGATTTAATTAAATAATTACACTTACCATTATAAGTATTAAATTTAAATTTAATTAAAAATTAAATATTATTAAATATATTAAATAAAACAAAATATTGAAAAATTACACAACTTATATATAGTTATATTAAATGAATTATTGAGTCTTACTCCATACTTCTTAAACTTTGCAACAATAAAATAGCAATATGCTTTATAAATAGATATAGATATAGATTATAGATATATAGTTCTATATCTATATTACTATATATCTATATATATGCATTTGATAAAAACTAAAGCATCAAATTTCAATTTTTTTGGTTCCCCGCCAAATGTGGGCTAAAAAAACAAAAAGTTTCATTGCTCGGTCAATTGAAGCGGTTGGTTTATGACTTGGCGGTCCTCTTTGTAATTTGAAGCGGTTATTTTTTTTATCCGCTTCAAATGAGTTAAGGTTTATTGGTGAAAAGACACTTTTTGGTCTTCATAGAGACAGAATACACTTTTGATCGCGATTTTCTGCTTCATCGTTTTTGACTTCGTTCTAATTCTGCACCACCGTATTCACAGATATCCACCGGTAAATCTAGGTTAAAGTTTGTTTTTGTAAACCCATTGCACTTTGGAAAGTTTATAATGGTATAATTTTTCCGCAAATCATATCCAAACGGTTGCATTAATTGCTAGGTTTTCCAATTTTGATCGGCTTTTGAACTGTTGTCATGTAACTCCAATACATCCATTATTGGTGGTAGTACTTTGTTAAATATCGTAAATTAATTGTATCTTTCTATGTAAAATTTTTCATTTAGTGTATGCCGGATTGAAACATATATTGATATATTTGTACATAATTTTTTAGGTAAATATATAATTTATACATAAATTTTTAACCATACAGGCATACACCACTAATGTGCATCAGTCTGTTGTTCAGTACAACAGTTTAATGCATATGGCTAAAGGTTGGTGGTGTACAAATCACCACCCATATGTTATTGATTGTTGTGAGTACATACAAAAGGGAATGTTCTTTATGAAACAACGCTTTTTTTGGTCCTCACCCTCAGCTAGTTATATATGTCAAAATGAAAAGATATCGAATTCAATATTGATCTTGATGATATTGATGTAAATATGTGGTCCCGTAGTTGTTGATTCTCCAATCCTGAACCTGGGAGAACACTCTAAGATATGTCAGCAAAGACCTTATTCAATACTTGAGAAATTGCATCCATCACTGTCGTTTTTATGTGGGAATTAATATTTGTGTTCACCTGGTCTGTAGCTGGTTCTAATAATGGGAAATATATATGTATGACAATTCGATCAGTTTCTTATTTGCACGTGTGTAATGTTTGCTATCCGTTTTGCTTAGTGTTTGTTACATATTATACTCCTAATAAATTATAATGTCCGTAGTTAATTGCTAATTTATCATTTTAATTGTTAGCCAGTGTTTAGTGTACGTGTTAATATCATTTATATTGCACATGTTCTTTATGAACTTAATATCGATAAATTCCTTTTTTGTAGGACATCAAATATAAACGACATGGCCAAAAAAGGTAGACTAGGGAAGGCAAAGGAGAATGACTACACTCCCGATCTAGACCGTCACATTATGTTCAACGCCCAAGGAATACCTACTGGAGACAATAGGACAAATTATCTAACTTGGTTTGGAAACGAGGTTAGAGAACGAATCCCTTACCATTTGGGATGGAATACGAAGCCACTGAAGGCAGGAGATGAGGGTACACTAATTGCTCCAGAAGTTTTGGATAACGTATGGGACCTAACGAAAAGTCATTGGAACATACCAGGCGACAAGCACAAAGAGCTCCATTATAAGAAGATGAATAAAATTTGGAGGAAGTGGAAGAGTGAACTTACTACTCAGTTTGTCTCTACTAACAAAAATCCTAAAGAAAAATGGCCCTCTATGGACATGGATCACTGGCTGAAATTTGTTGCTGAGAGGTCCACTGATGAATTCAAGGTAGTTCATATCTCATGTTTTGTGCTAAGTTGGTTTCATTATTATAAACAAGTTACTAACGTTATTTTTCTTCTCATATGTGAAGAGAAAAAGTGAGAAAATCAAGGCCAGTGCGGCAGCAAACACGGATCCTGCCCGTGTAGGACGGTTGGGTTATGCTGGTTTGGGGGAGTATTATTACAAAAACAAAAAGAAGGTTTTAACCGATTTCCCGTTTCTAGCAAACTACAAGTGTGAGCGCTCAATTTTGTATCTTTACGCGAGACTGCGGGAAGAGAAGAAAACAAACGTACAAGAATGGAGGGATTTTCTTAAAAAAGCGGCGGATGAATTGCTAAGAATCAGGGGCAGTACCAGAATTTTTATTTTTAAGAGGGAAAATTTTAGGATGATCGTCACATAAGGTTTTTGTTCTGAATTGAGATTTTTATCCTTCGAGTCATACGTCATGATAAACCAAAAACTTTAGTTTTGTTAACATTAATTCAGCCAAACCGAAAAATAATTCAGTTTAACTTAATTCATATTTTCAACACGAAAAACCAAACCAAAAGTTCATAAACTTAGCAATGTGAACAAATTCATAAACTTAGCAATGTGAACAAATGTTGTGACTACTTGTGTTTTACTTCACAAATTTGTTTCCCTCACATATAACTTACTAAAGACTAAAGAATAAGCCAAAAGATATTGAATGGAAAGGAAAGTGAAATAAGATGGGAAAATTAAATAAAGAAAAAAAATACAAAAGAAAGGAGCTGGGTGCTAGGCTTGAACAAGTGATCATTTGGTTGGATGCAAGGGTGCTAACCATTTATCTACGTGGGTAAATACTTGTATGATTCAACTTTAAATGTATATAATTATAATTAGTAAGATGCTTATGTGGGCAATGGTCTACACGGCCCACAGTCTCGTACCGCCATTGGTAAGAATATATGGGTGACAATTCAGTTTCTGGATATTCTAAATTATACCTCCTCTAGTTTTTGGTTTGTTGGATCAACCCGAAAACCAAATGGCTGACCCGAACCCGAAGCTAAAGTTATAAATATTCTAAAACTTGTCACTAATAAATTTTATTAAATGTCCTAACATGTGAAACTTTATTTCATTTATATAGCTGGAGAAGGAGACCAAAATGTTGAATGATGGCACCTTTGATATGGAGGGGTCAGACGATCCCCTCACACAATACAAGGGAAAAGAACTCGGGGGCGGACACGGGCGGTATCCAGTGTGGTGGGGATGAAAAAGGCCCTTGGAACTAGGAAGGGTCAAAAGAAGAAAGCAGTTGCAGTTGAGGTTGACATGGCCCCAATAGAGACAGAAGTGGGTAATCTGAATGCTGAACACATACACCTTTCTACACCTGGTGGATCACCATACCGGCCTGATGACGATGATGAGGTAATTGCCTTCTCTTTGGAAATATATAAATTTGTTATCTTAAGATATATATTTGTTAACTGTGATCATTCTGATCATTGTGATCATTTTAATAGTGAACGCTTAAGATATATATGTATCCTACTAGTAAAATAACCTAAAGTTGTGAAGAATCGTGTTCCATCTAATTCATGTGCGTTTGACAGGAACCCCTTCCATGTCAAATTATGATGCCATACGGTGAATATGGAATCAGATGGGCAAGTGGGTTAACTTGTCCGTCTGACAAGGAAGGACTGCAGAGCGGGTACATGTTTGTGCTGGTAGAAACCGTTGAACACAGTCTTGAGAATGTTCCCATTCCAATTCCCAAGGAGGGAATCAAACTCTTAGGCCAAGCTAAAAGTACCGAATCTATTCAATGGCCTCGCAAAGCGATAACGGTATACGTATACGTCTATTCGTAGATCCATTTGGTATTATATTGTAATGTTTTATCGGCATAATCTTTTTACCATTTTGTTAGCTTGGTCCCGTTATGTCGCCACACTACTTTGTGGGAAGTCGACTCCCCACACCACCGAGGGATTCTACACCACCACATGTTGACTCGGTAATGTGTTGTATTTTATATCCAGTTATGTATACATATATATTCCTTCTGAGTTATGTACATATTTATTCATTAATTATTTAATCGTAAAATGTAGCATGTCAGCGAGGAGGTGCGACACCACCCAATGACCACATCCACAACCTGTGTTTCACCATCCACACCACCACATGTTGACTTGGTAATGTGTTGTATTTTATATCCAGTTATGTATCTATGTATTTCTTTTGAGCTATGCACATATTTATCCATTAATTGTTTAATCATAAAATGTAGCATGCCAGCGAGGTGGTGCGACACCACCCGATGACCAGCGCATCCACAACCTGTGTTTCACCATCCGACTCCAGCAACAAAGTTCAGAATTTTACACGTGATGATGATGTTTATGTACGTATGTAGTAATGAAATATCTTTTATTTTATGTCTATTTATTAATTTCCATATAATCTAATACTTTGCTAATGTAGCACCCAAATATGGATGATGTTCTTCTGCCAACATCAAAACCATCTGAGCTTCGTGATCAACAAACTCAAAGAATTCAAAAAATGGAAATGCAGCTGTTAACAAGGCCCAAGGAGTTAATAGCTATAAGTAGGCGATTCAGATCATGGTTCATTAATCAACAACTCGAATCAATTGAGATTGAATCCCCTTATAATATGTATCCTGAGCCGATCCCAGATTGGTTTGAGTATGAGGCTCTTTTAATTTGGGTGACAAACAATTGGCTCGATGTCACTGCTCTTAATTGGTGGTCGATGTAAGTTCTTTAAAACATACGTTTTGTATCTTTAATTAACAAAATATGTGTATTATATTCTAATTCTATCCTATAAATTTTGGTGTTTATTTAGGTACTTGTATCTTTGCAAACCGAAGATGGGCTTTCCCTGCAACTACGCGTTCCTTAATCCTCATCTAATCCAGGAAACAGTTCCTGTCTCCGCTGTCATGAAGCACGTCACAGATGTGTTCACTGCTCACAATGATACGCGTTTTTTCCTTGCTCCCTATTTCGCAAGGTATGTATTATATCTATATATATTTGCTACGTACATTGCCTTATTTATTATTTAAAACTGAAATGTTGTAACTTTTGGGTAGTAAACATTGGGTGCTTATCATTCTTGACAATGTTGAGCACTGTGGATACATATTGGATTCGATGAAGATGATAAAGACTTGGAAGTCTTATAAATTCGCGGAGCATGTTCATGGGTAAGTATATATGTTAACTTGAATGAAAATGCTAATTAGGCAATTGTTTCTTATAACTTGTAGTTAACTTCATAGTACTTAATTTTCAGGAGAGAAGGCGAGGATTGGCAATGGAAGATGGTGTTGGTAAGCATATAATATAGTTTGAAAAACTTGATATATGCAAATTGATCATAAATTATGTGTTAAACTAACTTTGTGCTTCAAATCAGTGTCCTCAACAACGAGACAGTTGGGAATGTGAGTATTACGTAATGATGCATATGCAACAATTCTTTATGAGTATGCAACCAGATTTCTCACAAAATGTAAGTCCATATATAGTACGTAATATATAATCTCTCTATAATTCAATGCATTAAACTCGTTCTCTTTTTTTATGTTTTAATTTGAATTTATTATAGGCTTGGAGCGACTTGTCCCCTTATACGGCCAATATACTGGACAAGCTGGTAATCGAGGGCACAATTGAATTTGCAAAGAGGTACATTCTTGACGGTCATAACAAGTAAATAAACCCATTTTAAACATTTAAACATTATATTTAGGTTATATGTATTTTAGTTGTACATACGTAATGTTATTACTTATTAGCATGATTTATATGTTCAGGCCGGTTAGATTTTGTTTTGAATTGTTGGTCAATTTGGTTTTTGGATTCTGCTGGTTTTGGTATTTGCATTCTGCATGCACGCATCAGCATATATATATACACGATACATCCGCTCCAAATGCTAACTAAATGCATACGCAGCTCCAAGATTTTTTTTTTTAATATTTTAATTATAAAAACCGCCACAAATGGCTAGTCAAAAAACGCCACTAAATGTATTTTTTTTAATTTTCCATTTAAAAAACCGCCAAAAAAAAACTAAGTATCGACAACGCTCCATTTACACATTTTTTTATTTTTAAGTGAACCGCAACAAATACTGTTTTACTAACCCGCTCCAAAATTGTCACAATTAACCGCTTCAGTAGTTATCATTAACCCGCTTCAAATGTTATTCTTCCCACCAATTTTGGTACCTATATAACCGCTCTATTTTGCGATTTACCCGCTCCTATTTGGACAATTTGTAGCGGTCGTTTGACCGTTTCAAACAAGTTCCACTTTTCGTGCCGCCGGCATCAGGGGCGGGCTGTTCACCGTTTCAGATGACCTTTTTCACCGCCATATATGCTCGTTTTTGTACTAGTGTTTTATGAAAATTTTAATTTAATAACTAATTTATTATCTCTTCCATAATTCAAACTCTTCATACAATCTTATTTATTTTACTTTTTCTGAAAAATACCTCAATAAGTTATTTTCAATTCCAAAAAATTCATAACTTCATGACCTCCTACTTTGAATCCTTTTATCAATTTCTATATTATGATTTTTGGATCATGGATGCCAACAGGCTTGGTTCCGGTGGATTTTAGTGTATTTGTACCCATACCAACGTCTTTTTTGAATTCTTTTATCAATTTCTAATTTACAATATTTGGATTATGGATGTCAACGGGTCGGGTTCTGGTGGGCTTTAGTGTATCTGTATACATATCCGTTTAGAATATTCGTACTGATACCCGGCCCAGTACCCGTTGGATACCCAATTAGTATTACCCATCGGTTTTTCATATTTATTCGCAAGTTTTGGTTATCCCCATGTATGTAACTTTGGACAAACAAAAAAAATTAGTTATTGAAAATACAACGCAAATTTAAAACACGAAAAAAAAACGGTACCAAAATACCATAAACTATAGTATATTCAAGATTTGAAATTTTAAAGCTAACAGTTTAACTTTTTAATTAACTAATTCAAAGTTTCGGTACGTTCAAGATAACGAACAATTTCATGTTTTTATATCATATAAAATTAAAATGTAATAATTATGAAAATTCAAATATAATAGCGTATGATATCAGGTTCACCAGTTGACGTTTACACTATCTTATTATATATATATTTTTGTATATATAGTATATAAAACTCAAAATAATAATAACAATTATACAACTATGGATACCGGTACTTAAATATTTTTTATGGACGATTCCGTAAATTTCGCGGGTCCTAAACTAGTTTAAATATAATTATAACAATTAAAATCAATTAAACTTTTCTAGTATTTCTGTGATGACTTTTGTACCCTTGGACTTCTACACAAACCCTCCTTGACTTTTCCATTTTCCTGGCCGATCGATTCCAAAACCCAAAATCCCCAAATCGATTCAAGCCTTCTTTAGAATTAGAAATTGATATATGGCAATTTCTAAATGTAATTCAAGAACACCGTAATCAAAGTCAAAACAATATCTAAACAATGTTATATTTTTGGCAAATGATATTGCCACAGAAAATATTATTATCTCCCCATGTAGTTAAAGGATTTAATGTGAATTGACAAGTGACTTTCCCTGTATACAAGTAAATTTACCTTTGTGAAAATCAGCGTCTTATATTTTTTGAATGATCTGTTTGAGAATATTCCAAATCAATTATGCACACTACACGTGTTTGGCTAAACCCTCTTGGAAGTTGGAACACTAATAATCACAGGCTAAAGTTTCACCGACGATCATCGCAAAACTTACGTGCCATAAGCACATAGTATATATATTATATTATAATTAATTAACTATAATTACATGTATTTAGATTAGATTTATCATCGTAATAGAAAATTATTCTACTTAAGTAGTTCCTGGACGATCTTCAATTGATCTCAAGTATACATTCACAAGAGAAATACATAAACAAGGGCATAAAAGTCATAAAAGTATTTTTGAATAACTAATATTGATTTTATAATATTAACTATATTTAAATTTAAAATTTGGGTATATATGATATTTTAAAAAGAAGTTGGGTATATATGATATTTGTAGTGCATGTAATTCTCCCAATCTATAAAACGCTCGGCTAACTTTCATTAGCACAAAACTTTTGATAGCATCTCTAGATCTAAGACTCTATTATTTATTTCATAGCCAAACTGATATTAAAATTATAGGGTAAGGTTCAAATAAGTACACCAACTTTGAGTGAAAATGAGGGAACCAACAGATTTTTGCCATGTGTTATTTTATTCTCTCTCCTCCACATTTTTAAAAATTAAATATCTCCTCCACTTAGGATTTGTGAGATATTTAATTTTTCTCCTCTTCGATTTGTCATCCCTCAAAGTATACTTTTGACAACTTTTTTTTTCTTCCAACTTTTGATGAGTTTTACAAATTAGTAACACATGTGTTAGTGATTGGTTATATATTAATTTGTGGTTAAAGTTAGGGTTTATGGTTAAGGTTAGGGTTTAGTATGGTTCAGGGTTTAGGGTTTAGTATGGTTTAAGGTCTAGGGTTTAGTATGATTTAGGGTTTAGAGTTTTGTAAAGCGTTTAGGGTTTAAGGTTTAGGGTTTGTGGTTTAGGGGTTAGGGTTTAGGGTTTGAGGTTTCTATGTGTTAGTAAATGTGAAACCCACCAAAAAAGATAGAAAAAAAACTCGTCAAAAGTATGCCTTGATGAACGGCAAATCGAAGAGAAGAAAATGCTAAATTTAATGGTGCAATTTTCATAATTTTTTTATTTGTTATTTATGAGATAATTGATGTTGGGGGTAAATAAATTTTGTACATGTACATGATATCACACTGGTTCCCTCATTCTCACACAAATTCCTATTCTCATTTGAACCTCACCCTAAAATTATAATAGAGATATCCACGTCCATATATATTAATTGAGAAAACATCGAATCCCAAACAAATCTAAATCAAAATTCATAAATAACACCTAATTAACGCCAGAGAACAAGTGGTTATCTCAAACATAACAAATATCTGAAGGTGATATTAGACTCTCCTCGTACTCAATACCATGTAGCATTTCGGAATTGAAAGGATTTTGGGAAGTCAGAACTGCGTACGAATGCTTTGATATGTCGTAGATAATTAGACGGTCTTGAATGTCCACCAGGAGTATTCTTCCATCATTCATAACTTCTATAACTCGTAACGTGGGAAGACACTTTATTACGGACTCTGACGTGAACCAACATACTTTTGACCATGAATTCTCGACACCTTGTTTCTTCAACATCCAAACATCAAACACAACAAGCGTGTTGGTGTTGGTAATCATGCAAAGGTATCCATTCAAGGTATCCAAATGAGTTTGTGCGAAACTATATGGATAAGGTGGAGGTATCTCCAAAACTCGCATATCTTTAACACTAAGAGCCACAATCTTTTTATCTTTAACAACCACAATCCTGTTATCAATACAAGTCACAATCTCATTATCAGAAATCCAATACAAAAATCCATTTAGAAATGTACCCACATCATCCTTAAAGTATGTATTCTGAATGATGATTTCTGAGATGCTCCATGAACTCGTTTTAAGATTGAATACATCACAAGTGTTGCAATTGGTGTCGGTATAGTTGTTGCCTCTAAACCTAACAATCTTCAAGTCATCCTGGGTTGCACCGTAGCCAAATCCATATACATGAGTCGCATCATCAAAAGGAGAATACGGATCATGAAGCATCTTGGATGTACCAGTAAACGGGTTGTATAGAATCATATGAGTGGTGAACTGCGCTTTACCTGCAAGATTATAATCATTAACCACTAAAAGGACTATCCCATTGAATGTTCCCACGACCCTTGCGTATCCACTCGTGTCCTTTTCAAAAGGATAATGGCGTTTAAACATCGAATGAGGTAAGTCATCATCAACATCAAAAAATCCACGAGTTGGGCGGTCGACAAGAAGGATCTTTCGACGTGATAGTGACTTCATGAAACGAGGATCTGAAATTAGACGATTCCAATGTGTCGATACACACTTGGACCGCAATAAAGACTTTGCAGGAAGTCGAGCAAGTATATTGTAAAGAATGTCATCACCTATATGGACGTTTGCCATCTGTATCTGGAACATGAAACAAAATGAGAATAACATATAAAATAATTGTCACCCGATAAAAAATAGATAATATAATAAAAATATAATCATTAACTAGATAATATAATAAAAATATAATCATTAACGATTATCGATTTCTTTCTTACTTTTTGTAAAATGACAAGTTAACCTTTACCGAATAATTATTATTTTCTTTAGGGTTTATAAAAATAATTTCAACAAACTTTGTTTCTAAAAGAATTATTAAAACCCTTTTTTACCCCTAATGAACATCGGACTATTACTCCGTTTTATTCAAGTATCAGGCAATTACGAAATTGTCATTCTAATAACAGCCTTTGACAAACGCCATCCAATGGTAATCAAGCAGTTCCCTAGTTCTCTACAAAACGAGGTCCCTATTTCATACAAAGTTTATGTAAATTCATAAGCAAACGAAGCAATAGTTTTCACGCGGAAAATATGCATATTCGTCTGTTTTAACAAACAAGAAGCAATGATGTATACACAAAAGCTGTATAGATTTGTGTATTTGAACAAATAATAAATTAATTTGAACAAGCAAGCCAAAAAAAGGGAAGAACACGAAAAAAAGTTATTACCTGAAAGTGAGAGGATGGCCGGCAGTGGGGATGGTGGTGGGGTATGTTTGGCCGGCGACAAGGAATAGAGGGTTAATAGGGGGATGTAAAGAAAGTGTTCCGACTTTTGAGAAGTTTTTAACCGACTGATTTGAAAACCTATATTAACTTGATCTATACTCCGTTAAATATTTATCGACTTCCCTCAACCGTTTTTTATTTTTATTTTATTTTTCATATATGGTATATATCCTTTTTAGTCAGAGCTGATATTGACAAGTAAACATTAATGCACTGTTTCCTTGTAACAAGTAAATGTTTAATTGCTAAAATCAGCTCCCTTTTTAATCCTCTATTGTTGGTTTTTATCTACAATTTTGAATACTTTTGAATATGTATTAACCTTTTCATTTTATTTTTATTAACGTGTATCTCCATGATACATATTAGTGTGCATTTAATAATCTCTTAATTTCACTAAATATCATAATATGTTATTAATATATGCATAAAAAGTGAATATTGAATTGAACTAATGAGTAATAAATGTAAATGCTAATATTTAAAGAAACTCTTACTTCATCAAACACACTTTATCGTGTGTCACGAGGTACACATTAGAAAATCTTTTTTCATTTTCAGCATACTAGGGGTGTTAATGAATCAAGATTTAACGAGCTATTCGGGTTTGACTTCGTCTAACTCGAATCCAAGTTTGATTATTCGAGTTCAAGTTGAATTCGAATGAGAGTTATGGTTCGATTAGTTTCTCGAGTCGAGCTTAAAAACGAAATATTTGAATCGGATCATTCGAATGCTCGTTAAATTTCAAACGAACCTAACAAAAGAACATGAATTATATACATGTTTTATATATATTTTGATACTTCAATTAAATGTAAACGATATGTACCTTTTCACAACCTCGAATATAAATGAGCCAATAAGAGTTCAAAGTTGAGCTATTAAACGAGTTAATCGTGTACAAATTGGTAAACCATCAGCTGGAACTTGAAAAAGTAGTTGATTGAAATAACATTCATACTATTAAACGAGTTAATCGAGTAGAAATTTGTAAACCATCAGCTGGAACTTGAAAAAGTAGTTGATTGAAATAACATTCATAATATATAGCGAGCATTGAGTTCGAACAATAACAAATTATTCCCAGACACAGTTATTTACATTCGTTCTAGTTCAAGTCAAACTCGACAAGTAATTATCAAACGATTCGAGCTCACATTTTCTTGTATTTCATGCGACACGGATCTTTAACGGATCTAAGCATAACTACGATATATTATACAACTAGACCTTAAACCCGTGTACACACGGGCCATTGAAATTGTATATAAATATTTTTAGTTTAGCAAAATAAGGTTTTCTTAATAAAAATATTAATACATTGTGACTTGCGATTATACAATTTTGCTTGTATAACTTTATAGTAGTTAGAACAATGAAACTTTAAGTGTTTTTGCAGGCTCATGTTATGTGGTCATGGAGTTTCACTAAAGGCAGTAGTCCTATAACCCAAAGACTATGAGTTGTACGGTATGATAAATGAAGAAATGTGATATTTCTAAGATTTGACAAACGATGATCTTAAAATTGAGCAAAAGTAATGAGGTTCGTACAAAGAGGTAGAAATTGCGCAATTGAAGTACTCGAGTAAACTAATGAAACGATCACCAACATGTTAATATATTTAATAAATAAAATTACATAAGTTATATCAATAATATATAGAAGTATTGTTAGTACAAATGATCGATGATGAGGTGTCTGATTTTAAAGAGTTCGGTAAGGTGAGTAATATTTGGGATGCCTGTTCAGTAAAAAGAGTTATTCTTGTTTTATAAAATTAATATAATTAAAAAGATTAATAACAGTATATATGGTATGTTTGGTATGAAGATCAGTAATATCTTGAGTATTTGATTTATAATATAGATATAAATATAATATTAGCAAGAAGTACGTAGTAATAATAAATATAAGATATAAATATAATTATTACTTATAGTAAGGAATTTTCTAATAATAGCGTTTAGGGCTATGTTTAAAAAAATATTTTGTGCATAAATGATGGTACATTAAGGCGACTGTGATAGTTGTTCAAAAGTTAGTGATGTGGTTATCATCATTATACAACAAAATAATGTGTGTTTGAATATCTTAAACTTGACCCTTAGAGCTGTCATTATAAAATTCTTATAATAACTAAAAAGCAAATCTTTACCTCAAAAATTTTTATTTATAATTTATTTGATTAATTATTGTTGATGATGTCACCATTTCTTAAATTTTAGCTAAATTGACAATATTAAATAATTTTATTGACTAATTTTAATTTTGGATGACATCATCATATGATTCTTATATTATACGGAGTATTTATTACTTGCTTTTTAAGCTCGTGTATACACACGTAGGGACGAGCATAACTACCATATATTATATAATGAACATTTGATTTAATTTAGAGAGGATCAAGATGAACAAATACATAAAACCATTTGTTTGCTTAGTTTCTCTAAAGATTTTAAGTGTAACCTTTGTCTTATCTAATTAAAGATTTCGTGAATCAGGGCATGCAATAAACGATCAAAATATCTTGTTAACGAAGTGTTACACGATTCAAAGATCATCATCACAGCCTAATTCTCCAACAATCTGAAATAGTCACTAGTTACTTTACTCATAATATCAAGTTGTACAGTTAAATTGTGACATCCGCTAATTTAGGACTGTATAATAGTGCCTAAATTATTTGTAATTACGTGTATTTAGTTTTGTGTTAATCTAAATATATGTAATCTTTTGTGTAATTACATACACACATACGCGATTTGTTTGAATCATACATTTATGAACCGGACACAGTCCGACACTGTTTAACGTGGACGTTCGTGATAAAATATATAAAATAATGTGGATTTATCCAAACAAACATTATTTACATTAATATATGGTGAGAATATAGTACACATGTTACTTATCGTGTAAAAACACTTCGAACCCGACGAAAACGCACGAAACGTGCCTGACGGACGAAATCAATTCAAATAATATTTTTATAACCATTACTAAGTATTTTGATAAAATACTTCAAGTAAAAATGTTACAATTACACGTGTACGAATAAAACATCTAAAAATGTTACATTAATTAAACAAACGTATATTTCGCAACGGACACCCGAAACATATTTTAGTAATTTAAAATATGTTACATTGATTAAAATAATTATTAAAAATATTGTGTTTTGAATTATTAACGAAACGTATTAAATTAAACGTATAAAGTTTAAACGAACGGTTAAACGATCGGGTAAACGAACACCGCCCGGAGCACAAAAGAGGGGAACAAAAATTGAAAGACCCACACCTTGTGGGCCCCCTCACACCAACCGGCCAGGAGAGGTTATGGCCTCCCATACCTCTCTTTGGCTACTTACACACATAACCCACACCATACCCATTCATCACCTCATTACACCCATCACTCTTCTCTCATCTCTCACACTACTTCCTCTCCTTTCTCCCCACTCCCTCCCCTACGAAATTCCAGCCATCACCACCATCCGTCATCGGCCACCACCTCATTCTTGAAGGAAAACGAAGTTAGACACGTTCCCATCTCAATTCCGTCTTTTGATTAGCTACATATCCATTGTGAGCACTTTTTCTCCACTAGTTCTACTTGAATAATGTTTATTTATAAGTTTTGTTGTTCATTTAGCTTAGAAAATAATAAGCTAAAACACGTTTTTATACACTTAAATATTTTATGTTTTCGGTTTATTAAAACTGTCACATAGGAAAAATCATATAAAATCGTATACACCAAATAAATGGATGAAACCTACGCTAAAATATTCGTTAGGATGTTAACTACAAGTCTCGTGCTCAAGTCGTTCCTAGAAATACACGGATTCTCGTGTAGAACTCGATTTACGAACGTATGTATTTAAGGGCTGTTTTTGTAACGTAATTAAAACCGACACTTCGGGTTAACCCCGACACAAACTGACAATTTTTATAAGCTCTATAAACTAGTTTAAGGGTTGGGTAAAAATCTCGGGTCAAACCAAGGTCGTTTGACCACGTTCCCGACAAACCATATCTGATCAGGTGATAGTGTCGGCGGGACCAAGAATTATTTGCGACACTCGCCTGAGTGTTGCCCCTATGCCTGAACTTAATTATTTGCAACACTGAACTCGAGTGTCACTAGGACTAAATGTCACCTATATGCGACACTCACTTAAATGACGCACAATTATCAGATTTCACTATCCGCGACACTTCTATCGAGTGTCGCCATAAATTAAAATTATCATGATTAGCGACACTATATCTAAGTGACGCCAAATATCAATTTCGAATTTTATGTGTCACTCAACTCGAGTGCCGCAACCTAATGATGCATCCTATGCAACACTTACCCTAGTGACGCTAATAACTCACCATTTACTATTTTCTGCGACACTTACCCAAGTGTCGCTAATAATCCTTTGAGTGTCGCACAAACAGAATCTTGAAAATACTCAACTCACCAAGTATTGGATACTTACAATAACCAAATCTTGTACAACAACACTTGTAACCAACCTACTTTAATCGACACTACATATACATGAAAACCTTTATACTTTGGGAAGTTTACACTACAAATAATTACACACAAGAGTATACACTCGCTCCAATTGTTATATATTTATGAGTTTACATTCACCCGAGTTTACACTGGTACTCATTACATACGAGCTTACACTCACCCGAACTTACTTTTGAACAACACTTTCACGTCGCGATACATGTAGCAGACTTATATCGATATTTTACAAGTATACAACACAATAATGAAGTGCATAATAATAGTATTTGAATTATTATTACACCTCCGTCACCAACGGGCTATACTTATTACAAATGACAAACACAAACAATTACAAACATACAAACTAACACTTGGACATTTCCTAGTTGAATAGACAACTAGCATGGGTGATCCTTTGAGACACCAACTTACTTTCTTACTTTCTTACAACCTTGTGCGTTTCGGACGCCAGAAGGTTGTAGGGTTCGGAGAACCATATACGGAATTACATCCGACATGCTACGGACTTACATTCGCTGTACTTACTTGTTTACACACCTTGTACTTGCTAGACTTAAGTGAGTCTTACAGCCCCACTTTTAATGTTTTCAACTTTGGGGTGAGATACTGTAACACCCGCCAAATTAGGACTAGTAATTAGTGCCTGATTCTCTGTTAATACATGTAATTGGTTCTGTATTAGGCTAATTAATGTATCAAATTATATATTGTTGAATATATACGAAAATGCGATTTGCTTAAATCGTACACAAACTAAATCGAATGTATTTCGGTTCAAGTAAAATGCGGACGTTGGTGATCAATTTTATTAGATGATATAAAAATTATTTAATAACGATAACATACCAAGAATATTATTTTGATGATATTTCGAGTACTCTTCGTATCGTATTATAAGCATCTACGCGACTCAAACATTAACGCGCAAACAAACGAGACCAATTGAGTCATTAAGCAATTGATAAAATACTCCAACAAGTTTATTTAATTAACTTTCGTTTTCTTCAAAAACTTACATTATTTGACCATTAAAATAATTACTTAACGATTTACGGTCGGGGAATCGAACACCACACGGAGCGCGAATACACGGAGCTAAAAGTGGAGACCCACACATGGGTGGGCCCCCACCCAAAAATCTGCCAAGGGGTGAGGTCACCACCTCCCCACCCCATTTTTCCCTCTCACTTTTTCTTCTTCTCTTTTCATCTTTCTCCTTTCTCTCTAAACTCCAACACCACCATCACCACTAATTCACCAAAAGCTCCATCCAAAAGCCCTCAGCTCATCTCGTCCGTTTGAAGAAAAAGATTCACCGCGACACGATCTACATTTCTATCTTTCCGGATTCTCCGCGAGACGATTTGTAAGTTTCCAACAAAAACCCGAAATCTTCCGATTTTTGAGTATTTTTAAGTTCTAGTTGTTTCTTTAAGCTTAAAATGTCCAAATATGGGTTGGGTAAAAGTTTCAGGTCGAACGGTGGCCGGAAAACACCTTTTCGGCGAAAATTCCGGCCAACAGCCCGTAGTGTCGCAGAGGCTCCAGGCCACCTGCGACACTAGGCCTAGTGTCGCATGAATCACCTTAGTGTCGCATAGTGCGACACTAGCTATAGTGTCGCATAAACTCCTAATGTCGCATGGTGCGACACAAGCTTAGTGTCGCAAGATCCATAATGTCGCAGAAACCTTAATGTCGCATAAACAGTAACGTCACACATAGCGACACAGACTCTAGTGTCGCATGGATCGATAGTGTCGCAAGAATCGACAGTGTCGCATAAATCACTAGTGTCGCATGTAGCGACACTAGCCCAGTGTCGCATGAGTTAGAAAATACAAACTATTTTACACTAAGTATTGAGACCCAAAAATTGACGCCCCATTTCACCCAAATTCGAGTCCAGATGCGTTTTTCACCAAAGCAATATAGTAGAAATAAAAATTTTCCAAGCTGACCTGGCAGCTCGACCCCAGCCAGGGGCTCTGCCCCTTGGACCCCGCCAGGGGCTGCCGCCCCTTGGACCCCGCTACCAGGGGCGCTGCCCCCGGACCCCCGTCATTAACGGGCTTCGCCCTTACCCTAGGGTCACGAGTAACAGCGTTACAACTAAATTTTCACACAAAGTGTTAAACTTGTATAACATCAAACACGAATGCGACATGACTTCTAAAACACTTTGGAACACGTTTTTCAAGAATAATGATGATATTATCATTACCAACAATCACCAACGGGCCGTACACATTTTCAAACACTTAAACAATCAACCAAATTGTAATCATTTGGACATTATAAGTTGAACGAACAACTACAAGGTAGTCTTGATAGATACCTTCGCATGTTTATAACCATCGCGTGTCGTGGACACCCTCAGGTTACAAGTCTTTGGACTTCGATTCCCGACTCATCAATCTCAGTTTATTGATATAAACTCTAAAGACTCAGGTGAGTCTCATAGCCCCTCTTTTACTATTTTTACTCAGGGGTGTGATATATTGCTTGTTTTAACGCGTGAACGCAAGTACAACTTTTACATGTACTACATGAGTTTACACAACTAATCTTTTAAAGCCCTCCATCAGCATAGTTGTTAATACATTTGTAGCGTGAATATTAGTATATGGTACCATATAGGATTGACCCACCTCGTCCGGGTTAGCAAGCACTAACCGGGTAAACGGACGTACTAATATTTAAGGAAGACGGATGTTGATTAGGCATCCGTGGAGGCGAAAACGCTCAGGCTGTGTCCTGACCCACGAGTTAAGCTCAACTATGTGCTCATGGCTGTATACTGTTACCACTATCATTTGCTGGATGCAAATCAACTATTTAAATCTTGCGGTTCACACAACTTATTTGATACTCAAACCTGTGAGCTCACCAGCGTTAGCTGACCCATTTTAGCATGTATCGCAGGTACAAAGCAGTAGGCAGGATTGCCCCAGGAAACTATAGCTCGAGTCAGCATGCAGACAAATAGAGATTTTCTTGCATTAATATATTTTGTATAAGTATTTATGTATTGAAATCTCTCATTTTAAATGAACACGAGCTATATGTAGCTTCAAACCTTGTAAACTTTTTGCTATTAATACATTCTGTTAAAACGACGCATATAGAGTCGTTTACTATTAATCTCTGTGCTTTGAATATTGATTAGTAACACCCAAAATCTTGCTTCCGCTGAACAATAAATTTGGGGGTGTTACAGATACTTTGCTACTGTTTTACGTATGAACACAATGTACTGGACTGATTACACTGCTTTTTACACACACTGCATGAGTACTTTTTATCCACTGAAAGCCTCCTATCATAAGTTGTTAGTTATGGACTTAAGCGCGATTACTAGTAGATGGATCCATTTGGGACTGGCAATCCCTTTCTGGGGCAGTAGCGCTACCACAGATTTCACCGTAGAAACATGCATATTAGTATTTGTTACTCATGAGTGTTCGGATAGCACTCACGGGGGTACATGATACGGTACTTGGTTGTACCATTCATACTACACTGTTAAGCTTCAACTTGTGAGCTCATGGCAACTGTGCTGACTTACTGATTTACTTGATTACTTACATTGCTCGTTAGCAACATTGGTACATACTTGTGGTTCATAACTATTATTCTACTACTAAACATAAAGATTCACCAACCATTTTGGTTGACACTTTTAGCTTTGTATCTCAGGTTCACCACAGCAGTAGGACTGCATATCCACAGGATTGATAGCTCGAGTCACATGCATACACACTTTTGGAGATTTTCCAGCATTACTTTTGTAGTACTTGTTATGCTTTAGAATCTCTAGGAATTTCAATTCAGAACTCGCAGCTATGTATACATTTGGTTAACAATGTAATATTTTGTACTATTTTTACAAATGTCTCATATAGATGTCGTTTGCTTTACTTTGGTGCCTTGATTAGTAGCACCCCAAAGCTTGCTTCCGCCAACAGTGAAATTGGGGGTGTTACAGATTGGTGTCAGAGCCTAAGGTTATAGCGAACTAGGTTGCATTTAGTGGGCCTAGACTATGATCGTTAACCAGTATTTTCTATTAGGTATGACTGGTTCATGAATTTCATCATACGGGTTTAATTTAACATAGTCTGATCAACTATGTACAATTAAATAAGGATGATAAAAGGTTTGAAATGGTTATGCCGGAATAGGAATACACAAGTTGACTCTGACCACGAGAGAGACCAGCACTCATACTCGACACTCTAGACTATATTATATTATATGATATGATATGAATATAGGTGTCGCGCCGCCAGCAGTCACAGTCGTTTTCGCAACTGACAGCAGCACGACGGGGTTTAGTTTTAAAATTTGTATTTAGCTGGGGACCTAAGTTATACTAGAGCTGTATAGCTGAAGTATAACCTAAGGTCATTCTAAAGAGTTAACCGTATTGGGAAACGACTTGTCGGGACGAACAGTTCAAATTAGCGATGGTTTGAAAATAGTTTGAGTGAGGGGTTTATACTTAGGTCCGTAATTTAAATTTAAACTAATTAAAACAGTAAATAAGAGCGGTAGGTTGAATTAGTATAAGGGGACTTGTGTTTGTTATGACTTCGTTAGCTTTTACGTGGGGTGATGCTGTATTTGGGGTTTTATGTTTGAAAACGTCTTTTAAGATTTGTGTCATGCGTTCACGTAGATACCTTGTGGTGTAAACACTAGCACCCTACTAATCAGGTTAACCGATCAGTATGTCATTGAGTTCTAGATTGTTAATATTTTGATCAGATTGTACTGTCTTGAAACCCTCCTCATCGTCTCTTATGACGAGACCAGGTGACCCTCCAGATGGGGTGCAGGAATAAGGCGACAAGTCCGTAATTTATCCAATGATCTTTCTTAACACAGACAAAGATATCTAAGCTAGGAAAGGCTTTTAAGATTTAAGACAGGTGGTGACTGACTAACATATACATTAATGGTTGTGATTGAGTTCAGAGATATTCGGCTGTGATACAGTCTTTGGCCCACAGGGTTTTCCACAGTTTGTATGTATTTGTATTTCACAAGAGGTGTTTCCAACGTTATACTATGTATTCACCCGTATTACGGTCTTTCCTGGATCACAGACTATGCCATGATGTAATCAGTATACATCCTTCAACCTTTCCAGGGTTTCCACGTGTTTGTACTCTACCAGAGGTGTTTCCAACGTTATATCGGATACTCAGTCGTATTAGGGTTTTAACTGGATTATATACTTTACAGCCATCTGAACTCAAATTATGTAAGTTTGTATTACAGTAAAACCATCTATGATAGCTAAACAAGCCGTTCACTTTGTAATCCCGATCCAATAAATCCCTGACTAATTCACAGTGTATTATACGATAGGTAGGCAGTATTTCCATTGCTTTGAAATCAGAGCATGTTAATTTGAGAAAACATAGATAGGTATTGACCGTTTGACCGAGGTTCGCGACTCCTTGACATAAAGGTTCTAACCACATTTATTGGAGGGAAGACGATAGTTTAGTTTAAAATCATAAATGTATAATTAAATAGTACACCGAGTTTTCAATATGTAACAATTGGGATCATTATTCCACAACGGATTATGCCCAAGACTTTCATAGCTTCCACATTCCGTACTCCACACATTAGTGATATTTCCGGCGCTATACAAATGAAAGCCGTATAATGTTACTTCCGTTGTTTCATAACTTTATTATCCCAATTGCATTTAAAGTAGCATCACCCCAAATATTAACAAGCTAACTACATCATAACAAACACAATAGCTAATCTACTCACTAATCATGGCAATGTATCCTAAATCAAATATAATAACAACATGCAACATTATGAAAGATAAGGATAGAAATAACCGAAAGTAATGCGTAGATTGAATAGAAGCTGAAAGATTACACGGACAGAGCTCCAAAATATCTCGAGCAATATTACAAAGGAGATCCTCCAAGAATTCCAACTCTATTACAAAAGCTACCCTTCCTTAGTCTTGGTTAAATATTAACCTATATCTAACCTAAAACTAACCTAACTAACTAACTAAAACTTTAGAGAGAGAAAGTATAGAGAGGGCTCTTAGAGAGAGAATAATGAGGTGAGAGGTGTGTTGAAATGGTGGAAATGATTCCACTATTTATAGGAGAAGAGGGTTGGTCATGGTACAAGTCTTTAAGCATCAAGAACTGTGACAACCGGCAAAAATCTATGATTACACTCCGCTCAGGTAATAAACTTAGAGGAAAATTTTTTTTTAGTTAAACTATAATTTTAGTGAATTAACGCCTATAATTAAATAACATTGAATTTATGTGCCTTATCGTTACAACCTGACACTAAACAAGCGTTTATCCGTGGATGCATATAATGTGACAAAGTGCTTACGTTTATGTTTATTAATTCATTTAGTAAACCCTAATATATATATATATATATATATATATATATATATATATATATATATACTTATATATATATATATATAAGTATGTGTGAAACAATAATATAGTGATAAGTACACTTACTTGCATGAAAGTAACAAACCACCACCTTTGCATGAAATACAACATAATAATTAAATAAATACTTATAACTAAATTATTTAAGAATTTAATTATATTATAATTAAAAATCTGATTTTAATTTTTAATTAATTAAATAAAACTAATTTAATTAATTAAAATAATAAATTACACATTTAATCACCACCACTTCTCCACCAATCACCACCAAAACTCTTCCTCTCCCCCCCCCCCCCCCCCATGGACGGCCACCCCTTCACTCCCCCCCCCCCCTCTTTTCTTCTATTTAAGCAACCTACATCCACCCTTTTCTCACTTTTCACACACACACATCCAATTCTCTCTTCCTCACACCACTTTTCTTCCATTTCTCTCCCAAAAATCTGTCATACTTCACCATCAAAAACCACCACAAATCACCACTCAAACAACCCTAAATCCACTCAAAAACAACCTACTTTTGTCTTAGATTCGTTGGTAAGAAGATACACAATTTTTTCTTCTTTATTTCCTTCAATTTCTATACACTAATCATCACCCATGGATGAATAATACAAGACTTATAATAATATATCTATATCTATGTATATACATCTTTTATCTTACTATATACATATGTAAGATTTTATGTAATGCTATGCCTACAAATCTACATATGTATATATGCACTTTATATTTCATTTTGTTAATATCTTATGTATGGCTATGCCTACGATCATATATGTATACATGCATCTTTATATTTTGTGTTGTTGTGATTCTTATGTATGGCTATGCCTACAAAAGAGATGTAAACATGCATTATATTACTCATCTTCATCTCCATTTTCTTTTTATTTGAAGTATTGAAAAGTATGGCTAAGCCTACAAAAATGACTTGATGTTTGTAGATTATCACTTGCACATAATCATGTGTTAAAGATAAGTGATAATCCATGATCAAACCTATATCAAGTTGAAAGATGTAAATTTTACTTATTACATATCTACAAAATCTTTCAAGAATATCATGCTTGTAATATACTCAAAATCTGTAGAAAAATGATGGAAATTGCATGTGGGAAAAAGGGCTAAACAATGATTAGTGCCTATGTGTTAGGATGGTGGTCTATGACTTGAAATCCTAACCCACACATACCCATGCAATCTGTCCAGATTTCTATATCTCACTTTATGAGGTCATAAATCCGTGTATACTTAACAAAATACCACCATTTTACTAATGAAATTACTTTTATGTATTATCTTTCAAACCCAAGTAGTCTCACTTAAAAACATGGAGTATTCGACCTCCAAACAGCCCATACGAAACTATTGCGCATGTTGTGGCAGATTCATATACCTCACTTTGCAAGGTCATAACTCCATGAATACTTAACCAAAGACTACCATTTTGTTACTGATTTTAATGTTATAAAGCTCATCTAACAAGATTATGTTCAAATATAAGTTTAAAATACGTTTCTATAAATTTATACACAAAAGAACACAATCTGTCTAGAAAAACACAGGTTACTAAAATGGTCATAACTTGAGTTCCAGGAAGAGTTAGAAGATGCATTTTTTTTAAAATTTGCGTATTGAAAAGACCTACAACTTTTATGTTTTACACTTTTTCCAGAAATGCACGCATTTTTCTCTGTAAGCCGATTTATGGGTCTGGTCTGGAAACTTTCTAGAATTTTGTTGGATTCTTACTAAAGATCACTTAAAAATGTGTAAATGTACCCAAAAATGGTTAAATAAAACGTGACACTTAAACTAAAACTATGGGTGATGAAACTTTACAAAAATTAGAATTAATATATATATATATATATACGATATGACTAAACTTAAACATTTTATGTGATCTAGGAAGCATAAACCCCACCAACACCCAAACAAGTACTTGCAACTTTCCGCTCTCTCACTAAGGTGAGTCTCATGGCCCCTACTTCTTTTTAAATGCTTTGAAATGTTTTTGGGGTGAGAATACATGTTCTTTTCTTTGTGGACACAAACTAAACTGTTATGTATTGCATGAGTTGACACTATCCATTATGTAGGCCTTTATCATGAATTGTTAGTTAAGGACTTAAACGTGAATGTCATGAATAGATCTATTTGGGTTGACGCCCCCATCCGGGTTGGTAGCGCCAACATGACTATAAGTCAAACGGGTGCATTGTCATTTGAGAACTACTTGTGTTTGGATAGGACACTTGCGAGGCACTAAATGTTAAGGTTTCAATTCATGAGCTTATGGCAATAGTAATACAATTTTTACTATATTGTTGAATGGCAATATAACTTGAAATCTCGTGATCCACGGTAATGTTTTACAACTATTAAAACCTATGAGCTCACCAACTTTATGTTGACCCATTTTTACATGTTATTCTCAGGTAATTAAGATGCTTGCTATTTGTGAAGATGGCATACCCCTTTTGAAGTTAGGAACTACATTTGCATGGACGAACATTGCTTTTGATCTTAAATTCTTAAACTCCTAACTATTTTGTAACTTATGGGAATTGTTTGTAAACTTTTTAAAGACAAATGGTCTAAGTCTGTAAGACATTTTAAACTTTTATGAAGTATGTTTAAAACGACTCATGTAGAGGTCGTTTATTGTAATTCTTGTGTTGTGATCTCATGAAAGTCGCACCTCGCAACCTTCCGCCGAGGCGGGGTGTGACAGATTGGTATCAGAGCCTAAGGTTATAGTGAACTAGGTTGCATTAGTGGGCCTAGACTATAGCCATGACTAGAATAAGGACCTTTAGGTGTACTTGCTAATTATTAAATGCATACATCCTTGCCTACTTACCGAATGTGGTTCCATGCATGCTTATTACATGTTAATTGTTAAGTTAGTACATACATGTTAAATAATTACTTATTTTATATACTCCCTATTTATATACTATTATCTTATATGACAGAGTATGTCGAACCCTAATAGCCCTGTCCAAGTCGTGTCCGACGATGACTCCGAGACAGCTGCATGCCTCCTCACCTCGCTTAACTCACCCTCATTCATGCCTGTGTCCGCTACCCGAGTTGAAAAGACGGGTTCCTCCAATGAGACTGAGCCATTTGAGGATGAGACCGAGCCAATGGAGGAAGAGTCTGAGCCTACTGAGGACAAGTCCGATTCCGAAGAATCCCATCCCTCCCCTGTCATACCTACTAAGACTGCCCCTGCTCCCCCTACCCAACCAAAACCAGCCTCTTCACTCCGATCATTCCGCCCCGGGGGACCACGATTGATGCGTACCCCTCGGATAACCGTGTTCCCACCTTTGACTGAGACATTCTCCATCCCCCCTACTGAGACCCTCTCCATTCCTCCTACCGGGACTACCAACACTACTACTAGGCGAGTGCGATCCCGCAAGTGGACTTGGATGCAGGAGCAGATTCAGTCTTGGAGAAAAGAAGAAGGGATACCCGAGACACTGGAAGTTGGGGAGCCCTCCACCACTACACCCATACCCTCTCTCACTTTGGAGCCGGTACATCACACTATCCCCGTTGTGATAGCACGTTTGGTTGATCAGGAGAGGAGACTTAATCAGCTGGAGTACGACCAGGATGAGTCACGTTCCAATAAAGTGGAACTCATACAGGCACAAATTTCGGAAGTTGAGAGGAGGATCGGTAACATGGACTACTCGGTTTACTGTGCTGATGACGACATCAAGATTCTTCGAGAGGAAGTCACTGAGTTGCGCCGACGGGTGGAGCACAGCGAAAGGCGCGCTGAATTAGCGGAAGAGCGCGCGACTAGGGCAGAGCAGCGTATGTCCGCGATGGAGCATAGTTTGGGATGTGTTAGTGCACTTTTGGGCCAGTTTCGCGGATAGTTTCATTTCGATTTCTAACCTACTATGGCGGGTTGTGCCTAGAGGATAAATTTATGGATTTGCTTGTATTTTTCCGGATGTTTCATTCCCGGCCTGTTTTTGTGAACAATGAATCAAGTATTTTGACTAAGTTTATGCTCTTGTTGGGTTATTAATCTTACTATCTTGTGACTTTGGTTGTGGTTTGTACTTATTTATTCCTTACACGCATGATAAAGTTCTACTTGTATAGTATCTCATTGTCTTGTTGTGCTTGTAATTTCAAGAAACATGCCACCCAAGAGAACATCCACGATGAGTAATGCAGCTATCGAGCGACTTGTAGCACAAAGAGTAGCTGAGGCAATCGCCACCCAAAGGACTGAGAGGAATGATGGAAACGAAAGAACCGGTAGAAGGAGTGAAACCGGAGAAGGTTCGGGGAATGTAACCCGAGAATGCACCTATAAGGACTTTTCGAATTGCAAACCCCATCACTTCAATGGAACCGAAGGAGCTGTCGGTTTGGTTCGGTGGTTTGAGAAGCTAGAGTCAGTTTTCCGTATTAGCAACTGCAAGGAAGATTGTAAGGTTAAGTATGCAACATGCACCCTTCAATATGGTGCGTTATCATGGTGGAATTCATACGCCCATTCGGTGGGCATTGATGCTGCTTATCAGATTTCTTGGGAAGATCTTAAGAAAATGATGACGGAAGAGTACTGTCCTCGGAATGAACTGCAGAAGTTGGAGGTAGAATTTTGGAATTTGGTTGTCATTGGGGCTGATGTAGCTAGATATACAAGGAGATTCCATGAATTGGCACTTCTTTGCCCATCTATGGTCACTCCCGAGTACAAGAGAATTGAACGTTATATCTGGGGACTTCCCTCCCAAATCCAAGGAAATGTAACTTCATCCAAGCCCAATACGATCCACGGTGCCGTCCGCATGGCACACAGTTTAATGGATCAAATTGTGCGACGTGGGGCTTTGGAAAGGGGAAATATTGATAAGAATTCTGATGGTAAAAGGAAATGGGAGGAAAGTTCTAGGGGAAACACCAGCCAACAACAAAATAAGAAGACCGAGACAGTTAGGGCTTATGCTGCAGGGCCAGATGCCAAGAAAGGTTATGCTGGAAACAAACCATATTGTAAGCATTGTAACCTTCACCACAAAGGTCCCTGTAGCAACGCATGTGGGAGATGTAAGAAGACTGGCCATCAAGCCAAGGATTGTCGGAGCCCTGCACCTGTCGCCAACACTAACACTCCAAACACATGCTACGGGTGCGGGAGTGCTGGACACTTTAAAAAGGATTGTCCGAAGCTGAAAAATCAGAATAACAATGTGGCGCGCGGCAGAGCATTCGTGATCAATACCAATGAAGCACGCCAAGATCCCAACCTAGTCACGGGTACGTTTCTCCTAAATGACAAGGTTGTTTCAGTCTTATTTGATACCGGTGCTGATGAGAGTTTCGTGTCTAACGAGTTTAGCCCCTTACTTAATATCACTCCAACTGCCTTAGATACTAAATATACGATAGAGTTAGCTAATGGTAAATTAATTGAAGCTGATAGCATAATTCGAAACTGTTCCCTAAACTTAGCAAGCGAAATCTTTCCCATAAATTTGATACCCGTCAAAATAGGAAGCTTTGACGTCATCGTTGGCATGGATTGGCTGTCCAAGAATCGTGCCGAAATAGTATGCTATGATAAGATTGTCCGCATACCCCTCTCTAGCGGAGCAACTTTAATAATACAAGGAGAAAAGAGTGGAACGAGGTTGAACATCATATCGTGCATGAAAACACAGAAGTACCTAAGAAAAGGGTACCAAGCAATCTTAGCTCATGTTGTAGAGGAGAAACCGGAAGAGAGACGACTCGAGGATGTCCCTATCGTACGGGATTTTCCCGAAGTTTTTCCTGAAGACTTGCCTGGACTACCACCAGCCCGGCAAGTGGAATTTCATATCTACTTGGTGCCTGGTGCGGCACCCGTTGCCCGAGCACCATATCGATTAGCCCCTTCCGAAATGCAAGAGTTGTCAAGTCAACTACAAGAGCTTTTAGATAAAGGGTTTATCCGGCCAAGTTCCTCACCCTGGGGAGCTCCCGTCTTATTTGTGAAAAAGAAGGATGGATCCTTAAGAATGTGCATCGATTACCGGGAATTGAATAAACTAACCGTGAAGAACCGTTACCCACTCCCTAGAATTGATGACTTATTCGATCAGCTGCAAGGCTCGAGTTTTTACTCAAAAATTGACCTCCGATCGGGGTATCATCAGTTGAGAGTCGGAGAAGAAAGCATCCCAAAGACGGCATTTAGAACTCGGTATGGTCATTACGAGTTCCAAGTAATGCCGTTCGGTCTCACTAACGCACCGGCAGTATTCATGGACCTCATGAACCGCGTGTGTAAACCATACTTAGATAAGTTCGTCATCGTATTCATCGATGACATTTTGATCTATTCAAAGAACAAAGAGGACCATGAAAAGCATTTGAGATCAATCTTGGAGTTGCTTAAAAAGGAGGAGTTGTATGCTAAGTTCTCAAAGTGTGAGTTTTGGTTACGAAGAGTGCAATTTCTAGGACATGTTATTGATAGTCAAGGAATACATGTCGACCCTGCCAAGATTGAGGCTATCAAAATTTGGGAGACGCCTAGAACCCCAACAGAAGTACGGCAATTCTTAGGTCTTGCTGGTTACTATAGACGATTCATCGGGAATTTTTCTAAAATAGCCAAACCCTTGACACTGCTAACTCATAAAATAGCAAAGTATAATTGGAGTGATGAGCAGGAGGAAGCTTTCCAATTGTTGAAGCAAAAACTTTGTAGCGCACCAGTATTATCATTGCCGGAGGGAACCGAAAATTTTGTAGTCTTTTGCGATGCATCACGACAAGGGCTAGGATGTGTGTTAATGCAAAAGGAGAAGGTCATAGCTTATGCTTCTTGTCAACTTAAGGTGCATGAGAAAAACTACACAACCCATGACCTGGAATTGGGAGCAGTGGTGTTTGCACTCAAGATTTGGAGGCATTACCTTTATGGTACAAAGTGTACCGTGTTTACAGATCATAAAAGCCTTCAGCACATTTTCGATCAAAAGGATCTGAACATGAGACAGCGTAGGTGGGTTGAATTGCTCAGTGATTACGATTGCGAAATTCGTTATCACCCGGGCAAGGCAAATGTTGTAGTTGATGCTTTGAGCAGAAAAGAACGGATGAAACCACTACGAGTTAGGGCTTTAGGTATGACCATTCATACGAACCTTACCTCTCAAATTCGTGATGCTCAACTCGAGGCAATCAAGGAGGAGAATGTAAAGGGTGAATCTCTGCGCGGTATGGATAAGCAATTTGAGATTAAGTCCGATGGAATCCGATATTATATAAATCGCATATGGATACCAAGTTTTGGTAACTTGAGGAAGTTGGTAATGGACGCGGCACATAAATCCAGATATTCCATCCATCCGGGTGCTGACAAGATGTACCATGGGCTTAAGGACTTGTATTGGTGGTCTAACATGAAGGCTGAGGTGGCCACCTATGTTAGTAAATGCTTGACGTGTGCCAAGGTAAAGGTCGAGTATCAGAAACCATCAGGTCTATTGCACCAACCCGAAATACCCCAATGGAAGTGGGAGCAAATAACAATGGACTTTATTACTAAGCTTCCTAAGACAGCAAATGGTTGTGATACAATTTGGGTAATTGTTGATCGCCTGACAAAATCCGCCCACTTTCTAGCAATCAAGGAGACCGACACAATGGAAAGATTGACTAGGATTTACTTGAAGGAGGTGGTGACAAGGCACGGGGTGCCCATCTCGATTATCTCTGATCGAGATAGCCGTTTCACCTCTAGGTTTTGGCAATAACTCCAAAAAGCCCTAGGTACTCGCTTGAATATGAGTACCGCATACCACCCTCAGACAGATGGCCAAAGCGAAAGGACAATTCAAACCCTAGAAGATATGTTACGCGCATGTGTTATCGACTTTGGACGTGGCTGGGAGAACCACCTACCATTATGCGAGTTCTCTTACAACAACAATTATCACACCAGTATCAAGGCCGCCCCATTCGAAGCACTTTATGGACGAAAGTGTCGATCGCCTGTATGTTGGACTGAGGTGGGAGATAGTCAATTCCTTGGTCCAGAGATTATACACGAAACGACCGAGAAGATTGTGCAAATCCAAAATAGACTGAAGGCAGCCCGTGACCGCCAAAAGAGTTATGCAGATACGAGGCGAAAACCGTTAGAATTTCAAATTGGGGATAGAGTCATGTTGAAAGTGTCGCCTTGGAAAGGCGTAGTCCGTTTTGGGAAACGAGGAAAGCTAAACCCTAGATATGTCGGGCCATTCGAAATACTGGAGAGGATTGGTCCAGTTGCATACAAACTTAAGTTGCCTCAAGAACTCAGTAATGTACATGACACGTTTCATGTGTCAAATCTGAAAAAGTGTTTATCAGACGAATCCCTTATCATACCAGTCGGAGAAGTACAAATCGATGAGAAATTGCATTTTATCGAAGAACCAATCGAGATCATGAACCGAGAGATAAAGACCTTGAAGCGGAGTCGTATACCCATTGTAAAGGTTAGGTGGAATTCGAAACGAGGTCCGGAATTCACCTGGGAGCGCGAGGATCAAATCCGTCGCAAGTATCCCCACTTATTCTCAAACCCTGCACCACCCGAGGTCACGAACTAAATTTCGGGACGAAATTCTTTTAATAGGGGGAGAATGTGACAACCGGCAAAAATCTATGATTCAACTCCGCTCAGGTAATAAACTTAGAGGAAATTTTTTTTTTAGTTAAACTATAATTTTAGTGAATTAACGCCTATAATTAAATAACATTGAATTTAGGTGCCTTATCGTTACAACCTGACACTAAACAAGCGTTTATCCGTGGATGCATATAATGTGACAAAGTGCTTACGTTTATGTTTATTAATTCATTTAGTAAACTCTAATATATATATATATATACTTATATATATATATATATATATATATATATATATATATATATAAGTATCTGTGAAACAATAATATAGTGATAAGTACACTTACTTGCATGAAAGTAACAAACCACCACCTTTGCATGAAATACAACATAATAATTAAATAAATACTTATAACTAAATTATTTAAGAATTTAATTATATTATAATTAAAAATCTGATTTTAATTTTTAATTAATTAAATAAAACTAATTTAATTAATTAAAATAATAAATTACACATTTAATCACCACCACTTCTCCACCAATCACCACCAAAACTCTTCCTCTCCCACCCCCCCCCCCTGATGGCCGGCCACCCCTTCACTCCCCCCCCCCCCCCTCTTTTCTTCTATTTAAGCAACCTACATCCACACTTTTCTCACTTTTCACACACACACATCCAATTCTCTCTTCCTCACACCACTTTTCTTCCATTTCTCTCCCAAAAATCTGTCATACTTCACCATCAAAAACCACCACAAATCACCACTCAAACAACCCTAAATCCACTCAAAAACAACCTACTTTTGTCTTAGATTCGTTGGTAAGAAGATACACAATTTTTTCTTCTTTATTTCCTTCAATTTCTCTACACTAATCATCACCCATGGATGAATAATACAAGACTTATAATAATATATCTATATCTATGTATATACATCTTTTATCTTACTATATACATATGTAAGATTTTATGTAAGGCTATGCCTACAAATCTACATATGTATATATGCACTTTATATTTCATTTTGTTAATATCTTATGTATGGCTATGCCTACGATCATATATGTATACATGCATCTTTATATTTTGTGTTGTTGTGATTCTTATGTATGGCTATGCCTACAAAAGAGATGTAAACATGCATTATATTACTCATCTTCATCTCCATTTTCTTTTTATTTGAAGTATTGAAAAGTATGGCTAAGCCTACAAAAATGACTTGATGTTTGTAGATTATCACTTGCACATAATCATGTGTTAAAGATAAGTGATAATCCATGATCAAACCTATATCAAGTTGAAAGATGTAAATTTTACTTATTACATATCTACAAAATCTTTCAAGAATATCATGCTTGTAATATACTCAAAATCTGTAGAAAAATGATGGAAATTGCATGTGGGAAAAAGGGCTAAACAATGATTAGTGCCTATGTGTTAGGATGGTGGTCTATGACTTGAAATCCTAACCCACACATACCCATGCAATCTGTCCAGATTTCTATATCTCACTTTATGAGGTCATAAATCCGTGTATACTTAACAAAATACCACCATTTTACTAATGAAATTACTTTTATGTATTAGCTTTCAAACCCAAGTAGTCTCACTTAAAAACATGGAGTATTCGACCTCCAAACAGCCCATACGAAACTATTGCGCATGTTGTGGCAGATTCATATACCTCACTTTGCAAGGTCATAACTCCATGAATACTTAACCAAAGACTACCATTTTGTTACTGATTTTAATGTTATAAAGCTCATCTAACAAGATTATGTTCAAATATAAGTTTAAAATACGTTTCTATAAATTTATACACAAAAGAACACAATCTGTCTAGAAAAACACAGGTTACTAAAATGGTCATAACTTGAGTTCCAGGAAGAGTTAGAAGATGCATTTTTTTTAAAATTTGCGTATTGAAAAGACCTACAACTTTTATGTTTTACACTTTTTCCAGAAATGCACGCATTTTTCTCTGTAAGCCGATTTATGGGTCTGGTCTGGAAACTTTCTAGAATTTTGTTGGATTCTTACTAAAGATCACTTAAAAATGTGTAAATGTACCCAAAAATGGTTAAATAAAACGTGACACTTAAACTAAAACTATGGGTGATGAAACTTTACAAAAATTAGAATTAATATATATATATATACGATATGACTAAACTTAAACATTTTATGTGATCTAGGAAGCATAAACCCCACCAACACCCAAACAAGTACTTGCAACTTTCCGCTCTCTCACTAAGGTGAGTCTCATGGCCCCTACTTCTTTTTAAATGCTTTGAAATGTTTTTGGGGTGAGAATACATGTTCTTTTCTTTGTGGACACAAACTAAACTGTTATGTATTGCATGAGTTGACACTATCCATTATGTAGGCCTTTATCATGAATTGTTAGTTAAGGACTTAAACGTGAATGTCATGAATAGATCTATTTGGGTTGACGCCCCCATCCGGGTTGGTAGCGCCAACATGACTATAAGTCAAACGGGTGCATTGTCATTTGAGAACTACTTGTGTTTGGATAGGACACTTGCGAGGCACTAAATGTTAAGGTTTCAATTCATGAGCTTATGGCAATAGTAATACAATTTTTACTATATTGTTGAATGGCAATATAACTTGAAATCTCGTGATCCACGGTAATGTTTTACAACTATTAAAACCTATGAGCTCACCAACTTTATGTTGACCCATTTTTACATGTTATTCTCAGGTAATTAAGATGCTTGCTATTTGTGAAGATGGCATACCCCTTTTGAAGTTAGGAACTACATTTGCATGGACGAACATTGCTTTTGATCTTAAATTTTTAAACTCCTAACTATTTTGTAACTTATGGGAATTATTTGTAAACTTTTTAAAGACAAATGGTCTAAGTCTGTAAGACATTTTAAACTTTTATGAAGTATGTTTAAAACGACTCATGTAGAGGTCGTTCATTGTAATTCTTATGTTGTGATCTCATGAAAGTCGCACCTCGCAACCTTCCGCCGAGGCGGGGTGTGACAAGAATAAGTATCCACGCGTTACACGGGGCGAGCAAGCAACAGAGGGTCAAATGACACCCCAACTACCATTTACAAGGCAAATGGTGAAGCAAATGGTACCTAGGGTACTGTATGCGGCACCTAGGGTACCGTATACGGCCCTAGGAGGGGGGAGGGTGGGGGGTTTGGTGCTCCATTTGACCTTCGCTGACTTCTCGGTTTCTTGGTTCGTCCGTATCTTCTTCGTTTTAAGCCCGTTTTGCTTGATTCTTGCGCTGTTGGATTCGTTTTTCCGTTACGCTTCTAATGACACTAATTTTGCCAAATTTGGAGATGTTTGACTTTTGCGTGTCCCGGATGACAATCGACGAGCTTTCAGACTGCATATCTTCTCCGTCTTTCGCCCGTTTCTTCTGATTCTTTCACTTCTGGTCTTGGATTTCCTTATGGAATCATAAAATATGAATTAAGATCCAGTTCCATAAGTGATTCAAGATGGGGATATTTAAGGTGACGTTATTTTCCTCGTTTTACGTGATTAACGGATGTTTATAGTGAGTTTAACAACAACATCTATAATTGGACCACTTTGGTTATTTTAAGTAAATAATAGATGTTTTAAGATGTTTTCACCAAACATAAGTCCAATAAGGGTAAAATAATGTGTCTTAAAACATGACTTTTTTGGTCACATCAAGTATCCCACACTTAGACATTGCTTGTCCTCAAGCAACACATCCATGCCCTCATAAAAATATAAACTAGTTTTGGGATGAGTCGAAACATTTCTAAAAGTTATCATTTTCTCATACTCATATATTTGTTCTAAAATCATCAGGAAAGATAAGATAATAATTTCATAAACAAGTAATGATTCTCTTTAAGCATACTTCCAAATCTCGTGATCTTGGAGTATACATGACCAGGCGATCTCACTAAAGTGGTCACTTAATTCACTCAAGAGTGTTTCGGGTTACCTAACGTTCTAATCAAAGAAATCGCTCAAATAGCCAGTCATGCAGTACTCATCGTCATAAGCTTGATCGAGAATCGGATATCCAACACTTAGGTGAGAACGATGCTAATTATCCCAAGACATCCAGGGGTTGTAATGTTTGTGAGGGTTAAGGGGTATGAATAGTGGAAATTTTGGTTGTAAGGTGTTGCTTATCTTAGGAATTCTAAGGTCACGGAAAACTTTTTATTTAGAAACAGATGAAAGAACAGTAGTTTTTTCTCTTCTATCGGATCTTCTACTTTTAGGGCGATACTTCGAAGCACGAAGCTTTATTTTTCTGAACTATTTTTCTTTTCTTTTACTTTATTATTTTTTTTTCTATTTTCTTTTTCTAATTTTCTTTTTATTTATTTTTTTATTTTCAAATTCTTTTAGAACTTCTTTGCCAGAGAATTTCCAAGGATTATTAAATGCAGAAACCCTTCTTCTCATCTTTTTTCTTCGAGTATTCTCACGGTGCGAATTTTTCACACCAAGGATATTTCTTTTTCGGAGATCACGAAAGAGTAGGATAATTTGAAGGGATTTTCTAAAAAGTGTTTTTCATAACCTCAGAAATTCTAAGATAAGTTTAGGGATATTTGGGAAAGTAAGGGTTTAAACATGTGGGTTTTATGAAACGAAAAGGTTTAGGCTCAACAGGGTTTATTAAATGGATCATCGATACTAAAAATGAGCATCGGAAAGGGTTTTGGGCTTGAAAGAGAAGGCTGAAAAGTGGGTTAAATTCTAAGGAATGTCAAGGTAATCTAATTGCATCTATATCGCGTATGGTACTCACCAATGTAGTTTCGAAGCGTATGTCAAGAGCAAGTTCTAATTTAGATATACATGCATCGGCACACACAAGAAATGAACAATGTAGCATTAAAAATGAATGCTTTTAAGGCTCAAGTCCTCACTGCAAATGGGTTGTAGGTGCCTAGTCATGTTCTTATTAGATTATCGTTTCTTGCTTAAGCAAATATTAACTTATTTTCCTTAGATTTTAAAACAACTTATTTATATTTTAAAAATGACTTCTCTTAGAAACATTGATAACATCAAATAATATCATATTTATACACTAATTTATCCCTACATTTTATATACTTTTATTGCAATTCTATTGAATATGATAGTTAATTCTTTCATATTTGTAATATAGATATAAAATACAAGGATTGAAGAAAAGGAACAAAAAAGGAGCTGAAATGAAGAAAAACTAATAAGAAATGAAGACTTGAAAAAAACAAGACCCAAATATGAAGACTTGATCCACAATATTGAAGAATGGGCCAAGATTAGAGTAAAGACCCGAAGAAATAAAGAAGAAGCCTAAAAGTAAAGCCTGGCCCGAAGTTGGAAGATTCTGGAAAGAAGACCCAACCGGAGGTTGGAATTACCAACCGGCGGTTGGAATTACCAACCGGCGGTTGAATATTTAATTACTAAGGCGGTTCCAGACGCGGAGTTGGACTTGGAGAACAATTTAACCCAACCGACGGTTGGGATGTCCAACCGGCGGTTGGACTGGCGGTTTGTAAAACTATAAATAGAGGTCACGGTTTAGGTTAAGCCATATACGAAATTTAGAGGTAAAAGTCGATTGTAAGGGTTAAGGAACGACTTTAAGTCGAATTTGGAGGCTAGGTATTGAAGACCTTCAAACATAACTAAGGGTAATTCAAAATCTTTGGTTTGTATTCTAAGCTAGAGATGGCACCCGCGGGTCGTGGGTACGGATATGCCAAACCCATCACCCGCCCGCGACGGATTTTTTTACCCGCAAACCCGCAAATATCCGCTAATGGGTTTATTTTTACACCCGTACCCGTGACCCACGGATACCCGTGGGTCACGGGTAACCCGCAGGTTTTAAATAATATAAATATTTGATCAAAATATTAAAATATTTTATATATTTTAATGTATAAAAATGTTTTAAAACATGTTCAAATTAATGGATCGTAATTTTAAACGAATTAAATTGTTAAAATTTAAAACATGCTGAATAATAGTTCGATTACTATCAATTTATTTGATAATCTTTTTTTGATCATTTGATAAGTTTGTTATATGAATACTATACTTTTTAGTCTCTGTATGAATAGTTTCATTATATATTGTTTAAATTAACCATTATATTATATATACATATGTATGCGATAAATTATACAATCCACTTGTGAGTAATTATAATGTGTTTTGTAGGTTTGCGGGTCGGGTTTACCCACGGATATAAGTTCATACCTAGCACCCGCGCGTGACCCACAAACGGGTAAAAGTTCATAGCCGTAACCCACCCGTAGATAAAAATCTCACGGATTTACCCACCCACGATGGCGGGTACCCACGTGTCGTGGGTTTTTTCTCACCCATTGTCATCCCTATTCTAAGCCCTTGTACTCGATAAATGACCGTTTACGTGTATTTGGATAACTTGCTTACATATTGAATTGATTGTTGATTATGCTTTAACATATTTGTTTAGATGAATAATGTTTGTATGATTGTTTGATTATATGTTTATGTTGATTGATTTATGAATGTTAATTAAGGTTATATCTATATTAGTTATATGATTATGAGATGCTTGACGAGAGACCTTTCACTTGATATTGAATAATAATTTTGGTCTATGTTTTGGTTATACTTAAATAAACGAGACCTCGTTGATAGGTATTAATCATTACTAGATTAAACTATAATTGATTAGATAATAACACTTGAGACCTCAAGGTTAGTTAACCTTAATATACGTTGAAAAGCTTAATCTTAGGATATTGAGCCAAACCCAAGCCTTTATCTACTTTTATATTTCAACATAGATCAATTGGCTAACAAAGATAAACATATAGGAGAGCCTTTATATAACATAGCTAGTCTAGATAAAATATATCTTCTATCTACCTTATTTAACTTAACTAATTCTTTAATTATCTTTAATTGAGCTTGTATATCCTCGATATCAAAAGTAAATATAAGTAAATATATTCGTACGGAATTAAAACGTACCCCCTTATCTGTATATTAATTGTAATTAATTGTAATTGTATTATTAACTGTGGAATAAATTAAACTATTTTAATAACACGTTCCCTATGTTCGATACCTGGACTTACTTGTAAAAGCTATATTATACGAACGGGTTATTCTTTCCTGAATTATGTGATAAAGTATTTATTTAGTATATCCTTGATTTAAAACTTGTTATGAATTTAATTGCATATACTTCACGCACATCAAGTTTTTGGCGCCGCACACCAGGTCATATATGGAACGCCTTAATGAGATATGCTCCGGATTACGTGAGGAAGCTTTGATATGATTCAAGGATGACCAAGTCCGCTGCACGTGTAAAATGAAGTCAAAAGAGACGTTGGTGGTCTTCATCCTTCATCGGAGGATCCCGAGATTCTCGGAAATATTATTATACGCTCTTAGTATATAATTGAGGCATGGATGATCGATTAGGTTAACGAATACACACCATTTTTCACCTGCAAAACACATAAACACTCTGCTATTACTCTCGGTAATATTCTTTTTATTCAACTTTTAATTAGATCCACATACACAATCACTTAGCCGATCATCCTTGTGCACTTAGCTAGTAATTCATTGTTTTCATTTTAATAAAATCAACAAAGGCAAGGATCATTTGATCCTTCCCGAGGTTTTGTGCCAGCGATCAATCTTGATCAAGGGCTTTCCTCGTACATCATTGTGTCGATTTTACTTTTATTTTGTTTGATTCACATTATTCACTCGTAACTTGCATTATTCTCAACCTGTTTTTGAGTCATTTCATAATACATTCATTCAACAAGGATCAACGCACTTAAAGTGAATTTTTAATCAAAATTCTTATTTACTAATATAGATAATCGTATAACAACGTAATTATCTTGAAAGTAATCTCAACACTATACCTCACAATCTAAAATTTGATCACTTAATTACTTAGTGTAATTTTTGACTAAAACAATTTGGCGCCCACCATGGGGCAAGTGGTGTTTTGCTTAATCAAACTTTTGTTAAAATCCTTGTTGAGTCATGTTTTCCAAAAATTTCTGTTAAGAATGTCGAGCCAAGGACGATCTACATCATCCACCATGTCATCACCGTCATCTGCGAAAACCACTCTTCCTCCTGCTCCACCTCTCACATCATCTCAACAACAGCCACAAAATGTCTATGCAAGGATATCGTCGGCTGGATCCACTTCTATCGGGCCCGGATTCTTTTCAAATCCGGACCCTGTTATGATTTCTAACCAGGATATTGTGTCTATGTTTGCGCAGGTTAAGGAGCAGCTCCAACGAGTGGAAAGGAGCATTGAAATCCTGAAGAAGGATATGGAGAATATGAGGACCAGGAACAATGTCCCTGTTTCTCAAGTCACTACTCCTATCCGCAGCAGGATCCTTGATTTTGGTACCCCACCGTCTGCTGAACGACAAGGAGATTTCGTGTCCATGCAAGGGAATACCAGGATCCCAGATCCAATATTTGCTACAGGAGTTTCTAAGTCGAGGGGTCAACAATCGGATCCAGGATTCTCATATAGGACTCCTGACAGTGTTAACACGTTTAACAATTATACAATTAATAATACTGTTGGGACTAATAATTTTCAGGATCCTGGGGTTAGCCCCATTATGGCAAGGTAGATACAGAAGTTGAAGGATATGATATCGAGTGTCCCTGGAGTTATACAATCAATTCCTGAAGTTGCTCCAACAGCACATAGGATCTCAAGATTTGCACCATCTATCTGTGATGCTGAGATCATGAAAAGATTTCAAACTCCAAATATGAAGTTGTATGATGGAACAACGGATCATGAGGAGCATATTGCGCAATACAGGGAGAGGATGGAAATCATTCCAATTCCTTCTAATCTTAAGGAAGCATGCTTATGCAAGGTGATAAACGCGCATAAGTACTATATTTAAGTAGTATTTTACCCCTGTTCTTGTATGTTTTGATTGCATTTAATTAAGTCTAGGTACTTATTTCATTTATATTTGCAATTAGATGTGGAGATAAGCTTTTTGGAGAAAAAGACGGAAAACAGTCAATAAATGCGTTGAATGATGGATATTTGAAGAATTGAATAAAGCCGAAGGTTTGAAAGAAGATTAAAGGAAGAAAATTATGAAATCGGCTGAAAATTCATTCCATACGCCGAATGGAATATCCATACGCCGTATGGAATGAGGCGGTGGAGGCCCAGTGAACGCGTAGCTGGGCCGGGCTTTTAATCAATCCATACGCCGTATGGAATTTCCATACGCCGTATGGATCAACTTTCCAGAAAAGTATAAAACGCATTTTAAACCCTAAATTGAGGAGTTCGGCTGGGATTTCGACCAGAGGTTTTTCTAGACGACTAGGGCAAGTTAATTACAAATTTTGGGGTTTATTTGGAGGCACAAAGAGCAAAGGTTAATTCTATTTCGATTTAGTTCTTTGTGATTCATTATTTCAGTTTGTAATACTCATATTTGTTTCGATTACTTTATGTTTTTGAGATTTATACTGTTGTTTTTACAATACTTGATGATGAATTGAATAGTTAGTAGTTGTGTAATAATAACGTTGGATAATGATTATTGAATGATTATAATTGCACGTTTGTTAAGTTATTTAATTGAAGATGGTTATATTTTCCGTTGAACCTTAATTATTGGTGATTGTTAGTTAATATTTCTTAATGTGATTAATAGTATTGATGAGATTGAGTTCCTTGAGTATTATTGATTATTGATGGTTACTAAATCTAGGTTTTTGACCATTGCTTAATATATTGAGTTTGAGATTTTAAGAAATTAAGTACTAGACAATCTAAAATGATTAAGACAATAAGAAATTATTGGGTATTGTTGATTCATACCATTAGGATCAATTATAATCAATCGTGAATGTTTAAAGCATAAGTTAGGGAAAGACACGCAATAGAAACATACAATTCTTGTGACATCGGATCGATGTTTAATGTTGGAACCTAAGTTATAGAAGTTAGTTAGACCCGAACCGTTGGCTAATTTACATTCAACCTAATTTCTTTTATTAGTAACTAAGTTGATATTAAAGAAATCACAATTAGATAATTAACGTGCAATGAATCAGGATATATGAATCTAAGCGGAGTTATTTACACAACTACTTATTCCTTCCTATTATTTCTCATCTGTTCTTTATTTTAAGTATTTTTATTGTTTTACTTATTATTTCAATTAATATGTTCGCACGGAACTAAAACGCCCCCTATTTACTGTTTTTCTAGTTAGTTAGTATTTTCTATTTTTATAAATAACACCGTTCCCTGTGATCGACTCGGACTTACCAAGTCTATACTTACATTCGATCGGGTATTCTTGCCTGGTTGTGTGAAAAGTATTTATTAGGTATTTCCATTTATAAATTACAAAACAAGACGTTTCACAACTGATGAACGCCAAAATGTGCTATTTTATAGTGCTAATTATCCCTTTATTCAATACATTTCTTATGCATTTCATGTGAATAAGATACTCAATTCGTTCATATTTGCATTTAGGAATTTTTTGGACCTTGAATTGGAAAAGAAACAGAATTCGAGTCATTATTGAAGAAAAGGAGGTGAAAATATTAAAGTTGAAGAATGGAGGTCGTTTTGGTGAAAAGTTATATTTTTCAATCCATACGGCGTATGGATGTCCATACGGCGTATGGATTGAGTGAGCCAGGCCGCCAGAGTACGCGGGTTAGATCCATGGGCTTTTCAATCCATACGGCGTATGGATGTCCATACGGCGTATGGATTGATTCGGCAGAAACCCTAAAAAGCCAAAAATCATTTCATTTTGGGGGGGGGGGGATCACACACTTTTCTTCACAGTCGATTTTTACTTCTCAAAACCTTTAATCTGGAGCATTTGGATGATCAAGAAGCAAGAAGAATTGAAGGCCATCAATTGCTAATTCATTTATTTCGATTTCTCGGTTCGAAAACATTTCTTTCTTTCATTTGATTATGATTTCGGTTATGAATATGAATCTGAGTTTCTGTGATAATATGATTGGCTAATTCTTTATTGTATTTGCTTGGATAATAGGGTTTGAACTTTCACCTTTGGTTGTTGATAAAGCGTCAATGATCCTTGACTTTGGGGCTTTGGTCGCTTTACTTTTCAGGGCCTTGGATCCCCCGTGACTAGTTGTGGGCAGAATTGGAGCATGATCTTCTTTCATTTCAGCCAACCTGTCTCTCCACGCTTGGATGTCCCACATGAAAGTATTTAGTCCGTACTCAACGGCCTCCATAGCCATCCGGATCTTGGTTTCTAATACGGCGATAGCGGCGTCCTTATTTACTTTATCGATCAGCGTGCTATTCATGATCATTACCTCCTCGTTGGCTTTATTAGATTTCATGGAGAGCATAGCCTTGAGAGTTTATTTTTTCGTTTCGCCTTTGCTAGTTTGAGGGAGTCCTTCTCTCGAGAAACGAATAAATCATCGATTGTTTTGACTTTTTCGATATACTTTTCCAGCATGATATCGGCGGCCTGCATAAGGAATTTATATTATGATTTTGTTTGAATAAAAATTGAGACTAAAAGGCATTACCGTAAAAAGGTTCGCAGCAGGATCGTCAAGATCGTATATCTCCTCGACTTTCCTTTTCTTCGGTTTAGAACTTGGTTGGGGAAATCTGGAGTTAGAGCCATCGATCCTGATTATTTCCTTCCCGGAAGGAACCTCCGGGTTGATATCGGACAAAGTGAAGTAGGCTGAAAAATCACAAATAAGTTGAAAAGATAAAGAATGAAGTTTCGAGTAAGTAGGGAAGAGTGTTACTTGACATTCTCGGGCAGCAGCTCTAGCGATACTCAAGGATGCTTCCGTAGGAACTTACTATGGATATAAAGATAAGGGGATGGTTACGAGAAATTATGGTGAAAAATGAGGAAGAAGATGAATGAAAGGTTACCTGCCAATGTGATGATAATCTGATGTGACGAGAGTTTAATACTTATCGGAGACAGATTAACACTCGGGCGCAATTATCGATACGCGTAAATATCTCACCTAACACGATTTGAGCAGTTATCTTGAGAAGTTATACCATTTAAGGATCCTGAAAAACGATATATCTTCGGGGGCAATTGTTGTGGGTAGATTTTTACTAACATTTGCATGATCCTAATTACCACCATGATCTTACTTCACAGGTATGATAATTACTTATATTTGATATTCGTATATGAGGATTGTTTTGGTCAAAAAATTACTAAATGCAATTCAATGATCAAATTAGTAAAGTGAGGTAGTGTGCTTAAACTTAATTTCAGGATAACTTGATCGAGAATTAGAACTGATAATGAAAACTTGTAATTTTGCTAACACGGGTTAACTTAAGATTAAATCTTGACAGATAAATGGACTAGAACTTTGTAAATAATGAATTTGTATGCAATAAATCAAGATTAATGCAGAAAAACAAATGTATTCCGGGATAATTCCGGGATAATGCAATAAATATGACAAAGAATGCAAATTTAGTGAAGTAAATGAATGTAAAGTGCAAGAACACGATGATGTACGAGGAAAACCCTTAATCTATAGTAGATCGCCGACACAAAACCTCAGGAAGGATCAATCAATCATTGCCTTATGTTTATCTTATTGAATAAAACGAAATTACAAACTAAAGAGCACAAGAATGGTCGTCTAAGTGTGGAAATGGTGAAATGTCATAGTGTAAGTGAATTGCTGAGAGTATAATCGAATGTAAGTAGTGAGAATAAGTTAACCTAATCGATCATTCTAGCCTCATTTATATACTACTGAGCTAAAACAAATTATTCCGAAATATCCGGGATTATCCCCGAGATATACTTGAGCATATCAACGTTCATATGACCAAGTAATTCTCCACGTGTTAACTTCCTTCTCTATAATTCAAATATTCTTCCAGTAGTATACGATCCAAGGAAATCGGAACTACCTTTACACGTTTCATATGACCTGGTCAAAATACATTAAACATGCGGAAACATTAGTAGCAAAGGGATCCCGAGATATATGATATCTGGGATCCTTATAATAAGCATATATTATAAGATAATATCGAATCCAAAATATCCTATTATCTCAGACTTAGTTATATCCAGGATAACTATAAGTCAGTGATCCTGAAATATAAGACAATGTCCCTATCGGGATCCTGTAACATGATAATCTTATCAGTAAAGTTATATTACTATTATTCCTGTTTCAACATAATCTTGAGGATATTATATACATACTTGAGGATCTTGCAAAATATAGCAAGTCAGGATCATACCTTTCTTTATCCCGATTGTAGACTCAGTATCCTGTGCATAAGTCATTTAAGAGAACTCCAGGATCCTTACAAATAATCTGTGTAGTAGCTAATCCGGGATCCTGCATGGTTAGTAAAAATTCTACCCACAACAAGGATAACGATATTCCGTAAGGATACTTTCAGGATCGCAGTTATATTTAAGGATCCTGGAAGTACTCTTGTTATTTATCTTGCAGGATCCTGGTCAGGGTATATTTGTCTAACATAATTATGCAGGATCACTAATAAACGGGATAAGTAAGTAAGGATCCTATGTTTATTCTAGAGTATGCATAACTCAGGATCATGAACCTATGTTAGTTCAGGATCATGTGTTGTTTAACGTGTTTGTTTTCTTTGAGTATTGACCAGGTCATAAGAGGAACGCGTTAATGAGATATGCTCTGAATTACATGAGGAAGCTTTGATACGATTCAATGAGGACTAAGTCAGCTGCACGTTTAAAATAAAGTCAAGAAAGATGTTGGTGGTCTTCATTCTTCATCGGAGGATCCCGAGATTCTCGGATAATTTGTTATACGCTCCTAGTATATAATTGAGGCATGGGTGATCGATTAGGTTAACGAATACTCACTATTTACACCTAAAAAACTCATAAACACTCTGCTATCGCTCTCATTTACGCTTATTTCATTATCACTTAGCTAGATTCACACACAAACTCACTTAGCCGATCATCCTTGTGCTCTTAATTTGTAATTCGTTATTTTCATTTTAATAAAATCAACAAAGGCAAGAATCGTTTGATCCTTCCCGAGGTTTTGTGCCGGCGATCAACCTTAATCAAGGGCTTTCCTCGTATATCTTCGTGTCATTTACATTTATTTTATATTTTGATCAAGATCCTTAATCTGTTCTTAAGCTCTTTCCTGAAATCTTTACTCAACAAGGGATAACCGATCATAAAACGTATTTTCTTACAAAATCCTTATTTACTAATATAGATAATCGTGTAAAAACGTAATTATCTTGAAAGTAATTTCAACACTATACCTCACAATTTAAAATTTGATCACTTAATTGCTTAGTGTAATTTTTGACCAAAACAAGTATCCTGCATGTTAATCAATCCAGAATCTTTACAAGTTACCAGTATAATAGTTGATCCGGGATCTTGCATGATTAGTGAAAATTCTACCCACAACACTATGTGCTGTTGGAGCAACTTCAGGAATTGGTTGTATAACTCCAGGGACACTCGATATCATATCCTTCAACTTCTGTATCTCCCTTGCCATCACGGGGCTAACCCCAGGATTCTGAAAATTGTTAGTCCCAACAGTATTATTAGAAGTATAATTGTTAACGTGTTACCATGGTCAGGAGTCCTATATGAGGATCCTGGATCCGATTGTTGACCCCTCGACGTAGAAACTCCTGTAGCAAATATTGGATCTGGGATCCTGGTATTCCCTTGCATGGACACAAAATCTCCTTGTCGTTCAGCAGACGGTGGGGTACCAAAATCAAGGATCCTGCTGCGGATAGGAGTAGTGACTTGAGAAACAGGGACATTGTTCCTGGTCCTCATATTCTCCATATCCTTCTTCAGGATTTCATTGCTCCTTTCCACTCATTGGAGCTGCTCCTTAACCTGCGCAAACATAGACACAATATCCTTGTTAGAAATCATAACAGGGTCCAGATTTGAAAAGAATCCGGCCCCGATAGAAGTGGATCCAGCCGACGATATCCTTGCATAGACATTTTGTGGCTATTGTTGAGATGATGTGAGAGGTGGAGCAGGAGGAAGAGTGGTTCTCGCAGATGACGATGATGGCATGGTGGATGATGTAGATCGTCCTTGGCTCGACATTCTTAACAGAAATTTTTGGAAAAGATGACTCAACAAGGATTTTAACAAAAGTTTGATTAAGCAAAACACCACTTGCCCCACGGTGGGCGCCAAATTATTTTGGTCAAAAATTACACTAAGCAATTAAGTGATCAAATTTTAGATTGTGAGGTATAGTGTTGAGATTACTTTCAGGATAATTACGTTGTTATACGATTATCTATATTAGTAAATAAGAATTTTGATTATAAATACACGTTAAGTGCGTTGATCCTTGTTGAATGAATGTATTATGAAATGACTCAAAAACAGGTTGAGGATAATGCAAGTTACGAGTGAATAATGTGAATCAAACAAAATAAAAGTAAAATCGACAGAATGATGTACGAGGAAAGCCCTTGATCAAGATTCATCGCCGGCACAAAACCTCGGGAAGGATCAAATGATCCTTGCCTTTGTTGATTTTATTAAAATGAAAACAATGAATTACAAGCTAAGAGCACAAGGATGATCGGCTAAGTGATTGTGTATGTGGATCTAACTAAAAGTTGAATAAGAAGAATATTAACGAGAGTAATAGCAGAGTGTTTATGTGTTTTGCAGGTGAAAAATGGTGTGTATTCATTAACCTAATCGATCATCTATTCCTCAATTATATACTAAGAGCGTATAACAATATTTCCGAGAATCTCGGGATCCTCCGATGAAGGATGAAGACCACCAACGTCTCTTTTGACTTCATTTTACATGTGCAGCGGACTTGGTCATCCTTGAATCATATCAAAGCTTCCTCACGTAATCCGAAGCATATCTTATTAACGTGTTCCATATATGACCTGGTCAATACTCAAAGAAAATAAACACGTTAAATAGCGCATGATCCTGAACTAATATAGATCCAGGATCCTGAGCTATGAACACTCCAGAATAAACATAGGATCCTTACTTACTTATCCCGCTTATCCATTATCCTGCATAATTATATTAAACAAATATATCCTGACTAGGATCCTGCAAGATAAATAATAAGAGTATTTCTAGGATCCTTAACTATGACTGTGATCCTTAAAGTATACTTACAAACTATCATTATCCTGATATGCGAATACGAAATACAAATGATTTTCATACTTGTGAGATGAATGTATGATGATAATTGGGATCCTGCAATGTTGGATAAAAATCTACCCACAACAGTGGGTGCATATAAAGGTATATTCATATAATAGTTTTTACCCTACCCTTAGTGAGCCAAACAGTTGGAATCAGTTCCCCGTCAGGAAGAGATTTTCGATCGACAAAGAAAAATTTCTCACTCCATTTAGGATCATTCTGAGTAGCGTAAAGAACGAGATGCCTACGCTTAGGTTTGATTTTGAAGAGAAAATAATTGAAACCGTGGGAGCGAAGATGATAAGTTTGGGCTACTTCAGGAATTCCAAGATGTGTATGATGGGAGTCATTGACGGATTGGATAACAAAAAGTGTACGCCAAATCATGGGCATTGTTTGTGAGTAACAAAGCCCTGTCATGTTGAAGAAATCCATAAAAACATCTGGAAAATGGTATTTGAGCCCTAAGGTGAAAGGGAATTCAGGAAAGCATATCCATCGGTCTGACCGATGATCGGCGTGGATATTAGGATCATAAGCGCGGAAAACGGTGTTTTCAGGAAAGACATTTTTGAGTTTTTGCGTATCGAAATCGGATAATGAAGAAGGAACGGGGTCGGAAATCATTTTTTGGACGATAAATTCGGTAAGGACTGACTCGTTTCTAGTTACAGAGTTCATTTTTGATGGAAAAATACGTAAATAATGAAGAAAAGAGAAAGAAGTAATACCTGAGAATGAGTCGAGAAGAAGATGAAGTAGAGGTTGAATGGGATATGACGTGCGTCAGAATCACTATAAGTACTCGGACACGTTAATCGATACAACTACCTAACACGGATTAGGCACTTATCCTAAGAAGTTACAACGTTTAAGGATCCTGAAAAACGTTATAACTTCGGGGGCAATTGTTGTGGGTAGGTTTTTATCTAACATTGCAGGATCCTTATTAGCATCATGATCTCGTCACACAGGTATGGAAAGCATTTACATTTTATGTTCGTATAACAGGATAATAATAGCTTGTAATTCTGCTTTCAGGATCACGGTTATAGTTAAGGATTCTGGAAATATCTTTATTATTTATCTCGCAGAATCCTATTCAAGATATATTTATCTAACATAATTATGCAGGATACTGGATAAGGGAGATAACTAAATGAGGATCCTATGTTTATTCTGGAATATGCATAGCTCAGGATCTTGGACCTATATCAGTTCAGGATCATGCGTTGTATAACATATTTATTTTCCTTGAATCTCGACCAGGTCATAGATGGGACGCGTTAATGAGATATGCTCCGGATTACATGGCAAGGCTTTGATACAATTTTATGAAGACGAAGTCTAATGCACGTGTTAAACAAAGTCAAGAGGAACGTTGGAAGTCATCACCTTTCATCGGAGGATCTCGAGATTCTCGATTAGTTGTTATACGCTCTTAGTATATAATTGAGGCATGGATGATCAATTAGGTTAACGCACACTTACTATTTTCACCAGCAAAAACACATAAACATTCTGCTTTTACTCTCGTTCACATTCATCAACACTTAGTTAGATTCACACACATAATCACTTAGACGATCATCCTTGTGCTCGTAGTTTGTAATTCATTATTTTCGTTCTAATAAGATTTACAAAGGCAAGGATCATTTGATCCTTCCCGAGATTTTGTGCCGGCGATCAACTTAGATCAAGGGCTTTCCTCGTATATCCTTGTGTCGATCGCATTTACTTTACCTTTTTATCGTTTAACTTGCATTTTATTGATCTTTTTATCACAATTATTGCATTATCCTCAACCTGTTTTTGGCATATTTCATAAAACATTCATTCAACAAGGATCAACGTATTCAAAGCATAGTTTTCATTCAAAATATCTGTTTACTAATATAGATAATCGTGTTTCTACGTAATTATCTTGAAAGTAATTATAAGCACTATACCTTACTTTTCTAAATTTGATCACTTAAATGCTTATTGTAATTTTTGACCAAAACACGTACTAATTGGTACAAATCTATAATTTTAGTTTACTGTGGCCATCGAATATTGAATTTTAATAATAAACTAATCAACTATCTCATCCCTTTTGTAATGTACATTGCATTTAATTTAAGATGAATTTAGCATGTATTTTTTATTTTTTTATGATTCTAATCTCATTTTTCTCTTTAGCATTTGATCAACATATCATCGTAGTAACTTATTATTTGATCTTTTTAGTGACATTATACTTCTTTCTTTATGGTAATTTTATTTATGTGAACGTGAATCAAACATCAAGTTTAAAAATAATATACGCATAACGTTGAAAAAAGTTAACACTAACATAGTCGGGTGGGAAAAATAATATACGCATAACGTTGAAAAAAGTTAACATTAACATAGTCGGGTGGGGGGTTGTGCATCGCACAACCCGAAGTGTTTACTAGTATATATATATAAAGAAAACAATGTTGCCTTAGAATCTTGCCACATTACAAGTTATCTTACATTTTTAATTTCTAATTTTAAACAGTTAATTCACTTTTAAATGATATTTTATTTTTGTATTAACTTTTTAATAGTATTTTGTTTACATATTACTTTTTCAATAGTTTACCTTTTTATTTGTATTAATCATCACATATCTATCATTCTTAGTTACTTAATAAGTTAATTTGATATTTAGGGAAAGGTTATGCTCACCAAAGAAAAAATAGCTTTAGGTGATTTAAATGAAAATTAAATTAAATAAATAAAATAAAATGCTATATATTGTTATTGTTAGACACGTGCATAGTGATTGCTCATTCCTATTCCTATATATAATCAAACTAGCTTAGAGGGTCGTGGCTACACGGGCTTTTTAAGAATAATATTGAAAATTCTTACTTGCATTTTTTACTTATTTGAAATATATTACCCTGTAATAAGTTTAATGAATTACTTTTACTTATGGATGTGTCAATTTTTTCTGAATTTTGTAACCGTATTTCAAATTAACAATTTGCACCTTATTCTCTTTCAAGCTTCATATATAAGCCCTAAATAATCAATTTCAAGCCCTTACACTAACACCAATTGATCTAGTTTCATACAAAACTCCCGTCATATGTCAATATGTATAGTAGCCGCTGCAGGTTTAACTTTGATTTGTAAACGTTATTTATAATTAATAAAAGAGTTGTATAGCAAATACTAAAAAGTAATATTTCATACTTCTTTCCAATTACACACACGTAGCTTCACAATTTAGCTATAGGCTACTAAATGTTCTAAATATAAATCTGCTAGACTGCTACATTCATTTATATTGAAGAGCTACATGGCACGTAAGCAAAAAGATATAGAACCATTTAAATGGCACACTTGGCCACTTGCTAATGAATCAATAGACCTATCTAAACAAACTAATATTAATGAAGCAATTGCCTTGAACAAGAAGTTAATTGATTATAATGTATAGCTACATGTACTATAGTTAAATTGTTGTTATTTAAATTGAGTAGTTAATTGCAATTGTATGACCTTGTAATAAGGTGAAATATTCAATAGTCTTTGCTGATATTGGAATCCACATAATAGGTAGAGGTGGCTAGTGATCTATGTACCAAATTTCTGGCAAATTTTATAAATGAACCTTTTTATGTGGTGTTTGAATCTGCATTTTCAAAGTGCAATTATTAGATGTTTAAAACTAAGAATCGAGATTGGATAGTTAACTGAACTAAATAATTGGAGTTATTAATAATTGTATAATCACTCATTCACCATATCCTATTTTGCAACACAGCAACCCTATACTTGTTGTTGAGCATAATGACATGGGTTACCTAACTTAAATATCGATGTACTTTCAATTTTTTACTATCGTAAATAGCATATAGGTGTCTGATTAAATTATTTTTTTATGTGACCGACCTTGTTTAATTTATAGGTTTATATTGAAAATGGATACTAGTGTTCGGTATGATGTTTATAGTGCTGATCTTGTAATATGAATTTCTATTATTTGATCATTTTGTTTATATGAAACAAGGTTGACTGTTTGACTCAGGTAGCTGTACCTTTAACCTTAAGTACTCACCATGTGAAATTTGATGTGTCTGGCAACCGAGATCATTGAACTTAATGTGCTTAAACTAGTATGAACTAAGAATCGACATTTAGTAGCTGTAAGTTAATTGTCTTTCATTTCTATCTTAGGTTAAAGTTCTTCCACATGCAGATAATACAGTTAAGTACTATTCGTAGTATTATATTATGTAATTGAAATAAGTTTCATTTGATGATTAGTAGTATTATCTGAGACGGGGCTTAAAACCTTGGGGGCAATTAGAGTATTATATTATTGTTGGAAATAAATTAGCTAGTTCTTATCTTCTAATAGTCTTTCCATAATAGTGTGATTTTCACATGATTGTTTTTGGTATTAATAGGATCTCATCCTTTACTTAGTTTGTATGTATATGGTATTCAACCATATGAGGATAACTTCATTCATGTGACAGCTATATTAAAGTATCATAGGAGTTCTTCAACCGCCAATCCTGGTGTATGCTATCTTTTAAAGAAAGGTAAGTTTCTATTTGCTTTTACATGATAATCTACGTTGAAATTAAAATGACTTAAATAATAGAATCTTCACTTTGTTGTTTAAGTAAATAATTATCTATTTTACTGAAATTTTCTCTTGTTTCAGGTGGTTTCCAAAACAATATATGTATCTGGCTATTGTGTAATCCATTTGTGACATACTATATTTTTTCTGGAATGAAGACTTGGGAGTTCAACAATTTTATTCCAAAAGGTATCGTCCAAGAACCCTACTAGAATTTCTTTTAAGTATCCTTTGATCTCGTGTTTGGCTATCTGATTAGCAAACCGCATCAATGTCGTTTTTAGTTTGGGTAAACCAACATTCTTATATTATGAGCGTGGAAATTATAGGTCAAACCCGGGTCTTGCAACCAGCCCACGTGCCAAGCTCTCTCAACCTTGGTCAGGTCTTAAGTTTTTTCTAATTTTATATACATAGTTGTTTTTACTCATTACATGCACAGCTTGATTTTAAAATCGATGAGCTAGAGTGGATTACCTTCTCGGAGAAGATTGAGAAGAAACAAATTTCATCGAATTGAGAAAAAATTGATCTATAATCTTTTCGTTGTTAGTTATTCTATTTTAAAGCATATTAGTGCAAGCTCAAGAGTGCAATTCGCTGTTGAAATCATAAGATGAATGTTGCCAAGTAACAGTTCCTGGTTTCAGATTATTCAGGTACCATTCTCGTTTGAAATTGTTAGCTCTATGTATCCTCATGCTTGTTTTGATTTAATGTGGTGATATAATCAGGACGGGGTGTTTACGATAGACTTTCTGGAGTCTCTTCTATCAGAAGTTCTATATGCTATTTATTTACACAGTATTATTCAACTTCAGTCAGGTTGAATCATATCCTCACTTTTTTCATTCATATTTGAATATAGGTTCCGGATATAACCATGCTGAGTGGTGATTTAGTAGTGATTGTGTACTCTGTTACAAGGGTGAAGAGATGCTAGTCATAGGTGGGTGAATAATCAGTTTGGATGACTATTTGATCTCGGAGCAAACGTTTAAACAAGCTCTAAGAATTTGTGAGGCATATCCTGTCTTAAGAATTGAGGTTTTTTAAGAAGATTTTGGGATGTTCCCCTACTTTTTTATATTTATTTTCAAGATTCAAGTCTTGTAGTTTGTTGATATTAGTTGACTTTGTTATGGTATTTCATAACATGAATCGTGAAAGATTTAGAATGCAAAATGTAATTGTTGATATGTTATGACCTAATACTGTTGTGTTTGTTGTAGTTATGATTAAATGATTTGCATATGTTGATAAACAAATATTCCATATTTTGTTGTTTTAATCTGTAAAATTGAATTGTAGTAGAAATTCAGCAGTGAAAGCTGTTGTTTAGATGACTTTATGTTATGGAAGAACCCAGAAAAAAAGTAAGTGACGACCTTTTGTGGCCACATAATCCAAAGTAAGTGACGACACTTATTTGTCACAAGTCAAAGGTAAGTGACGACCTCCTTTTATCACCATATCATCAAATTAGTGACAACTTGTGTTGTCACAAAAATAGTGACGGATCCAGTTTCATGACTGATTAGTGACGAGTTTAGTATTTCGTGTCTAATTCAGATTTGTGACGCACCTATAGTGACAAAAAATGACGACATGATATTTGTCACTAAAGTATCTTAGTGACAATTTTTATACCTTTAGTGATGAAATTCAATAGGTCACTAAAGCCATTTTTTCTTGTAGTGAAGTTTTTACATAAAATATTCTTTGGCTCGGAAAATATCGTATTACAATTATTTGGACTTAAAATGTAGCTTGGAAGTGTGATTGTGTTTGAAACGCCGACTTGCATTGTTGTCAATCAAAGCACAAGAACCCTTGTGAGGTTAGTTGTCAAAGACTAAAAGTGGATCCCGTAAGTGCATTTGATGGTATCGTAGCCTTCAATAAAGAAGTCAATCAGGTTAGTTACGTTGATGGGTCGAGTAATGTAGACTTTATTTGAAAGAATTGTACTATTACTTACCATTAGATGATTACATCCAAGAATGCTAAGTAATTCCAAATGTATTATTTTGATTCATTATTTGTCTGAAAATATCTTTGAAATGAAATGCCATGTTTTATGATGTAGGTGTAATAATTTTCTTTTAAAAGTGAAATCCTTTTGGTGTAAGAATTATAGAGCAAAAGAATGTTAAAATGCTAATGTAGTCTACATGACAATCTTTTCTTTTTTAGCCTTGATCAGCAGGTTGATTTTGATATAGTCTTTTATTTTTAATTGAGCTTAGATTTTTAATTGTAAGATTTAAAAAGTTAAATGGCGCGTTGTCGCAGGTCCTTCAACTAGTTTCTAGTTACAACCTTAACTCTAAAAACGAATTAAGGATTTCATAAATCATATTGAAAAATAGTTGGGGTTGAGGCTCTGTTTATACTTGCTGGACCGACTCCCAACCATCGACTGGGCTTCCCAACCCACGGTTGGGCTACCTTTTGACCCAAGTATCCATCGTCCTTCAACCGCCTTCCCATTTTAACTCCAGCTGCCAAGGCCAACCGGCGGTTGGTTTCTTTTTCCAGAATCCTCTTTTTATAAACTTCAATTAAGACTTTAATAGTCGTTTATTATTCATGAATGTATTAACTAATATATCTCACATTATATATTAATTAATTATATTGAGCATAAGTAAGTGTCAATACATGTAACCTCGTAAGCTTAAACATTTTTCGGATATGCATTTATTTTACATAGTCATTTCCCAACAGTTTCTTCGTCGTGAAATATGCATGTTTTAAGGCCTACAATATATCCGCTCTGATGATGAAAACTAAAACTTGGTTGTAGGGAAGCTGACATAAAGGAGTAAAATACACTCCAAAATAAGGGACATTTACTTACGCTCATTTTTTATGACGGTGAGTTAAACCGTCAGGATAGCCTTGTTTACTTGACGAAGTAGGAGAACGCTAAAAACAAACACATTAAAGATTAAAAATCACAATTGCAATTAGCTATATTGTAAAAAAAAAAAAAAACAATCGGATACTGCGACAATCTTAAACCCTAGACTCTCTATTATCTCCGATGGCGGGTAGTGATTATAGCCTCCTCGCCTGATTGTCTACGTCGCCTTCTCACCGGATTGTCTCCGTCAGCTTTTCGCCTGATTGTCACTGTCGCCTCATCTCCGACTAGTATTCATTGTCGGCCCTGATACTACTACCGTAAACACATAGGTAAGTCCATTTTTCTGATTGATTGCAAATCGTTCTGTCCTTTAACTGTTCTCTTACGGAGAGGAGTGTATCTGTTACTGAAATCGCGTGTTGAATATTCTGATCGATGGAGACTTGTTTACGTCCACACTTCAGTTTCCACATAGATTTTTTTGGATTAAAATTGAAATTAAATTAATTTTGAATTAAGGATTAATTGAATCGAAGAAGTTTGTAGTGAAGTTGTGTCGGCAGATGATTTATATGATGTGAGGTAAATTTTTTTCCTGGTAAGAATGAATTTGTCATTGATATAATGAAGGCTGAAACTTTTTCCTGGTAAGAATGAATTTGTCATTGATATAATGTTGGCTGAAACTTATTTTGTACGCCAGGTGTTTGATGAAAGTCTCCAATGAAGAAAGAGTGTGATGTTCTACTATCTCAACCTAACCTACATACATACATTCAATTAGAGATGATATTATAACATCATAAATAGAATAAACGCATTACTAACTTCCTATCAAGATCTGTAGTTATTGGTCATAACTGAATCAGTGTTAGCTAGCTTGGGCCTGGTATGATATTTTTCATAACTTTGTTAACTTCATTATCAGGTAAGTCCCTCTTGGTTTAAAGCTCATGCCTATTTGGCTTCATACCACAGACCTTGAGTTCTCCATTGCACTTTATGGTATATTTTTGTATCTGTTGATGAGATTTCTGTAGCTATAGTTTCTATTTTTTTCATGTATCATTGACCTGAAGTGATGCTTGACTTATGTTTCTTATATTTTGCTTCTGTTTTTCGATAATATTGTTGCATTCATTGTTAAAATTGTGCCTAGACATCATAAACATGCTCCCTTTCTGATGATTGTACTGTTTTCATTAGTTCTTAAAAAGAAGCATAATCATGTGCTCATGTCTTTCATGCTTTGGTAAAGTAGCAAATGTCATGGTTAGTAAAGTATCCAACCGTATTTTGTTTTCATAGAATCCTATGGATAATGATTTTCTTGTGTTGCAGGTGGGTTGATCCAATTAAACCATGGGAGGCCTTAACCACTTATGTATGTTTTAAATGTTGCATTCCTTGAACCGTCAGTAGTGTCTATCTTGATGAATTATTATTATTATATTATTATTGTTATTGTTATTGTTATTGACTATTCTTGTTTAACTTTTGAGTTCTTGTGTGCAGGGATAATAACAAACTTCAGTTTTCCTTGTTCATATAATCTGTACATTAAATTATGCAGGTGCTATGTGAACATATTATTTTGAGTTGCTACTATAATCATCATCATGTTTGTTGTACTAACATATGTATATATACTTGAACTTTTTCTTGGTGTGTGCTGGGAGCAGTGGAAACATTGCTAAGTGCTCTACCAAAAGTTGGGATCTTTAGAGGTAAATAAACAAGTTACATTAATACCACGTATAATTGATTAAACACATTATATAAGTACTTTGTTAAACATGAGTACATGACATTTCTTGATGCAGACTCTATCACAGATTTAAATGGCACTCAGTTGCAGAACTTATTACCAGTCCAGGTTTACTCGATCTGCAAATATATGGAATTGTTATCACTAACAAGATTGGTTTATTTTTTTGCATTTTTCTGTAATACAAGGGGTACGCAGGGAACATTTTAAAGTTGAGGAGAGATGATTTTGTGAAGCTTTTTTCTAAGTTTTTTTATGTAACTTCATCATCTTGTATTAACATGGTCAGTCTGTATCAGGATCCATTGATCTGAATTAATATCATCACGTGAATTTTTGATGTGGTATGTTGCTTTTGTATAATGTATGTTTTTTTGTTAACATAATATATATTTATAATAATAATTATAATGTAATAAAAATTTATGAATGTTAAGCATTTGGACAGAGAAATCTGGCACTAATGAGCTTTTTTAAGAACTTTAGTGACGCTTCTATTGGAATTATTAAGTCAGTAATCTTTGAGAATGTTAGAAAAGTTCATAGCCTTTACTGACAAAATGATGCGTAAAACACTATGATCTTTTCAGACGGAAATTTCAAGTCAGACTACGTCTATAGCTACCCCTCTGTTACTGACAGATCTTGTTCCGAAGGAGAAGGCCATGTGGCCTTTAGTGACGAATTAGAGTTTTACTGACGCTATTATTGCGTCAGTATTATTGTAGAGTGGGGTCAAATGTTGAAATTACTATCTTGCAGTTTTTTTAAGGGGGTAGTGTATCACGAATATTAGCATATATCAATCCATAATCGTATGTGTCTTGTAGAGTGGGGTCAAATGTTGAAGCTTTTGCATTTATTAGGAGCTTCGGTCTTTGAAGTTATACACTATATACCATAACTTGATCTCTTTATTCTTCTACGGCCATGGAGGGGTTCTTTGCAGTTTCTCTTGACCAAAAGAATCCACAATTTCAATTACTCTCATGCTTTTTGCAGCACATTCCTTGGTTAGAGTCGATTACACTATGAATGTTGATAAAGGTTGTACTCGCTCGCAAGGATAGCAACTCTATAAGTTGTTTATGATCATGTGTTCTCTTAAGGTTCTAAATCTTAGGCTTTTAGTATCTACCCATTAAATTACAAATGGGATCGATTTGGGTTCAAATGGTCCAGTTAAAGTTTTTTAGGTGAAATGGGAACATCTCTATCACTTTAACATAGATTACTTGATATCTTTTTGTAATGCACAAACCCTCTTATTATTTTGGTCAAAGAGGTGTAGATTTTGATTAATAGGGTAATTAACAATGGGTGCTTAATCATAATTCTTATAGAACAGAAAACAATATATAATACGGAGAAATTGTTTGGGAGTCAACCTCATCCAGACCAGCTCTTCTCAAATCGTACCAAAAACCATCACCCAACCTGCCCGACCCGCCTGTCAAGATTTAAACTATATAGTGAATGATAGTCTCTAGCCATGAAGCTCACCACCTTGATTATGTTCCAATTAACAGCTTAATAAACTCAAAATAGCAATTAGCAACTAAGCAAAACTCAAAACATCAATTCATTACAAAATAGCAATTTACAGTTCTGTTTGGAGGATTAAGGCCAGGAACAAATGAACTCAATGCTTTAACACTACCTAATCGTGTGGTGCTAACCTCTGGATGATAAAATTGTCAGCAACAGATAACATGAGGCTGTCAATCTCTTTAACCTCTCCCGTATCTAAAACAAAAGTTCACACAGCTGGTAACATTCGATCTCTTTTGCAGAGAAGAAATTTATTGCATATAACAGATGTTGAGATAAATGGATACCCAATTTTGATATCAGGACTCCTACACAAATTCTCTGAAGTCTTAGCTCTCTTATCCAGCTTCCATTGCAATTTAGAAAGAAATATAAATTTCAATAGCATCTTTCATACTGCAAACCAACATCAGTTGACCTGCCTTTTCATGGATTTTTTTTTATAATTAATTAGGGTGTCAGGTATGATTACAAGAGTTAACTAATTTGGACAGCATTCTAGTTTCCTTTAATAAAATGATTTAGGAGGTGTTAAGCATTAAAAAAACCCTGTTTTACCCGTTTGGCTTATTAGAGGCCAAACATATGCTGAATAAATCATTGTTTGATTCGATGTTTCAATTTGCTCCCATATATTATGTAAAGTTTCATAATTTTTCACTGATGTTGTCTGTTTTATCTTTTTTGTTCAGTCTGATGCGTTCCCCACACTTGTTATCTCCCGGCTGGCAATAAGACCTTTGACCCGGTTGGTGCTAATTATCTAGCCCACAAAGTTGCCCATTTTTATTTACTTTTATTAGTTATTTATGACACTGTAGAACTCGGGTTTTGCAGATCACAGTACATACAAATAGAACAGTGAAAGGCTTCTACAAATTCCTCAAGCAGCATGCTGCAGTCCGTTTTGAACTCCAAAATGCTGACACTGTGCTTGGTGGTTAATGCTACAACATTATACATGAAAAGCAGTAGCAATATTGAATTAGTATGACTACATGATGTTATGAACTGTGTAATTACAACTGAAAATATGGTTATGATGATTATGATAATAAGTTGTCTTTTAGAAGATTAAAAATAAAAAAATATTCTACTTGTGTACTTTTAAGATACTTAAAAGATAATAATAATATGTGATTGCCTTGATCTTTTATTTGTGAGTTGCAATGAGGAATCACTTAAGCACAACTTATTGCTTTGATTAATCCATCAATCTATATCATACATCTGTCTAGTAAGAAGCAAACTACACACAAAAAAAAAAGTTGTACATTTGAGAAAGTGGATTCAAACAAGGGATCCTATTCTTCTTAATTTTGGATAACGTTCAACAGAGAGTTGAAGTAACAAAATCTTCTAAACTTTAACATCATTTACCTCATATTCAAATGAAACCCATTTTGACACCGTCACCCAACCAAGATTCAAATTATATGGTGAATAGAGTAACACACTTGCAGCTCTGTTTCGTATCCAATGCTGTAACACTGCTTAAAAGTGTGGTGCCAACCTCTGCACGATAAAACTGTCATAAACAGATAACTCGAGGTTGTCAATCTGTTTAACCTCTCCGGTATTAACATCACAAGTCCACACAGCTGGAGACATCTGAGCTCTTTTGCATACAAGATATTTGCATATTACCGATGTAGTAACAAACGGATATCCACTTCGTATTTCGGGACTTCTGCAGAAATTCTCAAACATATTCACCCGCCTCTCGAACTTCCATTGCAGTTTAGAAAGAGTGTAAATTTTAATACAGTCTTTAAAACTGTAAACCATCATTAAAGTATTCGCCTTCTCAAAGAGAAATCTACTAGATTTCATGTTCTCTATGCCACCCTCTACCCATGGAAAAGGAATCCGAGTAGTCTCCGAGAGACTTGCTAAATCCACACCTAATATGTAATTATTTTCCGTCATATCAAAGTAAAAACAGCGACAATTGATTGATACAAAGTCTCGAGTGTCACATTGAGCAACAATTGCTTCCGGCGTTGGAACAACACATAACCAACATGACCTTTTCATCTCAGCCACTAAACACTTCTTAAGTCCATAACAGATATGGATGACTTTGTATACTTTTTTCAATGGGTCAAATCCCAAACCGTAGATACGCTTATCACATTTCACACTACAAGTTGTTACCGAATGCAACTCTTTTTTTATTAGATCATAGAAAGCCAAGTAATTTTGATCCATCATTATCAGAATAACATGATCACACCAGCCTAGAATTCTTACTTCCCCATAGGCACGTGGCAAATCATGCCACAGATTAGGGTTCGTTATCTCTCCATGAGATACGCGGTGTTGAAGGCCTACACTGTCAATCTTCATGTCGATAACATCAAAATCCTCGAAATCTTGACCTTCACTACGTTGGTGAATAAACGATTTCAAAATACTGTCTGCAATGATCTGTCTCCACCTGAAAGACACGTGACGAGTTGAGTTTCGGAGAATCTGGCTCGGTAGCATCTTTAAAATATGGTATACGATATCTTGGAGCTCCAATGGGTTTCTCTGCTCGATTCTAGCGGGAATTTCTGGGGCGTTTTCCATCGGGCTCTTTACTGTAATCCAGTAACAATATTAGAATGTCAGATCAGAATCTCCGAATCAATAACTGAAAAAATCAGAATCATAAAAGAAACCCAATTTACTATGATGAGTATAATAAAAAAATTTCAAGAATCAAGAACGGAGAAGTAAGATTTCAGAAAAGAAAGAAATCTAAAGTCAAATAAACTTGGATTGAATTACTGAACTTGGCAAAAACTGATCAAGAATCAAGAATTATATCCGTTAATCAGATCAGTATGACAAATTAAAATAAAGATTTACTCAAGAAATACTAATTTTCAGTCAATATTTGTCAATACTAATATATTACCTACATAAAATACTAATTGAAATAAATTGATCAAATTGAACCTGGATAGACGATTAGCTGATCAGAGTTTAATTGATCGGATGAATTCTGGAATGATGATGATGATGAAGAAACTGGGTGCGCGGGAAATTTGATATGGCCGTTGCAGTTATTATTGAAAGTATGGAATTTAAAAACATTAATCTATTTCTGAAGTGGAAGAAGTAATAATTCGTATTCGTATATCCAAATATATATTGTACGTCGGTAGAAGTATTTACTTTCCATTTTTAAAAACTCAACCTCATACTTTAACGTACACTTTTTTTTAATTACCAGTTACCTTGAATGAAAAGTAATCTTATCTTTCCTAATGACGTCATCAATAATTTTAGTTAACTAATAAAATTGATTGATTTTATCCAATTACCTAAAATTAAGTACATGATGACATCGTGAATTAATAAAAAAATTTCAAAAAAATATTGTTTTATAAAATTAACTCTACCCCAATTCCCTTACAAATTAATGAATAAATCTTTGATTTAATAATTAATAAATAAATAAACCCTTTTCGTAGTTATAGGGATAGCAAGTCTATTCCTTTACAAATTAGTGAATTACGTCTTGAAGTGTTGATTTATCTAATTAATAAACACGAGTAACGTTCAAATAAGTACGACAATTTTTTGTGAGAATGAAGGACCAATAAAAATGTGTCATTTGTCATTAAATTAATTTTTCCCACGTCTTTAAAGTTTAAATATCTCCCAAACAGTAAGTCAAAAAATCATAAAAATTGCACTATAAAAATTAGTGTTTTATTCTTTTTGATTAGGGATGTGACAAGGTATACTTTCGATGAATTTTTTTTTTCGTTTTACGGTGACAACTAACACACATGTTATCAGCGAGTAACACATCTGTTCTAATTTTGTACAATTTGTAAATTAACAAAAAAATCGTTGAAAGAATACCTTATGAGATGAAAAATCAAAGAGAAAAATAAAATAATTTTTATAGTGTAATTTTTATAATTGTGAGATAACAATTTTTATGTTATCAAATACAAATTCAACGGGCGCTTATGATTCATAATAATTCATAATTCATAACAATAATAAAGAACGTAAATAATGGATTTAGTTCCCAAAAAGCACATATAAGGAACACTAAACACGGTACACTTCTTGATGCAAAGAGTACAACATTAGCCATCTTGTTTTTCCAAAATAAAAAGCTCAAAATGTTCTTGCACTTTATCTTTCAGAACAGAAGGAAAACAAAAACAAAAAATCCGTCCCAAAATCGCCAGTAAATTGATGATGAATTTGTTTTCAGCTTCAATCGTCACTCTCTTAGTGCTATCTTTATCTACAAAACACACATTTTCAATTTCGATCCAATTTCCTAATCATAACTTCGCCGGAACTTCACTCTTAGCCGACGCTCACCTCGCCGACGGCGGTAACTCCGTTCATCTTAGCCGGGACACGCCTTCAAGCTTCGGCATCATCTTACGCAGTACGCCTGTCAACTTCACTTCTGCGACGTCGTTTTCATCAAACTTCACATTCGAGATAGGTAATGGCGTTGCACTGGTAATCATTCCTTCTGATTCTCCTTCTAAATTCGCTAGAAACACTTCGTTCGAGATATTAGATACAAATCGATTCCTAGCTGTGGAGTTTGATGTCAATGTGTGTAAAATTTCATTTTCTAGGGTTAGGGTTAGCAATGTTTCGAAAATCAGTAATGTGATCGAGCAAGGAGTGGAATTAACATCGTGGATTGATTACCGGGCGATTTTACAACGTTTAGATGTTAGGTTAAGTAAATTAGGTGATTCGAAGCCTGTTCAGCCGTTGACTTCGTTTCAGATTAATTTGGGGAAAATGTTGAAATCAGAAGAGGTTTTATTTGGCCTGGTATCAAGTAATGGAAACAATGAGCAGAGTGATATTACTCGTGTGTATTCATGGAGTACTGAGATTAAAGGAGTTCCCAAATGGTTGCATTCGATTCCGATAATTCCAGAAGATTATGTGAAAAGTAATAAGAAAGAAGGTTGTTTTCTTTCGGGGTTCTTGATTGCTGTGTGTTGTGGAGCATTGGCAGCTTTGGTTGTGTTCTTTGTGTCGTTATATGTTGCAGATAGGAAGAAAGTTCAAGGGGAGAATTATGTGAGCCCGGTTGACTTCAAATATGAAAAGATTGGTGTACTTGAAGTGAAGAAATCAGAAACTGGTATGAAGTAGAGAGATTGTACGGTAAGTTAACCCATGTTTTGTCGATGTAAATCTTGAATTTGTGATTCGAAGTTTTAATTTCATGTGCTACGTATTGTGTTTTGCTCACTTGGTAGTTGTTTTTTAACTTGTAGGATTTGTACGGCACTAATGCTATATGTGTATCAGTTTAGTATCATGTGTTATGGCGAACACATCGTTTAAATATGTTAGCAAAAAGTTTGAATGCTTCCTCGTAGTTATTAGATGAATGGCATAACTGTTTCATTTGTCCGTGATTAAATGCTTGAATGCAGACGAAACTTTTGGTTGAACTTTCATCATAAGGAAAAGTAGTATAGATACACCTTCGATTGAATGATCATATGCCTGTATTTTGATTATATGTGTGTAAAATTTAGTGATATTTAATTTTTTCTAGTATGAGGAAATCAAGCAGTTCTTGATGGATAAAGAATAGCATATGACACAGTGTTACATACATTTAAGAAACATTCTTGATCCAGAACTTGAAGATGCATGTGAACTTGATCGATATTTCAATAGTATGTGCCGTTCAGGGAAAATTAGAGTTGATGGATGGATGATCAAAGCCAATTTAACTTGTTAAGCTGGTAATAGTGTAGTACAGTTAAATTGTTAAAATGTAATGGTTAATAAGTTATTGAATGTAATACTGTATATGAAAACTACATCTAAACAAAAAGATAGAAACCAAAACTGACAAGTGTGACCCAACATGAAGATCATATAAAAGTTTCCATAAGACGCGAAGGAATTATATGAGTCACCGATCATATAGTAGATACATTTAAAATATGAAAGTACGGAACCGACGTAAAACAATACCATAAATGTTTTACACCGACTAAAATTATATTCACGTTAATCCATTTTTTTTTAGCATACGGAGCATTATTAATTTCAATTCCGGACTAGAAAGTGTCGTGTACCCAAATTTATTGTTAATTGTATTTACTTATTATTCAAAGAAATTTTTTTATCAAGACTTGTTTACATATATATACATACACATATACATGGGTAAAATAACTTGCAAATATATAATCATCTCAAAATGGTCTTTAAGCGGTGTTAAATAAGGTCTTACTAAAATGGCATTACAGTTTTAGGTTACTACTTTATTGAAAATGAAAATGATAATGATAATTAAATAATCTAAGAGGTGAAAGGATGTATGTATCCATGTAAGATAACATAAATATATTCATCTTTGATAAGTTATCCGATAGACATTCACTTCGACAATAATATTTTGATAAGATCAACCGTAAAATTAGCACATGCAGTTGGAGCGAATAAAACATTTTTAGCTCTTTCGATTTTTAAGGCGCTCACGTTGTCAAGTTTGTTTCGTTCTTCTCTCACATTTCTGTCTCCAAAAACACACACACAAGAATATACTATACAGTGATTACATACTCTGATTATTACTCCGTATTATGTTTTGAGTAACGAGTATCTAATATCGTCACATTTTTCATACGTACAGACGTAATCACATATTTCTAAATCTCCATTTTGGTTCGTTTTTCTGTCCAGATCTTTATCTCAATCACATAAAGTATTTGTTGTCAATCCAAGGGTATATATAAAAGGAGCTTTATATATAATATTAATATTCATATTTATATTAATTAATGGACATCGAAGGCGGTCCCTCGAAGATTCACGACGATGAACAATTAGCCATTGAAATTCCTGAAACAGCTCATAAGATCAGCTGTGGTATGTATGCATATTCTTTTATTCAGTTTTCGGATACTACACCGTAATAAATATAAAAGTATATGTAAATTAAATTGGTTTTTGGTCATTGTTTGTTACGATTATAACCACAGGATAGAGGTTTATGTAGTATGCATCATGTTAGTTGTCGTGCATATATTTGAGCTAATGGAAGTTGTTTAAATGATGTATAGACTCGTGGTTTCAAGCGGGCTTTGTTCTTACAACTGGTATTAACAGTGCTTATGTGCTGGGCTATTCGGGTGCGGTTATGGTTCCTCTTGGCTGGGTAGGTGGAGTAGTGGGTTTGCTTTTAGCTACACTCATATCATTATATGCAAATGCACTTATTGCGAAGCTTCATGAATTTGGTGGGAAGAGGCATATCAGATACAGAGACCTTGCAGGCTTTGTGTATGGTAATTACTAATTTGTTATCTTACAAGATAATCGTTGTTTTGCTATGTAGGAATGATACCTTTTTTCACTACAGAACTCTTAAATCATATGATTGACGTTTTTGATAATCTGTGCAGGTTCAAAAGCTTATTCTCTAACATGGGTGTTGCAATATGTCAATCTTTTCATGATTAACGTCGGTTACATCATGTTGGCGGGTCAGGCTCTAAAGGTACGGCGATGTTATAAACATAATTTGCTACTTACATTATTAAATGTTTACTTAGATGTATAGATTACCATAAATGAAACTCTAAGATGCCTTATTCACCTGAAATTGTAATGACCTAATGTTGTGTTCCATGATGATTGTATTCGTTTTGATTTGTTAATCTTTTTGGTTTGATTTTGCAGGCTATTTATATTATTTTCAGGGATGACAATGCCATGAAGCTCCCATACTTCATCGCAATTGCAGGGTTCACTTGTGGTCTCTTTGCAATATGTATCCCTCATCTTTCGGCTCTAAAAATTTGGCTGGGATTTTCAACGTTTTTCAGCCTAGTGTATATTGTTACAGCAATCGTTTTGTCTCTTCATGATGGTATAATATCGTGATATTTAATCTTATGTATTACTCTTTGTGATTGGATGTTAATATGAAATGAGAAAGATTTTTGTCAGCAAAGGTATAAAATTGGAATCTTCAAATATTTATTTTAAAATTTAGTTGTATAATTGATTTATAGGAATTCAAGCTGCCCCAAGGGACTATAGCATTCCGGGAACACCCATAAGCAAGATCTTTACCATTATTGGTGCTTCTGCAAGTCTTGTGTTTGCTTTTAACACAGGAATGCTCCCAGAGATACAGGTGGAAGCATGTAATATATGAATCCAATATATGAAGATCAATGATGATGATGATTTCTGTACTATTGACATCCGTTCTTGTCTTGCAGGCAACAGTTCGACCGCCAGTTGTTAGTAACATGATGAAAGCTCTCTACTTCCAGTTTTCAGTAGGTGTTTTGCCACTATATGCAGTTGCTTTCATAGGGTACTGGGCTTATGGCAATGGCGCATCGTCCTATTTGCTCAACAGTGTTCATGGTCCAGTTTGGGTCAAGACATTTGCTAACATATCAGCTTTTTTCCAGTCCGTTATAGCTCTGCATGTAACATTCTGCTTAATACTCTCCCTTTTATATTGTTTATTATTATATTATTTATATTTATATTATATTATTATAATTATATCCTAGGCTAACTCAGTTTCTGATTTGTTGGTTATAGATATTTGCAAGCCCAATGTACGAGTATCTGGACACAAAATATGAAATAAAAGGACGTGCATTAGCCGCTAGAAACTTGTCATTTCGAATCATGGTGAGAGGGGGTTACATTCTTATGACCACTTTCGTATCAGCTGCATTGCCATTTCTTGGAGACTTCATGAGCCTAACAGGGGCTATTAGTACCTTTCCGCTTACGTTTATTCTTGCGAATCACATGTATCTAGTGGCAAAGATGAGGAAGCTAAGTTGTTTACAGAAATCATGGCATTGGCTCAATGTTTGTTTCTTTAGTCTTATGGCTGTTGCAGCAGCAATTGCTGCTTTAAGGCTTATTGCTGTACACTCCAAAACATATAACATCTTTGCAGATATGTAGCTTTTATAAACATTGTAGCTTTTAGTGGATGCTGAAATTCTGTAGTTTTTTTTTATCTGTTTATAATTTCAACTGAAGCAAGCAATGGAAAATACAACATTGTTAAATTGTCTTGGAAACAATTAAAAATGAAATATCACTGCAAAACTAGACGAATCTACACAACTACAATATCATACAAAAGCTGAAGGTTTATATTCAACAACCAAAGCTAATACATAAAACAAGTTTTTTGAACAGCAGAATCGTCGTCCATCAGCCTTCAATGACTTCTTGATCTAATATGCAAAATAAAAAATACTTTACTCCAAATGAAATGAAGAAAACAGATACTGATAAATAATCAGACACTAGAAACCACAGAAAACATGTCAAATATTTAACACCTGCATTTGTGCATTTCTATCATTCTTTCAAGCATATGTTATTCTTTTCAACAATTTGACAGAACACTCAAACATATCAAAACTGAAGCAAAAATAAGTCCATTTGACATCAAATAAAGTCAGACTGCAACTCTTGAAATGGAAGGATGGGTCCACAATGCTGATTACACAGATGAATAAAAAACTACGAAACGAAAAGCAAGTTGGATGGAATATGATTATGGAAACTGTGTTGAGTTATACAATGTGTTGCAGAACGACTTACTTTGAATCGTTATCCAGAAACCAGCTTTATAACGATTGAAAGGGAGTTGAACATTATCAACAGAACTCTCAAGTATTGTGTTGCATAAATAAGACCGATTATCTGTCCTTTCAGGGAATTTCTTTTCACCCCTGAATACTCTTGAAAGCTCCATCCCCTAGGTGCAAGAAAACGGTCCTCATTCAATATTGCTAGCGCATTTGCAATAAGCAGACACCCCTCCAGTAGTGTCCAAAGACCCATATTCTGGAATATGGTATATCATCATTATGTAAGTCAACTTTAAAATCATTCTTGGACGACCCAAATCATACCATCTAGGTGATCAAAAAGTTAAGTTTCTAACATAAATCATAAAAAAGTAAACACCTTCACTAACCATTAAGCGATTGAATACCATCCCATTATAATATGTACATGTACACACTTCGATTGGTAAAGTCATTGCATTTCATACCACTTTGATTAGTGAACTGAAAGTACTGAATATGATTAATTTAACTAGACCTAGGTTTCGAGAGTCTAAAGTACACTACTTTTACACACTTAAACAGATAAATGAGGAGGTTTAGAGGCTAAATATTTAGCCTTTTAGCGCATCGGTATTTTGGTATGATGATACTCATTAGGCAGTAAAGTAATATGTATAGAGTTAACAGAACCATTGATATCACACTTTAGAAAGTACTCTTTTCACATATCTTGACCTAAATGCCCCATCTCTTAATATACGAAAGCACAGAACAAATCATCAAGCATAATTTCATCACTAAACGCCTAAAACTAAAGAAGGTTAATTGAGTAGCCAAATTCATTATGTGCCCCAATTCATGATTTGTGGAATATGAAAGAATAGGACCAAGTTTTATAAACATATTGCTTTCTCGTTGTCCATTAGCATAAACCCTAATTTACGATTCGATGAAAAATTGAACTTTGACATGAGGAAATATATAAACCCTAAAACTAAAGGATCTATGCATTAAAAATCATAATAATAAAAAAGTTACCTGGTTTAAAGAATCGGAAGATCAGAAGATTTGGATCGGAGAGTTGAATGGAGATCGATTTCAAGAAACGAACCGTTAAAAGACGCCATGCTTACTTTATTTAAGGTTTATTACATCATTAGTCCCCCATGTTTATAGTTTGGTTATCTGTATCCTAATACCCTGTACAGTTCATTATTTTCTAGTTTTACTGTAATTAACTTTCACATTTCTAGAATATTTACAAATGCTAACTAATTATCATTTTCTGGCCTATTAGAAAAGTTCAAAGCCTTTAATTTTTTAGTGTTTATCGAATTCACTTACGACTAAATAAAATATTTATTGTTGTAAGTGTCTTCTAATATAACTTGTAGTTTTTTTTTTTCATCTTCCCAAGTTAAATCATTCAGTCACATAACACTTTTGAGCCTTAATCAAAAATAATTTCGATAGAAAAAATGTACAAATATTAGAAGCCATTCTTTACTTGTACATATGTTTCAGTTTCTCTATTCTAATATACTACTTACATCTATTATACAATTGTCTCCTAGACTTTACAAATGAACCTTAGAATGGTTTATGTTCTGTTTTTCAGTTGTTCGTTTTTATCATCTAGTCTATGATATACGCTCACATATGCAACCAGGGTATGGGTTTCCATAGAAATTCTCCTCATGTTTCGGATTCCCTCCAACCCCTCTTCGCCTCGGTCTGCTTGTTCTATTCGTATGCAGTTTCCTAACGTGTGATGAGAACTTATCCCAACTCAAATGACCCTTATCTAGTTGATCCACCAGCTTCACAAAATTCCTTCTGCACCATATTTCAAGTTTATATGTCAATCAACTTTCTTAATGTTGTAATGACAGCAAAAAGAAATGGGCTTGTTAGTTTTAGTCAAAACTAGTAATATCTTGTGGAAGTCAACACCTATAATATGGATTGACCAAAAACAATATTGATTAAAAAAAAGATGCAATTTTTTCATTAGGACATAGATTTGTTGAAACTTACTTATCAGGATAAATTGTTTTCTGAAATCCTCTAAACATCCGATGGCCACGAATAGCCTTAGCCATGTTGCCATCATACGTGTACATAAAAACATCGCTCGCAAGTGCAATTGTGTAATCCACTGCAGCAAGTTGATTTTGCAAGTTTTTAAATGGTTTCAGTTCATCCTCGTTTGCCAAATTTGTGTGAGTGTAAACATTTGGATACTTTTCTTTAAATTCATCAAGTCCAAGTTGTCCATATATCTCACCCGCCACTATATAAACAGTTGTACTCGAAGGAAGGCCCATCGCTTGAAGAAATATAGCTGACTCACGAGGCGTCAAAGGGCAGTTCCCTTGTTGCCGTTTTTTCTTGCTTTTGATCCTTTTAACTTTCCAATGCTTTACACTGTACCTCATCACTTTAATCTCATCGGCCTCCTTTTGTGAAAGTCCATGAGTGCAGCCAGTAAAAGCTAGCATATCCTTTTCAAATCTGCAACATTTTGAAAAGTTCAAGATCAGAGAATTTTGGAGAAAAAAGATGATATATAAAGTATAAGCAGACAGTAATTATTTTTATTATTATCTTAGATACCTCAAATGGAGAGCAAGATAATGTTCATTATTTTGTTTTAGTCTGTTAATCAGTTTCTTCGCAAGCTCACTAATATCCTTTGTGTAATTTAGGGCCTCATACATGGTTCGACACCTAAGCTTCTGGATGGAATCCGGAATGCCATTGTTAGCCAGCCTGGAATCAGTGTGAAGAAACCTAACCACTTTATGTTCCCTTAACAATGAAAGGATCTCACCATGGTAATAACTGGGCTGTGTGAAAACAAACGATTTATTGAGCCTAAAAAGTGAAAAAGCTTTCAAGATTTCAACAATTTACATACATGCCTTTAACCATGAAATAGGATCCTTTTCATGTGGTACGACTTCAGACATATGCGACGGAAGCGAGTCAACTATATCGATGTCATCTTGGAGAGTTGTCTTGAACTGCTTGAGGTCAAATATATCTTCAAAATCACTGAACACGTATCAGTTTCAGATGAAGAAAAATGCCAAATATTTTGTGATGGTGTATTTTGTGTGTGATATATATTGCTGTCGTTTATCATACCTTGGATCGGTCCAAAATGACTCGTGATCTAAAGTTGGAAGAACCAGTGTAGCATTCATGAGTTTAGCTATAGCAACCATGTCACTTATCTATAACAATACGATATAATTAATCAAATTCATTTGACATCATTCTTTTTAGTAATTGATAGTACTGTTGCTTGGAACAATGCTAACCCCCATTGTCATTTGGTTCAACCCACCATTTGCTTGAACCAGGATATAACCATTTGATGGAGCACTTCGATTTCCTGACGAGAATGTAAAACTTGAAAATTCGAAAGTAAGTGAATTGATATTTATAGTCTAAAAAAACATGTGATGCAAGATTAGTTCGCATACTTGTTTCGCCGGTGGAACGAGCAATGCAACCATGGTGGTTATCACTTTTAGGATTTCTCCAAATGTTAGAAGTATGTATATATCCAAGGTTCATTTCATCCAAATTTTGAGGCCTAATGACCAGAGGGTCTTCGTCATTGGTCATCTTGGCATTAAATCGAATTACATGTAAATACTTCATGAACATGATGGTAACCATTATCAACATGAACACGGTGAGAATGCAATTAATCTTATTATCTCGTGGTTTCAAACATTTCAATAAAGAATGTAATTTTGATGTAGGCCGTTGGTGGTGCTGGTGGCAATAGTTGGTAACATGACCACCATCACAACCAATATCTTGCGATAATCTTGACAAATCAATTGTTTTCTCATTTTTTTCTGACATAGGCAAGGTTATACCTTTGCCCATCATCACCCTGCTAGATGACATCATATATTACATGATTTTAAAATAAAAATTTTTTGGAAGCCAACGTTTTGTTTTCATGAGGATGAAGGCTATAATGGATTGATAACTTATTTTTCTCTTTGAAAATTTGGCTTACTCTACTTTTTCGTAAAGTTTCCAAGGAAAAGAAAATTGTGTGCGAATTATAAGCTCAAACACATACTTCATGCACATAATATCACACAACTTAAAATAAGATTAAGAAAGTACTAGTATCAGAAGCATTCTAGCATCTAAAAGATAACAAAGCGTTTACCACGCAACAAAAAAAATGCAAATTCTAAACTCTCTATAAGGTTGATTTATTTTTACAAATTTAGGCTTTTTGTAGATGGTCAAAAACGGTAATAATATGTGAAATTTGAGGGGGGAAAAAGAATCAGGTAAAAATAAAAGGATTGGGCGTTTGGGCTTATTTCTGACGCAACGGACCAACTTAAAGCCCATAAAGTGATATCCCAAGCTCCAAACAACTGACCCAATATGATCCACACTATAAATTATCAAGATGTATTCGATCTAGGGTTTATTGTTTCTTCATCGGCGCGCGCAGTCTGCAACTCTGCAAGTATCTTCTCAAGCGAAATGGTGAAGGGACGTCAAGGAGAACGCGTCAGGTATAAACCCTAATTATTCACACTTTCATTGCCTATATAAACCCTGATTTCAAAATCTATTATTGAAAATTATGTATCTAATTTCTTATCACATTTTATCCTCAATTCCAGACTCTACACCAGAGGGACGATCCTCGGATACAAGAGGTAAGTTAATCCAGACTTCACGATGTAATCAGCTTCCTTAAATCAAAATTAGAAATTTGTTGAATTGTTTTTTAATTTTTGAAATAATTAGGTCAAAATCGAACCAGTATCCGAATACCTCGTTGGTTCAGATTGAAGGAGTGGGGACGAAAGAGGAAGTAGGATGGTATCAAGGTAAACGTTTGGCGTATGTTTACAAAGCAAAGGTGAAGAAAAATGGATCACATTATCGATGTATTTGGGGGAAAGTTACTAGGCCTCATGGTAACACTGGTATTGTTCGTGCTAAGTTCAAGACCAATCTTCCTCCTAAATCCATGGTAATATATATTTATATATACTTACAGGAGAAATCGTGATGTTTTGTGGTGTGTGATTTTGGTAAATGAGTTTGGTTATTTTGTTTCTTGCAGGGATCTAGGGTTAGAGTGTTCATGTACCCAAGCAACATTTAAGGTGATTCTTTTATCCAATGTGTTTCTATTGTTTGTGCTTTGAAGTTGAATATGCTGCAATGTGTGGAGATTGTAATCTTGTTAAGATAATTAGGAGATGTTTGACTCTGCATTTTGAAGTGTTTTGGTGATGCTCTGTTTTGGTTTCTTTTTTGTAAAGAAAAACCTCATCATTTTGAAGTTGTTGGGTTGGAGCTAATGTTTAACATCTTTTTTTATAGCTATAAGCACTTGAAATGCCTGACCAAACGCCTCTTTGAAGTCAAAGCATATCATGAAAGTGTTGTCTAGTTTTGTCTTTCCAAATCACAACGATTGTTATGAAAATGTACATCTGAACACTTCTATAGACTTGGGTTTAGCCAATCACTCAAAATATACTTGCCCTGTATTAGGCTTATTATAATTAGCCGAACAATAAACTTCAGATTATGTAGTTTAATTCCTTTCTAAAAGACTTATGGGTGCAGATTGTAACATTGTAGTTGGTTCTTTTGATAGTGAACAAAGTTTATAAACAGTCTCAATTGTGATCAGTTTTATATTGTTGATACGTTGACATTATGGATCACTGTTGAACACGTAATATGCTGGACATAAAATGTAGCTAAATCGTCTTGTTCTTTTTATATCATTCTTGCTTGCATGTACGTGAACAAATTAACGATGGGTTTACAAGTGATTATGAATTAACTACTCAAACATTGATAAGACAATAACAAGTCAGATGGAGTTTCTATACGCCTGACTGCTTTATAGAATCAGAGATACTAAAGAATGTATCTGCTTTAAGTTTTAGACATTTTTAGTAATTCCCAGTTTAGTTTACACTTTACAATGATCAAGAGGTTATCAGACTAGTCTACTGCCTTATACTTAGTGTGTCATAGCATCTTATATTCTGTAAAGTCATCGTGAAAAGCTGTTACTAAGTTCTTGTTCTGCTATTACCAAGTTTACTGTTAAGGCTTTACTGATTGTGATATGTTATCATTGTTGTCTTGTGCAGTTCTATCGGCGCAAAGTATGGAGATTGTTGCTGCTGGTTATTTAATTGTTCTTGTAGTAGTTGTTTTGACCATTTGTGATGGAATATGTTTATTTCTTAAATGGAACATCGGTAGAGCATTAAGCTATCGTGTACCTTTTGAATGCAAAACCACCTTTTTGGATGAATTTTATCTTCATGTCTGTCATGTTATAACCTTGGTAGTTTGAGCTCTACATATATAGTTATCTTAAGTAATTTGCTTTCTTGGTTATTAAAACTAACAGTTTCTTTATTACAATTTTTTACCATTAAGATTACAATTGTTTGTCTTGTTATAAAGAGCCCTTTAGAATTAAATGCTGCAATATCTACTTTGGAAGATGAAATATAATAGTGAATTTGGCTTCTTAAACAAATTTAACAGCTTTTATTACACCATTCGTAACCGTAACACTAGAACATCCATTTTTTAGGTGTCACATTACCGTAACACTAGAATGCCTCTTTCACTCTGGTAACCTATAACACTAGAACACCAATTTCCTCCCTCTGAAACCTACTAACTAAATGTTTTTTTAAAATGATTAAAACATACAAAAAATATATATGTGGGGCCCACACAATGCCCATTACGCCTCTTCTTCCATCACACAACGTCACGAAAAACGCCCTCCAGAACGCTAGCGTTTTGGCGTTCTCACCCCTCCAAAACGCCGGGTTATGAATGGTGTTATGTTTTAGAAAGTACAATTTCTATTGAAAGATTACAAAGCTGTTTCCAGTTAAACATAGCAATGTATTGACTGAACTTGTTTTTTAAGTAGTGATCATATAGCTTAACTTATAGTTTGATTTTATTTTCTTTAAAAAAATGGGTATTTAAGTATTTACAACTTCTTTAACGTTGCCTCTCGATTTAAATCTCGTAGAATCTCGGTCAGTAAATTTTCCTAAAAAATCGATCAACAACCCCCTCTTTTCCTCTCTCTTCCAACAAAATTTTCACTTTGATTGCCTGATGATTTCTAACTAATTTTCTTTTGAATTCATCTTCTTGATTGCCCTGATGATTTCTGGTTAGTCTTAAATTCACTCTTTTGTCTGTAGTATGCTTTCTCATTGACGTCTTTACCTCAATCAAACACCGCTAACGACATTAATCAATTACAACCAATAAGATCACCTAAAAATCGATTCATTTCCATCGAGATGTCAGCTATAAAGGGCTCTACGTCAGACAAATTGTTTACGATAGGGCTCGTATCATCATGGTACTCATCAAACATTGGGGTGTTATTGCTCAACAAATACTTATTAAGCAATTACGGATTCAAGTACCCCATTTTTCTTACAATGTGTCACATGTCTTCTTGTGCATTGCTTAGCTACGTTGCCATTGCATGGCTAAAAATGGTCCCTCTGCAAACCATCCGATCTCGTGTTCAATTGATTAAAATATCTGCTTTGAGTCTAATCTTTTGTGCCTCGGTTGTAAGTGGTAACATATCCCTTCGGTATTTGCCTGTTTCATTTAATCAAGCGATTGGGGCTACAACGCCATTTTTCACAGCAGTGTTTGCTTATCTTATGACTTTGAAAAAGGAGGCTTGGCTTACTTATATCACTCTCATTCCTGTTGTTACTGGTGTTGTTATAGCCAGTGGGGTATGCTTACTTTCTCTTTTTGTATTATTTCATTTCCATATACTTTTTCGGATTTTCATTATATACTGTCGCTATTGTGTTAGGGTGAGCCAAGTTTTAACCTTTTTGGATTCATAATGTGTGTTGGTGCTACTGCTGCTAGAGCACTCAAAACAGTGGTTCAAGGGATATTACTTTCCTCTGAAGGGTACATAAACAACTTTTCGTTGCATCTTTTTCACGAAACAGTCTATAGAAAGAATCGTTGATTTGTATTAAGTGTGGTACTGACGAGTAATTATTAATTAATTTGTTCAAGTGAGAAGCTGAACTCTATGAATCTCCTTCTGTATATGGCTCCTATAGCTGTTATACTTCTGCTACCTGCAACAATGTACATGGAAGAGAATGTTGTCGGCATAACCATAGCACTTGCTAGACAAGATTTTGGGATCGTTTGGTTGTTGATTTTCAACTCTTCCCTTGCGTATTTTGTGAATCTAACCAACTTTTTGGTCACAAAGCATACAAGTGCTCTTACACTTCAGGTAAACCATTTTACCTCTCCTTGTTCACATTTTTGTTATGATATGAATCTTGTATGTAACGATTGATTTACTTGCTTCAGGTTCTTGGAAACGCAAAAGGTGCAGTAGCAGTTGTTGTCTCTATACTAATCTTTAGGAATCCAGTTTCTGTGACTGGGATGGCAGGTTACATGCTCACAGTTATTGGAGTTATTCTTTATGGTGAAGTTAAGAAGCGTAGTGTCAAATGAGACGTTTTAATTTTAACTCAAGAAGAGATTACTCCCCTGTTTAGAGAGTTATGGAGAAATTTTTTCCTTTTTTGTAGTTTTGACATTGATCATTTCAGTAGAGTTGTAGAATTAATCGCACAAAACACATTATGTTTTCTACTAATTCTTTAGTTACAACACTTGGCAAGATAAATTAATTTCAAGAACAGCAGAAATGTATTCTGATAAATATGGTAGGTACCAGCGAATCAATCAAACAAAAGTTGGGTGAGTCTCAAAGCTTAATCCATTCCCTGGCATGGGAATAAACATCAACCATAAAACCAACAAAAACAAACACAACCAATACAAACCAAAAATCTCGTTCATAAGAAGATATCAAGTGTTTTCATTCTGGAATAGAAGCGACATTTGCTGTCGCTGCTGCTGCTGCTGCTGCCGTTGCTTCTGCAGTGCGTTTGATGGATGCAGACTTGATCAGATGATTGTAGCTGCCCTTCTCCTTGAATAGCTGTGAGAAATGATGCTTGCAGTACAAAATTCCCTCCAAAGCTGCATAGTTAGATGGAGATAAAGAGCATCCTCCATGGGAGCACTTGAAACACGACTTATGGTATGCTTGGTTCTCCACTGTTACCTGAATTCAGTCCCATCTAGAATATTAGATACACTTATGAATGATTGTTTTTGGTTAATGTTATGTTTTCTTTCTAAAGGGTGGGGGAAGAAGGAAGGAAAAAAGAAAGCAACTTAAAAAAAATGGGTTTAATGGGTCAAAAGTCACCCAAAGTGTATTTTACTGCATAAAACCCATTTTATTGATAAAAACGTATTTTTATTGAAATTTCATAACTTCTGTAGTCATAAAAGACACTGGTGTGGTTTAATAAAGATAACTTGTTTAGGTTAACCCAACACAGCCTGTGCCAAAAACTACCCCTTTTGACCCGACTTCACTTTGACCTGTAATCCAACTCACCGTTTTGCCACCTCTAGTTTTATATCGTGATTACACTCTGTAAAATTGGTATATACCTTCTCAAGAGGATAAGCAGTTTTGCCACAAGTAGCACATTTGTCCTGGGTTCCCGAGAACATGCCAGCAGCTTTGCTAGGTGATTTTGTCTATACATAAACCAGATTTAAGATGCTGCTTAACACATGTTATAATATTTGTGTTATAAAGGCTGAAAATTTACCAGCATAGGAGATAACTTCTCAGCAGCCTTTGCAGCTGTCCAAAATGATGACCCGTCAGATATTAATATAACATGATGACCCGTCAGATATTTATAGAAAAATATGATTCTATCAGCCCAAGGAAAGCAATAATATTAATGGTAAAAATAATAATAAAAATGAAAGGAATAAAAAGCATACGTGATTGGAAGTTTTTGTTGAAATTGCCACTCTCCTTAAAGAGCTGCTCGAAGTGAGGCTTGCAGTAGAGCACGCCTTCCATTGATGAGTAATTGCTCAACTGAAAGTTAAGTATCGTACTTATTACTTATACAATTTTAGTTAACACAATGCTTGTGCAATATGAACAAGAGAGTGAGTTCTTAATGTGTATATTCAATGCACCTTTTGCAGATATAATTTGAGCCTAATAAAGGTGTTTTCCAACTCAAACACAGATAAGACCGACTAACTTTTGACGGGTACTATAGATTTTGTCCATTAATGTATTATAGACATTCGATAGAATAATCAAAAAGTATTTTATAACGCTCAAACATCTATGAGTAATGGGTAGCATGAAATAGTTCAAGAAGGATGAAAGGACTATGAAATGATTCAAGAGTTTTTAATGGTAACACGTGTTATAATCAGAATTGCACTTTTAGAAATAAGCATGACCGACTTTTCAAACTATCGTGCTTGGTTTCATACTGCACACTTGCAAAAATACCAAAAGAACGCAAGAAAAAGAACCTTTGAGCAGAAATTGATGAGTACGATGGTTCTTATTGCATTTGCACTTGTAAGAACCCATCAGTTCTTGCAAAATATAACCAAGGCTTGTTATAATAAACAGTTAAATCATTCACAGCATTATGAAAATATAGTATAGTTTTGAACGTTTCATATTCTTGAATTCTCAATACATCAAATATGGATTAATATTAAAAATGACGAACATCCAACAAACATCTTAGATCCACCCACACATTGATGATTAACAACACAATCTACATTGATTCAGTAACTAGTTATCATATGTTCAAATGTAAAGACAACCATTAGCCTCTTTATATAATAAATCAAATGAAATAAACAGCATAATAGACATATCGTCATCATACCTTAAGGGTACCTTTGCAATGGCTACATTTGAAGCAAGATTTGTGATAATCAATACCATCAGCAGACAAAAGCTCCACAGGGTAAACTGTCTTCCCACAAGCCTTGCATTTCTGTTGGGTTCCAGTAAAAGACATAGTTACCCTTTTCCCCTTTGGATCTGATCTTGATCTTTTACCCTACCACCCTATTTTCAACAACCAATCAAATGTGAAATCTATATACCCTTTTCATTTTAATCTCAAACAACACCTGAAAAATAAAAAATCCTAAAACCTTTCAACCTTACCCACCCGATCTGACACAGATATGAACATAAATTGCTCAAATAATTTGATAATTTAAACCCCCTCCAATCAAATTTGCTTTTTGTTACAAAAGTGAGTAGGGCTTCTTTAAATCAACAATTCCTGACCACAAGATTATATTTTTTGAAACCCCATCTTAATCGAAGTAAATTTCTGTTACAGAAATGAGTTGGGTTTGTTGGGTATCATCAATTTCAAGAACAATATGAACATTAATTGCTTAAAAATCACGTAATGTAAACGATGATTAGATCAAGCTGCTAGCATACCTTTGATAATATCCGAGTTGAATTTGTTGATCAAAGTCAATGTTTTTTCTGATTTGCAGAGATTACAGCGGTCAAATTGAATGGAATGTTTGAGAGGTGTTAAATGCAGCGCAAAAAAATGGGGTTTTAGGGGGAAATGAAAAAAGATATCTATATTTTTATATTTATATATCTGGTGAAAAGATGTGCTTTTTGCAGCATAGTGGATGGGGCGAAGAGGATGATAATGCGAAATAAGTGAAATATTCTTGACGTATTTACATAACTAGTCCTTTGAGAATCATACAACATGCATTCTTGACTGTCCATCGTTACTGTAAACCACATTTTGGTGATTTGGTCTCAAGTGAAAAAGTAATATAATTAAGAAAGAAAGAGAAATACTCCGTAGTAGATTTAAACAACAGGTCAACAATAATTAATCCCGCTAAAAGCAAGATGTGAGAAAAAAAATACTACGTAGTAAATTTAAAGACTAATAGAATAAAAGGTATGTTTAACGTGTAGAGTAAACGAGCACATACATTAAATTACATGTTATATATCGTAATATTTTGTAGCATTTGTTACTACATTATCTAGCTAATAATCATATTCTCTACGCATTTTAATTCAAACGTTTATATATCAATTGACATTTTTGAATTGCTCTAAAATAATCTTTTGATTCATGATCACAAAAAATCATAAAAGATTATATAAGATAACTACAACATTCTATTGAATAACTATATAATATCTACATAAGTTTAAAACTGCATGCATTTTTTAAATAGACATTAAAATTTAGACGGAGAAGAGTATATGAATTATAGTGCATACACCCGTCTATTATTTGATATTGAAAATTAAAACAACATTATATTTACTAAACAGTATATTATAGAATATAGAGTACTCTATATTATATTATAACGAGTATTTTTATATCCGCACGTTGCGACGGAATATGAAAACATTCACTTCAATAAAAAAATGTTAGCTATATCAGAGTTTTTATAATTTCAAACACGAAACAAAATAATTGATCCCGATTATATATATATATATATATATATATATATGGAGGTTCAAATGAGAACCAATATAAAGTTGAGAACGATAAAGAATACATGTTTGTTCACATGTGATTAACTTCAATCATATGTGAACATTGATATATATTTAATTAAAAAAGAAAAAAGAAAAACAAAATCTTAAATTTACGTCTTAAAATACATTTTAACCGATTTGTTCACAATATTGCTCATAAGTGAATATATATTTGTTTTTTTTTTTGCGTTTTTCGATATAATTTTAAGATTTTTTTGACTTTTTTCTCTTTCAAATTAACATACATCAATGTTCACATATGATTGAAGTTAATCACATGTGAACAAACATGTATTCTTTGTGATTTTCAAAGTTTTCAACTTTATATTGGTTCTCATTTGAACCTTCCCCGTGGGAGGTTCAAATAAGAACCAATATAAAGTAATTAGATTTGGACAACTAAAGTTAAACTCATATAAGCTAATTATTCAATATGTAAAGGGTTGTAATTTTGATTAACATATTAAGCTAATTCTTCCGATATAAAGATAGAAATGTACAAAAAAAAAAAATTGCTTTACAACCGTGTCTGGACTTTTTAATATTTACATTTCATATCCCTACATTTACTTAAGATATTTGACTAAAATATATCATAACCATACATGTTAGTCACTTTCAAATTGAGCATGATAATAGTAAGTTTTCAACAGTATAAAAAAAAGATCGTTAATTAATTTGTAAGATGACATTAGAATTATTTTTATTTTAAGACGAACTATATAATCATTATATATGTCCCTTCTACAATACGACCATAACATAGTGACTCATGATCTACACTAACTTAATACTGTAACTTGAGATCAACATGGTTAACGTTCTATTAAAATAGTTGTAGATAAGGGTCAAATAAAAATGACACTTAACGATAAAACACGAACCCAAAAACTTAACTAAATTTGTTCTATGGTTATGTATATGAATCTTATGTATAACTAATTTATAACATCTCGTCATCTAAAATTAAAACTATATAACTTTATAAATAATTTAAAAGAACTAAAAAGGATTTTGACTATTTATATAATAGTACTCCCACCATTTAGCCTCTGCTAAATGTAGAAGTTTTGAATAACACCAAATTATATACCGAATAGTTTGATATATAAATATAGTTTTGTATACAAAAGTTAACATATTCAACGATAATTAAATCGGGAGTTGATAGATACATCATTTTTTTATACATACATCAATTTTATGCATTAGAATGTGTATTGTACAATACTGTACTGCATACATTTTGGTGTATGTATGAAAAAGTTTGATGTATTTATCATGGGGCATTAAATCATCAATTGGTAATCACTAACCATAACTTACACCATCACAATCTTATTACTCTGTGGATTTGATGCGAATAAGATGCGAGTTAACGTCTTCAATTCAATGCTCTTTTGTACACTATAAAACTTTCGAGGGACTTACAAGTGACTTATAATTTCGATGGGTACCAGATGTGAGTATACTCATAAAGTAGGGACAATTTTGTAATATTTATCACTCTATTATTTTTCTCGCTGGAAATGCATCGGCTCTTGTTTGTCCCCGTATAATTTAGTCGTACTATTTTATAACGTATGCTGACCAAACACTCATTAGTATTCTATTTATTATATTTTCATAAGAATAAGAATAATAAGAAAATAAATAAACTAAAACACATGTTTTCTCTTATTTTGCATTTTCAAGACAAAGACGTACTGATTAAAAAATCTCAGTGGAACTAAACCATATTTCAGTGTAAACATATGCAACTTATATTCTAATTCATCTTAAAAATGACTATTATATTATTTTCTAAAAATTAATTATAAAATTGTTATTACTCAATCCGTTCCAAAAAATATGCAAATATCTATCTCAGGACTTGCCCCTAATACAACCAAAACCAATGAGATTTGACGATTTTGCTAATAAAGCTTATTTTTATACATGCATTAAGATTAAGATTAAGAATAGACATGGTCAGGCTGACAGCGTCGAAAGTATATTCTCTGTATATACAACTCAACTCTTATCATCTACATACATTATTTTATGATAATTCTTGATTATGTTTATTGATCAAATATAGTTACTTTTGTAGCTATGTATATGAACGTATATTGAATAGCTTGATAAAAGCCTAAAGGAGTCTTAGGCCCTTTATATAGCTATATGATTATTCTTTATTTATATTTATATTTGATCAAATTTGAAACCATTAATACGTATTTTTTTCGTGTGCAATTATATATATAGGGCAAGGTTCCAACGAGAACACTTCAAAAATAAGAACGGTAAGAACACTTCATAAATGCATAATTAGCCAACAAAATCATTAGATTCACACTCATAAATCTCAAATATGTGTAGAAAAATTGATTAGAATAGATGCGAACTTTCGAAAATACACAAAAATCGAAAAAATGATTGATGCACAATTATAGAGATAATCGTGCATCAATCGTTTTTTTCGATTTTTGTACATTTTTAAAAGTGTGCATTTGTTTTTCTTTGCATATTTGAGATGTATAACTATGAATCTAATGATTTTTGTTGGCTAGTTGTGCATTTATGATGTAATCTCACCGTTCTTATTTTTAAAGTGTTCTCATTTAATTCAAACTATATATATATATATATATATATATATATATATATATATATATATATATATATATATATATATATACTTTTTGAATTTTGAAGGTCACTATAATTTGGAGGAAGTCGAACATCTCACCACCCTTAAAACGCTCTTGACAATATACCTAATTAAAGATAATTCTTCATATAAAGGTAGAGCACTATGAGAGTTTTTAATGTCCCGTATCTATAAACTTGTATGAGTATTACATTAAACGAGTTGTATTAACAAAGATTTTTTTTTTCAATCACTGAACAAAAATGTATGAACATGATTCAAAAATGTATATAAGGCATCAAAGGGCTATTGGCCTAGCACCCTAGCGGTAATGTATTGCCCTTCTAGTCATGAGGTTGCGGGTTTAGTTATGTGATGAACAATATATATAGGTGGTAGAAGGTATGTGAGTATTTGTCTTCTTAAAACGAATTTCATTTTAAAGAATTTCCTAACATCCAACAAATTCAATTCAAAAATAATAATTCAACAAGGAAATAGTGAGTCCGATATATAATTACAAGGAGAATTATTTTAAAGGGTTATATTGCACCAAACTAGTAAAGCTACAAGAAGAGGATATTTATGCTCCGCACGTCATATCGTGTATATATTCCTTTTTATTTTTAATTTACATCCATAACTGGATTTAGCAAGTTCATTCATATATGATATGATTGGATAACAAAACTTAAATAATCGTTTCACAACTAACTCACATTCATTCATACATTAGAGACACAAAGATAACTCCAAATGATAAAAGTTTAAAATCCGCGTGTTTTAAAGATCAATCCATTCGTCCATTCCGGTCTCTTGTTTAGTCATGTGAACACTTGTAATCGAGTACGTATAATGACTTGATCATTATAACAAAACCTATATGATAGATCAATCGAAATTTATGACAAAGGTTGACTATGAATTTATGATTACAGAATCCGGAAAGGATTTTACGAGTTAACACATTTGATAATCTATGTTGTATAGACAAACTTCTATAAAATAAATTGGAGTAGGACGGCATATTTGTTCCGATATTGAACATCGATAAAAAAGATGGGGCAATGGATGTAAAAAGCGTAGGATCCGATAGAACGTGATTTTTCCATGACCTAATAATAATAAGTAGATTGATTGCACATTATTGCTCCGTGACAGGTGTAATTGTTGATTTTTCTTATTAATTTTATATTTTCCATTTGTCCATAAAAGATAGGTAATAAATCTACCATTTATATTGATAAATCTAGTAAAATTATTTGATAAATCTAAAAATAGTTATGCTATCACGAGGTTGTACAATACATAAAATTGTTGTAAGACCCACAAAACAAACTGAAGCATATTTAAGCGATCATGATGACATTGGACTGAAAGATAGAAATGAATGAACTTAACAAGTACTACGTATAAATACTATGTCTTAGTAATGAAAAATAATCAAATGATACGTCATAAGGGATGATTAAAAAATACTAATACAATAAGGAATGATTATATGATAAACCTCCTATAATATAAAAAGAAGTCGTGACTAAAGCACAAGAACTATATTGCGGACCATCAATGCAATTTTTAGGAACAAACATAAACTTATGTCATGTTCGTTCATCTACGTTCGTCAATATTTGATAACATATTTGTTAACGTTCGTCTATATTTTCTTACGTTTGTTTAGTAATAATTTAATTAAATTTATGCATATTTGTATAACTCGTTATTATCTAATCTAAATCTAAATATATTGATAGGAAACCTTAAGATATTAGAATGTCTTATAAAACTTGTCATATTTTAGAATTGAGCATCAGATTTTGATATTTTGTAATTGTAATGCTTCGAGTTATGCATATTTGTATATCTCACTCCTTTAGTTTTGTGTGTGTTCGTTTAGATTCGTTAGACGTATAAACGAACAAATGTATTAATTTATATACTTCGTATATGTCGTAGACAAATATATATCTTAGAGAACAAACATAAATACGAAAATCCGTTCATTTGTTGTCGTTTGTTTTCATTCATTCAGTTCGATTCCAGGTTTAGTCAAGATGAAATGATGAATAGACCACAAATGGGTTAGATCCTTAATTCGATACACATGTTTGGAGTGCAGATGGGCTGAACATATGGGCCTGGCCTTGGTCCAGGTTTTTGACAAAATCAAACCAGGTCTCAAGTCTCAAATGGTGGAAATTGGTCAACAAGTCAAACCAGGTCTAAATGTTGTGCATTTTTATATTAATCATTGTCAGATCTTGAATTGGATACAATCTTATAAAATACTCCGTAGTGATGAAAAATTGAAAACTTTATCATATTACACTCCTACGACATAATCCATAGTGGTAAGTATTTCTATTTCAAAATTACATCAAATATGCATAATCCATTCTTCAGTAAACATAACAAAACGAAATTAGCAGTTTAGCACCATACTCCTACTGCCTTGTACATCAATTTATATATATCTACTTGATTAAAATCAGTAATCAACACTAACTAATCATTAAACCATAACACACTGATAAGCAAGTACAACACAAACGGAAGAAATATTAAGAAACTTGCCTCTTCCGTGGTGGTGGATTCACCGCTGCAGAAATCAAGTTCAAACTTCATACTCATATTGCGATAACAAATTCCCCAATTCTGACCACTTCCATCACTCCTCAAACCATTGGTTAATGTATCGTTTGTATCGAATAGCTCGTAAATATAAACCTCAGTTGCACCTTCCTTCCTTAACGGCGTCCCTCTCCCTGACTTAATATGATTAATCAAACCTTGTAAATACATTCCTGCATAAACCTCACGCGCTTCCGCTTCATTTGCCGAATCATAGCACGGCCAACCGGTTTCCGCCACCAACACCGGAATATTTTCGTGTCCGGCTACCGCAATTGCTGCGATTACAGCATCAACCATTAGATCAAACAGGTTACGATATCTAACTCCAGTGATTGTATCCTCTCTGTAATTATATGCGCCTTCCTGAAACAACGCGAATCCTATCGGTATCTCCTGTCGTAATTTATACACATTGTACGGATATAAACTAATGAAGAACGACGAATTCGTTTCAGCTAACAAGTCGAGTAACGGTTTGATAAGAAATCGACTCGCCGGTTCGATAAACTCAGCTGACGACGGCGGAAACGACGTCGTCATGATGTTAACAAACGAAAACGTAGTTGAAACGGTTATTTGTTTGATTCCGATATCCGTTAACGATTGTTGAACATTACGGATCGCCGGAACAATTAGATCTGCAGAAGTAACATCTCCTTGTGCGAGAACGTGAGTACCGACTGAAATTGCGGTGATGTGTGCACGCGGATAGTATGGAATGACGTGATCGTACAACCACACGGTTGCGGCGGAGCGGTTTCCGGCGATTGACGGAATTAGTGAGTTAGGTATTGCAATGAATAGAGTGATATTAGTGTATGAGAAAGCTCGGATGATGTTAGGGCTTGGAACAAGGAGGCGTACGGCGGTGATCTTACGTGATAGGAAAAGTTGAACGACTTTTTCCGGCGGTGGTAGATCCGACGATGAGATGTAGGTGACGCCGACGGTGGTGGCGGTTACTGTAACGGAAAATAGAGAGAGAAAGAGGATGATGATGATGAGAGAGAGCGAGTAAGTGGACATAGTTACAGGTACAGTGCTTGTTGCGTGTATGAATTTGGGAGGGAATTTTAATTTGTTGTAGAGGTCTAGGAACTTTTATATAAATTGTGCCAAACATATTTGGTATTGTAGAAAGTAGAAACGGGTTACCCGAGTTTCCAATTCCGGACCGCATATCATTTTCGGCTGTTTTCTTTCCTCTAAATTTAAGTTTCTATTTTGCTACACCTATTATTGTTCTACTTTGATAGTAACTAACTCAATAATAACTTATTAATAACTATCTTAGAAATTTTAATGTACAATTCTTTATACAAAAATATTTCTTAAATATAGTGCTAAAAGCTATAATTGGGAAAATCCTTTACATTTTTACTAAGTTCTTTTACAAAACTTTTCATCACTTTTTTTCGTTTGACTTATAATTACACTTTTTATATCAAATGCTAATATTATATTATATCCTAATTTATAATATAAAAATAAATTGTTTGGCAAATTTCATTGCCGTCAAGTAATTGAAATTTTTCATTTTCTTCCTTATAAACCGTTTATTCACTTTCTTTGAAGCATTAAAACTTAAAAAATCCAAAAAGACGTCTATCTAAAATAAAAATACAAAACAACACACAACTACATTACACAACATTTATTGATTAAATTTAGTAGTAAAATTGTATGTATAATATTTAAAACAAAATTTATAAACTTAAAAACATTTAAATGCAATCCGTACGGTAACAAAAGATAATACAGTGTTTCATTTTCGCCATATGGTTAACGGTTTCTTTACAAGACCACTTGGAGTGCGCCCCGCATTGGACGTTGAGGGGGCTCAAAACGCCCAAAACGCCGGCATTGGGGCGTTCTGGAGAAAAGCACGGGCAAAAAATGGACGTTGAACGCTTTTTCTTTACTTTTTTCTTTTCTTTCCAAATTTTAATTAACATAAATCAAAAGAAAACATTTTTAAAATAAATAAATTAGATTGGTGGGACCTAGGACGCAAATTAGAGTTGTTGATGTGACGTGGTTATTTACGTGACGTCTCAGAATGCTCATTTTACCCCACACCATTATAAATGGTCTAAGAAAATGATTTCAATTGAAACAGATCATTAGTACGTCATATTTAACTGTTTACAAGTGATTTTCCGATCATTACTAGTTATCCTCTAAACCATTATATATGTATGGTGAAATTCACATATAAGTAACAAATAATTGTATATATTCTTTTATTTGTTAACCATATCGTTTTTACTACACAAAAGCCAATTTGTTGATTGTGCAACAAGTCTTTTTCACCTTTTAATATTTTCAAAAAGAATTACATACTGTGGTTTCTTCTTATACAATTAAGACCATTCTTACATGACTATTGGTCTTGATAAAAAATGTCTAAAAAATCAAAACTTCATAAAGCTAAAATACATCAACTGGGTTCACAATTCATAACCCAAACAACTTGCAATTTGCAAACCTATAAGTCTTGCATATTAGAACAACATTACAACTTAAACAGGTTTCGGCATAAGCTGCACATATGTTTCCCGAATATAAAGAAACTGATCTATGATCTCAAACGAACCACACAACGTTCTTCTGGTGCAATATCAAAATCTAGCCTTTCCATGAATCGATTTTCCATATCATAACTATACAAACCAGTTTCAGCAGGTTTCCTAAAGATGAGATATCTTTGGCCTTTCACGCTAGTAACTGGACGAGGAAGAATGCTACCAGGATAGATGCTTGAGCGCACATCGCTTGAGATGTATATCGTATGAAACTTCTCCCAAATCGTCATTCGGGCATCTTTAAGCATCCATATGTTGATTTTGTCCCAAGAAATTTTATGAAGCAAAGTGAGGAAGCCACCCATATCAGCAAAAGTATATCGGTTGGTGGCTGGAAAATCGTCAGTTTCAGGTAAGTACGTGTTATAAAATACCTCTTCTACTGTACCCATAGAAACTAAGTGCTTGCAAGAATGAACATCCCAATGAAAGTAACGGCCTTGTATTGAAACCGGATCATCCCAACAATACTTCCTTTGACCCGTACAAAAAGGACCATCAATCTTTTCCCAATTCGAGGAACCACAAATAAGGAGCTCACTTTGGATAGGTGGGCCATTAAACACATGAACGACCTTGTAGACTCCTTTGAATTTGTCATACGAAAGGCCCATTCCACATTTACAACCAAAATGTCCTCCACATGGTATAGAACATGAGGGTAGAAATGATCCTTCCCTGGTACTTAGATTATAATTGTATAGAGATCCCTCATTGTCGAAGTCTGTTATCAGTAAACACTCATTACACCAAGACTTTACACGACCACCATACCATAAATCGAGGTATCGGTCTTTCATTTTCAGCCCTTCATTTTCTTCTCTTATACCCACGACACGCACTTTTCGATATTCACCTGGCGCCTCAAGTATTAGCGAGACATGGTCTAATAAGATTTTGTTAGTAATCAAATCGAACCACCGTTTGCAGGTATATCTGGCCTTATGACGAAGTAAATGAGTTGGAAGCTTTTGAAAAATTTCTAGAAAAAGGTGGTCAGGAAGAAGGGACCAGTCCACCTCCATCTTATTTGACATCTGTTTGGATTTACAAAGTTTCCTGCATCTTCTTACTCTCTTCTTCATCAAGTTCTGTTTCAGAATAATACAACCCTTTTTCGTAAGAAGCAATAAAAGGAAGAAGATAACAATACAAGTGTACACAGGAAGATATGTATGCATATTTGTGCTCACTTCAGTCAGTTGCATAAAAATTATTATAACACTTAGCAGCCGTCTCTCAAATTTGACTTACTCCCAATAACTAAACTATCTCTAATAAGACTTAATCAACCCTAATTATATATTATAATCGAGCATAATAATCAGCCTCTTGTATCCTCTATTTATAAAGTAAATATCATTATTGTATAATTACTTAATCTATAAATCAAACAGCATAAAACATTCTGGCCTAACAAATTAACCAATCCTGTTATTAGCTTAGACACTCCCAGGAACATCCTAATATGCAAAAGCCAGAAAGTGAAAACAGGCGAACCAAAGTTATGTGGATTTCGGGGGAGAAAAACCAACATCCAATATGAGAGGTCTTTTTGAGGAACATCATGAATAGTAACAAATAAGATACATATAAGGAATGCATGACCAACTCTAAATCAATGTAAGTACAAGATACTTTTTTCAGTGTTATCACGGATTCACGGTTCTCACATTCTGAAATGCTAACAAATCCAGTTAACTTCTATTCTTTCTTTGAAGCATAACACGACATTTGTAGTTTGAATTTAATATTGTTACCAAGAGTGAGCCATGGAATTCAATGAAGTAGAATAATCTTGGTTTGTTTTCTTATTGAGTACTGACATAAACAGCTCAAATAATCATTAAGGTATTTCATAGCAGTGGACTACTGGGAAAGTGCATCATATATACATACAAGTCAGTTCTAATGGAAAAATAGGATTTGGTTCGATCAACGTGTAAACTTTAAGAGCATCCAACTTTCTGGTTATATAAATATCTAATTAACATGTAGAAGTATACCCAGATGAAGAAATATAAAACTAAAGTTCGTTTGACGTTTAAACGATTGTCTCCTTAACTCGGAACTTTGGCCTTCTGTTCATATACATGTCAAAAAATTTATCACCATAAACTATCTAAACATTATCGACATGTTCCCTCCTCCGTCCCCCACCCGCAAAAAACATGCGACACCACATATTTCCATGTTTACTTCTACGTTTTCTACTGTACAAAAGCCCAACTACGTTCCCCTGATCACCGTAAAAGTCAGTTAAAGCATATTACACATAATTATATATCATTTTATCTCAGGTCATTTGATCTATAAAAAACTGAAATTGGATTGGTAAAAAGATTAAAGAAACAAGAATCAAGAACTGAGGAAATCAGAAAAAGAAGAAATCAGAAATCAATCAATCTGAAATGATGAATTAGGGCAAAATTGATCAAGAATCAAGAAACATAAAAGTGATGAAGACACATACCAATTAAGAATGATCTCTCAACAGAAAGATCAGAAATTGCAGTACAAGTGATGTATACAAGTAGTCACAACACCTCCAGAATCTATATCCATTAATCATCAGAGGAAAAGATTAAGATTCAATCAAGGCATATTAATGTTAAATCAAGTAAAAAGATCAGATCATAAATCAATAGCTGTCAATAATAATATTACATGCATAAAATAGGGGATAAGGTGATGAAATCGAACCTGTATAGAGGATTAAGTTTCCGTGGAAGAAGAACTTGGCGATGATGATCAGAGATTGATCGGCTGATTTCAGTAATAATGAGGAAATTAGGGGTTTTTTTCTTTCTTTCTGGGGCTCAATTGAGTATACGCGGGAGATTTATTCATATATGGCCGTCGCTCTTGGTTTAAATATAACAGTTTGATTTTGACTTGTCTACACTAATAAAGGTTGGTTGATGTTATTAGGCTGATTTGGCATATTATAAAGAAGTCACTTTGATGATGTGTCACTTTAAGATAGAGGATTTGAGGGGAAAACCTAATTTGAGGAGAAGGAGGAGAAAATCTATTTTTACTGCATTTTAAGACTAAAATATTGTAATTTAAAAAAGTTATTAATATCACTACATTTTAACTTTTACATTTTTGTCCTAAAATGCAGTAAAATACTAAAATAAGCATTCTGCTCTTTCTCCTCGTATAAGGTCTTCTCCTCTTAACCTTATCCACTTTGAAAAGCAAAAATTTTGTGGTAATAATATATTTTCTTAATAATTCAGAAAAAATAATAAACTTTATTGTCTAAACGTGGATATGCTTTTACAGGTTTTCACATACCACCCTTTTTTCTTGATAGTAATGATTTTCTTCTTCATGTTTCTCATAATTTCTGATTTCAATTTTAAACAATCAATATATTTCATGCTCTTCACATTCACTCATTTAACCATCTATCCTACTTCATCATCAATTTGGTTCTCACCTTCATTTTCTTTTCAGGAACTTGAGTTAGATAAATCATCACTATCCACAAGTGTGTTGTTTTGTACCATTATATTGAATTTTTTTTTTATTATTATTATATTTTTTTTTTTCGTTTTTGGTACAATCTTTAATATTTTTGCTTCTTAAGGGAAGCTAAATCCTAATCAGAAGTCATGCAAGATATTATGCAAATTAGTATGTCATAATCATCATGTGCCCACAGTCGCACACTCCCACCTATAGTTTGATGAATTTATTATAGCATCATCATTATAACAACCAAAACATGCTGTGAATGATATATGTATACATGTTAGGATTCCTTAATTGATTATTAAAAAATAAGAAACACGAAACAATTAGGAAACATGCAAGAAATTTTCAGTCACGGCCAAAATGTGTGATTAAGTACTATGGAGACTTACAGTCGTCCTCAAAATATGTATACTCAGCACAAAATTGTTGACATATTTTTACCGTAGATACAGAACAAAACAGTTTTAAATTCAATGGCATGTTCTTTCTCTTTAAGACTTCAGTGCTTTTGTTGGTATTTCTGAAAGCAATCACCTCTTTGCCTAGGGATTCAAAGTCAACACTCAACTTTGGACTTTTGCATCAGGGAAGAGCTAAAATATTCACCTGCTTAACATGAAAACAACTACGATGTGGTGGAGGGGATTGTAGTCAACACAACGTCTCTCTCTTAAAAATCGCAGTTTCATGTTCATGCTGCAAGTCTGCAACAAAGACGATAGTTAGACTCAGGTAAACATGTCAGTATGGGCGGGGCGGTGGGTAAAGGGTAAATAAAATGGCTATATTGGATATTCTGAAGCAACTGGAGAGATAAAAAAAAATCTTTTTTACTATACCATAGGTATGGAATGGATGTACCCACGAGATTCATGCAAAGAAGCATTTCAAGTTGAATGAGCAAAGGTAAATGAGGTCATGTACTCCTTGGTGCCATGTCTAGTATCATTTGAGCTGTGAATGTTGGGACATGTTTAGACTGCAAAAAAGAAGCAACAGCTTATAACTTTGAAAGAACCTAAGATACATTTGAAGGTGAAATAAAGTGACTATCGATTTCCTGCCGTGGTGCCACATAATTGTTTGACTGCACCTCACAAATAAATGCATACATGCATTCCACATATGCAAGTTGGATTACCTACAAGGCTACAACTCCACTTAATGTGATATCAGAATTTGATGATGTACAAATATCCAACCTTGAAACTGAATCTATCACATAATTTACTCCATTCACAGAAGCATGTCCATCAGATTTTACAAACCTACAAATATAAAAGAATGATAAATGAGCAAAATGACTGCAATAACATAAACATGCAGAAAGAGTAAATGACTTAATAGTTAATAGTAACAGAACAAAAGATGATGAAAGTCAAAGATTGACATTAGCATGACACCTTTAGTATCCTAAACCGATCACCTAAGGGAGAAGGACCAAAAAGAATGGTACGCTCCACATTATTAGCTGTTTTTGCATTTTTAAAGAATGGGTGCTTCATGTGCTTCTCAAAAGAGGACCATTTTTTGGGTCTTTCACTAAGCAAGTAGCAAATTCTAGAACATTTAAAATTTCTTAATCCTGGTAAAATGACACAAACATTTAACCTTTTGTCCCTTTCATAATCGAGACCGGGTGCATACTGCATTATGCATGCAGAGTCATAAGCAAAACCTGCAGAATGAGTTAAAATCGTTACATTCTACATGTATTTCGTTAAATGACCATTTTTTTTGGGTTTAGTATCTGGAAATGCATCAAACTTGGACGCGATCTTAATTGTGTGTACATAACTAAATTTTTTCCTATTGTGTGTACTCAACTTTTAAAAAGTGTAATTTTTATGTATTTTGCTGATGTGTCATTTGTTTACAATGCCACTTGTCATTCGCATCGAAAGACACATCATCAAATGGCTAGTTCTAGTTCTAGTACCGGTAGTAATCATCCTTTTACCCTAAATGAGTTTCAAATGCGTATTCCACTATTTGTTACATTTGCATCGATTGCAAGTTCTTGCCTTGTTTTTCCTGGTTACGCGGATATACCACACATCAAAGCATTGAGACAAGTGGTAATTGCATACGCGACACTGGTAAGTATAATGCATTTGATTTGTTTCGATTATATTGTATTGTATATTGTATCTTGTATAATGCGTATGCGTGTCGTGTAGATTCATTAAATTGTACTTATCCGTGTTCTTGATTTTGTGTTATCATTATTTGGATAGGGGGTTTTGGGTGAACGATGATTGGGTTAGGGAGCATTAGGGTTGTTGCATGATCTTAAAAGGATTCTTGAGGGTTGTAGGATAAAAAATGAGGGTCTAGATAATTGGAGATGGCCGTTAAGAGGGGATGGGTGCTTTTCGGGTAGTGATTTGAGGATAGTAGCTGATAAAAATTTGTTGTTTGATAACAAGAGGAAAGTTGAAATGGCAGAGTGCCGGTTCGTAAAGTTATTAATAAAGGTTTTTTTGTACAAAATCTGTCCTTGGTGGGGTTTGGATCATTGCACTGCTAGGAGCATTGGAGATTCGTCAAGGAAATGGGGCATTCTCGGCAATGGGATATGAACGGGTCCGGGTCATTTAGGAGAAATATTGTTGAACGTAATTCTGATTTGGTCATTTTATTTGGATTTTAGTGTGTTGTGTGCTAGTTTTTCAGTAACATAATATCTGCCTTTTTCAGAAAACAATAGTGGAGTTAGCGAAGTCGGTTATTTTTTATTTTTCATGGGATGGCACGTGACCACTGTCATCTTAATAGGTAGTATTTATATTGTTCTGTGGTTTTTCTGTTTAGTCAGGTTTCCTTTCAGAAATAGTATAACGAAAACTGTGTACTTACATCTTTTGTTCTTTTCTTAATTTCTCTGTTTTTGTTTGGGCTCGTATACCCACTATCCAAATTCCAACAAATATTGCATATGCATTTCCATTTTTGGATGGAACTATTAATGTGGAAACTTCAAATGTAACAACAGTACACAGCCGATGAAGATATTTTTGACCCTATTACTCCTGCAACGATCCTGTATGCAGATCTGTACCTGTCTCGAAAAGAGAAAATTCCGGTAACTATTTACACTTAATTGAATAATCAACATCTATGAAATGAAGAAGCAATATAAGTTTTAATAATATCAATATGAATATATGATGCAGTTTGTGATGCATAATAATAGAAGTGCTGAGAGTGTTAAGAGCAATCTTCGGCTATTTGTGCTAGCATGTGGTTTCATGGCTTGTCAGGATTATATAATCAGCCTAGAAGCTTCAGACTATGTTGTATGTACTCATACTCTAGATACATACATACATACATAGAAAAAAAAGTTTAATTTATCTAGCATTTCTATACAATTTGTAGAAAAAACATGGTCGTGCCCGAACAAGCGACATTCAATTGATGATTAAAAAAATAGTTAGTGAATTATATCCACTCGAGCAACCGCTGACGTACCCGTGGGATGGCGTACGATATTATTTGAGTATGGTTGCGCAAAAGTTGGTGGTTGCGGAAAAGTTTTGAAACTCGGGTTGGAAATAATCAAATATGTAAGGTATTTATTATATTCTTCAATCAATCAATTTATATCACTAAAAACTTGAAAGAAAGTAAAATGTGTGTATTCTTGAGATTCTTCTATGAAAAAAAGGAAAAGTAGGGGAAGAAGAATCGGGCAATATCTTCTCTTCTAATCTTTTTTTCAAAATTGGAAAAAAATTGAAACAGTTATAAAAGTGACTCTTCTTTTCTTTTCTTTCCAACTCGGGAACATTAAATCAATAACTTTTCTTTTCTTTTCTTCCAAGTCGGATGAATATAGAAACCCTAAATCAAGTAATGTATTGATCAATTACATCTACCTAAACATCAATATCAGATTAATTAAATATTATATTAATGAATACTATGATTTTAGGTACCGATTTGAGTAATGGACAATGTTTTTAAAACCGGCCAGACTGGTTACGTTCCAAAAATTCCTCTTTACTCATGTCTTTGAAAAGAGAATCTCTGTTTTCCAAAGTTTTGAGCTTCATTTCAATTGCTTTTGTGTGGTGATAGTAACGTAACTCATAAACATTTTCAACACTATTGTAGAAATCAAAGTTATTCCTTGAATAACCTCCTTGCTTTTTCCAACATGTTTTTAACCAACTTCCTTGCACCTGGTTTTCATAAACACATACTTAGAGTTATCAATTTGTAATGTAGTAACAGTTTGAGTGAGTTTAATTTACCTTCATAAGCTCTGACCGCTTTCTAAAGAGTGTTGTAATTTTCTTTCACCTTTACTACGGATATTCTAGATGTAACACCCGTCAAATTAGGGCTAGTCATTAGATCCTAATCGTTTTTGTAATACATGTAATTAGTACTGTGTTAGGCTAATTTGTGTATCAAATAATATATTGTTGAATATATACAATTGCGCGATCTAGTTAAATCAAGCATGTTTCAAATCGAAGGTAATTCGGTTCAAGTAAATACGGACGTTGGTGATCAATTTCATTAAATAATATAAAATTATTTAATAACGATATCATACCCAAAATATTATTTTGATAATATTTTAATTCCATTTCGTATCGTATAATGAACATCTACGTGACTTAAACATTTAACACACAAGCAAACGAAACCATTTAACTTTATTAAGTATTTGGTAAAATACTTCAACAAAAATATTGAATAAATCTTCCTATTTTAAAACTTGTAATTAAACGTATGAAAATGACTATTTAACGCAAAACGATCGAAAAACGAACGCTGCATGGAGCGCGTACGCGGGAGAACGAAAAACTGGTGAAGTCCACACTCGCTGGACCCCACCAGCCGGGGCCCCTTCTCTTCCCCCTCCTTTTCTTCCCTTATTCCTTTCTTCTTTCTCACTTTCACATTTCTTCTTCTTTTCTTTTCTCTCTAAACCAAACCACACCACCATCCCTTAAATTTCACTAATAACACCACCAAATGACCTCGATCTTCATCACTCGTTTGGAGAAAAAGAACCACCTCGCAACGATCTACGTTTCTATCCTTCCGAATCCTCCGCGCAACGATTTGTAAGTTTCCGACAAAACCTGAAAACTCTCGATTTCAAGTATTTTTAGGTTCTAGTTGTTTCTTTAAGCTTAGAATGTCCCTATAAGGGTTGGGTAAAAGAATCAGACCAAACGGAAATCCAAAAACTCATTTTTGGCTCAAAAATTCGTTAACAGCCTTAAGTGTCGCAACGAATGTGCAGTATAGCGTCACTTCATGCGTCACTTAAGTGACGCATTGAGTGTCGCTAAAAGCCCTAATCATGCGTCACTTGCATAAGTGCCGCATAAAACCCCTTTTTCCCGACACTTACCCCCGTCACTTGTTTAGTGACGCCTAGAAGCCTTATCCGACACTTATACCCGACACTTATGGAGTGACGCCACCTTATGCGTCACTTACCTAAGTGACGCCCTAAACTCAGAATTTCCAATTTTATGCGACACTTCCTAAGTGTCGCCCAAGCCACTAAGTGACGCCTCACTATGCGTCACTTCCATAAGTGACGCCATAAGTGACGCCCTTACCCAGATTCTGCTATTTCATGCGTCACTTCCTAAGTGACGCCTAAGACCCTAAGTGTCGCTATAAGTGTCGCATGAAACAGAACCCCGATTTTTACTAAGTGTCGAGACCTAAAATTGTATCACTTGATTTTACCCAAATTCAAATCTTAGATGCGTTTTTCTCTATAACAATATGGGGCCAGCCCCTTGGACCCCGCCAGGGGTTGCCACCCCTGGGACCCCGCTAACCAGGGGCGCTGCCCCCGAACCCCCGTCACCTAAAGTTTGTAAATACTTTTTAAGTATAACACTTCGACATAATAATTATATTATTGCAAATAATCATCAACGGGCCGTACACGTTTTCAAAACTCGAACTTACCAATCAAATCATTGGACATTACTAGTTTGATGAACAACTAGCATAGGTTATCTTTTAAGATAGCTACTTATTTTATTCAACCTTGCGCGTTATAAACGCCCGACAGGTTACAGTCTTTGGACACCCCATTTTACTTCACTACATTTGCTTCATTGCAACTCTTCAGGCTCAGGTGAGTCTCATAGCCCCGACTTTTTACTGTTTTTACTCCCGGGGTGGGAATACATGCTCTAACTGTTTTACACGTGAACACGAGTACAAAACTCGCTATATTCTGCATGAGCTGTTTTCTAATCATTTTAAGTCCTCTACGATCATAGTTCTGGTAATACTTTATGTAGCGCGAATGTTAGTGTATGGTACCATATAGGACTGACCATCCTCGTTCGGGTCAGCAAGCACTGACTGGTTAAACGGACGCATTAACTTTTGTTCATACAAGTGTGGATTAGACACTCGCCCGGAGGCACCCACGATCAGGCACTTTATTGTGATCCTGACACCCACGTTAAGCGCATACTATGACCTCATGGCAGACGTATACATTATTTGATTCATTTCAAACAATCATTACTAAATCTTGTGGTTCACTCTTACTATATTACTATGCAAACCTATAAGCTCACCAGCTTTTAGCTGACTTTATAGTATGTATTCTCAGGTACACAGCAGTAGTAGGACTGCTCAGGATTAGCTAGCTCGAGTCGCATGCAGATCTCCGGAGATTCATATGCATTTCTACATTTTGTAAAATAGATATGCCTTAGAATCTCTTACATTTTGGCTCACGAGCTTTTGTAACTATTATAACATTGTAAAACTTTTGAATTATCAATGTAATGTTTAAAACGACGCATATAGAGTCGTTCCATATACCTTGTGTGTTTTGATTATTGATTAGTAGCACCCCAAAGCTTGCTTCCGCTAAACAGTAAATTTGGGGGTGTTACACTAGACTCGTCTAAGTTGTTCATTTTAGCTTTAGCCTCTCTGTCCTTTTTCCAAGTGATTAGGCTAAATATGATATTTGTATATCCCAATTCCAGGAAAAGATCTCCCATCACTAAATTGACTTCAATCAATTTATTCAAAGTTTCGTATTGTTTAACAGATTTTTCTTCAGGTTTCCATATATTGTTGACCCGTTTAAACTGGTTATGCAGATCAATTTTTAACAAAAATACCAGTTCATATGTTTTCTAACAGAAAGTTTGCTTAGATTTTGAACTATAGATATATTTGAAATTTTGTTAACTAACTTACAATTGATATCTTCACACAGGTTGTTGAAGACTCTTTCTGACATGATCAATATATCATCCACAAATTTGTTTTCCATACCTACTGTGTTCAACCACATGAACAATATTGTTAGCAACCTGCAATTACATTCTACTTCTTTTGTAAAGGTAAATATTGTCAATTACATTTGACTTTTTGTAATAGTAAATAGTCATAAAACCTATATGAGATAATACAATCATATTGTGAAGACCATACGCAGATATATCATTAAACTATAAAACCTTATCTATATCACATATCATGTAAACCTAGATCAGACATAGTACCTAAATCGATGAGTTTTGAGTTAATTGATATAGATTAACTAAATAAATGATAAAAGTAGTAAGCTTACATCAGATATAGTAAGATTTGTACCTCTATCAAATCTATCTAATCAGATACAATGATCTGTATCTTCTTTAACCCTAAATCAAGTAGTGAATGCTTATAACACCACCAGTCTTTTTCTGCTTTAAGCTCCTTGATTTGACTTTCCTGTTCACCAATCTTTGTATTTAGATTTTTTACCGCCTCTTTCAACCTTCTGTCATGAACCTCATGTAACCTCTTCACCTTCTCACTGGCTGCTTTTAACTCTCTTTTTTTCTTTCTCACAGATGAACTTGTAATGTTTATTTTCTTTTGAAGTTTCCACCACCATTTCATCAAGGTAAGCATCTTTTCCTACTTCCACCAACAAATGCAGCTCTTTAAGTTTGTCAACCATGCTTTTCATACTTTTCAGTAGAAATGATCTTCTTAACATGTATTCATCTTTGGTCATGCCTATGAAAGTAGACTCTTTTTCATTAACAGGCCAAACTTCCAATTGGTTAATTTGTTCATCTCCAAAGGGTGATTGTAGCATAGCTCATATGTTTCTTCAGTTTTCACATCTTCACCGATTTCTTTAAAGCAAGGATCAATGTGCGAGAACAACTTGAAGGTTACCCCGTCGTTGTTTTAATCCGTTTCTTTAATTTCTTGCAAATTGTGCTTTGAAATCCCCTGTAAATCATATTAATTTACAATCCGTTTTAATATGTTAATTTACAATATGAGTAGTATATCTATTTAACAATATTAATTGATACCTTTGTCATAACCTATTGATTTCCATAGGATATCGTAATTGATTATCACAATGTCTTCAATTAAGTATCTAGTTAAGTATCTGTTATCTAACTTGTTTTCATTTGCTTTTGTCTCCCGATCCAGATTTCAAGAGATAAGATATCCTAAGGTCTTGTTGTATCCTGCTTCAAGCTTAAGGTCGGTAACCACAAGATTAACTTTCAGATGTTTCTTTCCAGTTTCATATGAAGTTGCACTGCTATCCTCAAATTCCCATAAAAGCAGATGAATATACAAGCTGCTGGAGAGATCATACAAATCTGTATTTTGACAAAAGTTAGTATAATGTTTTAAGTGAAATAGTTTTTTAGATATTTAATTCAAATATGAAGTGCTTACATTTGGCTTCTTATGTAAGGTAATTGTAGTCCTTTTCCTCTATAACATGCTCATCTTTCACCCGGTTCATCTTGAATCTTGTACAAGTAAACTTAAAAATAAGGGTCAAATGTAGATAAGTAATTGTTACTGTTACCATATGAATCTTTATTTACATATAAATTAATGTTATAGATCAGTAAAACCTATATCAGGCATAGTATCATGTTATGGATTGAATCATAAAACTTATCATTTTACGTAGCGTGTAAATCATAGCATAGCAAGTTCTGTGTATACACTTTATTTATATATGAATATTGATTAATGATTAATGAACCTAGATTAGGCATAATATCAAGAATTATGAATTGTATCATTAAACTTATCTAAACACATATCATGTAAATTAGTTTATAAAATCATAAAACCTAGACTGGGTATAGTGAAATCCGTACACATCTCTATCGATCATAAAACTTATCTAAATCACATCATGAATTATGAGTTAAATGATTTAGATTATGTAAATCAGATGATAAAATTAGGAAACCTATATCAGATATAGTGAGATGCGTACATTTCTCCTTCGAATCATAAAACCTATGTAAATCACGTATCATGAATTATGAGTTAAATGACATAGATTATGTAAATCGGATGATAAAATTAATAAACCTAGATCAGATCTAGTGAGATATGGTGAGATCTGTATGCTTCTCAGACCCTAAATCATCAAGTAAATTATAGATCAACTACATCTACTAAACATTATAGATCAAATAAATCTACTAAATATCGATATCATAAAATAAAATTAATATTATATTAACATATTATGATTTAGGTTACCGAATTGAATAATTGATTGATGTCTCTGTCAAGATCTTTGGCGGGAAATGGGGATTTGACCTGGAGACTGGCGAGGAGAGATAAAAAGCGGAGGGAGAGAATAAAAAGCGGAGAGAGGGACTGTATGATTTGACCTGCAAGCCTACTTGATGTAATTTATTATTCGGACGTCATGACCCCACCTCAATTTTAAAGTCTATACCGCTTTTTTATCTTATTTGGCTCCTGCTATTTATATCATTTTCTTTTATATTTTAATTCTAAACATAATTATTATTGTATTTTTTCTGTACTTTCTCGTCACTCTTTCTTATCATTCTGTATTATTTCTTTAGTTTTTCTACTTTTAATAAATAAATTGTATGGTGAGAAATATAAAATAGTATGAATAGATCAAGCCTTTAATTTCTTCTTTTATCCTTTTTTCTCTTTCCTGTTTTAAACATTTAGCTTCCCTTTCTTGTTATTACTTTCATCTATTAAATAACTTGACATAAGCAATAAAAATTTTGCTAATATTTTAGTCGCGTTATAATGTTTTCTTCTTCTATACAATTAAATAAATTTATAGAAACTTTATATGTTTAAAATCTTCCTCCAACCCACCACAAGTGTTCGCATTAATTACTATTTTAGATTGTCCTAAATAAGTATTCATTTTTATGTTTTAACCAATCGAGAATTTTAGTGGGTGGATATATAATTTGAGTGCTAAAAAATGTAGTTAGTTAAAAATTTAAACACTATTTGCAAAGTCAAAGTAGAAACTTTGACCGGGATAGAGTAAGTATTACATATACTTATCAATGACTATGAGATCTTATAAAAATAAGTTTTTTAGAAATTTGAAATATAAAATAAATTTTAAAACATTTATTATTATTATTATTATTTTGTAAATTATATTGTTTGTATTTTATTTCATAAACAAAAGAGTACCAAGCTTTGTCTTAAGAAATAAATAAAAGATAAAAGTTAATATGATTTGATTGATGAGTGAAAAGGAGGGTGCTTGCATTAGCCCCCTTAGACCTGTCCCAACGCGTAGCGTCGGTTTCCGTCGGTTGAAACCGACGGAACCAACCCTGATGGCAATGCGCCGTCGATTTCTTTCGTCGGAATTCCGACGAGGTGTTTGGGTGTGGAAGTGGGGCCGGTGGGTCCGTGAGAGAAATAAAAAAAAAAAATTAAAAACTTAGCCGTTAGGCTTAAAAAAAAAAAAATTAAAAATTCCCAACGGTCAAGAGGAGCATTTTTTATATATATATATTTTTAATTTTTTTTCTTCACTTTTTCACTATAAATACACACCCTCAATTCATCAAAAAATCACACCTCAACTTCACAATTCTCTCTAAACCTCAAATTTGTATACTTTCACATTTTATAAAATGTCATCTTCCGATTCCGATATCGAGGACGTGACCGCGGTAAATGCTTGTGCCGATCCGATGCAAGCTCTCGCATTGCTCGATGCGATAAGCTCCGGTTCATCCGACGAAGACGAAGTTTATGTTCCGATACCACGAGCACCCCGACGATACTTTCCTAGAGATCGTGCAAACGCGTCGGAACGTTTGTATCGAGACTATTTTGCCGAGAATCCAACCTTTCCGGCGGATGTTTTTCGTCGTCGCTATCGGATGAGCAAAGGATTGTTTCTCCGTATTTGCCAAGGTATACTATCATACTCCACTGTTCCGGTACCTCCATACTTTTCTTACTTCATTCAAAGACCCGATGATACCGGGTTACTTGGTTTTAATGTGTGGCAAAAATGCACGTCCGCCATACGGCAATTGGCATACGGTTGTGCCGTCGATGCGTTTGATGAATACTTACATATGGGTGAGCAAACTTCATATGATTGTTTGGATAACTTCTGTAAGTGTGTTTTTCATTTATACTCTACGGAATATTTACGAAAACCGACTTTGGCGGACGTGCAACGATTGCACGAGAGACATGCTCAGGTGCATGGTTTTTCTGGGATGCTTGGTAGCATCGATTGTATGCATTGGCCATGGAAAAACTGCCCAGTGGCATGGCAAGGTCAGTACACTCGAGGTGATCACGGGCATCCAACGATCATGCTCGAAGCGGTTGCCTCTTATGATACTTGGATTTGGCACGCTTTCTTTGGACCCGCCGGTTCGAGCAACGACATCAATGTGCTCAATCAATCGGATCTGTTCAACGATTTACTTCAAGATACTGCTCTCCAAGTAAACTTCACAATTGCCGGGGAAGAATTCACTCGAGGTTATTATCTAGGAGATGGTATTTATCCAGAATGGGCCACTATTGTGAAATCGTTTAAGCATCCCCTATCGGAACAGGAGAAACGCTTCAAGAGATATCAAGAATCTGCAAGAAAGGAAGTGGAGCGAGCTTTCGGTCATCTTCAAGGTCGTTGGCAAATAATCAAGAACCCGGCAAGACCGTATAGCACCAACCGGATATCAAGAATCATGTATGCTTGTGTTATTCTGCACAATATGATAACGGAGGATAACGGACGAAATATGTGTGATCTGGAGGAGCAATATCCGGATGTCCAACCGAGACGCTCGTGGCGAGAAAGAGTGGAGACTCATTTGCGTATGGACAAAGAGTTGCGCGATCGGGTAGTTCATCACCGACTTCGAAATGCTTTGATCGAGCACATTGCACAACTCCCTCCGAACTACCGTAGACGTTAATTGCTATAATCGTTTAATTAAAATAATTGTCTTTCGTTTATTAGTGTAACTTTTTTTAATTATTGTATTTTATTTTAAGTATTGTAATGTTTAATTTTTAAGTATTGTAATGTTTATTTTAATGATATGTGTTTTTATTTTAATTATTGTGTATTAATTAATTAAATTTATTGGTGTGGGTCCCTGAAAAATGAAACTGACGGAAACTGACGGATGACTGTTGGAAGGGGCCTGTCAGTTTCTGTCAGTTTTGGGAGAGCTCTTATTATTATGTCAAAAATGAAGGAAAATACATATTGCCTTGTGAATGTACATCCAGTCATCCACTATTAACTTTTTTAAGTGTTTCGTACAATGCTATGACTTCGTTAGGATGTTAAGCTATTTGATCGAGTCTACGTCGCTATTTTCAAATAGCTTAAAACATAAAAAGGGAAATGGTAATGAAATTTTTTAAGGTTTTCTGTTAGGGAGAATAAAGTGTAATAATTATGCAAAAAGTTTTCTTACTAATGTAAAATCCCTTTTATGTAATTTTAATACATGTTTAAAAGGAAGTTAAGTGTGTTAAACGAAGATCTAGACTTATTGAATATAATTATGACTGAAACGGAAATTTAAGTTATGATATACACATTTTTTTTTCTGTGTGAAAACTCGCTCATAAACAAAATGAAAATAGAAATATGTAATGTATACAAATCCAAGTAACAATTTATTGAGCTTATTATCTTTTTGTATTTTTTTTATCCTAACTATAGTTTAAATTGACAACGGTGGTCTAGATTTTGCTTCTTTTTCCCTCATCCATCTCGTTTGTCATAGCTACGGCCTACGAGGAGTGTCGAAATAGAAAAAAATTGTTTGCAAAGTTAAAGTGAACATTTTATTGGATAAATATAATTTGATTGGTGAAAATTGTAGTTAATAGATAATTATAAAATTGCGTGTAAAGTCAAACTTATGACGAGACGAAAGGAGTATATAAACATTAGTCGTTTGTTTGTTCATATAGGATAAGGAACGGTTTATGACTATTAAGAATGAAAAAACGGCTATTCGTGCTGATTTAATACTTGTAGCAGATATAGTGAAGTACAATCTTGATTCATAAAAAATGGGTTGTATATAATATCACTTGATTCGTTTTACAACGGTATCAAAGCTAACCTTATAAAGTGACGAACCTTTTTAGATTTTCGACAACCATATGTCTAAAGAAATAAGCTTCGTACAACCATATGTGAAGTAACAAAGGTCGTATTAAGTTAGACTATTATGTAATATGTAACCTTGACAATTGGTAAAATTACTTTCGTGAACATTATAAAGGAATACCTACGTGAAAAATTTTCTACACGTGGAACAACTTTTGGAAACCCTTATTTTGCAAAAGATTTACAACTTCTAAATGTCAACATTAAATAACACACGTGTATGTGTACTTCAAACGATCTACAACTCCTCGAACAGAAATGTCAACGTCTTACTAAGTGGCGGATCTTACTAAAATGTCAACATCTTAGGGTATGTTTGGCACGCCTCAAAAACGAGCCTATGGAAGCTTTTAGCTTATGGTTTTCATAAGCTCCAAAACCATAAGCTACATGTAGTAACTTATAGAAGTAGTTTGTAGTTTATGGAAAATGAAATTACATAAATACCCTCCATAAGCTACATGTAGTAACTTATAGAAGTAGTTTGTAGTTTGTCATCTTTTAAAATTAATATATTTGTCTTTTTATGTCATTTTACATTCATAAGCTACAAGCTCCAACTACTTTGCCAAACACAAATATTACCAAAAGCTACTAGCTACCAGCTCCAGCCACAAGCTACTAGCTCCAGCTACCAGCTACAAGCTATCAGCTCCGGCTACAAGCTAGTTTTGCCAAACATACCCTAAGTGACGGATCTAGAAATTCGACTTAGACTATGCACATGTTAATTCAAAAAAAAAAATTACTCATGTTAATTCAGTAGTTCCTAGTTCCTGTTTATCGGTTCGGAGCTTAGGTTCGAGATTTTGACTCACATGTCAACTTATTTAACTACACAATAATTGAAGCAATCTACATAAATTGGCAAAAAAGTAGCATATTTTCAAATTAGACAAAAGTTCAAATGAGTACAACTTTTTTGGTGAGAATGAAGGAACCAATGAAAATTTGACATGTGTCACTTTTTTCTCTTTCCTTCACAATTTTAAAAATTAAATATCTCTCAAACGGTAAATCAAAAAATCACAAAAGTTGCACCATAATAATTAGCAATTAATTCTCTTCAATTAGAGATGCGATAAGGTATATTTCCGACGAACTTTTTTTTTCCATTTTTCGATGGGTTTGAAAACCGAGTACTACACGTGGTACCGACAGTTACACATGTGATACCGGCGGGTATCACATGTGGTAGCGGCTGGTAACACATGTGATATCTGCGAGTACCACATGTGGTAGCGGCTAATAACACATGGTACTAGCGAGTACCACATGTGGTACTAGTTTTATACAATTTATAAAATCCAAAAATAAAAATGTCATCAAAAATATACCTTATCACATCTTTAATCGAAGAGAATTAAACGATGATTATTATGGTGTAATTTTTATAATTTTTTGACTTACCATTTGATATATATTTAATTTTTAACAATGTAGATGAGAGAGAAAAAAATAACACATGTTACATTTTCATTTTCACCAAAAAAGTTGTACTCATTTGAACTCAACTCTTTCAAATTACGAAGATATGCTAACATAACTTTTGATATATCAATTTATATATAATATATTAGAATAAACTTGATCAATTTTATTTGTTAACTAATCAAATTCTGATAAGTTAATGGGCTTTGTGTGGAATTTGTTAACATCTTTCATGTTGGGCTCAAGATTTGCATTGGTATAGTAATTATTCATGTAAAGATATTGACGTAATGTGTAGTTCACTGGATTCAGGGTATTCACAAAATCCTTAGAGGGTATGCACTTATTGTATTTGTACTAGTAATAAAAGCAAGAAAAAATTAATTAACACTACAAAATTTCTTGGTAGGGTATGGAAGTGCATACCCTACTATACATACAAGTCCGCCACTGCTACAGAGATGATCTCAACGATTAAATTTATTATTTTTGGGACCAAATTTTGCAGTCAAAACAGTCGTGTGATTTGGAACATGATGAAATCGTGTGGTGAGGTACGTAATTTATTCTTAAAAGAAGTGTGCGTTTTTTTTAAATCTTGAAATAGAGATCTGCTACACCGTCGTTCCGTAGCAATTTATTTACTCCGTATTATATTTTGTGTTTTAAGTCTTATAATTACCTTTTGATTTATCAAAAATAGACGTTTTTTCTTCTCAACTTCACCTGATGCAAAGTCCACGGTTTTATTCTAGACACTTATTAGCGTGTAATTTAGCATCGACACTTGTAGAATTTTGTTTACACATAAATGTGTGACAAAGTCTAGAAAAGAAAAAAAAAAAACTAAGCACCCTGAAATAGCGTAGAGTAATCACCGTGAAGAAACAATTTTTTTCTTCTTCTTTAGTGTTATCATAAAAGTAAATTGTTTGGAGAACCATACCCTATCTCATCGTTGACCATAGGAAAACACCGTAACTATAATTTGCATCTCTAGTCTCCTCTACCTCCCGCGACCTAGCTAATTTCTAACGTCTTCTTTTGATTGTATCCCAGCGTCCCTTGTTAATTATCACTTGTCACCTCTAACGTTTCTCTTTTATCATATACCGTCTCGCTTTGAAGGAAAATCTGTTAATTTTGTTGCTTTGTTGATAAAAATTCATCTCGATTTCAAAGTGAATCGGTTTGTTTCGTTGTATATACAATAACCCTATTATCCAACAAAAGGTGAATTCATGGAGATGCTTTCCTACAAAATAGGGTTATTATATTACAAGTGAAGATGCTTATCAATACGAACACAAGAACATTCATTGAGAAATATAATCTTTTTTAATTGCATCATCTCATATAGTATAAACTATATACTTTTATTAGAACTCTAGTCGTCCATCGGATAAGTCAGAAAACTAGTTATATGTAAAATAAAGCATGAAGCTTGACATAATTTTGTCTTTCTATTTTCATATGTAACACATCTAATGAAAAGGTATATTATTATTTGTTGAAATAGTTGTATAAAATTTTATTTATTGATTAACGTATTGTTGTTTTAATTTTAACTTTATAGATTGATTCAGACGGGTTATGAGCAATGTTTTAAAAATCGATTTTTTAGTTGAGCCAGGTAAGTATTAATTTCCAGTTGAATCGGTTGGACCGGTTCAACCGCCGGTTGAACCGGTTATCAATATATAATATTATTAAATTAATATATGCTTTTATTCTTACAAACCCCAACAACATGTCAACTTGTCAAGTAAAGTTGACTGAAAAGTGAACTGATTATAGATATTTGATATTATTAAATCAATATGTGCTTTTATTCTTACCTAACCCCAATAACATGTCAAGTAAATTTAACTGAAAACTTAAAAAGTGATAAATCAACTTTTGTGACACCTTTCAACTTCTCTTCCCCATGCCTCTCTTACATTTTTCTATTCTCCAATTTTCTAATATTCAAAAACCCTTAAATGAATCTCAACTTCTTCTTTATTCTCTGTGTTTCTCTATTACCTTTACCAGAGATCACACATACCATCATTTAAATTTATATACGTAACTTCTTTAGTCTCCTTTTCATGACTACCATAAACATAAACATCAACCACCACCAAACCGCCACCACCATCAACACCACCAAATGCTCCACCATTGCCACCATCAAACCGCCACCACCATCAACACCACCAAACCGCCACCACCATCAACACCACCAAACGCTCCACCATCAACACCACCAAACCGCTACCATCGCACCACCAAACCGCCACCACCACCAACATCACCAAACCGCCACCATCGTTCGAGTCAGAAAATATATCAAGATCCGGCTCAATCCGGGTCAGAAAACCGGCTCAATCGGGTTATACCGGAAAATCGTCCGAGTTGTTGACTAGTCAAACCATGGTTAAAATCGATTTTCAACCAGCCGGAAATCACCAAAAAAGCGGTCGGACCGGGCCGGTCTAACCGGTTTTCAAAACATTGGTTATGAGTCGACCTCCAAATAGAGATCCATCTAAATGGATCGACTCATTGGATCCCTTGTTGGGTCATAAATTCATTGGTTGAAATATTTGTGTTAAGACAAAGAGATGATACATCTCAAATGGGCCAGTAATATACAATATGTGACCGCAAGGGGGTGACGAAAAGGGGCGCACAGAGCAGATCTTTGTCTTCTATACTTCTATATTTCATCAATCAAATTACGGAGTATAAATTAAAATAAAAATGCATTGGACGATGATGAATACTTCATTTTAATTAATTCTGTTATTATGACTAATTTCTATGCAATACTTTTTTCTTTATTATCATATAATAGTTACTAGATTTATATACAATGCACAACAATCTACTATCAATGAATATACAAAGTTGTGTCATCAAATATCAATTTTAATAAGAGTTTGTAAAAACTCCTGTACGACCTCTTCAACTAATTTAATAATTTTTATGTGCTATTTCTATAAATTTTTTATCATAAAATTTAAATTAGAATGAGACATTCATATGACACGTAGGAAAGATTAGGAGATCCTCAATACGACACGTAGAAAAAATGGTTAGGTGTCGAAAGAATAGGTGTGTCACATAGAATAATTTTGATACTCACTTAATTTTAAAGATTTTTATAGAGATGCTTCTTCCGATGTGCAAACAAATATGATCATGGTTGTATGGCCTCAAAACATGTTCAATAGTTGGAACAAGAGTCAAACAAGTTCAATATCACATATTTTGGTCATCATACTTGCCTGACCCTACATCTGGTTTCACAATCTGGGCCAGGACGCCAGGTGGTGGTACTTGATTTTGGAATGTTTTAGATATCATGGATATTCAGCAAGTAGACCCTCAACTTCTAAAATATCCATAACAAGCTGAGTGGATGCAGCTCAATTGATGATACCAAGTGGTAAGACTTGGTATAAAAGGTAAGGCCTTGAGTTCAAGTCCTCTCAACAATCTGAGTGGATGCTATATGCTCACTAGATGGGTTGGGATGCATTGGGCTGCAGACTTGACTCAATAGGCTTATATTAACATTGTTCCTCAGGCCTGCATCTGCGAATGGACTTAGGGGAGGGTGTTACCGCTTTAGACCATACAATGATTTCTTCAGCCTGCAAACTCTCGTTTCTCTTTCTTTAACAAAGCCTTGAGGAATCTTCATATAAACCTCCTCGTCTAAATCACCATGTAAAAAGGCGTTATTTACATCGAGTTGGTGAATAGCCCAATTCCTTTTTACTGCCACAGCTAGGAGTGTTCGAACGGTAACCAGTTTGGCTACTGGTGCAGACGTATTGTGGTAATCTACTCCCTCCATTTGTGTGAAACCCTTGGCAACAAGTCGTGCCTTGAATCTTTCCACTTCTCCATTCGGCTTATGCTTGACCTTGTACACCCATTTAGAGTCGATAGCCCGCTTTCCTTCAGGTAATTCTTCGAGGACCCATGTGCCATTTTCTTCAAGAGCACGCATTTCTTTTTCCATCGCTTCTTTCCACCTGTCATCCTTAATGGCCTGATGAAAATATTTTGGCTCATCGTTGGAATCGATAGCCGCTAAGAAAACTTTATGAGATTCAGAGAAATTTTTGTAAGATACAAAGTTAGCCAATGGATGTACCGTGGACGAGTCTTGATTTGAAGGGTTTGTGCATGGTCGACTGACGGGGGTAACTGAACAAAATAATCACCAAAATGTTTTGGTTGGGTCTTGTTTCGTTTCTCTCTTAGGGGTTCACTGTGTGGAAGACTTTGTTCTTCAATTGGGCCTTGTGGGCTAATATTTTATGTTATGATGTAGTTTCGTCTATAATGTTAAGATACAAACTTAAAATGATATAAATAATGTCAATAAACTAAAAGATCCATCAAATTAAGTGTGTAACACACACGATCGAAACTAAAATTGAGTGAACATAAAGAAAAAAGAAACAAAAGGTATTGACGAACTATTAAACAACAAATAAAAAGTGGAGAATAGTCAACAAGAAACTTAATACGTTGAGTACTCTTATAAGTTACAGTAATATGCTCATCTTAAGCCTGCTTATATGTTATTTGTATACTAACTTTTTTTTCGTTCCTCTTTTAAATCAATTTTTTTTTTCTTATTAGGTTTAAATACGATGATCCGTTTATATTCATTTTTTTCTCTATGGCTTGGAAGTAACATTTTTTGTTGATTAGCAAGTTTTCTTCCTCTCTCTCTTCTTTTTCATTAGTTGCTTTTTTAATTTCAATGGTGTGTTTACTTTATAATATTTGTCATTTAATAATTTTAATTAAAGTGGATGATATATAGTAGCCCATTAAGTACTAATGTGTTTGCATTAGAAGGTACCAAGATGTAGGATGAAAGGATAAGAAGTATAACATATTTAAATATGTAAGTGATTGTTAAGATTTAAAAAGAGCTAAATAATGATGGTTAACCAAAAAGAGTTAAAATTTTAGTTTATTAGGATAAAGAGAGCTAGATGACAATAATTATAGAAGAATAAATATAAAAGTGTGGCAAAATTTTAAGTGCTTATGTGTCACCTTCTAAGCGAACTTGGTTCTTTTTATTATATAAGAAATGATAAGATATAAAGCAACGACGTGTCAAGATTTTAAGATAATGATGTGTCAAGTTTTGAAGCTAATGTTGATGTTATAGTTGTTCTTATATATATATATATAAGATAAGATATAATATAATGGGTTTGGCTAGCTTGTACCATAAGAGCACAAGATAAGTTTATTAAATATACTATAACTTTCTATATATATCACAAAACTCATTGATTAAACTCACTTGTTTCTAATTATACATCATCATTAATTACATTTTATATTATTTATGAAAAATTAAACATCATTAAATATCACTAATTTGTGCCCTTAAGGCACTAATTAGATTTTCCCTAAGATAATATATGGTAGTTTGACAAATTCCACATGTAATAACCAATAGATGTACATATTCTTTTTCCTTTTTACGGAAACAGAATTCTAAATGTTGTTTCTTATACAATTATGAGCATTCTTACATAACTATTGGTTTTGACAGAAAATGCAAAATGGATATCTACTAGCTAGTCAAACAAATCAACATGTAAACTCCTAAACCCATAAATTGGGTTCCCAATTCAAACCCCAAACGACACGCAAATCCATAAATTTTCCAGATGGGAATAAATTTGCAGCTAAAACAGGTAGCTGCATGCACGTACGGTCACCTGACTTATAAGAAACTCCATGAATGAACCACACAACGTTCGTCAGGTGAAATATCAAAATCTAGCTTTTCCATGAAGTGACCTTCCAGATCATAACCATACAAACCAGTTTCACCTGGTTTCCTAGAGATGAGATATCTCTTGCTTTTCAGGCTAGTAACCCATTCAGGAAGAACGCTATTAGGGTATACGATTGAGGACACATCGCTTGGGACGTTTATTGAATGCAACTTCACCCACTTTGTCCTTTGGAAATCTTTAAGCATCCATATGTTGATTGTCTCATCACAAACTTTATGAAACAGAGTGAGGGAGCCACCCATTTCAACAAAATTATATTGGAGGTTAGTAGGATAACCCTCAGATCCAGGTAAACACAATTGACGAAATCTCTCTTTTACTGTATCCATAGAGACTAAGTGCTTGCCAGAATAAACATCCCAATGAAAGTAACGCCCTTGAACTGATACTGGATCATCCCAACTACACTTCCTAAGACCCGTATTAGAAGGACCCCTAATCCTTTTCCAATTCGAAGTTCCACAGATAAGAAGCTCGCTTTGGATAGGTGGGCCATTAAACACATGAACGACCTTATAGACTTTTTTGAATTTGTCATACGAAAGGCATATTCCACATTTATCACCGTAATGTCCTCCACATGGTATAGAACATGTGGGAAGAAATGATCCTTCCTTGGTGATTAGATTAAACATATACAGAGGTTCCTCTCCATCGAGGTTTCTTATCAATAAAAACTCGTTACACCAAGACTTTACACGGCCATCATACAGTATATCAACGTATTGGTAATTCATTTTCAGCCCTTCTTTTTCTTCTCTTATATCCACGAGGCGCACATTTTGACATCCAGCTGGAGGATCGAGTATTAAACAGCCATGGTCTAGCAAGATTTTGTCAGTAATTAATTTGAACCACTGTTTGCATACAAATCTGGCCTTATAACGAAGTAGATCAGATGGAAGCTTTTGAAGGATGTCTAGAATAAGGTCATCAGGAAGAAGGTTAAAACAGTCCACCTTCATCTTATTTGATATCAGTCTGGATCCACAAATCAAGATTCCTGCGTCTTTGTGTTGCCGTGTTTATCAAATTCTGTTTCAGAATAATACAACCCTTTTCAATAAGAAGCAATAAGAGGAAGAAGATAACTATACAAGTTTACACGGGAAGATATGCACGCTTATTTATGTTTACTTCAGTCAATTGCTCTTGAAGAATCGTAACACTTAGCAACCATCTCTCAAATTTGAGTTACTTCCAAGAATTAAGCTCTCTCTAATGACCATTTTTCTAACCCTAGTTCTATGATGTGATCAAGCATAATAATCAAGAACTGAAATTGGATTGGCAAAAAAATTGGAAAATCAGAATTAAAGAAATATGAATCAAGAAGTGATTAAGTTTTAAATAATTAGAAATGATGAATCATGATCAAGAATCACTGAAGATAGTGATAAAGACACACGTACTAATTAGAAATTATCAATAAAACAATGACTTGTTATATGAAAACTAGAAATTGCAGTACAAGTGACTTAATCATATGACATGAAATCGTACCTGTATAGAGGATTAGCTTTGGTGGATGAAGAAATTAACGATGACGATCAGAGATTGATCGGCTGATTTCAGTGATAATCAGGAAATTGGGTTTTTTCTTTTGGGACTCAATTAAGTATACGCGGGAGATTCAATCGCCGTTGCATTGGGTTTTATAACAATATAACCGTTAATTTGACTTATATAGCTTCCGGGTGTTTGGCTTGCGTATGAGAGGTATTTGGAATGGGAATAAGAGATAATATAAACTTGGAGTAGGGTTTAAACGATTATATCAATTTTGAGTGAGAATAAATCAATCTCAATCATTCATTTTCTTCAAATACTCATTTCCCCAAATTTTTGAAACTTAAATATCTCACAAAATGATAAGTCGAAAAGTCATTAAAATTACACCATAAAATTTAACGTTTTCTCCTCTTCGATTGTCGTAACTTAAGGCATACTTTCAACAAAAAAAATTTTGTTTTTTGGTCGGTTTTACAAATTAGTAACACATGTGTTAACGATTAATTGTACATTTGATTTACGGTTATGGTTAGGGTTTAAGGTTAGGGTTTAGGTTTTAGTAGGGTTTAGTATGATTTAATGAGGGTTTAGAGTTTTATAAAGCATTTAGTGTTTGGGGTTTAGGGTTTTGGGTTTTGGGGTTTCGGGATGTGTTACTAATTTGTAAACCCGCCAAAAAATGAAAAAGAAATTCGAAAGTATAGCTTGTTGGATCTTAAATCGAAGAGGATAAAACGAATTTTATGGTGCAAGTTTCATAATTTTTTGAGTTGTCGTTTGTTGAGATATTTAATTTTTAAAAAGATGATGGAAATGAGTATTTAATGAAAATAAGTGGTTGAGTTTGATTCTCTCATTATCACACAAATTCCATTCTCATTTGAACTCACCCTATAAACTTAATATTGAAGAAAATGTTAACGTCGCATTTAATTATGGAAAAACATCTTCATTGTTACTTTTTTATTTTTCTAGAGTTTTTTTAAATCCAAAATAGGAAAGATAGACAACCATAAATAATAGATTTTATTTTCTTAAAAAACTTCAATTTGAATAAGTTCACTAATTGTTTAGTTTTCTTTAAAAAATTATGAAACAACTGATGTTTCTTAACAAATTATATAGGTTTTGCTAACATGTGTCCTATGACACACGTTAAGTCACATTTAATGAAGTTGAAACTTATTTAAATATCAGAATTTGTAATTAATATGTCTAAAAAAATAAATATTAGATTGAATTAGTGATTATTAAATACAAATTATAATATTTATGGAAATTTGGATTTCATTTAATGCTTCTTAACGTGTATCACGAGGTACAAGTTAACAAAATCCTTATTAAGGTATAATCCTGTTAGAGTCTTAATGGTTGTCATCTCATCTTTGAAAGTAGACCCGTATACAAAAGTAACTTTACATGGAGTATACTCTTTATGCTTATGATTATTACTATACACAAAATCAGCCATATCGTTTATTGGTTTTAGACGAAAAATGTTTTAACCGGATCTATATTACTAACTTGCAACTTCCATAAAAATGACGGATTTTGATACATAGTGCCATAAGGGCAATATATAAAACTTCCATAATTATAAATATCTATCCTTCATTTTTAATAAGTAATCACAAACTTACTTTCTATTTATAATTTTTAAATTAGTAATTAATAGGGAAACTTTTGTGTTTATTTAAAGTTCAATTCTATGTTCGATAACCTTATGCATTTGCCCTTAGGGTACCATTTATCAAAACCCAAAACTAAAACCCATCAACTGAGTTCAGAAATTAAACCCCAACAGCTTGTAAGTAGTCCTAAAATATGTTTTGCGTATGCATCAGTTATAACAGAAGTACATGCATGATTGCTTTCTTACATGATCCGGGTATCCGACAACAGATAACTTATTTGTTCGCAACTTCTGTTGTACCATACTATAACTAAACAGCTGCTATATTATATTCTTAAGTTCTCTACTTATACAAGTCTCGGTATAACCTGCTGCATGTTTACCTGACTTAAAAGAAAGCTCGCAGGGTCGGTCCGAGTTATATGATGCCCTACGCGATACAATTGAAAAATGCCCTTTCTAAATTTTGCATACAAACAATACGCCTTTTATGAACTTGTAAGTTGTTACCTAGTCAAATTAAAAAATGTTCTTTCTAAATTTTGCATACAAGCAATACGCGTTTTATGAACTTGTAAGTTGTTACCTAGTTAAAGTAGGTGTTTATGCTATTTTTTGTTAAATATATAAAATGCTACTGCTCGAGGAAACATACGTTAGATTGTAAGTTCAATATGTATCAAAGTATCTAAAGTGATGTTTTAAAATTCTTTTCATATTGAAGTTCAAACACAGATATACCATAAATGTATATATACACATGTATTTACTAATGAATTCTTATACAAATTCAATAGTATAAAAAATAGAGTAAATTCTATAGATGGTCCCTGTAGTTTACATCACATCGATTTATGAAAACAGTCCCTAAACTTCTTTTTTCACTTTTTCAGTCCAATAAGTTTACATTTTGCTCGAAAATGGTCCCTCATCCACCTAAAATGACTAAAGTACCCTTTGACCGTTTAAATCGTGACTATCCAGTAATGACAAAAGGAAGGGTACTTTAGTCATTTTAGGTGGATGAGGGACCATTTTCGAGCAAAATGTAAACTTATTGAACTGAAAAAGTGAAAAAAGAAGTTTAGAGACTATTTTCGTAAATCGATGTAAACCACAGAAACCATCTATAGAATTTACTCTCAAAAATATTTCTTATTCAACTTTAAATTGTGTCTTCCATGTTTTATTAGAAATTTGTACTTACGAGATTTTATAAAATTTTACCCAAATCACTATTTTTATAATTTCAAGGACCCAAAGCTATTTTTGTAAGCATATACTTTTATAATTATAGTTAAAATATTCATTTTCATTAAAGTATTGGGCAATATAATAAGATAGTCCCGTAGGTTATTTACGTATTGTGAGTTTTGACTTTTTAGTATGTTACTCTTCTCACAATTTTTTGAAGAAATTGAAAATCGAATGTTAAAAATGTAAGCTAAATGCACAAGCGATAAACTAAGCGGCTAAACTGGATATTTAGACAAAAAAGAAGGGACATAAAGAGAAAAAGGTAATAAATTAGTCATCTTCTCCAAATTCATCCCATTAAAACCCCCCCTCAAACTTCCACCATTAAAGAATAAAATTCAGCTTTCTTTTTCTCTTGTCCCATCAATAATTCGATACTAACAACGAATATGTCTGTTTTACATCGTAAAAAAAACGTTAGGTGTAGTTAAATCGTTCGAAAATCAGCTTATATATACCACTACACTTCGAAATTTTTGATGCCCCATCCACGTTAGATGCCTTGGGCCGTCGCCCGGCCTGCCCGGTGCCAGGGCCGGCCATGCTGCTGCTGCTGTTTGAACAACACAACGTTCCATAGGCTCAATGACAATACCTAGCCTTTTCATGACTTCATCTTTCCGATCATAACTGTACAAACCACTATCAAATCCCGGTTTCCTAAATATGATACATCTCCTGCTTTTTAGGCTAGTAATTGGAAGAGGAAGACAACTACCAGGATAAAAGCTTGAGCGCACAGAGCTTGTGACAGCTATTGAATGCAACTTCTCCCACTTCCTCTTTTGGAAATCTATAAGCATCCATATGTTGATTATCTCAGGAAAAACTTTATAAAGCAGAGTGAGGAAACCACCCATTTCAACAAAAGAATATTGATTGTTTGCAGTATATAAATCAGGTACAGGAAGGCATGTTTGACTCAATTTCTCTTTCACCGTATCCATTGAAACCAAGTACTTGCAACAATGAACACCCCAATGAAAGTACCGCCCTTGAACTGATACCGGATCATCCCAATAATACTTCCTTTGACCCGTATAAGAAGGACCATCAATCTTTTTCCATTTTAAGGAACGTAAAGATATAATATTACTTTTAAAGATAAGGAGCTCGCATTGGATAGGTGGGCCGATAAACACATGCACGACTTTGTAAACACCTTTGAATTCGTCGTAAGAAAGTCCCAGTCCACATTTACCAGCAAAATGTCCTCCACACATGATAGGACATATCGGAAGAAACGATCCTTCCTTGGTGATTAGATTAAAAATGTACAGATTTCCCTCTCTATTGTGGTCTGTTATCAGTAAAAACTCGTTACACCAAGCCTTTATACGGCCACTATACGGTATATCAAGGTATAGGTCTTTCATTTTCAGCCCTTCGTTCTCTTCTCTTATATCAATGAGACGCACTTTATGACATCCATCCGGCATCTCGAGTATTAAAGAGGCATGGTCTAGCAAGATTTTGTTAGTAATTAAATTAAACCACCGTTTGCAGACAAATTTGGTCTTATAACGAAGTATATCAGGTGGAAGCTTCTGAAGGATGTCTATAATAAGGTCGTCAGGAAGAAGGGCAAAACAGTCCTTTTTATTCCTTGACATCCGTTCTGATTCACAATGTTTCCTGCATCTTTTTGTTGCCGTCTTCATCAAATTCTGTTTCAATATATTTCAATTGTTTTTCATAAGAAGCAATAAGAGAAAGAAAGATAACTATAAAAGTGCACACGGGCAGACATGTAAGCATATTTGTTCTTATTAGGATACTTAGGAATCAGTACACATGTCTGACTTTGGATCTATATAAGTAAGATTATGGGAGTTGGGTATAATCTTAGTTGTCACATTAAAAAAGTGCCAACAAAAAAATTATTGAACTTCTATTATAGATTAATAAAACATTTGTGGTTCAAGTTAAGATTGTAAAAAGTCGTTCTGAGAGTTACCAAGAGTGATCCATAGTATCCAATCACTGTGGTTTGCATTCACTCTTTGAGTTCCGCCAAAAGCAGCTCAAATAAAAAGTAGGGACTTTATATAACAATGGAGTATTGGGATACTGCAGAATACATGCATGCTACTTCTAATGTGAACATGAAACTTCAATAGGAATTGTTTCATTTAATGTGAAATGTCAATATCCTTCTGCTTATTTATGTTCTACAAAATTGTACTAACAAATGATAGAGGATATATCATCATTCTTACACAAATGGCCAAATATAGTCAAAACAAAGGTTTCCATATAAACTTAAATGGTCAATATGCTCCACTGTAAATACTAATTAATTAGGGTCGAAAGCAATGTTTAACCAGGCTCAGACGCTGCAATGCAGCAATATATAATGAATACCATCAGAGGTGGAGCCACAAAAACTCTATACGGGGATATATTCAGATTGACGAGTTAACTAGGTCGTTTGTTTTTCATTTACCAATTTGACCCGTAGCAATAAAATAATAACCTATAGCGACCATTCACGAGTATATGGTGAAAACTATAAACTCTAAAAATGACCAATGTTAACATGAAAGGGGCTGACTTGTTTCCTATTTTACCAAAAAGATGCAGGTGGGTTGATACGAACCGAATGCTCGTATCGTGATAAACTAATATCGATATCCGAGAGATCGATCAACTCTCCCACTAATCAATATTCAGCATAATCAAAATTACAATCATAAGGCCCTATATACAGATAATCCCTAACTTGCTTCCTAAGGCAATTCCTACTTGTATAAGATACTAATAATGATTCCTAGTAATTATAAAACCTATCTGATAATAATATCTATGATTAACTAATAAATAATGAAATATAATATTATTTCCTAATATAAATCCGAGTTGTATCATGGGTATACTCTTTATGTCTTGCCTATAAAGTTTGACCGGCAAAATAAGTTAGAAGGGGGAGGGGATAGGATTAATGATTATGCAGAAATTAGTCCAACACATTTATTGATAACCACATAATCTTTTAGAGGATTACGAGTTATTAGCAACGCAGCAAACTAATAGATTCATGACAGTGAGAACTGACAACCAGCTCAGTATCCGTATTAAAATTCCCAGAACTGGTACTTTCCTTATGGAGTTTATTGTTTAATTAGACGATCCTTATTATAGAAGGAACTCGGAATCTGGGAACACGGAATACGGGACTACCAAAATGTACTTAGTAGCAAAAGAGAGAACTTGATTGACCAACCGTGAGCTTAGACAGAAACACAATACCAAAAAAAACAGTAGATCTATATGATTGTGTATCCAAGAGTTGAAAAATCAAAGGCAAAACTTATGAAACGAATGAAGATCTAAATTGTTAATACCCAAGGAAGTCCACATCTTGCCTAGATCTTCTTCCATAAATGTATGGGACCACTATAGTATTCGCGTAGATACACATCGCTTTATAGTTTATATATACAAGAAGTTACTGGTAAGTGGACTAGTCCAACTAGAAAAGGGAAAACAGGATTGAACTTGATTTTCTTTCAATATATCCATTTGCAGGGAGGGACAGGTGAGGTATCGCAACCTAATGGGGTCTTGCTACCAATTAGAATTAAATTTTATACATGACAGAAAACTTGAAAATAGAAAGCGTAGGAGGAAGTAAACGTGTAGCAATGTATGAATGTGATAAAGTAGTGAAATTCCGATGCTCAACGGGTAATATAACACTAGAGATGGCATACATGGTAGTCAGAGGCTCAGAGCAATGAAATGAATGAATACACCGATTTAGTGCCTTATCTAAAAGAATGTCATGAGTCAAGATATGTTTCATAACTCCGTTCGATCCCCCCCTCCTCTCCTTCCTGCCTTATTAGGAAAAAAGCAATAACTTTAGTAAAATAAATATCTTAGAGCACAATCATTCCCTTTTATGTTTTTCAAAACGATGGTTTCCCTAACTCAAACCTATAATTTTCCGGTCTTAAAGGAGTAACTTACCATGTGTTTCACGTTCACCCTTACATATGTTATATCAACAAGACAAGTAAATGTGTATACACATACAAGGTCGGAAATTTTACCTCCATGAGATATATAAACATAAGATGACATGTTCCGTCGTCTGCCCCCACACACGAAAACATATAACATGACCTATTTTCATGTTTATTTCTACGCTTCTTGCGCTACAAAACTTCAACTACATTCCTTGGATATTGTGAGATCAACCATTAAAGACCATTATAAATAAATGTTTATGCATAGTTCTGCATCTTCTATCTAAAAGATCACAAATGGCAATACAAATGTTATTAGCTAGTAGTCATACGAGCTCCAAAAATTAAATCTATAATCACTTAATTACAAAAAGGTAACATTCAAGCAAATGATACTAATATTCAACTGCAAGCACAACGGATCCCATATCAATAGCATTGCATACAAATTGATACATTGTATTTACGATATTTGATATACTAGAAGGTGAATAAATCAAACCTGTATAGCGATTTAGCTTCCGAGGATGAAGAAATTGACGACGATCATCCGTATTGATGGGGTGATTTAGGGTAAATGAGGAATTTGGGGGGAAATTGGGGGTTTTCTAGGGCTCAGTTGAGAATTGAGCATTAGCAGTATTATAATTAATATGCGGGGGAAATTGGGGTTTATTAAAAGGTAAAATCACAAATTTGATCCCTTGACCAAACCAATTTAATAAAATAATTTATTGATTTTCTTTTTTAATAAAGTAATCCTTGAATTCGCGTCGCAATTGACGTGCACGGCGCACCTGACATAACCAACCATCCATTGGCTGCAACGTGTCCAACACATTAAAGTCAAAGAGGTTTTAATAATAAAAAAAAGAGTTTAGCGTCGGTGGACCCTTTCTGGCGCCAACCCTCACTTCGACTAAAAAATGCTTTAGTTAAATACATAATATATGACAATAAAATTTAAGTCGAAATGTAGATAAAATTACACTGATCATGAATATATATTCGGAATTTTTTTATACATTGTATATAAAAAGTTATTCACGAAATACTACGTTAATTAAATAGGAAAAATATAATATTATTAAATATATTGAAATAAGGAAAAAAATAAGACGTGAGGGTCGGCGCCCCAAAAGGGTCCCACCGACGCTAAACCTTTTTTTTATTATTAAAATCTCTTTGACTTTGATATGGTGGACATGTGGCAGTCAATGGATGGTTGGTTATGTTAGGCGCGCCGTGCACGTCAATTGTGACGCGAATTCATGGATTACTTTGTTAAAAAGGAAAGTCAATGGATTATTTTGCTAAATTGTTTTGGTCAATGGATCAAATTTGTGATTTTCCCTTACTCAAGACAATAGCTGACGTAAGCATTTTCGTTTACTAGTACAAAGTATAGAGTAAACGAGGGGATAAGCCCGTGCTTTGCTACGGGTAACATTGCATATCTTTATTTATTATGTAATCGGGTCGTGATAATAAAAGAAAACTTTATATTAGCATGCAACTCTAGTCAAATTGCATAAGTAATATAATATCATCTTTTAGATATGATTAATTGTTATCAAGTTACCCAAATAAAATATGTAGTTTATATCGAAAAACAATTCAACACATTACAGAGTACAAAATTTTGAACATTCATTTCAAATTTTTCACTACTATATCTTTTTAGTTTGTGTGTGAGTTGTTTTTAGTTAGTTATATGGTTCAAAAATAAATGAATTATTAAAATAAACATTATACTCAAACATTGAAACTATAAAATTTGTAATTTAATACTCCATAGTATAAAAGTGTGCAATTGTCATAATTGTATGAATTCAATAATCAAACAGTTGGAGAAAAAAACACAAAAGAAATGTAACAAGGTAGATGAAAAAATAAAATTCAAGTTGATGAAGCCTGGAAGGTTCGAACGTACGCTAACTAAATCCAAAACAGATTGACATGTTTGACCAAACTTTGAAAACCATGTAGGCTACAATCAATGTTTTGAAAACCGGAAATTGAATCGGACCGGAATCCTTCAATTTCTGGTCGAACCGGTTGGACCGGTCCGGTTCAACCGGCCCAAAATCACTTTTTTATAAACAAAAAAAAAATCAAAAACCGGTCGGACCGGTCCGGTTCCCGGTTGAACCGCCCGGTTTTGACCGAACCGTCCGATTCGTTGACCGGTCAACTCTTGGTCAAAACCGGTTTTCAACCGCCCGGAAAACCTCAAAAATTCGGTCGAACCGGTTGGACCGGTCCGGTTCAACCGGTTTTCAAAACAATGGCTACAATTACATTAAGTTTTGAGGGTGAGGTTCAAATGAGACTAAAAATTTGTGTTAAACTAGGGGATCCTATGATATCATGTCACATGTACAAAGAGAATGTTGCATACTATAAAACCCATTTACCCCAAACATCAATTATCTCACAAACGACAAATCGAAAAATCATGAAACTTGCACCATAATTTTCAGCGTTTTATCCTCTTCGATTTGCCGTCCCTCAAAGCATACTTCCGACGATTTTCTTTTTCATTTTTTTGGTGGGTTTCATATGTTACTAACACATGTGTTAAAGTGTTGCGTTTAGGGTTTAGGGTTTGGGGTTTAGGGGTTAGGGTTTAGGGTTTCTCCCCGAAACCCCAAAACTCAAACCCTAACCCCTAAACCACAAACCCTAAACCCTAAACGCTTTATAAAACTCTAAAACCTAAATCATACTAAACCCTAAACCCCACTAAAACATAAAATCTAAACCCTAAACCATGAACCCTGCTAAATCCTAACCCTAACCATAACCGTAAATAAAATGTACAATCCATCACTAACACATGTGTTACTAATTTATAAAACCCACCAAAAAACCGATTTTTTTTTTATCAAAAGTATGCCTTGAGGGACGACAAATCGAAGAGGATAAAACGCTGAAAAATATGATGCAAGTTTCATGATTTTTTGATTTGTCGTTTGTGAGATAATTGATGTTTGGGATAAATGAGTTTTGTAGTATGGAACATTCTCTTTGTACATGTGTCATGATATCATTGGTTCCCTTAGTCTCACTCAAAAATCATGGACTCATTTGAACCTTACTCTAAGTTTTGAATTGATAAACTATTTATATATATATATATATATATATATATATATATATATATTAGAATTTTCGTTTCTAAAAAGTCTATTCTACCCTCTAATGAATAGTAGAAAACGACATTGTGGATCAAATAAAATGACAATAATACCTTCGGCTGATAGCATATTTAGTAATAACACCGCGAGTCCCGTGGTTTGTACCATTGTTACAAATGGAGTCTCCATATGGGGTATTTTGTGGATATCATCCCTTGACCCGAATTTTTGTTTCACTGCACGCTCCTGAGATAAATGAGGGTTAAAAAAATTTTTATTAACTCATAACACGTGCTTGGCATGTAAGGGTATTTATGTAATTTCACTTTTATTTCGGTGATTTCCCCTAATATATATCTTCCTCATCACTTCATATTATCAAAACCACAGTTTAAAAATTAATCCTCTAAAATTCAAATCCATATCCAAACTTAGTACATATGAAATCAACAATGGATGTTAGTGCATGGTATGTTAGAGATAATTCCGCCGATGCTAAGTTGTTTGATCCATACAAAAAATACCGTAAGTGTTTCGATTGTGAATAAAACAGAATATAAACTGTTGAAATTTTTTAATAACTAAAGTATACATATTTTGTACATATACGGAACTGCACGTATTTAGTTTGAAGCTACACGATGGTGGGGTTTCTATTAACTTTCTAGGTAGGTGATACGTAAATGGGTAACATAAGTTTGCTGAGAAAGGAGGTGATTTTGAAATAAGGGTTTTTGATAAGTTTAGGTGAGTTGATTATGAAGCGATGGGGAACATATAAAGAGTGAGAAATCACTTAAATAAGGGTGAAATTATAGAAATACTCTCACGTGTGACATGTCAGACACATGTTATGAGTTAACAGGAACTTTTAACACTCGTATGTCTCGGGGACAGGCAGTGAAACAAGAATCCAAGTCAATTAATGATATTCGCACAATACCCGACCTGAGGATTAGCTTTGTAACAATGATACAACTACAGAAACTGACAGCGTAATTTACTTCAAACTTTATAAGAATACTAAATTATGTCTTTGAAAATTGTATAATATTAATTATTTTATTAAATCCTGTAGTTAACTTACCTTTTTCATCATTTCTCCTAACCCCCTATATATGAGTCAAACTAGCATATCACCATTGTTATAAATTATCGATTCATCGACACAGACTTTTTAATAATCGAAAAAAGAAAAACAACATAACGCTATTACGAATAACTAATATTATCAAATATAAATTACACTGAATTGTGCAATTATTTTGCTTGTACAATATGATATAATATAACATAGGTTATAAAGTATGAATTTAACGATTAAGTTATCAGGTTAACGTATTATATCATTTTTAAAGATACTTTATATTACTAACATCAACAAAATTGATAAAAAATTATATAAATAAAGTTGTAAATCGATACTACTTAAAATTAGTTGTTAGGGTGATATCAAGATATTACAACTTTTTTGAGTACTTTATATTACTATATATCCCCTCAAAACTTGTCAAAATATCATATATAAATTTGTTAATTGATACTACTTTATATCTCCCTCAAAACTTGTTAAAATATCATATATATATACCCAAATACAAGTTTTTATTGCATGATGTACAATGATTTTAAAGCATGCTCGGATATATATGTTATTTTGCAAAATGTTAGGGGGAAATATGTAATCACCCCATAAGTATAAGCATGAGCTAAACCGCGTTTATATCATTTTAGAATTCAATAATACGTATAATCTCCAACATGACTACCTTAAAAGTGTAGGATCTTAATTCAATACAATCTTACTTGGTAATAAGTAGTGAAATAGACTTTGTGATGGAGGGTGTAAATAAGATAACCAGATTAAACATGTTGATTTCACATAATACCTGGGAAAATCTTTTCTAACAAACGTTGATTCAAAGAATACCGTTGTTAGCCATATTTACTCAATTGTTTAATACAAAATTGAGAAAAAATTTGATTTCTTCAAAAACAAAAACTGATCAGTCTGAGACAACCATAAACCCTAAAAAGGGAAGCAAAATTTAAAATGAGGCGAAAAAATAGAACGGGCCGGTCAGAAAGTCCAAAACAAAAGTTCAATAATAACTAAAAAACATAAAATGGGTAATAACTTTTTCTATGAGCCGTTTTTAGGCCTGAAAGCTGGGAAAGCGCCTATGGCATTTTACCAATAGATGGGCATCATTTCAAGTTTCGATTCGCCAGCTCATGGGCATGAAACGAAACCATGTAGTTCAAGTTACGGCATTTTTCGTGCAGCCCTTTTAGTTACACAGTCATAAGCATTCAGAAATAGTATGGCATGATCTTCCACATTTTAACCTCCATCACTTTGTGTTATTTAATAAAAAGGCTAATCCAATAGCTAGCCAACTGATTTCCGATACTAAATACGAGATGTTTTTATCACATCCATGAATGTACTGCGATTAGAGTTGTCTTTTAACTAGCTTGTATTTCCGATACTAAATATGAGATGTTTTTATCAAGTTGTTGCATAAGTGAACATAATAAGTCTATAAAAATACACCCGTTTATGTAAACTTCGTATACATATAGTCATATATCAATATATTTTTTGCCACTGTATACCTTATGCTGACCCTTTTTTCTTATATAAACCATATCCATGTGTCAAGGACTCAAGGCCCCACAAAACTCATCTTTGTTCAGAAAGCTTGTGACATAAACCTTTAAAATAGAAATATTTCAGCAACTTGCCTTTTCATAAATCAATCCAAATATATAATAAGTGTGGTCCGCATCTTATCTTATATACATATAAACAAAATAAATAAATAATCATCATCTCTTCTTGATTCCCAATCTTGTGCCCCCAAAAAATATACTCACAAATACTTATATAATGCTTTTATTTGGAACAACGGGAAGGGGGTTCGGAAGCTTGAAGTTTTGTGTTCTGACAAATGTACCTACTAACGCATCCATATCGCTACTAATTACAGCTCGAATGTGGTAACCGTCCGCTTGAATGCCCATTTTTTGTTTGGAAAAGTAATCACGAGTATCTATTTTCATCTCCTCATTCGATCTGCACTGCATCGTAGCAATTACATAAATCACCATATCTATCTATTAAAGACCTTAAATCGGACTACTAATAACTTCTATCATGGTTTTATGACAGATCAAATGTTATATAGGCCAGTTTATTACTTTGGGCCTTGAGGAGTTGAGGTGTTACATTCAATACCAGAAATAGTCAAACAACTATGAAGTATTGAAGTTAGATAACATTACCTCATGATTAACTTTGACCAACCACCACATTTGGCTGATCTAAGGTCATCAGTGGTGGCATCTCGTAGCTTTTCAGGCTTCCTTGATAATAAAATCATTGGCCAACCACCAGATTGAAGTCTTATGTACAATTCAATCAAGAAAACATGTTTCATATGTTTTGCCTCTCTCACACAATTATCACAACCATATCGATTGTATCTGCGCAATAAAAGACTAACTCATTAGTCCATTACATTCATGAGTCCCAGTTTTATAAAGGTAGAATTAGCATAAAAGATGTGTGTATTACCCGTACAACAATGGGTTGGTATGCGAAATCTCGGTCGAAAGGACGTCATCTATGTCCATTAACACCACATCCTGACCACCATCATCAGGCTTAACCTTATTGAAGTAACTCTCTACTAATGACACTGAATTATTCAACTCTCTCATGTAATGACCTTCTTTAATGTACTTAACAGCAACATCCTTACATACTTCAGGCAAAGAATATGCTTCAAAACTATTAATCTCAGCGTTCAAAGCAGCCATTTTGCAATAATCATAACGATGATGATCAGATTTCAGCGATTCAAGAACTCCAGCTTCTCTACTTTCACATGATTGTAACATTACAGTCAATGCAGTTAGCAAAGTCATTAACAAAATCCCAACAATCACAAGTGCACCAATGAAGACAGTTGCAGCACAAGATGACATATAGATCACCGATTCCATTCTAAAGTCGCTTCCCATATCTACACCAACACAACAACAACAACAAAATTCAAATATTCGATCTAAACCTTTTCTAACTTTAACGACCACCCAAAAACTCCAAAGATTTAAACTTACCAGTTCCTTCAGCACTCGAGAGACTTCGAGCGGAATACTCACGCTCCATTTGATGACCATATGCTGACATCTTGAGACACCTTTAGCTCTTAAAAATCTAGAACTAACACACCAGATTTGCAAATTAATCTCAAGTATCATAAAAACCAACCTACTGGCTTATGTTACATATCAAGATACCCCTTTTTATTTTATTTTCTCACCCAACTTTAAACATAAACAGTAGATACCCAGATCAAAGTTTGTATCTTTAAGCAACTTATACAAGAATCTTGAGATTTCAAGTCAACCCACATGTGGCCCAACACTCAAAAAACAAGATTCTTGTTTGATGGATGTCAACTTTATCCACTATCATCCGGATATAATTGTCAAAAATGATTCAAAAAAAAAAAAAACAGGGGAGAGATCACAGAAAAAGATTACCTGAAAGTGACATTAAAGGTGTTCGAAGACGGAAACAGGATTGAAGAATTAAGTTGGATGAACAAGTAATATCCATTAAAATTGATGATGAAATCTGAGTTTCTTTTCTTTCTACTTGTTTTGTATGTATGAGAAATTGGTTTGAATCTTACTGGACGTCGATAGGTGATAAGAAAAAAGAGTGCCAATTCACTTCCAATAATAAATAATAGACTACTCTATAATCATCATTGTTATAAAAACTTGAATAAATTAAATGAATATATGGACACCTGAATATGACACGAAGGATCTGGTAATTGGATAGAGATTCATATATAATTATGGAATGGAATGGATGATGGTTATAATTTTGGGTCGTCTTTGATTGGGACGTGTATATGAGTCTTTGAATTTTTTGCCACTAGCTACCAGCTCATTGGCCCCTTTCATTGTACTAATACTAATAATGCGTTTCTTGCGGAATCTTTTATTTTTCTTGTTGAGTTGTTTATAGTAATTGCTTTTTAATGGAAAAACTAATCATACATCCCATCTTTGTGAAACCATAGACTAAAGAAATTGTTTTTAAGTAATAATTCAAATTTTGTACCCGGCAAGAAATTAAATTAATATACATTGCATTTTTTATTAACATTGAATACCGTAAATACAGCATTTTAGTTGTTAAAGGTTAATAACTGTACTGTTTTTGTGCCATTAATGAATCATTTATATTAAAAAAAAAAAAAAAAAAAACTACAAACGAAGAAGACATGATAGTTGACAAGCCATGTGATGATTTATTAAAATACTGTAGGATACCTAGATACTTGTAATTTGTTAACTATTGTAACTAATCACTAATTAAATCACATGTGATGTTGTGGTCCATTGATACCCGACTCAACCTTTGGGCAAACAAAACTTTTCCAAGTAAAAAGATGTCGTTTACACGAAACTTGAAGCAACAAGTTCTTGGCTGATTTAGGTACCGACGGTCGATTTTTTTAATGAAGAAAAGAAAATAAAAGAAAAAGAAAACAAAAAAGTAAAAATAGAAAAGGTATTGACCAGAATGAGTAGATACCAAATTGTACCAAGAACCAGCGTTTTGCATTAATTGGCACAGGGTCTACCTGTACCAATTTGGTTCTGTAAAGTTTTAAGGTTTTGTCTTAGAGTTTTGCACTCTCCTGTCGGAAGGAACCAAACTGTCATTTTGGGTTTTCAAACCCTAGTTTACAAACTTAGCAACTAGACGCATTTATAGAAGACTTTACTGTGATGATTTTTTTTTTAATCCTACCTACAAACGGAGCTCTCATTCATCATCTGATCCTGATTCTGAACTTGATGCAGCCGCTTTACCATTTGCACGACTTTCCCTTTTGGTATTTGGTTTACTATCTTCTTCATCTTCACTATACTCACTCTCGATATCTTCATCATATTCATCTTCTTCAATCTCCTCTTCCTCATCAACACCGTCTTCCAACACGGGTCCTTCCTCCACGAACCCACCACGGGTCCCAGCCCGAGTCCGTTTCACAACTTTGACTTTGACTCCAGTCTTCTTGTCACAACCAAGCCAAGAATCACACAACAAATAACAAGTCAAATTGTAATTACCTTCAGCCGGGGCTTGGAACTTCCCCATCACGAGCCGGGACCCACTTTTGACTTTGTCAACGGCTTCTCTCACTGCTTTGTTAGTTTCCATTGCACTTGCCCCTGAGCCTTCCATGGTTTCCTCAATAGCTTTTGAAGCAGCTGTTACTGCTGTAGCTTCATCCATGAAGCTTACTTTTTGTGAAAACCAGACATTGTTTGAGTTGAGGTCAGCGAGAAGAAACCACCAATTTTCTTCTTTGGGGAACGGGTAGTAGGGGGCATGAGGAAGAGCGCGGATCAACCCATTGGCACGTTGCAGGGTCACCCAAGATTGCACTGTGACAATGTCGCCTTCTTGTATAACCTCTTCACCTTCTGTCCCACAAGTGACTTCAACTGTTACAGAAGGCATCATGTCAAGTACCGACTCCACATCTTGAATTTCAGCCGCAGATAAACCAGCAGTCTGAGAAAGCAACTCTGCACGGTCCTCAATTGTCATGTCACGAAAGTCCTGAAGGGTTTTCAACTTCTGCAATAACACAATTAAATCAATGTAACTGGAAAAGATTGTATTTTATCACCCAAACTACAAACCATAAATAGGAGGTGCCGATTTTGATCTGGTTATTTAATGGTCGAATACACAAGTTAGCTACAAAGAATATGGGTCAAACAAGTCGACAGTCACCCAAAGTGTAAATTTAATGCACCAAACTTCCTAAATCATTTATAAATAGACTATTGTTTTAATGATAAAACTTATGTAACTGAATTTGACACAACTATTATAGAATATCTAGTTTTGAGAAATGGTGTCTCGAGTAAACCCAACCCACCCACCACCCATCTATTTTGATACCTTTACCGTACAAAAATAATGAAGAACAATGAAAAGAAAATATATGCAATCTCTTACCTTGCGGGCTATCTTTTTCATTACAGCCTCATTAAAATGAGGAAGCTGCAAAAAAGGTGCATTGCCTTCTGAAGATCCTCCAGTAGCTTTCCTTGAACTAAGAGGAACAGCCTGCAATAAGTGCAGAAATAACAAACAGGAATTGTAACTTGGCAGCCGAAAACTAGAATTGAATGAACTAGGGTCATAAGCCTTGAACCCAACTAAACACAGGATAATGATGCGTTACTATCATGACATAGCTCACAATTTACACATTAAATAACGGCATTACAGAAATCGATTACAATGCACTGAAACTGGTAGGAAGATACTTTCTTGTTAGATAATAACATTGAGAGATGCATAAAATGATTTCGAATCATGAGCATAGTGATTTACCTGGATGATACACTGAGAGAGCTCAACAACACCAATGGCAGGCCTTAGCCAGCCATGCCCTTGAGCCGTGCGGGGTATAACTGCCATCTATATACAGTAACATCAATAAAAACTAAATATTTGGGCTAAAACTACACTGATTTCTATGAATATGATATAGATGTACCTTCATCAGCTCGTCAAGAAGGCGAGGAGCAAGCTCCACCACACGCTTGAAGTCATTTTGTAATTCTGGCGTTAAGGTTGCTGTTTGACGGGTCAAATGAGCTTGAATCAACAATTCTGTCTGATAACAAGGCAACCACGGGAATGTTGAGCCAAATACATGGTGTTCAAGTAATAACAGGCCAATGCACTACATATAACTTTTTAGTCTTATAAAAAATGTACCTTTACTAATGCTGGATGCTGTTTCCAAAACTTTGCCTGCTCTTGTTTGATATTCTTGAGATCCAAATTCAACTCACTTCTAACTAACATAAATAGTTTCTGAAGGGGTTCTGCATCAGGCCTGCGGATTGGAATCTCTAAGTATTCAGCAGCCTTGATGAGAACATCCATAATTTTGCTGTAAAATCGATGCACATATATAATTTGAGGTAAGTTGCATAGTCACAGTATACTTGTCCATATTGAGAGATGAGTTCATACCTAGGAGCCAAGGATGGTTTCATGAAGTAATAGTAGGCTGATAGTGTTTGATGCATAACATTATTTCCCGTATACTTTGACGATTTGGATAGATATACAACAGCCACCACCAAAGGCAATAGAATACACACCCCAACAATCCATAGCAATAATATTCCACCAGATGCACCTTCTATGTTAAGCAGAAATTGAGGAAGAGCTATTCCCATTTGAAACCCCTAAATCAAAGCACAATGTGATAATCATATAATTGACAATATGTTACAAAATTCTTTAGATGTAAGCTAGAGACATTGGCGGAACTATTAAGAGACAAGGGAGGGTTGTGGCCCCCCAAAAAATTTAGGCAATAGTGTAATTCTTTTGTACTTGAGGCTAATTTATTACACATTAAAAGCAATTATTATTTTCTAACATTTTTTGGCCCTCCCAAAACCTTTAACAACCAGCAGCAATACGTAATAGAGTACCAATTAAGATTGTTAATTGTTAGCATTTTTAAGTATTAATGCCTTTTTTTTCGTTTGTTTCCAGATTTCATAAATACAATTGATTCTTACATAAACACATTTACAAATGCCTCGCAAATTGGAAGGTTTTAGACTTTTTATTATAACTATGCAATTGTGCTTCACATGAAGCTACTTAGATTATGCATTCTTTAAAAAGTAATGACTTCGTAGTATTATCACATGAGGCTACTTAATTAATATATAAATAGATTGTTTCTTATCGTATATAGACTAAAGGTTGATCGCTAATGTGCTTTGAAATTCTATGAGTGAAACAAGAATAGTAAAATATGCAAAAAAAATGAACGAGGGTATTGCATGTTTGGTTACACGTATCTTAAATGAGTGCTTTGTGTTCGTAAGGTGGATATAATCGTGACTCATATCGCATACCCTACACGCATGTGCAATTTTAACGGTACCCACCCACCTATACTGGGTAGCGGTTTTCCTCTTAGATATAATTACTTTATTGATCTCGGCCCCCCAAATAAAAATGATCAAGTTCCACCGCGGACATGAGTCAAGGTTGATACCTCTAGCCTAGAGGTGCTAGAGGTATCAACCTTGACTTATAACTCGTTTACCTATAAATCAGTTGTTTTGGGTTATATTCATCTTAAACTAATCAAACACATCCAGCTAAAAGGTTTAGCTATATATAAAACATGTCCAACTGTTCGAAGTTATTTAAAGCCTATTTAAATGCATAAGATCTCTTAAACAATAGAAAAACATAATTCTACCAATATAGCTTTTGTAATTCACATTTAATATAATCATTGAGGGAATGGTATGTGCAATTAACAGCACCCAAACTTGTTTGCTGTTAGGCTAGAAGAAATGAGCAAGTATGTGCATATGACAAAGTTGGAAGGTTAAAAGTGTAGAGTAAAAAATAAAACTTAGCTAGTGATGCTCCTAATTCTAGAGCTGTCAACATCATATACATCCCCATAATCATTATTATCAAATTTGGATCATGGATAGAAGTTTTGTGGGGTGGTCCAACACAACCCAGTTTGAACCATTACCATAGCCCATGCATTTTCCACCTCTGATGAAGATGAGAAAGTAAACCTACCTGACGACCATCTGGATGGCCATACTTTTCAAAATTTTCACGGGAGATTGGGTCTGTAAGTGCCTGATATGCCTTAGCAATGGACTCCACAAAATACTTGTGGGCATCTGGATCAAAGCAGAATAAGTGCAAGAATCATCAGTAGACAAGTGAAAGATTTGAGCAATCAAAGGTCATGACAACAACATTTAAACGATGATGAAACTTAACAATATAATCAACCTGGATCGGGATTTTTATCAGGATGGTATTGAACAGAGAGTCTCCTATATGCCTTCTTTATTTCAGAATCGGAAGCTCCAGGTTGTAGTCCAAGAATATTAAATGGTTCAAATACTTGAATCTGTATCCATCACACGAAACACCCGATTACATAATTCACAAAAACATATATAAGGAAGGATGCATGCAGTAAACTGCGGCCAACATAACTAGAGAACCAAATTACTTACTTCGCGATTTATATGCTTTATATAGTACACAAGGACGCCCATAATGATCCATAAAAACACCAATGTGAAGTTACTCCATGTTGACAGGTTTAAGATCTGTGAACAAAATCAAGATTAGAAATTCTTAACTTTGAATATATCTTTCATGTATTTGCCAAAAAGTAAAAGAAACTATAATAAAGATACCTTTTTAAATATTGATTTGCGATATTTACCCGACCGGGAGCAAACAGCACACTGACAGTTTATGCTCTTTGCTTTTTTTGAGGCAGCACGACAAAGCTTAATGATTGTATAAGGTACAAGCGGCATAGCAATCATAGTTAAAATAAATATCGGGAAGAGTCCACTATTCTCATCTGATGCACCCATTGTAACTTATACGCGGGTGTCGACTATCCTGTTAATAACAAGGGAAAATTACATGTATCACCCTCAAAACTTGTCAAAATATCATATATACCCAAATACAAGTTTTTATTACATGATGTACAATGATTTTAATGCATGCTTACGTATATACGTTATTTTGCAAAATGTTAGGGGGTAATATGTAATTGCCCCTGATAACAAAATGACATATGTTACCAAAGATTTGCAATCACGTGGCCTTGCAAATTAAATGATACGGACAAGTAAAGTTTCCAAAGCTTTATCGATTCAATATATGAGTACAATAAGTAAGGTCATATAATCTTTGTAATGCCGTAATCCATATAAATGCATTAAAGTGTAGCATGTCTACATGAAGCCCGACTGGCCGACATGGTGATCCAACCCATGCGTGACAGTGTGGTTACCGGATCTTCTTAACAAAACACATAAGCATGTTGAATATAAGATACAACTTACATATATTTATAAATTAAGAAAACTTTTATGTCTACTAAAACTTCTAAACGCAGTTCTATAATCAAGCAACTGATTTAACTGTACAATGCTAAAACAAATCAAATCATATAAATCTGTTTGTAATAAACCCGTACAATTCATTATGCATATACACTAATCAAAAGCCCTAATGATTTAGAATGAATCTAATTCTAACCAATTCATTATTTTTACACAACAATTAAATTGGGTAAATCGCAATAAAAACCTAAATGCTCATCAATTATTAAACATAGAACACAATTCAAACTGATTACGCCTAATGACAGTTCAATTTAACAACAAGATTGAAACTTTACCCCGATCTTTAATTAGGGCACAAAAATAAGATATAGAAAGCGCCAAAGATTAAAACCCATGAAAACCCTCAGTTACACAGTTGATAAACTACTTACACACCCGAATTGCTTTATAAATTAATGGTGAATTACAAGTAAAGTAAATTTGGATGGGTTTATATGATAGGGATTTACCTATAATAATGAACTTGAGTGATGCAGCGATTGAATTTTAGGGCAAGAATGTCAAAATAGAGAACGAAGGTTTTTGTGCAGTGAGCGTCTCTTCTTGCTGATGTTGTAATTCAGTGTGCTAGAAAAAAGTATTAACCGGATGCGTTACTGGGTGTGTTTGGACATGACATTTGAAAATAGTGGGTGTTTGGTATCGGATCATTGGGTTATATTTATCTTTTATATTTACACCTTACAAAAAGTTTAGAGCACTCCCAACATGGAAATCGATTACCAACCGGTTTACCAACCGATTATAATTTGATGCCATTGGTCAAATCACTTCTCAATCACTTTGATTTTAAACCGAATAACCGATTACTAATCGGTTTGAAATGTGGGTCTGTGTGCTTTTTTTATATATAGAAATTGTAATATATTGGTATATATGGTGTCAGTAAATAAAGTAATTAGTCATTGATGGCAGTGGGTAATCGGTTATGAATCAGTTTTAAATCAGTTGTAAAAATTTGATGTGGCTTTGATGTAGCGGAAGTGGTTCAACCACAGTTTGAACTTGAGAATGTCCATACACTTTTCATTATAAATTTAAACTATTAAAGATTGAGAAATAGTCTACTAAATCAAATAATTTACATACTCAATATTCACTATCATTCATTATTATTATTATTATATCTTATGACTATTTATATCCTGAGATCATATGAAATTGTTTTAACTATTATGGCGAATTATATATTTTTCAACTTAATTATGTGAAACTCTTCTAATAACAATTGCTTGATAATAGTGATAGGTTTTCTGTTTGCATATATTCAAAATACGAACATACATTTGAGCTAATCCCTACATTATTGTTTTTTAAAATCACCATCGCGATCGACATTATTCATTAGTATTGTCATGTCCTGCCGCATTGCGCTGATTAATTTATTATAGGTGTTTGGATTAACTTGTTTAATAAGCGTGTTACTTAAGTTAATTACTATGATGTCTCCTAGTTTCTAGCTTCAAAATTTAATTTAGGGTTATTAGTTACCTTTTTTCACAAAAGAGAAATGAAATTATAAAGCTTGTAGAAAAAAATATTATACATACATTTTGATAAACTTACTAATCTACAGTTTATAAACTATGATTATAAATTGTGAAAATAAATTTCTACAATCATCCTTATATTAATTTATATTTTCTTTGCTTTGTAGAATAACGAAATGATCTATTTAAGTTATTCATTACATTACAATTATAATCAAATATAAATGTCAACACAAAATAAATCAAAATTTAATTGTGAGTCAGTTAAAAAGACTCATAGCACAATAGAAGCTGAAAGAGTTACTAGTATTTAGCTTTAGAATCACAATTGATCAATTGCCCAAATTAAAAAAAGAAAAGAAAAAACGACTTTAGAAGTCATTTTCTTTGTTAGTGTAGAGAAAAGACATCCACACAATTAGAACTTATAAAACTATCCTCACTACAAACTCTTATCTTCGTTTTGCTTACGAAATACACGGGATGGATGGATAGTGGGTTTAAGAGTTTTTGTTCTTCTTAATCTTCCTCCTTCTTAGCTCATTTTATTGGAAAACCTATCAATAAATACCAAAGGGCTTGTTAAGTTTGAACTTCTAAATTTCGCATAACATGTTAGTATGTCTTGAAAAATAATGATGTAAGTATCATCGAAAATCAAAATTTCAAGCTTTTATTATTTGATGTCATGTGCACGCTAACCATATATGAAGTTTCAAACACTTGACGGTTTTTAATTTAAACATATTAAGATGACAAAATAAAACTACGATATAAGAAAAGGGCAATTACATGCAGCTAAACGGCACGAATCAATTGTGCAGTCACATATAACATAAGGATTAAATATGTACATTTAAAAAGTCAAGGGGCTAAAAATGTAATATATAAATATTAATTATATTTACAATTGATCAACATCATTAAACTTTTATGCAGTTGGCAGCGCCAGTTATTAAACCAAAAAGTGTAACTATTCCGTGCAACTAAATTGTAAAGATCAATTGTGCAGTTAACTATGACTTAGGGACCAAATATGTATATGTAAAAAGATAAGGGGTTAAAAATGTTATATATAAATATATTTTTTTTATTTCCTACTAATCAACGTAACCAAACTTAATGTTTCTAACGGAACCAATTATTAGCCCATTAGAAAATATATTACATGATAGCTAAAATCTTATTCTTACATTGGTCACAAACACATATCTTAAATTATATATAGGAAAAATGTTTATAATATCATCAATTTAGATCAAACTTAATTAATCAATTAAGCCCCTCTATTTTAATTAAATTAAATATAAAGCCTTTATTTTATTTAAACAATCAACATCCGTGTGTATATACTGATTTCATATCCAGTTAGCATAATAATTAAATTTCTTAGCTATTCTAAAAATTAAAGTATAGAGGATAACAAATAAAGGTAAAATCGGATAAATCAAATAATATCTATGCAGGTAAATACTTCTAATTTTTATATATAATAAATTACATTCAAAACTTAAATCGGTTAAAAAATAATAGATGTGATAGAGTGAATTACAAGGTTAATTTTTTGGGGGTTAAGACTCCTCCCATCCCACAGTCGGTTCCCATTGGTAGGGGTGAGTATGGGTCGGTTTAGGTCGGTTAAGACCCAAAACCGAAACCATCATCGAAATTTCAGTTAACTAAAATCTTTAACTGATCGGTTTTGGTTAAATATTGGTTCGGATATCGTTTAACAATTGTGGGTCGGTTAATTTTCGATTTAATCGGTTAATAACCACCGGGGTGATCAAATACTTGATTCAATCCCACAAATTCACATATCAAAGGATTAGGTAATACTACGAAGGTTAATGAAAAAAAATATGTTTGAATAACCGAACCCATGGTGTTGCTTAAATTCTACATGATTTATATTGATGTACAGCTCCGGTATGTAGTAACTTTGGAAGGTGTTAATGAAATAGAGGTTGGTAGACTGCGTCGTTGTGTTTATGTAATATTATTAAGAATAAGTTAACAGAAAAATGCATGCAAAAGTATATTAGATGTCAACGGTTTAGGTTATAAGGCCTAACATATTGGTAACCATTACATTTATAAATTGTTATCAGTTATGTCCTCGGTGTAATTCAGGTATGGAGACTTCGTTCCACGTTTTTGTTGTCTGTCAACTTGCTTGCGAAGTCCACTCTTTTCTTGTTTCATGGCTCCGGTTTGATATTCCTCTTGCTAGTCCCATAGAAGTGCTGGAGTGGCTTGATAATTTGCATGCTTCCAGGATATGTAAAAGAGTTTTGGAAGCAGTCTTTTTTGTTTGGTGGTGGGCGCTCTGGAAGAATCGGAATCAAGCAATGTTCAATGATAAAGTCCCTTCTAGTGCTGATGTTTTTATTTCGATTGTATCTTTGTCTTATTTATGGTTGTTGAATAGGTGTAGGGATTCCACTATCTCATGACTGATATGGTCGATGAGCCCTAGCTTCTTGTTGTAATTGATTTTGTTTTCTTCTTTTCGGTGCCTTGCCGGTTTTTAATAAAGTTTGCCGTTCAAAATTTTTTTTAAAAATTGTTATCATTTTAGGCATGAAAAGTAACCACATGAATGGAGTAATTCCTAAGTGTATGTATGTTAAGTCTATTATCTACTTTAAGGATTTATTAATGTATATAACTATATATACATACATATATATGTATTAAGTGGGGCGGGTCGGTTTATTTGGGTCGGTTTTGAGACAATAATCATAACCATAACCGATCTAATCGGTTAATCGAAAATCAATAACCGAACCGTCGGTTAATGGTTTGGGTCGGTTATTTTGGTTCGGTTAATCGGTTAATTCGGTTATGGGTCGGTTTTTCGGTTTTGTTCCTCACCCCTACCCATCGGTTAGTAAGTGACGGGGATGACACGGGTCCGTCACTTCGTCTTGTCGGTTCATCTCGTCACCAAACCGAAGCTCCGTCTTTTTTTTTTGCTTTTTTTTTTTTTGCTTTTTGTGTGTGCAATATTAAAGGTAAATTGGTAAATGCGGGACTCAAAAGTTAAAGTGACTAAGTAGGGATGAGAGTGATCAGTTAGTTTTATGAAAAAGCCAATGTGGCGCTGATGTGGCTCCGTCAGTTTCAGTCGGTTTGTTCTAGGGTTGGTAGGAGTATAATAGACATACTTGGTATTCTATTTTGCAAAAATGTAAATTAATTTAATAAACTATAAATTATATTAAAGTGAGTTATACTTTCATATAAGTTACTTAGACTAATTTACCTATAAGTTACGAGTTAAGTAATTTAGTTATTGATCTAGTACTGTAATAAGTAAAGTAAAATGATATAAAATGATTCAGTATATGGTCATCAAATTAACAAACTGAACAAAGTAATACGGAGTATTTCGAACTTCGAAGAGAACTTGAAAATCCAGTGTTTAATTTTTTGGCGGCCACTTGCAGAATCAGATCGGCTTTCAAACTGTCTCCCTCTCGAGTCTCGACCGTACAGATTACAGTCTCTGCCCATTATCGGTTTTGGCCATCCCCGACTTGAGGTATTGTTGTTGTAATCGCTTTTTTAAATTCTAAATTTGATTGCTATCTTTCTAGTTGTTAATTACTATTAGATAACCTCTGATTTCTCCTTCATCTAAGGGTTTAGGGTTTGTTAAGAAAGTTGAAATCTTGGGGGAATATTCGAATGTTATCATTAAGTTAGGTCAGCTAGTTAGGGTGTCTGAATTGCTGATATGTCCATAGTGTGAGATTAGGACAAACACTAATGTTTAAATATTTTTCCTGTTTTGGGGGAAGCTTTAGAACCCTAGGTTACTGTTATGTCTTTGAATTCCTTTATGCTACGCTAATTTCCTAATCAAATCACGCTTAATTCGTTTTGTACCAAGGTTTAGTTTATAGTATATATATAATTCTAATAACTTTATTCGAATTCAGTCAATTTGTGCTGTGGGCAAGTTAGTTACATTTTCTGATGCCGAAACGGAAGGTGGCGAAGAAGACTAACAAACAGCCTGCGACATCTCATGTGAATAATGACACTGATACAAATGCGCTTCCGGAAGAAAATGCATATACTGACCAAGCAGGTATCTGATATTTACTCTATCCACATATTTTCATTTTCCAGTGCCGGTGTAGTTTTGGGTTATGAAAGTACAAGAACACATTTTGGTACTTAATTAGTAATGATTTACTGCTTTGATCAATTTTTTGTTAAGAAAATTTACGGTTTAAAGGAAATTTATATTATTTAGGTTCTGGATGTTTGTTTCGGACAATTGTCAGTACTATCGCTTTGTTGAATGCACTTATAGATATATAGTTGGATCTAGGAGACACCTCAAGTAGCGAGTATGTCTAAGCCATGTGAAAATGGGTATAACATTTTGACTTTTTAGAGTTCGAGTTTGCTATCATCAACATTTGAATTTGACATGTAGTCATTCTACTCTTAAAATCACTCAAGAGAGTAGTTTTCACTGCCACAAAGATGCTATTTTATTCGTGAATCAACTATTTTTCATCATCTATCATCATTTCATAGTACTCCTTTTTAAGAGGAAAATAAACATGCTGTATATGTTCTCTTATGTCATGCCATTATTCAGTTAATCGCCAGACTGCTGCGATCAGGATGATGCGGGATGTGGAAATTGAAAGATTAGTCACTGCTCTGCGCTTGCTAAAATCCAATACAAGCAAGGAACAACAACAGGCTCCATTACTTCAATTCTTTGAGGAGCATCTTTCAAACCTTAACGTGTCACAAACCAAGAAAGATGGACCGATTGAAGTTACATGGAAAGCTAAGGATGATGGCTTATCCATGAACATAGCTGATGGAGGAAACATGATGTCTTCGTTTCTGCAACATATGTCCATGGCTTATCCTGATCATTCTACTGTAATGCCATCTCTTGGTGGTTTTGAGTTTTCAGGTAAAGTTGGTATATTTTCTAGTGGTTTGAGTTTACATAATATGCATATGCATACTAGTTGACTTATTTGTAATATTATATTGGTGGCAGGGAAAACAAGCTTCATTGGTGCTGATACTTTACAGATGAAGGATTATGTATGTCCTTATGTACTGATTTTTTTTATTAAATTAATTTATCAGCTGCCATTCATCTAAATTTGATACATTTAATTTATTGTGTGTTTCTATTATCTATCTCATGCTTTAGGTTCTAGAAGAGCCATCTGACACTCATATTCCTGGTATTGAAGATTCTATGCAAACTCCAGGGGTATGCTGCTCTAAATTATTTTTGGATGTATGTTTAACAGTAGACATTGCCAATAGAAACTACATATTTCCTGTGTCGTATTATTTTTCGTCGCCGAGTAACAATTGTAACGAACAGTAATGGTGGCTTTCTGGTAATTTTCAAAAAGAAATCTGATTAGTGGAGCATGGGCCATGTTTCCTTGATTTTCAGGTGTTTGATACCAGGAGTTGTTATGATTGCAGGTTACTAGCCAGAGGTTGTCTGTTGGTATGACACCTAAAACTTTAAGGCTTCCAAAACAAGGTGAGATGCTATTGTCGGTTCATGGTTCACCCCTTGGTGTTTACAAGGAAAACAACATGGATGCAATACACGGTAATATATTCTAAAGACTATCTCTGTGTACATTTAATTATTGCTTCATGTTCCCGGACGATTCTTAGTTGTTTGTCTTTTGAACAAATTCTCATGGTTATTTATTGACTCAACCATCAGAGACTTATCTTGGTTTGTAATGATTAAATTAAAAATCTGCAGAGACCGAAGAAGAATGAGGCGTTGCCTGCAAATTACCGAATTAGGAAGAACGGAAATGTTAAAGTTAGTGCACTTCCATTTCGAGTTGTACAGCTCTGTATCTAAATATTAATTGCAAGGTCCCTTAGAGATATTGCTACACTGCAATTTATTGTATTATAAAAATGCATGTTGCTTATTGTTTCTTATCAAGCTACTTCCTTTTTTTGCATTTAGTTTTGCTGTAAACATTAGTCCCCTCTCTCTGAAGATTTTTGAATTGATTATGCTATTAGTTGCTCATTGTTTTCCATGCATATGGAAAGCAACCTGAACAACATCCAGTGATATTTATGATCAAACATGAGAAGTGTATGGAAAATTCCGAAAGAAATGAAATATCATTTAACTTCACACAATAATTCAACACTTGAAGTTGGAGGTGGCAAAATGGGAAGGTTAGGTAACAAATTGAAACAGGTTTCTTGGAAAACGTTGATTTTACTGGCCCATGCCCACTCTATAGACATTATGTGGAAGGCAACTCTAAGGACAAGTTGAAACACCTTTGAGTTCAAACAATTAAACAAGTACTCTAATAGACAAAACACCTTTTGTTTTCCCTTTTCTGAAATTATGTATTAATAATGTTCTATTTATGATGAAAGAAATAATAATAATAATAATAATTGAATGTTTAAACATGTTTGGAAGAATGTACACATCATGGTTATATCAGGGGAGACTTTGATCTGCTCAACATGTGTCATTAATAACAATTTTGTTAAAATCGACCCATTTGACCCAGAAGAGGTAAACCATAACCAAAATCAGCCCGTTGACCCATAAAGGAGTTGAAATTGTCACATGAGCCCGTGTCTACTGAAAATACACCTAGGAGTTTGTAGCAGTCTTAGCTACTTAAGACTTGGGTTAACCTAGACTTAAAGCACAAGAACCATGTCCAAGTGACCAAATCCAGATAGGTGAGCATCATTTGCAAAGATCATAGTATTCAATTTCTACCACAAACAATTAATAAAGTACAAGACAGCTGCGATATTGAACCCAATGACAATCTGAATGATACCAAATCTATTATGGAATACCAACTATATATGCAATTTCTTGCATCTACACATATCTGCTGACATATTCGAATTAATTTTGGTAGTAATAGCGTCTTGATCAGCTCATGAAGTCCCGAGTGCCCTAGAGCTTTTAGAAAAAACCCCTTATTTGGGACAATACCATCTCTATCCATATGTTTCAACAGCTTTTGCAATAGCTCCTTCATGTTTGCTTTGGTGTAGGATTAATAAAGAAGTTTGTAAGTAGAAGAATCTATACAAAATATCCCAATATTACAAGCAGTCCCAAACAGCTTATCTGCTTCAATTGGCAAACCATTCAAGCAGTAAACATTGAGCATAGCATTCAAAATTGACACCTTTACATGCTTTTCCGACTGTATCATCTTGTTGTATATTCCCCTGGCCTTTGTAGCACAATCACAACATCCATACATCATAATCATACATTCATACGTGGTCAAATTTGATGCGTATCCCATATCTGTTATCTTCTGAAAAACCAACTCTCCTTTGTCTCTAAGCTGTGCTTTCCCATATTTTGCTATCACTGAATCATCAGTTGAAACCGCAGGTCTTTCTTTTGACCGCAAAAAGCTCTTAACTTGTTCCATCTTTTCAAATTCTTGCTTTCTTCCATTCGAATCAATCAACAGATTATGACTAATGATATGTGGTTTTATCTGATAACTTTTCACACGTGAAAGTACCACTTCCATTTTACCTACCATTCCTTTTTTCCCATAAGCATCCGTTACACCATTGAATGTGAAAATAGTGCAAACGCTTTCCTCGAGATCATTAAATAAAAACTTCAACCTAAGCAACATGTTTAGCTCAAGCAGATGCTCTTAAAAGAATATTGTATGTGACAAGACTCGGTTTATAGCATTCTGTACCTTTCATTTTATCGAAGTATCCAAGAGCTTTAGATAAAGGAAAAAAGCCTTTAGTTTGTCTTTGGAGTGAAGCTGGGCCACAATAAGGGAGTTGTATACAGAAGTATCAGGTCGGCACCCACTATTTCTCATTTTAGAAAAAGCCACATTGCCATTCGGGTCTGTCCCTTTTTCCCGATCACTGATATAAGGTTTGAATAGACACCATTATCTGCTATGTACCAACGTTCTTTTTGCATCCATCTGACCTTAATATCTATAATATATAACATAATCAGTAAAGCTACCAACAATATCATCCATTTGACCTTAATATCTATAATATACAATATATATCTATAAGCAAATAACCTCGGTGTCCCATTTGACATTGAAATCTAAAATATACAGCATATCTATAAGCAAATAACCTCGGTGTCGAAATCATAAATTTATTTTACAGCTCACTTTATGCTTATACAATGATAAACTAACAAATCTTGATGGCAAAAACATGATACAGAGGGTGTTTGGGAGTGCATATATCAAGTGTTTATAGCTTATTAAACACTTCGGACAGGTTCTTATATTGAGCACACATTTTAAACCATAAGCACTTAAATGTAGGCATTCCCAAACACAAATTTAGTCTAACAAACACGGAAATTTAACACAGATTACTATAAAATGCACATCACCCTCTAAGCAAGCTTCCAACTTTTTACAGAAAAAGGCTAACCTCAAGACATTGTAACCACTTATCAGACTTGCCAAGCTCCTCGGACAGAAGAAAACAATGTTCATTCCTAACTAACTTGACATACTTGTTCAGTGTCGATAGCAATGGCTTGTCACCGACTCACCGGTAAAATTCTTCAACAGTGTCCATACCAATTCATGAGCCTCTGCATTTTCCTCAGACTTTGATAAATTTGGGTCGAATTGTTGAACTGCAGAAAACTGTGTATCTAGTAAAATGAAGAGACCCATTGCATAAATTTGCACTCATTTATCAAAGAGGTGATTACTAGCTCGCTAGGGGGAGTAGCAGATCCAGGAAAAACTTTCCCAGAGGTCGACAGCCACTAGAGGTGGCATGTTATGCAGGTTGGGTAACGGGTCAAAACTGGTTCGTGCCAAAAGGTCAGGCTGATAATAATATATATCTGTCTTTCAAGTAAGTACCTTACATGAAACACAAAGTTGCATTGCAATAAGGTTTATAATACTTTTATGATTACAACTGTGAAATAAGAAACAAGCAAAAGTGCAAAACAACACCAATTAGTGTTACAGATAAAATATCCCACCAACTTTTAAACTATAAAACAAAAATTCATATTGTCGTGAAATATAACAGTTTAAAACCACATTTTTATTTAAAAAAAGTCACTGTCAACTTGAAAACATAAGAAAAGAAGTTTTTTTAAAAAGAATTAAAAAACAAAAACAGTTCTTACAAACCCAGAGAACGCTACTTCAATAGAATTCATATATTTAAATTAATCAAATTTTAGGTAACATAGAACTGCAATCGTCATTATTATTAGCTAAACATTTATGCTTCATCACTGTACCTGGTATTACAGTTCATGATGTTTTGGTATGGACTATGGAGATTGGGTAGGAAATTCTGAAAATCGAGACGAGAAACGGAGAAAGCACAGAGGGAAGAAATCAGCAACGAAACTTTTTGGGCTGATACTTTCTTGTTTCGGGCCTAGAGCATTGATCAGTCCAACTGCATTTTAAATCCCAATTAGGCCCATTTCAATATACAGATCAGATCCAACCTACAAAATGGTTCAAAAAAGTAGAATAAGCCCAAGGGATGAGGGATTTATGCCAACTATTGATTGATCAAGTTATTACCTTTTATGATTTTAACATGTTGCTACTACCGCTACTATGATTCATGTGATTCGTGTTTGCTCTTTAATTTTGTTGAAGTATCCATCAACAAATTTTTTTTCCTTATCGAAAAACGAAACAAAACGCTAGAGTTATGTTAAGAAGCAACCAATTCTAGTTATGATTGAATAAAACACAAAGTAGTTGAAGACTAAGGAAAACACCAGATATATGACAAACTTACCTGTTGTTACTTGTTAGGGCTTGTAGGGAAATCCTGTTGTTACGGAGGATTTCATCAAATGAGAAATGAGAAACCCGATGTTTGGGCCAATTCCTTATTCTTCTGGGCTGAAGGCCATGATAGTCCAACTGCATTATTATACATAGTTCGAGACTTCGAGTCAAAGTGGCAAACCCGTGCTTATAAATGAATTGTCTAATAACCTATATTTACGATTTAAGTTACGATCCTATAATAAATTACGACCTAACATGTTTTTGTGAAGTAGAACGGTAAGATCGTACGATCCTACGATCAAGATCACGATCTTGATAACCTTGCTAATAACTTCCATCATGCTGGTCGAACTTGATTCACTACATTCTTTGTTAAATAATCAATCGATCAATATCTTATTATTTATATTTTTTTGTTAAATAGTCAATCGAACTTGATAACCTGTTGTTTTGAAAAAAACGATTAAAATGTTAGGTTTTGTTTCTTTACGAAGCACTGATTGATGATTGAACGAAAAATAAAGTAGTGGAAGACTAATATAGGAAGACACCAATCATATATATGACACGTTTGCAAGAAAAACTTTGAGTAATTGGAAAATATTTGGCTTGTAGAAAATCCGATCTATGCCATTATGCATGCGACGTGCTCTATGTGGTGGGTATCCTTGACTTCTTTGTAGTGGGCACACTTTTTGTGTCATCTGTTAATAAATTATTTATAATTCGTATTCATATTTTTAGTTACCTAAAATCAAATAACATGCATGGGTAAACATTAAATAACCCAGCTTGATTAAATAATTAATTAACTTCCACAGTAGGAACATAAGTCAAGCTAAGTGATATGCTTATCGAAAGAGATACGAAGATCGCTAGATAATCAGCTTAATTTATATACTCCATATTGGAAAACAAAAAATAAAATTTATCATAAACCGTGATCGATATTTACAGCAGAAAACAATACTAATATAAAAAAAATTAAATAATCAAGAAAGAGATTGATTAGTGATAAGTTCTCCACTACTATCGAAGTGATAATAATTAAGTAAAGGAGAATCGGTTAATTTCCAATATGACAGCTCCAGTGTATGCATGATATACAGTTGAACTGAAAGACCACCACACATATATATGCATGCACCTTTGATATATTCTTTGAACTTGCATACAACTACACCATTTGTTGGATAGGACACCCATCTCGATCACCAAACTTCATCATCAAAATCACGAATATATATATTAATCATCTTAGCCTTTTAGGACTTAAATTCCCAACCTCTTGACCAATGACGTATCCAGAAATCCAAGTGACCCGTAGCACAATTTTTTTTCATAGTATTAAATAGATAATTTTTTCATGAACATATACGATTTTTTTAGAAATTAGTATTTTAGAATAAATAACATATAAAATGGACTAATCATTTATCAAACCAGTAGCAGAACTTGTTTGGACCTGTAGCAATAGCAATAAAATCTACATTTTCTATAGAAATTACACTTCGCATGACAAACGGACCCATAACAAGCGCTACCCCTAATTTCTACATGGCTCCGCCCTGCTCTTGACTGAAAGGGAACAGGATACCATAAAGCAACAATGGCCATTTGGTAAATGAAGTAGATAATATCCAGTCCTACACATAGATAGCTTCTTATAGTTTTCTTTCAGTCAATTGGATTTCAATTTTTCTCCCTAGATTTCAACTAAACAACAACAATTATGCTCTTCTCATCCTTTCCTCAAAAAGTAGTTCTGGTACTTATTCTTCTCGTTCAAATGAATGGAGTTGTCTTCGGTTCTAGTGTCCATGAAGACCATGTTGCATTACTCGAAATCAAATCCAAGATCATAGAGAACCGTCAAAGTGCTTTGGGATCATGGAATGGTTCTCTTCCTTTATGCCGGTGGGAAGGAGTGACATGCGGTCGCCGACATCAAAGAGTCACAGGCTTAACTCTATCCGACAATGGTTTAGTAGGAACTTTATCACCTTATCTAGGCAATTTGAGCTTCCTCAAAGACATTAGGATTACCGACGGCCAGCTTCACGGAACCATCCCTCCAGAGATAGGTCGTTTATACCGGTTAGAGACACTGTCATTTTACAACAATTCACTAACGGGAGAAATCCCGGTGAATATATCTAGTTGCTCCAAACTATGGTTTATTAACTTCTCCAGGAATATGCTATCGGGGAAAATTCCAAATATCTTTAGTTCTCTGTTGATGATCACTAAGTTGATCTTAGATTCAAATAACTTCACAGGTGGGATTCCACCATCCATTGGCAATCTCACATCTCTCAAAGAGATGTATCTTTCTTATAATCCAATTGGAGGGAGCATTCCCAGTTCATTTAATCGGTTGGAAAACTTGCAAGTATTAGCCCTTGGAGAAAACGGTCTCAGTTGGAACTTTCCCCTCATCCTTATTTAACCTTTCCATGTTACAATACTTAAATTTTCCAGAAAACCAACTTCATGGCAGTTTACCCCCAAACTTATGTTTAAAGCAACCTCATCTTCAAAGACTAGAAATACATTCTAATTACTTCACTGGATTCCTTCCACCCTCAATATCAAATTGTACGGAGCTCGAAAGCTTTGATGTTGGTCAAAATAACTTCACTGGGGAAGTAGCTAGTGATTTTGGAAACCTCCAATATCTCAAATGGGTAATACTTGATTTCAACAGTTTCGAAAATAAAGGTCTTGATGGCATGAAATTCTTCAATTCTTTGTCCAACTGTAGCAGTTTGGAAGTTTTGTATCTTGAGAACATCCGACTAATTGGGGTGCTACCAAACTCGCTTGGGAACTTCTCATCCAACCTATCGGAGATAGGTGTTAATAAGAATTATATCTCAGGTCACATCCCGCCATCTATAAGCAATTTGTTAAGCCTAACTTATCTTGATCTAAGTTCAAACTACTTCACAGGCATGATTCCTGAAAGCATCGGAAAGCTTCAAAATTTGGAAGATTTGTATGTTGAAGATAATGCTTTCACTGGAATCATTCCTAGATCCATAGGAAACTTGTCTTTACTAACAGAGTTAAAGTTAGACGAAAACAAGTTGGAAGGCACTGTACCCTCGACTATTGGCGGTTGCAAAAAGTTGGTATATCTAGATGCACATGGAAATAACCTCGAAGGAAATGTACCTAAAGAACTACTCCAACTGTCCTCGCTTTCCATTTTACTGAACTTGAGTCAAAACAACCTGTCTGGAGTACTTCCACTAGAGATCGGCAACCTGAAAGTCTTAGGAAAACTTGATATGTCTAAGAACCATTTATCGGGTGAACTTCCAAGTAGTTTTAGCAGTTGCATCAGCCTTGAATACCTAGACCTTTCAGGTAATTTCTTGCATGGATCGATGCCAGAAGCATTGGATTCTATGAAAGCCCTCGAATATATGGATTTGTCACATAATAACTTTTCTGGACGTATTCCAACATATTTAAAACAAATTGCTTTGAAGCATTTAGACCTTTCATACAATAACTTTGAGGGAGAGGTACCTGTTGAAGGTATTTTCACCAACACAAGTGCAATATCCGTCATTGGGAACCATAGACTTTGTGGCGGAATAGCAGAGCTTCATCTATCCAAATGCACAAAAAACGACCCCAAAAGAAATAGAAAGCTTTCTGTTGGTGCTGTTGTAGCAATTTCACTATCCTCCGCTGTTGCCCTTCTAGCCATGCTTTCATTTATCTTGTTTTGTTGTTGTATAAGAAAGAAAAGAGATAAACCATTAGAATCAATAGTTGAATTTAAGAAGATTTCGTATAGAAGGCTTTTCAAAGCGACCAAAGGGTTCTCTTCAGAAAATCTGATCGGTACAGGTAGCTTTGCTTCGGTTTACAAAGGAGTTCTTGATGAAAAAGGCTTGACTGTGGCTATCAAAGTATTAAACCTTCAACAACGAGGAGGCGTTAAGAGTTTCAAGGCTGAGTGTGATGCCTTGAGAAATATCCGTCATCGCAACTTGGTGAAGGTCATTACTTCTTGCTCAAGTCTTGATTTACAAGGAAACGATTTCAAAGCTTTGGTGTATGATTTCATGCCTAATGGTAGTTTGGAGAACTGGTTGCATTCAAGGCATCATATGCTAGATATTGTTCAAAGAATCAACATTATCAAAGATGTTGCTTGTGCTCTTGATTATCTACATTGTCGTTGTGGAAATGTTGTTGTTCATTGTGATTTGAAGCCGAGCAACATTTTGTTGGATGCTGATATGGTTGCTCATGTTGGAGATTTTGGACTTGCGAAAATTCTTAACATTGAACATGTTTCAGAAGCAAACAATAGTAGCTCAAGTCTTATCAGAGGAACAATTGGGTATGCTCCTCCAGGTAAACTAAGGCCGGATCACTACTATATTTATATGTTTTTGTTATTTCAATCTACTTTATACAATAAAATTCAATTAACTCAACACAAATTGTAGAATATGGACTTGGAAATGAAGTATCGACAAGTGGGGACATATATAGCTTCGGGATCCTATTGTTAGAGATGTTGACAGGGAAAAAACCTGTTGATCCAATGTTTCAAGATGAGCTAAGTTTGCACTCGTATGCTAGAAGCGCTCTGGCTGGTGGTTTTGTGCTTCAGATTATGGATCCAATGCTTCTGAATGAAGATGTCAATGAAAATAGTTTGATTTCATTGGTGGAAATTGGAGTGCAATGCTCTTCTGCGTCTCCACAAGATCGAATGGATATCGAGATCGTTGTTCACGAGCTATTTTCTATAATGTGATTTGTTAAATTGATTCTCATCACTGAAAGTGAATTACAAGGAAAGATTATAGGAGTATCAGAATTGTATACAAGTAATCCTTTACCCTAACTAATTGCTAACTTATAACTATGTACGCATGGAGTTATTGCTTCTGAATCCACTTAATCGTACATTATAATTAACTTCTATCATAGTCGGTCATCATTTATTTATAGTATTTGTAAATCACCTGTAACGTATATATAATAGGGAACTATTTGTACTAGTACTAACAATAAATTACCTATCATCAATTTTTGTTTCTTTGTATAAATGACTTCGTCGCTCCCAACGGTAACCGGTTTTCTTAACCGGTTACAAACCGATTAGTTTTAGTGGTGCCAATGATAACAAATCACTTCATCATGCAACCGGTTGAAACCACTTAAGTGGTTCAAACCAATGTTTTTAAAACCGAAAACCGAAATGGACCGGAGGAACCTTCGGTTCCGGTCGAACCGGTCCAACCGGTCTGCCCAAACCGCCCAAAACCCGCAAGATTTTTAAAAAAATATACAAAAACCGGTTTAACCGGTCCGGTTCTCGATTGGACCGCCCGGGTTTGACCGAACCGTCCGGTTCGTTGACCGGTCAAACCCTGGTCAAAACCGGTTTTGTACCGACCGGACCCCTTCCGGTTGAACCGGTCCGACTGGTCCGGTTCATCCGGTTTTAAAAATATTGTTTCAAACCACTTCACAAATCACTTAAAATACTGGGACCCACATGCTTTTAATTTGTTTTCAAGTGTTTAAATATTAAATAAAGTGGTTAGGAAGTGATTAAACTGTTGGCACGGACGAATCAGTTTTGAATCAGTTGATGAAAAACTGATATGACACTGACAGAAGTAGTTAGGAGTGGTTCAACCACGTTTGGAAAAGGTCTCGGTAACAATTTCATGTTCCCATGTAATGTAAATGCGGGTAAAAATTAGAAAAATACTCCATCTGTCCCAAAATTATTGTCACCCGACAAAAAACACGCAGTTTAATAAAAACATAATTATTACTGTTTTCTCTTTCTTACTTTTTGCAGAATGACAGTTTTACCCTTAACCAATTAATTACTTCGTTCTTAAAAGAGTGTAATAACAATTTTAATTAAGGGTAATATGGTAATCACGATTAAACTTTACTATCTATTTTTGAAAGTGAACAATTAAATTGGGACGTCCGAAAAAGGAAACAAGGACTATTATTTTGGGACGGAGGGAGTATAATATAATAAAAATAATTACTCCAAGAGTGTTAGCAACACAAACGGACCTTCGAAACCTATATATATATATATATTTCCGCAAATCATCGATACTCTGTTTTCTTTATTACTTACTGCATCTATCTAATTGAATATTCATGATAACCAAAATCCTTCTGTGATAAAATGTATGCTAGGGTTTCAACTTTTGATTTGAAGATATAAGACTCATCCTGTATATAATTATTACTTACACTTATAGAGGGCGGTTATTGGGCTCGACCCCTTAACCTACGCACGGTACACACCAATCAGGACCGTCAAAAATAACGTTCCTTACTTTACGATATTAAAATTTAAAAGGGTAAAAATGTAATTTTACACCTCCGTGTAAATTATAATTTAACGTCGTTAAAACAATTCCGTTACATCATTTAAAAACCTAAACCTCTGAAGAACCCTAATTTCAAAAAAACCCAAATTACAGCGTGTGTTCAAACTGAAATTCTCTTCGAAATCTTATAATATGAAGGATAAAATCAACAAGAACATCAAAGATGCTGCTGATTTACCTTCAAAACGTTAGTTAATTGCATCTAATTTTGTTTCATTTTTTTGAACTCAATCATAATAATAATTGAAGTTATTTTTGTTTCAGGAAGTAATACAATCAGCATTTCTTTCAAAAGAACCTCAAGGATTTCGCCGTTAACTATCAACATAGAAGAGAATTCTTCAGATTCTGATTGTAATTCTTCACGAGGTAATGTTTTAAATTGCTGATTATGTATTGTAACCATTAATTAGTATTGATTTTGATCTGTTTGTCTCAATAATACATGATTATGTATGGTTAAATTTGTGATACATGATTGTGTATCAAAAAGCTTGTTATCAGTATTTTATCACCTTGAGTTGTATTATGTATCAAAATAAGAAACATATTTTACAACAAATAATATTTTACAAAATCGTGTATTATGTATCAAAAAAATAATTATATGTTTTTAAAAATTGTGAAGTGGTAAAAATATGTACCGTATGTCATTAAAGTCGTGTATTGTGTATATTATTGTATGTTTTTATCATTCATCATTAATTGAAATGACAACAATTAATGATTGTGTATCAACAATTAATGATGTGCCTATTGATACATGATTGTGTATCAAATGTTTATTATCACTTTCTTTTTATGATTTTGAGCTGTATTGTGAATCAAAAATATTATTAAACGTTTTTGAAAAATTGTGCAGTTCTACAAAATTTGTTATGTGTATTGTTGGACAATTAATGATTGCGTATCACAATACTTATGTTTCTGATTGTACACACTTAGCATCAATTTAAATGGTTTTTTATACAATTGCATCAAAATTTATATTGCAGGAACTATAAAAGAAGTCAGTGATTTTGGAAATGAAAGAAGTTCACCAAAGACAACTTCACATACAAAAAATAAGATCAAAATGATCAAATCAGTGCAACCAAAGAAAAAAGTGGAGTTGTCTTTAGCTAAAAAGATTAAAAAGAATTCTGATACTGAACTTAGAATCAAGTCTAGGTCACCACTCAAGAGTATGTTTAATGTATTGAACGGATTATCTGATTTGGAAAAGAATGCTTTAAAAGAAATGGGTTTTGAAACAATGATAAACTTCCCTTTTTATGAAATTCCAACAAGATTGAGTTATCTAGTTGTAGATAACTTCAAAGAAAATGATTGTACTTTAAAAATTGGAGATACATATGTTAAAATAACCAAAAATACTATACATCACGTTCTTGGTATACCAAATGGTTTACGACCTATAAATGCATTGGATGCAACCACAATTGAAGATCCAGTCACTAGAGCATGGAGAAGACAATTTGTTAATAATCAAAAACCAAGGATTTCTTTAAAAGATGTAGCTGATGTTATGCTAGTTCAAGAAAGATGTGATGAAATGTGGAAGTTGAACTTTTTGATATGGATTTCACAGGAGGTATCATGTTTTAGAATTTGTATTCATATAATAAATATGTATATATATATGTATGTTATATATTGTGTATTTATATATATGTTTGTGCGTATATATATATATATATATATATATATATATATATATATATTTAGATTATACTTATTAGGGTTGAATGCTACACAATATTCATGTTAGATTTTTGTTATTATGGATTTCACATGAGGTATTATGTTTTAGTATTTGTATTCATATATATCTTCATGATTTATCTTCTCTGAATGTATAATTAGTTAGGTTTTGATCGATACACAATGAACATGGATTCATTTTTTTAAATTAATATCTTGCCAATAAGTAGGGACCTGACTGCAGCTGCAAATGTCAATGAGTGGCCTGAATTTACTGATTTGGATACCTACAAGCCTGGTTACTTAAGTTTAGCCTAAAATCAGGGGTTTAGTTTTTGATACATAAGTTTACCTGATTTAGTTTAGGAACCAATTTCATAACATCGAATTGTTTACCTTATTTAGTTTTTCTAAATACAAGTATCAAATTATAAATACAATTATGAAATCAGTTCGTTGTCATCAAATTGGTAAAGTAGCCTTTACCTTATTTAGTTCATAGCACTTTTATAAGTAGCCTGGTTACCAATTATGAGATTTATAGTAGTGTACGACGTCGTGAATTTACTGATTTAGTTGTTGATACTTGAAATTGAGATCCAATTGGAATAACATATCTATCTCATGATATGTTCAGAACTAGACATGGTTTCATTTAGATAACGAATTTTATTGCAAGTGAATTTTATTGGTTGGGAGTTTTTGGTTTCTATTTTAGTTTAAGGAGGATTTGTTTTCCCATTAACGCTATAGGGTCTTATATATGCTATGAACTTTAACTTTAGGTAGCAGATCGAGTTTTCTTAGTAATAGTGCGTTTATGTATGGCTGAACCTAATCATGAAGCTAATTCCATAATTGACAGTTTAAATAGTTTAGATACCTTAGAATGTATCTAATTACGCTGTTAATGGTGTTGATTAAAAGGTTAAAGCTGAAGTCAGCCTTGGTGGATCCTCACATAACTCCTTGAATGACTTGGTAGATTTCATTTTGTCATTGTGATTGTACCTTCTAAGACTTCATGTAGTTCCACTTCCCAGCATCACGAAGTTGAATTTTATAGTATCATCTAGACTCATAAGTCATATGGGTCAAAAGTCCCTTATGTTCTTTGTTATGAATAAAACATAACAGCTCCTTTACTTCAGAAACTTATATTAAATTGCAAAATTAATCAATTATTATTAACAATCCTTTCAGATACTAAGTAATTCAAATACGTTTCATTAGATACCTTTGGTGTTCTGTCCTTCAGAATACCATAGTTTGAAACCTGCATGTCCTTTATATGTTTGGTAAAATGATAGTTTTATCTTTCCTTATGTATCGTCTTGGGCAATTTTATTATTATTTTTTCTGTAGAAAAATGACAAATACAATTGAAAATGTGAGTACCACACCCTGTATCCAGAACCCACGAATTAGAAGTTGTAGTATTGTGGAGTTCGATCATTAACATACCTGAGTGAACACTCTTTTCGACCTTTCCATCCTCAAGGTCTTTCAGGTATTTCGAGCAGCTACGTTTTCAGTGCCCCTTAGTGTTGCAGAAAAGGAAACTGCTTCCTTCGGCTCATTCACTGGTGCAATATCAGAATCAGTCTTTCTTTTGGACCCACGATTGGACTTTTCATTCGTAGTCTTTGCTTTCCAATTTGACCTCTTTCTTTTCTTTGCAGTTTGACCAATTGCCAACACAGGAGCTGCTGAGCTAGAGGACACGTCATCCTTTTTGATTCCTTGTTCAGCGGTTTGTAGCAAATTATGGAGTTCCATTATTGAGCCTTCTCTCTCATTCATATTCATCCGATATGATATTACAAACTGATTGTAGACAGCTGGCAGACAAGACACAATTATGGCAATGGAAAACTCTGTGTCAAATATCATATTCAATGATTCCAACCTATCAAAGTACCCTTTCATCTCCAAGACGAAAGCACAGATAGATGCTCCAGGTTTGGGTTTGCAAGCCATGAGTGACTTAACCACATCAAGACGTTCTTTGCTTGCCTTTGCCTGAAACATTTCCTTAAGCTGTTGGTTTATTTCATAAGCCCAAGTATTCTCAAAAGTCTTTTGCAACTCGGGGCTCATGGAGGATGCCATGATACAAGACACTTTATTCGCATCATCATAATGTTTCCTGTGTGCCTCAATCTCCTCTTGGGTTGAGTTTTCATCAATCACGGGAATCTGCTAATCGAGAACATACTCCTTGTTCTCGTACCTCAAGGTGAACCTTAGGTTACGCATCCAATCCATATAGTTTGGACCAGTCAGTCTTTCCCTTCCAAGAACTGAGAGAAGTGAGAAGTTCGAGTTGTGTGCGGAATTGGGAACGAGAGGATTATTACCATTTGTAGAAGACATCTATAGGATAAACAGTTTTAATTAGTTTGATTATTCCTTAATTAATTACCCAATTACAAGTTAAGGCTAGGATCCATATTTTAGATTCGTTTTATGAAAAGGTTTGCCGTAATCATATTGCGAATTTATTTTAGGTAGACAATTCCTTTGTCAATTTCATTCTCTATGAAACTCCTAGTTCTTTTGAGATTCATTGATTCTTATCAACGGCATATTAATCTCGGATATGCTCATCTACCATTCATGACTGGTATGCCGAGGATCATGAACAAGATGGTGAACTTAACCATGCCAAACCCGTGTGGTCCCCGACCCGAGTATGCTCGAGAATCGCGAGTTCCACATCACCTCTCAATATAATCTCATATTAATGTGCCGGTAAACCACACACGCTCCATTAACAGACCATACGAAAGATGTGCGGTTTTCATGGGTTAGCTTCTATTTACATTTTATAGTATCTAGAACGGGATTTTTGTTTTAGTACTTTAGGTCATACTTTTGATCTTAACATCATCCTATCAAAAGTCTTCGGTAGCTCCATTGAACGCACAAAGAAACTTTCTTATAGTTCGTTCACTATGGGTGAGTCGATTTATCAATTGACTAACGATGTATTTAACTTTAATTATACACACATATATATATATGTATATATATATAACTCATAATATATATATAAGGTCTCTCTTTAAACTCTTAAAGTCTACGGTTCTATTTTAAAACAATTTAAAATTTAGGTGTATATTTTAAAACAATTCAAAATGTAAGAGTCTAATGTGTAAATTCTTTTTACCAATTTAGATAAGCTAATTTCTAATTTATCTTTACCTACATACTATTGCAGATAACTATATGCTAGTATTTATCAAGCTAAGGCTCTGATACCACTGTTGTGTTTTCTATTCCCTAACTAGATTAATATGCGTAACGGAATTATAACAAAAATAATTAATCTAAGGCAATTAGGAAACTAAACCCTAAGAGATCTTAACTTGAATAAATAAAAATAAGAAATTACTAACCTTTGAGAAAACCAATTTCTCACTCGTAGACGAACTAGCAAAACCTTCTTGCTTGGTGGCGAGTGCCCAAACTAGAACACCTCTAATGCTTCACACCCACGAACCAAGAGAAATTCCCAAGTCTCCTATGGTCACGACTCTTAATCGTAAAACTCTTACAAGGAGCATGAATAAGAAAGAGAGAAAGGTACCCGGAAAGCTTAAGGGTTAGGCCCCTATTTATAGGGGAGGAGGAATGCCTAGGGTTCATATCCCAGCCGATGTGGGACAACCACATTTCAATCCATACGGCGTATGGATTTCCATACGGCGTATGGATGATTATTCCAGAACATTCTGTGAGCCGTTCCAACGCCTTACAACCCTAGCATCCATACGGCGTATGTATGAATTTTCAGATTTTTCCTTTTCTTTTAGTTTCTAATTAATATTCAATCAATAAACTAAATATAATATTAATTTCAATTAATATTAAAAAATGATACACAATGAACAAATCAGTAAGTTTTTACCTTTGAAGCAAGCTTTTGCATAATATGCCACATACAAAGTCGGTGTCTTGAATTCGGAAACACCTCATCAATTGCTTTTTTCATTGACTTATCTTGATCGGTAACAATTACATTGGGATCCGTAATAAACGTTTTCTTGAAGTTCTCAAGCAGCCATTTGTAAGAATCATAGGTTTCATTGAACAGAAGTGCTGATCCAAACGTTACACACCAGTTATGGTTATCTATACCTGTGAAAGGCACGAAAACCATGCTATACCTACAATTTGAAAATACATAGTATTAAAATGGTTAATTAAGTGTAATATATATATATATATATATATATATATATATATATATATATATATATATAGACAACATTAATTAAAAAAGATTATCCTATGTATACAAAATGGTTATGCATTAATCAAACTCAACATGTATGAATCTGATTTCTCATTTATTTATTTAGGTCTAATTCCCAGTAATTCAAAGTTAGTTGCTAAGGATAAGGAGTTAAACACTGGATTAAATAGTATGATACACAATGAAAATTTAAAACTATTTCATATTGTATGCGGTGTATCACCTGTTTGATCTGAATATTGAATCAAATGAAACCACATCACCAAAAGCGGAATAGAATCTTCTAGCATCTGGATCAGCCCAAAACAACCCGCCTAAAGTGCAATCTTCAGCAACAAAATACTCAGCAGCAAACCCAAGATTGAACTCCTTCCTACTCATCAACTTTTCAACGGCCATTTGACAATCTCTCTCCCCTATAAAAATCATCATATCACTCTTGAAATTTTTACATTCAACGACAGTTGCACCAATGTGCTCAAAACCACCATAAATTTCTTTCATCAACTTAAAACCCCTAACAGGACCAAGGTTAAGGTTTGAAACTTGATGAAGTAAATTCTTTTTAGTATATGTCAATTGCCTACTAACCTTTAAGAATTTCACATCATCTTCATTAACCAAATAATGGTTGTGCTCTTCTATAAACTCAAAAACTTCATACAGCCCTTGTGGAGTCCTCCGAACCCTTATTTTTGCTTCACAACCACATCGAATAGATGTTCTCCTTCTTGTTTCCTTTTGCTTCGGCTTAACACTTTTACCATCCTCTACATTCACTTCATTTTTAATTTTTTCATCATTTTCTTTTGGCTTATACATTGTAACTGGTTTTCTACCTTCCCTAACACAGTTATAATACTTAAGCTTTGGATCACAATTTTTCTGCTTAGAATCCCCACCTTTTTTGACATCAAAGCCTGCAACCTTACCATACTTTTGATAAAAAGCATAAGCTTGATCCAACGAAACAAATTGTGTACTGACATTTGGTTTCAAAGCATAGTCTACATCAGATATCCAGTTAACCTTTCCATCAAGTTTTACAACTTGAATACCAAACTTTTGAACAATCACAACTGGATCTTCTAAACCTGATACACAATAAACAAAAAAAAAAAAAAAAAAAAACTCTGTTATAAAAATGTCTTCACAGCATATCATAATGTATCACTTAAAAAAATACACACGTCTTTTTGATCAAAAAACAAAAATACATTTATAGAAAAAAAAGAGTAATTCAACATGTATCAAGTCAATAAAAACCTACATCTTTAAACTATTCATATAAACAACTGATACACAGTACACATCATGACTAATAAAAACAATATATATAGGCACTTGATACACAATATAATTCATATAAACAATTGATACACAGTACACATCATGAATAATAAAACAATATATATAACTTGATACACATCAGGACTAATAAAACAATATATATAGGCAATTGATACACAATACACATCATGACTAATAAAATAATATATATAGGCAATTGATACACAATACAAAATAACCTAATTAATTATAAGAATGAGCGTATTATAAGCAATTTGATCTTATTATATGAAAACTGATCATATAAATACAATTAAGTCATAATAATTCGTAATTAAATTTAAAAGTATCTAATAAATGATTGAAATAACCTAAACGATATAACCTAATTGATTATAAGAATGCGCGTATTAAAATATGGAAAAGAATTCGTACATTCAGCTTCTTTATCGTCATCGTCACCTGGAAGAACAGATTCGATAACGAAAGTTGTCATCTTGATTAATCGATTTACGAAAAAAGTGAGAGTATGGACGGAATTTCGGAAGAAATAAAGGAATCATTTATATATATATAGTTGAAGAAGGTTAACGGAACTTGACGGATTGAAGATTATAACCTCAATTGAAGGAGAAAAAAGTGAGCAAAGATGACTATTTTACCCTTAAAAGCACCGTGCAAAGGATGGGCAAAAGGATGAAGGGGATCGGAGAAGAAGGTAGACGTGGCTGAATGTGAGTGGCTGCGTACCGTGCGTATAGAAAAAGTACTGCGTACTTGAACCGGGCACTATACTTATATTATTATATAGTTTTTTTACCCTAATTTGACCTAGGGTATGAAACCGTAGGCCTGTAGTAGTATTTTTTTTTTTTTGGAGTAGTATTTTCCAATAAAATAAGTTGATAATTTTGATATTCATCTTCAACGGTTATATTTTATTTTCCCCACTTCCTTGGGTACATTGTTGAGTGTTGGAAACAACTTTCAGGGTCTGGCATCTGCCTTTTCTCGAGTTTAATCTAAAACTTCAAGTTTTGCATTCTTGTCTTGCTGTCTTGGTATTGGATGAACAGCTACAACTATAATTTTTAATTTATAGTTAATCTGTTGATTAAATCAAGGAATATTGATATTACCTATATCAACTTTACTTATTCACATAAACCTAGGTACACTGAAGACTGATGTTAGTAATGTATATGCATATATAGTCCTGCTGGTGGTACACTTGTAAACACACAGCTCCTTACTTGTGGTACCTGTCTCGGGCCTTTTTTTAGTCCACAAATCAAATATTCAGTTAGGTAAAATAGTTTGCTCGATACATTGAACGTGTTCGCTTTTTTAAATTGATGTTGGATCAGTATATGAATATGACGCTCTGATGATTTGGTGTAGAATAGCGGGTTCAATCTATCCATGTGGTAAATGAAGCCGTCTTCCATCCAAAAAGAAGCATGTGCTTTGTTTTTTGTCAAAGATCTTCATGGGTTCACCGATCTTTACAAATATAAACAGTATGTTCTTTGATTCCATTTTTTTATGACATACACGTTTGTTATCTGCTCTCATTTATATACTTTGCTTTCTGAATAGTCTATTTGTATAACATAAATGTAGTGACCCATTTTGTGTAATGTTCAGTTACTTTATAAACCAAATCGTATTTCATTTCAAAAAGGTTTTTAATCTACTTCTCATAATAATCAATGTTATTGTTAATTTAAACTTAAGAAAAACATTGAATCTTTTTTTTTTCAAATTTAAAATACAAACTTTCTTAACAAATAAATTATAGTAGGATAATCGAATTTATTATAAGCAACTGTCTTTTTAGAGTAAAATGGGGTTGGGGGGTCACGTGGTCCATCAAATGAGCTCTTGGTAATCTCGAACCGACCAAGGCATCCAACTCCGCTTCATGAACACGACCATATTATTATGATTGCAAAGTGCGTTCAGCAATAAATGTTGTGTGTTTTGTAATGAACTGTGCAGTAGTATGTTTATTCTTATATAGTTATATACTTATCTTTTACATGGAGTTAAAAGCTTTAAATAGTTTATGTTAGTTGGAAGTCCAACCTTGTTAACACTTGGAATGTAATCTTATTTTGATTTGTTGGTGTTGTAGCTGATATAAAGCACTGTCATGAGCTTCACCGTTTATTATCAAAAACTGGAGTGCGAATCTTATGAGCAGCTCATGTTTCAAAGCCTGAACTTTCAGGTGATATGCTATCCCCTTGTCTATACAAACATCATTGTTGCTGTGTAGGTAACTTCAATGCACATTGCCCGATCTTATATTATTAATTATACAATTGTATTCTAGATATTGAACCATTGAAGCTAATATCAATTGACTAGTGCCAAAGAATATACAATGAAACCACTAAACGTTTTTCCAACATGACATTATAATTATAGTTCCTTATATTTGCAAAGCATGTAACTCGTATACTTCTGTCACCACACTAATAAACGAACAAGAGGCCTATGTCACCAAGCACGTAGTTGACCCACAGGTTTAACATAGGTGACAAAGTATTGATTTTCTGTCTACAACATACACCACCATCTCCTTCTTGTTGCTATCTCCTTTAACTCCACAAGGCAAGTTTGGTTTTACACCTAGAAGCATGTCTACATGGACCAAATTAGGACCATAGGTTATCAGGCAAAGAGTAATATTAGGGGAAAACACACTTATTCTGCAATATGGTGGTTAAAATAAGAGAACTTGGTACCTTAATACACTGAAGAGTAATTAAAATATTCTGCAGTTCATAGATCACATTTTCGATATTCATCCGTAGCGGTGGCGAATCCACAGAGCATGACACTCCAAGTTTGACTGTTGAAGTCATACATTCCTCTATCTTCTTTGCATGTTCTACTGTAATTCGCCTAGAAATTACATCCTCTTGCAGAAGATTTAGAAGATCGACATCAATAACATTGGTTAAGCAGTCTCGCAAGGCCATGCAACCGAATCTATGAAGGCTAAGCCCTTCCTTAAAGATGTCGTCGGTCGGCTTTTTTCCTGTCATCACCTCCAGCATTAATATCCCAAAACTGTACATGTCCCCGCTGCTTGTCATCTCATTCCCGAGACCATACTCTATAAGTTATAAGCAATTAGTTTAGAAAAAGGTAATATTACAAGTAAATATGAGCTTGTGAGATTTGAATAATATGAATATAACCTGGAGGTGCATATCCAATGGTTCCTCTAACCCCAATTGAGCTATTTTGGTTTGAATCGCTTTCAAGAAATCGAGCTAAACCGAAGTCTCCAACATGGGCCACCATATCATCATCGAGTAAAATGTTGCTGGGCTTCAAGTCGCAGTGAATGATGGGAGTTTGGCAAAGATTATGAAGATAATTTAGTGCAGAGGCGACATCGATGAGAATGCTTACTCTTTGAAGAAAGTTGAGTGTAAATATAGGTGCACTTGAATGTAGCCAGTCATATAAACTACCGTTGGACATGAACTCGTAAACCAAAGCTTTAAAATCATTACCTTGAAAGTCAACCGTTGAACATGAAGTTATTATCTTCAACAAATTCCTGTGTCGAATACTTCGCCATGTTTCACACTCTTTTATGAAGCTTTTGTGAGCACCTCTATTTTGAAGATTTAAAACCTTGACTGCAACAAATCCATCATATTGATCAAGGGTTCCTCTATAAACAGAGCTTAACCCGCCCTCACCAATCAAATTGGCTTTGGAGAAGCCATTGGTAGCCTTGACAAGTTGACTGTAGGAAATTTTCAAAAACTGTTCATTCATTGATGAACTGGGCTGTTGACGATTGCTAGTCTTCTTACGCAAAATGTGCACAAAACATATTGTAGTGAACAGTGTGAATGCAATCAAAATGACTATTGCAAACAGAGGAAACCTATTTTTACTTTTCTTTATCTCCTTGCATTTGGGTAACCGAAGTTCAACCAAGCCACCACAAATTCTACTATTTCCAAAAACCGAGAATGCACTTGCATTGGAGAACACTCCTACAACTTGGACTTCCCCCTCAAAATTGTTATAGGATAGGTTCAATGCTTCTAATGAAAAGCTTTCCAAGAATCGAGGAATGGGGCCTGATAAATTGTTGTTAGAAACATCTAGTTTCACCAATCCTCTCAAGGATCTTAGTGATGATGGTATCATGCCATGAAATAAGTTTCCTCTAAGGGATAACAACGAAAGGCTAGTGCAACCACCAAGGCTACTAGGAATGTTACCTGATAAGTTATTATCAGATAAATCCAGATTACTCAACAACTTGAGGTCTCCTACCTCTCTTGGAAGCGGACCAAAAAGGTTGTTTCGAGAGAGATTTAGTAATACAGATAGAGATGGAAGTTGAAGAATTTCTTTGGGTATTTTGCCGCTGAGTTTATTGGTCGAGAGTTCCAACTTCTGGAGCTGATGAAAATTTCCCAGACATGGTGGTATATTTCCTTCTAATCTGTTGGATCGTAGACTAAGTATAACCAACATCGATAAGTTCCCCAGGGCATCTGGAATTGACCCTGAAAATTGGTTTTCATATAGAAAAGCACCTTGCAGCTTTTGCAGCATACCAATGGTAGAGGGGATTTTTCCTGTAAATCGGTTACCAACTAAACTTAAAGCTTTCAATCCAGCTAGGTTACCTACACTTGAAGGGAGGTTTCCATATAGCTGATTTGCTCCCAAATTTAGAATTTGGAGTTGATGAGAAAGATTACCGATTGATTCGGGGAGCACTCCTTGAAATTTGCAATTACCAAGTCCCAGATACTGTAATCTGCTACAGTTTCCAAGGGAATCAATAAACACCATTTCATTAGCTTCTCCACTTCCAAATAGGTTATTCTGCAACAGTATACGATTAATATATATTAGTTTTGAAAAGTCAACTGTCAACTTCCCGCTTAAATAGTTGTCATCCATTTCAAGAGATGCTAATTTTGAACAATTAGATATCGACGGTGGAAGTGGTCCGGTCAGGTGATTATTTCTTAACTGAAGGAAGACAAGATGAGGGAGCAATGCACCTATGGCTTGAGGAAGACTACCCTTAAGCTGATTATCGGGCAATGATAAGTTACTTAGGAGCGAGAGGTTATAAACAAACTGTGGGATGGTTCCATACAAGTTGCAACCACCACAGCCAAATTTTGATAACCTTTTCCAACGGCCCAAAGTTTCTGGAATGCTCCCACCCAGTGGGTTCTGGGCAGCAGAGAACGATTCCATAGATGTAATATTCCCCAAGAAAAGTGGGATTCCACCTTTTAACTTATTATAATCAAGTGCAATAAGAGTAAGTTTCGAGAGGAAACTGATCTCCTCTGGTATGCTTCCAGTTAACTTATTATCACTAAGTGTAAGCATTTCAAGGTTAGAACAACCAGACATGTTAGTTGGAATGACACCGTTGAATTTGTTAGAGCCGAGATTAAGAAAACGTAGACTGGATAGATGACCGAGTTCACGAGGGATGGTTCCTTGAAAGCTGTTGTTCCAGAGGGATAACTCAAGAAGGAAGCTGAGATTTCCTACATGAGGAGACAGAGAGCCTTCAAGACCTTGTGAGTTCAGTTGTATGGCAGTGATTCTTCTGTGGTGCTTGCCACATGAAACACCACTCCAATCACAAAAATGGAAGGAAGTGTTCCATGAAGTTAGAGCGCCAAATGGATCTTTGGTGATCATCGATTTAATGGACAACAAAGCCTGATAATCGCTCTCATTTGCGCCGTTATAAGCAGAGATGGTGGAGGTGGTCAGAAATATAACAAGAGTATAAAGGTGGAAAGCAGTACTTGAGGAAGGTGATAAACAAATATTTGATTTCCTTGACTTCATTTTTGGATATAAACTTAACATCAGAATGATAATTGCTGTATACTTATCCCCAATATAACATACAAGACATGCAAGTAGTGGAACGGGTATGATGCAGCCCTTAATTTCACTTTGACCAAGGAAAAAATTGTCGTTGGTCTTTTGTTGTATATATTTGAAATTGTTTGAGATTGACTAATTGACCAACACGAAAAAATTATTATTTTCGTAGCAGATAGCTTATGTATTAAATTTTTTAATTAACCACTGTTATAATGAAACGTATGCAACTATGCATCATAGAAATTTCACTTCCTTTTCTTGTTCAGGTAGAGTCTGCAAGCTTTACATCATCCAAAATGGCTGATACGAAAGGGCTAGCCGGATGATGTTGCGTACTCAATGTCGATAATTGTTCTATTACACATATAGCAAAAGTTTGTAAAACATCTGTAAACGACTGTAGCAAAGTTTGATAAAAAAATAGTATCAGTTCACTTTGACCAAGACAAACACTGATTTATTGTATGCGGATATTTCTGTTATTGTTCTACAAATATTGATGAGCATGAATTATTGAATACATTATTATGGTTGAGAAAGATTTCCAACTAAACATATTTAATACAGTTGACTGGAAATTAATATACCAAGGTTTCTTGTTAAAAATCACTCCCCTATTAATTAAATATAAAATAAGGAATGATTGCTAAGTTTAAATTTATAAGCCGAAACCTAGATCTAAAAAAATTGTGAGTGGTTAATGTAAAAAATTGATTTGATGAGATTAGAAGAGATAAATAATCAACCAATGACTCAATGAGAGAATGAGATCTACGTGTACGTAATTTGGTCTCCATAGTACCATAGCATTACTCGTTCGTAAGATTAGATATAATATATAAGATAGAATTTGTGTTGGGTCAAAGTTTGGAAAGGCCTGGGCTTAAATATTTAGAATACGGTGGAAAAAATATGAATTGGGTCAAAGGGGGCCCCAAAAATGTTGAACTTGGCCTAGATAGAAATTTGGGTATGGTATTGGTTGATTACTGTTACTGTTCATACTTCATAGCAACTTCAAACATATTACATATGTACGTATTTTATTTTATTGTTCTTTACTTTTTTCTATTCGATTTTTTAAGTGGACCAATGTTATTATTAGCCTGTTATAAGGTACACTTAGTTAGGTATTATATATCATTATTCAGGATGGGATACTATTGGTAGTAATTTCACAAGCATTGTTCTTGATTTGTTATTGGTACCCACTAACCAGCAAGACAGTGTGTTATTCCCTGAACTGCTACAGAACGAAACTCATATTCTTATATCACCATGAAAACAAACCACATATTGAACATATTCGACAGTAAATATTATGCAAGTAGTGGGGATATCTACTACTTTGCATTTATTTTCAACTCTTCAATGCAATCTTGGTAGTTGGTACTATACCTGAAAGTCACATATACAAATACAGATCAAATCAAACCAGGGGTGGAGCTAGAATGGGGCAGCGGGGACAGCTGCTCCCAAATTTTTTTTAAAATTACGTAAAAAAGAAAAAAAATTAAGGTATTAATGATAATTTTCAAAGTTTGCCCCCTCAAAACCATAAAGAAGTACAAAATAATTTTTTTTTGCCCCCTCTATGTAGATATCCTAGCTCCGCCCCTGAATCAAACCATTATGATGATAATATACGGGAACTCAGATGCTTTGAATTGTATCTAGAATATGCTGCAACTCATGGACAACATTTTCGATATTCATCCGTTGAGATGGGGAATCCACAGAGCATGATACTCCAATCTTCACAGTTAAAGCGGTACATTCCTTTATAATCTTTGCATTTGAAAGCTTATTTTTCATATCGACAGAATCCTCATGTTGAAAATGTAGAAGTTCCCCATCGATAATATCATTTACATGATCTGGTAAGGCCATGTAAGCAAAGTTATGAAGACTAACACCTTCCTTAAATGTGTCATCCGTCGGCATTTTCCCGGTCATCACCTCCAATAATAATACTCCATAACTGTAGATATCTCCACTGCTTGTCATCTCATTCCCAAGACCATACTCTGCAAGGTATAAGCAATTATTATAGAAAAACATATTGTAATAAGTAGATTAGTGTAGAAGTACATCACTTTACCTGGAGGTGCATAACCAATTGTTCCTTTAACGATAGATGAGCTGTTTAGGTTTAAATCTGTTCCTAGAAATCGAGCTAAACCAAAGTCTCCAACATGGGCCACCATATTATCATCAAGTAGAATGTTGCTAGGCTTCAAGTCACAGTGAACAATAGTTGGTACACAGTGATTGTGAAGATAATCAAGTGCAGATGCGACGTCGATGAGAATATTTATCCTCTGAAGAAGGTTGAGTCTAGATGTACTTGTACTTGAATGCAGCCAATCATGTAAACTTCCATTGGGCATGAACTCGTAAACCAAAACTTTGAAATCATTGCCTTGAAAGTCAACACCTGAACATGAGGTTATTATCTTCAACAAATTGCGATGTCGAATACTCCGCCATACTTCACACTCCGCTATAAAGCTTCTATCAGCACCTCGGCTTTGAAGATGTAATACTTTGACTGCAACCAATTTTTCATCTTGATCAAGTGTTCCTTTATACACAGAACTGAACCCACCCTTGCCAATCAAGTTGGCTTCAGAGAAACCATTGGTAGCCTTGAGAAGCTGACTGTATGAAACTTTCAAGAATCGTCCATTCATGGATGATGATTGAGACAAAGGGTCCTTGCTTTTCTTTTTACGGCAAGCATACACAAAACCTAATACGCTGACAAGTGTGCATGCAATCAATATGAATATCACGAAAAGAGGAAACTTTTTTTCATTATGTTTCTTAGTCTCCTTGCATATGGGTAACCCAAGTTCAACCAAGCCACCACAAAGCCTACTATTACCCAAAATCGAGAATGCACTAGAATTAGCAAACACTCCTACTACCGGTACTTCACCCTCAAAATCATTAAAGGATAGGTTCAAATATTGTAACGAGAACCTCTCAAAGAAGTGAGGAATTTGGCCCGATAAATTGTTATAAGAAAGATCAAGTGTCTCCAATCCTCTCAAGGAGCTTAACGATGATGGTATCATCCCTTGAAATGAGTTTTGTGTGAGGGATAATAATGAAAGGCTAGTGCAACCACCAAGGCTACTAGGTATGTTACCTGATAAACTATTATCAGATAAATCCAAATTACTCAACGTCTTGAGGTCTCCAACCTCTACTGGTACTGAACCAGTCAAATTGTTATGAGATAGACTTAATGTTAGGGTTAGCGATGAAAGCTGTAAAATTTCCTTAGGAATGTTGCCGCTAAGTTTGTTGTCATAAAGGAACAATTCTGATAGTCGATGACAGTTCCCCAGGCTTGATGGAATGTGGCCTTCGAATACGTTGGAATCTAAATACAGAGTATCTAAAATTGATAAGTTGCCGATGGCATCTGGTATCAACCCCGAAAGTTGGTTTTGGAATAGACTAAGAAACAGTAGATTTTGAAGCTTACTAATAATAGAAGGTATTTTTCCTGTGAATTGATTTTCTGATAGAACTAAAGTTGTTAATCCAACCAGATTACCTATACCTGAAGGGATGTTTCCAGATAACTCATTCCCTCCTACATCAAGGTTTTCGAGTTGACCAGAAAGATTACCAACTGATCCTGGGAGAATTCCTTCAAACTTGCAATTAAAAAGATATAACGTCTTTAATTTGCTGCAGTTTTTCAAAGAATCGATAAACTTCATTTCACCAGCTTCTCCCCGTCCATTGATGTTGGTGTTACCTAAGGCTATTAAAGAAATATCACTTAGCTTTCCAAAGTCAACAGTCAGCTTCCCCCTAAAACTATTGTAACCAATTTCAAGAAATCTTAATTTCGAACAGTTAGATATTAAAGGTGGAACAAGTCCACCGAGTTGGTTGTCCCATAATTGAAGGAATATAAGATTTGGGAGCGTTGCACCAATGTCGGGTGGAATACTACCTGTAAGTTGATTCTTGGCCAAGTATAAAGTAGTTAGGAACGAGAGGTTATAAAGGGAACGAGGGATTGTTCCATATAATTTACAATCTCCAGCTGTAAATAGTCTTAAACTTTTCCAACTGCCTACGGTTTCTGGTATATTCCCGCCCAAAGGATTTGATGTAACTGAGAAATTTCTCATGGATGTAATATTCCCCAAGAAAGATGGGATTCCACCTGTTAAGTTATTATCGTTTAATGTAAGAAAAGTGAGTTTCAATAGGAAACTTACTTCCTTAGGTATGCTTCCAACTAGCTCGTTGCTACCAAACGCAATCTCTTCAAGATTGGAACAACCAGATAAGTTAGTTGGAATGACTTCATTGAATTTGTTTTGCTCAAGAACAAGGACACGTAGTCTGGATAGACGACCCAGTTCTTGAGGGATGGTTCCTTGAAGACTATTGTTTTTAAGTAAAATTTGACGAAGGAAACTAAGGTTTCCTACGTGAGGAGACAAAGAGCCTTCTAGACCTTGTGAAATCAGTCGTATAACGGTCACTCTTCTGTGCCGCTTTCCACATGAAACACCACTCCAATCACAAAAATGAAAGGATGTGTTCCATGAGGTAAGAACTCCATATGGATCTCGCGTGATCATCTTCTTGAACGACAACAACGCCATGTGATCGGTCTCATTTCCCTCGTAGGAAGTATCGGCTGAGATACTGGCAGTCACAAGAAATACAATGAAACCAGAAAATAGGAAAGTAATATGAGAGGAATATGGTAAGCAAAATATTGGTTTCCTTGAGTTCATTTTGGGAACTGATAGCTTTTTATCCTCACTCTTTTGCACTAATTCTTTTAATTAACGTCTATGGCAAAGCACTGCCATATATCCACATATTGCCTTTCATGTTGACCAGGACAAACTGATTGAGGATACTAGTCAACCTTAATTAATTAAACGTCTTAGTCGATAATTTGACAGCACAAAACAATACTAGTAGTATTGTTAACCAATCATCATTGAAAGAAAATTACATATTTTACACTCTTGACCCTCCAACTTTTTTATATATAAAAACGATCCCTCCAATAATACTAACAAGACCTTTTATCTAGACTTTGTTTAGGAAAAGTACTAATATGGTTGTTTGAATAAGACACTTTATAAATCTTTTTGTGTTTGAATGGATCGGTCTCGAATCAATCATTTCTTGTTTTCATACAGAGTGGTTAGGTAGTCTATTACTTATGGTATAGTTATCTATCAAAGACGACGTTTGTTGCACTCTGCTACATATAAATTATTATAATCAAACATTTCATCTGTTGTTTAGACAAAATTAATTATTATAAGTAATGTTATTGACTTTATTTGGTTGAAGTAGTAGCCTCCACAACAAAAGGATAAACTGAGAGCTATTTTTCCACATTAAAGTTACAAAATTCAAGGTGACAAATTAAGTATATATAAACACATCTGGCCATGCATTCGTAGACTTAAAATATGTATCACAAGACTTTAAGAAGACAACTAGTGTTATTTCTACATTAAATTAGAAAACGTTGTATTAAGTTAACTTGGAAAATGGAAGAACAAGTCTTCTAATCAAATCAACATCAATGTTACGTTTCCTGTAATGCATCGTGTTCAATTATGCGTTTTATCACGTCGAATAATTTTAAAGGATGATTTCCATGTAACTCAATCCTGAAAATTAAAGTCTAATTCTCCACAAGATCTCCATGTAAACCTTGCAGTGAGTTCATGACTTTCTTGTAGAACCTTTGCTAAACAAGTTGGTGCCAACCAATGCCATGGATATACACTCATAACAGCCTAAAAGGTAAATGAAGCTTTAACATCTTCCCAACTATACATCTATTATTAAACCACCAAACTCAAACACTAAACCACAATAATAAAATATGTTTGACAACACAACAGTTACTTGATTACTAGAAATACATCACTCCATGTTGCAGTTTCTTCAATTAAGCCATACAAACCATCTTACTAATAAACTGTTGATAAACTGATGTTACATGCAACCAAACAAGTGATGCAAAAAATCAAAAACATGATGAACCAAATGAGAAAACATGGTACATCAAGCATTACTTATAAGCATTACTTAAGAAGTATGTAGAGTTGCAAACCAACTATGAGCAAATGGGAATATTAAATTTTTACTGAATATTCACTGGAGGTGCATATCCAATGGTTCCTCTAACCCCAGTTGAGAATGGTTTGTGTCAGTTCCAAGAAATCGAGCTAAACCAAAGTCTCCAACATGGGCCACCATATCATCATCAAGTAGAATGTTGCTAGGCTTCAAGTCGCCATGAACAATGGTTGTTAGACAGCGATTGTGAAGATAATCAAGTGCAGAAGCGATGTCAACGAGAATATTTATTCTTTGAAAAAGGTTCAGTCTAGATCTAGATGCATGTACACTTGAATGCAGCCAATCATGTAAACTCCCATTTGGCATAAATTCATAAACCGAAGCTTTAAAATCGTTTCCTTGAAAGTCAACGCTTGAACATGAAGTTATTATCTTCAACAGATTCCTATGTCATACTCCGCCATGCTTCACATTCTCTTATATAGTTTTTGTGAGCTCCTCGATTTTGAAAATGTAAAACTTTGACTGCAACAAATGTATCATCATGTTCAAGAAGTCCTTTATAGACAGAGCTGGAGCCGCTGTTGCCAATCAGATTTTCTTCAGAGAAACCAATGGTAGCCTGGAGAAGTTGATTGTAGGAAAGTTTTAAAAATCGTTCCTTCGTTGATGATTGAGATGGTTGGCGGTTGGCCCTCTCTTTTCTTTCTATACAGAACATACAAAACACATAATATAAAAAGAGGGGAAGCGATCAAAATGACTATTACGAGCACTGGAAACCTCCGTTTATGTTTCCTTTTCTCCTTCTCCTTGCATTTGGGTAACCCAAGTTCAACTAAGCCACCACAAAGCCTGACATTCCCCAAAACTGAGAATGCACTTGCATTAGCAAACACTCAATTCACTGGTACTTCACCCTTAAAATGATTAAAGGATAGGTTCATATACGCTAATGGAATTCTTTCTAAAAATGGAGGAGTTTGGCCTGATAAATTATTATCGGAAAGATCGAGATATACCAATCCTCTCAAAGAATTTAATGTGGGTGGTATAAAACTTGAAACAAGTTTCCTTTGAGGGACAAGAATGAAAGGCTAGAACAATCACCAAGGCTACTTGGAACGCTACCAGATAAATTATTACTAGAAAAATCCAAAGCAGTCAACATCTTGAGGTCTTCAACCTCTGTTGGAACTTGGAAGTGAACCAGACAGGAGGTTTAGAGAAAGATCTAATGGTATTGTTAGAGATCGAATTTGAAGAATTTGTGTGAATATTATGCCTCTTAGTTTGTTGTCATAAAGGTCTAACTCCTCAAGACGATGACAATTCCCTAGGCTTGATGGAATAACCCCTTCCAATTTGTTGGAATCTAAAGCAAGTATATAGATCCCAGACAAATTCCCAATGGCATCAGGAATTGGCCCTGAAAATTGATTTTTATAAAGAATTGCAACTCCCAACTTTTGAAGCATGCCAATGGTAGAGGGGGTTATTCCTGTTAATCTATTAGACGCCAAATGCAATTGAGTCAAACCAACTAGATACCTATACTTGAAGGGAGGTGTCCTTGCAATTTATTTTCTGCTAACTGTAGAAAATTTAATTGATCCGAAAGATTACCAAGTGACACCGGGAGCACTCCTTCAGATTTGCAGTGGTAAAGATCCAACTCCTCTAATTTGCTGCAGTTTTTCAAAGAATCAATGAACTTCATTTCATATGCTTCTCCACTTCCCAAAGGGTTATTGCCTAATGCTATCTCGGAAATGTCTCCTAGTTTTGAAAAGTCAATTGTCAACTTCCCACTAAAACGGTTAATATTCATTTCAAGTATTGATAATTTTGAACAATTAGATATGGAGGGACGAAGAAGTCCGGTCAGTTGGTTATCCCAAAACTGCATTCCAGTCAGATAAGGTAACATTGAACCTATAGCCAGAGGAAGACTACCACTGAGCTGATTATTAGCCAAAGTTAATCTAGTTAAGAGAGAAAGGTTATAAATGGAATGAGGGATGGTACCATATAAATTACAAGCACCAAGGTAAAATTCCTTTCAGCTTTTCAAACGGACGAATGTGTCTGGAATATTCCCACCAAACGGATTTCCTGGAAGAGAGAGTATTTCCATTGATGTAATGGTCCCCAAGAAATCTGGAATCCCGCCTGTTAGACGATTATTACCAACTGAGAAAATAACTGATTTTGGGAGAAGACTGATCTCTTTGGGTATGCGTCTAACTAGCTTATTATGACCAATCCCAATCTTTTCAAGGTCAGAACAACCACACAGGTTGGTTGGAATGACTCCACGAAGTTTGTTTTGCCTAAGAGAAAGGACGTGTAGCCTGGAAAGACAACTGAGTTCATGAGGGATGCTTCCTTCAAAGCTGTTGTTGGTGATCCGTAACTCACGAAGGAAATTACGGTTCCCTACATGAGGAGACAAGAAGCCTGTAAGGCCTTTCGACTCCAGGTCTACGACAGTCACTCTTTTGTGTCTCTTTCCACACAAAACACCACTCCAATCACACAAATGTAAGGAAGTGTTCCATGAGCTCAGAGCTCCATATGGATCGTGTGTGATCATTGATTTGAACGACAGCAATGCCAGATGATCGGTCTCATTTCCACCATAGGAAGCAGAGATGATGGTGTTGTTACAGTAAGGCTAGCGAAGAAAAGAGCAGTACTAGAAGAACATGAAAAGCAAATTAACGGCTGCCTTGAATTCATATTTGGAACTAATTGAACTTATGATCACAAGGATAGTTGTTGGCTTTTATCCCCGGATTTTGCATCTTAGCGGGTCAAGTACAATAAATCAAATTATATAAGAAAAAATTCAAACCATTCATTAACTTCTTATCACCTTGACCAAGACAAACAAACATATATAGATCAGTCATCTAAGTCTTTTATAGCAATAGTTGGGTATAATGATAAGTCTATTATCAGTGCATTTCCAATTAAATGTTTGCCTTTTTCTTTTAAACAATAGGAGTATCCATATAATTTATTCGCCAAACCACAAAACCTTTCCATATATAACATTGTGACAATGACAATAAATAATTGGTACTTTTGATATAAACAAAATATGATATTAACATATTTTTTATATTGTATCGTTCAGACTGGTACCTAATACAAGCTACAAACCCAAAGTCACAAACGTGATATATATGTTTATTCACATAATAACTTTTGGTACTACCAACTATATTATCTATCATCCTAACTTTTTTCCCCTCACATTCTCATTTATATTGCTATTAACCTAAGATCAGATATATAATAATATGACCCAACAATTTGCACATGAATCATCCGTCTACATTTAAACTGTCAATTTTTTATGGCAATCAGTACAACAAAAGAAATCTTCAATACCAAAAAGATAACTTACCATTTGTGATTTGTTTACAGACAAAATTTTCTTTTACATGTGTTATTTTTTAAAAAATCTTCATTCTTAAAAGTTACTTAAAAAACCATAAAGGGAGGTGGTGTCAAATGTTCCTCAAATGGACTACAATATTGACCAAATTTGTGCTCTTGTTAGATTCTGTCATTTTTTTAGATATAGATCACTTAATTAGATTATTTAGGAAATTTTCTCGAATGTAAAAGATTTCAGTGAAGGATAAAACTCGTAAAACGGAATGAAACACATAGACCATTTATGTAATTAACTCTAACTGCCATAAACAACAAAAGGAAAATGACTAAGAGAGTGTTTGTTAGCTTATTTTCAATCAAAGCTTATAGCTTAAACTTATTGGCTTAAAACAACCTCAAGAAATTCTTCTACGGCGCTCGGATTAGTAAGTCAAGTGGGAAAGAAAACACACTAAGATCCAAGATAGAAATTAGCATCCACATGTGACTAAAGAAAATCCATCCACACATTTCATATTATCTTGACATTTGAACAATACAAATTGATATACCGTTAAATATATACGGCCTAAGGCAACTTTTTAAGTAGGAAAGAGTAGCAACTTTTAGCACAGATTGTTTTTTTAGATATATACGTAGTCGTATGTAGCAGATATAAGACTCAGTTCACCCTCACTTAAGTTGACGCAAATTTACTAATAAGACATCTGGTACAATGCTCGGTAATGTTTCCTATGAATAATGAATCCTTATCCTTAAAAAAGATTTACGAACCAAGCAAACTAATAAAATGAATACACTTTCGTAAGTATAATAATATATAAAAGTAGAGTTTTTCTTTGAATAACTAATGTATAGTAAATTATGTTGTTGAGACAAAGATCTAGAAGTACAAGCTTTGAGCCTAAAGAGCTGATATGAAATAGCCATTAATTATGTTTCGATTGACTTAAGAAAGGGAGGACAAGTCTTCTAACACTCTTTGGTTTAGAAAATCTAATACAAAGAATGTAAATTAAAAGAAGAATACTCCACATTGACTTAGAAACTGGAAGTCAAAAGTCTTCTAACCCCTCCTTCAGTTTAGGAAAATGAGGATTTTTTCTTTTCATTTTGGAATAGACAAATAAGTTTTTAGCATTCAAACATTAATAATCCAACCCCTGTAATGCCACTAGATGACAAACGAGTTAAGCACAAAAGAAGAATATGAACACTAACCTTTACCCTGCAATAATCATCCATAAGGCCTGCCGACCCGGTTTTCACCAGAAGACCATCCTTTAACTGAAAAATAAAATAAAATACAATCTGCAGATTCAAGAGATACAATTTGACTCTAACATCACAGAAACGATCACCTTTAATTGACTATGTTGATGTTCCTTTCGGAGTTCAAGGGGCACTTAACAACATAAACCCGATAATTGCTACTCAAACTCTGTGTATAACTTTGTGAGACCAATCAACAACTTAAATAATTACTTAAACTATTTCTTAGCAAGATGGTAACGGAAATAGTCGTACGCAAGCTAGAAACCATTACAATGAAATCTTTTTGTCTGTAAAACCACATCCAAAATTTGTTTCAACATTCATGAATACTGCTTAATGTATGAGTCCACATTAAGTTCTTAACAACCCAAAAATTTTACAACTGAAATTTTTACCTGCAAATGGTGACTACAAGTTATGCTCTACCCCTAACCCTAACCTTTTATTCTATAAAAATGAACTTGCATAAGTGAGTGATCAACAGTTTAGCTTCTCTATGTTCTGCAAAGTTATCAAAATTGTACAAGGAACTGACAAAATTGATGATTAACATATTTTAAAACCTATCAAATCACATAAATCCTAGCTACTCAATGAGAACAAATTAACAGATGAAGAAGATTAAGAATAAGTAGGGCAAAAATACTTGCGATAGAAATGTATAGAGAGCGAGAGAGATGAAAATTTGAAAATATAAAAGGACTTACCGGAGGTTTTGGCCGGACGGTAATCGCCGGTGAAGGAAAGGGAAGAAGCAGCATTCTGATTCTGACCATGTGGGTAATTTCTCAATTACCAACAACTTTTAACTTTACCTTTTTACAAGATTAGAAAAATGAGAGGTAAAAATTACAAATATTTATTAACAGCACCTAACATACATTAACAAAATTTCATTTTAATATGAACATGTGTTTTGTTGGCAATTTCCCATTCTACATTTGGAGCAATGCTAATCCTTTCCTAAACTTCTAAAATTATAGGTATTGATTTCATCTAATTTTTACTAGTGGGTTTTTTTGCCATTCATTTATGTATGCATTTGTTTGTAATCATAGCATTGCTCTTCATTTCAACCATGAGCTAGACATGTTACACACTCTCGAAAGTACAAGTACAACACTTTTTTTAAAAAAAATGTCAATATACTTACACACCTACCATGAATATTTAACTTTTTTTATGAATATATAGATTTGTCCACCCCTGAACTTGAACCCTCCACCTCTTTGTTGGAGGGTCACCTCGATGCACTAACACCTTTATAACTTCTAAGTCTTCACAAGATAGAATTAGATGCCGGTAAATGAATTCCTATAAGTAACCTTTGTAGTAAGTTCATGGCTTGTAGAACTTTTGTTGCACGAGTTGGTACCAACAAAGACATGGATATATCTATACTCATATACTGTAAAAGGAGCCAACTTTTTTTCCAGCAATACAATTACCGACTTATTACACCACTAAACTCGTACACTTGTGTTGCTAGTTATGAAGTTGAACAACAATTGTAAACATGTTTCACAAAGCAACAACTACTTGATTTATTACTTGACATACGCTACTTCGTGTTTGAGTTTCTTCGATTCTGCCATACAAGCTTCGTTTAAGAACATAAATAGTACATGCATCAATGAAGCAAATGGAACCATCTCACTGATAACCTGTTAATAAACCGATGTTACATTTAACCAAACAAGTTGTGCAGAAAATCAAAAACATGATCATAAAAAGAAGAAAAAGAGGTACCGTGAATATTTTTAAGCACATCCAGAATATGGTGCAGCTCATGGACAACACTTTCGATCTTCATTCTTTGTGGCGGGGAATCCGCAGAGCAGGACAGTCCAATCTTGAAAGTTGAAGCCAAACATTCCTCCACTTTCTTTGCATTTGCTTCCATACATTGCATGGTAATTGCATCACCATCGACCACATCAATTACTGCATGGCCTAGTAAGGCCATAGATGCAAACTTATGTAGGCTAAGGCTTTCCTTAAAGATGCCGTCCGTCGGATTTTTCCCGGTCATCACCTCCAATAATACTATTCCAAAACTGTAGACATCTCCACTACTTGTCATCTCACTCCCAAGACCATACTCTGCAGCTTATCAACATTACTTCAGAAATATGCAGTGTTTCAAATTAGATATAAGAATGTGGTAATACAAGAATTTCACCTGGAGGTGCATAACCAATTGTTCCTTTAACCACAGATGAGTTGTTTACGTTTGAATCTATACCAAGAAATCGAGCTAAACCAAAGTCTCCAACGTGGGCCACCATATCATCATCGAGTAGAATGTTGCTAGGTTTCATGCACCATGAACAATTGTTGTTAAGCAGTGATTGTGAAGATAATCAAGTGCATATGCGATGTCAATTAGAATATGCATTCTTTGAAAAAGGTTCAGTCTAGGTGCATGTACACTTAAATGCAGCCAATCATGTAAACTTCCATTGGGCATGAATTCGTAAACCAAAGCTTTGAAATCGTTGCCTTGAAAGTCAACACTTGAACATGAAGTTAATATCTTCAATAGATTCCTATGACGAATACTCCGCCATGCTTCACATTCTCTTATAAAGCTTTTGTGAGCTCCTCGATTTTGAAGACGTAAAACTTTCACAGCAACAAATCTATCGTCATGTTCAAGAAGTCCTTTAGACCCGTCCCAAAGGTCCGTCGGTTTGGTCCGTCGCTCAGCAGAAAGGAACCGACGCCGTTGGCACGGGGCGTCGGTTTCCTCACGTCAGTTAATTCCGTCACTACCGAAGGGAAAAAAATTGTTGTGGGGTCCGCGTCACTTTGATCTCTTTTTGTCCCACGCTCCAAACGGCTAGAAACTTAAAAAAAGAGGAAATAATGAATGAGGTATCCGTTGGGCAGTAGGCAAAAAAAAAACCACATATCACATTTTTTCACCACTATATATACACACATCATATACACCCTAAATTTTAACCCATTCTTACTCAATATATATACAATATATACACAACAATTTCAACACAATCTACACCATATTCCACAACAATTTCATACACAAATTAAATCAAATTCTACAACCAAAAAATGATACCCAACCAATCAACCGGCGAAGATATGTGGAACAATTTAATAAACAATCCCATACCGAACACAACCCATAATCCAACTTCACCGACGGCCACATCTTCCGCTCAATCTAGCAACTCGTCACCAAGTCAAACCCCCGGTTTTTTACAATACGCTACACAATTTCAAGGTTACCAAAATTACCAAAACTACCAACACTTCTCACCATATGCTTCATTCCATCAAACTCCACCACCATTCCAACAAACTCCACCACCATTCCATCAAACTCCACCACCATTTGGAGACCCATGATTTTTAACCCAACCATCCTCCGCTTTCTCTCCATTTCCACCTACTCCAATAAACTATCCACAATTCGGAAACATCCACACTCCACCCGAGCCCGAGTCACAAGTCAAGCCGAAGCCGAGCCCGAACCCGTGCCGAACCCGAAGCCGAAAAAAGGAAAAGGAAAAGGAAAAGCAAAAGGAGAACCAAAAAGGGTTCAAGTTAGATGGTCCGACGAAGAGGCGCTAATATTATCTGAACGTTGGATTCACCATTCCGAGATTTCAAAGAAAGGGGTTTCACAAAGCTTCGAAGCTTTTTGGGACAAAGTTTTAAAGGATTATAATACGGTTGCACCTCAAGAACGTAATTTGAGCCAACTTCAAGGAAAGTGGAACAAAATTCATAGCGACACCAAAATTTTCATTGCCATCTACAAACATCTTACCAATCCTCGTCAAAGCGGGGCAAGTGATACCGACATTTTGAAGGGGTGTCACGAAGCGTTTAAGTCTCAACAAAAATGCGCCTTCATATACGAAAAATGTTGGAATGTACTACGACTTTGTCCAAAGTTTATGGAAAATGATGGAGTCATGAGCCGACAACCAAGCCAAGCCGAACTCGAACCGATTAATCTTGGTGACGATATGCCTACTTCCGAGCCTCTCACAACTAACATGGAACGGTTGTTCAAAGACGACATTATTCGTCGTCCGCCCGACCGAGCTAAAGCCAAAAAAAGTCAAACAAGTTCGGGTTCGAGTGATGCCGCTACTTCTTCGCGTAGTTTGAAAGAAAAGGAATGGCTAGCCAACATACAAGCCGCACAAGCACAACAAGAAACATTGGCCATGATCAAAGGAAATTCGGTCAAAAAAACTATATTAAAATCGTGGAAGATGTTGTATAAAAAAATACCGAGCGGCCTTAAAGACAAGGAAATAAAGGTGCTCGAGGAGGTGCGAAAAACCATTGTCGATAATTATGAAAATGATTATAAAATGGTTTTTGGTCGCGATTCGGGTTCGGGTTCGGTTCAAGTCAACGATTCGGACGAAGACCGAGCGGGTTCAGACGATTCAGAGTAGACGACTAGTTATGTTTTTAATTTTCAAGAAATGTATTTTTTTTTTAGGAATTGTAACGTTTTATTTTTATTTTAATGTAATGTTTTTAGTTTTAATAAAAATGTTTTACTTAAGTTTGTGTTTTAAATGAATAAAGAAATTAGTGTGTGAGTCCCAAAAAAGAGAAGTGATGTTAACTAATGTTTTACTGTTGGCAGGGTAGTGTCAGTTTTGGAAAAAGCTGATGTGGCACTGATGTGGCACCAACTGATGCGTCAGTTGGTGTTCACCATTGGGAGGGGTCTTATAAACAGAGCTGGACCCACCCTTTCCAATCAGATTGGCTTCGGAGAAACCATTGGTAGCCTGGAGAAGTTGATTGTAGGAAACTTTTAAAAATCATTCCTTCGCTGATGATTGAGACGGTTGGCCCTTTCTTTTCTTTGTATAGAATACATACAAAACACATAATGCCGCAAAGAGCGTGGAAGCAATCAAAATGACTATCACGAATACTGGAAACCTCCTTTTATGTTTCTTCTTCTCCATCTCCTTGCATTTGGGTAACCCAAGTTCTGCGAAGCCACTACAAAGCTTCTTGTTCCCTTCAATGGAGAATGCACTTGCACAGGTACTTGACCCTCAAAATCGTTAAATGATAGGTCCATGGCCTGTAATGAAAGCTCTTCCAAGAATAGAGGAATTTGGCCTGATAAAATGTTATCATAAATATCGAGGTACAACAATCCTCTCATGGAACTTAATGATGGTGGTATCATACCTTGAAATAAATTGTCATTGATGTATAAGTCTGAAAGGCTAGTACAACCACTAAGACTACTAGGAATATTACCTGATAGATTATTATGAGATAGATTCAGAAAAGTTAACATCTTGAGGTCTCTAACCTCTGACGGAAGTGACCCAAATAGGTTGTTTTGAGAAAGATCTAATCCTATAGATAGAGATGAAAGTTGAAGATGTTGTTTCGGTATGTTGCCACTGAGTCTGTTGTCATAGATGTACAACAATGTTAGGCGCTGACACTTTCCCAGGCTAGATGGAATTTGCCCTTCCAATCTGTTGGAAAACAGAAAAACTGCATCCAACAATGACAAGTTTCCGATGGTAGATGGAATCGGCCCTGAGAATTGGTTTTGACAAAAATCAAGATATTGAATTTTTTCAAGCCTACCTATGGTAGACGGGATTTTTCCGCTGAATTCATTATCTCCTAAATTTAAAGCTGTCAAGCCAACTAGATTACCTATACTTGACGAAATGTTTCCTTGCAATTTATTTTCTAGTAAGCTTAGATAAGAAAGTTGATGAGAAAGATTACCAATTGATTTTGGCACCTCTTTGAAACTTGCAGTTACGAAGGATCAACCTCCGTAATCTGCTGCAGTTTTCAACGAATCGATGAAATTCATTTCATTATGCTGTCCATGTCCATATCGGCTATTACCCAACGCTGTCTGAAAAACATCTCTTAGTTTTGTAAAGTCAATAGTCAACTTGCCATTGAAGTTGTTGCGTATCATTTCAATAAGTTGTAATTTGACCAGTTAGATATAGATGGTGGAAGAAGTCCAGTCAGTTGGTTATTTCTTAACTGAAGGAATACAAGATTAGGGAGCGTATCACCAAATGCTAGAGGAAGATTACCAGTTTGCTGATTTTCAGGTAAGGAAAAATTCGTTAGGAGAGTGAGGTTATAAATGGAATGAGGGATGGTTCCATATAAGTTACAACCACCACAGTGAAGTTCTTTTAAGCTTTTCAAATTGCCAAAGGTTTCTGGAATTTTCCCACCAAATAAATTTGCCTCAGCAGAGAACACTTGCAACGATGTAATATTCCCCAAAGAAGGTGGGATTCCACCTGTTAAATAATTATATTGCAGTGCGAGATAAATAAGTTTTGAGAGGAAACCAATATGTGTATGTATGCTTTCAACTAGCTTGTTTTGACCAAGCAAAAGCTCTTCAAGGTTAGAAATCTAGACAGGGTAGTTGAAATCACCTCACTGAAATTGTTTTGGTCAATATAAAAGGTATTGTAGCTTTGATAGATGACCGAGCTCATCAGGGATGGTTCCATGCAAGCTGTTGTTCTAGAGAGAGAGCCCACGAAGGAAGTTGAGGTTCCCTACATGAGGAGACAACAAGCCTGTAAGGCCTTGTGACTCCAGATGTACAGCTGTAGAGTATGCTTATGTTCATTTCTAATATGTTAGTGAATTCTTATGTTGTACTCTTTCTGTCTCTCAGTTTTTGAAGTCTTTCTTTGTCGACTCTGACCTTAAATATCTTTATTTGTGTTATATAATGCTTTATGAATATTATATCAATAAAAATACATTTGAAACTCAATCCATTCATATATTTTGCATCAAGTATTATATAATACAAACAAAAAGATTTAAAGTCAAAGTTGAAAAAGAAATATTCAAAAAGTCAAAACATGACACTTATTTTGGGACGGATGGGGTAATATGTTATGGTTAAAGATTAAGCTAATGTTCACTTTTAAGGTGTTAATGATTTCTTGTGTGTATGTTACGATTGAATTTAAGTTTGAAATATATTTATAAATATTAAGAGTGAATAAGAAAATAAGAGGACACATGTCATCTTATAAGATGATCATGTACCCCCTTAAGAGTGAAAGTGTGATTTTTATACAATAAGTCACTAACTAAAGATAAAGGTATAAGTAATGAGAATGATTATTATATTTATTTTTTAATCAACATTTAAGTAATTAGATGATTTTTATACAATAAGTCACTAACTAAAGATAAAGGTATAAGTAATGAGAATGATTATTATTATTTATTTTTTAATTAACATCTAAGTAATTAGGGAAATGAAATGTTATAATTTTTGTTTAGGACATGTGACAATTTTTGGGGAGCTTATGTTTCATGTTTGTATGAAATGTGTTCTTTTTATCTATAAAAAAAGAAATGATATATATATATATATATATATATATATATATATATGGGAAGGTTCAAATGAGAACAACTCTAAAGTTGAGAACTTTGAGAACCACAAAGAATACATGTTTGTTCATATGTGATTAACTTCAATCGTACGTGAATATTGATGTACGTTTAATTGAAAAAGAAAAAAGTCAAAAAAATTCTAAAATTATATCGAAAAACGCAAAAAAAAAAAACAAATACACGTTCACATTTGAACGATAATGTGAACAAATCGGTTATAATATGTTTTAAGCAATGTTTTGAAAACCGGTTATACCGGACCGGTCCGATCAGAAAAATGAAGGTTTCCGACCAGTTGAAAACCGATTTTGACTAGTCAAAGAACCGAACGGTTCGGTCAAAACCGGGCGGTTCAACCGACAACCGGACCGGTTGGACCTCTTTTTTATTTTATTTTTTATTTTTTTAAATGAGTTTTGGGCCGGTTGGACCGGTCCGGTCCAGTCCGATCGGAACCGGACCACTCAACGGTCCGATTCGAATTTCATTTTTAAAAACATTGGTTTTAAGACGTAATATCACACCCCCAAATTTACTGTGCGAAAGCGATTCGGGTCGGGGCGCGACTAATCGGGTAATGACAGCACAAAGGTATATAGCAAACGACTTGTAGATGAGACGTTTGAAAATGTATTTCATAAAATATAAAGTTTACAAAACATAGTCACAAGTTCTCGAGTAATCCTAGAGATTCTATTTCATAACAAATATTACAAAATAGTAATGAAATGAAATCTCCGTGCATTTGTGAAATCATGAAACTCGAGCTATAGATTCCTGAAATCGTATTTCCTACAGCTGTTGTGTATCTGAGAATACATGCTAAAAAGGGTCAACAATAATGTTGGTGAGCTCATAGGTTTAAGCAGTCATAATCATAGTTGAAAACATAGTAAAGATCATAGTTGAGAATTGTAGTTGAGAATTGTAGTTGAAATCTTTGTAGAAAATCGTGGCTTAAATCTCAAGTTTTCAAAGTTGTCTAAGTTTTCAAAGTTTCCAATTGTGCCAAATCAAAGTATGCCATTTCTAAAACCGATGTTTAACCATAGATGGAATCGTAGTTGGAATCGTAGTTGTTATCGTAATGGAACTCATAGTTGTTATCATAGTTGTCCTCGTAGTTGTTATCGTAGTGGGAGTCATAGTTGTTATCGTAGTTGTCCCCGTAGTTGTTATCGTAGTTGTTTCACATAATACGCACGAGTATTTTCACAAAACAGTTTATAAAGCAGTTTCAAAGTGGTTCATAAGATAAAGCATAGAGTAGTTTATAAAACAGAGCATAGAGTAGTTCATAAAACAGAGCATGTAATCTCACCCCCAAACAGTTTAAAACATGTAAAAAGGGGCTATGAAACTTACCTATTGAGCTAAGTATGTATGAGTGCTAGCAAAGCCTAAACCCAAGTGTACTCCTAGTCGGTAATCTCCTAACGCTCTAAACGTATGAGATTATAGGCATAAGTATGTGGATGTCATACCAGACCATCAATGTTAGTATTCACGCAACTAGTTTATGTCCAAAGTGTTTGTTTGTAGTTTAGGTTTGTAGTTGTGAAAATGTATACGGCACGTTGATGATTGTTTGAAATTATAACTTCTAAAAACATTATTATCGTGTTTGGTTCATCGTATTTTTATAATGTATAAAATTGTGTACGGGGGTCCGGGGCCAACATCCCTGGTAGTGGGGTTCAAGGGGTGGCAACCCCTGGTGGGGTCCAAGGAGCAGAGCCAATTTGAATTTGGAGTAAAATCAAGTGGCAAAATCTTGGTTTGACACTTAGTGAATTACGACAGTTCATGGTCAATGTCCAGTTTGACACGATACCCGATCGGGTGGAGTTGCATACCCGATCGGCTGGAGTTGCATACCCGAACAGGTAAGAAAGCTCACCCGATCGGCTGAGTGTTGATACCCGATTGGGTAGAGTGAGTTACACGATCGGGTGGATATTGATACGCGATCGGGTTAGGTGAATCAGGCTCGAACAGAGTCTGTTTATACCAAATCAGCTTGAAAACGAGTTTTGGTTCGATTTTTGGACATAATAAGTTGTATAACACTAATACATGGTAACATAAGTAGTTGTAAACACAAAAATTAAAGAAAAGGGGAGTGTTCATACGGTTAAAAATGAAGACGTGGGTGTTGATGATGATGAACACGATGATGAAGATGAAGAAGATGATTATGATGATTACCGGTTGTTGCTACTAATCTTGTTGTTGTTGTTGATGTTGATTTTGTTGTTGTTGATGATGGTTTGTGGTGGCGGTATGAACCGAGAGAGAGAGAGAGAGAGAGAGAGAGAGAGAGAGATGGATAATTATGAAGATGAAAAATGAAAATGAGAAAGAATGGGGTGTTTGGCCGGCTTTATTTTTGGGGGCAAGATCCACATTTTGTGGATCTTATCTCCGATTCGTAGTATTTTGGCCCGTGTTCGTGTACCCGATCTTAAAATAATTTAATATTTTAAAATTCTTAAAATATGTGTCGTCTATTCGAAATAATCTTTAGTTGAAGTATTTTATAAAATACTTTATTTGAGTTATATAAAATATAACTTTGTTGTAACTTTGTTTCGCGTGGTCTCAATTTAATAGAACACGTTTTAAATAGAACGAAATATGTTTCTATTATTATCCGAATAAATAATTATTATTTTTAACAATAATACATGATTTATAAAGTTTTGTCACCAACGTCCATTGTTTGAGATTTCGAGTTCTTTCAGATTGGTTTATATGTGATTTCTGAATAATCATTTGCGTTATATATATGTAATTATATATATAATATTGGGTTTATACACATGGAGGGGATTAAAGTATCCCAAAATGTTCGCTTGGGGTACTATAGTTTATGATTTGACAAAAATATAACCCAACTTTTAAAACCTCCCCCAAGTGAAAATGAGATGATAAAGATTCATCAATTTGCACAATTTTATAAACTTTGATTATCCTTGTGAACATTTTAATAAACTTAAGTTATCTTTGTAAACATATTAATAATCTTTAGTTACCCTTAAACACAATACGTATAGTTAACTCATATTTTTGTCAAATCATAAACTTTAGTACCCCAAGTGAACATTTTGGGATACTTTAATCCCCTCCGTGTGTAATAACCCTATAATATTTGAATACTTTCGTATTAATGCGTACCAAGTATGTGTGATTGAGGTTTAAATTAGGCGGGAAATTTGCCCTTTTCGACCGGGTGTCACACGTAAATTTATGATTTTTTAAACTTTTTTCTTTCTCAATCTAACATAAATAAGTGTTCACATATGATTAAAGTTAATCACACGTGAACAAACACGTATTCATTGTGGTTCTCAAAGTTCTTAACTTTAGAGTTTTTCTCATTTAAACCTCCCAATATATATATATATATATATATATACACACACACACACACTAGGGGGTTTCATTGGCCGTGCAAAGCACGCCCTTTTTGATTTTTGTAACTTCCAAAAGTTATAGGTGTTTCGTAATTAGAAAGATAAAAGTAACACACACATTTATATATATATATATATATAGACATACACTAAAAGGGACATTTATATATTTTTTCTCAATAAATACGATTTGAAAGTAAATGGCAGTATGTATATAGGATAACTATATCTGATAATCAGTGAATAAATAGTATTGTTTACTTTCCATGCTGAATAAACGACATGAATGATAAAATCACTATTTAATGAGAAACTTAAGAACTCATCAATCTATTGTATAACTCATTAGCAATAAAGTTACTAATACTATATTTTGACATTATCTATGAAATTCTATGTATCCATTTTTAACAGATATTGGTTCTTGTAAGGAAGAGGTTTAGGGAGGGAAGGGAAAGAAGTAAATGGGGAGGTGACAAGTGTAACACCCCTCATTCTCTAAATCAATATTATATTATTTTACTCGGAAGCGTAGGAATTTAAAACATATTTATATACTGTACATTAAGATAATGTACATACACAGTTACATATTCAGAACATACCAACTTAGAACTGTTTAAAAACTACATATGTCGGGGTATTATATATTACAAAACCAGGTTTATAACAAAACCATATCAGAGTTATAATCTGTCAGACATTCCCTGCGAAAGCATCCTTTCTTGACACCCACATATATATCAAAAATCTGCAGGAAGTAGGATGAGGGATTAGCACAGAGCTAAGTGAATGAATTCTTCACACACAACTCAACTTAGCTTAACTACCTGTTTACCCCAAACACCCGTAAACATGTATTACAACTAATCAACAATATAGTAATGAGGATCGGTGGCTCTGGGAATACCATAATACCCTGGTGGTTCCCAAGAACACTTATCCAACCATATCCGTTTGGCCATAACGGACGAGACCGATAACTAGTGGTTACTATACTCAGACACAGGTTCTATACACACAACAAATGAAGCAAGACCCTGTGTCATTCACACAACAACCAACTAGCCCAACCAACCAGTTCAACCCGTTGACCTCATTAACAACTGATGCCCGAAGGCCACACATAGCACGTAGATTTATAATCAACTATGAATATTAAACACAATAACATATCTACGTTTACTTGTTGCAACCAAATAGTTACAACTAAATCAAATGGTGAGTTCCAAATCCACTCACCGATACCTCGGTCGTTTCCACCCTCAGCTTCTAATCACTGAGTCTTTAGGGTATCTGAAATATCATAACACACACAAGTTAATAACTTGTCATCAATCAATAACTTTAATGAAATTATAATATTATATAATTAATCACACCACTATGAACATATTATCTATTAACCTTACAAACATATCTATGCATTGTGAATATAACACAAAATAAATCTGGTTTAATTATGTTTTAGTCCATACCCGATCGGCTGGCTAATCATAGCCGATCGGCTAAACCCTTACACCTCTTTACATTTTTCCTCAGTTCAAGTTCTGTGGTCGTTTTGATCTAATTTAGCCGTTCGGCTAAAAGAAGCCGTTCGGCTAAAAGAAGCCGGTCGGCTCAAACACCTATACCCGATCGGCTCAACATGGATAGCCGATCGGCTAACATGTTAATTTCAGTGTTTTTAGTTCGAGGTCAAGTTCTGTAATAGTTTTCAACTAAAATACCCGATCGTCTCATTTTAGCCGTTCGGCTACAGTACACATACCCGATCGGTTAAGTAACATAGCCAATCGGCTAAGGCTTAAAACTCAGAAAACCTGCAACTTGTTTCTGCTTAACTCAGCTCGAACTCAACTTATAATTCACCACATTTCTGTTATTAAAATCAATATAACAAGGTCTTCAACCTTAAAGGAACAATATAAGTTACCTATCTAACCTCATATACATCAAACAATGCCATATTCATATTAAAATCATAAAACCCACTTAGGTCATTAGCTTAAACTCACTATCACATTTAAGAACTTAAATTTACAATTAGAATCATCTTAATTCAGCTTGTAAGCATCTATATCATCTTCAAATCATTATATACATTCAAGAAATCAACAATTTCATCAATTTTATATTTAACCTAACTAATGCTTAAGCTCATAAATCAAACACTTACATGAAGGTGATGAAAATGATGATAGCAAGAAGAGAATGAAGATAACAAGCTTGTAAGGATTCACAATTTCAGTTTTAAGGATTCAAGATCATCAATTTTGGGTATGGTCTCTATATGTTAGGTTTTGGAAGAGATGAACAAGTTGGGGGAAAAAGCAGAGAAAAGGGTCGACCTTCCCTTTTTAGTAGTTATAATTATTTGGGTATTTTATACCCGTCCTAAATCTATTGTCTGGAACCTAGAATTCTTTCGCGAGAAATATTACTTTATAATACCGTCAACTATAGTAAATTAAAACAAGTAACAATTTACTATTCACAATAAGGTCTGAGACTTATTTATATAAGTTTCACAATTAAACAATAATATTAAATAATTTCTAAAACAATAAATTAATCAATTTAAAATCAGAAAATTACCAGACCCGACGAGAGGATGTTACAACAAGTGTCCTCCTCCATTTCTCCACCTCTTTTATTTTTCCACCTTCTTCATTTCTCCATCATTATCATTTCTCCTCCATTTTTTTCTTAAATTTTTTTAGTTTTATTTTTTATATTAATTTTTTTTACTTTTTCGTATTTAAAAAAAAATTAATTTAATTTTTTTTTTTTTTTGCGTTTTTCAGCCTTTTCAGTTAACCTTTTTCACGACTTGTTTATAATTATTTTTGTTTTTTTTCGCGTTTTCAACCTTTTTTCTGTAGTTGTTTTACCTCAAATTATTATATGTAAATACAATTTTATATATAGTTTTACAAAAAAAAAAACACTTATGTGATACACCGTATTCATACTTTTAATAAAATAAATTCTAATATAATAAAATTATAATTTCAATGTATCGTACAATTAAAATTATGATGCACCATATTTTATAACTGTGATGCACCAAGATTTATACACTAATAATGTTTATCGTATATCTAAAATTCAAAGCGTCATATTTATAACTATGATGCACTATATTTTATAATTATGATGCACCATGTTTTATAACTATAATGCACCACCTTTTAATTTAATAATAATGTTTTATAGTATATTATAAAAGTCAATGCATGATATGTTAAACACTCGATGCACCATTAATTATAACTATGATAAATCATGTTTTATAACTATGATGCATCACTTTTTGAAATTATGATACATCATATTCTATAACTATGATGCACCATATTCTATAACTATGATGCACCAAGATTTATACACTAATGATATTTATCGTTATATCTAAAAGTAGGAGCGTCATATTTATAACTATGATGCACCATATTTTATAATTATGATGCACCATGTTTTATAACTATGATGGACCACCATTTTAATTCAATAACGATATTTTATAGTACATTTTGAAAGTCAATGCATGATATTTTTAAACAATCGATGCACAATTTTTTATGACTATGATGAACTATGTTTTATAACTATGATGAACTATGTTTTATAAATATGATGCACCACTTTTTAATTCAATAACAATGTTTTATAGTATATTTTGAAAGTTGATGCATGATATTTAAATACTCGATGCATCATATTCAGAAAATCAGTGTATCATAGTTATAATGTTGGTAAACACAATAATAATTTAGTTTTATTGCATCTTATTTTTTAATCGCTATATATAATATCTGATGCGTCACATATTTGAAAATTATATAAGAAAAAGAAAAAACTAAACAGGAATAAATGTTAAAAATTAATTTTTAGATTTTTAAAGTGATAATTTTTTCTAGAAAAATGTTAGCAAATTTTATTTAATTATTTTTTTTTAACAAAAGTGTTATTGAAGTTTTTACATGTTTAAGATTATTATTTTAAGTTTAAAATCTTTTTTTTATAATAAATTTTTTTAATAAAAATAAATTAAAAAAAAAGAAATAGAAAAAAAAAAGTAGAGAAATGAAGAAAGAGGGAGGATTGAATAAAAAAAGGTGGAGAAATAAAAAAAGGGTGGGGAAATGAATAAAAAATATGGAGAAATAAAAAAAAGTGAAGAAATGAGGAGACACTTGTCATCTCCTCATTGACTTCTCTCCCTTCCCTCACTTTTACCTCTTCTCCTAGGAACCTCACCCTTTTTAACAATGTCAAATAATGGTCAATGTTGCGTCTATTTAATATACATAAATTATTTACTAGTTACTGAAAAGCTAAATTTCTTCTTTTCTTCTTGTGTTAAATAATTCAACATAAACAGTTGGTTCCAATAAAAACTGAAAAACATCATAACTTTGTAGTTTAATCGTCGTCTCCTATTTACATCCATGCTTCACATTTATAGAAGTAGCTCGATAATCTATAGTAAAATATAACAGCATACACTAAAAAAAATTTGTTGATAGTAAAAGCAAAATTAATGATAAAACTAAAGATAAAGAGACATTGTCATTCCTTGCAACTCTATCCCCTCCCCACCAGCCACCTTACACTACAGTACTACACCAACTAATCACCAACAACTCCCCTCTAACAACCATGACCAGTACCCTACATTGATATTTAAATAACCCAAAGTGATTTTACTGCTACTAATATATTTCTGAAATACGTTCATAGCTTTATTACCAACTCCAAACATAACAAAGAAAAATACTCTGTATTAAACCCTGCATATTAAACAGTCTAAAATACTGCTATAGGTTATAAGAATGCAACATGTAAACTTTTTTAACAACACAAATTAGCTACTAAAAGTCGGCGTACAAGTTACAAACACCCTTTGTAATTACAAAACTCCCAAAAAGCTTGAATAGTAGTACAAACTCATTCCCCACATTTCTTTCTCTGATTTTTGCTCCACCACCACCTTTAAGTCATCAAGTGACTTCCACACAAAACGCACAAGCTTTGCTGCATAACTCTATCAACTAAGCCATCCCTATAAAATAGTTTACGTAACAAGAAGAAGAAGAAGAAGAAGAAAATAAGAGTAAAATTGATAAAAACTTGCATAATGAAAAGAGATAAGTGAGAATTGAGAGAAAGTGTGACCTCCTTGCTTTAAGTCTTGAATTTGGTGTAGAAAAACGAAATAGAGAGAGGGTAAAGAATGCATGGGAAATGCAATGTTTTTTTTGGTTGCACCTATTTAATATACATCATCGATTCATCACCACTTTCCTCAAATCAAGTGTGATAAGAAATGTAACCTACTAAAAAGATACAACTTAAAATTAAAAAAAATTGAGATAAACGCTATATCAATAATCCAATTGGTAAAATTTTGGAGAATGTTGAGAGAAAGTGAAAGGATGAAAGGAGAGTACGAGAGGCATAGGCTTCTTGAACAATCTTTTACTTATGCATATCTTCCTAGCATGGTCTCTGCTTAACCTTCCAAGAATGGTCTCACCTCAACTTCCAAGCATGTCCTCACCATCCATTTTTCAACTTTAAAATAGTATTGAACTATTTGATGTTTAGTTGTAATTTTCTTGAAGATATTACAGTATTTTAGGAGTTGTTTTTATAATATAGGTAGATATATATATAAAGAGGACTACCTGACTTACATAGAAACATATCATTATTAATGAGGATACTCATGTAACTTAGTCCTGAAATTTGAAGTACAGAACACTTCTGACTTCTAGAAGTCTTCACAAGATAAACGAATTCCTAGTGACATCTGCAGTAAGTTCATGGCTTGTTGTAGGACTTTTGTTGCCCGAGTCGGTACCAACCAACACATGGATATATACTCAGAAACTGTAAAGGAAGTCAGTTGCTTTTCCAACAATACATTTATAATTTCTTACTACACCACCAAACTCGTACACTTGTGTCACTAGCTAGGAAATTAACCAACAATCATAAACATGTCTCACAAAGCAACAATTACTTTATTACTTGACATACACCACCCCTTGGTTCAGTTCTCTGAGTTAGCCATACAAGATTGGTGTAAGAACATAAAAGAGTACTACATCCATGAAGCAAATCACACCATCTTACTGATAATCTGTTGATAAAGTGATGTTACATGCAAACAAAAAAAGTTATGCAGGAAATCAAAAATATGATAATTAAAAGAGAAAACAGGGTACCTTGTGAATTTCTAAGGGCATCAAGAATATGGTGCAACTCTTGGACAACATTTTCAATATTCACCCGGTGTATCGGGGAATCCGCAGAGCACGACAATCCAATCTTGAGAGTTGACGCCAAACATTCCTCTACTTTATTCGCGTCCATACTTTTCATAGTAATTGCATCAAAATCAATAATATCAATTGTTGCATGGTCTAGCAAAGCCATAGAAGCATATTTATGAAGGCTGAGGCCTTCATTAAATATGTCATCTGTTGGATTTTTCCCAGTCATCACTTCCAATAATAGTATTCCAAAACTGTACACATCTCCGCTACTTGTCATCTCACTCCCAAGACCATACTCTGCAACTTACAAGCATTACTTAAAAAAATTGTAGTATTGTAAAGGGTTTTTTGCCGAAAAATGAATCAATAGTTCAGTTTTTTGCATTTTCGGGTATCAACTAATTCTTTTGCCGAAAAATGAACCACTAGTTTAAAATTGATCATTTTCGTGGATATGCTAACATTTGAAACGGTCGCCGAGGATTATACAGCCGGTGATTTTTTCTTAAAGATGTATTTTAAATCGATCATAAGCGTTTGAATTGCTATATAATCCTCGGCGACCGTTTCAAATGTTAGCATATACACGAAAATGATCGATTTTAAATTAGTGGTTCATTTTTCGGCAAAAATATTGGTTGATACCCGAAAATGTAAAAAATGAAACTATTGATTCATTTTTCGGAAAAAAACTCTATTGTAAATTAAATATGAGCATATTGGAATACAAGAATTTTACCTGGAGGTGCATAACCAATTGTTCCTTTAACCACAGACGAGCTGTTTAGGTTAGAATCAGTTACAAGAAAACGAGCTAAACCAAAGTCTCCAATGTGGGCCACCATATCATCATCTAGTAGAATGTTGCTAGGCTTCAAGTCACAGTGAACAATAGTCGGTACGCAGCGATTGTGAAGATAATCAAGTGCAGATGCAATATCGAAAAGAATATTTATTTTTTGAAAAAGGTTCAGTCTAGATGCATGTACACTTGAATGCAACCAATCATGTAAACTCCCATTGGGCATGAATTCATAAACCAAAGCTTTAAAATCATTGCCTTGAAAGTCAACACTTGAACATGATGTTATTATCTTCAATAGATTCCTATGACGAATACTCCGCCATGCTTCACATTCTCTTATAAAGCTTTTGTGAGCTCCTCGCTTTTGAATATGTAAAACTTTAATAGCAACAAATATATCGTCATGCTCAAGAAGTCCTTTATAAACAGAGCTAGACCCACCCTTGCCAATCAGATTGGCTTCGGAGAAACCATTGGTAGCCTGGAGAAGTTGATTGTAGGAAACTTTCAAAAATCGTTCCTTCGTTGATGATTGAGACGGTTGGCCCTTTCTTTTCTTTTTACACAAAACATACAAAGCACATAATACCACAAAAAGTGTGGAAGCAATCAAAATGACTATCACGAACACTAGAAACCTCCTTTTATGTTTCTTTTTCTCCTTCTCCTTGCATTTGGGTAACCCAAGTTCAACTAAGCCACCACAAAGCCTGCTATTCCCCAAGACCGAGAATGCACTTTCATTGGAGAACACTCCTACCACAGGTACTTCACCCTCAAAATTATTATAGGATAGGTTCAACGTTTCTAACGAAAAGCTTTCTAAGAATCGAGGAATTTGGCCAGATAAATTATTATTTGAAAGGTCGAGAACAATCATGCCTCTTAGGGATCTTAGTGATGACGGTATGATGCCTTGAAATAAGTTATCTTTTAGGGATAAGAATGAAAGGCTGGAACAACCACCAAGACTACTAGGAATGTTACCTGACAAATTGTTACTAGATAAATCCAAAGCAGTCAACATATTGAGGTCTTCAACCTCTACTGGAAGTGAACCAGACAGGTTATTTTGAGAAAGATCTAATACTAGGATTAGAGATCGAAGTTGAAGAAGTTGTATAGGTATTTTTCCGCTTAGTCTATTGTTATGAAGGTCTAATGCCTCAAGATGATGACAATTCCCTAGGCTGGATGGAATTTCCCCTTCCAGTTTGTTGGAATCTAAAGCAAGTCTATTGATCCCTGACAAGTTCCCAATGGCATCTGGAATTGGCCCTGAAAATTGATTTTCATATAAAATCGCGAGTTGTAACTTTTGAAGTTTTCCAATGGTAGAGGGGATTTGTCCTGTCAATCTATTAAAAGCTAAACGTAACTGAGTCAAGCCAACTAGATTACCTATACTCGAGGGGAGATTTCCATATAACTTATTTCCTGCTAAATTTAAAGAATCTAATTGATCTGAAAGATTACCAATTGACCTTGGGAGCGGTCCTTCAAAATTGCAATTGTATAAAAACAACCTATCTAATTTGCTGCAGTTTTTCAAAGAATCGATAAACTTCATTTCATCCGTTTCTGCATTTCCAAAGAGATTATTACCTAAAGCTATACTAAAGATATCTGTTAGTTTTGAAAAGTCAATTGTCAACTTCCCACTAAAACTATTGTTATTCACATCAAGTGTTCTTAATTTAGAACAATTAGATATGGAGGGAGGAAGAAGCCCAGTCAGTTGGTTATTCCTTAATTGAAGACCGGTCAGATCAGGTAGCATTGCATCTATGGCCAGAGGAAGACTACCAGTGAGCTGATTCTCAGCCAAAGATAATCTATTTAGGTGTGAAAGGTTATAAATGGAATGAGGGATGGTACCATATAAGTTACAATGGCCTAAGTAGAACGCTTGTAAGCTTTTTAAATGGCCGAAGGTGTTTGGAATGCTCCCACCAAACGGATTTCCTGGAAGGGAGAGCACTTCCAATGATGTAATATTCCCCAAGAAAGATGGGATTCCACCAGTTAAGCGATTTTCATCCATTACTAGTACAATTAGTTTCGGAAGGAGGCTGATCTCCTTGGGTATGCTTCCAACTAGCTCATTACCACCAAGCCCAAGCTTTTCAAGGTTAAAACAACCTGACAAGTTAGTTGGAATGACTCCATTAAATTTGTTTCCTATAAGATCAAGGACACGTAGCCGGAACAAATGACCGAGTTCTTGAGGTATAGTTTTCTGAAAGCTGTTGTTCGTGAGATGAACCTCACGAAGGAAGCTGAGGTTCCCTACATGAGGAGACAACGAACCTTCTATGCCTTGTGACATCAGGCGTATAGCAGTCACTCTTCTGTGCCGCTTTCCACATGAAACGCCACTCCAGTCACAGAAATGCAAGGACGTGTTCCATGAGCTTAGAGCTCCATACGGATCGTGGGTGATCAGTGACTTGAACGACAACAACGCCAGGTGATCAGTCTCATTTCCATGATCATTGGGAGATGAGACGGTGGCATTAGTAGTCAGAAATATTACAAGACCAGAAAATAGGAAAGCAATGAGAGAGGAAGATGATGAGCAAGTTGGTTGCCTTAAGTTCATTTTTGGAAATAATGCTCGTTGTTGGCTTTTTTTTATAGGCAAGACATTGATAATAATAGTAATAATATGGAGCAAGTTTTGGAATTAGGCGAAAAATAATTACAGTAATTTACTTAACTGACTCTCATCAGAGCAAAAGAAACAAATTACTCCATAAAACAATCTTCACCTATTATATTAGTACATAAGGATCTTAACCATGCATCATCATTGATGTTCTTTAGCTTTTAGTTTGGTTTCCCTTTCATATATTTTTTACATTATTATTGTTATTGTTACTATATGTTATAATAAAATAGAAATAGAATAATAAAATAATAATATAGATATTCTTTAGTTTCCACCATGGTGGGCTTGGCCAAGTACGTAGATAAGTCAATAGGCCAACTTTGTTAACATTTTCTCACATGCCAAATAGGTATACACTACGGCACGTCGGCACTACCCATTGTTCATTTGGTATACATAGATTGACCAATGGTTGACTTAACATTCAGATAATAGGATTAATTACAATTAATATACCTAATTTCAACTTTGATATTGATCAAGCATAAATTTTTATAACTGAGTGCAAGATGGATTGAGTCGATTCGTTACTCTCCGCGACTTGCATAAGGACCCGTTAGAGTGTATAGAACGAAACTAAAGGTGGCGAGGAGATGAATAGTGATCTCCTCTAGAAGATGAAAGTGTGAATATGAGATGAGTGGGTATTTTTCTGAGGTATTAAGGAATGAATACTATTCATACCCTTGTATTTATAGTGGAGCATGGCCACCTTGATGGGTACTATTCATCGTACGACTGTGTCACCATCTCATGGTTTTAATCGTACGGCTGAATCGCCATCTGGTGGTACTGTTCATCGTACGGTTAGCTCATCATCTTGGTGAAGTCAATCGTACGGTTGTGATTGATACTTCCTGTTTGTGGGTCCCCTGTGGTGACGTTGACCAATGGTGTGGCTAGATGGGGATCTTTGTCGGCCACTGTGGAGACCACCGCTAACGTAAGTGGAATCCGTTATAAGGTTGTCTCCTAACAGAAGACAACGACGTTATCTTGATGGGCTTGTACCATTTTGCTTGTGCTTTGTTAGTTGGGTCTCCTGGTAATTGGGTTTTGCATAATGGGCTCTCCTGTCAGTAGAACTCCCTGCTCACATGTTTCTTGTCAATAAGGTCTCCTGTTGATAAGTCTCCCTGTGAATTGAGTTCGCTTGTAAAATAGACTTTCCTGCTTCATTTGTGAGGCTATTAAGAATGATACACGATTATATATATATATATATATATATATATATATAAACAGATTTAAGAGCAAACAATGTTAAAAGATTTTATATAGCTAGTAGGAAGACTTGACTTCTAGTGCTCTTGTGGGTATACTTGTTTTAGTTGATTAACCCCATTACCTCTCTCATTCCTCTCAGCTCCCAGTGGGTAGACTCGACTTGTTTTAAGTGGTGACCCGGCCCCATTACCTACCAGATTCCAATCAAGATTTCATGTCAAACAAACCTTTTTAACACCTCATTCTTCACTATGTATAAGCTGCTTAAACATATATTACCATGGGCTCATTAAAACTCAAAACTGCTAAATATAAAGTTTTAGGGTGGGATTCAAATGAGAATAAGAATTTATGTAAGAATGAGAGAACCAATGATATCATGTCATGTGTAAAAGAGAATGCTCCACATGTACAAAACTCATTTACCCCCCAACATTAATTATCTCACAAACAACAAATCGAAAAATTATAAAAATTGCACCATTAAATTCAGCGTTTTCTTCTCTTCGATTTGTCGTCCCTCAAGGTATACTTTCGACGAGTTTTTTTCCCCATCTTTTTTGGTGCGTTTCACATTTACTAACACATGTTTTAAGGTGTTGCGTTTAGGGATTAGGGTTTGGGGTTTAGAGGTTAGTGTTTAGGGTTGGGGGTTTGGGGCCCGAAACCCCAAACCCCCAACCCTAAACCCTAAACGCTTTACAAAACTCTAAACCCTAAATCATACTAAACCCTAAACCCTGCTAAACCCTAGACCCTACTAAACCCTTACCCTAAATCTAAACCCTAACATTAACCACAAATTAAATGTATAACCAATCACTAACACATATGTTACTAATTTGTAAAATCCACCAAAAAATGAAAGGAAAAAAAAGTTGTTGAAAGTATGCCTTGAGGGACGACAAATCGAAGAGGAGAAAACGCTGAATTTTATGGTGCAATTTTCATGATTTTTCGACTTACCGTTTGTGAAATATTTAATTTTTAAAAATGTGGAGAATAGAGAATAAAGTGACACATGACAAAAATCTGTTGGTTCCCTCATCCTCACTCAAAGTTGATTTACTCATTTGAACCTTACTCTAGAGTGTTAATGGGAAGCGTAACACGACATAGATACACTAAATTCAGAATTGTGTATCCTTAAGCAGGACCACAAAATGGTGAATCAAAGTACAGCTTCTTACTTTAATTTACAATAATAACAATACATGCTATTAAAATCAAATGAAAAAGATCTTCACGTTCGAAGAATCTGAATCAAAGTTATTGTTCAAGCATATTTCGGCTTGAGTGCGGATGAGGGGAATCACCTCTTTACACTGCACTAGTGTCATAACCCGGATTGAGATAGTTCTCATCGAGGGTGGTAAAGGGTGATCTCTAAGAAGATGGAGTTTAGAGGTGAGAGCATATGGAGGCTGCACACCATGTGTGTGTAATGTTGTGTGTCCTCCTGACGGTCTAGGGTTTGTACCCTTATATATGAGGAGGGTGAAGCCCAATAGAGAAAAGCCCATGGACCAAGTCATGTGAAGGCCCAATAGTGGGGTACACTATCAGTTATGAATTTAGTTCCTTAAGTTTTCTCATTTCATCATGATTATATATACCATATTGTATTGCCTATAAGTTGTAGACCTCACCCAATTTTTTATAAGATTACAGAGAAACAGATTTTTAAGGATTTAACTGACATGGAGCTAGTGAGCTGATCAGCTGAATGCTAGATGTCATCCACAAGTTTCTCATCACCATGACCAAGACAAGTTGATTCATGACACTCCCCATTGGTTTACCTCCTTTGTAACAATAATTGGGCATAAAGTTAAGAATTGGTGTAAGATCATTTATATAATGTACCATTTTAAAACCAATAAAATAAATGCTATGTAGTAATTAAATTTAATAGAAGGTAAAGCAGTAGTCAAATATCATACTAGAAACTTTATGGATGACACGCTAAGGAGGTGTTCTGACAAATTCAGTTTAGCTAGAGATGACTAATTTCCAAAAAAAAAAAAAATGGAAAGAAACCTCAACCCCGTATACACTTTGTAAAAAGAAAACATATTTCCAAAGGAAAAATTAATGGAAACACTAAAATACTTGCAACAAAAGATCGAGATGAAGCTTGGAGAGATTTGCATGTTGATGAGTATTAAACCCACTGAGATTAGCAGCAGATGCATCCAAAAGTCACGTGTTGATAAGGGAACTCAAAGGATTTTGTATAGGATTGAACTGAAAATCAATGCTGCTTAGATCGGGGTACTGCATTTAATTGATGTGTTGGTGGCCTCCTGTTCAAGAAAAACAATGGTAGTGAATGACTCGCAGATGAAAATCAATGTTGTTTAGCTAAGAGTGGTTGTTCTAATTAGGAAGTGCTTTAATTTAGTTGACTAGCAGATGGAAAGGTGACAAGTATTCTAGTCCATCCTTGAGGGTTTATACTTTATATAACCAATCTGCAGATACACCATATAAACTGCAAAATGCAGCTCCTACATGCTAGCAGTGTCACGCCAAACAGCAACTAATTTACGCCTTTGAGGCATATTACCAAAAATAGGCCAAGTAACTTGTAAGAAATTTATAGCATCCAGTTTTAGAATTGACTTCCACATGCTATCTAACTAATTTTAATCCGCAGTCCACACATTTCATATTCATCTTGACGACCAATAGAGATTGATAAAGAAAGCACACTTCAAAAATATATTATATATAAGACGCAACACTTTAGTGACGAGAATACACTTGATTTAATGCAAGGTGACTAACAAGACATCTAGTACAATGCTTAGTGATATTTCTGATGGATTTTGATCCTTAAAGAAGGTCGGGTAACCAGTTTCATTTGTGGAAATCTATTTTTCTTTCTAAATGTAGCAACCGCTTCTTGTAGATCAATTTGGGACAACGGCCTCAATGCCTACAAAAGAACAGAGAAAAACTGACTCAGATCTACAGGCAAGACAAATAGTTCATTGCTATAACAGAATGGCATCTCTCAAGTACAACGAGAGAAAAATAAACTATACTGTTCACTTAAGAAACAAGGAGACAAAAGGGCACCTCATAGTCACACATTTTGAAGAGTATCCAGAATATGCTGCAATTCATGGACAATATTATTCATTTTCATCCGTCGTGTAGGGGAATCCAAGGAGCATGATACTCCAATTTTGACTGTTGATGTCAAGCATTCCTCTATATTCTTTGCATGTGTAGCCTTAACTTTCATCGCACTTGTCTCCTCTTGCTTAGACTGTAGAATTAGGTAACCATCAATAACATCGGATACATGGTTTGGCAAGGCCATAGAAGCATAATTATGAAGACTAAGGCCTTCGTTAAAGATATCGTCCGTCGGCCTTTTCCCTGTCATCAGCTCTAACAATAATATTCCGAAACTGTAGACGTCCCCACTACTGGTCATTTCACTTCCGAGACCATACTCTGCAACTTATAAGCAATTACTTGACAAAAATGTTATACTTTGTAATATAAAGTGCAAACATCTAAGAATACACGAAACTTACCTGGTGGTGCATACCCAATTGTTCCTTTAACCCCAGTTGAGCTGTTCTGGTTTGAACTTGTTCCAATAAATCGAGCTAAACCATAGTCTCCAACATGGGCCACCATATCATCACTGAGTAGAATGTTGTTGGGTTTTAAGTCTCCATGAACAATGGTTGTTAAGCATTGATTATGAAGATAATCAACCGCAGATGCGACATCGACGAGAATGTGTATTCTTTGAAGAAGGTTGAGTTTAGATGTAGGTTCGCTTGAATGCAGCCAGCCAATCGTGTAAACTTCCATTGGGCATGAATTCATAAACCAAAGCTTTGAAATCATTGCCTTGAAAGTCAACACCTGAACATGAAGTTATTATCTTCAATAGATTCCGATGTCGAATACTCCGCCATGCTTCACATTCTCTTATAAAGCTTCTGTGAGCTCCTCGATTTTGAAGATGCAAAACTTTAATTGCAACAAATGTATCATCATGTTCAAGAAGTCCTTTATAAACAGAGCTGGACCCACCCTTGCCAATCAAACTGGCTTCGGAAAAACCATTGGTAGCCTTGAGAAGTTGATTGTAGGAAACTTTCAAAAATTGTTCTGTTGTTGATGATTGAGATGGTTGTTGCCCCTTCCTTTTCCTTTTATAAAGGACATACAAAACACATAATACCGTGAAAAGCATGGAAGCAATCATAATGACTATTACGAACACTGGAAACCTCCTCTCTTGTTTCTTCTCCTCCTTTTCCTTGCATTTGGGTAACCCAAGTTCAACTAAGCCACCACAAAGCCTACTATTTCCCAAAATCGAGAATGCATTTGCATTAGCAAACACTCCATTCACTGGTACTTGACCCTCAAAATGATTAAAGGATAGGTTCATAAACCCTAATGGAAGTTTTTGGCAAAAGGGAGGAATTTGGCCCGATAAATTATTATTGGAAAGATCAAGATGTACCATTCCTCTCAAAGAACTTAATGATGGTGGTATCATGCCTTGAAATAAATTTCCTTTGAGGGATAAGAATGAAAGGCTAGAACAACTACCAAGGCTACTAGGAATGCTACCTGATAAATTATTACCAGATAAATCCAAAGCAGTCAACATCTTGAGACCGTCAACCTCTGATGGAAGTGAACCAGACAGGTTGTTTTGCGAAAGATCTAATATTACTGTTAGAGATGGAAGTTCAAGAATTTGTATAGGTATTTTGCCACTTAGTTTATTGTTATGAAGGTCTAACTTCTCAAGATGAAGACAATTCCCTAGGCTTGATGGAATAACCCCTTCCAATTTGTTGGAATCTAAATAAAGTTCATTGATCATTGACAAGTTCCCTATGGCATCTGGAATCGCCCCTGAGAATTGGTTTTCATAAAAACTCGCAATATGTAAATTTTGAAGACTACCAATCGCAGAGGGAATTTTTCCAGTGAATCGGTTATTGCCTATCGATAAAGTGGTCAAGCCAACTAGATTACCTATGCTTGAAGGGAGGCTTCCATGTAACTGATTACCCTCTAAAGTTATGAAATATAGTTGCTTAGAAAGATTGCCTATTGATCCGGGAAGCACTCCTTTAAATTTGCAATTATCAAGTTCTAGAATCTCTAATCTACTGCAATTTTTCAAAGTATCAATGAACTTCATTTCATCACGATCTCCCCCATGTTCATATAGGTTATTGCCTAAGGATATTTCAATAATATCTCTTACTTCTGCAAAGTCGATAGTCAGCTTCCCAGTTAAAGTGTTGTCGCTCATGTCAAGAACTGTTAACTTCGAACAATTAGAGAAGGAGGGTGGAAGAATTCCAGTCAGTTGGTTATTCCTCATTTGAAATTCAGCCAGATGAGGGAGCATTGTACCTATTGCTAGAGAAAGACTGTCGGTGAGTTCATTCTCAGCCAAAGATAATCCAGTTAGGAGTGAAAGGTTATAAAAGGAATGAGGGATTGTTCCAGTTAGGTTACATTCACCAGCATAAAATGTTTTTAGGATTTTCAAATGGCCTAAGGTATCTGGTATACTCCCACCCAACGGATTTCCAGAAACGGAAAACCCTCTCAATGATGTAATATTCCCCAAGAAAGGTGGGATTCCACCCATTAATTGATTATAAAAAAGTGAAACATAAGCAAGTCTCGAAAGGATACTTATCTCCTTGGGTATGCTTCCAACTAGCTTATTATCACCAAACCAAATCTCTTCAAGCTTTGAACAGCCGGAAACATTAGTTGGAATGATTCCGTTGAATTTGTTGTGCTCAAGAACGATAACCCGTAGCCTGAATAGGCGACCAAGTTCATGAGGGATGCTTCCATGAAAGCTGTTGTTCCTGAGAGAAAACCCAATGAGGAAACTGAGATTCCCTACAAAAGGAGACAGAGAGCCTACTAGACCTTGTGAAATCAGTCGTAAAACAGTCACTCTTCTATGTCGTTTGCCACATACAACACCACTCCAATCACAAAAATGAGCAGATGTGTTCCATGACCTTAGAACTCCATTTGGATCATGGGTGATCATTGACTTAATCTTCACCAAAGCCTCGTGATCTGTCTCATTTCCACTATAGGAAGCAGAGATGGTGGTGGTAGTCAGAAATATCATAACAAGACCATAATAGAGGAAAAAAATACAAGAGAAAAATGGTAAGCAAATTATCAGTTGCCCCGACTTCATTTTTTGGAACACTCGAACTATGATTGTTGGCTTTTTAAACTCACTTTTATGATAAGCATAAACAAATTTTGAACAACGTTCACCAATTCTAAAAGCACTATAATGTTAAACAACTAGTGGGTAGACTTGACTTCCAGTGCTCTTGTTTGTATACTTGCTTTAATTGAAGACCCCATCACCTCACTCATTCCCCTCCAAGTGGGTAGACTTGACTTGCATTAATTGGTGACCCCATCATCACCCTAACTCCCCTCCCATTGATTTGATGAGGCTTAATAACGATCTTAACGTCTTATCGAAATAAAATCCTAACATTTATTACTGTTTAAACAGCTGAATCTTCAGTTCAGCAAATTTGATATATTCAATCAATGTCACGTAATACTCTATAAACCTTTTTATAACCTCAATACTCAATATCTATAAACTGCTAGTTCAGATTTTAAGTAACGGACACTCTATAATACTTGCAACTAAAATCAAGACTTGCAAGTTAAGTTGGAGAGACTTGCAAGTTGATGAGAATTAAACCCATTGAGATTAGCAGCAGATGTATCCAAATGACATATGTTGGTACGGAAAGTAAAGCATTTTGTATATCATTGAACTGAATATCAATGCTGCTTACAAACGAGGTAATGAAAATAAATGATACATGAATAGCAGAAACGATATGAGAACAAGTATAATATAGTGTATTAAAAGAACGAAGAAGATCTTAGTTTGTGTGCTCATCAGAACTAATGAAGTTTCAAAATCTATTGCAACTTTAATTAAGCTAAGAGTCGTACTTCTCTTTTTATAACATTCAATTAATTTATATTGAGTATATACTACGGAATATTTTTGTACATGAAACCGAACACTAACCTTCAAAGTGTACTAACCGTCCAGATGACTAATATTTGTTGACCCAGTTTGAAAATTTCTCCAAACCCAACAACACCATCCTTCAAGGAAATGCTGTTTAGAGACAGAAAGCAAAAATGAATAGTTGAATATATATATATATATATGTATATATATATATATATGTATATATATATATATATGTATATATATATATATATGTATATATATATATATATGTATATATATATATATATGTATATATATATATATATATTAAAAACATGCGGATCCAAGAAACCACTGAAAATCATGAAATGTCCTACAACTTGACCAAAACCTCAGATAGACATCACGACATCACCTATACTAGTCTATGCTGCTCTTTTTTATAAAGTTTCAGCAGAAGTCAACCTGCAGATACACTGTAGCCTGCACTCAAGGGACCAGAAAGTGTAATATTAACCGATAAATTGCTATACTTACTCTGTGCATGCTAGCATTGTCACATCAAAAGCGAACTTTATAAAACTACATAAATTTATTCTTACATATAATATAATGTAAAATGGTTCATGTAAAAGAACCATGAAAATGACAGTTTTCTTGGTTTATCCTTCTGCAATCAAATATAAATAATTGTTCAACAATTTCCATAAATATATGAGCAGCTTTCAAAACCGCTTAAACAGTGCATCTTTCCAACGCAACAACAAGTTGAAACAAAGTGTCTTCCAAACTAAACGACAATGATTCTAAGAAAGGCAGGAAATAACTAGCGACCAAGGTATGAAGGAAAATTCGCTGCCAAAGACCCATGTCCAGATTGTTGCCTAGCTGCCTGTGACGAGTTCGCACCAGCTGAAGATCGTCCCACCTGAGGATTCTGATATGCCCCGAGCCCTGGTAACCCCAGTTGGGAACCATAATTGGCCATCATACCTGGGCTCACTGTGCTGATTCCATAACCACCGCTGAGCCCAAATGACTGGGGTGATGAAGATATACCACTCTGATTCAAAGCAGATACCAACATTGGATTTTGCCCAACCATAATTCCAGCTGCAGGGTTCAGAAGCTGAGGGGCATATAGTCCATAACCATAACCCAGATTCCCAATCTCACTATTAGAAGCAGCCGGTTGCAAATTCTTGGTGTTTTTAATTCCACGTTGACCATCCACAGCTTGTCTGCACTGCAACTGACAACCATCAAAAACCTTAGTGGGTACTTCTAGAGCCTTCTTGCACCCTTCACCTGTCTTGTACACAAACATGGCAAACCCTTTGAACTTTCCAGTTGTGTTGTCAATCCCCAATGGCCCTTCCTCGAGTTCCCCAAACTTTGCAAAGTAGGACCTGAGCGCATTGGGGTTCACATGGGACCCAACATTTGCAACGAAGATTTTTCGTCCAATTGGATCTGGTGTAACAGTCGTCTGATTGTTACCGGGTCCACCCGGTCCTGCAGATGCTAACTGGCAAGTGGTCAAACGGCTTCCTATCTTCTTTTGCGTCTGTTTAAGGGATTTCCGTGCACTTTTTCTGGTCTTAAAGAGAACAAAGCCATAACCTTTGGCCTTCCCGGTCACCTTATCTGTAACAACTTTGCACTCTTCAATCTCACCATACTTTTTAAACACAGAAAGTACTTGGTCTGTTGTGGCATCCCAACCGAGGCCAAAGACAAAGATTTTACGGTGAGCAGGGTCCACCTCAGCAGTTTGGGTAAGGCTAGCCACTATTGAACGGTCATTCAGGGCTGCTTCTTTCAAGAATTCAATAATCTTATCTTTTGGTAAGGGTTCCAGAAGCTTCCTAAGAGTCTCCTTTTTAGAACTCTCGTCATCTTCCTCTTCTTCTTCATCCTCTTCCTCTTCTTCATCTTCTTCCTCTTCTTCTTCCTCTTCTTCTTCCTCTTCCACTTCAACTTCTTCCTCTTCTTCTTCGACTTCTTCATTATCCTCTTCTACTTCTTCAGACTCGGATACTTCAACTTCCTCAGTTTCTTCTTCAGCTTCTGATTCTTCTTCCTCAGATGTCTCATGTTTAACCTCTAATTTGGGTTTCTTTTCTTCAGCTTGTACTTTGAGCACTGCGGCTGTTCTCTTTTTCCTCATTCGACAGACAAAATTGAAGGCAACTGCCAACAACTACCTAAAGCGAGAAAAATTACATTACTAAAAGTCTTTATTAAATGAACACGTAAGTGTAACATATCCTTCAAATTAGAAATGTGTTAACTTCGTACTGATATTCCGGTAAGCAACACTTATAGCAGCCCCAATAACTCAACACAGACACCAAAAAGAATCGAAAGCAAATCCTTCAAAAATTTGTTTATGAAAAGACTACAAAACTTCAATTATATTATCAAACCGCATTAATTTCTGTGTAGTTTGACCGTTTCAGACACATTCTTCATTTATTGAAATAGCATTATATTATATAGATATAATAAGTGGTTTCTCAACGTGCAAGTTCATTGGTGCAAAAAAACTTCTATGTTTCGTGTTCTTTTGGATAATACTTCATGTCCCTTTACAGTTTAGGGTTTTAATAAACAATGCCCTTAGGGAAATGGTTAAGCTAACCATAAATAAATCCATTGCCCTAAGGGCATTGTTTATCAAGATCCTAAATAGTTTATATATAGCAAATAAAAATATCAGGACATAAAGAAATCAAAGATCGTTCAACAAGAACATAGTATATAGTATATATAATTCCAAGAGAAACATAAAGACGTTTAACCATTTGCATAAATTCAATAATGAACAAACTTACCCACAAGCAAACTGACATCCGGACATAAAAATAATAATAATAATACTAAAAAATAAATAAATAAGATGCTTAGTCCATAATGGTATCCGAAATTTTTTTCTGTATTAGTTAGTCACTGTTATCATATCAAACGTAATTACATAGCTAATCTTATATTTCTTAGCTTTATATACGTATGCTTGTTTGAACAATTTACAGATCATAACTTACTCGTACACATGTAACCAAATTACCCAATGAATTATTGTCGGTATTCAATAAAGCTGTTACAATTGGCTAATACGCAAATATAACTTCCTCCTAATTATTAATACAGGTATCTATGTGTTTCATTATATATATACATCTTGTTTTATACGAGTACTTGTAAAGAAAACTAGGGCTTATACAACAACCAAAAGCATATATAAAGAAACAAAGTTATCAAATGTTAATATGGTTTAAGGCAAACCCAGTTATAACCTAACAAACTGTATGCCCAAAAAAAATGCATATACTACAGTTATAATTAGGAATTAGGTTATAAATAATTGATCTTCTCGTTTATAAATTATATAACCATAGATAAAATCGTGAACTCTAAGTCTGTAACCAATATCGTATAGCAATCAGCGAAGTTATTTGAATCGGATAAACCCTAGTATTCATTTGACAGAATATTCTAATAAATAAATATACATACAAAGGGCACAAATCGTTGGTATACAAACGAACGGAGACATGAAGAATTGGAGGAGTTACCGTAGGGTTTTAGCGGACGGGATTAGCAGGGGAAGGAACCGGAGAATCAGCGTTGTGGGGTTGAGACTGTATCTGTACGTAAAATTGTAAATACTGTCGTAACTACTTACAGACTGCCAACACGCTTTTGACCCACAATTGTTTTCTTTTTAACGGAAGTATTATTGGTGTAACAGAGTAACAGTTTATGGTTTTAAACTTTTAATCTAATAATTTTCCTATTCACTTTTTTTTTCTCCCACAGATGATTAATTCACGTTGGGACGCAATGTTTTAAAAATCGATTTTTTAAGTGAATTAGAATTCTGTCCAGATCGGTTCAATCCGGTTTAACCGACTTGGTGTCCAGTCGAACTATTTATTTTGTGTCATATGAATCGAATAGGTTATATGTCTGGATCCGGTCCAAACCGATTTTCAAAACATTGGGGATGAGATTATAAATCAATGTTTTCATAATTTATTATGTGTGTTTTATCATAATGGTGTTCATGATGATTATTGTAGTTTATCATTATTAATGATAATTTAGTGTAGTATGATAATTTGAGAATTGAGATAGAACAAATGTGACTTGTTATCTTACTTGTAGTGTACCCGTGCATAGTAGCTGTGACAAATAGTTGAACACGTTCATGAAAAATTTGATTTGGAATTTTAAGTGACGTGATGTAATGAGTATTTTGTAAAAGATTCATTGAAATATTATGTTGAAAATTTTAAAATGCGCTATGCAATGTTTATATTAAAGAGGTTGTTATAAATGTAGATTCTATAAACCAATGGTTAACTTGAAAATTGAAATTATCATTAATCATTGATGAATATTGAAGGGAGCAATTTAGTCATTAAATAATGTTTATAACTTTAAGATAATGATGGAGATGTTTTATATGTAATTAAGATAAAAATAAGATAAACCTTTCGTATTTTAAATCGTGGTAAGTAAATAAAAAATAATATCTTACAATTTTATACGGTTGCACAATTTTACAATCACTTTCATAACACTTATCAATCAGGTTCGATAATAAAGTATTAATAATTGATAAAAAGAGTCACAAGGGATTTCACTAAGCGTGTTAAGTATGTATCTGTATTTTGTATTAAAATCAAAACAAAATCTACATCATCTACTTAATCTATGTTGACTCTGAATTTTAGTTGAGGAAACAATAATTTCAATAAATTTTTGAAAAAGAAGCCCAATTGTTGAAGAGAGAGATATACGATACGAAATTTACAAGTGTTATATAGAGAAGATACTCTAAACATAATTTAAGTTAAGAATACTTGATACAAATAAAAGCTTAAATTGTGAAATTCGTGAAGTCGGAGTGTAAAATAGTGAAAGCGTTACAATATTTATATCCTATCTAATACGAATGCCTTACAATAAAAAACCAAAAATAGATGAACAATTTGGCGAGACTTATCTTAGAGACCGAGAACATTAATTTGAGTAAATTGACAAGTTCATAGAAGACCTTTTTAATTATGTTTTCATCTTACTATGTTATTAGTTACACTATGATTCTCAATCATGAATTAGCCTTTATGTCATAAAACTTCATCATTGTATTCAAGCGCATATCAATTTTCAGTCACCGGGCTAAGTGCACATTGTCACGCTAATTTGTATACAATTTTCGTATGAACATGCCCAACAGGCTGAAATTAAAGGTTCAAATGTAATAATGGTCTAACAAAAACATCTCATATGCAATGCTTAGAGTTGTTACAAAGCTTTTACATCATTAAAAACAACTAAATAAACTGGATAGAGACTTGCAAATCTCAATTCTTGTAGTTGCAAACCTATCCACAATCTATATTCTCTTTGTGTTCCAATTTAAGTATCCACGTTTTCATATTTCGATTTCACAAAATAAGGTTCCATTAATAACTAAAGAAAAACAAGGGCTAAGTGTTCATAAATGTATCAAACTTTAACAAAATCTTTATTGTATGTATCCACTTTTAATCGCCCCTATTAAATGTACCTAACTTTAAAAAATCTCTATTTAATGTAACGAATCGGATATAACCGGTAATCATGCATTTTTAGCCGGTTACTACTACACCGGTCATCTTCTCCGACGAAATCGGTTTTCCGGCGAGATCATTTTCAGTCAAAACAACGTTTTACATAAAAAAAATCCGGTAACACTATTTTCATCATAATATAGCATCTTAAACTAAATGATGATAAAATACATGTAAAAAATGCTTTATTTAAGCTTAGTACATCAAGTCCGGCGAGACCATTTCCTAGTAGCAACATTTTTCCCGACAAGATGTTAAAATATGTATTGATTTGTTTCGGTGTTTGAAATGGTACTTTAATTGATGTGTGAGATGGTCGGAAGTGAATTGAAACAAGGGATTTTGTAATTGACTTCCGACAAACTTCCGACGAAGTGCAATAGGTGTACAACTGTTAATGCCGGAAAAAGTCAGGTCATCGGAATCTAGACGGAGAAAATGAACAGTAACCATTTTTACCGGTTAATGGTTTAACAGGTTACCGGTTTCATTAGATAGAGATTTTTTAAAGTTAGTTACATTTAATAAAGGCGATTAAAATTGGATACATACAATAGAAATTTTATTAAAGTAGGATACATTTCTGAACACTTAGCCTAAAAAACAAATACTGCTTACTTATATGATTAAAGTTCAAATGAGTACAACATTTTTTAGTAAGAATAGAAATGTGTCATTTGTCAATAACCTCATTTTCCCCACATTTTCAAAAATTAAATATCTCTCATACGGTAAGTTGGAAAATCACAAAAATTGCACAATAATAATCAGTGTTTAATTCTCTTCGATTAGAGATATGAGAAGGTATACTTTCGATGAACTTTTTTTTCCCCGCTTTTTCGGTGAGTTTGGAAAACGAGTAACACATGTGGTACGACGGGTAACACATGTGGTACCGACTAGTAACAAATGTGCTACCAGCGAGTACCACACGTGGTACTAATTTTGTACAATTTGTAAAACTCAAAAACATAAAAGTCATCGAAAGTATACCTTGTTACATCTCTAATCGAAAAGAATTAAACGTTGATTATTGTAGTGCAATTTTTTTAATTTTTCGACTTACCGTTTTGTGAAATATTTGATTTATAAAATCGTGAGGGAAGATGAGTATTATGACATATGGTGCATTCCTATTGGTCCCCTATTCTCACTGACAATTCTATTCTCATTTAAACTTAACTCTTACCTATATTTTGTAACATCCTCCTTATTGGTCATCTAATTCCTCTATTTAATTGATTATTTGATTGTTTTAGGAATAACCTGATATTATTTGTTTTACTGTGAAACTTAAATAAATATGTCTCAGAACTTATTGTGAATAGTAAACTATTAGATGTTTTAAATTGTTATAGATGACGGTAAAACAAAATACTATTTCTCGCAGATGGTATTTAAGTTCCAGACAATAGATTTAGGACGGGTATAAAAATTATACCATTTAATTATGTGAGTTGGTTGTAAACCGACTTTGCAAACCAATATGTTCTCACCTCTTCTTCAATTATCATTTGGAAAACTCTTGAACTCAAAGTAAACCATAACCAAATTAGATTCAAGCTAGTGCTTCTGTGATTTCGAATTCAAAACATCAAAACTATCATCATCCACATCCTAATCTTCATCAACTTATCAATCCTTTTATTTTCATTTAAAAAGTGAGTTTGATTTTGAGTGGGTGAATCAAATTAATGCTTGTTATGTTGTTATTTGGTGTTAATAGGTGTTGTTTGATTTCACTTGAAGTATTAGAAACCATATAATTGAGTTTTTTGAAGTTTTGGTGAGATTTGAGTCGAAATTCTGCTATCAGCAGCAAAACTCATTGAAACTCAGTTCGTCTCGCGAAGCGAGTTGAGATGTAGCGAAGCAAGTTGAGTTATAGCGAAGCGAGTTGAGTTTTGCTTTGCGAATCGAGTTCTAGCGAAGCGAGTTGAGTTTTACTTTGCGAATCGAGTTCTGCGAACCGAGTAGCTGCGATGCGAGTTGAACTTGCAAAGCGAGTTGAATCGCTGTGCGAACTGAAATGTTGCGAACCGAGTTGACCTGCGAACCGAGATCACTGCAAACTGAGATTTTTAAAATTTTGTTTTGCAAATTTTGAAAATGCGTGTCTTTTCGGGGTAACGGACAGGTGACAATTTCACTAACTCGGATTGGATTGAAATTCGCATGGTCACTCGAAAACGGCCTAATGATCTCGGCTCTATTCTAAGAGTCTAGGCAGTTTTTGGCCATTCGGGGTCATTTAGGGCCCGAAAATGACATTTTTCAGTTTTTAAACGTCATTTCGCGATTTTCTAATTTTATTTCTGATTGAACTTTTGTTTGCCTAGACTTCAGGGATTACCTGATTGGATAAATATGTCATGATGATGATTATGGAACGAATTTCTAACTTATATTTGATTTTCTGTTTCAGATCAACCTAAGACTCAGTGATATAAAAATCATGAGTGTGGAGACGTCAAAGGTATCGGTGAGTGGATTTGGAACTCACTGTTTAATTTAGTTGTAACTGTTCAGCTGCAACAAGTAAACGTGGATCTGATTATTTGACTGTTTAGTCTATGCTATTGATTATAAATCTACGTGCTATGTGGCCTTTGTGCATAAGTATATTGAGGTCAATGTGTTAGTTGGGTTAGTCGGTTATTGTGTGAATGACACAGGGTCTTGATTCATTTGTTGTGTGAAGAACTTGTGTTTGATTATAATAACCATTAGCTATCGGTCTCGTCCGTTATGGCTATACGGATATGTACGATAAGTGTTATTGGGAATCCCCGGGTATTATGATATCCCAAGAGCCACCGATCCCCATTAAAAGAATATGTGTTTACGATTATTTGGTGTAACCAAGTAGTTATGCTAAGTTGAATAGTGTGTGACTTATTCATTCACTTAGCTTCATGCTAATCTCTCATATTACTTCCTTCAGGTTTTGTAAATTATGTGGGTGGTCAGGAAGTGATGCTTTTGAAAGCAGAGAATGTTTGACGAAGTGTTCTAACTCTGATATGGTTTTTGATAACCTGATTTTGAAATTATATAACACCCTGTTTTGTGTAGTACATGTACTGCGGTTCTAATAGTGTAAAACTATTTTATATCAAAGTTTAAACATCTTATGTACATATTATTAGTGGATACTAATAAAGTATGTTTTCTTATAAGCAGGGGTGTTATATATTTATTTATTATTATTATTTTTCTTATCCTTGTTCTTTTTCATTTTTTCTTAAAATATGTTTTATATAAAAAAATTATCGGATATCGATGGAAAAATCTGTTTATTTCAGATTTTTTATATATATTTGAAAAAAATCAATCAATAATCGCCACACTTTTACTCCGTATTACATACATCGTGGTGGATATCTCCGTCATAAACCCACATAGCTTTTATTTATCACCGCACAAACATCCCCAAATCCCAACAAATGGCCAGCCTATGGAGAGCCGTGATGGGCGAATCACCGCCCAACCCCGACGACTACGACGGCATCGAGTACTGGTCAAACCCCGAACGCACCGGTTGGCTGACTAAGCAAGGCGAGTACATCAAAACCTGGCGTCGCCGTTGGTTCGTTTTAAAACAAGGAAGACTCTTCTGGTTCAAAGAGTCGATCGTCACGCGCGGTTCCCGTCCACGTGGCGTCATCCCAGTCGCTGCTTGTCTTACTGTTAAAGGAGCTGAAGATGTGATCAACAAAGAGTTCTCTTTCGAACTCTCGACCCGATCCGATACCATGTATTTCATTGCGGATTCGGATAAAGAAAAAGAAGATTGGATCAATTCGATTGGTAGGTCTATTGTTCAGCTTTCGAGATCTGTTACTGATAAAGAGATCGTTGATTATGATAGTAGTAAAAGATGATCTGTATGTATTCCTTAGGTTTAATAACAATTTTGCCTGTAAACTTTGGTATTGTGATCTATGAATTTATTAAATAATTTATCTTGTTTGGTAAAACGATTGTGACATGCAGTTAATGTGAAGTGCAGTTCGAGTTTTTTCCAAGTGTTTGGGTTCAAGTCGATGAGTATTTAACTAACAACGATTAACCTTTAAGCTAATTAGACTTGTTAGAATGAAGACCGATTGTTAGTTTCCTTTAATTTTCTAGGTTACTTTTATGTTTACAATTGCTTTGTAATCTACAAAAATAAAAAATTGAGAGTTGCAAACTTGCAAAGAGCAACATCGGTTCAAAATAACGTTTTGTTCATCGGTGTGATAAGTGATAAAAATGAAGTCCCTTTTTTAACACCAAAAACATGAACATAACTTTCTTTTAGAGAAGTTTCTGCATGCTGCAATTCGCAAAAATTTGATTGTGTTGGTTCTTGTTTTTAATTGATATTTTAACAGAAATCTGCTATATTCAGTGGCTCGAGTTGTAGACAAATTTTCAACAGAAATCTACATAATGTTCAGTGGCTCGAGTTGTAGACAGCTAATAACGTATAAGAAGATTCAATATTTGACTGTTCAATAATTATCACTAGAAATCTACAAGATGCTCTGAACTTGGTCAGGACTAACTCGAATGATAAAACTGAAGTAGAATGCACATGATGCGTGTTAATGTGATCTCAGGTTCTTGAGCTTTTACTCTTAGAGTTCCCAGTTAAGCAGTTAAAAACCTGTAGCAAATAGCCAAATACTACTCTATTGCAGTTATACTTCACTTTAATGAAAACACGTCTTCAAAATATCACCTTTGAGTAGTTGTGACAGTCAACACCTCAAAGCAAATGGAACCACCCATCACTCGAGTGAAGTGTACAGTATGAGATAGTGAATGTACGCTTTCTCATTCTACATCATTTTGCCAGCTCTAGTATGATACTAGTCGACTCCAACACTTTGTCCCAGAATGAGCGAAATAGATAAATAGGCACAGATATATTTAGATATGGTGCAATCAAAGGAGATAAAAAAAAAATAACAGCCAACAGTGGGATATGCTTGCAGGTTAATAACCAATAGAAATAACCTATCAAAAGTGTCGGGATGATTACAGCATTATAGTCTTCAAAGGCACACAGTATGCTCTTAACCTGATCCATGATTATCATATATCCAGCGATATCTAATTGGTATATGATTTAGTAATGATCTTGTGCGAAAGCATAGTTGCCAATCACCACATTAATAAATCATTGCATCACTTTCTGTTAAATTCTTACAGACCACCCTTCTTGACTTCTTGTAGTACCCCAACTATAGTTCAACAGAACAAAAATGCATACACAAGTGCATTATATTAAACGGGTCTCATGGGTCATGACATGTAGCCATACAATAGCTATCTTTTCAATATGATTTAGGCTATCTCAATCCATCCTCTAAAATACAGTGCTATCCATAGATCTTAAGGTTTTATTAAAAGAATTGTACCATATAAACAGAGCAACACACATAGACTAATGTGGATATAAAAAGCATTCAAATTACACAGATTTCACTGATAAATAAGTAGCAAAATGTGATAATTCACCTCCAAACAGTGATTTAAACATACAACACGAAAACAAATGAAATGATACAAGTAAATGCTCATTAGTTTGAAAAGAGTGACTCATCTATCTCAATCTTAACGACTTCACCGTCGTCGAATTTATCCTTTCGCGGTGGGGCAGGCGGAACAGGCACTCTCGGTGGTCCTCTCCCCTTCTTCTTGTTCCTTGGTCTCGCCTATCAATACATACACCATAATTATCAAACATTATACTCCTGAATTTGAAATATACTAAGATGATGTTCGGGTAAAGCTTCACCATAATTTTCAAGCCCAGTAAGTAAGCACATAAACAGTAAAAATAAACCTACATTTCCAAACGAGTGATTGAATCGTTTTCCTTTAGCAGTCTTCTTATCACCTCTTCCACAATAAACTGAACCCCAAAACGAAAACGTTATTGTTGTTGTTAGACAAGTTAAGTTATAATTTGTATTAAATAAAAGAGTTATACAAAACTAGGGTTAATTAACGTACTGAGTGGTGAAATTGAGGTGGAATCAGAGGAAGTAAGAGAAATTGAAGAAGGTATGAGAGAAAGAGGGACGGAGGTAACGGAGGGTGAGCGAGCGAAAGAGAGTGAATTTGAAGTCATCGGAATTGATGCAACGGCGAGCGCCATTGACGCCATCGTCGGAAGTAGCAGCAGTAACTGATTGAGGTTTTCTCCGGTGGATTTGTAGATAAGACTTTGATTTATTCACCACTTCATATATTTGATCCCCTGTTGTTATATTTGCAATACGGTGTCGTTAGATTTTATCCCTTCATTTGTTTATTTTTTAATTTTAACCTTTTTCTTAGAAAAATATAAATAGAAACGTTCCTTCTCCACGATACCGGTTATGTTTTTTCAAGTTTTATTTGATAAACACACATGCTAAACTTATACTCCGTATTATCCTGAATTAGAGTAGCATCAAACTATCATTTGTACATACTTGTGTAATGGGACGATGAATATTAAAAAATAAAAACTTGATGTTGTTAATTAAGATACTAAGAGCATCTTCAATATATAAAACTTTATAAAGCTTTTTTATTATGCCACATCATCATTTTTCAAAAAAGCTTTAGAAAAAAGTTTTATCTCTAATAAGAAAAGCTTTTGCAAAGCTTTTCTTTTTAAATCCACACACACAAACTTGAAGAAAAGATATTGCTCAAAAGCTTGAGATTTATCAAGCTTTAACATAAATAAAGCTTTCACGTCAATGATAAAAAGCTTTTCAGAAGCTTTTTTATAAAAAAAAAGCTTTACAAAAAGCTATCATTGGAGATGCTCTAAGATATTATAGTTTTTAGCATTTTCGGTGTAGAATGATAATTTCGGTTGTGATTCAAATGTGTGTATTATTTCAAATCGAATGTACGTATTTTCAAACAAATAGTTGTGTGTTAATTTTGTGACAATATTATGAAAAGATTACCGTATTTTTTGCACTATAAAACGAGATACTCTGCAAACTTATGTTTTTCTTTCTTATTCACATGTTAAATTGTAAACTCGAATGTAATTTTTTTTTAAAAAATGCATAATTGTATTAATGAATGTTCATATATACTTGTAAATTGACGATTAATTTTAAAAAATATATAAAAAATGCATAATCGTATTAATGAATGATCATATATACTTGTAAATTGACGATAGACGTATGTTTTCTTTTTCTTATTCATGTGTTAAATTGTGAAATCGAATATAATTGTAAAGAAGATCAAAAATTGTATTAATAGTGATGAATGAAAATGTTAAAATTAAGGTTACTAATGATAAAAGTGACAAATACTTTTTAGTATAGTATAGATTGTTGGATAGTTTTAGACATGTACGGGTGTGTTTGGTACAAATGGCTGGAGCTGGAGATTGAGTTTATATTGAGGGTTGGAGTTGGAGATTCTATTTTCTTATACGTGGTAGGCAAATAAGCTGGAGTTGAAACTTATTGATGTGAAATGACATAATAGATAAGAATCTCTTATATTTTCTAAAAAAATAGTAATAGAAGAAGGGTAATATGGTAAATTCATAATTAAAATATGGAGATTCTATGAGAAGCTACTTTGAGGAAATTCTTATTTAAGAGATTCTTTTTTTGAAAAACCGTATATTTTATTGTGTGACAAACATGGATTGTAAAACTTGAGGGGATTGAGTTTCTTAAAAATATAATCTCAATATAGTAGCATCCTCAAAAATCCCTCACAATTTAATTACCAAACACACCCATAATTTATTGTACAACTGTATATTACTAGATTAGATTAGATAAAATAGTCAAAACTAATTTAAAAATAATTGATGATTAATAGTTAATCTATTAATACTCATTCCCTTATTGAAACACCCCGAAATTTTTGAACCATTTTTTTTTACACACTCAATAATGTCCCGTGACTACCCTATATGTGTAGTTTAACCTTAATAGTTTTTTCCTAGTTAAAACAAGCTTTTTAAGACCTAAAATTTCATTTTTCACTGTCAAATGCGATCCGGGAAAGTGGGCGGGATCGCGTTCCTTAGTTATAAATCTTCTGTCACCATTTTTGCCTTGCGAACGCGATCCGGAAAAGTGGTCAGGATCGCGTTCCTTAGTGTAAATTGGAACTCAACACAACCCAACTTTTTTGACCAAATTCAAACATGCATAACTTTTTACTCGTTATGAATTAGGACCTAAAATTTTACATGCACGCGTAATACGACTATATGAACATTTCCCAATTGACACTTTTCTCAAAATCACATTTTATCTCGTTTTGAATCTTTGACCAATTTATGATTGTTTTTGACCACTTTACTTAACATATCAATTTCCAAACCACCCACAATCAAACTCTAACACTCTTACCACATCTTCACCATCACATTTGGAGTCTAAAGCCACATTAACATTTATCATACCCATACCATAACTTATTTTAACCATTAGACCAATAAGTGACCCATTTGGGCACTTTAACGACCCATTTGGGTCTTAACCCATATAACCAACATTCCAACGCCCATTGTATATTCCGTTGACCATTCTAAGTCAAACTAAACCAATTTCACTATTGGATCTTATTGTAAACATACAACACTAAACTCAGTTGAAACCTTCGTAATTACATTAATTACCACAATTGTTCAACATAGATCGTTCTAAAACTGTCAATAAGCATATGACCACTCATTGACTATTTTGACTCTCATATTCCATCAGATTTGACTTTGACCATTAATAATATAAAAACTTTGACTTTCAACATAGTGTGACAAAACCATATTTTCTTACAAAAAGGGGTGAGTACCAACATCAAGAGCATGATTCAAGGATTAGCTTGTTACTAACAACGAAACAAGCTCCACCACTAGCAACCCTTGGGTCTCTTGCCCGGATCTCGTTGGGTCCCACTTGACTCACCTAAAAACACATAAACATAATCGAGTAAGCATAAAACTTAGTAAGTAATGGGCTATCAATGATAATCAATATCAATTCACAACATACGTATATTAAGGATCCATAATATCATATGCTAATTCCTGCAAGAATTAACATCTTCGGGCCTACACCCCGGTAAATAATCATAACTCATTAAGTAAATAACATATCCATTACTGGTCCTTCCAAGTAAATGGAATAAGCATTACTTGAGGAAAGATAGCATCATCCATTGACTTACCTCGCGATAGCCCACACAAATAATCACCTGTAATACCTTGAGCACGTTTATCACCTAATTCATATATTCACATAAACACATATCAATTTCACATTCACTTATCAACTAATTACATACAAATGGGTAGTTTAATACTTTTGTTAATCAATATCATTAATTATACCAAGATCACCAATTCTTAGTGTATAACCATATATATCACCATTCACTACCCATTTATATATAATTATCATTCACAATATCATACATAAAGTTTACAAGTATTAATTTGCTCATAGACATTAAGACATAATATATTTAACATCAAAATCATGAATTACACATTCCATATCATTCAAAAGAGTGTTTGAAACATATATGAAAACATTAAACCACTAATTCATCAACTTTATGAACTTAGGGTTTAACCTAATTACCTCAAATCATCAATTAAACAAGAATAGAGTGTTAATCATACCTCAAGAACACTAATTAGTAGTTAGAAGCCTTAAGAAATCAAAACCCTAGCTTGATTAATTGATTTTCTTCCTTTTTTTTCACTCCAGTCGACACACACACAAGTGCAGTACGTGATGTTTCTAATTTCTGTATTTTGATACTGTAGAATGTACAGGAACTGGTTTTAATATATTAATTTTCACATTAACCCCTCATCTATTCACAAGGAACATAGTTAGTCCCTCAAACTCTTCCATTTTTATATCACAAGTCCTATCGACACAAAATATATTAAACAATTAGTCCTTCTAACTTAAACAGTTAAAATAGTATATTTAAAGTTTTATACTTACAAAATTTGGGGCGTTACACTTATGATCCAATAAATATCATATTGGGCAAATTATATATATATATATATATATATATATATATATATATATATATATATATAGGGTTTTTGTGCCGAAAAATGTATTAATAGTTCAGTTTTTGCATTTTCGGGTATCAACTAATTATTTTCTTTAAAAATGAACCACTAATTTAAAATCGATCATTTTCGTGTATATGCTAACATTTGAAACGGTCGCCGATGATTATACAGTTGAGGATTTTTTCTTAAAGATGTATTTTAAAATCGATCATTAGCGTTTGAATTGCTGTATAATACCATTTCAGATGTTAGCATATACACGAAAATGATCAAAATTAAAATTAGTGGTTCATTTTTCGGAAAAAAAATTAGTTGATACCCGAAAATGTAAAAAATGGAACTATTGATTCATTTTTCGGCAAAAAACCCATACATACATACATATATATATAGGGTCCGGTTCAATTGAGAACCAAAAAAATGGCGAGAACCGTGAGAACCACTAGATTGCATGTTTGTTCACATGTGATTTAGCTTTATTCACATTTGAATATCGATTTAAGTTAGATTGGTAAAAAAAATTTCGAAAATTATATCTTAAAACACGTTTTATCTGATTTGTTCATATTATCGTTCATATGTGAACATAAATTTCATTTTTTTCGTTTTTCGCTATAATTTTGGGATTTTTTGAATTTTTTTTACCAATCTAACTTAAATCGATGTTCACATGTGAATCAAGCTAAATCATATGTGAACAAACACGTAATCTAGTGGTTCTCACGGTTCTCGCCATTTTTTTGATTCTCAATTGAACCGGAATCTATATATATATATATATATATATATATATATATATTGAAATGAACCACTATTTTTTCCGAAAAATATATATTGAAAATGAGAAGCGCGCTCTCGTTCAACATAAAGTTGAATAGAACTAAACAACACAGGGAAAATAAATGACCTATTACATCCAGTGGTGAATCTAGAATAAAAACTAAGGTGGGTCCAAGTTTTTTAAGATGAATAAATTAATAGACCATATCGGTTGAGTATCGGGTCAGATCAGGTGCTCAATCTAACATTTTTATTAGTTTATCCACTCACAAAAGTTTTACTAACTCACATGTGCTCAAAAAGGCCATAGAAACAAGTAACATCAAAATGTTATTGTATTTTATATGTAATATGTATAAATCATTTTAAGGTATAAAACAATGATAATAATAATTACAAAACTAGAATTCAACTTATTAAATCTTCTAATATTAGCTTAACAAAATTTCTTTAGGTTAATGATTCAAACTTTCTTGAACAACTTAATTACTTGTTTGGCATTATAATAAGAGGTATAAAATCTGCTTTTGTATGCTTCTAGGTTTGTTGATTCTAAGTAAATCGATTAATAAAAAGTATAAAACTAAAGGCATAGTTTATTTAATTTTTAATAATAGTAATAGTAATTAATAGTGAATATAACTATATGATAAAATAAAAAAATAAAAAGAATTGGGCCCAAAACTATCAGTTATTGATTTGTAGTAGCCCAACGTTTTCTGTTTTTAGTCTTTTGAACCCAATACCTTATAGTCCACTAAGTTAAACTTCATACGACGAGCTCAGAGCTCCCAGTATATCAATTTACATACTAAAATCCAACGCATCAGAATGCAAATTTATGAAATCCAAAGTCTAACATGGGTCCAAGTATGATAATTAGGTGGGTCCATTTGAAAATTTCTATATGTTTTGTATATCAATTTTAAATCTAAGGGTGGTCCATGGACCCACCTTAGATGTAGGTAGATTCGCCCCTGATATTTACATCCAACGGAATGAAGCATGTTTAAGGTACCACCAAACTGTCTATTCATCCAATCTAAATCATATGAAAACCGATGAGGATGAGAGTTGATGATAGATGAGGTAAAGATGATGATGAACTTAACTAGTTAAGTGTAATATAAGTATATAATTAACCAACTGAAATTCCTTGACTTTTTACAGAGCCAAAGCGTATTAATTTAACCATCATTCCCGTGAAGATGTGACAATATATATAAACCATAATTTATTAATAATATAATAGTAAAATAAAGGGAATGACTTTGGGCAAATTCTCAAAATAATATAGACTTCAAAGTTCAGATTCAAACATCCTAATAAAATGAAAAACAAATTACAACCGATTCGGAGACCATGTTGCAGACTCCTTTTCTCCAATACATATTGCATTACAACATACCAGATAGACAACAAAACCAAAAGTCCTGATGTTGTTATAAGACTACTACCAATCCTGAGACATCACTCCCCTACAAAAGTCGATTCAGCCAGATCGATTGCGCAAGCCATACCAGCTACTTTATCTTCACATTCTTGTTGCTCATCCTCTGGAACACTATCAGCAACAATTCCAGCACCGGCTTGCATATAAGCGGTCCACTCTTTCCATGAATCACCATTTTTGTATGCGTACATTGCATCATCACGAGCAGTAGGAAACACCATTGTTCTTAGAGATAACGCAATGTCCATTTCACCGGTGAAGGAAATCCATCCGAACCCTCCACTGTAAGGCCCACGTCTAGTAACCTCTAGTTTATCAATCAGTTCCATTGCCTTTACCTGTGTCACATTTCATTGTGCATTTTGTTTAATGATGTTTATGGATGTAAGTCATTTAAAGTAGGTAAATGAATAGAACTGAACCTTTGGAGCTCCACTAACTGATCCGACAGGCAAACTTGCACGAAGAGCGTCCCAGCAAGTCACATGTTCAAGCAACTCTCCAGTTACCTTTCAATGTACCGAAAAAGAAGGTAAGCATTAAGACCCAGTAAACAGAACATTTATTGGTGGTACTAAACAAAATCAATTGAGGAAAATTATGCATTGTCTTACCACGGAACTGATATGCATGACATGGGAGTATTGTTTGACAGACATTAGCTTTTCCACTTTTACAGAACCAGGTTTGGACACCTACAAAAACCAATGTCACACGTTAAGATGAAAACAATACGCGTAAACACGTAAATCAAATGAAATTGTAACTTTGTAACAAAGAGGCAAACGGAATAAGTATGACTAGCGAACCTTTCCAACATCATTTCTTCCCATGTCAACCAGCATGGTATGTTCTACACATTCCTTTGCGTCACTAAGCAACTTCTTCGTTAGCAGTTCATCTTCACTAGTGTTCTTCCCTCTTCGTATAGTCCCAGCCAAAGGTCTGTTAACAATCGTATTCTGCACATACATGTTTTATGATTAAGAGAAAGTCTGTATTTGTCTAATGATTTAGAAGTAAGCAACTTCGTTGATAGAACTTACTTTTTCAGTACGAATGATAATCTCTGGGCTTGATCCAACCAAGATGCATCCTTTAGCCTGAAAGGTGAATTGGTGAAGCATGATTCAGAGCTGAAATATATGAATAACAAGAATTATTGAAACTTTTTTTTATCAATCTTTAGTAACTCACTTGCAAATAAGCCATGTATGGGCTAGGATTTGCAGTTCTCAATGATCTGTAGACATCAAATGGATCAGCAAACGTCCGGCGTTCAAAGCGCCGACTTAAAACAATGTGAAATATTTCTCCAGCACGAATATGCTCTTGGGCTTTAAGTACTTTCTCTTTGTACTCGTCATTTGTCATACTGGAGTTTCTAAGAGTACCGAAATGGTGGCTGCTTAACCCCATATAACCCTGTGATAACCTGGTGCTAATAATGCAAAAACAAGTAAGAAAGTAATGTATAAACGAAGCCAGATTATAAGGAAGAAAATTAATAGAAAATCACTTACTTATTAACATTTTGAATTTTCGAGACCAATCTTTGTAGCCGCTTAACTCCATCATTATAAGCTTCTTCGACAGATGAATAACAATCAAGCCTAACCCAATGAATTGCGTACGCTTCCTAAGGATAAAAAGAGTAACAAAAGTTAATTAACAATGAGGATATGTGATAAATGTGAACAGAATCAGGATGATCAGAATACCTTCAGAACATGATCAAATACAATTACATCTTGGTATAATCCAAGATGGATGTCTGGAAGATTATGGTCATCGTTTGGTGCATCTTGAAACGACACCTTTTTCTCAATGTAGCGAACTGTATCATACGAGAAATAGCCAGCCCATCCACCTGTCCACGAATAGGAGTTTATCAATCACGTACCGAGTATGAGGCAAAATTCACACATTGCATTAAATTCACATATCAATAAAAGAAAGACAGATAATATATACCGCAAAATGTATCAGGAAGCCCGTCAAGAAGTTGAGGTTTCCACCTCGATGAAAGACTTTTTGGGATATCAAATGGATTATCAACAACTTCCTCCTTAGAGCTCCCTTTCTCATGATCCACAATAGTGACTGTGCTTTCTTTAGCGATGATTTCCAGTGCTGGTTCAGACCCGACTATGCTGTATCGCCCCTGAAATTATCAAGATCCAGCATCCAACTCAGAACATAGGATGTGAGTTTAAAAGGCTATCTAAATTGCAACTCTGATAGTTGAAAGTTTTAAGGATCTATAAATAAGTACAATAATTGCCTTTCTGCGTGCCTTGAGTACATAATGACTTGGAAGCGTTGTAAAAGACGAGTAACTAAATTTAAATGATGTTACTTACCACTTGTGCAGATCGAGAATCACGTTCAACTGACTCAAAAAGAAAGCTAGGAGCCTCCCAATCTTTCTGTTTAACCAAACATCGATAAGCCAACACCGGTGTCAAGTGATCAGCAAAGATGCTTCTGTATAGAGGCACCAAGTTCCCATTTCTTGATGCTTCACTGAACTTCACTTCATCGGTAACTATATATCATATATCATATATTACATCAAACACAAGAACCGAGTTAAACCCATAACTGTTGCATTTTATCCCAGAATCAAACAACTTAATCAATAAACCATTTCCTTACAAAGATTTAATTTCCAATATAAGTTTTGGTCCGATATTATTGTCCATTTTTCATTAATTATTTCAATAATGTCCATTTTGAAAAATAAAAATATGGGTATAACAGATCCCAATCCTCATATTATCCTCTGAACATTTACTATAATCAAAACCAAAAGTAAACATTTTATTTACTTTTATGTGTCCCAATATAAAATGAAAATATGGAGTATATTTTATGTGTCCCAACTCCCAATATCGGTCACATTTTGAGAAACTTTACTATTTCTCAATATTATTGTTACCGTCGATGTTATAAAGCTAATTTTCCTAAATTACCTTAATAAAGTACATTTATTACAACATTTTCAAATTGACAAAATACGCCGTACATATAGGGATAAAATTGGCTTCCTAATGACGAATAATGCATTGATTGCAATGTGTAACTATATGCGTTTTTTCGTTTAGGGACGAAAATTTGGAACGGTGTACTATTGTCATCTTTTAAATTAAAGGGATCTAATGCACACATCTTATAATAAAAATATATAAAATTCCATAATCTCGAATGTTCCGAGTTCCGATAAGCAGATCAGATAAGACAATGCAAGCAAAAGAAGAATATATTCTTACTTATGTCCTGATGTAATAGTTAGTTTTATCGAAAAATAAGCCCGTTGACATTGCTCGACAAAATAAAAAAACGTTGCATAGTATTATAATTTTTTGTCTTTTGTATATAATTATAAATTATAATATAATAATGTGACGGATGAAGTAATTAATTATAAACATGCCTTCAAATATTCGAATCTAACTCTTGTAAACATATACAAACTGAAATAAAAAACAAAGGGTACCTATTGATGGAGCATGAATTGCACAACAAAGTGAAACCGAAGAGCTACGAGTAGTTGAGACTCGACGTTGGGGAATGGCGGAATAGTGGTGGTGCATCGGCAGAGAGTAACGGTGGGAGAGAGTTATGAATTGCATGACTAATTAACAGTCACTCAAAATCACTGAATACAAGGGGGGTGGAGTCAGATTAGATTTTGTAACGGCTGATATATATACACAAAGGAGACATGCATGGATCATGTGATTTATATATAATTTATAATACAATAAATTGTATTTTTTATAGAGTGAGAATGTAGTATAGAGGGGGATAATATGTTTGGCATTTTTATTTCTATTTACTACTCCATTATAAAACATTTAACCAAAATCTAAAATATCTTACATATAATGGTATTACAATCAATGTTTTATTAGTCGTACTATACGTAGAAAATGTGTAATTAATGTTTGAGATTTTTTGACATTATGAAAATAGAATGATTATAATTCGCCTTTAAAATTAATGTTCTTTGCCATAAAAGGTGTTTGTTGGTGAAGACATCAAAACTTGGCAATTTGGCATGAACCCAACAATCAATGCCAATAATAAACTTAAAATAATCACATAAATAAAAATACATGTTATTAGAATGATTACTTGCTCGAAAGGGGAGCATAGTTATTAAGTATGAACTTATCTTTCCAAATTTTATATACGTAGTGAACTTCTAAAAAAAATTAAACTAATACCATCAATAATTTAATAATGAATGCTTATGCTTATTTATTACTAGTATAAGATAAGATTAATGATAATGATAATAAGATAATAAAATGAAAAAAGTTTTCTCTTTTCAAGTTATCTAGGTCGTTATCTAGGTCGTTATCTAGAGAATGCGAGAATCGTTAAATCATACGGAGTATAACTTTAATAGTGTACGTAATCATATTTTCATATTTGTACTTATGTGACTAAATCATAAGATCAAAAACCTAGAATTGTTGAACTTTTAAATGCATATATCTAAGGAATGTTATGTTATTCTATTGAAGTTATATGAAAAATAATGAACTTACCAATAAATAATGTTTATCCATATATGTTGATAATAACTCTAGTTTATTGTGTACTTATCCAACTTCTCAGCTCAGTCATTCAATTATTGCCTTTTACTGTGATGATATATAAATAAAATATTGTTGAAGTTTTAAATCATATAATCCTAGTTTATCGATGTATACTGTGATGATGATTAATAAAATATTGCTTTTCAAAAAAAAAACAAATTATTATCTTTTAGACTTTTAAACTATAATCATCATAGTAATTCCACTAGAACTGTTAATTATCATTGAAAAGCATGCGATTAGCATATGCAAAATCTATCTGCAAAAAGGTGTAATTTGGCGGGAACACTTTGATCTCGTGTGTCTTTGACACCCGTCATTGTCCACCCCACAAAGATTACTCCGGTCAACTCCCCTGACACAGTAGGGGCGTCTGGAGTTGGAATGAACCCTTTTCTGCAAGTTTCTCCAAGACCCCATGTGTTTTACGGGTGTGAATACCTCTTTATTTGAGTCATATTCATAATAATCGTACATTTTTTTAAGGTTTTGTATTGATATAAAAGTAAACGATTGGTCTTTCAATTAACAAAACATTTGATAAACGTCATATAATTTGTGTTCATTGGTCAATCGGTAAGCTCATAAATTTTTATAATTTACATTTAATACGTCAATGTTTCTATATGTACACAACCAACTCTCATCCAAAGCTAATAACACAAACCATTTGTGCAAATTATTTTCCCCGTTAATTAACATTACTATAATGATGAGTAATTTTCTTAATTCCTGCAATGAAAAATATTCTTAATTGGAAAAAAGTAACGTTTAAAGTTTTAAATCATTGAAATATAATTCACTTGAAAATAACGTTAGCCTTTAGGTAAACATATACTTACTTTCTAACACATCCAATTACATAATGATCATGTATAGTGTGCTATATGCCTGACTGTAGACCTGGAGAATGAAATCTACAAATTCCACTTCATTCACAATAATCAGTTCATATATATTTCACATGATTTGTGACTGTAAACACTGTTAAGATACTTGATATTACATCATATACTTTGTTAATTACCCGTTAATATCTTACTACACCTAAAAGGCTATAACTTCTGTTTGGTTAATGAGTAATATATAGACCTGGAGAACGAAAGCGATGAGAAGGCTACATATCTTTGAGGCCTTAAATCCCACTTGGATCGACGTTTTGACATGTTGTTGTAACTCTCATCAATCGACTCAGGTCGAGTTGGTGGTGTTTTTGGTGGTGAAATCGAACGGTTAAGTATCGATTGTAACATTATAAAGTCTGATTAATTATCATCACCATCACCCTTCAGCATCGTCATCATCATCAATGAAACCATAACATGGTTTTGTTCTTCTTTGGGGTTGAGCCTTCGCCGGTGGTGCAAGAACAGGTGGCATCTGCAATTTCATTTTGTCCCTTATTGTAATTTCTTAAACAAATGGGAAAATTAAAAAGTGTGTGCTCAAAGTATCAAGAAAGGATTTCCTTACTGCCATTGATGTCTTCCTGAGTTCACTTTCTTGATTTTGCCCACACTGGTATTTGTCTTTTTGATCAGCAAGAAGTACCTCCAATAGCATACGGTAGGCATCTTGTTCGATAAATGCGTAGTGCCCAGCGTATACCTATATCAACATACAATACAATCTACAATTAAATAACATAAGAAACACGATAATACAACATAAAATTAAGGTCAGGACAGCAAAGTATTGCAATGTTTATACAATTTTATTATAACATGTTCAGTGATTGGATTTTGATTTTGTTTAATTCTATCTCTAATTGTTTAATTTCCAGCTAAACATCCCCTTCTCTACTGATTATTTATTGACTTTGCCTGATTTCATTATTTTCTTTTCGAATGCCCTTGCAATTTATAAGGCTTTAGGTTCTCTATTAGTCATCAATTACTTCAACTCAATATCAGAGGTGACTACTGGTTTAGTCAATTCCTTTAAATTCGTGTATGGTTCATGGGACTTAATGTTCATGTCCTGCAGTTTGTGAATATGTAACACTGTGATTGTTCCAAGTAATTCAATTAAGTTAGAACTTGAACAATATAATTTATGATGACTTGATATCTACTTTTCCCCTCTACATAGTACAGTATGCTAGTATGCTACCAACGTGTGTGTGGTGTGATCAGTCCAAGATTGTGCTATACACTAATCTGTTAGCATACGTATAGTCATGTACATATATTATAGCTTAGCCCATACTTAATGTATTCTATGTATATGGCCCATGACCCATAATTGTATTATATAATCACATGAATGGAGATAATTGTTTCATGGGAAAATACCACTAAACATGGTATCAGAGATTTGAAAACATTTCTCTCGATCCTTCCTAATCCCTTTCAATTCTTTCCTTTTGCTTCTCAATTCCACCCACACACCTTCTGAACATTATTCCTTCCTCGGCCATTCAAAACGACACACCACACTTCCGCCTTTTTAAACAACACCCGACATACACCCATTTACGTGTTTTTGGATGTTTATGTTTTCCTCACATCACCACCCCTCACAAGCTTTCCCCACGTTCCACACCTTGTATCTTTCTTACCTTGTATCTTTCTTGGATATCCATCTGATCATCGTGGATTCCGTTGTCTTGATCTCTCGACGCATAAGATCATCATCTCTAGACATGTGGTGTTTGACGAAACCATTCTTCCTTTCGGCTCCGTCACTCCCACTCAGTCTCCTTCCTATGACTTTCTTGACTCTCCATCTCCTTTGTTTCGTCCAACATTTCACCCAGTCCCACCAGTGTTGTCCTCGGATGTCGACCAATCATCCCCGAGTGTTACACCTGCACCCAACACCACATCTTCACCTACATCATCACCAAATACCCCACCCACCCCACCTCCACCTCCCTCTCACCCCATGATGACACGTGGTAAACACGGCATCACTAAACCCATTGAGCGCCTTAACCTACACACCACTACCGCCTCACCGGTGCCCAGGTCATATTTACAGGCTCTTAAGGATCCTCACTGGCATAAAGCCATGGATGAGGAATATCATGCGCTTATATCAAATGGCACTTGGGTACTTGTTTCACGCCCACCCGGGGCTAATGTGGTTCGTTCTATGTGGCTATTTAAGCAGAAATTTAATGCTGATGGTTCTCTGGCTCGATACAAAGCCAGATTGGTTGCTAATGGTAAGAGTCAACAGATTGGTATTGATTGTGATGAGACATTTAGCCCGGTTGTTAAACCAGCCACCATCCGCACCGTCTTGAGTTTGGCTGTCTCACGTCACTGGCCTATCCATCAGCTCGACGTGAAGAACGCCTTTCTCCATGGTGATTTAGAGGAGACGGTTTACATGCATCAGCCACCTGGATATCGTGATTCTCGATTTCCAGACTATGTCTGCAGACTTCAGCGCTCTCTCTATGGCCTGAAACAGGCCCCCCGTGCTTGGTATCAGCGGTTTGCTGATTTTGTACAGAGACATGGTTTTCAGCGCAGCCGCTCTGACTCCTCTCTCTTTGTGTATCATCAGGGTCCTCTACTGCATATCTTCTTCTATATGTGGATGATATAATTCTCACTGCATCATCTGCATCCTTATTACATACCATTATTAGCCAGCTCAGCCGAGAGTTCTCGATGACTGATTTGGGTGCTCTTAACTATTTTCTTGGCATTTCGGCTACTCGTAGCTCTACAGGCATGTTTCTATCTCAGCAGAAGTACGCCACAGACATTTTACAACGTGCTAACATGATGCAATGTAACCCATGTCGTACACCAGCTGACACACAGTCTAAGTTGGATGCCACCGGTCCATCGGTTGCTGACCCAACTCTATACAGGAGTCTTGCAGGAGCTCTTCAGTATCTCACGTTCACCCGGCCTGATATCTCATATGCTGTTCAGCAGAGATGTTTATTTATGCATGATCCTCGTGAGCCACATTTTCATGCCCTAAAGCGCATTTTGCGCTACATTCGTGGCACACTTGATCATGGCCTTCAGATACACGTCTCATCCACCGATGGCCTTGTTGCTTATTCTGACGCTGATTGGGGTGGGTGTCCCACAACACGCCGTTCCACTTCCGGCTATTGTGTGTTTCTAGGTGATAACCTCCTATCATGGTCTTCGAAGCGTCAACATGTTATCTCCCGATCGAGTGCAGAGGCTGAATATCGGGGCGTTGCCAATGCTGTTGCTGAGACATGTTGGCTACGCAATCTTCTAAGAGAGCTTCACACCTCGCCGTCTAAGGCCACCATTGTCTACTGTGACAACATTAGCTCAGTATACATGACCGCTAATTCTGTTCAACACCAGAGAACGAAGCACATTGAGATTGATATTCATTTTGTTCGAGACCAAGTTGCTCTCGGTAACATTCGAGTTCTTCATGTCCCCTCTCGCTCTCAGTATGCAGACATCTTCACTAAAGGGCTTCCGACGTCTTTATTTAATGACTTTCGATCCAGTTTGAACGTTCGGATTTCTCCTCCCGATAAAACTGCGGGGGAATGTTAGCATACGTATAGTCATGTACATATATCATAGCTTAGCCCATACTTAATGTATTCTACGTATATGGCCCATGACCCATAATTGTATTATATAATCACATGAATGGAGATAATTGTTTCATGGGAAAATACCACTAAACATAATCCTCATGTATGTTACGCGAATCCTCATTTTACCACTAGGTGGTTACCATGTTATTTATCACAACCATATATATGGTTGATATTATTGAAACACCTTTAGAAGCGGACATGTAAATACGTAATCCTGCACAAAGTGAAAGAGGCATGTGTACATTTCTTGATTAGCTTGTTTCGTAAACCAGGAAACCGTTAAAACAGATGGGCCAATGATGTGTAGATCTGTAATAATGCACAAAGTGAAATACACTTCTTGTTCTGTGTCATAGGAATGGGAAACAGTGAGTCGTGTGGGTGGGTTGATTTGTTTAAGAGTCAAAGTGGTTCAGATCAGAATAGATGAGTTTATATCAGTCAAAACGGGGCGTAAGACTTGTTTGTTAACAATATTACTTCTAATCATGAAAATGATTGATGTAGTGAATCCACCCACAACAATGCAAGTGGGTTTTAGTTGAATTCAGTGAGAAATACCCAATTTTACGTATAATTCGGTACAAACTTTTGGGTTAAACCTGCTAGGCTGCTATGAACTGGACTGAACAATACTACAATTGAACCATAAAAGCATAATGAAACCAAAAGGCATACTAACATTTATCATAGTTGTTCACATATCACTTATAGTCTATTGTAAAGTTCTATTTTTTTAGAAACCACAAAACTATAACGACATCATCGTTAATAAATAAAAGAAGCAGATCAGTTCCAGCATCAAATCAGACCAAAATAAGTAAATAACCATCTTTCAGCAAAGTTTATAACCGACGGGGAAAAAAAATTCAAACATAATGTGTTCATATTGGGTCCCGGGTCGTTTCCTGGTTCTATGGGTGATGACTGATGACCCATTTTAGTTCTCCCATAATCTCAAAGTTAACCCTAAAAATCAAAATAACTTTAAAACCTAAAACATCTTCTGAAACTATACGGTAAATAACAACCAAATGTAAATAAAAAGCATAAAGCTTTACTGATTACACTTTATAAATGAATAAATACCTTGAGCAATTCACGCATCTTGGCCCTGACTTCCTTTGCTGTAAACCCAAGTTGGGCCATTGCAGAGATCGCTGCATCCATTCGAGAATCACCCTTCAATATCAAGAAACACAAACGGGTCATCATTAAATAGCATTAACATTCAATAAAACCAAACAGAAATCGTCTAAATAAAGTGAAAAAATAAACCTTTTTTCCTTTTGGTGCCATTTTGCTTTCTAACTTTAAAACCCTGTTTTTTTTTTTTATGTGAGAAATGTAGAGAGATAACGTAAAGAAAATGGGTAAGTTGAAGAGATGGTAAATAAAACCAACACACAAGCAGTAATTAACAAGCAAACAGAAAATGAACTAAAAAAGCATGAGTATAGAGCACACATAAACAGAGTGAGGGTATGTACGGAAACACGAATGGGAATGGTTTTTAATTTTTTAAGGCGGGGAGGAAACAATTACTCTACAAAAAGGAATAATCAAATAACGTAAACAAAATATTTTGTTAGGTATTAACGATATTTTGAAATTTTCACCCCACTAAACTATAAAAAAAATAAAAAAATTCTTTTACCCTTTTTTCTGGATCCACTCCCGACTATAATCGAATAATAAAATTTAAAGTGTTTTTCACCACCGTAAGTTCTATTTGAATTGCATTAGGAAAAGTTATTATGCGGTTGGTTTCTCTTCAAACTAAAACTATTATCATATCTTTAGTGTCTAAGTCTTTTGCATTGGTTTTAATGAGAGTATTATAGTCATTTCACTTGGAGGAACCACACAATTAATTTCTAAGTTTTTTGCATTGAATCTAGTTAGGGTAGTTTAGTTATTTCAGCTGGAGGATGGACCGAACGTTGCAACAACTTTTATATTTTGAAGTGCCAATGCATAAAGTGCAATATAGAAAACTGACGATGCAATTACGTGTAAATCACATTGATGAACAAGCAATTAACTCTAAAGTATGATTCATACATAATGGGAGTTGATATATAACATTAAAATTGTTTCATAAGCCATATTGAACAAAAGTTAAAGCTCACAGTACAAGTATATTGTAGCATGACCTTGGTGTTTGAATCAAATTATCTACTACATTACAAATGACAAACACATGACATGAGTGGTTGGGTTCTATTAAAACATTGTATTTTATAAACTTATATATGCATATCTTATATCTTATCTTATCTTAATCTTTTAATGCATCTTACTACTCTACTTTTAGAAATTTTTAAGAATTAAAATTTCAACATTTCCAAATTTAAGTTGTTTGATTTTCGTTTTACATTTATTCCTTTTCAAAATCTCCACTTTTAATCTCTATATTTCAAATATCCAACTCTAAAGATCAAGCTATCATGATCAATTCACCAACGAATACTAAAAATAATATGCAACTATAGCGGAGTTGAGAATTCCAATAAAGTATCATGAGCACGGGTTTTGTGCTAGTATAATAAAATTGTGTAAAGAATTTAAATACGAGTATCCAAATCATGGTTCTGTTTTAATTTAGGGTTAAGTATCTGGAAATGCATCTAACTTGTCCCGAATGTCTATTGTATGTATCATACTCACGTGAAGTGTATTTAATGCATCCAACTTTCAAAAACGGTTTATTGTATGTATTTTGATGACGTGTCGGCCGTTTACGATGTCACGTGGCGTCCCTAGAAGATGACACGTCATCAAAATACATACAATAAACCGTTTTTAAAAGTTGGATGCATTAAATACACCTCTCGTAAGTATGATACATACAATAGACATTCGTGACAAGTTGAATGCATTTCCAGATACTTAACCCTTTAATTTAAGGCGATGTCAATCATAGCTTTTCATCAGGTGGCACGTGGCAGGCAGGTTGTCTCTTTTCCATGTTGCATAAAAATAGAAACTTTTGTTGAGTGTAATGGTATACGTTATTTCCTTATTAAGATATGTGAATTATTGCATCCAGCCTTTTTTTTTTTTTAAATATTTTTATCATTCTTGGGTTTTGTAGTCCTTCATCAAATGCACAACTTTATTTTCGAAAAGCAGAATTATCTACTCCGTAGTTTCTTAAGAGAAAAATAATGATTTGTAACATTTTTATCACGCAAGTCTCTAAAATAGTTGTTTGCTCGACTTACTGAAACGGTGAGTACTTCTGTTAATTCTTGCAATGAAAAAATAATTCAAATTGGAAAAGATAATGTTTAAGGTTTTGAACCATTAAAATTTGGTTCACCTGATAATTGAGATAATAACTGCAAGTAAAAAGGTACACTCACGTTCTAACACAGACCTGGAGGATGAAAACTTACAAATTCTACTTTAAATACTTTAACTGATGATTGATAAATATTTCACATCACTGTTAACATTGACAAGATACCTGATATAACAACAGATATTTTGCTAGTTATCCATCAATATTTGATCTGCACCCACACCTTCTATATTTGATGACAAAAACCTAGACTTGGAGAATGAAGAGATGAGAAGACTACAAATCTTCAGGCCTTAAATCCCATCTTGATCGACGTTTTGAAGTGAGATTGTTATTCTCATCAGTTGACTTTGGTTGTGCTGGTGGTGTTTTTGGTGGTGACATCGAATGGTTAAGTATCGATGGTAATGATATAAATTTCCAACCATCATCATCATCACAATCACCATCATCTTCATCATCACTGCCGATGTAACCATAACACGGTTTTGTTCTTATTCGTGGTTGAGCCTTTTCTGGTGGAGCAACGACAGGTGTCACTGGTGGTGGCAACAGTGGTGGTAGAAGTGCAGTAGTCATCTCAGGTGGTGGTGGTGGTATAGGGGCAACTAGTGGTTCTGGTGGTGGCGGAAGGACAGGACTAGGGGTAGATGAGCAAATTGGAATGTCTATAAATCCAGTAGTGGGAACAATTTCACGGCCTTCTTCCATTGGTTCACTTTCGACAAGTTCATTCTGCATTGAATAAGAAAAAAAATTAGCCCGAAAACAATCTGCTTTCATTTTGTCTTTACTGTTAATATCTGAACCAAGTGAGAAATTTTAAATGTGCGCTGAAAGTATGAAAAAGTGATTTCATTACCGCTGTGGATGTCTTCTCAAGTGCAACTTCTGGGTTTTGGTCATGCTGGTTTTCATTTTCTTGATCAGCAAGAAGAGCATCTAATAGCACCTTATAGGCATCCTCTTCGATAAATCTGTATTCCCCGTCATATGCCTAAATCAACATACAATACAATTTTATAGCATAAAGAAGCATGATAATACAACAAATATTAAACTCATGACAACAAAGTAATGTGTAACATATATACAGTTTTAATAATTTTAGTATAACATATTCTGTAAATTGGATTTTGATTTTGTTAAAAGTCTATCTCTAATTTGTTTGATCTTTATAAAGCATCCTCTGCGTGACTGATTGTTGACTTTGCCTGATTTCATTACTTTCTATTAGATAGCCAATTTCGGTAGCCACACTAGAAAGATCAACAAACTAACTTCATACCAATCTATACCAAAACTAAAGATCACGAAAAGCTTATTGTAATTTATGGTGCATACTTCAACCATTACTAACAAAAATACTTGATAAGCAATGATAGATAATGTCCTGCAATTTCTAAGGCTTTGAGTGCTTTATCAGTCATCAATTACTAGCTTATGATCCATCGATAACTAGGGGTTTAACCAATTTTAATTGTGTGCGTGTATGGTCATTTCATGGGACATGATGTCCATGTCCTGCAGTTTGTGAAATTTAACACTGATTGTTCCAAAATATTCAATGCTAATAAGAACTTAAACAATGTAGCTTATGATGACTTGGTAGATATTTTACATAGTATGCTTGTATGCTACCAATGCGTATGGGTTGTGGTGCGCAGACTGCTTTATACTAATCCTCGAATTTGTGATGGGATCAGTCCTAATTAACATGTACCATGTTTGTTATGCTAATCTTCATTTGACCAATAAGTGGTTACCATGTTATTTATCACAGCTGTATGTTAATTGATTACAGCAAGTAAGCAATACTTAGGCATTATTGTATTAGAAGATGACACACATTTGTACATTCCTTGATAAGCTTGTTTTATAAATTAATAAACCATCAAAACAGACGGGTCAACGATGTGTACATATGTAACCCTGCACTAACTGAAAGTCTGAAATACACTTCTTGTTCATAGGGGTGGGAAACAGTGGGTCGAGTGGGTGGGCTGGCTTGTTCACGAGTCAAATTTATTCGGGTCAAAGCAGATACGTTTATATCGGTCAAAATGGGTCGTTAGATTGGTTTGTCAACAATATTCTTCTATTCATGAATATAATCAGGTAGTTAATACTTAATACCATAGGGCGGAGCCCACGACAATGCAAGTTGATTTAGTTGAACACACTGAGAAATACCATATTTTTACTAATAGTTTGGTACAAACTTTTGGGTTCAACCTGCTATGAAAATATGCTGGCTCCACCCCAGCCAAAACCTAGGCTACAGATCAAACTGGACTGAACAAGACACACTGAATAACAAAAAGCATAATAAAACGAAAACCCATACTAAATACTCCAACTAACCTTTATCATATCTGTTCAAATATCACCCAAATTAGTCTTTTGTAAAGTTCAATTTTTTCTTAAAAAAAAACCAAGCCTAAAACATATTGAGTAACTCAAAATAAACCCTAAAAATGGAAAAAACTTTTAAGCCTAAAACACATCATTTTGACAAAGACTGGAAAATATGAACAACAAGCAACGGAAAATAAAAAAAGGCATAACACATCATGATTATGATCATACTTTATAAAAGAAAGATTAAAAAAAAAAAATAAGAAGAAGCAAAAACAGAGCAATCGGAAAATACCTTAAGTAACTCACGCATTTTGGCCTTAACAACCTGTGCTGCAAACCCAAGTGCTGCCATTGCATCAACAGCAGCATCCATTCGAGCCGTACGCTGCATCATCATTTCAAGAAACGCAGAATGGGTTATGATCAAACAACATAAAGATTCATAAAAATCCCAAAACAAATCATGGATATGAAATAAAAATCAAACCTTTGGTGCTCTTCCTCTTGGGGCCATTCTTGTTTAAAGCTTCAAGAAACCCTGTTTTTTTCTTTATGTTTAAAATGCAGAGAAATAAACAAAGAAATTGGTAGAGACAGAGTAGCAACACCCACACACACACAAAACACACAGTCATCAAGGTGTACGGAAACACGAATGGGAATCGTTTTTATTTTAGGAATATATTTGACGATACAAAGAAAAATAACAAATGGATTATTTTATTTTCTAAGTTTATTATATTTATTTTAACATTACAAAGGATAAAAAAAATAAAAAAAGCAAATAAATCATCGTTAAGTATGTGGAGTATTAATTTGTGTCCTTACTATAAGGTTAAAACTTAAAAGGGTAAATTTATCACTCAACCCACACGAGAGGAGTAATTTTGCTATCTAACTTTTATAAAGCTCAATTTTACCATTTAACTTATGAGTTTAGTGTGAATTTGTCATTCAGCCTAGTAAAACTTAATAACATTGTATTTTATTTTATTTTTAATAAATAACTATAAGTCCATTTTTACAAGGTTCGATTTTGTTTTCTATGAATTTGTTCCTTGTTAACTACTCTAATAGTTTGTCTATAAATTTAAATAGTCGAACCATATTAAGACATAACTGAATTTAGCATAAATCAACAAGTTCCGGATGTTACATACAATCATAAATAATGAACAAATGATACCGTAGTACATAGCAAATTAGTGGAACATATTAGACAAACATTTATGTAAAGGCAAAAGATATTAAATCACCAAATTAGGGAACATACTAGATTAACAAATTTATTACGAGTAAACTTATATTTAATTAACCAAGATCCAAACTAGATTAACAAATCTATTACGAGTAAACTTATATTTAATTTACCAAGATCCAAACGTCTAACGAACAATTGATTAATTTTTTTTTTTTAAGATTTCATCAAACAAATCATATTACGTAATGTATACGTTTTGAACATTAGTAATTTTCAACGGATATAAAACTAATCAGTGTTCATAGATTAATGATAGATTTATGATTATTTGTTTCAGGAATAAAATGTAAATAAGTTGAATGAAATATGCACTTATAACTCAAGTTAAATGACAAAAATAAACAATTCGCAGGCAAATTTACCTGAGTATAAGTATTCTAAGTATTATTATTTGTACTAGCATATACATTAATTTAATACATACGGAGTACAAATCAACGATTCATCGTTACTAATTTAAGGCAATTTAAATTGGAGGTTTATATTAGGTGGCAGGCAGGTAGTACTTTTCCAAGTTACAAGAAAATGGAACTTTTGTTGAGTTTATTGATATCCGTTATTTCCTCAATAAGATATGCATTGATCACGATGCATCCAACCTTGTTGGTCATTCTTAGGTTGTGGTCCTTCGTAGAAATGCACACGGATTATTATTATTTTCTTCTGAAAAGCATAATTATTTGAATGTTTAAGGGAAAAAATAAATGATTCATAAGCATTTTAGTTAAGTAAGTCTATGAAATGTTAATATAAATTTAAAGGAAAATGACTTGTTGACCTAAAACTATAGGTATAATTATAGAACTAAAAATGTGATTGATAGATGTGAAAAATTGATTGGATGATATTAGGAGAAATAAATAATTCAACCAATAAAAAAGTATGATTGTTTTTAAGTTTTGTTAATTAGTCATATACTCCGTATAACATTATTGAAAGAAAAATATTTTTTTTTTAAGTTATATAGATAGAAGATATAAGGTACGAATGAACTTTATATATAATTTTACCGTATTTAATAACTAACATAAATAATATATATTTTCATGAAATAACTTAGAACTTGGAATCGTAGTCGAGCTCATTCGTGATGTGATTGTGATTTTGTTAACAACCCAACACCATTTTGAAGATTAACATTTTGACTAGAGGTGTGAAAAAATCGGTTTTTTACGGTTTTCGGTTTTTAAAAAATCGATTTTTTATCGGTTTCGATTTTTTCGGTTTTTTGGAATCGGTTTTTCCGGTTTTAAATGTTCGGAATCGTTTTTTTTTTCAGTTTTGAACCGGATTTAATCGGTTTTTTTCCGGATTCGAATTCTGTATAATTGTATAACAAAATTTAAATAATACAAATGAAAATAACATATACAAACATAACTTTTATCCAAAAAGTCTATATAATTCAAGCACGTTCGAGCGTTAAACGTTTTAAAGAAAATCAACGTTTGGGTAAAAAATTTTCATTAACTTCGTTGAACATTAGTAATGGAAACATAATTGATCAATAACATAACCAAAAGGCTTGTAAATCTTCCTAAAAATATTATTGAATCTAAAAAGTCTATATAATTCAAACACGTTCGAGTGTTAAGCGTTTTAAGGAAAATCAACATTTGGGTCAAAAAATTTTATTTAACTTCGTAGAACATTAGTAGTGGAAACATAATCGATTATTAACATAACCAAAAGGCTTGTAAATCTTCCTAAAAATATTATTGAATCTAAAAAGTCTATATAATTCAAACACCTTCGAGCGTTAAGCGTTTTAAGAAAAATCAACGTTTGGGTCAAATTTATTTGAATAATACAATTACTGCTAAAAATATAAAATACAAATACGAATACATTCGAGCTTCGGCATGGCCATCACCCGGAAATGTAATCGTGTGGTAAAGTATATCGAGCTTCGGCATGGCCATCACCCGGATACACTTAACCACGTAGTTCGTCCCAAACTTCATCCTCGTCCACGGATTCAACTTCAAATGGTTCAAATTCACCTTCATCTAATTCGGTCGTTGGAGGTGATATCCCTAATGCGACTTCTTCATCTTGGATAATCTCTTCAACATTACTTAATAGTGAGCCTTCCAATGTTGTTACATTTTGTATCATATCTACCTCATCCAAGTAATCTTTCAAACATATACATACTTTCACGGATTCAGCATTTAGTCTTGACCTTTTTTCCGATATGATTCTACCGCTAGTAGAAAAAGCCAATTCGGAAGCTACCGTCGAAGCTTGGACGGCTAATAAATCCCGAGCCATAGCGGATAAAATTAGAAATTGTACTTCGCTTTCTTTCCACCAACTCAAAATGTCAAAATTACAAAAAGCCTCGGGACTTAAAGTGGTTTGGACCTAAACAAACCACCTCTATTTACAATGTGAGTGAGGGGGCAAAAACACCCCAAAAAATTCAAAACCACCAAAATCCGCTCCTCCAATGGCTAGGAGTCGTTTATGATTTTTTTGAAAAAAATCCGGTTAAAACCGGTTTTTTTCAATAATCGGTGAAAACCAGTTTTTGAACCGGTAAAAAACCGGTCGGCGCCCAAACTATAAACCGATCAAAACCGGTCGGGTTCCCAAAACCAGTTTCGGCTTTTAAAAAACCGGTTTTCTAAATAACCGGTTACCGGTTTTCAACCAGTTTTCGATTTGCACCCCTAATTTTGACGGGGTGTGCACTCGAGTTCCTTGATCGGTATTTCAAAGTTCAGACTCAACCGCATCGGGCCCAATACCAATAATAGGTCCATGAACATTCTAAAGACCATTAAGCGGCCCAATTTTTTATCGACCAGTTAACAAATTCACATCCATCCATCACCTTATTAAAGATACATGATTTCGTTAACTAAAGGTAAATTTTCAAAGATACAATCCCGCAGTTTCTAATAATTTACAGGAGATAACATATCGATACATGTGCATGAAACCTTAGATATAAAAAGTCAAAAGCTACAATAGCTGCCAATATTCATCCTCAAAACGGACATTTACAAACTTTCATACAATAGTAAACAGTCAAGATGAACTATGAAATGGAGAACTTCAATATATTTCTGCCTTTACAAACACGGACACGATAACGATCCGCTACAACATGCATACGACTTCCGTAGAGAACAATTATATAAGATTGCCTGCTTATGAATGTAAGACGTTCCTAAAACCTATAAAACAAACGATATATATTGTAATTATGATAACAGTATCTTAGTAAAGAAATCATATTAAAGCAACTTAACCCTCGTGAACCAAACCTTGTTGGCTTTAAGATGGTTAGTTTTGTACTCTTTTATATGCAGTTATTGGCCTAAATTATGCAATTACACGTACTTATGCTGACTGCAGGAACATACAAGTAATCATAGCTGTTGTCTTAAATTAGGCCTTCACTAAGCAACCATGGATTTAAAACTGCACGAATGAGTTGTGTGAGTACAGATAGATACATTTACCCTTTAAATCTTCCGAAAAAGCACAGCCACTGTTACGTATATCCAATCCTTTGCAAGACTCAACGATGCAAAAAGTAAATGTCTGCATCGACGGTTGAGAAATATAACACCGCAAAGTCCCCAAAATCCAGCCGCAAATCCAGTACCCATACCCATGTAATACGATTCCCAAAAGTCATCATCGCCATGTTTTTCGTCGTCTTCATTCACAACAACAGTAGGAAGAGCAGGTGTAATCCCACAACTTGGTGTAAGTGGAGGTCCACGAAGTTGAGGGTTACCAATGTAAGAGGAACAATTAAAGCGTTGGAGTTGAGTACCAGTTGGTATTACTCCTGACAAGTTATTGTTTGAGAGGTCAAGAAAACTTAAAAAGTTTAATTGTGACAAACTCAAGGGAATTTTTCCAGAAAACTGATTTCTTGATAAGTCCAGAGATTCAAGAGATCTCAACTGACCGATATCTTTTGGGAGTTCACCATGCAGTTTGTTGAGGGAGATATTCAAGGAGAGTAATTCAACAAGACTAGTGATCTCACAGGGAAGTGTCCCAGATAAGCTATTGTTTGAAAGATCAATACTCTTCAGCAGCTCGAGATTACTTTTTCCAAATGATCTGTCTGTTCCTTTCCATGTAACCAATGCATTGTCAATGAACTCTTGAAGTACATCTTCAAAAACAGGATCATCGCGAGAACAGCGATTAAATGCAGTACAAGCCCGACTAACCTTATACACCGTTTGAAGTAAATGCCGCCGGTTACCACGATATGAGTAATAATAATGATTAGTCATATCATCTCCAGACCTGTTACTATACATAAATGTGAAGTTACCAAAGCAACGAGGAATATTACCCACCAATCCATTCTTAGACAGGTCAAGGATATGAAGATTGTACAACCAACATATTTGGGGGGGTAAACTGCCATTGAACATATTTGATCGTAAAACAAGGCCATATAGTTTCGTAAGCCTTTCCCCTACCCACGCAGGTATTTTGCCAGATAACTTGTTTTCCCCAAGATCCAGAAACCTTAGATTTGTACAGTTGCTCAAGGACATAGGCAGTTCACCATCAAAGGCGTTTTTTCGCATATACAATGCCTCTAGTTGATACAAGAGTCGAAAAGACAAAGGGATTTTCCCGGATAAATTGTTGTTTGATAAATTAAGAACTATCAGTTTTTGGAATCGTGACCAACAATCAGGAAGGCTCCTTGAAAATGAATTGTTAGAGAGGTCAATGAGAGTTAATTCCCCATCAATATGACATACGAAAGAGAGGTCTTCTTTAAACTTGTTTCCAGAAAGGTTTAACGACGCGAGTTTAGACGGTAATAGTGGTACCCTACCTTCAAGACGGTTGTTACTCAAATCGATTCCAGGATACTCGTCAAAGTCTGATGTGATATCCGGTAGCATTCCTCTTAATTCATTTGAAGACAGGTTCAAAAATTGCAATCCAGGCGGTAAGTCCCAGAACCACAAAGGCACAGTATCTGATATTCCAGCACTGGAAATATCAAGATGACTGAAATTACTTTGAGATTTAATCCACACTGGGAAACTAGGTCCCAGCTTGCAAGATTGCAATTTTATGGTGTCTAATTGGAAAGAAAGGGAGCTCAATTCAAATGCCAAAGAATTGAAAGACAAGTCCAAATAGGTTAGCTGAGTGAGATTTTCAAAGTGAAGATCGGATATAACACCGCTAAGGGAGTTGGATGAGATATCGAGAGATTCGAGATTTGAAACATGACCCACACTGTTGGGTAAATTACCACTGAACTGATTACCAGAGAGGTCTAACTCTCGTAGGGACTCGCATCCTGTAAAGTCAGAAATGCTTCCGTTGAGAGAATTTTCTGCAAGCGACAACCTACTCAACGATGACCACCCAGTGAAATTAGGAACACCCCCTTGCAGAGTATTACGATCTAGTATTAATTCGATCATGGACGAAGACCATCCAGCAAAGCTTGGCACGGACCCACTAAGGAGGTTTTCTGACAAGTCTAGTGTAAATAGAGATGAACAATTCCCAAGAGATTTTGGAATGATACCTTCTAGATGATTTACAGAGAGGTTTAAGTAGGTGAGAGAAGTTAAAGCTCCAAAGGAAAAAGGAATAGGTCCCCCCAAAGAATTACGACTGAGATCAAGATATAGCAAGTTGGAGAGATTTCCAAGTTGATGAGGTATAGGTCCACTGAGATTAGCATTTGATATATGTAACTCTTGTAAGTTGGGAAGGGAACCCAAAAGGTTTGGTGGATTGGACTGAAAATCATTTCCAGATAAATGAAGGTATCGTAACTGCCTTAACAGCTTTATTGACGGACTAATTTTACCTACCAAATTATAACCAGAAAGATAAAGTTCAGTTACGTGACCAGTGTCGGAGTCACAAATGACTTCGGACCATTTGCAACAATCCCTCTTTCCTTCTGCATTGCTCCAATCATTTAGACTGCCGTCTATGTCTTTTATGTCTGCTTTAAACATCAGGAGAGCTTGCCTCTCCTCCTCAATGCAGGACCCAGTAGCCATCACTTTGGCATCTTCATTGAGCCCGAGACTATGAGAAACATCACCAACAAATAATAGTATGCATAGCAGCCAATACACAACAACATGCATCATATCATATACTCTTTGAATGGAAAACTGAATGAGAGCGTAACTCACTTCAGGTGCTAATCAAAGCTAGAAGTAATAAAGACTTTAGCAATATCGCCAGAGGTATTTAGAAAAAATTGTAAGTAATTAGCTTCACTACATTATAGCAATTACAGTGGGTGTGTGCATGTTCATCTTTTATCTCTCGTCCTCTAATTGGCTATCCCAAGACCAAGACTTTTTAAACAGGCTGAAAAGGCAAGATTACTTTGGAAAGTTCCTCACATACTACCTTTTGGAATTAAATGCAAGTAATTAGATTCTGTATATAATAACAACCCAGATGCCGTATATTGTTACATTTGAAGTAGAATCTTTATACCGAGGAATCATAAGTACTTTATTACTAGTAAGTAGAGCACGTACTAATGAAACATGTATGATGTGTACACATAACAAAACCAATAAACATCCCCTTTATTATACTATATTAATAACTAATTGTAGGATAAAGTATAGCGATTAAATGCTTAATGTTAAGAAGCTTGTTAAATATATTACTAAATGTCAATAACTTTTTTTACTAATTAATCGCACTTCTAATATCATTCCGCTGAGACCACCGTAAGAGTATTAGTCTCCGACCACAATGACGTGAAAAATAAGAGCTACTCCTTCCGTCCTAAAATAAGTTAGGATGAATTACAAAATGGAAGGTGTTGGTATTTTGAATTATTGGCCTACCAAAAATGAAGCTTAATCACAGGAGTAAAAATCATCTATAAATTGATATAAAAAACAAACGCAAAGACTTTGACTAGGGAACTACTTTTTCCACATGTAGCGACAAGTCTTCTAGCCCCTGTTTGGGTTTAAAACATCTTATTCCGAAGAGTTTCTCAACTTTAAGCTAGTCTTTTTATTTTCCATCCAATCATATTTAAGGGAGTGTTTGGCCAAGCTTTTTAATGAGGTTTTTTAACTTTTGTATAATGTTAAAGCTAAAAAATCCATTTTCAAGTGTTTTGATTAGCTTTTTAGGAAGGCTTTTTAAAAATTTTAGGGTTAAAAAGCTAAAAAGCTAAAGCCTTAAATTCCTAGCTTTTAAATAACGCAGAAGCTAAAAAACTTAAGCTAAAAAACTTAAGCCAAGCCAAACACCCCCTAAGAAAAATATTACCTCCGTCTCATTACTAGTGTCATGTTTTGACTTTTCGAAGTCTTTCTATGCCTTGGGTAAACATTTAACATGTTAGATACCCACACCCGTAAAACACATGGAGACGCCCCCACTGTGCCAGGGGAGTTGTCCGGAGTCATCCTTATGGGGTGGACAATGACTGGTGCCAAAAGGCACACAGGATCAGAGTGTTCCCGCCAAATTACACATTTTTGCAGAACTTTGAACTTAAATATTTTTGTTTGTGTTATATAATACCTGATCAAAATTATACCAATAAAAATACATTTAAAACTCAATCCATTCATATATTTTGCATCAAGTATTATATAGCACAAACAAACAAAATTCTAACAATTTGACCATTACAACTCATTTGGGTAATTCAAGCTTTCAACACAATTTATTTACATAATGCATGCATATAACAACTTGTTTGAAGCTGAAATCAGTAGATTATAACTTTAGACTAACTTAATTCACCATTTAATATCATCCGGTAGCATTACAACTTAGACTAAATTAGTCAAAACTCGTTAAACTGCCAATTTGGTTAGAGATCATACCTCAAACAGTTTAGTATTGACGAATTTTCTATCTTTGATGTGTTGTTTGGTCGCTTTAGCAATAATTTTCACTATCAATTGTTCAAAATTTGATGAATTTAGCTTTACTTTGATTTTTCCTTGTTCATCTTGTAAACACACTTGCTACTCACGTGTTCTTATTTCTTGATGATACCGAGATGATATTAGGGATTTTAATCCATTTTAGCTTCCGCCACAATTGTTTGTGGCATTTCACAATTGCAGTCCTTCATCATTCAGTTATTACCCTTTCTCACCCCAAAGTAATTTGCTTAGCTTTTCACTCAAAAATAAAAAATAAAAAAAACTATGTAAAATACGGAGTAGTTTGTACTGGGAATATAAAAAGCCTTAGAATGCGTATAGTTACGAAAAACTTCTCCACATTTTTTAAAAACTTTTCTAAGCAAACTAGAAAGATAGAAAACGTGTTCAAATTCGAGTTTTCTAAAAAAGTTTTAGAAGGAAAAGGAAAATTCTCAATTTTCTTTTTATAACTAAAGAATTGAAAACTACTTTTTATTGTTTTTTTAAGTTTACATCTCTATCTCTCCTTGGAAAAGAAAAACTTCATCTCTTTTTGAGCGTGTTTTCTAAATTTAATTTGTTTTTTTATGAAAAGTAAAATACTACTCACTCCCTAGAAAAACAGAAAGAAAAAAAAGAGGGTTTGTAATTTATACCTGTTTTCTTTTCTCTTTTTAAGCCCAGCGGCCCAGCTAATTTAGCTATTTTACTAAGCAAATTCACCGATAAACAACCAAAATACTCGTATCAATTAAATTGACTTCAAGTCGATCACATATCGACCATCTTACACACTACATCATAATTATGATATAGTGTAGTATATCATAACCAGAATAAGACTAATACCATTACAAAGAAAACACCCACGGAAACCAAAAATATCTAACTCAATGGTTTTAAGGTAGCTGTGGCGGAGGCTTGCATTGGTAGCACTTTGCAAATAAACCGAATGTATCAATTTGTTTGATGAAGTTGGTCATACTTGCCCATCCTCCAAAACCGAACCCAACCACAAAAACCCAAACAATGATGAATACGTTCACTACGTAAACGTCCATTCAGCTTCACAAAAGTATGGTGGCTTCATTGGAGCATTCTGCATGTAATAAGTTTTAACAATTATAGGTGACTCATTAAAATTGAGATTAGGTGAGTGAGCCAGCTCGTTGTCAAGACTGATCAAGTACAACAGTAGCAAGAGTGTGACTGATGCTTCAATATTAATTATGTAATAGTATAATACTCCGTACATATTAAAACTATACATATAAGAAACACAAGTATTATTATCTATGGGTTGAACAGAAAAAATTGTAAGAAGATGTAGAAAATATATTTCAAATAGAACGATATTTGAAAAGTTAATTTTTTTTCTATTTTATTGTTTTAGAAATGTTCGTTAAGCACTTTGTTTAAAATTTAGATGATAATTTATTTGAATGTTCTGATACTAAACTTATTCGGATTTTGTAAAATTGTCGAATTATATAGTACCCATGACCCGCGGGTATATGCGGTCACTTATTTGGGTCTACAAGTAACCAGCCGACAAATATCCATGGGTATAGGTAGTAAGTAGAGTGGATCCGCGCCCACGACCCGAACTGCCATCCCTAAATAGCTGACTGGAACATATAAATAACTGTAGTTGTTTCGTATGCAGCCTTAGCTAACTGGTAGATAAACCATGGATTTAAAACGGTACAGTATATTTCTACATAACTAATTTGAAAGAGTTGCATACAGAATAGATTAATTTACCTTTCAAATCTTCCGAAGAAGCACTGCCACTGTTACGTATATCCAATCCTTTGCGAGACTCAACGATGCAAGAAGTATATGTCTGCATCGACGATTGAGAAATATAACACCACAAATTCCCCAAAATCCAACTGCAAATCCAAAACCCATATACCCATGTAATACGATTCCCAAAACTCATCATCTCCATTATTTGTCATTTTCATTCACAACAACGGGAGAAGCAGGTGTAGGTGTAAGTGGAGGTCCATAGAGTAGAGGGTTACCTTCGTAGGAGGATGAATTGAAGCTTTGAAGTTGAGTCCCAAGAGGTATTCTTCCAGAGAAGTTATTAAATGAAAGATCAAGATAACTTAAATCGTCTACATGTGACAAACTCTGGGGAATTTTTCCAGAAAATTGATTTCTTGATAAGTCCAGAGATTCAAGAGATCTCAACCGACCAATATCTTTTGGGAGTTCACCATGCAGTTTGTTGAGGGAGAAATTCATGGAGACTAATTCAACAAGACTAGTGATCTCAATAGGAAGGTTCCCAGATAAGTTATTGTTTGAAAGATCAATACTCTTCAGCAGCTTGAGATTACGTTTTCCAAATGATCTGTCTGTTCCTTTCCATGCAAACAATCCATTGTCAATGAACTCTTGAAGTACGTCTTCAAAAGCAATTTCATAGGAATAACAACTAGTGTTTGCAGAACAAACCATATAACCACGAATCGCATCCGGGTTGTGGTGCGACCAATTACCACGATATGAGTAATAAGAATGATTAGTCATATCATCTCCAGACCTTTTACTAGACATAGAGGTGAAGTTACCAAAGCAGCGAGGAATATTACCCAACAACTCATTATTAGACAGGTCAAGGATACGAAGATTGGACAACCAACATATTTGCGGAGGTAGACTACCATTGAACATATTTGATCGTAAAACAAGACCATATAGCTCCATAAGCCTTTGCCCTACCCACACAGGTAATCTTCCAGATAACTTGTTTTCCCCAAGATCCACAAACCTTAGATTTGTACAGTTGCTCAAGGACATTGGCAGTTCACCAACAAAGGCATTTTTTCGCAAATACAATGCCTCTAGTTGATTCAAGAGTCCAAAAGACAAAGGGATTTTCCCGGATAAATTGTTGTTTGATAAATTAAGAACTATCAGTTTTTGGAATCGCAACCAACAGTTAGGTAGGCTTCCCGAAAATGAATTGTTAGAGAGGTCAACGAGAGTTAATTCCACATCAATTTGACATAAGAAAGCGAGGTCTCCTTTAAACTTGTTTCCAAAAAGGTTTAACGACGCGAGTTTAGACGGTAATACTGGTACCCTACCTTCAAGATGGTTATTACTCAAATCGATTCCAGGATACTCGTCAAAGTCTGATGTGATATCCGGCAGCGTACCTCTTAATTCATTTGAAGACAGGTTCAAAAACTGTAATCCAAGTGGTAGGTCACTGAACCACACAGGGACAACATATGATATTCCAGCACTGGAAATATCAAGATGTGTTGTTAAATATATTAATCTAATTGAGTAAAAGATATAAGTTTGTTGGTTAAGTGTTATTTTGCAGGTGAAAGGAGGTTTTGTGGTTAAAATGAGAAGATTAGAAGTTCAGGGGTTGTTTTGTATTTTGTTGTAAGCCGAAAATATATAAGGCTTTTTCTTTTTTGTTTATTCATAGTTGTTGTTGATATTACCTTGTTACTCTCTCTGCAGAACGATTAGGGTTTGTGATTGTATCATCTTGATACTTTATATAGTTTAGTTTGTGTGAATGATCTACACCTGTTGGTGTTAGAATCATTGAGAGTTTTTCATGTAAAAGTGAGATCGAGTCCTTTGTCTTGTTTTTGGCTTTAAGCTGGTATTGTTTTCTGTTGATTAATCAAGTGAAGTTGTTTTAGATTGTGTTCTTGTGTTATTACAAGTTCGTTCATGTGTGAAACTTGTTTGAGATTTGATCCACACTGGGAAACTAGGTCCCAGCTTGCAGGATTGCAATTTTATGGTCTTCAATTGGAAAGGAGTTCTAAAAAGGGAGCTCAATTCAAATGAAATTGAATTGAAAGACATATCCAAATAGGTTAATTGAGTGAGATTTACAAAGTGAAGGTCGGATATTACACCATTAAGGGAGTTGGATGAAACATCGAGATATTCAAGATTTGAAACATGACCCACATTGTAGGGTAAATCCCCACTCAACCGATTACCAGAGAGGTCTAAATTTTTTAGAGACCCACATTGAGTGAAGTCAGGAATGCTTCCATTGAGAGAATTGTCAGCAAGCGACAACCAAGTCAACGATGACCACCCAGTGAAATCAGGAACACCCCCTTGCAGAGTATTACGGTCTAGGATTAATTTATCCATGGTCGAAGACCATTCAGCAAAGCTTGGCACGGACCCATTAAGGAGGTTTTCTGACAAATCTAGTTTAACTAGAGATGAACAATTCCCAAGAGATTTTGGAATGATACCTCCTAGACGATTTACTGAGAGGTTTAAAAAGGTGAGAGAAGTTAAAGCTCCAAATGAAAGAGGAATAGATCCCACCAAAGAATTACGACTGAGATCAAGATAAAGCAAGTTGGAGAGATTTCCTAGTTGACGAGGAATAGGTCCACTGAGATTAGCATTACGTATATACAAATACTGTAAGTTGGTTAGGGAACCCAAATCATTTGGTATATCATTGAACTGAAAATCATTATCACATAAATAAAGGGCTTGTAACTGCTTTAACAGCTTTATTGACGACTAATTTTACCTACCAAATGATAATCATATCCATAAAGTGAAAGTTCTGTTACGTGACCATTGTCGGCGTCACAATGGATACCTGACCATTTGCAACAATTCCTATTTTCTTCTGCGTTGCTCCAATCATTTAGACTGCCGTTTAAGCAGTGACGGAGCTTGAACAAGCTTCTTAGGGGGGCCAAAAAATTTCAAGTACCTTATTTATAAAGAGAGAAACATATGTTATGGTTATATAAATATTATTATGTTAACCAACGTTGATAATCTAATATATTGATCAATTATTACAAAATTTCATTCGGCTATAATGTTGAGCATAATAAATAAAGTTAGCTTAAAAATTCTTACGAGAACAATTAGCCATTAGCCATATTATGGAAAGAAAATTCTATTAGTATCAATAAAATATTAATACATAAATACCTTAACAAAAAATATAGATATTAATAGTGCTTTGTTAGTCCTCATAAAATGTCATAATATGAATAAAGAATAAAAAAAGCACGAAGAAAAGATAAGTAAGATTTGGTTCAAGGGTTCAAGAAGCAGAAACTTTTAAGAGCATTAAATACCAAAATTGGTAAAAAGAGGTAGGAAATGGTATTGAACCCAGGGTTCTCGCGTTCAAAACACTGCTTACCCTGAAACCAACTCAGGTAGCAAGGATTTTGTGAAACTTTTCTTAAACTATTAATACATACTAGTATACTAACTCAAATATTTGGGGGGGCCACAACCCCTCCATGCCCTTAATAAGCTCCGTCTATGCATTTAAGTCTGCTTTAAATACCACCACCACCACTAATAACTAATAATATGCATAGCAGCCAATACACAACAACATGCATCATATCATATAATCTATTGGATGGAAAACTGAAAGAAAGCGTAACTTACTTCGGGTGCTAATCAAAGCAAGAAGTACTAAAGACTGTAGCAAAATCACCAGAGGTATTCGTCCTTTAATTTGCAATCCGAAGACCAAGACTTTTTTAGAAGGCTGAGAAAGCAAGATCACTTTGAAAAGTTCCTCACATGCTACTTTTGGAACTAAATACAAGTAATTATAACTATATATATTATAAAAAACAAGACGACTACATATATACTTGAAGAAGATGTTCTTTTAGCTGAATATTCATACCAAGGCTCGTTTACCTGGGACAAATTTATGTCACAATGGAATTCATATTCTAGATTATTGTCCTACCAAAAGTGATGCTGAATCACAAAAAAAATCTAAAGCAAAGACTTTGACTAGATAAATAGTTCTTTTCCATATGCAGTGACAACAAGTCTTCTAACCCCTATTTTGGGTTTAACAAATATCACTTTCAAGTTTCAACAATTTCAAAATTACAATTCATTCTAGTAAAATTTGACACATTTAAGCTTGCAACACAATTTACATAATGCATGCATGTAATCCCAACTTATTTGAAGTTAAATTCAGTAAATTTTATAGCTTTAGAATAACTTAAATAACCGTCAATTGCATATATTATCAAGCATAACGTTTGGTAGGCCAAAAGTGTTTGAGATTGTTTTCAAAAATGGAAGAAAACAAGTTTACAAGTCTTCTAAATTCTAACCCCTGTTTGGGTTTAAAGAATCTCAGTCAAGAGCGTTTCTCAGTTTTAAACTATTCTTTTTTATTTACCATCCAATCAATTCGAAGAAAAAAGTAGAATAGTTTTAGGTTTTTACACAAAGGGTTATTTAGCTGTTTAAGTAGAAAATAAATATCACTTACAACAATTTAACAATTTCAACCCATTTGGGTTATTTAAGCTTTCAACCGAATTTACATAATGCATGCATACAATTCCAACTTGTATGAAGTTAAAATCAGTAAATTGAAGCATAAATATAATCAACTTTGACTAAAATAGTCAACACTCATAGAACCTTAACTCATTTAGGTTAGAAATCATACCTCAAGTTTATTATCGACGAATTTTCTTTATCATTAATGCGTTCTATGGTTGCTTTACAATCAACTTTCAAGATTAACTGCTCAAAATTTCATGAATTTAGCTTTGCTTTCTTCTTTTCTTCTTCATCTTTTAAAACATTTGCTACTTATATGTTCTTGATAAAATGAGATGATGTTAGGGGTTTTAATCCATTTTAGCTCCATCCATATTTGTTTGTGGCATTTGACAATCTCAGTCCCTCATCATTCAGTCATCACCCTTTCTCACCCCAAAGTGGCATTGCTTGAGAATGTTTTCGCTAATCAAAAGATATGCTATTTTTTCCGATATTTTTTTCGAAAAAACCTTACTTTTGCATATTTATTTGAAGACACACCAAAATACTTATACCTGTTTTCTTACTATTTTTCTTAGGGTGTACGTGGTCCAAAAACCGTATCGAACCGGATCAGAATCGCACCTGACCGCGAACCATTAAATGAAAAAGCAAGAATCATGAACTGCACCATGTAATTCGGCTCTGGTCCGGTATGGTTCTGGTGCGGTTCTTGCGGTTTTGGTTCAAAACCGCAAACCTAATAATATATGCGTGTATGTTATAAAGAAGAAGATATGTAAAAACATATAGGTATCAAATTAAATATAATAATTAAGGAATCATAAAAAAATTTTAAATCGTCTAATAATCAATACTAAAACATTCTTGTAATTATGACATAATATGGATACATTTAGTGGCTGATCCATGATTTACAGTTACCCGTAACATTGGTATCTTACATTTTGTGAACCCGTAGCACAAATAAAAAATGTAACAAAAGGTGCGATTTTTAATTGAAATTTATACAATATATAACGAATGGACCCGTATCAACTATTACCCCTACCATGTACATGGATCTACCCCTGGATACATCTATGTTTTTTTCAAACAAAACATGCATGTATGTCGAATACAAAAGAATAGCGTTGATCAAGTTCCGAAAGGATTTATTAAATGGATCAATCGTTAATAATTTATCAAAAAAAAAACGATCGGGGAAGTATGCAGACGACGAATAAGAGAAAGAAAATATAAGTTGAATTTTTTTGGTGCATGGAATATAGAAGAAAAAATCTTAAAGAACATATGTACTTATAATTAATATAAATATTTTAAAATCTAATTATATAACTCAATTTATATCAATATTAAAAGATACATACATCAAGTATATATTTATCTTTTCCTATAAAACCGGTTCTTGCGGTTCGAACCGTTTTTACCGGTTCTAGAACTAAACCGCACCGTGAACCATTAAGGTTAAAATATAGAACCGAGAACCGGACCGTTATGCTACAATCCGGCTCGGTTCTGTTCCGGTCCTGGTTCGATTTACCGGTTCTGACAGTTCCGAACCATTTATGTACACCCCTAATTTTTTTAGGCCAACCCATTTCTAGCTATATACGGTGTTTTTGATAACAATCTTTCTATTTTATTAAGCCCAACCCATTTCTATCTATATATACGGTGTGTTCGGTAACAACTTATGACTGACTGGAGCTAGAGAAGAATGAGCTTTTATAAGTTAGTTAAAGTAATCACTAGTATTAAGGGCTCTTAGGAACTCATATAATATAAAACACCATATTCAATTGGGTTTTTTGCCGAAAAATAAATCAATAGTTCAGTTTTTTGCATTTTCAGGTATCAACTAATTTTTTTCTTTAAAAATGAATCACTAATTTAAAATCGATCATTTTCGTGTATATGCTAACATTTGAAACGGTCGTCGAGGATTATACAGTTGGGGATTTTTTCTTAAAGATTTATTTTGAATCGATCATAAACGTTTGAATTGCTATATAATCCTCGACGACCGTTTCAAATGTTAGCATATACACGAAAATGATCGATTTTAAATTAGTGGTTCATTTTTTGGCAAAAAAATTAGTTGATACCTAAAAATACAAAAAACTGAACTATTGATTCATTTTTCGACAAAAAACCCTATTCAATTTGGTAAGTCAAACGAGAATTGTACCTCTGTAGGAGCGTGAGATAAATTAGAAGCCCAAAGCCCCTACTGGCCTAAAAAACAGAGTTGCCCAGGTCCCAGTAAGCCTCAAAATAGAGTTACCAAACAAATACTAAGCAAGATCACCAATAATACCAAAAAGATACTAAAAAGATATTTTCATAAAATTGTCACAAACAACATCATAAAATCCAAACCTATGCTCTATTTCGACCATAACTAATTGAATTCATCATATCTTGACCATTTTACACACTACATCATCATATATTATCACTAAACTAAATCCAAACACCTTGTCAAAGTAAAACAAGCAACCAAACCAAAAACATCAAACTCAATGTTGAGGTAGTGGTGGCGGAGGCTTGCATTGATAGCACTTCGCAAATAAACCGAATGTATCAACTTGTTTGATGAAGTTGGTCATGCTTGCCCACCCTCCAAAACCGAACCCAACCACAAAAACCCAAACAACGATGAATATGTTCACTATGTACATGCCCGTCCAGCTTGGCAAAAAGAATGGTGGCTTCTCCGCCGCATTCTACACTCAAAAAGTTTAACAAATATTAGGTGAGTCACTAAATTTAAGGTAAGGTTTGTGGGTCAGTGAGCCAGCTCATTGTTAAGACTGATTAAGCACAATAATAGCAAGGGTGTGACTGATGTAACTAGCCTTAAAAATGAATGATAATGAAATATCACCAAATTTTGTATTCTTCAAACTTCTACCCTATAATTTGAAAATTGATGCAAGGCGTATCTCATTATCTCAAACTAATCATGTGAAGTTCTCTAATAGTTTGATGTTGCTTAGGTGTTGTACAATTAGTTTAGGCAAAAACTGATGTCCTACTGTAACCAAACTGTCATATTCATTGAACTAACCATATAAGTGTGGATGTGGTTTCACAAACTACTAAGTGTGGATGTGGTTCCAGATTTTGATAGAGGTGGCAGGTCGATTATCAAGCTAAAAAGGGGGTTCGGGTTGCAATGATTCATTTATATTACACTTATATGTCAAAATGGGTCAGGTCACATCAAATTCAGTTGGATTAAGATCAACTTATATGCTTTTCTTTATAAAAAATCTATACGTTATATAAATAAAATTTTGTATAAAATAGTTAATCTGCTGTTTAGGATTTCAAAACAGTATATTTACAGCAATAATATACGTCATTGAATAAAAACAGTTTATAAGGTTCTATGCTGCTTTAAAACAAGGATTTTTGGGCAACTCAAAAATTGACCCGTTTGAGATAAAACAAAACGCCTAGTGACCACTGCATAAGTAACTGGGTTAATTTTGACATCTCTAAGCTTAGGGTTTCTTTGTTTACTACTATTAGATAATAAATTTATATACTGTGAGTACCAACTACCTGGCGAGCAGAAGCCTTTCGGTAAGTGAGCATATGGGCAAGCGCCGGGATGATGTAAACAGTGAAGCTAACCAACAGAGCCCCAACAGCCGAATTGATTGGACCAAAAAACGGGAAGATGATGGCTAGGAACCAAATTGGTATCACAACTGGCAGCCTAGCCAATGCCCTTAAACATATACTCTTTGTATCGTGCATCCCCACCACTTTCTCCCACACAAAATACAACGGAGTACACGCAAAACCAAATGTTATGAACTGCAGAAGAAACGCCAAAATATTCAGAACACAAACAACAACTTTAATATCTCAATTGACCGTTGCAAAAAAATAAACCTGATGGATGAGCATGAGAATAACGGCTGTATCACGATAATGAGTTTTTGGCAGAAGGGAAAAAGCATTGGAATGATTCAAAAGTTGGTCACCAAAGGCCCAATACATTGCAGTAGCTGATGGGAGTGTTAGTGTGAATACATATAATGTTGCAAACAGATATATGTACTTAAACTTTTGTGGCTTCCACATAGCATGCATTATTTCACTGCAAAAAACGTGAAACTGCAATCATTATCATCCTTAACTAAAGTAACAAAAACTGGGTTGGAATAAATGACCAATTTACTAACACTGTGACTGCGTGTCCCCCAAAAGTGTAGAGTATGTTTGTGGCTCCGGTGAAGTACAAAACCAACTTTTGAGGACCAGAATGAACCACGCCTTCGACTTGGCCATGGACCAAGGCCGCGATGGTTAAGTACCATGCGGTGTATGTTGTCATGCCAAGTCCAAGAAAAGACCAAATTCGGTAGTTGTGGAAAGAGGGTATAAAGACAGTAGTAGCACAACAAGCTCCAAATATGTATGTCCATGTCCTCTTGTCCAAATGATCATTTATGTAGTATATATTGCTGCAAATATTACACAAAATATAACATTAATTTCTACACAGTCATATTAAATATTGTACTGATATCACAAAAAAGATAAAAATAAGCTGACCTTGCGCAAGCTATAAGTTGTATGACAGAGCCAAATAGAAGAAAGGTGCAGTTGAAGGCTAACCCCACAGCTTTCCATTGTGGGCCTAAAAGACCATCTAGCACTTCAAACCACTGCATAAAACTAACTTACATAAGTATGTATGGCATGTAGGAATATGTATCATGTAGGGTATATGGGAGCATGTATCAGTGTGTCACATGCATCAAAGGATTATAATTGTAAATGCATTTCTCAGAAATCATAATACAACTTAACAAGCACATGGTACAATATGTGATATAAGCAGTTGAATTGGAGATTTCAACCACATAAAAGACAAACTTCATGTTCTTTATGATTACTTAATTCCAAATCATCAACTCAAGCATCTTAATTCATTATCTAACATCATTTTCCTTTGTTTTTCCTTGATTTTAGACAACACTCATAATCAGATATTCATTTGTTTACTGACTTAAATTGCTAAAATCCTAAAATACAATTAGACATTAACCTGAATAACATGATTCTTGAAGCTGACATTCTCTTTCTCTTTTCTAGCTCTATACTCCACATAGAGAACACTTATGAGATAAGCAGTCCAACTTCCAAGAAGACCATAAAACACTTGAAATATGACTCCTGAAAGCATGCCCAATTGAGAGAAAGAGTATGGCAAAGTCAAGAGCACTTGAGCCACCTGAAATTCCAAAGCAAAATAAAACAGATTTAGTTAATATGAACAAATTAACAAAAAAGGTCTGATGGGTACTTTGGTAAAATTACCTGATTTGAAGCACAACTAAACCAAGCATCATAAACAGAACCACCATGCCAAAGAAAATTCTTGAAACCAGACATTGATTGTTCTACCCCTACTTCACCTTCACCCTGTTCTTGCTCATTTCCACCCTTCAATTCCCCAGGAACAATAGCCTCTTCAGCTTGATTATTAGTATTATCAACCATTTTTGTTTGCTCTGTTTTATAACTTCCACAAAGATCTTTCACTTATATAAGAGCTCTGAAACTGAAATAAAAACAACATACCATTAAAAAAGCAAAAAAGGCTCCGTCTTTGCCTTTAATTTTGTTTGGTGGCAGAAACTTCATAAATGAATGCAAGTAATTACAGAAATAAAGCAACATAAACTACACATAGCTGCATACTTATACATATACACACATCCTTAAAATCTTGAAAAGAAAAAATAAAGTGATTTTTAGCATTAAAGTGAGATAGTTGGGGTTATGTATTAAACTTTACTACAAAATGTTCTTGACTCTCTTTTATTTTTCACACACACAAAAAAAAAAGCTCTAAACAGGTGCCGATGATTACTGCAGTTTCCCAAGATTAATAAATATACTAACTTAACTAAACTGTAAATAATAATAAAAAATTATAAAAATTCAAACTTTTTGTATCTATTACATACCCATTTGGTATAGAAGCAACACTCTTCTGGGTTTGGGAAATTTCAAGATATATACACACATAAATAGTACAGTAAACATATACATATAAAGAGAGAGGCTGATAAGCAAAGAAAAAACAGAGACATACCAAAGAGAGAATTGTGATTCTTGTCCTGTTTGCTCTCTCTCTAGATATATATCTACTTTCTCTCTCTAGAATTGAAGAATGTAGAAAAATTGAGGGAAGAAGGAAGAGGCATTGATGAGGGTTTTAAAGAGAGAAAAAATGTGAGTAGCTTTTTAGCAAAGTGAAGGCTGGGATTTATATCACTACTGCTGAATTGCACTCTTTTTATGTTTGTTTGTCTCTGTAAAAAAATTTCTGTTATTATGGCTGCCTACTCACTGCACACAGACAGAATCTTGTACAGTTGTTAATGTTACTATAAATCTTTATTTTTATTACTTCTTTTTGGTGTTAATGAAACTGACCTTACATTAAAATTTTATCTGTTTGTCCAACAAAAAAAATTAACAAAAGTTACAATGTTTTATTTTTTCATAAAGGTTTTTTTTTTTTACATATTCTCAGCTACTAGTACTTGGTTATTACATGTATCGTTATGTTCATTTTTGTTTGAGATAAATCATTTGTTTTGCAATAGTGTACAAAACAATCATTGTTTTTTGCAAAAGTGTTATAGTGAACTTTCATATTTTCATTTACACGTTATTCTTATCCTTATAATTTGTAGTAGAAACATGTGTATAAAAAACGTTGATTTTTTCGGCTTTTATGGTCACTGAAATATCCTTCTCAATTTTTTACGGTTATGTAAATGTGACTCTTAGGTCACTCCCAACTCAAAATCCAACTGACAGAGTCACGTCAGCGCCACGTTAGCTTTTTCAGAAAACTGACAGACCCCTCCCATCCCTGATCCATCACTTCATTTTTTCTGGGACGCGGTTGGGATTTTTTAATCAAATAAAATACAAAACTATTTAAAATAAAAATAAAAATAAAAGAACAATAAACTTAAAAAAAAAAATACATTCCTAAAATAATAAAAGTTACAAGATATCCTAAAAATTTTAAAGTACGATAATTTAAAAACTACTAGAATTATAGATAATCTAATCGGAGCTCGACTCGTCGATTTCGTTCGCGTTTTCTTGCTCGTCTTCGTCCGATTCGTTGTTGGCATATTTGTCTTGGTAAAGAGTCACGACTTCTTTCCTCGCGTTTTTAAGCATTTTAATTTCTTTTTAGACGTTTTCTTCGGAAGTTTTTTACACAAAAAACTCAAAGCTTTGTAGGCTGCTTTTTTCATCGCATTTTCCTTAATCATTTTGATTGCTTCTTGTTGCGCGAGAGTGGTTTGCTTGACTGCTTCAAGTGCATCCAGTTTTTCAGATTGAACACTTCATGAAGACGATCCGGCGGAGCTTGATGTCGTACTTTTTACCGCCTTTCAGCCCGGAGGACGGCGGATGTAGTCATTTTGGAACAACCGTTTCATGTTTGCATCAAGAGCCGTTGCAGTCGGTTGTTCATCCGCGTCTAGATCGGTGACAAATGGTTGGAAAGAATCTTCGTTGACAATTACGCCCGGCTCAGTAAAGAATTTTGGGAAATGTCTAAGAATATTCTAAGATGACTCGTAAATGAACGCACGCCCAACTTGGTGCCAGAATACATTTCGGGTGGCAATCATAACGTCGTTTTCGTCGGCACCGCTTTGTGGGCAAATTTCTTTGTAGTGTTTGTAGAGAGCTTGGAATGTTTTTGAGTCGTGAGAAATCTTGTTCCATTTGCCAGAAAGTTGATTAAGGTTACAGGTTGTTGAGACACAAGAATTGTAACCTTGCATCACTTTAGCCCAAAAGGGCTCGTTTGATTGATTTTTTCCTTGGACACCGTTTTCGAAACAATGTATCCACCGCTCCGCTAAAATCCTAGCCTCCTTGTCCGTCCAACGTGTTTGAGCCCGTTTAGCCCTTTGACCCTTTTGAACCCGTTTACCCTTTTTCTTGTTGTTTTGGGTTCCGGGTTCGGATTCGGATTCGGGTTCGGGTTTGGGTTCCGGGTTCGTCTCGTCGGAGCTTTCTTCCAAAGTTTGTGGTACGGTGAAATTCATTTGTTGGTAACTAGGGTTGGATGAACTTGGAGAAAAGTGTGGGTGTTGTGGTGACCATTGTGTGTGGTGGGGGAATTGTGATTGTGGTGGTGATGATTGTGTGTTTGTGTACCACCCTTGGGATGCATAATTATTCCTCGGGTCGTGCGGATCAAGGGTGAACGGGTTTGCAATAGGTGGGAAGTTGGCAAACCCGGTAGGTTGAGTGTTTGATTGAGACGAATATCCGGAAGCTTGAGTATTTGGTGAAGTCGGGTTTGGTAACGGGTTATTCAACAAATTTTGCCACATATCTTTGGCAATATTTTGTTGATTTTTTATTTTTTTATTTTTGGAAATTGATTTATTGTTTTTGGACATTTTTTTAGAGAGGTTTTGAGGTAAAAAGTGTGGTTTTTGAATTGTAAAAAAGTGGTGAGGATTGTTGTGTGAAAGAGTTGATGGAATAGATAGTTTATTGTGTAGATTGTTGTGTGAAAATGAGTAAATATGTAGATATATTTATAGGGGAAAGTGGAAAGTTTTGTAAAAAAATAAATTTTGAAAAACTTGCCCTGCTCCTACCAATGGTTTTTTTTAAAATTTTTTCCTTTTTTTTTTAATTCCAAACAGTCACAAAAAAAAAAAGAATTAGGCCTCACAAAAAACGACGAGGCACTTCGATTTACCGATGGAACTAACCGACGATGGCCACCGACGGATCGGTGCCATCCTTATCGGTTCGTCGGTTGGGATCCGACGAGAGCCGACGAGCTCCGTTGAGAGTGGCCTTATATGATAGTCAGTTAGTTGTTCAGTCTTCGTATTGATCCGTATAGTGATTCAATAATAAATTTGTTAAGTTGGTACTCCGTATATGATTTTGAAATTACAATATTAACGTGGACTATATAAACCGGATACTGCATTTCACATATTGTTTTTAAAGAATAACGTTTCAATTAGCGTTGTTGATCATAACTATTTTATGTGAAAAAATTATAAAATTATACGAATAATGTAGAAATACGATATTTGAAAGCGAAACAATTATGTGTACTTGGTTGCGATGGATGTAGTTATTAAATTCTCTGTGCACATGCTTAGCTTGTTATTAAATTTGTGCAGAGAGTAGATATTCTTAATTCTAGACAAAGTTTTTAATATGTAAGACACTTTGTATTTATGACTGTCATTACATACCTTCATTGATTCTTTTAACAAAACCTGCTTGGTCAAAAATAGTAATCCCATCACTTTAATGTTGCTCTAAATAATCGTTTTATTAATTAATCTATATAACTTGGTTAGCTTTATGACTACGCGTGTATTAATAATATATGCCTACGTAAGTATAATGTTACATCTCTAATTGATAATGATATTAATGAAAATTTGTTATGATCTAAAAAAATAACTATTTGAATCGGGGGCAAAGCTAACTCAATTCTTTGGAATCAATGCGACCATTCTTCAAGAGTCACACCAAGATAATGGTCGGTTGTTTTATGTGAAATAGTGAGAGTTAAGTTTTATGTAGCTTTTACATCTCACAAATTCATTTGCGCTTAAAGAATGACAACCTTATTATGATTTACATCATGAGCTATAGGACTTTAATAATATGTTTAACTGATAGTTAGTTAGATGGTGTATAATTTACTTTTGTAACATTAATAAAGTGCTTCAAAATCGCATTATACATTTTTTTAAAGATGTAGCCATGTAATACTATTAATGACTTTTTTTACCATGAATTTAAACCGAATTCAAATTTGAAAACCAGTTATAATTCAAATCAAATTATAAATTATAAATTAATAAATTATAAGATGATAGAAATCTTTCAAAGAAAAGACAATGAACGTGATATTTATTTAGGTATTTGATATGATGATACACAAGTAATGTTGTTTGGTGAGTGTGGGAGGGGGCCTCCAACTCACTTGCCACCAAAATTTTGCTCAACTTTTCCATAATTTCATACTCCCCCTTACCCTTTGTCTCTTTGACTATTGACTCCCACTACCAATCCTACATTTATAAACTACTTTTATTCCATGTTATTAGGGATTTCATCACTCATTTAATAAAATATGTAAAAGACCATGGTCATCTATGAACACCGTGTACTCGTGTAGCTTAGTGTTGATTATTGCAAAGGGATTAATAGTTTTATTCAAATATTAACGGATATGTTTGATTAACTATGTATTTGATTTTTTTAATGATATATCAATCACCACTAATATTTCTTAATATATACGTAAAAGCGATCAAATCTATCTTAAGAGCTTCACCACTATCACACATAGGGTATTATGTAGAGCCATAGAGGCATAGACACCCCTACTAGCAAAAATCATAAGAAATGAATCATGATGGTTCCTTCAATCACTAAACTTAGAAAAAGTTAATATTTGATCCAACGGTTTAAACTCTAAAGCATGTATGTTACACTTACAAAAAGAGACACTCTCAAACGGCATTAAACTTTATTGTACAATTCTCACAATGCGTATGAGTATAGTTTCTATTTTTAGAACCCGCTACTTTAAAAAAAAAATTGAGGAAATCATTTCCAATCATAATACTCTACACACTCTTTGCCATGCCTTAAATTATAGTTTGATTAAAGATTGGTACAATAGGTCACAATTAAGGTAGTCACCCATTCATGTCATGATTTGTTGAATCCTTCTTTTTGTTAAAGTAGTTACTAAACCAAGTTTCTTGAACTTTGTAATTAGTGGGAGACCAAATGATTAAATGATAAGAGAGTCTTAAGTAGGGTTTAGGCATGAATAACCTCTTTACCTCAATGCCATTCTGATTTAGAATCCAAGATTACCACCTACAAAACTCTCTAATTTAATTTAATATACATGCATGCTCTTGATTTAAAGTTTTGTGGCCCTTACTTGAGACAACTTTCTCCTTTATATCACATTATTCTAACAAAATCCATGTCCCATCCACCCAAACAAAAGTTTATACACAATCATAGACATTATTCAATACACAAAGAAGATAATCGTTCCTTAATTACAAAATGAAAATGAATCCTACCAATTATAACACAACGATTTTACGATTTAATGTTTTTTTTTTTTAAAAAAAAAGTAAAATAACATTTTGAGCCAACATGAAAGAATATGGACCATACCAAACACTAATTAGGATTGATCAAAGGATGATGAAATGCAATTGTGGGGTGAGTGGAATTTGCTTCCCACACTCAACAATGATAATAGGGTCCATGAAATGATGATTAGAAGGAATCCTTAGTACCACAAAAATAAATAAAGAATATTTGATTAATTAAATATCGTAAATACTAAGATAATTATAATGGATTTGTTATGCCTTTTTCCCAAATCTTTCGAAACAATCTTATCTTGTGATCATGTATTCATCAAGGACCAACCATCTAAAGCTCGCCTTTGGAGTTTTTCATAAACAAATTGAGAAACCCATATTTTACTTACTTTGGAAATTACTATATTTTGCTATAGATCTATATATAATATGTTTTTAGTTAAAGATTTAAGGTGGTGGTATGATTTATTTACGATGTTATGTATATTGTTAAAGGCGACCATGACTCATGAATTAAAATATAAGTGAAGTACAAACAACAAGCCTTAGACTTAAAATGATAAAAGGAACCTAAAAAAAGTTATCATTATTATTAGTTCTTGTAAAGTCTAAGATTATATTTTATCTATGTGATTGGAATTTTTGGTTTTCTATATATTAGTCCGTACTATTAATAAGCATCTTATTCTCACGAAATGCTTTTCCTTACGAAATTTCAATGATGGTAAGATATCTATATTCATACAAATTACTTTTCACCATTATAAAAAATAGATCTATCTATAAAAGTATAAAAGATAAAAGATTGTACCTAGCTTTTTGTCGTTGATACTTCGTTTCACAAATTGCGAATAATACAAACAAGACCGCTAAATAATTAAAATAATGGACAATTACATATTCATCCTTACAAAAATTGAAAATTACATATATATATATATATATATATATATATATATATATATATATATACACACACAAAATACAAGGTTTATGCATGATATACAATTTCTTTAGAGCATGTTTTAGATATATATGTAATTCTTAATTTTCCGAGAGACGTATATGAAATCCCACGGATTAAACTTGACGCAAAGTTAAGGTTATAAATCAATTGTGCTATCCAATAACGTAAAAATAATGGGGGGGGGGGGGTTGAGTTTTGCTTTTAGAAAAAGAAAAGTGTAAAAGTTATAAATTGGTAATGTACTTTCATTTTTGTTTTAAAGTGGGTAACATACTCATTTTATTACCAATGTTAAATATAGACTCTTATCTTTTGTTCAAATGTGAATAATCTAGTATGTTTTGTTTGCATCTGTGATTACTTAGCTCTGACTTGTTTACTTATTTATTGACGTGGTATTCCACGTTGGATATGATTACACATGTACCTTATATATAACTTATTACTCGACCAATAAGTTATGTATATGATTACATATATATGTGTATACATAATAAAATTGTATGAAGAACTTGACATTTTGATGAAAGAGAAAGAATAGCTTTAATTAGTGTTTCAAAAATATATTTATATGTAATTATATTAAATATGGAATGCCACATCATCAAATAAGTAAACAAGACATCGTTACTAATCACATATGCAAATAAAACATATAAGATTACTCGCATTGGAACAAAAAATGAGAGTTTGTATCCAACATGGAACAAAAAAAAAGTTTGTATCCAACATTGGTAATAACATGAGTATGTTACCCACTTTTAGATAAAAATAAAAGTACGTTACCAATTTATGACTTTTACCCAAAAGCAAAATATTTCAAGTAACAAAAATGCAAAATGCAAGCATTAAAATAGGCTACTTGTATAAAGGCTGATTGCGTACATTTATGAAGGTTAAAGGGTTAGAAGTTAGATTATGTAAAATATAAATATTTTTCTTTGTTTTCTACTAGTACTATTGAAAAACAAAAGCATAGTGATGTTAACAACACTAATGTTTTACACTTTTACCCTTTATTTATTACTGCAAGGTTTTAATGGTTGTATACCTTATATCAGTAATCTTGATTGATAATATATATAAGTTGGAAATCTTTGGACAAACTTCAAAGCTATTTTGCGAATGATTAATTGAAAAATTAGTATAATTATGGTTATGATGGTTATGGGAATCATGAGGGGAGCATACCAAATTGTACTTTTGCATATAAAACAAAGTGGAACATTTTTTAGGCATATTTGTAGTTCCATAGCATATAATGGGTACATGGATTTATAGCATTTTTTATTTGAAAAAATAAATAAAAATACTACTACTAGATAAAGCATGTTCAACACCTACTACGTACTACCATATTGTTTATTTCTATTTTAAAATTAGGATCCCATTAGTAGTAATCGGAAGTCGCTGTTGTAATGTCATAATGAAAGTTTGAAACTGACTACACAATGTTTATGTATGCAAAAGGGATCTATTGGAGATTGTAGAATAACATAAATAGAGTTGATTGTCATCTATATATGTTCCTCCAAGGTCCTAATTTTATGCAAAACACTAACAATCAACGAATTTATGTTCAAGAAGTCTCTCTACATAATTATTATAAATAGGTCATTTATATATAGTATAAAAATGGGTGTTTATTCATAGAAAAATTTTGTTTTTGACGGTAAACCTTAACTGGAGATCCCTTGGATCCGATGGACCCTTCTCCGATAATCACATCTATTTCAATGATCAGTTCTTTACTAAATAAAACGTGGAAGTTGAATTGAACCACCTAATTTACAAAAGTTATCGCTTTAATAGCTTCTAAACACGTTTGCGTTATAGGAATGATATTGGGCTATTGTCACAACTACATTTTAACCCATAAAAACATGTTGGATGTACAACTGTTATTAGTGACTCCCTCTGTCATAAAAAATAAGGGGAAAAAGAACGTAGATAAACATATAAATTCACTTTTTTTTTAATGTACACATCAATATTTCTAATAAAACAACCCTCACCTGTTTTAAACTCTACATTATTACGACATTTCTAGTTTGATATCGGAGGAAGAAGCCAAGAAGGTATGGAAGAACGAAATCCAATGACTTTTAGGTTGTGGGAATGAGGTTTATTAAAATATAGGGCGTAAAGTTGAAAAAAGAGATTCTGTAAGGGAAATATTTGGAACATTAACATAATGGTAGAAATTGGAAGAAGTGAGATTCTAAAGGGGGTAATACAGAAAATTTAGAAGCCGGAATCGATGCCCATCAGCATTCATCCGTCCTCCATCATAATCAGTCTTTTTTGACGGGACACCTCTACTGCAAATTTTACTTCTTTATTTTGTATTGTTTTATTATTGTTTTATTATTTATTATTTCAAATTCAATGTATAAATGTATAAATTAGACATTAGTCCAATTTGTTTACTTGAGCACTTTTATTTAAAAAGAACGTCACGTAGATTTAAAAATATAGGCATAAAACTAGATTTAATCTATTATTTATTTGACAAATCATTAATATATTTGTTTCTTTTAATTTCTACATCTCATTTTATAACATCAAGCAATAAGATCTTTAGGTTTACAAATCATTTTTCTTATTTAGAGTGCATTCATCAAAACTAGCTGGTAGTTAGGAGCGTTCATGGACGATTAAATGGATGTTCAGTTGTTCAAATACTATTTAGGCGAATTTTGGGTTCATCATTTTCTTGAACTTAGACTGAAATCGAAAAGTTCGGTTAACCGACTTTTCTAGTTCGGTTATACGGTTTACCAAATTATTAGTTTTTATTTTTTAATCATTTAAAATATAAATGTTAACACATGTATATATTCATTAATGAGTATTTGTTATAAGTTTTTCATGTTGATCATTCTAACAACAAACATATATCATTTTAAGTATGTACAAAATATAAATGCATGAACGTCGAACCAATTTAGTCACAAAACTAAAAACTTTACTACTAAAAAAGCAAAAATATTAACATTCGAACTAACAATGATACAAAAATATAATAATCAAATTCTAAATTAGAAGATATTTAGTAATATCATATATATATATATATATATATATATATATATATATATATATGCACATATTATATATATTAATGTAAAGATTTTCGGTTTTCCGGTTAACCGGTTGCGACAATATCGTGAACCGAAAATGAAAAAATACCGGTTCGGTTAACCGAAATTGAAAAACAAAAAAGTTCAATTCGGTTAACCTAAAAATCGTCACGTTTCAACGATTTTCGATTTGGTTTTCCGGTTTCGGATTATTATGAACACCCCTACCGGTAGCTAGAGGTATAGGGTATGTTTGGCAAAAACTAGATGGAGTTGGAGAAGGAGATGGAATCTTGAAGCTAGAGCTGGAGTTTTTAGCTTAGGGATGGAGCTGAAAATTTTATTTTTTAGAAGTGTTTGACAAATTAGTTGTAACTGGAGCTTATAAATGTAAAATGACATAAATATACATGACATTTTATGACAATAAGTTTTTGATAATTAAAAGAAGGGTAAAATAGTAAATCAATAAATAGAAGATGGAAATTCTAATGAGAACCTAGTTTGAAGAGATTAATATTTGAAGAATCCCAACTCTTATATATGTGTCAAACAAAGATTGTAATTTTACAAGAGATTGACCTTTTTAAAAATAGTATATCAATCTCCAACAATCCCCTAAAATAAGGGTGCCAAACACACCCATAAGCTTATTGCTGAAACTTATATTTTAAGCTAGAAGTTAAAGCTTTTTTATTATAAATGTTTTATAATACTAGCTGTAAATATGTAAATTCACATAGCAGGATAAATTTTTTATGATATATAATGATTTAAAGGTATTTATGTAATTTCTCATTCCATAAAATTGGAACTTATTTATATAAGTTACTTCAATTAATTTATTTTTTCGGAGCTCCGCATGTTTAATCTATCAAACAAAACTAGAAGGTTTAACTTTTAATAAAATAAGCTTAAGCTTCCAAAAGCTACAATAAACTACAATAAATGTGTATCGATTATCAAACACACCTTTAGATGTATGTATCATTACATAATTAGATAGTTTAGCTTGTAACAAAAACTGTATTAAAACTCAAACTCACATCTTACTTATAACCGATGTACTACATTCGTCCCAATATAAATATCTCATTTTAACTTTAAAAAGTCTTTCTCTTTCAACTTTGACTTTAAATATATCTGTTTGTGTTATATAATACTTGATGAAAATTATATCAATGAAAATACATTTAAAAATTCAATCCATTCAAATATTTTGCATCAAGTATTATATAACACAATCAAAATTATTTAAAGCCAAATTTGAAAATAATGACTTTTAAAAGTAAAAATGAGACACTTAATTTGGGACGCAGAGTATAATACTCCGTAATAAGACGTACCCAAAATGGTTCGCTTTTATCAAAAATCATGGTGCTAATATCTTGTCAAATTTGGACACTTATTTACTTTAATGGCTTTATTAACCAAAGTTGGAAACCTTCAAAAATTAGGTAGTTTATATTCTTTTCCGATATGACATTTTTTACTTTTTTGTGTAACAAACAAAATTACTCTATTTGGGTAAATGACTCTTAACCAACTATTGGAATCTAGTTGGATTTGACCAAGTGAGTGATCGACATTATTGTCCAATTACACAAAAGTTATAAATTCTAACAAACAAAAAATTAAATGTTAATCTTATTCATACGTGTAACACGTATTTTTACCGTGCTTGCCTGCTTGGTTTCCGAGTCATCTTTTGCAATTAGTTTTTTTAATTGTTTTAAAAAGTTTGTCTAAAACTAATATCACCAAAAACTCTTAGATACAACATAAACTTGTTCGCTTTTACTATTATAAGATCCATTTTTGATTTTGATAAAAGCATACAAAAGTAGGGTGGACAAATGATCTTATTTAAATTCGGAATAAATTAATAATAAATCGAGGATACCATTATCTTGGTCCCTTTTACCCGGTTCACTATTTTAACCAAATGACCATTATTGTCATAGCGCTATCAAAGTAACATAAACTATGAAATTGTGGATTAAAGTCCTGATAAGGATGATAGTATTCATAATTTTTCGTAGGTTAATATATATATTCGTGATTAATACGAGTGTATGTTTGTCTTTCGTAAAAAATATATAATTTTTACAATATCTTAAGGAGAAGGTATTTACATCGGAGTAATAATTACATGCAACACTACAATTAGTAATAATTCATGCAACACTACAATTATCATATATATTGTATATTTTATATATGTACTCACAAAACAAAAATAAAATACAATTAGAGTATACTAATTAAAATGCAACATCATTATCGTCATTGTTACGTCACTAACAGTTGCATACTTGCATATAATATAATATATAATAATTCCGTAAATTAAATAAAATCATGTCATAGGAGTTTGCTTAAAATGAGAATAATGGGATGTGACAATCGACATGGTAGCACTTGAACAAGATTTGCTTGATCTCTCTTTTAAAATTTCTTATATTCTTCCTAAAGAAAGAAAATGATACCGAACAATTATTAGAGATGCAATTCAACTTATCCAGAATCTTTACGCTATTCTAAATTTCTAATACTTTTACATTAATGTTATCTCCTAACTACTACTTTTTAATTTCCGTTTTCACACACACTTTGATATCAATTGTTATTAAGGGATATATAATATGTGCATAAAACAATAATGAACGAAGCAATATATAGTTCGTAACACCGTTTCTGCACATACTGTATATCCCTGACACAATTAATTTTTTCGAATTTGCTTGAAAAATATACAACACCATATATTTTTTTATATAAATCATGATACTTGAAAATCTTTTTGTTGCTATTTTACCCGACCTCCCAACACTCTTTTCTCTAATCTTTACCGGTGAAAAGATCCACGAGCGTAAAATGGGTTCATGCTCGAAAGTCAAGAGGAACTGGACCGGGCTCGAGTCACTCGTCCAACAACAAAACTAAACACTGTTGACCATGGACCAGTAATTTCAAAGGTTAGGTGCACAACCACTTTCACACTTTAGACAGTGCAGTGTGGAAAAAACAAAGTGTTTTAGTGATAGTGGATATGAACGAAGACTTTATTGTCAATACGTTGTAGTGTTGGCAACATTAAAAAGAATTTTGGTTTCTAACTGTTTACAAAAGTAGTACCATATTTTTCACTTTTCATAAAAGCAAAGGGAAATTTCTAACTTTTGATTTCGATTTTCATATGTTTGGTTGGTACATTTGATCTTTTATCGACCCTACAACCCGCAACCAGTATTTGAGCGTGCTTCAATAATAAAGATGTAAACTTTGCTGGAAAACAAACATAAGAAGACGCAACGAAACTCCTTAAGTCAAAAGCAAGCATAAAACGGGGTTTAAGTAAGATTTCGAAACCTATAAAATGGCGATTAATCAACTTGAAAATGACTTTTATTCTTATTTTTTTTGTTTGTTATAATCAGAAGTCTAATCAACAGGAAATCAACAAGCTAGTGTTGAACGTATGGACGGACCCATGAAGATAGTTGTGGTCCTAGTTCATATAATGATCACAAATCCTACCAACTAGTGACTTGACAAGAGGATTAAATCATATGATCTTGGAGCCAATATGCCAACCATATGCACCATGGGTGGAAGACAATGGTGATCATGTTGTGTTTAGTCCAATTTTGTTTATCACAAGGTGGAAAAAACACGAATTCACAACAATTCTTATCCTAACAATGTATGTGCATCTGCGGTTCGAGAAAGTGGGAATTTCGTTCACATAAAATCAGTACGATGTGTTGATGTTTATTGGAGTACGTATTTTCAAGTTGTATGACACTCCGCGTACTAGTTGAATAGATGTACCATTCATAATAGAAGCTTAGCTTAACAAATTACACAGACTCGCAACAATGCTTACAGTTTTATGTCTTTATCCATTTTACTCGAAAATTAACTATCCAAAAGAAAATCTATTTTTTTATTTCTGTTATCCACGACAAATTTTGTCAATATAAGTGCAATATCGATCCATCCGATAATTGGTTTTGTACGATATAATGTATTTGATGTATGTTAAATGTACCAAAGGGCCTTTGGCCTAGTAATAAGAGGTTACGGGTTCAAGGCTCATGTATATTTGTGTGATGTATACAGTGGAGAATTTAAGATTCAAACTAATGTGGGTCCATGAAAATGATTTCACTAAAATTACAATCTCTACATATATCAACCGGGTCGTGTCACCAATACAAAACATGTAACATATATCGAACAATAGTATTATAGGGTCCGACTAAATACAAATCTCCCAGACGAGGTTTCATAACTTGAAAATAGTTTATAAGAATCTCACTACTAATACTATCTAAACCATCTTTTTCAATATAAGTTATTATAGGTTCATTCATAAATTTATCGCTCATTTTGTTCTATTGAGATTTAAATCTACCACATTCTCACAAATAAAACATACAAATTTAAAATGTGGTTATCTATTCACATGTATTAACAAAACAAATATAATGAAAACCCTAAAAGTTATCATAGTTCACAAATATATACTCCGTAACCTACAGAGAAAGTGTGTCGCAATTTGCGTTTAAGGAATCGATGATTTGGGTGTCTGATGAATATGGATGAAAGTATGTCACAATCTATTATATGTATGTCTTATGAATAGATGATGTGCATTTGAGGAATGAAAGTATGCCGCAACGTAGTAACAGGAGGAAACTGAAAGTTAAGTGATTTACAATTTGAAAGAAAGGGCTGCAAGTAATTCGATGGATTTATGTACTAAACAAAAGTTATTGAGTCCAAGGTGAGTTCATATCCAATAACAAGGTTGGTCCCAAGGCGGAGCTAGAATGGGGCAGCGGGGCGGCTGCCCCTCAAGGTATTAACAACGATTTTAAAATTTTACCACCTCAAATCTATAAAGAAGAGTAAAATAATTTTGTTTTCGCCACCTCCGTATAAATATCTAGCTCCGTCCTTGGGTGGTCCATTAAAATAATTTGTGGGCTTTGTAGCTATTTTTAATTCATAAGGGTGGTCCAATGACCCACTCTAGGATGCTTTAGATCCGCCTCTGGATTTATGTATTATGTGCGACATGTTAGATTGTAGGGTTGTCGTTTAAAAAAATATGTTGATCATAAATGTATGATAATTGAAAAGGATGATAAATATACAAGTTTATATGAGACATTAAAATTGTATAAGTTGAAATATATTAGATGAATTTGATTGACCATATTACATACACCGTAGTGGTGATGTTATATTCTGAATATATGAGATTTAGCTGAAATATATTGGACGAATTTGATAAACCATATTACATACACTGATGTAGTGATGTTATATATGAAATTTAGAATTTAGAATTAGAATTTAGAACTTCGATACTATCATGTTTGTTAACCATATTTTTTAAACCTAACATAATACTCGCACGATTCAGCAAAATATAGTATTTTATTTTAAAGATATACTAAATGATAATCGTATGATTATCTACGATGATGAGTTAATAATGGTATTTAGAGTTTAAGATTCAATATACTATAGACAAAAAGTGGATGAATGTAAAATATATAAAGTTGTACTGTATAATGAAAATTAGACAGATTTAATAAGGAAATGTTGAATCTTATTAAAAAATTTCAAAATTAGAATACCAATATGCATTATAGATAGTATATAATAGAATAGATTAATTTCTTAGATAACGCATTAACTGTATTTTTATTGTATTTTTTGCGTCCGGAACATGTAAGTATGTAACTTTAGAAAGATTCTTATACAAATAACATTGGTTTTTTTTTTTATCATGTATGATGCATATATAATTTATAATTAAGATGTAATGTGTTCATAACTTCAACTAAAGTTCTTGATTTATAAAGTTAAATTACTCTATTATCGTGACGTAACACACAAAAGTTATTCATACAATTTTTTTCTTCTCTCTCTTTTTTAATTAAGCCACTCCCATCGGTCAAATCACTTTCAAACCAGTTTTCAACCGGTTGGTGCTTTCGTGCCATCGGTGTAACCGGTTTCTAACCGGTTGATTCGACAATCGGATAACCGATTAGTAATCGGTTGGAAAGAATGGGGCCCCGGTGTTTTTTAATTGTATAGATATGGTGGTATATTGGACCATGTAGAGCCTAAAAAAATGAGGTGGTTAGTAATTGATGACAGTGAGTAATCGGTTGTAAATCAGATTTGAATCAGATGTAAAAAATGACATGGCGGTGAGGTGACGGAAGTAATTCAACCATGGTTGGTATTCACCTTATAATTACATACCTAAAAAACTAATCAATAATAAGATGTCAATATTTCAACAAACGGATTATTACAATTTGAATGAAGTTACCATCATATTGAAAATTAGCGAACTAAACTGATATAGTAAATAGATAATTTGATTGAAATAGATTAAACTATAACGAAGTTATTAGCATAATTTCATGTCGGAAAAGGTCTAATTATAATGAGGATGAGGATATTAATATTTAATATTTTAATAAATAATTAAATAATAATATGATATAAAAAATTACAAACTCATCTTACATGGCATATCTAGCATTTTAGAATTCAATAAATGATATCATATTCTAGTTGGTTAAATGTATTCACGTAGCTTAGGGGATAACATTTTTAATATATAGGAAAGATAGTATAATATAATAATAATATAAATTAACGGTATATTTGGTTCGTGAAATGTCAAATTTCACCGACTTCCATTAAATTCTGCGAACAAAAAGTAACGTAAAATTTTACAAAGGAGTAACGATTAGCGTAAATGACGAGGATGATGTTTAGTTGTTAACAATTATATCCCAATCCCTAGATATTAAAAGAAGAGAATCACGAACATAATTGGCCCATTACATAAAAGCAGTCCAGGCCCATTAATACGCTATCACGAAGCAATCACAGCCGTCCGATTAGGGCTTCAAACATATCATCCATCATCCAATCACCCAATTCTATAACCACCAAATTAGGGTTTTTCGAGCTCACCTTTCACCTTCGGAAAATCAGAATTTATAGAGGTTTAAGTGACAGCATTTCTTCGCTGTCCGCCTTGCTATACCATTTATTGCTACTTCTTGGCCCTCGGTTTCCTTAACGATCATCCTCTCAATTGTTCACTTAATTTCTACTACGTGATTTTACGTACGTAGTGTAGATACTATATTATATATACATACAATCGTAGTATACAGAAATACATTTTCTTAGCAAAAATGGTTGCGAAGGCATCGAAGGCTGATAAGAAGATCGCGTATGATGCAAAACTCTGTCAATATCTGGATGAGTATACTCAAGTGCTTGTGGTGGCGGTTGATAACGTTGGATCGAATCAGCTTCAGAACATTCGTAATGGACTCAGGGGTGATTCTGTAATACTCATGGGGAAGAACACGATGATGAAGCGATCTGTTAGGCTTCATGCTGAGAAAACTGGAAATAAGGACATTCTCAATCTGATCCCTCTTCTTATTGTACGTTAAACCTTAGTTATGATCTTATAATTATTCATCATGCTTAGTCAAATGTCCATGTTTATGTTGACGCATACAAAAATTTGGTTATTCATCATGATCGTTGAGTTTGCACTAATTAAATATCACCACGTGTTTATATTTCTAGGGCAAGTTGTGCGTTTTTTTATTCGGTGAAATTGAGTTTATCTATAGTTTTTAATGTTTAATATTGAGTAAAGTAATGAGTAATAATTCATTAGAAGCACGTGTTTATCCTGTTAGGCCAACCAGTGCTGTTTTTTATTCCCCTAAAATGAGTGGTTAGTAATACATTTTTTATCTGATTTTGAAGGGTAATGTTGGATTGATCTTCACCAAAGGTGATCTCAAGGAGGTTTGTGAGGTTGTGGCAAAGTATAAGGTGAGATTTTATGATGCATGTACTATGTATTAGTAGTTGTTTACTTGTTTTAATTACTTAATTAGGTGCAATTTTCTTTGTCAACTTTGATATTCAGTTAAGTTATTGTTTGTGTTATGTATAGCATGCGGTAAATTGTTGATTAAAGACTGCTTGAACAGAGCTGTGTATGCATTGTTATCTGCCTTTTTCTGTGTACAACTGAAATTGTGGCCATCACTGTAGCTAGGCTGCTATGCTTTTGATGATTCAGTTGTATAGTTGAACAAACAATGTTTTATGTGCCTTTGTCTTTTGTTAGCTTTAATGCTATGTCAGCTATGTTTTATGTATGAAAGGTGTTCAAGAAACTTGTCTTATTATCTTGGTATGTTTATTTTGCAGTTGTTTTGGAACATCTTTAGTGCACCTGTAATCATGTAAATGACTGTAACTTCTGTTTTACGATATACGGTATATTTTTTGATAGGTTGGAGCTCCTGCTCGTGTTGGTCTGGTTGCGCCTGTGGATGTGGTTGTTCCCCCTGGAAACACTGGGCTTGATCCTTCTCAAACTTCTTTTTTCCAGGTTAAGTGTGCATCTAGTATTCATCATTCAACCACATTTCCGGTTATCTTAATCATCATTTTGACTTGACCTGTGTAATGCTTCAGGTTCTTAACATTCCTACTAAGATTAATAAGGGTACTGTTGAAATCATCACTCCTGTTGAGCTCATCAAGAAAGGTGACAAAGTTGGTTCATCTGAGGCGGCTCTGCTAGCAAAACTTGCCATTAGGCCATTCTCTTATGGTCTAGTTGTTACCTCTGTGTATGAAAACGGTTCAGTTTATAGCCCTGATGTGCTGGATCTTACTGAGGATGACCTTGTTGAAAAGTTTGCCATGGGGGTATCCATGGTGACTTCTCTAGCATTGGCCGTTCATTATCCAACCATAGCAGCTGCTCCGCACATGCTTATCAATGGCTACAAGAATCTTCTGGCTATTGCTCTGGAGACTGGTTACTCTTTCCCCTTGGCTGATGAGGTGAAGGCCTTCCTGGAGGTAGGTGGTTGTGTTTGGAGGTGAATTTGTTATTTCATGTTGTATTTTAGATTTGTAAACAGTTTTGTTACTGCAGGATCCAAGCAAGTTTGTAGCTGCTGCTCCTAATGTTGCTGCAGGTGCTGATGCTCCAGCTACTGCTGATGCTGCCGCACCAAAGGAAGAGGAACCAGCTGAAGAATCAGATGATGACATGGGTTTAAGCTTGTTTGATTAAGTTACCGTGGTGCTATGAGTGATTTGCTTTTGCTGCTATGAACTTGGTTTTTGCTATTAGTTTAACTTAGTTTGGTACTTATATTAGTCTGGATTGATATTTCCCACGTTTGATACTATTATCGAGTATTAACATCGTTTGATGATTATATGAAGCCTAGTTTATGTTATTATGTGCAGTGGTTATATCATTGTTTTGGTAAAGTATCATGCTCCTAGGATGATTGGAGTTAACTTGTATATTCTGTTTTGGCTTGTTTAACTTTGCTCTTTGTAATACATCCCTACCTTTTTCTTTTTCACTACCTCCCTACATCTTACTACACCCCCCACCCCCCCCCCACCCCCCCCCCCCACCCCCCCCCCCCCCCCCTGGTGTGTATCTGTCACCAGCCTTAGTTATAAAACCCTTTTTAGTAACTTTGATACTACCTTAATTATTTGGTTTGCCCTCTAAGTTGATGCCAAATGCCTCTGGCTAACCTCTCTTGTCCTTACGATCAATCAAGCATTCTTTACTTCTGTTGTAGCTGGTTTCAACTGCTCATGACCTCTTGAGGTATTGATTTCATTGCGTTTATGTGTCATCCATTTACCTGTTATGCCCTTATTTCAGCTCTTACATGCAAAATCAGCAACGGGTTTCAACGATGGCCACAGTGCCAGGTTTTATTGTCTTCTTCGTTCAAGTTTGCCACCATGTTTGCTAAAATATAGATCAATGTTGTTACGCTTGTGATTTTGCTTTCATTATTTGGGTTGCATACTTATATCAGTCTCTGGATCATTTGGGTTGCATGAACAAGTTCTGGTTTTCATCAGGGGGGTAGATCGTTATTGGTTATATAAAATCTCGAAATAACTTCTCGTTACTAGGAATGCTGGATTAGTAATGCACTGATTTTTGTGAACTCAAAATTCATGTGGGTTCTTGATTCCACTTTCTGCATGTGTGCAAGTTAATCTAACATTAGAAATACATTGATACATCATCGATTCATTGAATTGATCCTTTTCTCACAAAGTGGGTCTTATTGAGCCCATGTGGTTGTTAAAACTGCATGTTCAAAGTATCTTATCAATTGCTGTTTTGGTTGAGGTCTTATTTTGAATCACGAAGTAGTGGTGATCATTTCTTGCAAGAAATTCACCACAACCAATACGAAACTGTGTTCCACATCTATATGGCAAGTTAACTAACCATCAACGTCCCCTAAAGCATCAATCATAGATTAATAAATGATCTAGCGAGTCTCCTTCATTCCGTACGTAACTGAGCACCGAAACAAATAAAAAAGGTCCCACGTATTCAAGGGCGATAAGTCATTGATGCGATAAAACTTAGATTGCAGAGAGAGGTGTTAATATAATTTGGAGTTGTTACAAGGTGATGATGTTGATGCATCTTTAGACAAAGATCATGCTCATGTTAGTTTGGAACACTAATAATAAAAAGACAATTGGACTTTCGGGTCAAAGGTGCTTCCTTGGGGACACAAAACTTGCCTTCAGATTTGGAATTCCAACTATTAGATGATGTCAATTACATGAGCAAATAGTTAAGGCTTGATTGGTGGCTTAAAGAGTATTGTGGGGTTTCTTGCAATAATACTATTTAAATAATTATTGATCCGAAATAAGTTCTAGAAACTTGATAATGACCCAATCAATATCGAAAGTTGGGGAATTTAACTATCTAGAACCTACGTGGTTTACTATGACTTCAAAATAAAAATTAATAGAACCACAAATATAGGAGGTCTTGAAAAGTCGTTTTCTGAATTAGTTGGTGTTGCAACCAATACTTTTTATGGATAAGGTGTTGATGTGCCTGATTATTATTACGGAGTATTATTATTATAGGTAGATTAAATTAAATAATTGAAGCTCACCAATAATGTTGCATCTGGTATCTTTCAACTTAACCCGGCCCAGTTGAAAAGGTAAATACTAATGGACTCATGGACACCCTTAATGAGTTATGTCCATATATTTTAGCTCAATTGAATAAGAAGAAAGATATTACTGTAAATTTAATTTAAGGATAATAAAAACAATACGTAACAGATTATTTAATACTACTTTTCATAAAGCAACTTTTTTTACCCTAATTAAATCTAATCGTTTTTACATCAAATACAAGTAGATATTTATTTTCATGTTTTGAATCGTTAAATTAAAATGTATACAGTATGTTATAAAATTATGGTGGACAATTTTGATGATTTGACGTGTCACTCCATTGGATTAACTTTAACATAAAATAAAAAGTCAAACTTAAAATAATAAAGACGCAACATGCGACCCATAAACATGCTTCCTTTCCTTTCCGCATGTCTTCCACATCAAATCTTATTGTCCAACCACTATAATCATATTGCATTAAAATTAGAATTAGTATTTAATTTAGATTCATTATAATTTATATTTTTCATTTTCATTACTTTAACACTTTTAACTTAAAAACTTAAGAACCTAGCTTAGTAAAGTAAACGGATTCTTTGTTTCACTGTTAATAGTATACATCAATCGTAAAGATCGATTCTTCGCAGCAACAAATATGAAATATAATGATTCTTCGAATTACAAACAACAACAATGCGTATCGTTTTAATTGGTATATAAAGAAATACAAATGAAGAGACATATTTTTATGTCAACCACTCAACTATCACATAAACAACCATTATTTTGATACAAGTTTTGTTCCAAATTTGAGCGACATTGAATAACTATCGTTTTTAAAAGATATATTAATCAACATATTATAACAAAAAAATACACAATCGTTGACGATGTATTTAAAATATTATTACCGATTATTGATTAAAATATAAAATGTCAACCTATAATTTAGATATAGCAAAACTGATAATCAGTCTAGCTAATACTTTTCCAACATTTATTAACGGTCAAATAGACATCTTTCAAAGATAAGCACTAGTATCTTAAACCAAGGTTGTCAAGATCGCAATTTTGATTGTGGAATCGTACGATCTTACGATCATACCAAGATAAAACGTGCAGGATCGGAGTAGGATCGTATGATTGATCGTAGGATCGTTGAACGATCCGATCCTATAAATGAGCTGTTTTTTTTATTTTTTTATTTTTTCTACAATTGGACTTGTAAGGCTCTTAAGTAGTCCAAATCCTATCTGATGTTCCAAGTTCAATTTCTTCATTTATTATCAAATTAACCTAAGAAAAAGTGAAGAACCTCTAAAACAACGATTAGTAATTTTCATTTGTAATATGCTCTCAAACTTTTGTGCGATTGTATAACACCCCTCATTCTAAACTTGAATATTATATAATTTCAGTCGGAGGCGTAGGTTATAAAACATATTTCATTAATGTACATAGACTGTTTACATAATTATACATCACAGTTAAAAGTTATTAAAACCCATAACACATATATTACACAACCGAGGTGTTATATAATTATAAACAGAGTTTATCAAAACATATCAGAGTAGCACAGTTTGTTAAACACTTCATGCTTCAAAAGAATCACCTTCTTGCTACCCACATACCCAAAATATAACTTGCAGGAAGTAAAATGAGGGATTAGCATAAAGCTAAGTGAATGAATTCGTCACCCACAATTCAACTTAGCATAACCACCTGTTTATATAAGATAATCGTAAACACATTACACGGTACACAATGAGGATCGGTGGTTCTTGAGATACCATAATACCCGGGTGGCTCTCCAAGAACACTTACCCAAACATATTCGTATGGTCATAACTGACGAGACCGATAGCTAATGGTTATTATACTCAAACACAGGTTCTACACACAACGAATAAATCAAGACCATGTGTAATTCACACAATAATCAAATAGCCCAACTACCCAGTTGACCTCAATACACTGATGCTCGAAGGCCATATAGCACGTAGATTTATAATCAATAACTCAGATTAAATAATTCAACAAACACATCTACGTTTACTTGTTGTAACCAAACAGTTACAACTAAATTAAAAGGTGAGTTCTAAATCCACTCACCGATACCTCTTACGTCTCCACCCTGAGGATTCTTATATCACTGAGTCTTAGATTGATCTGAAATACAAATTCAAATATAAGTTACTAATTCGTTCCATAATCATCATCATATCATATTTATCCAATCAGGTAATCCCTGAAGTCTATGCAACAAAAGTTCAATCAGAAATAAAATCAGAAAATCCTGAAATGATGTTTAAAAACTGAAAAATGTCATTTTCGCCCCCTAGATGACCCTGAAGGGCCAAAAACTACCTAGGCTTTTAAAATAGAGTCTTGATCATTAGGCCGTTTCCGAGTGACCATGTGAATTTCAACCCAATCCGAGTTAATGAACTTGTCACTTATCCGCAACCCTGAAAACGCATTTACAAAATTTACAAAACAAAATTTTTTTAAATCTCGGTTCGCAACTATCTGAGTTCGCAAAGCCTACTGAGTTCGTAGGAACTCAATTCGCAATGCAAATTTCTCAGTTTGCACATCTAAGTTCGCTTCGCAGGATCTCAATTCGCACAATCAACTCAGTTCGCACAGCGAAAATTCAACTCGCACCGCAGCAACTCGGTTTGCACGTCTCAATTCGCAAGGTCTCAGTTCGTATCGCCATTATACACTGCGAACTGAGTTCTTCCCTGAACTCAAAAACTCAGTTTTTCTAATTCAACCTACAGATCTTATAACCTCTCAAACATCTATTAACACCAAATAACAACCAAACAATCTTTAATTTCATTATATCACTCAATACCTAAAATCCCAATTTATATAACTCAAAGAATCAACTCACTTTTTGAAAGAAGATAATGGTGAAAGGATGATTACAGAGTTTGTGTTTGAAATCAGAATCACAAAGTGAATGTTTTGATAAGATGATAACGATTTCGATTTGAAAGCTTGTGATTTTGGTTTGATGCTTATGATATGAGGAAGAAGACTTTGATAACATATAGGTATTAAGGTCGGTTTACACACCGACTCAGTATTTGATTGTTTATAATTTTATACCTGTCCTAAATCTATTATCTAGAACCCGAAAATCATTTGCGAGAAAATTATTTTATTTTACCGTCATCTATAATAATTCAAAAGAACTAATATCTCACTATTCACAATGAGTCTTTTGACTTATTAATCTAAGTTTTACAATTAAATACATAATATCAAATAATGTCTAACACAAATAAATAATCAATTTAAAATATGAAATTACCAGACCAGTGAAGAGGGTGTTACAGATTGTACGATGCCGCTATCTTTTGTTTTGGAACGTTTATCGTTCGAGAAATATATGTTTACAAATTGCATCACTTCAGTAATATAAAAGTTTGAATGTTAGATTAATTTCTCTAATAATAGTTAACTACAAAGATTTAGATATCTTTGTATAAAAAATCATATTTTGGTAGGATCTACGATCCCGATCTCGATCTTGCAACAGAAAAAACAATTTTATGAAGGATCTCGATCTTGACAACCTTGTTTTAACCCACTCAGCGTAGAATGCCATAACGCCCACAACCGACGGCGTTGTGGCGGGGAGTTGAGTGAGAATCAAGAGAGGATGACGGACGTTTTGCGATATTTTTTTTTGCTAAGGTTTCAATATATATATATATATATATATATATATATATATATATATATATATATATAGTTAGTTAGTTAGTTAGTTAGTTAGTGAGTCCCAAAAGTAAAAAAAATGGTGTTCTAGTGTTAGCATTGTTATAACACACACCTTTTTACATGCCATAATTTTTTTATTTTTTTTTTAAACAAGTCGGAAGCGCAATCCCATTTATATTATATAATAGATGACATGACGTCATCTACCAAAATCATTATACAAGTTATAAGTATTAGCTGTTAATTTACAAACTATTAAAATGTATCTAGGCAATATAAAGTATCAAAATAATATCAGAGTAGTCATGGTCAACAGCTTCCAAGTATTCCTTGCCCAGTCCCATTCAAGTCAAAACCTACAAGGAGTAAACAACGGGATTAGCACGAAGCTAAGTGAATAAATCTGTTACAAACAGTTTGACTTAGCTCAACAAAATTAATTATCAACAATTAACACATAGACTCAACATCACCAAGAGGATCGGTGGTCCTTGTAGCACCCTCAGACCGCGGTGACCCACCAAGCAACACTTACGATCAATGCAGGCCATTACAGTGATAACTGTTTGCTACCTTTAACCAACATAAGTACCATTCACAACACATGTTCACAATTCCTATGTTGGTTAACCTATAGCAACCCAGACCAACATTTGTTGACCTCCGATACCTCAAAATGCTTAAAGCAGTTTATATATATATATATATATATCACATCAACAATCAACATTTAACACTACTATGTTTAATCCGTTGTAACTAATATGTCACAACCAAACCATACTGAAGTTCCAAGTCAATTCACATGTCAACTTCGGTCCAACTACTCAGCTGACTAATCACTGAGTCTTCCGCGTGTCTGAAACACATAAGAAATTTCGAGTTAAACTTCATATCATATTGATCATAACTTAATATTAATAATCCAACATATTTTAAGTCATATAATCACAATATACAAGATAAATTACAATATGTAGTTTAAATCAAAAACATTCTGTTACACACTATAAATCCGCCGGATTCTTAATGAATCCGACTGGATTAAGATGAATCCGCCGGATTCAGTTGAATCCGCCGGATTCAGATAGAATCCGCCGGATTCTAGGCATTTTTCAGATTCACAATTGGGACAGAACTTTTTTATAGAATCCGGTTGAGGAATCCGCCGGATTCCTATCATCTTCCAGACCTGTGCAGGTCAGAATTTTGCACGAACCCAACTCTCAAAATTTTCAATTTCAACATACTAAATCTGTTTCCAGCTTCAAATAACTTCGACCAAAACATGTAATAACATCGTATAACTAAGTTTCAATCCTCAATTTATCACAATTCTTGCAAATCACCTAAAACCTATAAATTTCACATTTAAACTAAATTTCAAGAAATCAAGTAATTTCTTCATGTAATCATCATGGAATCAACATATTAAGATCAAGAATCAACATTCAATTATCACACAACTAATTTTCAGCTTCAATTTCATATGATTCACTCAATAACCTAATTATTCATATAAAATCATAAAGAACATCAAGAAACTTACTTACACTTTAATTAGATGAAGATGATGATAATGAAATCAAAGCTAGAATCAATCAATCACTTGTTATTGTTTCCTAATCTTAAAGTTCTTGATTTGTGGTTTATAGTTTAAGATTGATGCATAAGTGTTGAAATGAAATGAAAATGGAAACTTTTCCCTTTTTGAGAAAGTTATAACATGTCGGCCCAACATTTAACCGACTCCGTATTTACTTAAAACTAGTCCCCTTTTAATCTATTGTCCGGAACCTAATTATCAATCGCAGAAAAACTATTTTATTTTACCGTGAACTAGAACTATTTAAATTGGTCAATAATTTACTAGTCACAATTAATCCTTTGACCGGATTTCCTAAGTTTTAAAACCAACATATAAAACGCAATAATTTAAAATATAATGATTAAAATACATAAGTAAGGGAAATTACCAGATTACCCTCGAATCACAAAAGCCGGTGTTACAATTGCATGTGCTGAAAATGATGTTGTGGTATTATGCTGACGTGTCACCTGAAAAAAGAACGTTCCGGTGTTACGATTGCGAGTGGTTTTATAACCACACAAAAATTAAAATGCATTGTGTTTAATATTAATTAAAAGAGGTACTTCATTATATATTAACTAGTGTTAAATCCGTGCGATGCACGGCTAGCATTATAAAATGTCGTAATATGTGAATCACAAGTCAGAAATGATATATGAAATGGTGAAAACTTTCAGATTATAATTTTTTTTATCAGTATTAGTGATACTTTATAAATTTTAACCCCTAAAAAATGAATTAATAACAACATATTTTTCCCACAATATATCAATGAAATGAGAAGGTTAAAAAAGATGTGTATGTTATAAATTGACATTTTTCTAGCTAACAAAAATTGTCTAGTCATTGTGACATTTCCATTTCCTGTAGTTATAACATGTTAACCTTGCAACAATTGATAAACAATGTGTACATTAATAGTCTTGGGAAAAATAAATTGTAAAAATTATTATAACAATTAAGACGTTTTATTGAATAACTAATGTATATATATATGCACAAAATATAAATCATACAACAATCAAATATATACAAACATTATATAGATTTGAAAAGTAATATAGAATAAATAGAAGTACATGTCTTACCATTCGCATACTAAATTGTAATTAAAATGTGTGAGATTAAAAAAATTGGAAAAAACTCTTTAAAAAATAGATGATGACCTTGATCTGTCTATCCATAAAGCTTGTATTCACTTTACTAAATAATAAAATTGAATTCCTTTAATCTGTAAGATGATAATAAAAATTTTTTAAATTAGCAAAACTTTAATGAAAAATATAATTACATTAAAAGTAAGTACTCATAATTTACTAAAAATTTATTTATTTATTTTTAAAAAAAATATAAAGTTAGAAAAAGTTAAAGGAATAAGAGTTAAGATTAAGATGAAAAAACTAAAAGAATTAAATTAGAAGGGAAAAATAGATTAAATGAATGCATGAGTTTGGACTATAATATAAGGTTATAAGTGTTATTACATGACACATTATTTTGAATTAAAATAGTATAATTTAATTTTATTAATTACCTTATTAAATGAAAATAGTTTTAATATAAATTTTAATTGAATATTTCTTTATTTGGAATAAGGGTGTAGGAAAATCCACATCATCAAAAATTTTTATATGGTGATGACAAATAGAATTTTTATGATGTAATATGTGTATATATTTGATAAATAATTAATAGTCTTCTTCCTTAGTTATAAAGATAGATAGAAAGATTATTTGGAAAATGAAAAAAGACATGGGTTTGGTTTTGGTTACAAGGATAATATAAAATAAATAATATTGATATTATTATTGGGCTGAACGTAGAAGCCAGATTACCGTTGGGATGTTCAACTGTTTAACCACTACGTGCAACGTGTCACTTTGCTGACATGGCACCGCCCACCCAATGTAATATGTCCACGCTAGCAGACTGGTATAAGTGGGCATGAGAGTCACGTGAGCATCATGAGACGTGTCGATGGAAGACATATAGACTTGGCTTTTGATGCAAGTCACGTGATAGGGCCGCGTGATTAGCTGGGGAAAAGTGATATGCTTAGCTGGACAAAGATAGTGCATTTAATCCAATGGCGGTGCAACACGGTGTCCCAATTAGAAATCGGTGGCGGTAATAAAAGCGTAGTGGAGAACGCGTGGGATTGAATCCCACTCCGGTGTTTATAAAGAAAGATATAATGATATTAAGATATTTAATCTCTATTCATACCGTATGTTTACGGAATACAAAATTATATTTTCAAACAATCTCTCTATCTCTCTATCTATTTAACTCAAAATTATGTAACCTTCTTAAAATAAATAATTATAAATTAATTTTGACCATTTAATGCATAAGAACAATTAATTAGATTGCACAATATATACACACATTTAAATATTGAAATATATATCTCTTATCTCTTAACTTCATATAATGCATCTTCATCATTGTCTTAAAATTTAATTCAACAATATATAATGACTAAATTACCCTTCAAATATCATTAATTATTTCAATTTTTCCAAATCAACTATTGATTTATAGCATTATGAGTAACAACTTTTCATTTTAAAATTTTGCATATCATCTTCTAACACATATTATTTCAATAAATCTTTTACAAAATCAATAAAAGTTGAATAATCTATTAGATTATATCACTTAAAATCCTCCAATTTAATTTTTTACGAATGTGTGCATCTATTCATCACTGCCATTATATGTAGGTACGTTACTATTATTGAATATACACACATGTATTAAAATATCACTCCCTCCGTTTCAAATTGTTTGTCCACCTTTCTATTTATGTTTGTCCCAAAATTATTGTCCACTTCTAAAATCAACCAATCAAAATACTTGAAAATTGTAAAGTTGAAATCCTATTGGCAATTAACATTAATAAATACACTTTTCTTAAACTGTGTGTTTCTTATTTGATAACAATCATTTTTGAGACGGAGGGAGCATTTAAAAACACCTATAACCATTGAAATCTTTGTTGGCATCATCAGATGAAATAATATTATAATTTCGTATGATAAAGTCAATTATTTGGGGATTATTATGAGCTCACTTCTTGCAACCATTTATGGGAGATTAGAATAACAAGTCACATATACTTGAAGCATGCAAAATGAACATGCTCTCCGTATGGTTGATTTGAGATAATCTATATCTATATCTATATATTCATAAAACATATTCATTGTTAAATTTACAACTCTTTAAAAAATTGAAGTAACTATGTTGCCCTTATTAATTATAATTGTAGAAACACTATTAACATTAATAAAATACTCTCCTACCAACTTGACATTCCATAAAATTAAATCTCAGATAACAAAGGAATGTAGCACAAAATAACAAAAAAAAAATTAAAATAACTTATGTAACATAAAGTTTGATACAAATTAACTTTGGTATACATTGAATAAAAAGACTTGATAATATATTACTAATATAATAGATATTTATACATCAACTTTAATGTATTTATGTGTAGTATCCGTTACTTTGTACGGGTTTCATGCTAGTATATGAATGAATTTCTGATTTGTAGAGGAAAAAGTTATTTATCGGGCATAATCTTAGGGAAATTAAAGGTATTATAATTCAAAAAGTAATTAAAAGTGTAATTAAATAAACATAATCTAAATGATTATATTGTGAGAGAATAAATCAAAAAGGTTATATACATACTGATGTGACCATGATAGACTCTTATATACATGAAATTAAGTGTGTAGATGCATTAATTTTTTTAATTTGAGGAGATTTCAATTTACTTAAATAATGAAGTGACTTTTACATCACCTCATTAATGCATATAGTTGTGTTATCTGCAGACTGCAGTAATGAATCAGAAATTGTAGATTATTGTTTATTCAAGTTTCAAAAGGTGGGAAATAGTATATAGTTGAAAGTTTGAAGTAAATGGATGATTCACCCCTCACAAAATTTCTCTCTTCCGAATATTATCTCTAGAAAATTAAGGACAAATGAAAGTAAATGGGTTAGGAAGGTCTTAGAAGATTTTTTTTTATTTTTTGTTAAGATATGTTTAGCTTGGAATTGAAGAAATCGTATTCTCTACGCATCGAACTTTGAGAAGAGCAAAATACAAGATGATGGCATCTTTTCTGGTATATAGCGAGCCAACCTTTGTAGGAATGAAAAATAGAAGTTCCAAAGCTGTTTTGAATTGAAGTAATTGTAAGTTTATAATGTTGGTGAGAGTTGTAAGTTTATAATTTGTATATTAATTTTTAAATCTACATAATATCTTATTTATGTATTTGTATATATTTGATCGCAGTAGTATAATGATTTTAGTTTTATATATGTGGATACATATTAGTTGTTCAATAAAACATCTATATTTTCAAAAAGTTGTTTCGACGGGCAACCTTAACCCGGGAGTGAGGGTAGTGGAGCTACAACGGGGGCAGTTAATCCCATAAAATTTATGAAATTACATAAAATATAAAAAAAATTAATAAATTAATGACAATTTTAAGATTTTGGCCCCTCAAAACTATAATATAACACAAAATAATTTTATTTTTGCCCCTACATATAATTTTCCTAGTCCCGTCCCTAGTTACCGATGTTCTAATTGATAATAAATAAGAGGGTAACTTCTTGTAGGCTACTTGGTTGTTATCAAAAATACCTTGTCGTTTGAGATTTCGTACGTATGAAAACATCAACGAGATCCCACACTATTTATCTAATATAAAACCATTATAAAGCATTTTGGTATATAGACTTAAAAGTTAGTGTTTGTCCTATTGCAAATGTCTATTCTACCCTTCATAGTACAGTAAAACCTCTATAAATTAATACTCGATAAATTAATAACCTCGATAAAATTAATAATTTGTCCGGTCCCAACTTGGGACCAGTACAAAATTGGACCCCAATCGATAAAATAATAAAATAATAATTTTTTTGAAACCCCAATGTAAATATATTGGTCCTAGCGAAACTATAAATTAATAATTACTAAAATAATTTAAAATTCAAGGATTGTCTAGTAAATAATGAATCTATAGTCACTTGTTTTTTTGTGAACTTCAAATCTATATTGAGTTCGTCTTTAAATCTCATCATTGCACTTAAGGGTTGAAGCATTGTATTCTCGTATTGCAACAAAAAGTGGTGAAGAGCTTGCAATGCTTCTTTCCGAGTGACCGGTTCCAAAGGTACTGAATCATCATCAACCGGAATTTAAACGGTATCTGCTATAATTTCTTCAATGCTTTGAACTTCGTAACATTCATGATTTTCACCATGATAATCCAACAACTCATTCACATGCATTTTATGCTCACGAATGGGTTGGACAAACCAACTCTTTAAATTAATAATTTATTAATTTATCGATATAATAATATTGTGTTAAATTAATAAAATATCCCGGTCCCAACATCATTAATTTATAGAGGTTTAACTGTATATAGTAATATGGTAACTCCAGAAAATTGATTATCCACTTTTTATAAGTCAAAAATATTTTTGTTTATTGTTAATTAGACAACTCAATTGTTTTGAAGAAAAAAATTATGCAAATTAGAATTAACTATTAGATATTAATATATTATAAACAAAAATAAAGGTTTAGCTAAAACTTAAAACAAAGGGTTAATAATGGTTTAATACTCAAACTTTCAAATTTTTTTCGTTTTAACACCTCAATTTTTTTTTAAACGTTTTAACACTCCAACTTATAGTTTGACCAAAACTTAATACCCAAACTTTCAATTTTTTTTCGTTTTAAAACCTCAACTTCTTTTTTAACGTTTTAACACTCCAACTTATAGTTTGACCAAAATTTAATCTCTTTAATTTGTTTGTCCGTTTAAAATTACACTTCTGAATTTTTTTTGTTAACTCTTTAGTTTGAAATAATCAAGATTCGATTTGAATACACTAGAAATTCTTCTTATGTGTTGTATATTTAATATGTATTCTATTAATCATTCAAATAATCCTAAAATTAGCTAACCTCGTGATCTCGATTGTTATTAACCTCTTAATTATAGTTTATTATTGTTATAATTCTAACTTATTACCTGGTTAGATTTTAATCAGGGTATTTACAACTGGTAACCTACTGAATAGGTAATGTTGAAATAATTGACTAGAAATACCTATTTATCGTTTAATAGCCATTTATCATTTTTTAGCAGCATGCATTCATTATAAATAGCTTTTCATATAACTAAAAATATTATACACGAAAACATTATAAAAATATATTGCTATCAAAATAAAACATTATAAAATTAATTGTGATGACACGTTACAATTAATTTATAAGCATTTAAATCATATATATATATATATATATATATATATATATATATATATATATATATGTACGTATTAAAAAAATTCAGAAGTGTAATTTTAAACGGACAAACAAACTAAAGATATTAAATTCTAATCAAACTATAAGTTGGAGTGTTAAAACGTAAAAAAACAAGTTGAGGTATTAAAACGGAAAAAAGTTGAAAGTTTGGGTATTAAGTTTTGGTCAAACTATAAGTTGGGGTGTTAAAATGTTAAAAAAAAGTTGAGGTGTTAAAACGAAAAAAAGTTGAAAGTTTGGGTATGAAACCATTATTAACCCTAAAACAAATACCACGTACATCACAATCTATCTAGATGGTACGTTATAAAATAAAAAAAATCATAATTCTTTATCTTTAAAATATTTATGTTAAGAGTTGTTAATGTGTTACCTCCCCTCCATCACCGTCGAACATTTCGTATCGACTTCTAGGACAATCTTATATAACCTAAATTGTTTATAAAAAATTGTCATATCCTACTGCATTGTGCGTAATTACGCTAGTACTATATAAGAATTTTAGTACAGGTCTACATTCGATAGGATGATGTTGTCGGGTAAACGACTACTATTTATGATAAAATTTTAGGTTTACGTGTATAGCCACAATATTTATTTATTTTTGATTAACCTATAAATTTAAAAGAAGGTATAAATGTCGACTCGTATCTTTGTTATGCAGCTAGTACTACTCGATCGGTAGGCAATGTATAAACCAAACCTTATCTATTCATACTCTTTTATATATGAAAACGTGTACCATACTAATTGTATTAGTTATACCATAATATATAACTCATATATATAAGTTATTTCATATTTCATGAAACATATAACAACTTTTTAATATATATATATACTAGTATAATTCCCGCGTAATGCAGCGGGATATGATACCTTTTTATAAATATTAGTATAATTCCCGCGCAATGCAGTGGGATATGACACCTTTTTATAAACAATCTACACTATAGATGTTTTCCTTAGAAGTCGGTACGAAATGTTCAACTGTGATGGAGGAGAAGCAACACATTACCAACTCTTAATAAAAATATTTTAAAGATAAAGAATTATGAATTTTTTTTATAACATAACATCTAGATAGATGTGATGTGGTATTTTTTTTACGTTTTAACTAAACCTATATTTTTATTTATAATATATTAATATTTAACATTTACTTTAATTTGTATAATTTTTTTCCTTAAATATAATTGAGTTGTCTAATTAACAATTAACATTAATATTTTTGACTTATAAAGAGTGGATAATCAGTTTTCTATAGTTACCATATTAATAAATACTACGAAGGGTAGAATAAACATTTGTAATAGGACAAAAACTAAGTTTTAAGCCTATATAGTGAAATGCTTTATAGAGTTTTATATTAAATATAATTGAGTTGTCTATTTAACAATTAACATAAATATTTTTGACTTATAAAGAGTGAATATTCAATTTTCTATAATTAACAAATTAATAAATACTATAAAGGGTAGAACAAACATTTGTTATAGGACAAAAACTAAGTTTTAAGTCTATATAATGAAATACTTTATGAGTAAGAGTTATATATATATTTGGACAACTTTAAATGCATTCCCGATCAACTACGTTTCGAACCATCCTAGGCCACTACTTCCAAATCACTTTCGCCAACTCATTGTCACGTTAAGTTTTCACAACCGATTACTCATTGCCATCAATTAATGACTAACCATTTAACTTTTCAGGGTCCAAAAAATCCACTAATATACCATAATTTCTGTACACTAAAAAAAAGCACCCGTATCTTCATTGCCATCAATTAATGACTAACCATTTAACTTTTCAGGGTCAAAAAAATCCACTAATATACCATAATTTCTGTACACTAAAAAAAACACCCGTATCTATTATTCATAACCAATTACAAATCGATTATCCAATTTTACTACCAACCGGTTTATCCGATGGCATAATAACGCAAACTGGTTTGCAATTGATTCTAACGTTGGGACTACCCTTATATCACTCTTTCTCCCTATGTTTTGATACATCTAATCATCAATAACACATAATACTATGTTAAAGATTAGGACAAAAATAAAGAACAAAGACATATTCAATACGGAAGTTTTATTCAGATTGTAAATCATATTCAAAGGTATAAAGGTCGTAAAACTAATTACCCGTATTTATAAAACACACTCATGATATTCAAATACTAAACAAATTTAAAATATTAATCATAGAGTAAGGTTTAAACTAGTACAACAATATGTTGCGAGAATGAGAAAATCAATAGGAATGTGTAACTTGTCACTAAACCCTCTTTCTCTCAATTTTTTAAAAATCAAATATTCCCAAAATCACAAAATTGCACCATAAAAATCAGTCTTTTCGTCAATTTTTTTTCCTCCATTTTTTGATGAGTTTTAACCCAGCGAGTAACACACTGATTTCGTACAATTTCTAAAACCCAAATAAAAAAGTCGTCGAAAGTACACCTTATGAGATGACAAATCCAAGAGAAAAAAATGTTAATTTATAATGTAATTTTTATAATTTTTCAACTTACAGTTTATGAGATACTAGTATTTGATTTTTAAAAACTTAAGAAAAAAATGAGTTTATGATATGTGGCACATTTTTATTGATTAATTCATTCTCATTAAATTTTTTATTTTCACTTGAACCCTACTCATTAATCATAATCTAAAACTCTTGTCAAATTTAAATTGATTGGAATACCAAAATCAATATCTATCAAAAATTAACTTTATTATAATCAAACCCTTGAAGTTTAAATGATTTTCTAAGAATACGAAATCTAGTCTGTGGTTTGATATAATATCATATCTTGTACTAATATTACACTAAGAAACAAAGACTTAAATTAGTTTTTGTTAGAAGATTCCTATAAAACTCATATATACAGAGTATTTTTATTAGTAATCTCAAATGAAAGTATAATAGTTAGAAATAATACTTATACAACGATTTAAAAACGTGGTGTCAATAGAAGCTAAATAGATTGCGCCCTAAATTAGGCTTCTGTAAGTTGTTAACACATCTTAACTAACACATACCTCAATTTGAGAGTGACCGACAACCTTCCGAAGATTAGGGAATTAAAATTGCATATAAAACATATTGTACCACATTAGTTAATTGAACGAATGGACAATTACGCCTAAAACAAAACTATCGACAATTACGTCTAATATTACTTCGGTGGTTGACTTGTTGGATTTTAGTGCAAAATGGGGTTCGTGCTTAAAGAAAAAGAAGATTTTAATTGTTATTATTCAGTGTTCGCTTTGGTGTATTTGGAGGGCTAGGAATGACTTGGTTTTTAACAACATCCGAAAATCGCAAATGGATATTTCAGGGGATATCATTTCACTATCATTCTTGTGGTTTAAACATAGAAGTAGATCATCTTGTAATTGAGAAGATTGGAGTTCCTCTCCATTTTAAAAGTTATCTTGTATTTCTTGTTTTGTACTTTGTATTTTCGCCGCTCTTAGTTGCTTTCTAAGTTGCGGTTTTTTAATATTATTTGCCGTTTCCAAAAAAAGATAATGTACTAGCAATTTGGCTGTTTCACAAAGTATAGCATAAATGATGAATTGAAATCTACAAAATTAATAATGAAATGGAAGTATAAATATATATGTACTTATAACCCATGTTTTTTTGCTTATAAATGATGTCGTGGTAATGAATAAGGTTTTCACATGGCATATGAAGCCCAACATACGAACATGGCACAAATTAACGACGTCAAATCCAACGTTTGGTCATCGGCCATGATCTTATTAGCCGGACAAGACACGGGCACGTTAGTTTAAATTTGTAGTCCACTAATGTGACGCTGATGGCAATTTCGTAATTTACGGAATATAAGAGCCTTGTTATTTCAACTAATTTTTATGGTTTAACGGGGTGTTCAAAAGAAGAAGGAAACGGGAACCGATAAATGACGGATTTGGTCTTCCCACGCCACCATTAATATCCGGATTGTCCCCCTTCATTTTTATTAAACATTAATTATTAGTTAATTTAATTAATTAATAAATTTATAATAGAGAAAAAGAATAGACAAACTGGGTATGATTTGTTGGAATCTGAAATAAAAAGATATAAAGTGATCATTATTAGTTAGATTATATGCCTTTTTAGTTATTTTTATCACCATAAACCAAAATGACATATGAGAACAATGGAAACATTACAAACAAGTTCACGTTTATTTCTGGTAGATTCTCATCCCACCATCCTATCTTTATCTAATAAACCATTAAATGTTATATTTATTATAATAATTTACAAATAAAAATTCAAAAGATTGGGAAACTGTAGGTTTTGCACGCACACATATTGTTAAATGCTCATTAGTATTATGGATTAATGGTAGGTTCACTATACAGTAATATAAGTATTGTATAATAATGTACACGTCATTTATTCTTAATCTTAATCTTAATTAATAGTAGTATTCTACATTTAATAAATGAAATGAACATATATCCAACCTTAAGGAGGAGGAAAAAAAAACATTATTTTCCACGCATGAACCATGACATATGTTCCTGATTAGGAAGCTTTCTGGATCCAAGTTGGAAAAAACTTGATCCGACCCGTTCCAATCAATGTTCGGTACTTTTATCCGTTTGTGGATAAGCTTAGTTTTCTTCTTCAATCCACCTGTTCCAACTCATTATTTATTTTTATTTTTCTGACCAATTTTTCACTAGTATTAAATATTATCATTAAAAACCAACTCATTTTTATTTTTGAACATATGAAAACTACACATATATTTCAAAAATTGAGGTATATCTCATAAAAAAGTTTAAATTTAGATAATATCCACATCAAAAGCCCAAAATCATTTTGCTTTTTACATGATTAAAGTTACAATTCTATATTTATAAAAAATAGAAAAAAATAGGAGTACTTTTTTTCCAAAATACGGCGACTTTCAAATTCCATGTTTCTCATTTCTACACGCGTTCCTTACCATCTCTTCATCACCCATATCCTTAAAACTCCACCCTTTATAAATACCATATCTCATATCCAACTCCATTTCAAAATAAATCCATATTATTTCTTCAAACAAATTAAAAATACCAACATCACCAAATACATGTACACACAAAAAATGGTTGATCTAAACTGCAAAGCACAAAAAATGTCACCCTCAGATAACATGCCTACAACCCGATCACCAAGACCGAATCCATCGTCCAACAAACTATCCGTTTTAGTTCCACCACCACCCGTCCGCGCCCCGGAGCTAGCACCCGCGTCCGAAACCGCTTGTGTCGCGTACGAACATTACATCCGTCTTCCCGAAATGAAAACCCTATGGAACGACGTCGTTTTTCCGGACTGGAAAAACGAAGTCGTTATGAAACCGGCCTTGTTTGCTCTAGAGTTCACCTTTCGGTTTATATCTATTATCTTATCTGATGCGCGACCGTACACGAATCAACGCGAGTGGTCGCGAAGACTCGAGAAGTTGGCAATGAGTCAGTTATCGATAATTTCCTTGTTCTGTGAAGATGATGAGATTCGTAACGCACCGATGGCTGATATCGGAAGAACTACAGGCGTGTTGACGCGAGAAGGAAGCTCAGCGGATGTTTGGAAGCTCAACGAAAACGAAGATGCAACGGTTTTAGTTAGCCAGATCAGCGAACAAAGCCTGTTACCGCGGCTTGCCACGTGGAAGAAATCTGAAGATATAGCTCAAAATATCATGTACTCAATTGAGTGCCAAATGAGAAGATGTCCGTACACCTTAGGATTAGGCGAACCGAATTTAAGCGGTAAACCTAGCTTGAATTACGACGTCGTTTGTAAGCCTTCAGAGCTTCATTCATTAACCAAAACACCACCGGATCAAGCGAATGTAAACAACTACGAAAACCGAACGCTTTTCACGACGCAACAGATTCTCGAGTCGTGGATACACGTCGCGTATCAGCTACTTAAACGAATCGAATTGGAAATCGATTCGAATGAATTCGAAAAAGCTGCTAGTGATAGTTATATACTCGAACAGATTTGGAAACTCTTGACGGAAATTGAAGATTTGCATTTGCTAATGGATCCTGATGACTTTTTGCGGTTGAAGAATCAGCTCGATATTAAAACGACGTCTGAATCGGAGTCATTTTGCTTTCGATCGAAGTCGCTGGTCGAGATAACGAAGCTATCGAAAAATTTACGACATAAGGTGCCGTATATTCTGGAAGTAGAAGTTGATCCAATGGGCGGGCCAAGGATCCAGGAAGCTGCAATGAAACTGTACAGGAAAAAACACAATGCTGTGAAGATTCATTTGTTGCAAGGATTACAAGCGATCGAAGCAGCTGTGAAAAAGTTTTATTATTCATATAAACAGTTGCTAGTGATCGCGATGGGGAGCGTTGAAGCGAAAGGTAGTTTAGCGTTTGCGACGGCCGATTCGACCGATTCGTTGGCTCAGATCTTTCTAGAACCGACTTATTTTCCGAGTTTGGATGGTGCAAAGACGTTTTTGGGTGATTATTGGAGCCATGAAGGGAAACGTAGGTAGACGAGTTGACTCGTGTGACTCGGTGTGACTCGGTCGTGTTTTACAGGCAGACTTAGGTTGGTTGTTGAATATTGAAAAAAAAGGATGAAATTGGAAGTCAAAGTAACAGTAGGAATTTGATTGGTGGATAAGGTCAATGGTCAATGTTGTTGTATACTAAAATTCTTCATGTCTTCCATTTAAATTTTTTATTAATTTAATATATAAAATATTCCAATTTTTAATTGAACCGACTTATTATATCTTTGATGTTTGTTCATAGAGGGCATTTATATTAATACGATGATGATGACTGTAAAATATAATATGACCTACTTATATAAGTTGATTAAGATAAGATAAAGATTAATTATAAGACTATGGAAATTAAATGAAACAAGTTATCCATCTGTCTCCTACTTGGGTTATTTTATGACTTTTGATCTTTTTGTAGCTGTAGTCATTGTTTAGGTAACAACGGATAAATAACATTGGTGTCGATCACCAACTTAATTAATTATAATGTTAAGGAGCTGGATATACTTGTAACTTCTAAGGCATGAAACGTTGTCATGTTGGGGTCAACAAAGAGATTTAGTTAATGAGTGGTGTTTATTCGCTTACTTTTACATAACTAGAAATAATAACTTTGTATGTTTATTTGTTAATCAATATGAATAAGCATCTAAAAATAAGTATATGCGATACTTGCTTGCTTGTTTGTTTATCAAATAAGTGCTTACAAATAAACAATCTCAAACACCCTTTAAAATATCGACAATGTATAAAATAGTTCACGTTGTTATCCGATCTTTTAAGTTTTGAACTTTTGGTGATACATGTGTACAACTGTGTCAATAGAGATTTGAGGTGTTTTAAATTGCCAATGTTGTTATAACAGAATTACATGGTAGAATTATGTTAGGTGTCTTTTTTTAAGGCAAATGATAAATGACAATTGCCATCCAAATTGATAAATCTACCACTAATAAGCATTAACAAAGTACAACCTGATAGCTGTGAATTTATCAATTTTTTAATTAACTTTATTAATAATGAGTAGAACTAAAGAAAAGTAAAAGGAAACAATTTGGTGTTACTATCAATCTTCATAAGCAGCCTGTTTTGCTTTTAGAAGACAACAATTCAACAAATGTGTGATGCCTTTAGCCCGATTTTCTTCCTGCATTAACTGGTCATGGTGTGAAAAGAATGACAATTTGCCTTACAACTTGGTTTGATCTTATCACCCCCCTTCATATCTAAATAAATATAGATAATAATATTAAACTGAATAGAATATAATAAAAACAATTTCCCAGGAAAATGAGGATATGGAACAAGACATGCAACAAGTCTTTGAAGGAGGCATGTTTTTGGCAACTGCAGCAATTTGCACATGAGCAAGTCAAACCAAAGATAACGAAAACAATTCGGGTATGGAGGCTGAACGGTACCAAAACTAACTTCACCCAATACCCCTAATGGATAAGTTTCAATCACATGTTAGTTCAGATATGCTCATCGCCTAAAATCCTAACTATTAAATGCACTCGATTTTCTGCATATTGTTTACCAAGTAGACAAATACAACAAAGATGTCAAAGTTATAACAAACCCATGTAAAAAACAATAATTAGGCATCTATTGGACAAAAATTCCGGGATTCAATTGAACATACTGCAGTAACCAAACATAAGAAGCCGAACCGACCAATAACTAGAAAAAGAAAACAGTAGCAACTAGAGGAGGTGCAACAATAGACGGGTTGGATGGGTTTGGTAATAGGTCCCAATCAAACAATTTAGTTATCACTCCGTAGTTGAGACGGGACGGGTCAGGTTGGGTTGATCAGAAAATACTTTTTTGTCCATTTTAACATAGATAATAATCAATAAATAATAAATAACGATTACAAAAACAATTTTCTTACAATACAAATCCAAAACCTTGAAACTAACAAAGCCCTAAGAAAAGACTTTGGGCGACTTCAACCCAATTGTCCCCTTCCCTTTTTAGCTGCACTTTTCGACTTGACTTGTTGGAGATAAAACAAAACCTATATCGACCCATCCATAAGTACCTGGGTCTAAATTACAAGAGATTTAAGAAACCATGGAACAGAATAGCATAATAGGAGTTGTACTGATACAACAAACTGTCTTGTTCTACCATGGTTCAGGTTCCGTGTAAAGAGTAGTCTATGTGGTTTAGATTGCTGGATGCTAACAGCATTTTAAATGGGAGAAGAATACAACATATAGCTAAACTAGTGGTAATGATATAACTACATGGGAAACTAGAAAAAAGAAAGAAAGAGACAGAAGCTATAAGAAGCATATCGAATCACCAGAACCAAGTGCCACGGCTATCAACGGCCTTCACAGTAGTTGGTATCAGTGGCATCCTGCCAAACTCAGATACAAACCTATTCACACACTCGGTCCTTTTGTTGCTATGACCTCCAAGACTACTGATTCCTGTTGATCCAATCTCATATATCTTGCCTGCAATTAGACACCAAACATGTGTAAGGATGGAATTATATAACACAGAACAAAACTTTATTAAAAAGGGTGGTCTTGGCAGGTTGCATAAACCTGTGAAACAAGTTCAGATAGAAATTCAGAATGGAACATTTTATGATCTGGTCGAAATGGGCCAGGCCAGGTTGACCCAAAGGAACATTTATCCGAACAAATTTTATCTTTCAATATATGTGTGGAATTTGATTTCAAAACTGCATCAATAGAATATTGATCTTGTTCGCATTAAGCGAGTTAGGAGGCGGATGCATTAGCCATTAGATATACACTTGGTGTGACTTTTGACCCGTTTGACCTGCACAACCCAATTCAACCATTTCCTTTTCAACTCATTTTTGATTTGGCCTATTTGACCTGTTCAAGATAAACATAACCTAAATCGACCCATTAATCAATAATTGGGACGAAATGGTTATCTTTGTTGAAAAGTAATACTTAAATCAGATTACCTTTTGCCCATATTGGAGGGGCACTTGTAGCATTAGCAACCAAGAACGACATCGCAATGTCCTCACAATTCCTGTTTAGATACATTAACACTTGGTGAAATCTATATGGGTGTGAATGATAATAATGATTTGCGATTTTTTTAAAATCCGATTGGGTACCTATTTCTCTTTACATATTCCAACAGGGATGCAGGCATTTCGTTAGTGTACATACGCAGGTACTTTATGTGGAAAAAGGATGCCTTAGAGAGTATCATACTGTATGTCCCGGTCCACCATACAGGCCACCACCCACCATAGATATATGAATTTTCTTTCTCGTTCTGCATTAATAATAATAATAAAGTACATTCGTTAACCAAAGCCTTTTGAGTAATTCGGGCAAGGATTTGCAGCGAAATCAAAATATTAAAATGCAGCAACATTCCTAAGATATTAAACAAAAGAACAACATATATAGGATAAATATATGAAAGACATACCGCTGGATTAAGCAAATGGATTCGAGGTACAAATCCCACCATAGTATCTGGTGCACTTCGCCATACGCTATATGCAAACTCTACCGTTGAGCAAGGAAATATAATATCATCGTCAATGGAAAAAACAGCATCTGTTATTGGATTCTTGAGTTCTTTAAATCTGTTATTGAGGCTATCTTCTTTGTTTATGTCAAAAACCAACTCGGCATATCGACCATCTTTAGCATTTGACTTTACAGCATGATTAAGAAATTTCACAAGAGGATCTGAAGGAGGATCAGGCTCGCTCCATACTATGTGAATCGAGTCCAGTCCAGGACATGATGTATAATGAGAAATGGATTGCTTGAGAAGATCATATCGTTTCCATGTATTTATTAATAATGTGTACCCTTTACTGTAAACACATTCAAGGAGTAGAAGAAGATAATCAGAATCTAGCATCAACCTTGTGTACCTTTTAGCAAGAGTAAAAGCTACATAGAACAGAAAAAAGCTATTGTGTTCGAAGCATGCTAAATCCTCCATGCTGTTCCAATATCTTGTCATTCTCACAAAAAGAAAGAGAGAACATATTCAATTACTCACACCGTCTCTATACATAATAGTTTCTTCATAGTTATATAAGAAGAAGCATCAAAAGGTGAACCATGTTATGAAGAGAAATGACTATATTTACAACGGAGTAAGAAATAGAAGTTTAAGTGCTGGCTTTAGAAAGAAGCTACAAACCACATATACGGATCATGTTATCAGATTGGCCTTTAAAAACGCTACTGTATATAACCGAAAGAATTTTTGGTGGAGAATTATCACGAACCCTGAAGAGGGGCCAGCAACATCTCACTTTACCGAAACAAACAAAATGGATCCCCCATAGTGGATATACATTACACAAAACACTAGCATAAGTTCCAGATAAGAAAACTAACAGTATTCTGTAACAATCAAGTTACATGAACAACTATATCCCTCTCTATACACATGAATACGGGCAACGAAACTCCTTATAAGAGCATAAAGAAAACTTCCTATGAAGCATATGTTCTAAAAGCTGCGTTGATGTGAGCACCGAAAGTAGAATGTGCAGTCAGAGATGCAATATAGTTGCCAAGGTTTGAGTCAGCAGTTTTAATTGTTAAGGATTTCTATATTCCATCTAAAGCACACATTCATATTCACATTGTGATAATTTTTGAGAACATACAGTTTCCATTTCTTTAAAACAAAATGAGCTATAAACTCTTATAGAATGTGCAGTCAGAGATGCATTATAGTTGCCAAGGTTTGAGTCAGCAGTTTTAATTGTTAAGGATTTCATTATTCCATCTAAAGCACACATTCATATTCACATTGTGATAATTTTTGAGAACATACAGTTTCCATTTTCTTTAAAACAAAAATGAGCTATAACCCTATAAACTCATATAGAAATAATTTATAAACTTGTTCTCAAGAAATAGCCTAAACTAAATATCCCTCTTACTGACAGACAAGAAGTAGACCCATAATCCCCTGTTCCCCAACAACAAAATGCACAACAAAGACTTAAATGCTCAGTGTCTACAATATCATTTAAAACATATCGAATTTCAGGACGATATACATCATAAATACTAAGGCCAAGGAACACACATATCTCTTTTAAACCAAGCTTATCTAGAGCACACATGCATTAGCCTAATAAACAGACCCCCAATCAAACTTGTGTGATACGTATTGTTCTCTGAATCTTATTTATGTCAAAACCGACTCAAACTTGTGTAACCTCACTTTTACGGTTTATGAGCTTATCGACGTTCAGCATACGAGCTTCATGAGCCATCAGAACTGAGCTTATTGACTTTTTGAAATTTCAAAAAGTGGCGCAAGAGATTTTATGGCATTGCGTGAGGTCAAAGTGTAATTCAATTCTACTTACCATAAATAAAACAAGCTAAATACAGAAAATTACAAACAATATTTTCATGATCCATCTAAGTGGAAAATAGTATAATTGCCAAACTGAATATGATACCAAAATCTAGAGCAATTAATGCAGATTTATATTCAATCATTACCATTATTCACATAAAAACAACATCCATGCTTTAAGCTACAGTATTAGGTACCAGTGTTATTCCTACGCAAATACGTTGTAGCAACAAAATAAATGAATTAGTAATTGAGATAATTAATTTAATGAAATTAACCTCGAAGTTCGATCAAGAGATGGAACACTTTGTTGTCCCCAACCCAAAAACGATGGCGTACGGCTTGCAAGCAAAGTTAATGTGAAGACGAAGCAACATAACAGTAGCAACTTGATCTTCAGTGATCCAACGGCTGAGATCGCTGTTTGCCGGAACTTGAGCGCCATCCGACGGCTAATTAAGTTCGTTCTCGTCACCATTTAATTCGGTATACAAAAGGCTTGATTTGCGATCTGATCTCAGGCATAAACTCTTGGTTTGACCGATGACTAAAACATTGACCACCTCCACACCTGTGTAATTTATGATTTATATTATATATATCGTGTGACGTGGACTTTGATTGGATGTTGGAAATGGTGATGATTTCGATGCCTGTGTTACGTTGGGGGTTCTGTAAAACAGAGGTACAGTCGAGATATTATGAGGTTCGTTGGTAAACAGTTAGGGCTTATTAGTCAAAGGCTTGACTTTGAATTAGATAGTCAAACATTTCTATATGATGATTATGGATTTCAATTTGTGATCGAACGAGAGGTCACGAACCGAGTCAAAAATGGCTCGCGCTTCACGGTGTTTAGATCTATGTTTGTTTGTATGTATCTAAGCTTGATTGATTTGATTGTATGATATATTGAAACTATGTTCTTACTCTAATTTATAAACTATGATAAATATTTTACTCATCAAAATTTTACAAAAAGAATATCATCCAATGACGTAGATCAATGAATTGATGAGAGAAACATGATGATAAATAAGAAATAAACAAATTTAATTGGTCCATCTATTTGTTCACTTCATTTTGTGAAAATTTATTTGTGAAATTCATATAAACCTAACAAATCTCAACTTTTATATCATAGAAAGTTTGATGTAACTGACCCTATTTAAATTTTACCCGAGATACATATCAAAGAAACTACAAATAGATCCCTAGTGGTAATACTCACATTTATTTACATTGTTAAATATTGAAAATAAACACCTGTGTAATGCACATCATGACGAATATATAACATGTCCATGACTCAACAACCCTGCTCGTGACGAACCGACGGACCATCATGCCCTCCAGGCCTCCACCAAGAACCCATGACGAGTGCACCAAAAGTATTCATCGTTTCATACTTCATAAGACCTAAGAGATACTTGGATATTTTCTAATCTTTCCTTCTTCCTTTTTTCCTTTTTATGAATGAAAACATACAACATATATGTACGATTTACACATATATATATACATATTGTATTCGACTCACATGAGCTTCTCACACGACGATATATCAAGAATATTTGAAATATATTTATAAACTAAACCTAACTTATCATATATTTCAAACTCATTACCATTATTGTTTATTTGTATCTCGAATCCTGCAATGTAATACATGTGCCCAAACATTACATGTTATTCAATATTTCAAATTCCCTTTTATATACAATAAAATGCGATGTATGATTTGTAATTTTTGTCCTTCTTGTATGATCTTGTCAATAATTGCTACTCTTCTCCTTTTAATAAACAAGTAATAGCCTTTATCTTCTGGATCTAATACTTTATTAGTAATTAGTGTATCAAATCATCATTAACTTATACGCACGTAATAATCTATTTGAAATTCCTATATGCAAATTGCCTGTATTTTTTCGGATTCATCTCTTGTTCTGTAGAACGTTTTAGACCAACTAAAATAGTACGAGTAGAATGTACATTATAAAGCATTGCATTAATATATCATACGGAGTCTCAAATCTTCGTCTCGTATAAAGTGTCTAGATTATTATTTTAAGTTGTCTCAAATCATGTTCATTCTCATGAAAGAAAAAAACTTTAATATGTAGGGATGTTATTTGATTGGTGAAATATGTAAGAGAGTTTAATTTAAACTGATAATAGAAAAAAGTTTAGAAGTGACAGCGTAACTCAACGATATTCAACCGAGCCAGTTTGATAATATGATATTATGATCAGTCATTCACTCATTCAGTCGTACGACTCGTACCAATGTGTGCAGTGAGCCCACAAAGATAGCGATAAAGAGCCACTGACCAGGCCACATTTAGCTGATATATATTATATAGGCCCAAGTTAACTAAGAAACACCATAAAGGAATTTGATCATTGTGGCCATCAATAACAAAAGCACCGAAAAGATATAATGACACACCCCAAATAACCACTATAACTTGTTCGTAAAATTTTGCTATTTAAATTCGGGCTGCAATTGATATTTTCTATCTCTAAAAGTTAATAATGGTCGATCCTCAAAATTTCATTTTTTTTCATTTGAACCATTCAAATTTTTTCTCAATTTAATCTTTTAAGTTTACATAAACTTGTTGGATTAAATCATTATATTTTCAAGTCAAACTATAAAATTTTAAAAGGAAAAAATCATTATGAAAAATAAACTTTGGGTATTAAACTATCAAAATAATTATAAAAGATAAATTTAAATGGTTAAACCACCAAAACTTGAAGGATTAAATCATGGGGGTGGTGGGGGGGGAGGAGGGGGGTGGGTGGGTTATTAACTCTATCTCAAACTCTCAAAGTATTGAACATTCTTTATAAATACTATACATCAAACTTGTGTATATATATAGCATGTGAAATGTGTATTTGATTTTTATAATTATGCGATTAATGTATATGATAAAATTCTATAATTTGGATAGAGTTAAATAAGATATGCAATGAAGTCACGAATTAAATTATGTTAGGTAGTATTAGAGCTGACAAAATAGACGGGTTGAGCGGGTATGGGTTACGGGTCTAAACAGGCGCGGGTATAAATAGGGGGTCTAATTGGGGGCGGGTCTAAACGGGTCCGGGTCATAATGGACCATTTAAAAATATCGTAGAAGATTGTTCTAATTCTCTAAGATATATATTTCTTCCAAAATAAGTTATACAATTTAACTGTATAATATAAAAAATATAACATGATGGCCATTCATTTAGATCCCTTCATCATTTGAGTTTTACCTAATTAAACTCATTCCTAAAATTTCTCCAGTTCATAAGAACCCAAACTTTATGTCATTATACCAAGAATTACCAAGATATGGAGCATTTTGGCATAATTTGTCAACATTAGGTAGTATGTATATATAGCATATCGTTCGAGTTAGAAAGAGTAGGAATATATGTGTCGTTGTTTTATTAATTTTAAAAATATAATTGAAATGAGTGTATGTTTCATAAAATTAAACGCACTTTCACAATCTATTTTGTATAGTTTTGTACCGGAAGGAAAATAGTAGTTTTATCTGTTTTGTATAGTTTTGTACCAGGAGGTAAGTAGTAATTTTCACATGTTAAGGCGTCGCATAAAAACATTCTTCAGTTTTTGAAACGAATGAGCCATGATGTACATTTTTCTAATATGCACTTATGTTTTATTATTGATTTTGTGAATTGTGGTTGGCTTCTGATTCATGTAGATTTATTGATTTCATAGTTGATGGTGGATCTACAGTAAAAAGTTAAAAAAAACCCCTTACACCAAAAGAGTGTAATATATTAAAATTAAGATTTCTATTATACAAACATATATGATGTTTTTTTGTGTTTTATTATATAGTCAAACTTGATTTCATAGTTGATGGTGGATCTACAGTAGTTATTTTTAAAATAATGCATGATTTATGATGTAAGTGAATTTTGTATTTTAGTTAATTGAACAAACTTGAGTAATCTTATTAATTGGTTAAAATACGGATGATATTATAACTCATTTCCTATATCATATATCATATATCATAAACCCTTATACACTATTTACCACTTTTTCCTTTATACCTTACAAAATAAAGATAAAAAATTACCAGTATATCCCTCACATTTTTATGGAAAGTATAAATCAATTTATAAACTTTTGGAAATTACATGTTTCTTATTAATGATAGACAACTAATCAACATATTTAGACGTGATTTTTTTTAAAGCCATTTGACAGTTGAAATTAAAAACTTCTATTGACTAATTAACTATTGAGTTATATCCAAATCAATGTTATTACCGGCTCAAATAGTCATATATAATCTTTAACATACCATTTTTCCTAGATGTAAGTGTATGATGATGTATATATTGTCGAATTAAAGCATTTGCTACCAAATGCGTTGTCAAATAAATTTTTTATCCCTTTTTGCGCGAGTGATAGATTATCCTTTATAAAGAGTTTAGGTCATTTCTTTGTAACCTTAATCTTTTAAAGAACAAAAAAGATGAAATTACCCCTATTTATAATGGATTTTCCAAAATTACCCATAATTAAATTTGGAAACAATCTATAATATCCAAAATAGATCAATATATTAAATGACATGTAATATGGCTCATAAATAAATCTATAGAATCTTATAAATAATTTAATATAAGTCAAATAGATTTAGCTACTAAGTTTTTACTAATAATGATTAGTGATCATGAAATGGCCGGGCTTCTAATTTTAAGTGATGTTGAGATATAGTTAAGCTTGAGTAGTACAAAACTAACCATAAGACATATCATATCAAACTAGCACAATACCCGTGCAATGCAGCGGTGAAAGCGGTGATGGTAGATGAAGGTGCGAGTGAATGTTTTAAAATAAAAACATATTGTACTTTGTCCGTCCCATTTAAAATGTCCACATTATTATTTTGGAATGTTCCATTATACATGTCTACTTTGATATTTAACCAATAAAAAAGACTTTAGTGAGTATATTTAATATTTGATGGATGAAAAGTGTAATTAGTGGAGAATAAGTAGTAATTAAAAATAATAGATAATGAGACGGAGGTATTAATGGAAATGTAATTAGTGGAGAATAAGTAGTATTAGATAATAGATAATGGGATATGTGTATTAATGGAAATATTACAAATAAGTCAAGGGTAATTTAGTCTTTTCCTTATGTTAAGTACCAAAGTAGTAAATAGTAGAAATGTGAAGATGCATTATATGTAATGAAGATGAAGATAAACTGCTAATCACAATATTTTATGGTTGATTTCATAGTTAATATCTGTCGCATAAAGCGGGTCGATCATTTTTGTTAGCTATTCAATATCTAAACCCCAGTTGAACTTGAAGAAAGTCAAATTTAAAAATAAATATTCGACTTGACTCGTTTGGATACCCGTTTAATATTCGAGCTCATGTGTAGCAATTTAATATATTCACAACTCTAATTAAGTGTAAGAGATTAGACTTAAATCCGATATCACAATAATAAATAAGCATATGTATCTTGGAGTTCAAGTTATAACCTACTATATTTAACCTCACACACATTAATTATGCAATATTTTGTTTTACTATACAACACCTTAAATTGTAATTAGTGATGTATAACTAAAATTTTATGATGTACAAATCATCATATTTATGTTTATCGAGTTTTAGTTTGTAAATATACAACTTTAAACTTGAAACTTAGTACATTAAAATAAGCTCAAACTCTATTTTAACTATTATTTGAGTTCGAGTGAAGTAATTATTAAATGAGTCATGCTTGATCATCCTGATAATCGACTTGACACGACTCGACTCCACTCAAATTAGTAACATTGTTAACGTTACCCAGATTTATGTATGGATAGAAAAATAGTTGGGATCTAAATAAAATTTTGTAGTGCTTGATTAGACATTCTTGTGAAGCTAATAAATTCGAGCATAAGAAAAGAAAAATAGAGCGACCACCTACAAATATACACCACCACATCTCTTATCTATCTTATCTATTAAAGGGGACTATCACTGACGTCATAATGCTGACTTGGCACGTTCTTAGGTAGTGTCTTTCGCTTAGGTGTCAAGCTGTGGTTAATTGGATGATGTCATCGATATATAATAAGAAGCTTTTAAAATGAGTTAAAAATTTATGTAAAATACTTTTGTTATTTATTTTGTGAGTTTATAGGCATGTAAAAGGTAAACTTTCTTTACACTCTTTAATTTCATTGGGTACTCCTACCAACTAAATATCAAGCCTCTACCCAAAATTCACCATGCTTCTTGGGTTTGTTTCTTTGAGGATCTCGATTCATAAATCACATTCATCTTCTTTTTTCCATTAATTCAAAATTACAACTGTCACTCCATACTCTTCCGAAGCAATATTCACGGGATCGTTCCATCTTCCTCATTTTCGTATTGAAATCACGGATCTTCCTGGCTTGGGTTTCATCGATGCATCTCCAAATTTCACTTAATCGGTCAGTATTTCAAGTTCTGATAGACATATATTTGTGTTTATTGACTTTTTCACATTAGTCTTTTTTCTCCATGTTCTTTTCTTCCCCATCAAGTTTCTTTACATCCATCATCTCTCTTCCCATGTTATCTGAATTTCTTTAAGCTCGGTATTGTATTTGAACATAGATATGATAATGCATGTTCGAGTTAAATAGCTTCTTAAAAATTTCAAGTTACTCATATGACGATTCAATTTTGGTGAGTTATAGGTTTGTTCGTTCTAAACTTCTAATCTTGGGTTTCTGGTTTGGTTTTGGTAAATATAATATCACGTTAAATCGATTTCGGCCTAGATGTTTTTTTTTTCCATTGCAAAAATCAGACGTGTGTTTCTACTTATTTATTATGTTTCAAAATGTGATGTCCATACCATACATTCGCTTCTTTAAGGTATTGGCACCAAGGCTGAAATTGCTTCAGAGAAGAGAACCTACCATTGTTTAGTTCAAGGTTTGTTTGCTTTATTTTTGTTTCCTTTATGCTTTATAAGTTTTGGATGGTCAATATGAGGTTAGGTTAACATAAACTTGTGGCTTTTTTTGTTGAACACCAACCGTTTGATGAAATGTCTAAACAAATAGATTACTTCAGTATGTTTGAAAGTTTTACCATCATAATATATTGACTTGGTTATGGCATATTGGTTAGAAAAGACTAGGCTTTTTCTTTAAAGATCAAATGAAAAAGTTTAGAGTATTTGAGGATACAGACCAAAAGCTCATTTTGAAAGAGGCCATGATGTTGCACAGTTATGTAATTTGAGCATGCTCATGGGTAAGCATTCTTTTTTTAGTCTATATATTAAGTTATTAACCCATTTATATTGTTTTCTGAAGATAAGTTAATGGGTTGCTTTTGGAAACCCATTGTGTTATTTTAATTATGCTATATATATATAATGGTTGGGATTGCTCTTTTCTTTATGCACCCACTTACAGGTTGTTTGAAGGGACAAAAAAATCTACATCTATCCCTCCATGTGATCGATAGGTTAATTTATTTTTTTGGTGTGTATTGCATTTCAAGCAGTAGTAGGAAAAGCTTATAAAGCAGGTTTCTTAGTCTGTTGGTTCATTTTTACAGGTGATCGTATACATGAATTACAAGTTGACGTTTGTATCAATTGAAAAGTGTTGTTTTGTAGGTTGATGTTTGTGGTGATTATCAGAGGGCATAGTTATAATCCTTATGCAGGATGATTTTCATATTATTTTCTTAGCATATTGAAATTTTGTTTATAAATGGTTATGGGTAATGTTTTTGTGATGGTAGAGTATTACAACGCCATATGAGTAAAGTTCAATGGAAAACAAGAGAGCTACGAATGCTTCATACATAAGAAGCTATGGTATGTTGTTATTTCTATTAGTATATGTCATAGGTGGCAAGCTGGGTGGTCGAAAGGACTAAGTAAGGGTTCAAAGAAGATTATGTCTGTTTTTTAATTGATAGAAGTCAAGAATTTTCTTAAAACTTACATTCTTTAGTTTTTATACGTGATGGCAAAGCGGGTGGGTCATGTGTGTCAAAATTACATTTCATTAACTTTGAGTTTGATCTATGATTATATTTGGGTTGTGTTACTAACTTTGTTTAGTTGTTTGATTTTGAAATGATGGAACAAAAATTCTTGCTTCTAATTGCTTGAATTGAATTGGCGTAATATTTAAATGATAGATGAAGCCATAGAAGGCGATATATACATTTGTATTAAGTTTCTGTTATATAAAGCTTTGTTAATTTCAATGTTTTTAGAACGTCATGATACATTAATTTTATTAGTATACTTTTCAGTAAGTTATTGTGAAGAGTCTGACCATCATTTGGGTGTATTGAAGGGTTGTTTTATGGGTCTACAAGTTGGAGCAATGGTTTATAGGTTGTTGCTTGAAATGTAGGTTGTGGCCTACTTGGAGTGGGTCATTCCCATTCTTCAATTGGTGCTCTCATATATCTAAGTCTAATCTTAAATACTGATTTTGTATTTCCCCGGGGTTCATGTAATTTTATATGTTTCTAAAACTATTTCCTTTCATTGTATAGGTGTGATATGGAGATCGGTATGCCATGCTTAACAGATTTTAGATGAATGAGAGGGTAAGGATGCAAGAATTATGTAAAAGTTACATTCTGATTTTTATGAGTAATGGTAAAATGGTCGGGTCATATCGGTTGTTGTCGGTACGAGTTAGGAGGTATCAAACATAACACATATATGTTCTATCTACTTCATTTTTTATGATAACTAAGTTCTCTAATTTAATGTCTTAATTTAACTTTTTCTGCTCATGATGTTGTTGATGTGATGTAGATTCCCAAATGAAGAAAGGACATGTTTGATGAATTTGTTACCAGAGTTTATACTTTTTATTGTTGTATACTTGTGTTATACAAGTGACCTATATCACCATTGGTACATCAATTATTGTAAGATTGTATAGTGTTATTGTGTAAGATTAGGTAGATCAATCCAATTGGGTTGCTCTGATGAGTGATCTATGATGTGGGCATGCCATCCACTGTTACGAATATTGTTTTAACTTATTCACATTTACATTGCTACAACTAAATTAATCTTGTGACTACTATTTTTGTGTTTGGTTATGTACTTTTTTTGTGTAATATCATCATACGATTTAACTTCGAAACCTTATACATTTTGAAAGAATAGTTAAAAAAAAATAGACAATTTATAAAATGACTTTATATTATATTTTTCGACAAACCCATGTATACACAGGTCAAAACCATATTAATTTTACTTTTCCGGGGTACCGTCTCCTTTACCAAAAAAAAAAAACCATATTAACTTTAGAATAGGAGTTAGCCAAAACCATATTAGTTTAAGTTGATATATGATTTCTAGAATTTTATCTTGATCACAAAATAGTGTAATCGTAATTATAAAAAAAATTTAAAATGACTATAAAACATAATAGTAGAAAAGTTAATACATAATACTATACAAGTTACCTCTAAAATTATTTTACTTAAAAGTTTAATCAAATAATCTCAAAATTTAGACCATTCAAAATACCCGTGTTTTCACGGGTCTTAAAACTAGTATAAAATAAAACAGTAAAACACTTGTCTAGAACGTTCTCTTAGTTTATAAAACATCTTTTTCGCGATCAAAATTATAAACTAGGGTATCAATTTTCTTATATGAAAAGGACAAGTGGACACTTAGAATCTAGACTCTGTATTGTTATTGGATATGGGGCGGTGTGAGTCACCATCACACAGACTCTAACGTTACTCCCTCGACACGTGTGTGGCTATTATTTCGCCACTTATTTTCCCATCCTATATTTTTATGTAGACGTTAGCCGACCAAAGCCACGTCCCTTTCATTTTTGCAGTAATTAACGACTTTTATTATTTCACTTCCATTATTATCTACTGGCCGGTGATACAATAATAATCATAAACACACTTATATTTTGTACAATACAATATATTATCATCACACCAAAATTTTAGTCCTATTTATAACCACCTCACTCTCCACAACACACACAACATTCACAACACTCACCACACTTAAAACTAAAACTTACTGTATTTGGAAAGAAATAATTATTAAGTTTGTAGAATAATGGAAGGTAAGGAAGAAGATGTTAGATTGGGGGCTAACAAGTTTGGAGAAAGACAACCAATTGGTACGGCGGCTCAAGTACAAGATAAGGACTACCAAGAGCCGCCACCGGCGCCGTTGTTTGAGCCGTCGGAGCTGTCTTCATGGTCGTTTTGGAGAGCCGGGATTGCGGAGTTCATTGCCACGTTTTTGTTTTTGTATGTGACTGTCTTGACGGTTATGGGAGTTGTTAAGTCACCAACCAAATGTGGAACCGTTGGTATTCAAGGTATTGCGTGGGCTTTTGGTGGTATGATCTTCGCGCTTGTTTATTGCACCGCCGGAATCTCAGGTATCTTCAATTTTTATATGATCTTTGTACTTTAACTTTTATGATTTTATACATGTTATTTATTTACTAGAAGCCTTGTGTGATTGTGTATTCTTAATTAATATCGTTGCATTAACTTTTAAGGAGTACAAAATTAGAGTTGATTAGGATTTCTAGCTAGTTACCAAATTAATTAATTTAAGTAATGTATGACTAAACTTAGGTGGACATATTAATCCGGCCGTGACATTCGGCCTATTTCTAGCTCGAAAGTTGTCGTTGACCAGGGCGATATACTACATCGTGATGCAATGCCTTGGTGCGATTTGTGGTGCTGGTGTCGTTAGGGGGTTCGAAGGTGGAACCCAATACAAACTAAACGGTGGTGGTGCTAACGCAATCGCCCACGGCTACACCAAGGGGAGCGGCCTCGGTGCTGAAATCGTAGGCACGTTTGTTCTCGTTTACACCGTTTTCTCAGCCACTGATGCCAAACGTAGCGCCCGTGACTCTCACGTTCCGGTATGTCATATGACCCATTTTGTAACCACTGATCTTATATGTATTACCATACATTGAAAAAATGAAGTAACTTTGGGTATGGGCTTTTTAATTTGTTGAATGTTTCAGATATTGGCCCCGTTGCCAATTGGGTTCGCGGTGTTTCTAGTCCACTTGGCTACGATCCCGATCACTGGAACCGGAATCAACCCGGCTAGAAGTTTGGGAGCTGCTATTATTTACAACAAGGATCACGCATGGGATGATCACGTAAGCCATCTACTTAATAGTTCTTAATTGAAAATAATATATTAGCATATGAATTTGTTGTTAAACTGTTTTATTTGGGCAGTGGGTGTTTTGGGTAGGCCCATTTATTGGGGCGGCATTGGCAGCATTTTACCATACAGTCGTGATCAGGGCCATCCCATTCAAGAACAAGTGAAGAGCAAGACTTTTTAGTTTGTAAAATGTATATGTATTTAGGTAGTGTTTTGGTTTCCTTTTTCTTCTTCTTCTTCTTCTAATAAATCCCATTTTAAGTGGATGAGTGTGTCGGGCCCTCATAGAAGTTTTTGTGGGCTTTTTTTTTCTTTTCTATTCGTATTGCTGTAATTCTATGATCAATGAACTACTTTATTTATGTTCTTCATTTCTCTGTTTGCACCGGTAAATTCATAGTTTTGATTTTAACTTATAAATGTTAAACAAGATTTAAGTTATTACCAAACACGTTTGACCCTCAAATATATTGTTTTGTGGTTTTAATATGAAATGTTAAGAATTAATAATTATAAAGCTGAGACAAAAGACTATTTGCAAAACAATGATCAGAATTTTGAGTGGCATTACTTTAAAAGTTATTAATATCAATATGTTAAGAGTAAGAAAACTATATGGAAAACAATGAGCACATTCTAGAGTAGCACAACCTTGAAATTATAATTAGTTTTTATTATAGATATATGATGCACTCAAAATCTAGCTTCTCATAGTTACTAAAGTTGTACTTGATAGGATTTTACTAAATTTAACTCTTAGAGTAAGGTTCAAATGAGTATACCAACTTTGAGTAAGAATGAGAGAACTCATAGATTTCTGTCATGTGTTACTTTATTCTCTCTCCTCTACATTTTTAAAAATTAAATATCGCACAAATGTTAAGTCGAAAAATCATGAAAATTGCACCATAAAATTCATCATTTTCTCCTCTTCAATATGCCGTCCCTCAAGACATACTTTCGATAACTTTTTTTTTTCTTTCATTTTTTGGTGGGTCTTACAAATTAGTAACACATGTATTAGTAATTGGTTATACATTTAATTTGGAGTTAAGGTTGGAGTTTAGGGTTAGGGTTTAGTAGTGTTTAGGGTTTAGAGTTTAGTATGATTTAGGGTTTAGAGTTTTATAAAATGTTTAGGGGTTAGGGTTTAAGGTTTGGGGTTTCGGGGAGAAACCCCAAACCTCAAACCCTAACCCCTAAACCCTAACCCATAAACCCCAAACCTAAACCATAAACGCAACACTTTAACACATGTGTTAGTAAATGTGAAATCCACCAAAAAAATGGAAAAAAAAAATCTCGTCGAAAGTATGCCTTGATGGACGGCAAATCGAAGAGGAGAAAACGTCGAATTTAATGGTGTAACTTTCATGATTTTTCGATTTGTCGTTTGTGAGATAATTGATGTTGGGGATAAATTAGGTTTGTACATGTGGGTCATTCTCTTTCCACACATGACATGATATTATTGATTTCCTCATTCTTACGCAAATTCTTATTCTCATTTGAACTCCACCCATAACTCTTATTATGTTATCTAAGATTTGAACGTCGATTAAAAAATCATTATCATTTGCATTAATCATCGTAATGTATCATGAATATTCAAACTAAGTGTATTAACCATAATCTTCAACCCAACTGTGAAATTTCGATTGCTTACCGTTACAATAAAAGTTATGTTAAACTTATTTTTCCCCTTTTTCTAAAATAACCGCAATTCAATCCGACACTATTATATAATATTTTATTGATAAGAACTACCTCTACAATTCACGGTTAATGTAACGAATGCAAACTACCATTAATATTGACCTTTAAAAAAGAGCGCGATAGCCACAAATAATTAAAAAAAAAAGAACAAAGCTTCACAAATTGATGTAGAATTGTAGATGAAACAATCACAATTCAAATTGTTGTTCACAAAAGTTTTTGAAAAAAAATTCGGAGTTTTTTCGTGTGATTATATTATTTCTTTATAAAAAAGTTACATTTACATGTTTCATTTGCTCAATGATTTAAAAAAGATCAACCAATTGGGCCTGAACGGGCCGTAATAATAATACGTGTATCACCTATTTATTTTAACATTGCGGGCTGGTTTTCGGGTCATAGCATCAATTCAATACCCAGATCCAACGCCAATCTTATTGTTCCCAAATCACTTTAGCTCCTAAACCCTAGCGCCACCCGTTCTCTTTGTTTACCGACAGGCACTCCAAATCTCAGTTTTTCCGATCAATCACTCGTCGGATAATCTGCAATCATGGCGTCGTCGGATCAAACAGTCCTGCAGTTCTTTCCGTTATCAACTAGCTTGTCCGCCAAGGTTCATCCTCTTGTTATCTTCAACATCTGCGATTGTTTTGTACGTCGGCCGGACCAAGCTGAGAGAGTCATCGGGACGCTTCTAGGATCCGTTCTTCCCGACGGTACCGTAGATATACGTAATTCGTATGTCGTTCCTCACAACGAATCCTCTGACCAGGTTAGGGTTTCATTAACGTAATTTTTATATATTAATTGACATACTCGTTACTTTTTTATTACTGTTAGTGCATAATTCTAATAGTTGATATATAAGAAAATAAATGCATTATTTTTTGACAGAAATTGGAATTTTCTTGGTTACCTGATAATTTAAATTTTGCCCTAAACATATGGAATGACTATAATTATATTTCTGACACTTGTTTCATATTTTGATCGTAAAATGCTGCAAGGTTGCTCTGGATATAGATTATCATCACAATATGTTGTCATCTCACCAGAAGGTGAATCCAAAAGAAGTTATTGTTGGATGGTAATTACTCGTTCATATGATAGTTTATTTTGTGTTAACGTATGTCATTATAATTGGTTGCTAGTAGCCATTTTAATTACAATTGTAACTTGTAAGTGCCTGTTTTTTCTCAAAATCGATGTAGTTTGTGTTTAGTTGCGAGTGGCAGCGATTAGTTCATATTTCTTCATGACGAGTTTCAAATAGCATTAGTAAGTGGTAGAGACGTAGAGTGATAGTTTTTCTAACACAAACTGATGAAATACACTTAGATTATTACAACATAATCGCAAAGTAATGTGTGAAATTATAGTAACCGACGGTGTTTAGAGCCTGCTAGAATTGCCTTGCATGGAAGAAATACATAAGAACTCTAAAGTCGTATTAGAACTTCAGTAAGTATGTGATCTAATACACTAGACGATGCCTCTAATTAGAAAAGGTATTGAATGGTGAAATTCTGGACCTGCTATGCTCTATATTCTTAGCCCTTTAGTACGGTGTTGCTTGGAATTGAAGTTTCTTGATGCAAACCAGTGAAACCGCCAGTTTGAAACTTTGAATTGCCAAAAGGTGTACAACGTTTAGGATCATTTGGTTGTAGGATTCATATGATGATGTTTTTTATATGATCCAAACTTTTTGTCCTTCTTAAAGACTTTTTTTGATAAAGTGTAAGGGGGTGATTGGGATTGCATAACATCAGATAAGCAAATCCAAACACTCTTTCAGAAACGGCTTATCTGCTTATTTTGGAGGAAATTAGCACTTAAATAAGCAATGTGACACCTACTTATTTTGTAAGTAGCTGGATAAGTGGTTAAAAATGAGCAATCACAACCACCCCCTCATTTTCTACAGCTTAGTAGTTGAAGTTAGCCATGTTGGGGTATTGTTACAGTTTTTCACTTACATTATGTAAATTATGTAATCTGTAGGCTTCACAAGTTTTTTGCTCACGTCTTATTTTTATATCCCGTTAAACATATTGTTTAGTTAATCTTGAATATGAAGCAGTTTTCTTTAATTGATTGAGCCATCTAAAATTGTCTAGGTTTTCAACTGGATTTGGTGTCACGGGTGGTAGTGCTCTTATTCATGAGTTTTACTCTAGAGAAGTTACAAACCCCATTCATCTGACAGTGGACACTGGATTTACAAATGGAGAGGCTTCCATTAAAGCTTTTGTCTCTGTTAACTTATCTTTGGGAGATCAGCAACTCGCTGCTCAGTTTCAAGAAGTACCTCTGGATCTACGTATGGTTGAAGCTGAGCGTGTTGGATGTACGTATAAGTAACTATTTTTTTCCCGAAATTTCTTTTATAGCTAATGGTTTAAGTGTCATATCATTTTTACCCGTGCATGCATTTGAACGGAAGTTTACAAGCAATCAAACAGGAAATACATGCTTCTTTAGCAAAAGATAAATAACCATTTTATAATCATGACCAAAAGCATATGAAAACCACAATGCTGGTTAAGTGTTACATAACTTGTATAATGAGAAAATTGCGTGGATCGTCCCTGTGGTTTGCCCTAAATTGCACGCCGCGTCCCTGTGCTTTTTTTTTACCTAGCTCATCCCTGTACTTTCACTTTGTTGCATGGATCATCCCTGTACTTGCATTTTTTTGACATGGATCATCCCTGCGTTTATAAGGCAGAAGGACGACCCGCGCAACAAAATGATAGTACAAGGATGAGCTAGGTCAAAAAAAAAGCACAGGGATGCGGCGTGCAATTTAGGGCAAACCACAGGGACGATCCACGCAATTTTCTCTTGTATTATTAAAGTAATGCATAGTTTGATCAAACTACCTGATCTAGCTGGTTGAAAAAACTATAATATCGTATTGGACAACTGTCAGCCCGATTGACAATTTAATTTATAGCTATGTTTTTAAGTTTGGAGCATTTGGCTTGTTTTAGTTGAAGCGTTACTCATTTTAATCTATCTTTTATGTAATCGAGTACAAACATTTCACCCTTGATAAATCATTGTGAGTAACTGCATCAGAACAACTTGTGATTCCTATTTCATGTTAGGGATCGGAAATTGGTGTTTTCAATGATCCCACAAGCGGTGTTGATGATTTAATTAGACATAAACATGGATAAGGCATACATGTTTTATGTGGTAAATTTATCAGGTGACCGATGGTTAAACATAAAAGTGCTATTTATGTACTGTAGTTGAAATTCTCAAGACCACATCGGTGGACAAACTCCCTACGGATATGGAAGGAATGGAAGCAACCATGGAACGATTGCTAGCGTTAATAGACGATACCTACAAATATGTCGATGATGTAGTGGTGCGACTGATTCCCATACTAATTATCATCACACGTTTAATAATTTCTCTGTTTTAATCAACACTTGTAATTCTTTCAGGAAGGTCGCGTTGCACCAGATAACACTGTTGGGAGGTTTATAGCGGACACTGTATCCTCCCTTCCAAAGATATCCCCACCCACTTTTGATAAGCTTGTGAATGATAGTTTACAGGTAAAGATAGATATTCCTAAATTGTTCTTCCTACACCTAAGATTGCCAGGTTCAAAAAATTCACACACACAGTGGTTTTTTGTGAAATTGATTTTTTTTATATGAACAGTTATTCATCTAATGCTGTCGTTGCTTGTTTTTTGGTTATGTTGTAGGATCAATTGCTGTTACTATACTTGTCAAGCATTACAAGGACACAACTAAGCTTAGCAGAGAAATTGAACACTGCTGCCCAGATCCTTTAAACCAAATCTTGTTCTTTAGCTGTTTTTCCCCGAGTTAGTTGTGGTTCAAGATTTTGTGAAATCTGAGAAGTTGGTTTTGTTAGAAAATGTTTGTAATATGCTTTTGGACATGTAATAGCTCATCTGCAGATTATTTTCTGCTGCAACTGATATTCCTGGATGCTACCAAAATGAGGCGTAGATTTAACAATTGTTTATTTCATGCTTTATTTTTTTGGAATTATTTTTATTTGTCTTTGAATCTTTGAATGGGGCAATTTCATACGTCTTTGGAGAAATTGAAAATTACATATACATCCAAAACATGCTTTAAAGGCATTGTATATTATGATCTAAAAACTTGTATTTTAGATTTGTAATTTTTAAAGTTTTATAGGATATATTATAATCTGTGTCTCTGTCGTGGATACAGTTTCTCTGTTCATCCAAGTCCTTTACTTACAGGTTTTAGACTCACAAATGTGATGATCATCTATATAAGACTCGTGCCAACGTTTAAAAACTGATGCGCCGTATTTGGGCTGAAGCAAAGTGACGGAAGTGATGTCATTGGCACCACCTGTCAGTTTTGGGCTTCGGTTCGGCGATGCTTTTTTATTTATTTATATATTTGATTAGTGTATAAAATTAAAGTTATATTGGTAAATGTGGGTCCAGAAAAAACTGAAGTGATGTTCACTATTGGTAGTGTAGTGACAGTTTTGAAAAGTAATAACGTGGTGCTGATTTGACAAATAATGATGCGTCAGTTAGTGTCACGGTCGGATAGAGATGCACAAAAACCGGTTTTGCCCAAACCCGACCCGATCCGACCCGAAACCGGTTTGGGTCAAACCTGGTCAAAACCGGTTTGGCCCAAAACCGGTTCGGGTTCAACCCGATTTGGGCATCCCCGAACCCCAACCCGACCCAACCCGGTTTGGGTAGGGTCCAAACCGGTTCGGGTAAAAACCGGTTTCAAACCGGTTTTTTTAAAAAAATCCGGTTTTTCGTTCGATCGTTAAGCGTTTTAAGGAAAATGCATGTTTCGGTCAAATCTTTTTGATTGGAATGTTAGTACATTAGTAATGGAAACATAATTGATCAAGAATTACTCCAAAAGTCTTACCAATCTTCCTAAAAAAAATATTTTGTCAGAAAAGTCTATAATAGGTTTTACCGAAATAGCGTAAGGCGTTTTCGGGAAAACCAACGTTTGGGCCAAATCTTTTTTATTGGAATGTTAGTACATTAGTAATGGAAACATAATTGATCAAGAACTACTCCAAAAGTCTTACCAATCTTCCTAAAAAAAATGTTTTGTCAGAAAAGTCTATAATAGGTTTTACCGAAATAGCATAAGGCGTATTCGGGAAAACTAACGTTTGGGCCAAATCTTTTTGATTGGAATGTTAGTACATTAGTAATGAAAACATAATTGATCAAGAACTACTCCAAAAGTCTTACCAATCTTCCTAAAAAAAATGTTTTGTCAGAAAAGTCTATAATAGGTTTTACCGAAATAGCGTAAGGCGTTTTCGGGAAAACCAACGTTTTGGCCAAATCTTTTTGATTGGAATGTTAGTACATTAGTAATGGAAACATAATTGATCAAGAACTACTCCAAAAGTCTTACCAATCTTCCTAAAAAAAATGTTTGGTCAGAAAAGTCTATAATAGAATTTACCGAAATAGCGTAAGTCGTTTTTAAGGAAAATCAATGTTTGAGTCTAATTTTTTTATTGAATTCGTAGAACATTAGTAAGGGAAACATAATTGAACAATAACTTAAACAAAAGTCTTCTAAGTCTTCTTAAAAATATTATCGAATAGAAAAAAGTCTTCAAAGTCTTCATAATCTTTATAATCTTCAACTTGTATTAATCTTCAAGTCTTCAAACAAGTTCAAAGTCTTCAAATGTCTTCAAAGTCTTCAAAAGTCGAAATCTTCTTCGGATGTAGCCTCGCGTGAAGCAAGATCAAGAGCAATTTCTTCGTCGGAAAGTGATATTGTCACACCTTCTTCCACCTCAATATTGTGTATTTCTTCTTCGTATTCCATTTCACCTTCAAGACTTGAAACATTTTGTATACGTTCCGCAGCGTCCAAGTGATCCTTCAAGCAAATGCACATCTCTAAGGAGGCCGGTGTGAGTCTTGTTCTTCGTATAGATAATACCCTACCACTAAGAGAAAATGCGGATTCCGAAGCTACCGTAGAAGCTTGGACGGTTAGTAAATCTCGGGCCATGATGGTTAGAACGGGAAATTGAGATTCCCTCTCTTTCCACCAAGCCAAAATATCAAATTGTTCGAACTCATTGGGTAGAATAGTGGACAAAAAATCAGTTCCGGTATATCTCCCATATTCGCTAGTGGTGTTTTGGTTACCCTCACCCCTTGCCCGTTTATGGTTTTCTTGTCTTAAAGAATTATATAAATTTAGCATCGCATTGTTGGAAGAAGATGAAGAAAACATTGAGTTAACCGAACTAACGGGCACATTTGTTGTTGAACCATACTTTTGAAAATACACGCCAAATAAATCTTGTAAACATTTACTAAAATTCATTTTTGCATCTAGTGAAAACGTTGGGTCCGCGTCATTCAAATCCAAATTGTGACAAATGCTTTCGATAAGCATTTCCACCCCGGCAAGGTTCAAACACGGGTTCATTGCGGCGGAACAAGTAATTACCGGTGGCATTTCTTGAAAATATTTTCTTAGTTTTTCTTTCATGGGAGCCACCATCTTTTCAAATAAAGGACCTTCATATTCGTATTCGTTTAGTTTTGTAGTCATTAACCAAATTTGATTAAGTACCAAATGACTAGTGGGATAATAAACACCCGATAATAAAGTAGTCGCGGTTTTGAAAATTTTAAGCAAATCGGTTATCTTTTTAATAATCTCCCAAAATTTGTTTGGAAATGGTGTTGTTGCACGACCGTTTGCAACAAGTTGATCATGAAAAACTTGTAAAGTGTCACGTTGGCGTAAACCACAAACAAACATATGGTAGGTCGAATTCCATCGAACGGGCATGTCACAATTAGGGGTTAAGAAAATGGAATTCGTTTCCTTACACAATCTCATATAAGATTTGTATCTAGCTTTACCTCTTTAAAATACGTCTTGCAACATAGTTTTATAAGCGGTTTTTATTTCGTCTATTTCTTGAACCGCTAGTCCGGCTTGCACAACTAACTTAATAATATGTGCAACACATCGACTATGAAAAAAATGCCCCTCAATGGTGGTTGGTATTTTAGAATTAATTTTGAAATGGCGAGTGTGTTATTACTCGCGTTGTCAAATGAGATTGAAAATACTTTTCCTTCCAATTTAAACGTTTTAATCACACTTCGTAACATGTAAAATAAGTTTTGACCCCGTGTGAGGATACTCAAAGTCTTCAAAAGCAATGGTACGTTTCATCATTTGACAAGTTGCGGGATCAACCCAATGTGCGGTAAAACAAAGATACGAACCGGGTAAACCATGAGGAGCCGACCAAACGTCGGTTGTTAATGATACACTCGTATTTAAATTTTCAAAACCAATTTTTAGTTGTTTTTTAGCTTCTTTCCACAATTTAAGGGCATCGCGTTTAAGAGTAGTACGACTTACAATTGCCACATCTAATAATAGAAAAAAATGCACGGATCGTGCATGTGGTTTGTCTCAAATAGCACTCTTCGTCCCTTGCAGTTTTTTCTTGCACTCGTCATCCCCGTGATTGTTAAGTTTTGCACCGGTAGTCCCTTCCGCTAACGTCCGTTAGTTTTTCAGTTAAGTCTAAGGGTACAATGGTCATTTAAGTACATTAGGGACTACGAGTGTAATTTTGTAAACCACAGGGACGATCCGTGCAATTTTTCTTAATTTAACTTTAATATTTTTTTTTTATATAATAGTATAATATATATATTTTCGCTTTTCACTTTAATTTTATATATATATATATATATATATATATATTTTGCTACAATATTTTTTTATTCTATTTTTGTTGCAATATTTTTTTTATTTGATGATTAAATTGATCAACTTAAATATCTGCTACCGGTTCTTGTAAATTAGGGGATTTACAGGAAATAGAATGAAAATTATTTAAGTTGATCATTTTAATTAGGCTTGTAAATGAACCGAACAAACAAGAATGAAATACGTTTGCGTTCATTCAAGAAGGTTTTATTGAACAAGCGAACGAACTCGAACATGTATGTTTCTCAATAAAAACCAACTTATATATTCGTTTGTGAAGGTTCATTTATGTTGAGAAACGTATCCGTTTCCTTAACAAGAGTAAATGTTCGTTTGTGAATGTTCGTTTATGTTGAGAAACCAACTTATATATTTGATGATTAAAATGCAATGCATGTAGAATTATAATAATGGGAGAAACCGAGAAAGCATAATTAAACAAAATTATCAATGAAGCAGACGAGTACAAGATTAGTTTCCTTAACAAGAGTAAAACCATCCATGACAGTAACATAGCCACTAAACAAGAAAGATAAATGGTAAATTTAAACACTTCATTATAGGCACAGTTCTTGTTTTGAGGTATATATATAGCAGCTTTTATTAAAGTTTCACAGTTAATTAGTAGCAATGTATTATCTAAAAACTAGAATGTATGCATATCCTACTTCTTTTTTATCAACTACACACCACATAACACATAAGTGTTAAGTATACACTGTACACCACATAATTTAGGCCAAAACATTTGAATAAACCATGTTGGATTCTGTTATATTCTTACCAATATGTATATTTTGAAAATGTCAGATACCCTTCAATATTGTTACCAAGAAGCATTTACCATATATATTTTTAATATCGTTATAAGGAAGACGTACACAAGCAGACAACACCGCGAAAGTCAAGTCGACAAAGACCCTTGTATTACTCTGGAAGAAGCTCCAGTTGGAGAATTTGTTTATCGCTGTATATCAACTTGAAGTTAAAATTGACCAAACGGGAAAGGTATAAGTAATGGCCTATTGAAACAAAAGACATGTACAACCCACATCTTACGTTCATCAATAGATATATCGATTTTCTTTTTTATGGTTACGCCAATTAGTACTTGTGGAAAGTCTGCATAATCAGACAAAAAATTTACAGTTGAGGGCGGACTACCAATTGAAAGACTTGAGCAGCCCAATTGATACGTTAGAAACTGAGCTAGACCACATATCAGTAGACTTGGATTACAATACGAGGTGACTACTACTACTACTACTTATGCGGGTATATATAATGGTAGCAAATGTGAATATTTTATTATAACAATAAATATTACTGAGTTCCATCAATAAAAAAAAATGAGTAATTCAAGATTGGTTTACGGTGTATTTGTTTTCTTATGTTTTGCTTCTTCCACCGTTTCCTCGTATTTGAATACCAGCTTAACTGCTCAAAAATATAAATGCTCTCCTCAACAGTCACGGGCTTTGCTTCTCTTCAAACACAGTCTCTTCTCCATCAATGATACATCATTATGTAGTATAGATGAGCAGTATCCAGTTATGATGAACTGGAACACAAATACAGATTGTTGCGATTGGAACGGAGTAACCTGCGATTACTCTACTGGTGACATTGTTGGTCTCGATCTAAGCTGTGGTATGCTACAAGGTACCCTCCTTCCTAACACCTTCTTCTTCAACCTTCCTCGCCTCCAAAAACTCAACCTCGCGTACAATGCTTTCTACTATTCCCAAATTCCACGCGAAATTGGAAGGTTTTCAAAAAGCCTCACCCATCTCAACTTCTCAAATTGTGGGTTTTCTGGCCAAGTTCCAATGAACATCACGCTTCTTTATAATTTGGAGTCTCTCGATCTCTCCTATAATTATAATTTGAGAATTCAGCCTCATGTTTTCTTAAACATGCTTCGAAATTCCACTTCTTTGAAGCAACTCTCGCTTAATTCTGTTAATATCTCTACAGTTTTACCTAATCATGTTAATATCTCTTCTTCTTCCTTGAAATTACTTAATCTTGGCTACACCGGATTGCAAGGAAAATTTCCCGATGACATATTCAATTCTCAATCTTTGGAAGAGCTTGACTTGTCAAGTAACAGTTTCACTGGCCAAATCCCATCGGAGATATCACTTCTTCCCAAATTGGTTTCACTTGATCTTTCCGGTAATGATAATTTGAGAATTCAGCCTAATATCTTTAACAGTCTCCATAATAATTCTACTCTTCTGAGAGACCTTGGGCTTCGTGATGTTAATATCTCTTGGGTTGTACCGATTGATGTTATTAACATCTCTTCCTCTTTGACTTACTTGGATCTCCGGAATTGTAGTTTGATGGGGTCCCTTCCCAAATCTCCACTTAACCTAAGAGACCTTACTCATCTATATTTATCATTTAACAAGCTTAACGGGACATTGCCATCTTGGTTGTTTACTCTTCCCTCTTTAGAAACTCTCTCTCTAGGTAATAACATGTTCAGTGCAATCAGTGGTGATGTACCCTTCAATTCCTCTGCTCTTCCCCCATTAAAAGCACTATCCCTCCATAACAATCAATTAGGTGGCCAAATAGATGAAGCCCTCATTCTGAAATTCACCAACCTCACTGCCTTAAGCCTTTCATATAATAATTTTAGCAGTGACTGGGAGTTGGATACGTTGTTATCAAGTCTCACAAACCTTGAATATCTCTCTCTCTCGTACAGTGGTCTATCTCTTACGACGACCAGTAAAGCTGTTACTCATCATGCCAACCCTAATTTGTGGAAAGTACGTCTGGCCTTTTGCAAGATGAAGGAGTTTCCGGAATCCTTACGATCCATGAGAAATCTTGAAGTGTTAGATCTATCTAACAACCAAATCCACGGAGACATTCCTATCTGGGCAGGGGAAATAGGAGGCGATAATCAGGGGTTGGAATACCTGGATCTCTCACATAACTCCATAACAGGCTTGCCGCAACTTCAGTTGTACGGACTACATAAGCTATATCTGCAGTCCAATCAGATCCAGGGACCATTCCCTCCATCAATTTGCAACATGAACGAACTATTGTATTTGAATATGTCAGATAATAGAATTGATGGAGTGATTCCCCAATGCCTTGGAAATATCACCTCTTATCTTAATGTAATGGATCTGGGGAATAATGATCTTCATGGTATCATTCCAAACGTGTATGATAAGTGTGGAGGGTTAGAGGGGCTTATTTTGAATGGAAACCGGTTAGAAGGAGAGGTGCCAAGCTCCTTGTCCAATTGTAAATCCTTGAAAGTAATTGATCTTGGAAATAATTACTTAAATGGTACTTTCCCTCATTGGTTAGGAGATCTTCAAGATCTGCAGGTTCTTGTCCTTCAATCTAACAGACTTAATGGTCCCATCTTAACCTCTTTGACTATTAAAAAACCGTTTACAAGTCTGCGAGTTATTGACTTGTCTCATAATGGGTTTATAGGCCGACTGCCTCGAAAGTACTTTCAAAACTTCAATTCCATGAAGAATACCTTCAGAAATAGCACAGAACCAAAATATTTGGAAACCTCTAATGGCTCGTATTATTCTATCACCGTTGCGATGAAAGGGGTGGAACAGACATTTCCACAGCTTTTGGTTGACTACACAATTGTTGATGTATCGAACAATAGTTTTGAAGGAGAGATACCAGCCATTATTGGAGATCTGCATTCATTGAAAGTGCTAAATTTGTCCCACAACAGCCTCACTGGTCAAATCCCACATGTTCTTGGGAACCTTTCAGAAATTGAATCATTAGACTTATCTTGGAATCAACTCACAGGAGAGATCCCCCAAAGTCTTGCAGATATCAACGAACTTGCAGTCTTGAATCTTTCACAAAATCATCTCGTAGGACGTATTCCAAAAGGACAACAATTCAATACGTTTACTGAATACTCTTTTGGAGGGAATTCAGGGCTGTGTGGACTTCCGCTGCCAAAGAATTGTGAACATCCACGAGTTGAAGGTGGCGTAGATGAGGAAGAGAATGATGAGGAGGAGAGAGGATTTACATGGAAAGCGGTGGTGATGGGATATGGATGTGGAACTCTTCTTGGAATGGTGATGGGGTATCTCATGTTGTCAACTGGAAAGCCAAAATGGTTCAACGCAATTTCTGATGTGGTGGAGCATACATTCTTGAATAAGCGAAACAAGAGAAGATACATATATATCGGGAGATGAAAATTCATTTATGAATGGTACGTCTTGAATTCACATGTTTTCTACTTTTCCAAATTGTGGATAACACCTAATTTATTTCCCTTTTCTTTTTCTTATTTTTTTCTGATGCAGGTAAAGAAGTTTGGTAGTATAGTTGGACCCTATGAATTATGAAGCATATTCTGAACTGTGTTGTATTATTATTAAGTATTATTAAGTTGTTCACCTAGGTGAACTTTTTGACGCTTTTGAATCTTAGTAGTAATGCATGTTTTCGTTATTTCAATGGTCATATACCATGGTATATAGAACAGACACATATATATTATGTATTGAAGAAATCATGTGTTCATGTTACTATTTTCTCCTCTGTTTATGTTTCGTTTGCTTTTTATACTGAATCGTAAACAATGGTGAAATGTATTTAAATCTTTGTTAAGAAGGTTGTAAGACAGTTTTTGTATTAATTCTCCAAGTCATAAGTTGTAAGATGATTATGCTTCTTATTACTTTCTACAATAAACTGGCTAGAGAGATCAACATCAGAATAATCAGAAGAAAAACAAGCGTGTACATGTTTTAGCAACAAATTTACTCAAAACTCAAACGCCACATCTTTATGTTTTATAATAACTACTTGTCTGCTACATCAACTAACAACCTAATCGTACCATATCTTAAAAAAAGTGTGTTTGATATGTAGAGGTTTAACTGTCAAATCACAATTATCATGAACTCTTTAGGTGATCTATGTTTTCAACTTTTACTCATTTTGTTTCCCATATGTAATTTTTTTTAAGATTGTTAAGATAGAAATATCTTTAAGAAATTCATAATTTACAACCTGTCAAAGAATATTCACATTTACATTTAAATGTAAAGGCAACAGATTTTATTGAAAAAATAAATAAATATTTTTTACTTCTGGTACATACTATTTTTTGGAAGGAGTAACCAAAAAAATACAACTCGAATATGTATATTTCGAAAAGTAAACTTTAAGACCGTCTTAACTAAAACTAGAGGTGCACAAAAATCGATTTTACAAAAACCCGACTTGACTCAAAACAGGTTTTGGTCAAACTTGGTCAAAACCGGGTTATCCAAAACCGGTTCAGGTTCAACCCGATTTGGACACCCCAAAAATCCAACCCGACCCAACCCGGTTTGGGTAGGGTCCAAACCGGTTCGGGTTCAAAACCGATTTTAAACCGGTTTTTTTTTATAAAATGGTATTTTCGTTCGATCCTTAAACGTTTTAAGGAAAATGAATGTTTGGGCCAATTTTTTTTCATTCAATTCGTAAAACATTAATAATGGAAACACAATTGGTCAATAACTAAACCAAAAGGCTTCTAAATGTTCTTTAAAAAAGTATTTAATTGAAAAACTATATATAATCGGGCACACATCTCATGGATACCCCTCTTTTCTTGAGCCAGAGTAGGGGGCTTTTGCGGCATCTAGTTCAGTATCAGATAGAGTAGATAGTTGACTCCCTCGGCTAAGAAGGTTGATTTATCTGTCACTTTTGTAACTTCTCTTTAACTTCTTAATTGAATTGGTTAGAAAGTCTTTCCTTTACCAGGCACTGGCTAGAAGAGAAGGATTAGTCTCCCTCCAACACTGACTTCTTAGTCGAGTGATTCTCTTTCTCCTTAGCTTCGGTTTTTTAAACAGGCTACTCCTTATGATATCCCACCTCAACCCATTCAATTCATAAAACATTAATAATGGAAACACAATTGGTCAATAACTAAACCAAAAGGCTTCTAAATGTTCTTTAAAAAAGTATTTAATCGAAAAACTATATATAATTCAATTTTCGTTGAAGCGTTAAACGTTTTAAGGAAAAACAACGTTTTGGTAAAAAAAATTCAATGAGTTGGTAGAACATTAGTAATGGAAACACAATTGATCAATAACTTATCCAAAAGTCTTCTAAATCTTCTTAAAAAAGTTATTGAATCGAAAAAGTCTATATAATTCAAACACGTTCGAGTGTTAAGCTTTTTAAGGCAAAACAACGTTTGGGTCAAAAAAATTTCATTGAGTTGGTAGAACATTAGTAATGGAAACATAATTGATCAATAACCTAGCCAAAAGTCTTCTAAGTTTTCTTAAAATAATTATTGAATCGAAAAAAATCTATAAAATTCAAAGTGAACTGATACATTCAAGGAATTTTTTATTAAATGCAAGCAAACATGTGCATAAAAAGTTGTACTGTAAACATAAAGAGTTGTACTTTTTCGTGAATTTAGTAAAAACTTCCTTCCATTTATCAACTCCCAAAATCAAAGTGGTTCGAGCGTTAGGCTTTTTAAGGAAAAATAATGTTTGGAGCAAAAAATTTTTATTGAATTGGTAGAATACTAGTAATACAAACATAATTGAACAATAACTTAAACAAAAGTCTTCTAAGTCTTCTTGAAAATATTATCGAATAGAAAAAAGTTTTCATAATCTTTGTAATTTTCATAATCTTCAACTTCTATTAATCTTCAAGTCTTCAAACATCTTCAAAGTCTTCAAAATTCGAAATCTTCTTTGGATGTAGCCTCGCGCGAAGCTTGATCAAGAGCAATTTCTTCGTCGGAAAGTGATATTGTTACACGTTCTTTCACCTCGACATTGTGTATATCTTCTTCGTATTCCATTTCACCTTCAAGACTTGAAACATTTTGTACACATTCCGTGGCATCCAAGTGATCCTTCAAGCAAATGCACATCTCTATGGAGGTCGGTGTGAGTCTTGTTCTTCGTATAGATAATACCCTGCCACTAAGAGAAAATGCAGATTCCGAAACTACCGTAGAAACTTGGACGGTTAATAAATCTCGGGTCATGATGGTTAGAAGGGGAAATTGAGATTCCCTCTCTTTCCACCAAGCCAAAATATCAAATTGTTCGAACTCATTGGGTAGAATAGTGGACAAAAAATCCGTTTCGGTATATCTCCCATATTCGCTAGTGATGTTTTGGTTACCTTCACCCTTAGCCCGTTTATTGTTTTCTTGTCTTAAACTATTATATAAGTTTAGCATCGCATTGTTGGAAGAAGATGAAGTAAACATTGAGTTAACCGAACTAGCGGACACATTTGTGTAAACTATATTTTTGAAAATATACACCAAATAAATCTTGTAAACATTTATTAAAAGACGTTTTTGCATTTTGTGAAAACATTGGTTCCTCCTCATTCAAATCCAAATTGTAACAAATGTTATAGATAAGCAATTCCACCCCGGAAAGGTTCAAACATGGGTTCATTGCGGCGGAACAAGTAATTACCGGTGTCATTTCTTTGAAACATTTTTTTAGTTTTTCTTTCATGGGAGCCATCATTTCTTCAAATATTGGATCTTCATATAGGTAGTCGTTTAACTTTGTAGTCATTAACCAAATTTGATTAAGTACCAAATGACTAGTTGGATAATAAACACTCGATAATAAAGTAGTCGCGGTTTTAAAAAGTTTGAGCAAATCGGTTATCTTTATAATATCTTCCCAATATGCGATTGGAAATGGTGTTGCAAGACCTTTTTGAACAAGATGATCATCAAAAAATTGTAAACAATCGCGTTGGCGTAAGCCACATACAAACATTTGGTAGGTCGAATTCCATCTAACGGGCATGTCCCAATTAAGGTTTAAAAAAATAGAATTCGTTTCCTTACACAATTTCATATAAGATTTGTATCTAGCTTTACCCCTTTGAAATATGTCTTGCAACATAGATTTATACGCAGTTTTTATGTCGTCTATTTCTTTAACCGCTAGTCCGGCTTGCACAACCAAGTTAATGATGTGTTCAACACATCGACTATGATAAAAAATGTCCTTCAAAGGTGGTGTGTATTTTAGTATTAACTTTGAAACGACGAGTGTATTATTACTCGCGTAGTCAAAAGAGATTGAAAAAACCTTTTCTTCCAATTTAAACGTTTTAATTACATTTCGTAACATGTAAAATACGTTTTGACCCATGTGAGGATACTCAAAGTCTTCAAAAGCAATGGTACGTTTCATCATTTGCCAAGTTGCGAGATCAACCCACTGTGCGGTAACATAAAGGTACGAACCGGGCAAACCATGAGGAGCCGACCAAACGTTGGTTGTTAATGATACACTTGTATTTAAATTTTCAAAACCGATTTTTAGTTGATTTTTAGCTTCTTTTCACAATTTAAGGGCATTGCGTTTAAGAGCAGTATGACTTACATTGTTATATCGCGGTTGAATTGTATTTTGAACCACCCTAGTAAACCGGGGGTTATCGAAGTGCTTGAATGGCAAAGCTTCTTGAATTACAAAACCCGCAAAAGCTTCTCGACATCGTTCCACATCATATGTAAAAATCGTTCCATCTCGTGCCATCGAAGATTGACCACTTGCTTTCGGCTTACCTTTGAGTCCCTCACAACGCTTCTCGGTATGATTTTTCAACGTTGTGTTGGAGTCGGGTTTGAAGAATTTCCGACAACATTTACAATGTGCCTTTGTCGTATCATTCGGCAACAACACTTTGTCGAAACCACCCCAAATCTCCGGATTTCTTTTGTTAGGCAATTATTTCACAATCGTTGGTGCATTTGAAGAACCAAAACAATGGGAAGTAGAAGAGGATTGAATTTCCATTTATGAAATGAGAATTTTGTATGCGTTTTTGAGTTTTTGTATGTAAATATGAGTGTATAATTGTGTGTGATTGAAACTAAATGATATGTTCTATATATACATGAAATAGAATGGCAAAAGTGTAAATAAATGGCAAAAAAACGGCTAGTACCAGCCTCTAACGGATCTTTAACGGCCAACAAAACAACCCCGGTTTAAAACCGGTTTGAAGAACCAGGTCATCCCAAACCGGTTCCAAACCGGGTTAAACGGTTAAAAGCTCAAACCGGTTTCAAACCGGCGGGTTGGGTCAAACCCGAACCCGTTTTGGTCAAAACCGGTTTTGACTTGGTCGGTTTCAGGTTCAAATCGGGTCAGGTCGGCGAAACCGGTTTGCATGTGCACGCCTAACTAGGCATGCACAAAAACCGGTTTTGAGAAAACCCGACCCGACCTGAAACCGGTTTTGGTCAAACTTGGTCAAAACCGTTTGGCCAAAACCGGTTCGGGTTCAACCCGATTTTGACAACCTAAGACCCCAACCCGACCCAAACCGGTTTGGGTAGGGTCCAAACCGGTTCGGGTTCAAAACCGGTTTCAAACCGGTTTTTTTATATAATTCCGTTTTCGTTCGATCGTTTGGCGTTTTAAGGAAAATGCATGTTTCAGTCGATTTTTTTTCATTCAAATCGTAAAACATTAATAATGAAAACATAATTAATCATTAACATAACCAAAAGGCCTCTAAATATTCTTAAATAAAAGTAATTAATCGAAAAAGTCTATATAATTCATTTTTAGTTCGATTGTTAAGCGTTTAAAGGAAAATGAATGTTTCGGTCAATTTTTTTTCATTGAGTTCGTAGAACATTAGTATTGGAAACATAATTTATCAATAACCTAACTAAAAGGCCTCTAAATCTTCTTAAAAAAGTATTTTATCGAAAAAGTCTATATAATTCATTTTTCGTTCGAGCGTTGAGCGTTTTAAGGAAAATCAATGTTTGAGCCAAATTTTTTTCATTGAGTTCGTAGAACATTAGTATTGGAACCATAATTGATCAATAACCTAACCAAAAGGCCTCTAAATCTTCTTAAAAAAGTATTGAATCTAAAAAGTATATATAATTCTATATAATTCAAAGTGTGTTGATACATGCAAGGAACTTTTTACTAAATTCAAGGAAACGTGTGCATAAAAAGTAGTACTGTAAGCATAAGAGTTTGTACTTTTCCGTGAATTTAGCAAAAATTTCCTTGCATTTATCAACTCCAAAATAAAAGTGGTTCGAGCGTTAAGCTTTTTAAGGAAAAACAATGTTTGGGTGAATTTTTTTTTATTGAATTCGTAGAACATTAGTAAGGGAAACATAATTGAACAATAACTTAAACAAAAGTCTTCTAAGTCTTCTTAAAAAAAATATTGAATTGAAAAAGTCTTCATAATCTTTATAATCTTCATAATCTTCAATTCTCTTCAATTCTTATTAATCTTCAAGTCTTCAAACATCTTCAAAGTCTTCTAAAGTATTCAAAAGTCAAAATCTTCTTCGGATGTAGCCTCGCGTGAAGCTTGATCAAGCGCAATTTCTTCATCGGAAAGTGATATTGTCACACCTTCTTCCATCTCGATATTGTGTATTTCTTCTTCGTATTCCATTTCACCTTCAAGGCTTGAAACATTTTGTATATGTTCTGCGGCGTCCAAGTGATCCTTCAAGCAAATGCATATCTCTAAGGAGGCCGGTGTGAGTCTTGTTCTTCGTATTGATAATACCCTACCACTAAGAGAAAATGCGGATTCCGAAGCTACCGTAGAAGCTTGGACGGTTAGTAAATCTCAGGCCATGATGGTTAGAACGGGAAATTGAGATTCCCTCTCTTTCCACTAAGCCAAAATATCAAATTGTTCGAACTCATTGGGTAGAATAGTGGACAAAAAATCAGTTCCGGTATATCTCTCATATTCGCTAGTGGTGTTTTGGTTACCCTCACCCGTTGCCCGTTTATAGTTTTCTTGTCTTAAAGAATTATATAAGTTTAGCATCGCATTGTTGGAAGAAGATGAAGAAAACATTGAGTCAACCAAACTAACGGGCACATTTGTTGTTGAACCATACTTTTGAAAATACACGCCAAATAAATCTTGTAAACATTTACTAAAATTCGTTTTTGCATCTAGTGAAAACGTTGGGTCCGCGTCATTCAAATCCAAATTGTGACAAATGCTTTCGATAAGCATTTCCACCCCGGCAAGGTTCAAACACGGGTTCATTGCGGCGGAACAAGTAATTACCGGTGGCATTTCTTGAAAATATTTTCTTAGTTTTTCTTTCATGGGGGCCACCATCTTTTCAAATAAAGGACCTTCATATTCGTATTCGTTTAGTTTTGTAGTCATTAACCAAATTTGATTAAGTACCAAATGACTAGTGGGATAATAAACACCCGATAATAAAGTAGTCACGGTTTTAAAAAGTTTAAGCAAACCGGTTATCTTTTTAATAATCTCCCAAAATTCGTTTGGAAATGGTGTTGCACGACCTTTTGCAACAAGTTGATCATGAAAAACTTGTAAAGTGTCACGTTGGCGTAAACCACAAACAAACATATGGTAGGTCGAATTCCATCTAACAGGCATGTCCCAATTAGGGGTTAAGAAAATGGAATTCGTTTCCTTACACAATTTCATATAAGATTTGTATCTAGCTTTACCCCTTTGAAATACGTCTTGCAACATAGTTTTATAAGCGGTTTTTATTTCGTCTATTTCTTCAACCGTTAATCCGGCTTGCACAACTAAGTTAATAATATGTGCAACACATCGACTATGAAAGAAAATGCCCCTCAATGGTGGTTGGTATTTTAGAATTAATTTTGAAACGGCGAGTGTATTATTACTCGCGTTGTCAAATGAGATTGAAAATATTTTTTCTTCCAATTTAAACGTTTTAATCACACTTCGTAACATGTAAAATAAGTTTTGACCCGTGTGAAGATACTCAAAGTCTTCAAAAGCAATGGTACGTTTCATCATTTGCCAAGTTGCGGGATCAACCCAATGTGCGGTAACACAAAGATGCGAACCGGGCAAACCATGAGAAGCCGACCAAACGTCGGTTGTTAATGATACACTTGTATTTAAATTTTCAAAACCGATTTTTAGTTGTTTTTTAGCTTCTTTCCACAATTTAAGGGTATCGCGTTTAAGAGTAGTACGACTTACATTATTATATCGCGGTTGAAGTGTATTTTGAACCACCCTAGTAAACCGAGGGTTATCGAAGTGGTTGAACGGCAAAGCTTCTTGAATTACAAAACCCGCAAAAGCTTCTCGACATCGTTCCGCATCATATGTAAAAATCGTTCCATCTCGTGACATCGAAGATTGACCACTTGCTTCCGGATTACCTTTGAGTCCCTCACAATGCTTCTCGGTATGATTTTTCAACGTTGTGTTGGAATCGGGTTTGAAGAATTTCTGACAACGTTTACAATGTGCTTTAGTTGTACCATCCGACAACAATACTTTGTCGAAAGCACCCCACACCTCCAGATTTCTTTTGTTGGGCAATTGTTTCACAATCGTTGGTGCATTTGATGAACCAAAACAATGGGAAGCCGAAGAGGATTGAGTTGCCATGAGAATATAGTATACGTTTTTGAGTTTTTTGAGTTTTTGTAGATATGTATGAGTGTTTAGAAGTTGTGAATGAGCCTATACTCAAGCATTGTATTTATAGTGAATTTGGAATGGCAAAAATGTAAAAAATACCAAAAAAAAACGGCTACAAACGGCTAGCTAACGTTTTAAAATTCAAAACCGGTTTGAAACCAGTTTCAAAACCGGGTTGGGGAATCGGGTTGGGTAAAACCGGGTCAAAACCGGTTCCATCGGCTAGAAGGGCAAACCGGTTTGGACCCTACGGGTTGGTCAAAACCCGAACCGGTTTTGATCAAAACCGGTTTTGACCGGGTCGGGTTCGGGTTCATTTCGGATCGGGTTATGGAAACCGGTTTTTTTGTGCATGCCTACGGTCGGATGCCGTCTATCACGGGTGACTTTACAGTTTAAACATACCATATTACCATATACTTTTTAATGTATATTTTATAGGTAAAAGTTTTGGTGGGCTGGTTTCCACAATGGGCTCAAGATGGGTTAGGTTTGATTGACGTGCTTATATTCTCTTGAAAATAGTAGTAAATTTAGTTAACCACTAAACATGTTGTACTTTACAAACATTATAAATCACATTTGGTAGTCTACCACCGTTAAAAAGAGGTTTATAAATCATGCCGATACGTCATAGGTCCGTCTCGGATGGGTATGCTAACAATTTACGTATGAATGATTTCGAATGACTTCTTCTAACTTGCATACGTGGGTTTTGATATACATGGATTATTAGTAGAGCTGACAAAATGGACAAGTTGGGCGGGTATGGGCTATGGGTCAAAACGGGCATGGGTATAAACGGGCTCGGGTCATAACGGGCTATATGAAAATTTCATAAAAAAATATTCTAATCTACTAAAAAATATATATTTTCCAAAATGAGTTAACATTTTTAACTATATAATATAAAAAATATAACATGATGACCACCCATTTAAATCCATTCATGATTTGAGTTTTACCAAATTAAGCCCATTCTCAAAATTTGTCCAGTCTATAAGAACCCAAACTTTATGTCATTATACCCATAATTACCTAGATGTGAAGCAAATTGACGAAATTTGTCAGCATTAATTATTAGTTTATTAATATTTATGATTTCATATGTTTAGTGACTTTTTCTGCCAATTATTTTGCAATGTATTAACGTATACCTCTCAAATTTATATCTACGTATTTAAATGTATACATATTTTGGACGCATGAATTATTTTTCATTGTATTATTCCCTTTGTAATATCATTAAAAAATTATGTCGTGGATGAGCCCCTTTCATAGGGGCTCTTTTCCTTTGGTAGTCTTTGTGAAACTCTTGATCACAGTCAACTATCATATTTTCCTTTGGTAGTCTTTTCCTTTGGTAGTCTTTGTGAATCTTTGTAAGACGATATGACTGGGCCGGTTTGAATTGTCGTAATTTTAAACTTTTTGAAAAACACTAAACGAAATTGAGTAATAATACGATTAGTTCTTGACATACCTTAGTTGTCATCTCTAACAATATTTTCTGTATATATATTAAACATATATAGGTATCTTTAAATATGTTTTAAAAAAGTAGCATTACTAGTAGTGGAGCTAGCATAAATTTGATGAATTGGTAATGAAAATGGAAATGGGGATTCATGTCATGTCTGTCTGTTCCATGATTCCATGAATGAAGGAAAGGGGAAAGGGTAAAGATGGATGGTGGTGTCGGGTTAGTGAGGTTTTAATCTGCATTAATAACAAACTTAACACTCCATAAAAAGGAGATTAGAAGAAAATCAGGGCCTCCTCAATTTCATCCACGCCTGCTGCTGCTGCTGCCTCTTACAACTCGATCTGCACACTTTACAATCACCTTTAAAGCCCCCTCAAAACTTATATCTCTCGATTTTCCCCATGATAACATATACTTGTAAATTTCTAGATACAAAACACAACAAAATATTGGTTGGCTTGGGACAACTGGAAAGAGACGCTACTATCCTTCCACTTTTTGACTCTTTTACCAACATTTTCACCCTTTATTTTTACTACTTACACTAACTTTTCTATACTTTCCCTTTTTTAATTGTATACCATTGTCGCTAAACACTAAAACCTTCTTCTTTTTTATTCTTTTTAACTATAAAAATAGAACACACAGACCAATACTATAGGATTAATTACAAATGTTATGTTAAAACAGTAACATGAACACATCATAATTCGAAATGCTTGCCTTGATGTATTTTACTCTTTTTTCTCCCCTTCATGTTCATATGTATTACGCTCTACGCGTCCATTGGGGTTGTGGTCCGCCTCGGCCGCTCGGCTTTGGTCAGCCTCACACAGTCTGTTCAGGCCAAAATTGGTTCCATATGTGTTGTTTTCATTCCTTTATTTATTTATTTTGTTTGCAAAAGTTTCACACACAATTCTCATAGTAGAGAAAGTTAATGGTGGTGAAACTTGGTTCGAAGTAGGGTAAACTTAAGGTAGTGAAAAAAGATTTGAAGGAAAAAATTGATGTAACGTTTTGGTGGCAAAAATGATGGGTAAAACAATAATATGGAGTAATCCTAATTTTACCGTTTAAGATTTAACTAGGAATAATCTACAACTATAAAAGCAGTACACTAAAAGCAATTATAACAAATTGTTTTATGATAGTTGTGTAAATGTTGTAAGGATATTATGCATTATATTGTTTACCTATACAATCTCACTTTGTACACGTCTTACAACTAGTTATCTACAATAATCTTACTTTGTGAAATTTGTAGCTTATATTTTAAAATAGGAGAAGGGGGACAAAGACGGAAAGGAACCGCAGCCAAACTAAGGTTCCAAATACTATAAGACAAAATTAACTAATTTAATAATCTTTATTTTTGTCTCTTTTACTAAAGTTGTAACAATTAAAAAATGTGCCGTGTATTATTAATTATATATCACATAAAAAATGTCCAATATCTCAACATATCATTAAACAACCATATATGTTTACGTTCCAACAAAATGTAGCATTATCGTTCTAAACGGCTTTTATTTGTTAACCAATTTACGTCTTAGAAATAGTATAGATTGATCATTAAGAGCGAACCTAGGAAATCAAAATAGATGGAGGGAAAAAAAATATTTTTATTTCTTTAATAGTTTTGTGGGAATGAACATTTTAAATGTTATTAATACTTTAAAAATTATTCTTTATACGTAATTTGAAATTTTATTTAGAGGCTTAGAGCAACTGTGCTTACCTTTCTCCACCTCTATTGATCATAGTGCCATGTGTAGTAGTTTGGATATTTTGCTCTGCATGATCATTAGAACTCCAAGATCATAAACTAAAGTTATATAACTATTCTATTAAAGTCGATGAAATTTAGGTTATATACGTGATCGTTTGTATGTTTTTTTTGTTTTTTTTTTGGCAGAATTGTAATAAATTAACAAGCTGCTAGCAACCACTTAAGTACACCAATACATATACTTAAGAACTCCCTATTACTAAGACACCAAATTCCGGATCTAACTGCGAGAGACCTGAAAGGGATGGAAAAAAAACCCGAGAGAATCCGGGAAAAGATCCACGAGACTAGGGGCCGAACCACATGTTTTCAGCCTAGTTTGTTTTTGATTACACATTGAATTCGCACCATTTTTTCCATGTTAAGTCATGAAGATCAGCTCTGTTGATCCAAAAAAAACTGAGACTTTACACTTCCTCCTTAATCCGAAGCCACGAGGGTGAAACTCCATTGAAACAAGCTTTGTTTCTAGCTTTCCATATACACCAACAACTTCAAGTTCAAAATTTCAATCAAAATTTAGAGAGAGTTCAAGTTCAAGTAATTTATATTTAGGAGATGGTGAATTTATTTAATTAACCCTCGTATCAAGACTTTTAATCATTTTCTGAATATTAATTAACCCTCGTATCAAGACTTTTAATCATTTTCTGAATATTAATTAACCCTCGTATCAAGACTTTTAATCATTTTCTGAATATTTATACATATCTTTTTAATTAATTTCTCTAAATTCAACGTCATATCAAACATGTTTTTTAATATCTCAAAATTATTTAGTAGTGGCTTTTGTATTATGAAAATTATTTACACCATATTAAACAGTCTAAATATTAATGAAAATTACTATATTTATTATTCGTTAATAGTAAAATAGTAATAATCATGGCTGGGGATGGGGCGGTCAAGGACATGGTTGGGAATTGGAGAAAGCAAATTGACTCTTTCACTTCTTCCAACAATTACACTCCGACCACATAAGTTAAAACAACTTCTAATTTATTCCAATAAAATCCCACACTTATATTTTGATCAACAAATTAATATACAAAAAATTACTTTCTATAAAATTTCATAAATTCATTATCTACCATATGTATAGAACGAGGTTTGTATGCCTCTCGCATCGCGAGAGGATGATTTTTGATTTATATATGTGAAAAATATATAAAAACCAATCAATTTGTCTAAAAATTAGAGTCTTTATTTGTTATTTCATTAATGACTATCCTTGGCAAATTTATTTCTCTATAAATGATATAAGCTTAAATTGATTCGTATTCAAATTCTATAATAATAGTAAGTCAATGTTAGGCGATTTCGTATATTTAATAAAGAACCTAATAAGTAGCTTATATCGAAGGAAACTAATTTTGTTTGCCCTGAAAATTAAATCTAAAACTAAAGAACTTAAGAAGTAGCCTATAGTCTTATACGCCAATGTAAATGTCAATTTGATTTAGGATTAGCTCAGTATTGTGTTAATAATAATGACTTTATTGTTTTATATAACTAAATAATTAATCTATTTAATGCTTAGTGGCTTGCGAAAATTGATAAAAGGAAATGACAATACCATCCCTGAAAAACTCATTTTTCTCATTAAAATCTAAGCATACCATTTTTCATGATAAAATCATGTTAACTTATTCAATATATCATGAAATTTTGAAGATATAGTATGTTAATTGGATATAAGATATAATTCGTATTTTAGTTTTATTATTTTTAATAAGGTTCGATTAAATCTTGTTGATATAGATGTAACCGATATTGCTACTTTTTATGTAGTTTATGTTTTTCCCAAAGGAATCACCTACAAGAAATAAATGATCTTATTACCACTTCCACTAGTGAAGAAGTGAAGAACTTAATTGTCAGTTAAATGTCATGTTAGCATTTCTTAAAAAATACTAAACAACCATTAAAAATTGTCAATGGTAAACTCACTAACTTAACTTTTAAGTCTCCGTATTTACCAATTATATATTTATTATATAACTAAGACGAAACATAAAAATAAATAAATCAAATGAGCCCACTACTTTCCGTCTTTCTCCCTCAGTGTGACACGTCCACTAATGACGCTTTGGTGCCAATGGAGTATGTGGAAGACGCTCCAAAGACACTTCAAAGATGCCTCCATTAGTGCGAGTCTTAAGTCATAATCAGGGTTCAATTGAAGAAGTAAAATAAATATACTTTTCCAATTAGTTATTTATTTATTTTTTTAATCTATTTTGGTTCTTTAATTGGCATCTTTCTTTTACCTGTTTATTCAGTCCATTCTAAACAAATAATTATGCAAGCAAAAGTCATATTTTTAAAAAGAAAAATTAACATGTTATTCTTTATACACATGTTAAGTCAACTTGTGTAAGAGTGAATTTGACTATTAGACATATTCATTACTAAGTTAATGTCTACTAAGCTTATGGTATTATTATTTGATGTTGTAGATATTATTATTTGTAGTGCCATGTGCACAAAACACGATTAGCTAGGGAATCAATGTTTAAATTAACTGATCATTTTTACATTTCGTCAACTCAATGTTATTTATATTGTAAGACGTACACCCATTTTGTCAATTTTGAATCTATATGCAAAGTTTATTTTAATCACGTTTTTTATTTGTAAGACGTATAGACGTACACTCATTTCGTTTATTTATTTTTGCATGTTATTGTAGTGTATATAAATTTTTTTTTTATATATATATATATATATATATATATATATATATATATATATATATATATATATATATATATAATAATTTAATAAACACATACAGTCACCAAAGATAGATTTTCACTATTCCTATCTATATAAACTCAATTTACTATTGCATAGTATTTCTATTATTTTCTATTATAATATAGATATATTCATGTACAAGCATTTCTTATATGTGCTTCTTACATATTTGTATTTTTATATATATATCACTAATTTTATTCAACCTAACTTATTTACTAAAGAACAATCTAATAAATATATACACTTTATTATTGCGTAATGTATTATTGTAGGGTATAAGTCACGATACATACATACATATATATAGAGAGAGATTATGTATATATGCATATGTATAATCTTATCGTGATGTTTCTATGAAAAGAAAAATGATTTTTTTTTAAAATGTAAAATGTTAAAATGTTAACTATACTCAAATGCATGAAACATATCTTATAACCATAATTACAAGTACTTCTAGGAAAAATGTAACAATTTTTTTTAAATGTTAAAACGAAAATAATTCTTAATTATACTCAAATGCATGATACGTATCTTATAAGCATAATTACAACTACTTATATTATGTATGGAGAACATGTACAACGTCAACTATGGCGAATAAGGAGTTACTACTTTGATTGGTGAGGCACTGTCGTAAATATGTGTCAATAAAGGGAAAAATCAATATATTTCATTTATTGCTGTAGAATATAAAAAGATGATTTATTTTATTTATTTTATTTATTTTTAGTATGTTATATGTATTATTAAAATGTTCACATTGTGCAAATTTTGATTTTTAATCGGTATTGAAATAAATTAATTTTCAGCTTTGTATATTAGTACGTTTAATTTTTTACATCTTGACACTAAATTATTAGTTTATATGCATCCAAAATTTATAGTACCATTAAAATAACTGAATTTTTTATTAAGCAAGCCAACAGGTGACAGAGTACTATAAAAGTAAAAGTTTAATATGAAAAATGTGATTATACGGTATATATGGTAAAAGTGAAAAATTAATAATTATAAAAAATAATGTTTATAATCTTAAACCCAAAATATAAAGGTCATATATTTTCAAAATTGAGTTCTTAAAGTTTATAATGACGATATGTTGATTATTTTCATTCAAGTTTATTAAAGCAACCTAATCGGTTAAAATTGATTATATATCGAAGATAGAGAAAATCGATTAAATTGGTTGTATAAGGGTTCAAAATCTTTAAGAAATTGAACAATATAATTTCAGTGACTTGAGAAAATCAAACACTATTTCGATGAACTCTCCCTATAATGGTACCTATAAAATAAAGTTGTTTTACGTTTTAAGTTACATAAAATAAATGAACAATCGAAGGAAGTAATAGATTTTGTTCATCTAAAATTATACATTTTATACACCCCGCCGCAATGTACGGGTAAAAAAATTTCATATATATTAATTGTAAGAGGTACAGTGGTACACTCATTTCGTCTTCTCGACAATTATTATATATTATTATTGTTGTTATTGTTGTTGTTACAAGTATTACTATTTGGAAATGCAAAGCTTCTTTTATTAAAAACTAAATAATTCATTTTGAAAGTATAATTTTTTCAACTTATCTATATAAATTAATATTATTATTTATACTTATATAAAATATAAAATGGAAGTTTAAATACAAATGCGTTACCTTTAATGGAGTATTTGATAAGGTAAAATACTTTTAAGCATGCGTATTATTGTTTATACACATGGGTTTTGATGCATTATTAATCTTACTTTCAAATAGATACGATCCCTTTTCCAATTGTGCAAAAAGAGATGCATGGTAGTGTTTATCTGATTATCTCTCTATCCTTCTAACATTGGCGTCGAATACATCAAGAAGGTGATTATTATTATTATTATTATTATTATTATTATTATTATTATTATTATTATTATTATTATTATTATTACATCAAGAAGGTGATTATTATTATTATTATTATTATTATTATTATTATTATTATTATTATTATTATTATTATTATTATTACATCAAGAAGGTGATTATTATTATTATTATTATTATTGTTGTTGTTGTTGTTGATGTTTTAGGTGGCAACTTTTTATTGTATATAATTAAGTAGCTAGAAATAAATATTATCTATCAACCAATGGATGGTGTTACAAGGTCTAGACTTGTTCGGCTAAACATGCACAATTACATCTGTCATATGTTGTTTGCCGATCAAATGGGATATAAATATTCTACTTGAGCTTATAAATGAGATAAAGTTGTTTAAACGGGTAAACGAATGAGATTTTTTCACATTCACGTTAATTGAAAACGTCAAATGCTTCTACACAGATATATGCCGCCTAAAAGGGATATAACGGGCCTTTTTCCATTCTGAGTTAAGATAATTTATTGTACCAAATTAAAATGCTAAGATATATATTAATTAAAGATCGATCTTCTCTGCCAACTTTTTGAAGATGGTCAAACATCTACAACTCTAGTATCTGTGATTGTGAAAGAGCTTCTTTTGATTTAAACTTTTCCCAATTTCGAAACTTGAGAATTGATCAAATGGTAGTGAAAAAAGACAAATCATAAGTTACAAAAAATGTTTGGTCAAATGTGTATCTAATTGTAACATCCAATCCAACAACCAATATGCAAAGTGTTATCATTTGAAATTCCCTAAAAAATAAATAAAGCAACTCCCATGACTACATATACCAAACAAAAGGCCAAAAGACAAATACCATATGACACCATAAAAGCCAATTTTAGTTTCTTTCTTGTTTGGCTTCATTAACCCTTTTATCCTCCTCTAAATACTTCTTCCGTCTTTCTTTGATGTTGTCAAATGATGAATAGGAGTGTAAACGAGTTGAATCGAACTCGTTTAAACTCGATTTGAATCGAGCATTTAGTCTAGCTGAAGTAGCCCGATTCATTTACACTCATAGCTAAACGTGAATACAGGTATTTGATGAAATATTATATTCATTTTAACGATAAATCAAAAAAGTGCAATTTCAATAAATGATATTTGAGTGTTTCTTTTCTTTTTGTGCCCTGAATTATATAATAAAAAAATTTATAGTTTGTCAAATTCATTCAATCTAATCTAATTTTTATGCTAAAATATGAACAATTAATGAATTACAATTACAAATATTATAATTAGGGAGTATATAATTTGAGTGGTGATTTGTACACCACCACTTTTTGATCATACATCACTAAAATATACTTTTAGACCCTTTTACACCTTGTAATTTAAAATTCTTCAAACATTGTTTGACAACTTCAAGGTCAAAAATGTCCAAAACATCATTTTAATGATGTATGACAATAAAGTGATAGTGTATAAATCACCACCCATATAATTTATTTACTTTTAAACATAAGAAAAGAAAAGGTAAAAATGGAAGAGTGAAGAGGGAACACTGATCACAACCATCCAAATCAAAGCAGACAATTTAATCTTTGACTTTCAATCACTAACATTAACCATTTCCAATGCTTCTACTTTTCCCACCCAATGTGTAAATATTATATATAAACTCTATGTTTAATTTATTACGGAGTAGATTATTATAACAACTTATTTTTGAAGTTATTCGAATATATTTCAAATATATCTTTTACAAATGTCTAAACGGATGAAATCATGGAATAGCTAACAGATTTAAATGTTTTTCTTAAAGTTACAGAATTGATTTGTTATGTTATATGGCATGAAAAAATAATAGTGTGTTTGATTCGCAAAATTTTTTAATGGAACTGAAATTAACAAAAGAAATTTGAATTTAAAGAAATGTAAGCCATTCCAAGTGAATAAATTTGATGATCTACAATTCAATCTTATTTATAAACCGAACAATCTCATGAATGAAATTGAAATTGATTTTCGTTTAACATACGCAATCTTAGAGTTTTCTTTTCTAGTAGGTTTCAAGCAATATGTACACATCTAAATAATCTCATTTTCAGTCACTCTTTTGTGTTTAACTTGTTCGAAGTCAAATATAGGTACTAATTATAAAGAATGTAATCTATGTGTATATATAATAAAGTAACGTTCAAATGAGTCCATGATTTTTGAGTGAGACTAAGGGAACCAATGATATAATGCCACATGTACAAAGAGAATATTCCACACTACAAAATCCATTTACCTCAAACATCAATTATCTCACAAACGACAAATCAAAAAATCATGAAACTTGCACCATATTTTTCAGCGTTTTATCTTCTTCGATTTGCCATCCTTCAAGGCATACTTTTGATTAAAAAAATCGGTTTTTTGATGGGTTTTATAAATTAGTAACACATATGTTAGTGTTTGATTGTACATTTTATTTACGGTTATGGTTAGGTTTTAGGGTTAGAGTTTAGCAGGGTTCATGGTTTAGGGTTTAGATTTTATGTTTTGGTAGGGTCTAGAGTTTATTAGGGTTTATGGTTTAGTATGATTAGGGTTTAGAGTTTTATAAAGCGTTTAGGGTTTGAGGTTTTGGGCCCGAAACCCCAAAACCCAAACCCTAAACGCAACACTCTAATACATGTGTTAGTAACATATGAAACCCATCAAAAAGTGGGGGAAAAAAAATTCCTCGGAAGTATGCCTTGAGGGACGGCAAATCGAAGAGGATAAAACGCTGAAAATTATGGTGCAAGTTTCATGATTTTTCGTTTTGTTGTTTGTGAGATAATTGATGTTTGGGGTAAATAGGTTTTGTAATATGAAACATTCTCTTTGTATATGTGGCATGATATTATTGGTTCCTATTTTGATTTATATATATATATATATATATATATATTTTAATTCATGACTAATGACTCGTGCCACGATACTGAACTTCATCCATATATAGTATTATACCATTGCATCACTAAGTGTACAATTTCAACAAGCAGTATGGAGTAAAGATTAATACTTGTTAAGTTCCTATTTTGTCCTTGAGACTACCTAAACTTCAAGATTGCAGCTTTGTGCATGTCTATCTGTATCAAAGATTACACAAAAAACCAAGCATAAAAAACATTTGAATTAAAGAAATGGATCAAATCCTCAAAACTCTCCCATCCCTTTCCTAAATTCAAAGCAACATCAAAATATTATACTATTAACTAAACACACTACTCAACAAAAACCTTATTTTCCTCCACTTACTTTAATTAAATATTCCCTAAACTGTACTATATAATGCACCAACACGTACACTGCATCTTTTCAGTTCAGAAACTGATCAAAAAACAAAAAAAGACCCATTTTCAGAAATCTAAATATGGATGAGGGAATGTCAGGTTTTGGTCTCAAAACTAGTCGTGGTGGAGGTGGCGGATCTAAGTGCGGTCGATGGAACCCGACCAACGAACAAGTCAAAGTCTTAACAGACTTGTTCAGGTCGGGTTTACGAACACCAACCACAGATCAAATACAAAAAATATCTTCCCAGTTGAGTTTCTATGGAAAGATCGAGAGCAAAAATGTTTTCTACTGGTTTCAAAATCATAAAGCTAGGGAAAGGCAAAAACGTCGTCGCGTTTATGTTGAAAATGATCAAAATGACCTTAACGTTGCAAAACAAAGTAAGTTCAACTATTTTATATTAAAGATTGTGTTATGTTTCCCTAGTACTTTTTTTCTGTATTAATCTTTACGTGAAATGACTTATTTTATGTTATGTTTTTAATTATGTGTGAATAGATTTTGCTGATGTGATGGAGTCAGGAAAGGTGATAGAGACGTTGCAGCTTTTTCCTGTGAACTCATTCGCCTTTTCTGATCATCAATCAGAAAAGGCAAGAGTGTTCACAAATGAGGAATGCAAAGAAAACGCGTCGCCATACACAAACATGTATACGTGTGGAACGGAAATGGAAAACCACTATCATCGTCGACATCCTTCATTAGATCTACGTTTAAGTTTCATGTAAAAGAAAATAATAAAGAAACCGATGATCATGATGAGAGAACTTCCAATATGTTTAATTTGAACAAACAAACAACCGTTGATCATATGTTTTGTTTGAACGATACTGTAGTTGTTTTTCAGTTGTAATATGTTCAAGTCGATCCTACGATTTACAACAGAAAAACAAACAGTAGTAGTAGTTTAAAACAAATAGTTGTAACATCATATTGGGTATGTAAGTGCATGGTGTTCTATAATGATTTGACTGCTAATTCACTTTGTTGTGTAGTTGTCTTTGCAAAGTATTTTCCTCTTTATTAAAAAAACATATTCAAATATAGGAAGTGTCATTTTTTATCGATATAATGCATTCATGATATTACAAGTCACGTGCTTGAGATTATTTGTAAATTTATGGTTCTTCGATATATATCTATGATTGCTCCAAGTTTCTGAATATTTCAATAGCTTTTTATATTTTTATTTGCATTTAACGATACGAGAATCATAGTGGTTGAACTCTTACAATTCACGAATCGAGTAAAAAATCTAGAAAATGAGACGACTCGGCCCCGACTCTTAAATGGCTTTGACTTCTTACAAGTCGTGTGTGACTATTACGAGTTTTATACGACTCTTACAAGTTAGAAAATCAAACACACTTTTAGTAAAGGTTCATGATGAAAATTTTATGTGAAACAAATATAAGGGTTCACAAAAAAGTTCATAGGTGGATCAAAAAAATGAAATTTCACAACTTAAAAAAATTATGAACCAAAAAGTGTTTTCACCTTTTTTTATCCCCACCCTTATATATATATATATATATATATATATATATATATATATATATATATATTAAAATTTTGATTTTTAAGAGTCGAGTCATTAATCATGAATTAAAAATCGAGATTTCATGTCACGTATCGTGGCACGAGTTACAACTACAATGAGAATATATAAATCTTTTGATTATGTATGTTGTTATGATGAGTCCGATGATATTAACATGTCTGGGCTAGCCAAGACAAGCAGGTGTTTGTATCTTAAATGGGTTGGTTGGGGTTTATGTCTAATTCAGGGCAAAAATAATGTACAATGGACTTTAGGGAAGCCTAATATTTGTATCTATGTAAGCCCATATCTGAAAAGAAGGATTTTGATTGTTGTGCGATAGTTTTCATTTTTTATTTTAAGATTTTTTTCATTTTTGTGCTATTTATGCGAATGTAAGTATGTATAGACAGTTAGGTATTGACTAAATGCGAAATGAAATTATGTATATACAGTTGATTTATGATTGGATACGAAAGTATGTACCTAGCAAAATTTTAGATAATTGAGAAAATTTTGATTTTCCTTGTTTTATGAGGGTTTATGTATGTGTATACAATTTGGTTTTGATTCAATAACAAATTTTGTTGTCTAGTTGATTGTATAGGCTAACCTGAGATGATTATATGAAATTATACTGTTTTCCAATTCTGATGACCACTGATAAGGTACTAGGATAGATTCACGCGATGATTTGAGGTACGACAAACTTTTTCATGTGCTATAAGGTTGTTTACATCTTGCAATTAATCATAGTAAGTCCACATTACTAATATTCGGAAAACAAAAGAATTGTGGGAGTTAGTACATATCGAGGTGTCATACTTGTATTTGTTAAGTCATTCATGAATGCCCACTCCGGCAAATTATCTGGTCTGGTATGCTATATCATACAAAAGAGAAATCATGGCTGCTAGTTATTTATCACGAGGGCCGGTAACTCATTTGTTAATAGAAGCAAGAATCTTTTCTACAGTCACCTCGTACTTTTTTGTGATTCGCACTCGATCAACTAATTTTTTTATTTTTGTTTCTGGCTCTTTAATCATTTTTTGGGACTGCTTATTTCTTTCTGGCTCGTAATCTAAATCTTTGGATATTTCACTTGTAAGAGGATGGATGAGGCAGGAGTTTGAATATTGGTATCCAGATAATGTTCAGTTGATACCACTAGATTCTCTCTTGCCAATGCTGGTGATGGGATGGATGATGTCAGTTTTGAGTTCAGTATAGCTAATTCTGCAATTATGAGGCTCACCAGGGAGAGGGGGTGGATGAAGGAAATGCTTGCAAGAAGAGGGGCTTACATTAGTATCATAATTGTTTGGTTGATTATCGGATGAAATGTGCTTTAAGATCGACCCAAACACATATAAAAAACTTACTTAATTTATGCTAATAACCGAGCCGCTCATTTTGCCATGTGAACTAATTTTAGTCTGCTTTATAAAATTTTTTACCACTCCAATTAAGGATTCCTGCAATTTTAACCTGTAATGCTTGGCCCATTTGTGAAATAAATGTCTCATCATTGTTTGGTAATTACTAATTAACCCTAGTATTTATGGTGTATGTATAGCAGGTCCTGAACTTGTAAGTTCTGTTTACTTCTTGATTAGAATACTGATTACTCCAGTTTAATAATCAATTTTTCTATACGCTCTTCCAGGTTGCTTCTTTAGGAGCACACTTCTGGTGGCTCAAAGAAAGAATTATGACTCTGGAGCACTAAACGAAGGTATATGATGAGATTCAAGATGATGGATTGGGAGGTGATACACTAATTCCGAGTACATCTCTAGCTTACTAATGAACTTCCAGCCATAAAGTTTACCACAGTCATGAAATAGAAAAAGAAACACCCTGCAGCTGCAACATATTAAAATTATCAACAGCAAGTCCAAGCACTTCCATCTTCTTTTAACACCGAACGCGAGCCTTGTATTCATTATGTATGTCTATCTGAATAATTAAACTAAGCTATTCTAGTTAAATTGCAAAAAATAGAAAACAAAGCATGCAATAACAGGAATTTTAGTCTTTTAGAGACTTATTAACAATAACTTCTGAGTAAAATTACAATGCTATGGCAATACATGCCACTTTATTTCTATGTTTCTTCTATACTTAAGTAAATACAGTTGATTATAACCTTCATCAGAAGTTAATAAGATAATTTTAACATTCAATCTTGCTCATCTTGAATCCATAAAATACAATTAAAAAACCAAAATACATGTAAATTTTGTGGCTATAGTGAGTATAGTCTACAGAACAGCAACAACTAAGCTCATGCTACTTCGTACAATTGATCATTTAAGTAAAACAGCAAACTATACAAGTATACATCAATGACGTTACATGTACACGAAAAGACCCCCGACAATTGCACTCAGATGAGCATATGAAATCTAACTCTATCTACATATCTATCAGTCTTGATCTTCATCATCATCAGGTCGAACAGATTGCTCAAACTCAGCTTCCATAATCACGCTATCCATAACATGTATAACCAGCTCGCCCTTCCTCAAATCTACTTGTTTTGATCTAACACTGTTAACTACAAGCATTTCATCTGCATCTTTTGATACATATAATTTAAACCCTGACAACGAATTACAAACTATCTCTTCACCATATCGTACAGATTCCGAAAGAATTTTCCATGGGACAACGGTGAAGCTCAATACACGCGTAAGTATTGCATATGTATCGTTTGCTTTGTCACCCACCAAACTATCATTTACTTTCAGTTTCAAATCGCGCTCAAATGCGTTTTCTGATGGAATGAAAATCGTAAATGAAAGATCTTGAGGCAGCATTTCGATCATCATTCCAGCAAATTTTCCTATCATGACATTATTATCAGTAATTTTGCTAATTTTCTTGAATTTGGTAGAAGTGTTGGAGTTATTACCAAATGATACATCTGGGAGTCTAAGAACAGAAAGGATCAAAACTAAAAAACATGAAATCGAAACCAATACGATAACAAGCGCTATCGGGCTCTTTGATCGACTTCGTCTCATTTTCTGAACACCCAAAAACTTCACTGAGGAATTTCGTCGAACACTTTATAAGCATTAACTCATGACCCTGTACAGACTGCGGAACTTATGATCTGTAACGGAATCCAATTGAACCCACGTCAAGACGCGATTAATCACGTAAATCTTGGAATTGGGAATTCGAATTTATAGCTTATAGTCCAATTAGTAGACAGAAGTCGGGGCTAATAATTTTAGGGGTGAAATTTAGCATTTTGGGGATGAACACGATCACTTGGATTTCTGTTTTCTGCTAACTTTCCTCAAAATCGAGTGTTTAGAAAGTTATTGTAAATCTCAATGTTAAAGACTGAAAAGGTGTCTTAAAAGTATTAACTCATGGGCTTTGACTAAATTGTGAAGTTCAGGCCCAAATTATGAACTTTTGTCACATGCAACTTTGTATCAACATTTTTTTTTTAATTTTTAATTTTTATTCCTGAACTCAGTAATTATTACATAGCATTGACATTATATGTAAAGTTCTAATTTTGACACTGATTATACTCATTTTATCTCATAAGACGTCATCATGGGATTATTATTATCATTATTATTTTCTAGAGTTCTTGCTCGTCTTCTTTGGGAAATTATCAACCTTCCAAGTAACCAATTATTAATTAAGTTAGCTATATAGTGGGAGAATAATAATAATAAATATACTAATTATAAATTAATGCTCTGTTTCAATATTTAAGGATTAAGGATTATATATAAACTACAATCGACCTCAAAAGTAATGTTTTTGTTCTGCCTTTGACAATTAAGAAGTAAACATTCTTTAAGTTTAGTATGATAATATAAAAAGGAAAATGCTACACGATATGCATCAAATGTTTGTATCATAATTATAACCACTCACCCCTGAGTATAACTTCCTTCAACCAATTTGATGTACCACTTTTTTATGCATGAATTAAACTCTTAAATATAGCTCTAAGGACTACAAATAATAAAATCCATATAAAAATCATGACAATTATAGACTGTTTTCGTGCTTTTTTGTAGCGAAAAGTAAAATAAAAGAATTATACTTATCACTCATTCCTATTTAAGGTATACAATCTTAAATTTTTCAATTTAAGGTATCTAACTTTCAATTTGTAATCAAGTTAGGGACGTGAATTTCACAAATGACGAGTTGTCATCAAATTTCTTTTTTATAAGTAACATATCTATTTAATAAATTAATATTCTTCGATCAATTTTAAAAAATATTAAGTATAATAGGAGATATTAAAGTTGAAAGTGGTAATGAGTTTTTGTTAAATTCTTTCTTTTCACTCAATATTTTTTAAAATTGATCGAGGAATATTAATTTATTAAATAGATATGTTACTTATAAAAAAAAATTCGGTGATAACTCGTCATTTGTGAAATTCACGTCCATAACTTGATTACAAATTGAAATTTAGATATCTTAAATTAAAAAATTTAAAGTTATGTACCTTAAATAGAAATGATCGATAAGTATAGTCCTTCTATTGTATTTTTTCATTTTTTTTTATTTTCTTTTCTTAACAATGACTAGTAGGTATATATAAAATACAATTAACATAAATATCATATAATACTCCAAGAATATGATTGAAGAGAGAAGATTAGCTTAAATCAGAAATTAAATTACAAACAGATAACATCCTTATGTAACAGATAGACCTACCATAACAACAACATAAAGTCCCAAACCTTAAATTAATATTAGAAACATAATACAGTACTACTACTTCACAAACAAACAAAACACCAAATCACTATCAACAAGTCAACCCCGAAACATACTGCATAAACTCACTATCCAATTCCAATTCCGCCATTGTTTCCGGCGATAGCACCACCTCCAAATCCACACTCCCACCACCATCCTTCCCGGGGAACGCCGATATCTTCCCATCAAACTTATTCGCCCTCCCACTTCTCACCGCCACCGGTTTCCCCCACCCAAAATCATTATCAAACATCGGAAACCTCGGCGAGCTCCCCATCGTCAACATAGCTCCGTCCGGGTTACCCAACGGAAAACACTTCGGGTCCATTTCCCAATTATGCACAAAACGACGTACCATCGTGTCGTCATGAGATAAAACATTTTTATTCAATTGTTCCGCACACCATTTCAAATCATGCGATAAGACATCTCCAGCTGTCGCGTATGTCGGAATGCTTTGTATCGCGTTACCGAAATAAAACGGGTCAAGTTTCGGTTCAAGTCTGTGTCTACAATTAACCGCCATCCGAAACGTTGTCGTTTTACTATCTTCGAATTTTCTCGCACGTGTTACCGCACGCCATAACAACGCGCAAAGTGATTGAAAAGATGAGATTTCCGAAACGGGTTCGGGTTTTGTTACGACGGCGTTTCGTATCCAGTTACCAATTAACGCCGTTACGGTATCGTTATCTGGAATGGTGTCATTCCTCTGTTTCCTCATCAATTCAGCGGCGTTAGCGTTGATTTCTCCGTTCCCGTAACAACTTAATTTTTTCCTGTTGTTCGTCGTGTCTTTCAGTTTCAATATCGATGCTCTACTAAAACTGAACACGCGCTCACATAATGGCGCGTGTTCGTCGAATGTCACTTTCGGGCCACCTACGGGAACCTTCAACACGGCTGGGGAGATGAAAACCGAGTCACGTGCGAAGCACGGTTGTTTCTGTTTTAAATTCATACCTTTGTTGCATATTTCGGCAAACGTATTGATAAAATTCCATAACGAGGTTCCGTCCACAACCGCGTGATTCACGGAGAACCCGATAAAAACGCCGTCGTTTAGCTCGGTCACTTGAACCGCTAGAATCGGGTTAAAATGCCCGTCGTAGCTCACCATCTTATCAAACGCGAAAAACGTGTTGATGACATCGGGGGCATGGAGAGGTGTCAGGATGTCGTTTATGGTCACGTGTGTGGCATTCGCGTGCACGAATTGTGCACCGAAATCGTTACACGTGACGTAGACGTAGCCGTTGGAATCGGTTACGAGACGGCCGGCGAGTGGCGGGAATTGAGTGAGGGTGGTGGAGAGGGAGTGTTGGAGACGGTGTAGGAGGTCGGGGAAGGGAATTGGTGGTTGGAGGAAGAGGTTGCCTTTTTGGATGTAGTGGCAGGATAACATAGGAAGATCCGAAGTAGAGAGTTTAAGGTTTGGAAGGGTGGATTTGGTTGTGGGATAAACGGTTGTTTTTGAGATGATTTGAGTGAGAGGTGTCATTGTTGGTTCACAAGGCATGATGATTAGTTTGTTAGTGTTTGTTTGTTTGTTTGTTACGGGAGATCGAAATGAGTGTGAGTGATGAAATTGGGTGAAGGAAAGGGGGGTTTAAATAGGTGATGTGGGTTCATGAACGTGGATTAACAAAGTTGATTCTGGTTTGAGTTGACTTAAAATAGAATTAGAAGAAGCTCAAAAACTGAAATCCGACTGGCGGGCACGTGTCTGTCACAGGTTGTTATTATTTCTTTATCCAAGGAAATGAAATGACTTAGTGATTCAGTGTTCAGTTCAATTTTATTGAGAACACTGAACTTGAACGTTGAAGTAGAAAAGTACGGTAATGGTTAATCTTGAAGTCTAGTGTTCAGTTCAGTGTTCTTATGATTATTTTATTAAATTTCTTTTAAAAATATAATTTGAATAAAAACAAATTAATATACTAAAACAAAACATATTAATTAAAATACATTAAACAAAACAAAAAAATAAAAATTATAACATTATAATAAAAAGGTAATTTAATTAAATTAAAAAAAGTTAACAATATAACTCCCAACCCGTCTCCCCCACCCACCGCACATTTCTTTTTCTTCTTTCTGTTTTTCTTTCACCAAAATTTCAAGGAGAAAAAAAAAGCAAAACAAGAAAGGAAAAAAAAAGAAAAAAGAAAAAAAAAACAATAGCAAAACGTCGCACCATTCAACGTTTAAAACCCAACGCCAGCGGTGAACGGTGGGGATGAACGTAGGAGGGGAGTGGAGAATCTCGGAGTCCGGCGTTCATGGATGAGAACGGCGACGCCGTTCATGGTCACTCCGTATCCTCTTATTGTCACATGAAATGAAATAGGTAGATTGGTTTTTATGATGAAAAGGTGAAGGACTACTGTTATGAATATGATTAATGTGAAAATGACAAGTCATTGGAATTCATTGTATTGAGAACATAAAAGATGTTAATATTACATTTGTGTATACTATATAAGGTGAATCATAGTGTTTTGATTACGAAAATTAACGGTTGATATTGACAGATCTTCTACTCTTTTGTTTTTTAAAACGTGCCAACATAATTTTAGCTCTGAAGTTATGCTAGTCCTACATAATTCAACAGGAATTGATAATAACAATTTTCAAGGCTATCAATAAAATATACAGAGTATATCAATAAAATTTTCTGTTATTTGTGATATATTAAATGAATTCTTCAATTAAAGGGAAAACCCTTTAATTTTAATAAATGTATTTAGAATATTTTATCGATAACTTAAATAATGTCATTGTCATTTTTCTAATATCATCATTTTTCTAATTTACTATCCTGGTCGATTCTAATCATCAAATCAAATTTAGGTTTAGTTGTTATATATGCAATCAAATCTATATGCACATATCTTCTTTGAATATAACAAGAAATTAAAATTTTTGAAAGCCAACAAATTTCTTGATGAAATACAAGATTTGTTGTTTGGGAATTTCGTTTAGAAAAGTCAAACACTTGATTTGGTTTGACGAATTTTGGGTAAAGACCTTTTTGTGATCCAATGTTACACAAGTACAAAGAGCTCAACTATAAAAAAAAATGGGCACTAAAATAATTGCTGACGAGGAAGGCAAGCGGCAAGAAAGTGCGGCAGCTCAACGACGGCACGCACACCCAAATATGATCCGGAGCGCCGGAATCAAAAGCTTCCTCTGTTAAACGGTCAAATAGGGATTCTTGAGGTGGACCCCATTCATATTTCTACTTTTAGAAATTATTTTAATTTTTAAATAAAAACCATTATGTCACTTTAAAAGCCGTTTTAGATATTTTTATGTGACATATCCGGATTGCTTATTTTTTATTTCTTAAAAAACGCCGTTAAAGAGGTTATGTGTATACTTTTCTTGAGGAGTCAAATTAAAAAAATAAACCGGTATCCTAATCAGAAGACACGTATTCTTCTTGGTTTAAAAGAGTGGCACTTGCTAAATTCGCATCATGTTTACCTGTCTTAAGGGTGAAGATTTATTTGACGTGCGTGCGTTGATATGATATTTGCATAAATAGAAAAATGATATAGTTGTTAGTCGAAAGTAACAAAAGGTAATAAAAAAGGTAATCGTGTGTCTATACTTTTATTCTATATAAGGTCAAAAATAATATATGATCATGTTCAAATTTTGTATTATAATAAATCACTTAAAATTTAAACCCTAAAGTAAAAAATGAACGAATAATTGCATACTCAAAGCTTTAAACATCTATCACAATACTTATAAACATGCATGTTCACATTGATAAGTTATGGAAAGGATCTTTGGTTTATGCATTTTTATAGATATGAAAATCATCTAAGTTACATGTTATAAAATACCCCCGGATGTTTGAAATACAAGTTTTTATATGTATATAATATAGTTTATAAATACTCTATATGATGATTACATGTAATGCTGGCAAATTCTACCCATTTGCTTCACATCTGAGCAATTCTGGGTAATGACATAAAATTTGAGTTCTTATGGACTGGGAAAATTTTGGGAACGGACTTAATTGGGTAAAACTCAAATCATGAATTGGTCTAAATGGGTGGCCACCATGTTATATTTTTTATATTATATAGTTAAAAATGTTAACTTACTTTGGAAAATATATATATTTTAGTGAATTAGAACATTTTTTATTAAATTTTCAAATAGTCCGTTATGACCCGAGTCCGTTTAGACCCACACCCGATTAGACCCAAGCCCATTTATACTCGTGCCCGTTTTGACCCATAGCCCATACCCGTTCAACCCGCCCATTTTACCGGCTATAATTAAATGTACTTTAGTTTTTAGCTAGGCATAATATTTTTATAAAGAGATAGGCTGATAATGAAGTGAGTATTAATTAATCAAATAAATGAGATTTGGAAGATATGTTTTGGGTCGAAATTAGTTCGGATCTGGATCTTTCTTGGACCACTCATTGCCCCGTGTCCTGTCACCCCGTTTTGAAACCTCCAAATCCGACCCTTTTTCCCATGAACTTCAAACAATAACACACGTGTATTTATATTAATTAAGTATTTAAGTGATTAAATGCCCCCAAGTAATGGTTTGTTATTTTTGTACAATTGGCATATGTTTTAGTATGTCTTTTCACGATACAATAATACTAAAAGGGTTTGTCTAACGTGTGCCCTTAAGGCATATGTTAAGACATGAATATTCTTCTCGAAAAATGAAAAATGCATTTTTCAAGAAGAATCTTGATACCTTTTTCATTTTTCGAAAAAAATATTTTCAACTTTTTTAATTTTCAAGAAAAATATTTACCCCTTAACATGTGCCCTTAAGGCACAAGTTAGAAATTCCCATACTAAAATCACACAAATTTTACAAAGAAACTTTCACAAAATGAGGTGGCTCATAAATACCATCAATTTCATAATTTTCTTTTTTATCTTGCATATTTCTTTCTCTTCATTCGATTGATCCAACTTATTATGCGAGCATAATTTTGTAAACATTTTGTGATTCAAGCATTTCTCTTTACGATAACAAGAAGTTATTACACATAGTATATGGTATCTAAGTATAAATTCTAAGCAAACCTTATTATAATTACACTGAAGTTTATTCTAAATACAAATGAATTATTACCTTTTAGTTTACGAAAATTTAGTGTGGTTGATTATTGGACTTACGTCAATCTAAAGAAAAATGTTTATTTTAATGTAAAGCGGAGGACATAAAATGAAAAGTAAAAAATACTCTTATTTTATCTCGAGTATTTCATTTCTGTATCTCCTTTTATGATTATATCATGATAATTTATTAAAAATCTCATGATAACTTACTAATTCTCCAGTATAATGGATAATAGCGGTTTGTGTCCATTTATCAGCTATTAAAATATGTTTGCAGTTTGTTGCTTTACATATAATTTATATAACTATAAATTTATTCTATCATAATATAATAATTATTTAATTGATAACCAATCAACTGTATATAACTAATGTAATCAGACAAGTGGCACTTACAAATTACTTTCTATATAAATTACTTCTGGGCGCATGCCACGGAATTCGAAAGAATTTTTTTTTTTAAATAGCAGATGATAATAATTAAACTTTTTTTTAGCAGATGACAATAATTGTATTAAACAATAAAATTTATTCATTCATTGTGGTAAACTATAGATACATTTTGATATAACTTTTAAATCGTAGATGTATAAGTAAAATACTACAAACGCTATTTACAATGCTTACAGAAAAGTAGTTGATGAACATGTCACTTAAATTACATTTTATATTAAGTGGTCTTTTTGATATGATGACGATATATTCTAACTAAAAGATAATACAGTGCTCGTTCAATGTTTTATAAATTTTTATGATGACCATACATTATATTGGAATAACAAATGAAAAAAAAAAGTATCGATGCTTAATGTGACACCACTGTGAAGAAGAAAGCAAATATGATGCATATATACATGAATGTAGATCGATTTGATTTGACGATTTCCAAATTGACCATATCATGTTCGATTTTTTTCGTCCTGACAATTGGTTGCAATTAGTATTTTAATACTTTAAAGATAGGAAATGAGAAACTTTAAAGATCTCGAAAAGACATAAAAAGATTACGTGATAGCAAAACATATGGTATCATTGAATGTAGCATAAAACCACAATTCATCAACCACGAATCATGACAAGTTTGCAGATTAGCTAGTATAATGACTCAGCGATGGTAATACATATACTCGTTTGACTTCTCTGAAGTGTTGAATGAATGAAGTTTAAGGATATACAGTGACTTAGGGGGGTGTTTGGAATTTGGATGGGCTTATGTTTTTTTATCTTATTCGTTATCTAAAACTCATAAATATGAATTTTTTGACTTTTTAGTTTATTCACCTTTTAAATGTTTAAAAGCTCTCTCAGTAAAGCTCATTCAAACATCTTCAAAATAGCTTTTTAGTTGAGCTATATCAATTAACTGAAAACCTTCCTAAAAAAGCTAAGCCAAACACCCCTTAGTTGTTAATCTATGTCTAATAGAATAGTTGAACTTACATAATTTCTGTGATTTTTTTATTATCAATTGTTGAGTTATAAATTTGTTTTTAAAATCTAGTTTTTTACAAAAGGAAAAGTAAAATGTATTGCACATTAGTATATAATATATAATACTTGAAAACATCAAACAAAATTAATCTACTCAAACATTTGCTCAAGGTTAAAACACGAAGCGTTTTTCCATGGGATATAATTTAAGTAGCAGTATGCTACTCGAAATAATTATTTAATTGTTGGTAAAATATTATGTGTAGCAAACTATATGGCTACTTTAATTTGTACAGTTAATTATAGATGAGTCATTTGTATATCTAATTGAGGATTAAAAATGAAAATAGAGAAACTTTTTTTGATTGATAATTGGCAACATCACAAAGAATTTATGTTGTTAATGACGTAGATGCATGTTACGCCCTTAATGACAGCTCTTTGGGCTGTCAATAACGTGTATAAATTAGTTGTACTTTATGTGTTATTTATGAGAGTCAACTAAAATTTAGGGAATCAAAGAGTTAATTATGGTATAGGTATAAGTATTAATGAGTGTTCTGAATTCTTATTGACAATCCTTAACATTGTCGTTATCATTATCCAATTTTATATTACATTGGCAATCTCAATGTTTTGAATAATATTTAGAAATGAAATAAAATATAGAGAGTAAATCTCTTGTATAGATACAAAAAATGAGATATAATCTATCTATAATTAATCTATAATATGTTAAAATAAAATAGAGATTTTATGTGAAGCGTTTAGCGTTGTATGTTGGCTGTCATTCCATTAATATTGAGAAAAGTCGGTTTAGTATGCTCTGTAATCTTATTATTAACATAAAAAGGTCGGTTTATTTTGGCTTAATATTTAATCAACTGATAACCGCCTTTTTCTGATTTGTCGGCGCCCATGCACATAAACAGCTACGGTTGACTAAATTATTTATATCACTTGCTTAGTTGTTCTCATTAACTCAACTCCATATCGTCTTTTATTTCTCATATGCAAACAATATTCTTAAAGATAGAATTTTGTCATTATATTTTATATTAGTTTGTTTCAATTAATAACGCATTGTATGTTCCAATATATCATCAAATAATACGAATTGTCACATTATTATTATATATAGAGAGAGAGGTGGGTTAAAATAAGAAGACTAATTTTCGTGAGAACGTGAGAAACACTTCAAAACTACTTTTTAATTATTCGAAACACTTTTTCCTGTAAAACTTTTTCAATGATTACTATTAAAATAACTTTTGGAAGCTATGATATAAATATAAATAAAAAATATTAACTTTTTTTCTAACTTATTTTACAGTCGTTACTGTTGTGATTATTGAAGATAATCACAAAATATAACATGATAATCACATGTGATTATTCTATAATATAATGTGATTATCATGTGTTCGAGATAATCACAAAATATGGCATGATAATCACATATTATTCATGTGATTATCAAGTTATAAAATGTGATTATTATGAATAAAAATTTTAATTAAAAATAACTAAAAAAATAATAAAACGTCGAAATTTTTTTTATTTGAAAAATAACTTCTAAAAGTTATTTAATAAAGAAACTACAAATAAAAGTTTATAAAATAACGTGTTTTGAATAGGTAAAAATTGATTTTAAAGTGTTTCTCACCTTTTCACGAAAATTAGTCTTCTCATTTGAACCTGAGACTATATATATATATATATATATATATATATATATATATATATTAATTATACTTATTATAATAACATTTAAAATTTTCTATATTACATTTTATATATAACAATTTTTACCTACATAAAATATATATTTTATAATCTATATCTTAACCTTAATTAATAATTATTAAAACTATTATTTATCAATTATACTTATTATAATAGCTTTTTGAATTCCTATATTATATTTAATGTATAACAATTTTTACCTTCATACAAAAAGATTTATTTTCTAACCATATCGTATACATTGTAATTAACAAATATTATTATCATCAACTATCATGTTTTAAGAAAAATAGCTTTAATAAAGATATTTTAAAATTGATTACTTTCTGTACATTTTGGTATATATCACTATTAAATTTCAATAATAAATTTTAAACTTTAAACAATATTAAGATACAGTTGAAAACCTTAAAAATATATGATTAGTTTTTACTTTTTAAATTACCATGCATTGCATAGACTCAACAAATGTTATAAAAATTCAACATAATAAATTACAAATTAATTTATTTGTATTATGTATACCAACTTAAATATAATAACATACAAAGTAATTTAATGGTAATATATAAATGGTTGTACATCGCACGGGTTCAATGTTTAATTTTTATATATAAAATAAAGTCTTTTAACTACCTATGCGTATTATTTTAGTTAACGACTAATTATTTTTAAATTACAAACTCTTGAACATTGTTTGCAACTAAATTTGGTTTATAACTTTATGTTGAAATTTAAAGGAATGATATATATGAAAAATATTGAAGTAATTAATTGTGCTATTGATAACATTAATTATATGTCCATTTATATATTCGGCTACTTATAAATTACTATATAACGGTACTTTTCAAACAACCGTGCATCGCACGGGCTCAATGCCTAGTATATATATAGATAAGAAAATGATAACGACAGACTGTCAATAAAAATTTAGAATATGCATTAATACTTGTACCCATACGATAATAAAACATATGACCCCCTGAATTTTAGTTGACCTAACATAAATATCCTTTGAGTACAACCAATTAATACACGTTATTGACAACCCAAAAGGGTTGTCATTAACAATACCCATATATATGCATGATACAACAAACCATAACTAAATGATACACCTATAAGTTTTATATATAATATACACAACATGAGTGTTGCGATTATGTAATAAATATATTTAAGGTAAATAATTAAAACAAATTAAATGTTAGCTTAGTTGGGCAACAAATAATTAAAACTAGTTAAATGTTAGCTTAGTTGGGTAACAAGTTATTCATGCATGAGGTTAAGAGGTCAAATCTTTTAACTAGTAATTTTAATTTGTATTCTATTAGTTTAAAACTAACTTGAAGTTGTCCCACATAGGTCACAAAACAAACCCACTTGAGAATCAACTTCTATATAACGCCAACCAATTCTCTACTTCAACTTACTATCCAATTTAATGGGGGTTAAAATTTATATATAATTTGCTTAAAACTAACTTGAAATTGTCTCATATAGGCCACAAAACAAACTCACATGAGAATCAACTCTTATATAATGCCGATCAAATCCTTACTCCAACTTACTATCCAATTTAATGGGGGTAAAAGCTTTTTAAGTTTAGGAATTATTATTATTTTTTTTAAAAGAACCCTTGAACCGGTTCAACATGCCAACATGGTTCGGCCGACCGGTCCAAGCTGCCTATTGACTAGTTAAAATTTGTAAAAAATGGTTCATTTTCAACCGGAATTCTTAAAGAATGTCGTTCAATCAGTCGAACCAGTTCTTAAAATATTGAATAATACATCATATATAAAAAGAATGTTTCATTGAATTAATGCAAACCTATAGTTTATTAATTATAATTTTAATTAAATAAAGAAACTTTAACTTCAATAAATGCATAATTATTTTTAGTAATAGTTATAAGGGTTGAAATTATCATTTCATAAAATAAATTTATTCAAATAACATAACTAAAAATAAAAGGCAATTTATAGATTGGAGACCATAATTTGGACGGTTAATTATTTTATGTTGGGACTATTTGCATGTTACTTGCATGCTTGTTACTATTTATAACTTGTAAGTATGCACATTACCTCTCAAAGTGACAATTTTATGAACCATTGCTCTTGCTCCAATCTTCAGTTTTACATAGAGAATTTGAAAGGTATGTTTACCCTGTTTTTACCACTTACCCATCCATTTCAATCAGTTTCATTGTTTTTTTTTTTTAGTTTTTAACGTGAACAAATCTTGCGCATTTCCACATCAAATGTTCAATTTCGTAGTTGGGTATGAGACCACACCTAAGTTAAGGTGATGTAATTATAAGTCGGGTTTCTTACTCAACTACTAAAAGCTAACCATTCCAAAACCATATGATCTTGTTTACGTACCCCACACTAGTTTACGTACCCCACTGTCACTATTTAGCCCTGCCGACCTATGCCTTTTTCCATTGCACTTTGTTTGTATTTTTTAGTTAATAATGATTTAATTATCAAACTCTAAACTTGTTTTTAATCGTTCTACTTACTTTTCCATGTTATAATCACTTAACTTTAGATCTACTTCGCTATCTAACATGTTGAACTCTTATTCATGAAAGTTAGATATCGTGTCAACGACAATCAACAACGCATTCATTCTTAATTTGTTTTCTAATAGAAGTTAGAAGATTTTTCTTTCTTCGAACCTGTGATCGATTAGTCTATTTAATTTACAACCTGAGTGAGCATGTATAGCGATTTCGATTGTAACTTCTGATTTACTTACACTTACCTTGTCAGTTTAATTGGGTGACTAGTAATGTGCGTTAGAAACTTAGAATTGAGAAAGACGTTGTTTAATTTTGTATACAAAGAATTAATGATGTTATCAAAAATTTAATTAGTCAATTAAATTCTTGTATTCTATCCGATTATTTATAATCAAACAATCATTTTATTTACTATTAATAAAAAGTAGTACCTTTGTTAATTTTTTATAACCGTTCAAAATTTGTATAATGATACAAATGGGTAGAATTTCAATGAGAACACAATAAAAATAAGAACGCTAAGAACACAAAAAAATGCACAACTAACAAACAGATTCATTAGATTCACACTAATTATGACTCATACATATCAAATATGTGTAGAAAAATAAATGCGAACTTTCAAAAATGCACAAATATAAATAAATATGATTGATGCACAACTATAGAGATAATCGTGCAACAATTGTTTTTTTTTGTGCATTTTTATAAGTGTATATTCGTTTTTCTTTGCATATTTAAGATGTACGAATGTTAATCTAACTATATTATCAAGAGTAATTGTGCATTTGAAGAGTTCTTAGTTGTTCTTATTTTTAAGGTGTTCTCATTTGATCCAAACTCTAATACAAATAATATGTATGTATATACGAGTTAAAAAACTAGTAATAATTTATGTGAAACGAGGCGAATTGCATATTTTGCTTGACGTATGTATCTATATGATAATCTGTTGATTGTGTAACAATTATTTCTATAGAAAGTAACTTTACATTTTCAAAATACAGTTTGAAACACGTATTCCCAAAAATCGATGGACCTTATCAAAACAAATATTGCTTAAGTCACTTGATATAATATATAACTCAAAATAATGTCATCTATCTGTTTTGAATTGGTGACTCTCATGTCTTTATCAATACTCATGTATATATATATTTCAATGTAAATTGTAGGTTGTTATATTGGCCGGTCACAATGAATAATAGTATATGGTAGATAAACTTATTAAAATTATCAAAAAGTGTATTATATGTAATTTAATTTATTAGTTTACATGTTAGATATTGATAAATAAAAAGGGAATAAAGGCACATTCATAGTATGTATAGCTAAAAACAGTTGATAAGTGTGCGTTTGGTTGCGTCATAGCAAAAATAGACTTGGTTCAATATGGAGTACTACTTAAGACAAAACAAGTCAACTTCCAAGTTTTGTTTTTTTAATTAATAGTTATATTATTACAAAAGATAAAACGTATATAATATTTAGTTTAGTTTAATTAGTGCTTTCTAAAGACAAGTGATGCAAATGGTATGAGTAATACGTTTGGAATATGTTCATGAAAAGACGAATTATTTCGATTTTATAATATTAACAATTTAAATTTAATAATGTAACATACATTAACTCTATTGAAAAAGACATTGTAACCTTAATTAGAGCACATGGTGTGGTGCACGGTGTTCTGGACAGTGTTCTGAATAATGTTGAAAGTGAGGATTTTGTGGTGTGGTGAAATTGAATTCACGGTGTTTTGGACAGTGTTCTCATCATAATTAAATTTTGTATTTTGATAAATGTGTTTATGGAGCAAAGCAATAAAAAAGGAATAAAAATGTAGGAAATCAACGTCCTAAACTAGGCGGTGTGTGAGGACACTGTCGAGAATTTTGTTGAGAACATTCTGAGAGTGTTGTAGAACAGTAACCACAATGTTCTCAAAGGAAAACGATGATGAAAATGCTTACACACCGTACACACCGTGTGCTCTTTACAGTCTTACATTAATCTTGTAGTCGTACAGTGTCACAAAAACATAATTTGACAAATTTGAATCGTTTATTTAACATGTTTGATAAGTGCTAAACGTGGTGAAAACGACAAAATAAGCTCATAAAAAATGACTTCAATTACATATATTTTAGGTGCCCTATATTTTATATTATATATCACTTGAATGATTATTTGTGTCATATTATACACCTAAATTACTTTTTAAGTCCTAATCTTTTGTTTATAATTAGCTTAACAGCAGTTGAGGATTCTTGGGTGTTGACATTCATTTGAACTAGGACCAACTAGTAAGCATATGATCACACAACCACCAGCCTAGATGCCTAATTAGTTGCTTAAACTCCATATGCTTATACAACACCTTAATTAACTATACTATCATGCATTAATGAAACAGACGTATCAACCTATTCCCATAGGGATTCTGACGTTTCAAAGGTCCTAGAGTCTCTGAATGATAAAAAGTTAATAGCTAATGTGAGACCCTAAATTAAAGACTAGAGAAGCAGCTTTTATCATTCAAAAAGTTATAATCGTTAAAATGACGCCTTATAATTTCATCAAACTAAACTAATGTGTCAATTAAGTTTTTCTCTCTGATTATATATGACATGTAGGGTAAATTTTGCATGGCCAAATTATTTCAACACAACACAAATATATATGGTTATTTTTTTATTAATAAACACTCAAATTATTTACCTTAATGTATACATAGAAACACATATTTTGGAGGATTCAGTCGAACACCTCATCCATCCTCAAAGACAACCGTATTCCAACTTAACTGTAAATCTATATGTAAGTAGTTCATATATCAGGTTATATGCTCAGGTCAGATCGTTGAACTTTGGTTGTATTAATAGAAACAAGTCAACAACAAAAAACTTGCACATAATTTTGATGATAATTTATATTGCACAATTATGTGAGATCTCAACATATAATTCTGTATAAAACTGTTTAATGAGAGGTGAAGATGAAAACATTGAAGTTAAAGCCGACCCACCAATTAATGGGTTCGAGCGTGGCTTGACCTTAGTGGCTCACAGCCTCAACCCACCACTATACAGGTCCATGTCTTTTGACTTTTTTTTAGCCCACATAATTCATTGTAATATCAATCATATGGCTAGACACGTTTTGTATTGTAAGTTGTAACCCTTAATATATCATATCATTACCAGTAGTTGGTTATAATTAAATTCATCCAATCTAGTAGTATAAAAATATCTATAAAGTTATATTAGGTATATAAAAAGCTTATGCTACTCATATATACTTCTTTTCTAGAAGTAATTTTTGCATCATTATCTTCTTATCCGTACACTGTTAAATGTTTTATAATAAAACTATAATATAGAATATATCATAAAGTAATACAATCGTCTGATATGTCAAAACTAATATATATGGTTTTTGCCATTGGTGATGTCACAAAATGAAAGTGTAAACACTTAATTTATGGCAATATGTCACCTTAATATGTGTTCGTCTATAGTAACTTGTAAACGATTGTTCAAATGGAAAAGTTGCTCACAAAATTAAATTTTCATGCTAACATGTTAAGAGCATACGGTATGGAACAAAATTTACAACGTTACCAACAATTTTCGTGTCCTGGAACATTGTCAATAGTGTTTTCCATACTCCAACGGTGTTCATGACATGTTTTCGAATGGCGTCTAGCATGCAACGCTGATTTCTTTTTTATTTTTTTCCTTTATCACACACATACACTTAATTGAAAAAAACAATGATTTATATTGAGAATACTGCTCATAACACTGTCATCCACACCACACTTTTTAAGCAACAAAGTTAAATTACGCACATCGTAAAAAACAATGTTACTATACCTAGTGCTCTAACATGAAGAGATGTCATGTTATATTGCTATGTGCCTATGTAAGGTTTTTTCTACTTAATCTTAGTTTTACATCTTATTAGTCAATGCTATAAACTATAAATCGATCAAACTAGTTAACATTTACCTTTCTGGTGTATATATGTTGCTCGGATTTGTTTTCAAATGTGTTATTATCGGTATTAGATGCGAATGCACCACATTAGAAAAAATGCATTGTCATACACTAAAAACATACAAGATACATTGTTTTGTGATAACAATAAATTGACTATAATAGAAGATAAATGTGTGCTATCGCTCATATTGGACAAACTTGTATTCACATTGATATTGACTACTTAAATTAAATCCTATGTATTCAGCCATGTTACCTCTAATGTTAGATTCTTCACTTTTATAGTGTCAAGCACCTCACAACATATAAAATTAATGCTTAAAAATGGGTTGCTAGTTACATGCATGTGCGTTATTGAGTTTATTTAAATAAGATGAACCCTCATAAAATATATGGTTAAATTTGACGGATATAGACCATAGCAAAGAGGTTATATTAATATATGTAGTACTATAGCTATAGCATTATCAAAAATATAAACATAGGTTTGTAGTGGTGGTTAATAATTTGTATAAAAATGTCTAGATGCATTGGATTGGTAATAAAACTACATCTTTTATTTGCTTTCTTACATGTTATCTTAATTGAATAGGTACAAAGTATTCTTTAAAGTCTATCAATTTGCCCTAGTTATTGTGTAAAGTTGTGATATTATTATTATACATCAATATATAATGTGTCAAAATCAAAGCAACGCGTTGCTTTATGTAGTTGTCTAGCGTTTAATAAATGTAGTTTAACGTGTTAAATATAAATGTACATCCTTGACCCTTTGTCCAAACTAATAACGATATTAAGAAAATCTTGAAATCACTCGGTAATATTTTTTTAATATCCAACGGAGTTGGGATTTATTTGACCTTGTGTGAAAAGTGAGTTTTGGGAAAACAACAAAACTGGAACACCAAACAAGAGTGGTGTGTTATGTCTCTTTAATAACTACCATTTTCTACCAGATATATTTAAAACCATATTAGAAACTTTACTTTATTTTTATTTTCTTTTTCTTTTTCAAAACGTGTTATTTTTGTTACGTACAGATATCAGTTGTTTATGATATAAGTTGTTTAGGTACTTTACATATATATTATAGATATACTACTATTAAAAGCATTATTTTATGTAGATGATATATGAAAGCATACGTTTTTTTTCCTTTCTTAACATAAACAAAAAATTAATATGAGAAGATCAAACTAACACGATGTCTCCAGCGGCAAAACAACTTTTGGTGTCATAAGAAGGAAACAAATAAGTAAAAAACTTTGCAAGTGAGGCCTACTGGCCTAGCAAATTACAATTTATAAAGCCCAATAGGCCCAATTAACAAATTCGTTGACTAATCCCTGGAATTAATCCACTTATAAAACTTCACATAATGCCAACATACATTATCACCTATGTTGCCTGTTGCTGAGTTACTAATATAATATACCGCTAGGCTAAAGACATTTTGAAAAAAGTTTTAAATCAGAAACTTTTAATCATGAATCATAAGCAACTCCAGATTATAGGCTTTGTATCATAAGGACATTGATCTTATTCGGCACTTATCAATAATCAATCGAAATACTAGACAACTACACAAGTCATTAGTTTGACACAACTCAGACAAGTAGACTATACAGTATATAATACTGTCAGATTTTATATAAACAAACCACAAATGCATATCTACAAATCAACCTACTATAAGTAAGAAAATTACAGAACAGATTCATAAATCACTAATTGATTCTCATCTGTCACAACTTTTTGTAACTATAATCAATTAATATCAAAGCCAACACACGACATTTGTAAGTCCACCAACATAAAAAACTTTGATAGGACAACCATCAAGCAACAGAAAGTCGACATACTCACTCCGGTTACAAAATCTTTTCATCTACATACCTCACCCCTTCATCGATTGAAAGTCCAGCTAACCCCAACGCTAACTTAAACATATACTCTACATAAGTGCTTAATTGCCACAAGCATAAAGTAAATGTACAGCACAAGCAACGAGTTTAACAAAATATAGATAAATAAAAAGGTTGAAATTACTAGAGCCAGATGAGGTCAATATCAGCTACTGGGAAGGCTCGATGGATATTCAACAACTTCGAAGTAAAAATCAACGCTCCATCCTCACCACCACACATACAGTCAGAGTAGCCGCTAATAACCATATTCTTTAGCAGAGGAGAACGCATAAGTACATACTTGATCAAACATACTTCGTTCTCTGAACCTACGATGTAATTAAACTCCACTTCCTGAAGCTGCAGCTGACCCAGTTTGCGGCAGTCTACCTCTGAAGAACAACCTGCAGGAGGCTGGTCAGCATCCTCATATTCAGCCTACAACATTAGACAGTATTCAGACGCTCAATTGTATAACAATTTAAGATGATCAACAAGTCAATAAGGTAGATAATAAGCATTCCACTCACTGTAACTCTTAGGGTCTTCAAATTTGGGGAGCTATGAATCAATTCAACAGCACATGATAACATACTATCAATGCTTAAATTTACTCCGTTTAAGTGAAGAGTCTTGAGACATGGGAATGAGATCGGGCCCATCTTTACCACATCTGCTAAAACCTATATAAAAAAGTGGTACATAGAAAACCACTTTAATCAGTTAGAAAATTCATAACGCCTTGATATGATATTTTTTGACATAAGATTCAAATATCCAACTTAACCTTAACGTACCTTGCAGTTCTAAAATTCCAGATCAAGCTCTTGAAGTTTTGGGAAACACTTCATAAGTTGAAAGATACCTAAGACTGTGATTGTCACTATATTGTCAAGCTTACACAATGGCAAGGATAACACTTGGAGATTTTCAAGTTTCGCAATCTCAGTTTGTTTTATTTCATAGATGGGGTATATATAAATTTCCAGACTCTCTAGTAATGGACACCGAGTGAGCAATTCTCCACATGTGTAGCTTTCAAATGATACCCAATCCAAGCGTAAGCTCAATAGATTTGGAAACCCACGAAAAGTACGTGCGGGACAAACAGAACAGCTAAAAAGCCTCAAGTTTTTCAACTCTAGACAAGAGAAAAGATGGGAATGTAAGTCAACTTTGATGGCATTGTCATTTATTAGAGTGAACTCCTTAATTCCTTTTTTGGACAAGAACATAACCCAGTTACTAATATCCTCATGAAGGTTATCATCCAATATCAAGTCGTCATTATTTCCTATGTAGAGAAAAAACTTTGTTATAGCACCTTTAAGATGAAGAAGCAGCCTAGTTATAATCCTCCCGAAGTTATGAACGTGTTGTGTATCTTGTATATACGCGTAGTAATTCCTATCAAAAACTAGCTGGGTAAGCATAGTCCACTTAAACCTCCAGTCTCTAGACAATATAGCAGTCCTCACCGCATCTCGTATTGGCAAACAATGCAATATATCGGTTATCAGATGCTCTGGCAAGCTGCTAATTACATCATCTTCTGGCGGCAATTTGGATTCTTTAGATGTCCCATGAACCCCTTCCATTGTCCTAACAAGAAGACAATAACAATTACTACGTATATCAGTAATCACAAAAGTATAAATCGACGTAAATTTGACTTGGTACTTATAAACAAACTTTAAGTATTTAACCAATCACAACTTAACCATTGATTCAATATAGTATCTAGGAAACCCTAGTTAATAGAATCAACAAAGGCTACCGAAGCAAGAATTGTTAACACACATTTAGATCAAAAAGGACATTAATTTCATTTAAACTAATATAAAAATCAAAAAATCTTAATTAACACAAACTTGAGGGCTGTACTGCAAGTACGGGTTGTGAATGAATGACAATTTGATCTTTGCAATCCCAAACACCCCTTGGCCCCTGATATCTTACGACAAACAAACTTACAAAGTGTTAACGAAAACTTAACTAACAGGGGGTTTTGTTATCAGAGTAAACTATAATATAAAACAAAATTATCACATGAAATCACTTGCACAATTTACTGGAAAAGTAACAGTTTTATGCTCACTGCTGAAAGTCGCAGACGCTGGAACTTGACTCATACGCTTCCTTTTAACAGATACTTAAAAAATGAGGTTAGGGCTATAGGCAAAACAAATCAAGCTACATCATAAGAGTCTATCTATAAGCTTTGATTGTTAATTTGTGATATAAGTCTCTAGAAACTGCTACTCAAGTAATTTTTCTCTGCACTTGATAAGCCATATCATTATTCCATCGTGAACGACATAAAAAATTTATTTCATTCGGAAAAAAATCTCAAATGTCTTATGCAGGGGTGAATTCTCGCAGTGACACCGGACCGGCAAGAACCCAAATTCCTTAGAAGTTAGAACTTGTGGACTGTAAATCGGATCGGTTTACTTTGGTTTGGTACCGGTTCAGTTCTAATGATCACTAAATAAACATAATTTAGAATCGTTATGGATTATTTAACTGACAAACGTTCTCAAATCAACGACAATTTGCAAACCTAATTGCATAAGTTAATCAAAATATTGCAAAACAAACTTGAAAACACGATTCACATACATACTGAACATAGAAATCTAAAAAAATCTAAATACAATACTTACAGGTTTCAAATCGAGTTCGATCTTCCGTCAGTCTTTCATTGTTTGCTCGAATCCAACTGTAAGCTTTTATTTTGTATTTGAAATCGATCGTCAGTTTTCGCTTTTCAGTTTTGGCGCCATCCTTTCTTCGTTGTTTCCCATTTTATTTTTTCCTTCCAAGTTGGGCTTAAGTATTTGTTTCCTTTTAAATTGGGCCTGGGCCAGATAGATGGCTAGACTAACTTTATGTTAAGCACTTAAGCCAGAGAGTATGATTTATTGAAAAACTATTTATTTCTTCTTTTTTTAATAGATATAAATAAATAAAAAATTTCACCGTAGCGATAAAGATTTTGATTTATTTTATTGTGTCTTGTTACACTTGATCTTTTTAATCATTGTTTGGTATGTGTCAACTGAAATGTAATTGCAACTTTTAGCACGAATAGCATTTGTACATATTATTACTCAAGGTACGTGTGAGTCATACGAGTCATTAAACTAGCAATAGAATACATCAATACATTCGTAAACAGTAGTAGTACTATATAACACGTCTAACATTTGAAAAACATAGATATGCACATCTAAAAAATATTCAAGGATGGTTAAGCAAACGTTTGAAAATGCACTACTGATATACAAGTACTATACTAATCATATTTGATGATAAATAGACTTTTATTTAAATCTTTCATGCTGAAAATACGAAACTTTTCTGAAGATAACCAAATGAAAATCATATCTCCCAAAAAAAAACAATAAGTAATTAGTGACACTCATTTTAAATGTAAAGGGTAATTTGAAGGGCATCGACCCTATATCATATTTCAATTCTACGCATCTAACGCACTCATAAAGAACATTTACGCCGGACAAATTACATGTTCACAAATCACTCACATGTGCTGAGGGATTCGAACCCCTAATCGGTCTGCCACACATGTGGTGTGTGCGTTTGCGATGTCATTACCACTTGAGTTATGCTCAATTGATCTCATTTTGAATGTATGTTGGTATGTGTACATGTATGATTTAGTCCACTTTTATCATTTTGAACACTGATCAATCGACGTGTTATAAATCATGACCAGGAGTCCAAATATAGTCTTTGAAGTTCTGGATAAATATTAAGTTCTGAATAAATATCAAGTGCTGAAAATACGAAAGCGTGATTCATTCGGTTCTATTAAGTTCTGAATAAATATTAATTGTCTTGATATATAATGTCTATTCTTAATAAGTCATATGTAATTAAGTACCGTTTGTTTATATGTTGAAATTCCGAATAGTCAAAGAACAAAACATCTCTAAATAGCTTAATTTATACGTAGTAAAACATTATTAGTATTCAGCTATTCAGCTAAAAACAAACCTTTGTAAATCTCTCATGCCTTATGCAACAGATTACAGATCCGTACTCCAATTTTATCCAGACAGAATAAAGTTATTTAACAACCTCTAACTTTTAATCACCCAACCATAATTAGTTGATACTTTCGTCCAATTTGCAAGTATTCCAAAAATGCCCGTCCTTTCACAGTTCACACACATGTTCATGTGTTAGATCAAGAGTGGGGTCGATCACCTTAGCATAACAAGAAGGTAACCAAATGATCTATCCTGCGAGCCAAATTTGTAAAAGTTAAATGACTAGAAAAGCATGTCCTATTCCCCCACATGTGCCTCACTAATAAGTAATAAGTACACCAAAACAATGGTTGTCCATGATATGTGAGTTATGTTGTACGATTGCCGTTCTAAAAAAATAAGCATCATAAAACATTCATTGAGAATTTTAGATCCACTCTTTAGTCATTCACCATCACTTGCGGTTTCCACTTTGCTTCAAGGCTTGCTTCACAGATATTAAGTGAACTAGAATTAACGAAGAGGAACAACTTGACCATGAGGAGATGTATGAGTCTCTAACTCACTCGCCTCACGGGCTACCGCTTTCATTTCTAACGCCCAATAACAACCAAAGCAATGAAAGAAAAAGGGTAATGTTATCATCGTTTTTAATTAATGTGAGGCGAGAAGTTACAAGATAGCAACATCGTTAGCTTACTAATTGACACCAATTTAAGCAAACTATCGGTTCTTAAAACCCTCAAAAACACCTTGTCATCACCTGGAAACAAGCATGAAGGCTTCGTCTACAACTAAAAATACAAACTATGATACTAGGGCAAGTAAATGTATCCAATCTCCTATTACTCTTCTGCTATACGAGCCCTAAATAATCAATACTAAGCGATCAACCTACACCTACCTGAAACTTCATCTTCTCATACACAAATCAACATTCTAAACAATGAACTAAGATTCACCATCAAATCAGATTAAGCGCACAATCCACAAATACATATTTACAAATCAACCTACTTTCGATGAGAAGACAACAGAACACATTCATGAAACAACAAATCATATTTCACAACTTCTTATAACTTCAATTAATTCATATCAAAGCCAACGCATGATATACATATACACCAAACATAGAAACCTAAAAATTCACCTCATTAATTAGTTTGAGCATCAAGCAACAGAGCACCAATGTACTCATCTCAAACTTACTCGGGTTACTTAATCAATAATCGACTCGACGACGATATCCGCTGTAATCATCGAGTTCCCTCGCATTCAACTCACTCTCAGCTCTCTCCCCAATCTTTTCATCTTCATACCTCAATCCTTCATCAATTGAAAGTCCTCCTAATCCCCCAGCCACGGCTCCCACACCTAACCCTAACCCTGGCTTTCCTACTTTCTGCTTCTGATCAAACTGAGCATAATCAACAGGGGCGCTAGGTCCGCCGCTACCAGCGCCATAGCTCACCGGCCGATCAGTGTACGGCCGTGGAGTCTGTTGCGGCTGCGGCGGTGGTGGTGGCGGTTGAGAGTAGTATCCGCTCTGGTAATAACCGGAATACGGATCGGAATAGGATCCGTAATGGTACGGATGCTGAGGTGGTGGCGGAGGCGGTGGTGAGGGAGCCGGTGGAGCAGCCGGAGCCGGCGAAGGATTGTAAGGAGACGGTGGATACCTAGGGTAGGAAGTCGGAGGGGCATGATTGTAATAATAAGAAGGTTGAGGGGTGCTTTGGTAATCTGGTAAAGGACGTTCACGGAAGGCAAGTTTTAAACGGATCTTACCATTAATGCGACCAGATGGACGGCGGAGATCAAAGTTTCTGGTAACGGTGGGGTCATTAGGGTTATAAAGTTCTGGTAAATCATCAATTGGAAGACGTAGGGTTCCGACTAAGGGTTTGGGTGTATCCAACGGTTTAGAATGGAAGATTTCGAGGGTTAAAACAGCGGCGGATGGTGTGGTTGGGAAAGGGATGACGAACCGTTCGTTCCAAACGGGTTTTGTGGAATTTGAGTCGTCGGATTTAGTAGCGAGACGGCGTTCGGGGTCCAGCCAGAAGATGACGTAAGGGTTTAGATCGCCGTTTCTCCAATTGACGTTTTTGAGGTGTTTGGCGGAGATGATCGTGAGTTCGAGATCCAAGGGTTTGGGTGGAGGACGGTGGGAGGAGGAGGTGGTGGTTGACATGGCGGTGATCGGTGGTTGGTGGGTTTGGGGGAAGAGTGAAATCGGATAAGTTTGAAGGTGAATTATGATACAACTTTAGGAACAGTGGGTCTCTTCTGGATACTATAGTTTTCTACAAAAGTTTAGACCAACACTAACATATCTAAATTAATATTGTTAATATTTCTACCTTTAATTCTGATCAATCCATTGATATTTTGTATTAAATGTTTGTACCGTACATACATGTATACATGTTTCTGGTTGATATCTCAAAAAACATGATAGATATCATCACATCTAAATTAACCAAACAACTTATGTACCCTTATCACTTTTTTTTTACAAAATACTTGCAATAGTCAAACTCTAAAAAGTTGAATATGACTTCAAAATTGTTAAGTTATCTCGATAGCCTTTTGTAATCGTTAGTCAATTCAACCTTTATGATAGTTGATAATAAACTTAAAGTTTGTAAATAAGAATCATTTGATGATAATTAATAAACTTACAACAAATAGTATGTTTCAGTAAATTAAATTTAAACATATAATCTATTAAGTAAAAATTTAATTAAGTAAAAAAAATAATTTTAATAAATGTACAACTTGTTGACATCTCTTTCATCATCAATTTCAAGGTTGTCAAGATCGGGATCCTACGTAACATCGTTTTTACCTTTGCAAGATCGGGATCGGGATCGTAGTTCCTACCAAAATATGATTTTTTATACAAAGATATCTAAATTGTTGTAAAAAACTACTATTAGAGAAATTAATCTAACATTCAAACTTTTATATTATTGAAGTGATGCAATTTGTCAACATATATTTCTCGCGCGATAAACGTACTAAAACAAAAGATAGCGGCATAGTACAAGTGCACCAAAGTTTGAGAGCGCATTAAAATTGAATTTCTTAATCGTCGTTTTAGAGGTTCTGGACATTTTCTTAGGTTAATTTGATAATAAATGGGAAAATTGAATTTGGAAACAAATGTATGGTAAGTTTTGAGATAGGATTTGGACTACTTATGAGCCTTACAAGTCCAATTGTAAAAAAAAAATAAAAAAATAGCACATTTGTAGGATCGGATCGTTCAACGATCCTACGATCTTACGATCGATCCTACGATCCTACTCCAATTCTACCTCCTGACCGATCTTACTCCGATCCTGCACGTTGATTGTAAGATCGTACGATCATACGATCAGAATCGCGATCTTGACAACCTTTATCAATTCCCTTTTATAATCATCAATTGATTGATGCATCAGGTTGAATTGATTGGTGACTTCAACTTCTCATTAGACTGTTCCAAAACAACAAAGATAAGTAAAGTTAATTAATACGGAGTAAACAAATAGTTTTGTTACAAATCTACCTCTAAAGAATAAGTGAGGCATTGTTCAAATATTCCGAAACTTCAATTGGGAAGATATCTACTCATCTAACTATTTGGGCACAAATAGTACAAACGGGATGGAGGTTTTTCTTCATGTAGTATGTGTAACGAGTGTTTAGCTAATAAAAAGACGATATAAACAAGAAAAATATAGATTTGAAGTGAAATGTAGTGTAAAAATATTTGGTAGATTGCTCAAATTAGAAAACAAGAACATTAAATTTTCTCAGAAATAGCTAGAATCCGCTCATATGCCAAGTAATTTGCTCAAATTCGTTGACAAAAAAGGTCTAATCTTGACCATTTTATGAATATATTGAAAGATGTTGTCTATATATTGACATATAAGGTCTAATTTAACCATTATACTAATGGTAATAGTAATTCTTTCATATAAAAATAATAAGTACTGTAAAATATACACAAACTAGTAAGTTTCTTTTATAATCATGATAATCGTACAATCAAACATGTAATTAGAATTACTCGTTACAGATTTCTCGTCAGAAATCTACGAATGTTAACTATAAAAAATTTATTGTCAATAACTCAATACTAACGAGAGTCGTCATGGAGATAAGAACTAAAAGAGGATTAAAGGGAATATTCGAGGTGCCCAATTGCACAACGGGAGATATTAAAATCACCATTTATAGTTGAGTAAAATGTCAGCGATCATCGAAGAAAACACTTTAGCAACAACTACTTAAACTATATCAATGAAGAGAAGAGATATTAACTTGTTGAATAATCAACTGAGTTATTCGAGTTCCACCTATTCTAACCCAAAATCGAGTTTGAACAAAAATTACACTCGATTAATTTCACGCGTCAAACTTAAGAAAATAATTATTCGACTCAATTGTTCGAAAACTCGTTTAAATTAGAGTTGATCGAATTTAACGAGTCGAACGAGTATAATTTATATAAGAGTTATGCAAATTAAATTTTTGTAATGAAAGTAAATAATAGATATCAATCTAATACCTCAAGTATAAACAAAAAGTATGCAAATCGTCGACCTATTAGACTAGTCCATGGAGCTCGAGTTTATTATTAGTTCACGAAAGAGATGTCTCAATAAGTAAACGAGCATTACATTCGAGCCCGGACAATAACAAATTCTTCAAACTCGAGTTCAAATATGACTTTTAACATTCATTCAAGTTCAAGTCAAGTTCAAACCGAGTAATTAACAACTATTCAAGCTAGAATTTTCTAATACTCGACTTGATTTGGTTTGTAAACAACTCTATATCAATCAATTATCGATACTGGTATATAGTCTATCTATATATACCAAGTCTATAATCTTAATCTACATGGAGTAACAGAATAACAGAACGTATGTTAAGTGGCCAAGTTGAGCATTTTGAAAGTTGGGTGACTGAAGTGTAATTAAGTCAAACAAAATATATGTATTCAGAGAAAACCCGGTTCACGATACGAGTCTAAAAAAGTCGGACATCATTACTCAACAACTTCTTTTCCCTTTTCTCTCTCTAGATCATATTCCCCAAATCCTCAAACCATAACAGATTATATATACAGAGAGCGGGAGGGAGAGAGTGATGTCAGACGCCGTGATCAATGGACTCGCCGGCGCCGGTGGTGGAATCATCGCTCAGCTCATCACTTATCCTCTTCAAACCGTTAGTAAATTTAATTAATTCTGTTTGTGTGCTTTCAAGCTCGACTTATATGTTTAGATAATAGTATTTTAATCATATCACAGGTAAACACGCGTCAACAAACCGATAGAGATCCGAAACAAGAGAAGAAAAAAGCGGGGACTGTTGAACAGATGTATCAGGTAATTAGTCCTCTGAATTTAATTAATTATCTCATTTTTGTTAGTTCAGATTTTAAAATTATTATTGAGTTAAGTTGGGTGATTAAATAATACGAGTAATTATAATCCTAGGTCGTTCAGCAAGAAGGATGGGGTCGACTATACGGTGGCTTGACACCCTCATTGGTTGGAACCGCGTGTTCGCAGGTCAGTTTAAGTTTAGGGTTTCGGTTTAGGCAAAATTGGATCAAGTCTGTATGGATGTCAAGTGGGTCCCATGGTAGTGGAAAACGTGCCATCTTCTTAAATGTGATTTTGCATTGTATATTATTATTATTGAATATATGAATATTTGGTAGATAGAGTAGATTACTATAATTTATTTTTTATATCTTTTCTTGTCATCATATGAAGGCATGTTATATGAGTACATATTTTATTGGTTTGTTGGGTTATTACATTTGCAATTGCAAATAGATGTGATCACATAGATGCTTGCTTAGATGTCTAATGCTTCTGGAAGATAGCGGATCGATTGTCTGTTAGGATCACTTAGACTGTGGGGGATTCTTACAGTTTTACCTTGGTGCTTTTGCAATGTGTTAGTAAAGATTGAAGAAACTATTAGTGATAGAAGTTGCAACATTGTATTTAAGATATAGATTTATCCAAGTGTTTCACACTTCTACAGTTCTACTATACATATGTAGGATTTCTTTTACTAATCAAAATGAGTAAAACAGTTTCAGTTTCAGTTTTGCCAATAAAGGAAATGTTGCAGATTAACATAAGACGGATTGACATAAATGCAACTGCTCTGATACAGGAGTATATATTTCAAATAATTTTATATCCCAGTCAAATTAGTGGCAAAATAATGTGCTTGAAATTCCATAAAGGGATACATATATTTGATAATCTATGAAGTATATGTAGTGGAGTGAGTGTGACATCTGTAAAACAATGCATTGATATGTGGCAAATGAATACTTGCATTTGATTGTTGGTTCCTATTATCAGATTATCACAACTGTGACTACACCCGAGCAACATGCTAGATGTTATCCATTTTTCTTTTCCTTTCGTAAGAACCAATCACTACATAGCTTTTTTACCTCCATAATAATATTCTTCCTCTGGAGATACAAATTATTTAAAGTGAATTAAGAACCTTAGGGGGTGTTTGGGGGAGCTTATTTTGTTGCTTATTTGTTTATAGCTTATAATCAAATAAGCTCAAAAATCGTAGCTTATTTGAGCTTATAAAATCCCCTTCACAAGTAATCAAATAAGCTAACCAAATAAGCTTATCCAAACACTAAACCTCAAGCTTATTTTATCACAATAAGCAAATAAGCCAAGAAAATAAGCTCTCCCAAACACCCATTTAATGTTGTAAATACCTTTGATATGGCGTAGTGTAAGTCGAGAAAACAGTTCTAAAGAAATGACGGAGATAATTCATGGAGCATCATAATCTCATAAAATTTCCCATATAGGAAAAACTACGATAAAGGATCAAAGAGTTAAGAGAGAAAAAGGAGATATGGGTCTTGTAGGAAGTTAAAAAGTTGAGTTCTATACTGGGGATGTTCCACAATAACAGAAAAGCTTGAAGGCAGACTTCCAAGAGAGTAGGAAAGTGACATAAAAAGAAGAAGTGTTAGCAAGAGAAGCTAAAAACTGCTCCCATTGTACCTTCTCTGATAACATGATTAATCGGATAAATATCTTGCGATAAAGTCCTATAACTGCAAATGAAATATTAACAGGCTAAGATTTCTTGTAGGATGTTGATGAATAATGTACCGCAACAATTGAATCACATTTAATATATATGGTGATCATCAATAACTTTTGAAAGTTGCGTATTTTATAGGTCTTGTAATGTGATAGATTTTAATAAGATAGGGTGCTAATGAACTCTGTGACGATTGTGTTGTGAAAAGTTGCCAGTTATTGTTTCTGATCTTGGCCAGACTGCTAGACATCCCCAGATGATCTGCAGGCCTTGATCCTCTGCTTTTGCATTCAAAGTTCCCTAATTTCTGACAAGTGATTTTGATATTTTATGAGTCATGTTACATCTAGTTCCTGTTATAATTATCACTGTTTGCATATATAACTGTTGTAATGTTGTCGTTCTTAAATGCATTGTTGGTAGACTTAGTGAGTCTGGAGCTCATTGTCAATCTTGATATAAGAATAAAGACAACGTTAGGCGCCACATTTTCTGATTTTTGTCATCCTAATTCTATGCTACAGGGTGTTTACTATTATTTCTATCAAATATTCAGGAGCAAAGCTGAAGCTACTGCACTTAGACGTAAGAAGGAAGGAGCTGGAGATGGATCAGTTGGGATGCTTTCATCACTCATGGTGGCTGCTATGTCTGGGTACGTAGTTTGTTCGTACTTCTTTTAACAATATCATCATATTAACATCTTTAGTCATGTATATCTATCTTCTCTCCAACTATATGGTTTGTATCATCTCTACAACTCGTGAGGTGAATTTCTGCCAGTCTTATGATTTATGTGCTCTATTTGATTTTAAGCAAATGTCTTGACTTTTCTTCTAGGTGTGTGAATGTGCTGCTGACAAATCCTATATGGGTAGTAGTTACCCGTATGCAGGTGAGAATCCATATGCTTACTTGTCAACTCTGATAACTAAACCATGTGGAATATTAAGGTTTATATAGAGTAGTGCTTGGTGGACTTTCCTATTGGATTTGCTAGCCTTTGTTTCCCCAATATTGTATACTTCAATGGCCTCCATTATATCATATTCTGTTGTACATTTTGAATGTAAGTAAGTGATTTTCAACAATTATACACTTTTCCATAGCTTATGTTAGGACTAGTTGTGTGATTAGTGGAAGTAACTTGTTTGGATCTTTTAAATACCAAAAAAATCCTTTGCCGCTACTTTACGAAGTAAGCTATAGTTACTGATAGACATGTATAGTACATGTAGAATATTACCTTCATATATTTACCTTGAATTGGTAAATCAATTTAATTATTATTATTTGATATTAATTTAGTTGTTATAAGTCGGTTTCTAGCTGTGAAACTAATATTTGTGGAAAACTTGGACAAGAGAAGAAGGCTGCACATTTTGGTATTCCATCCTTAGCACACACCTACTTGGCTAGTGGAAAAGAAGGATGTATTACTTTACTGTTTTAAAAAGAAAATCATGCTTTCTGTATGAGTTTAAGCTACTTAATTTTTGCTTATGTATACAAGAGATCTACATATTTCCAATATTTACTACGTGCCAACGATCTAGCTTCTAATGCTACTATTTTTGCAGACACACACAAAGAAATCTCCATCCGACCACGTTAAACCTACCGGTCCAGAACACGCTATTGTTGGTGGAATAGAACCACCTCCCTTTGCAACTAGCCATGCGGTATGTGTTGGCAAAATCTTCACTTTGCCTTCACTTTGCCTATATATGAGATCATAATCTGTTGTTAAGTGTTAAAGTAATAGTGCTGTATCTTTCTTTATTACACTAAATTTAAAAATATATTATGGAATAAAGCCTTCCACTGTGGGTATATAAGTTGGTTCAAACAAGCTGCTATTAAATACCAATGTTTTTCAAGTTCAGACGATTTTTAGGTCTTGCGCATGGATCCTCCAGAAAACACTATTATTATGTTTTTTTGCTAGTTTACTTCACAAAAATGGTGAATTAGTTGTGTAACTTCAATTTCATAAACTACAGCAATTAACTGGCTGTGCTGACTTACAGTTAATTTGATTGATTACTCTGTCCTCGAGTTTTAAATCATATAGATTGTGTTCTGCAGATTCAAGAAGTCTTTGGTGAAGCTGGAATCTGGGGATTCTGGAAAGGCGTGTTCCCAACATTGGTTATGGTACGTGTCAATTAGCTTTAGTCCATGCTTGTAGGATTGTGGCTTCTTATGTCTATCGTATCTGCCAGGTCAGCAATCCTTCGATACAGTTTATGCTGTATGAGACCCTACTAAAGAAGTTGAAGCAGCGCCGTGCTTCCAGCAACAGTAACAAAGGTGTAACTGCTGTAGAGGCAAGTACCTGTTATCAAATTTACCGCAGAATTATTCTATAACAATATAATTCTTGGACTTATTGCCATTCAATAGAAGAATACTCTATAGGATATCTGATCGCTTCATATAATATTTCAGGTATTTTTGCTTGGGGCGTTAGCAAAACTCGGTGCTACCGTGGTAACTTACCCTCTGTTAGTTGTAAAGGTAAGTGCATTGACGTTCTATAAAAACTTATTGAATGAGCTTATTAATTGTCCAGCAAAATAAATATTACTTTTACTTGTCGCAATTTGCAGTCAAGACTTCAAGCAAAGCAAGCAATCGGGGTGGACAAAAAACATCAATATAAAGGTACGTGTATACATTCTTATACCAATATTAATAATATGATGATCTTCGTATTAAACCAGAGAAAAGCTACTTACCTTCAACCATATGGGATGCTGTTTTTTTCTAATTTCTACTATATGTTCTCTTCTCTTCCGAAAAAGTCCATGTTCACTGAAAGCGTCTTTTGCATTAGGCACGCTGGATGCAATCTTAAAGATGATACATTATGAAGGGCTTAATGGCTTCTACAGAGGAATGAGCACAAAGATAGTACAAAGCGTTCTTGCTGCAGCTGTTTTATTCATGGTAAAGGAAGAACTTGTGAATGGAGTTCGGTGGCTGCTAGTGAAGGACGCAACTAATGTTGTCAGATCGAAATCTACATAGATGCAGTAACACAAATCTCAAAATAATAGTCAATATATATATTTGAAAAATGGGTTTAGAAGCCGAAATCATACCCTTTATTAACGATCATTGTTATATTTGAATATGTGGTGTATTGTTTAGTGGATAAGCTACAAGAAATTGTAAGGTGTTGGTGTAATATGTATAAACTGGCATTATTGTTTATTGTGAGGTCAATCTTGTGGTAGCCCCATGTTTCTTATCCTTTGCGATTTTGTCCACTATACTTGATCTCCTGAAGACCTGAACCGTTATGAAACATATCCCCTGAACTATCATGAAACATATTCTGTTCTTATTAGTGATCACGTCGATACCAGTGTTAGGAAGCAGAATAAACTTATGAATGAATGCTTACCCCGAAACATAGATGGGAGTAATTTTCACATTTAGAATCTGAGCTCGAAATCTTGCAATAGGGTCCTAGATGTCTTATTTTCAAGACATTTCTTGTTTTATGTAAGAGTCATGTTACACTTACACAAACTTACATAATTTTGTTTACATAATTAGGTGGACCAATTAAATTATGAGAGATAATGAAGTGATAGAATGTACAAATTCATGTGATTGGTCCACATATTTTACCAACTCATTATGTATATATATTTGTGTAAGATTTATGTAAGTTCAGACTTTTCCTTTATGTAATAGAAATTTAGTGTAGCCTACATACAAGATTTGAACTTGTGCCATCATTGTTAACATGGGCATGTAATGACTTATGTAGATAGTTAGGGGCCAATAATATCCAAATATATACGGTCTATCAGTGGCGGATCTAAATCATAAATTCATGTATCTCTATCTCTACTCATTTATTAAGCATTTTAAGATTTTGGCTTAATTGACTTAGTAGAGGGATATTACCCCTCACTTTAAATTTAGACTCAATTTAAATTTCTTGTGGAACTAAATGTTTCTTTTGTGTAGTTTCTTTTTTAATTTTGTATGATTTTTTGTTGTTGTTAGTGTTGTTCATCATATATTATTATTATTTGTTTTGAGTTAAGCTGTATATCTTAAATCAATTTTCAAATGCTATTTCACTACGTTTTTTTAGGGGATTTCAAATACGTTCCCGCCGCATTGTGCGGGTTAACGGCTAATTTCATTAATACCTTGCTCAATAACTTGGTTGAGACAACAGACTAATAATTTAAAAGTAAACGGGTCGGATCGTTAATCTAAGCATAAAACAGAGATTTATAGATAATATTAAAAAGTGAAGATTGTTACAATTGTCCTTTATAAGGTTTCATACCTTGAAAATGAATCATACGTGAGCAAGTGACTCATTGCCAAGAGATACACTGAGCTGCATATACAATTTTGTTTTATATTTATTAATTTCAATGATTAAAAATTTAAAAGGAAAGGATGTGGGCTGCGAGGAATTTTTGGGTCAAATTAATCGTTTGATAATGGACTAGTAAAGTAGTAATGGATCAAACATATATATAGGTGGGTCATTTTATATTTGTAATATGATTCATTTAAAAAATATCTTATTTAAGGGTTTTTACTTTTTTTCCTATTAAGTGCTGTTTACATGTGATATCTGTCTGGATAAACATGTATGTTTATAACAAGTGATGTTTATGTAAATATAATTTTTGTTTTGACCAAAATAATGAACTTAAATGATATAAAGTTTGAATAAAAAATGGCGTGTTCAAATTCTATTGGAGATAAAATGTTGAAAACATGTATATTTATCATTAAGTGCCTCTTTTTGGTAAAGGCTTCATATTTCTTCCGATTTCAGAAACAGACATTCCTTTCAGATTAAGTGAAAAAGAAATAGCAATTTATCTGTCTGTATTAAGAGGTGTCTGGAAACAGATCATTAAGTGAAAAGTAAACAGCACCTTAAAATCTCATGTGGGTCACTTGACCAGTTGACCCATATAATATGGTTATGAGTCCGCCTCTGCAAGCCTGCAGTCTATTAACAGGTCAAATGGGTTGAAAGTTGCTAATATAAATTATAATCCGTAATATTATATAGACAACCCTTTTTACATAGCCTTGTTAAGAAGTTGCCTTGTCATCGTGATAACATGATAACTATATACATAAACAAAAAAAAGTTTTACGAATAAACTTGAGCTAAACTAGTGGTGTAGCCACATAGTAATTAGGAAGAGCCATGATCCACCCTCATTTCACCATAATAGTGTTATGGTATACATATTTATTCAGTTTGTCTTTTCTAAATGTATTTGACCCACCCAGTAAAACACAGTAAACTTTGCATCTCCAATAAATCTAATTGTTATTTAATTGCTCCCGAATCCACGAATCCACTAAATATGAAAAAGTTTCTTAATATTAAGTTTCTCAACATCCCTCAGGTGGAATCTAGATTGTGTAACGTTTTTGTTTTATTTCTAGATTTTTTTTGTATCTTTTGGTTCTAGCGTCTTGCTAGGACCTATTTTTAATTATATGTATTCTGCCGTTCAAAAAAAATCACATAAATAAAGTAATTGTATGTGTGTATTTGTTCGTTAAATATCTTAGTACAATAGTTTTTAAGTTTTGAATTTATTTTTAATATATTTATCTAGTTCAATCTTGAAATCTTTTTGTGTTATATTCTAATTTTTAGTTCATAAACAATTATAACTATCAAATCTTGCTTTTTTTGTTTAACTAAATGTAGTATATGTCTCCAATCTCGTGATAGATACGTATTTACGATTGATAATTTATGAAGATATCAATGAGATTTTGATTCAAACTGAATTTTGTTTCAAAATATATAATGTAACGGAACAATGCATGAAGCTTTACTTTGTATTATCAAAGTTTCTTTTCTGGACTTGTTGGTATTACCAAAAGTTTGGACAACCCACAGTTGAATTCCTAGTTCCACCACTGAGCTAAACTCGTCACTTTTTTAAGAATTAACTTGAGCTAACTTTAAGGACGTAGATAAAATTTAGCAGTTGTTACTTCTAACCCTAACATAAATTGACCATCACACAACTTTTCTGTTTCACACCAATTGGCCAATTTGTTGAAATAAAATTCAGCCCATCAATCAAAAAAGAAATAATTTACTGTTAACGAATCAAGTTTTAAACTTTTAATGGAGTTTAATATTTATAAAAAGTTGTTCTTTCTGAAGTGCACCAATGAAGAATATTTAGACATTGTTCATCAGTGTTGAAAAGTGAAAACGACTTATTGTTTTATGTATATCATCCTGACGTCCCCTTACTTTATTTGATGAATACATAATAACTTGACAATGACTAGTTATTTAAATTAATCCTATTAAAAAACAAAAAGGATTTACCTTAAAAACATACAACTTTTTCAAGGATAAGAGCATCTCCAATGTATACACTATATGTAACTTTTTGTACCAAAATAGTGCAAAAGTGTTAAAAACTTGCTCCAATGTATGCACTAAAAACTGCACTATTATAGTACAGTGGCAAATAATGTTTAATGCTGCACCGAATATATTGTTGCACTAATTTTTACACTAAACACTATTTACATTAAATAATAATATTTATAATGATTAAAGTATATCTATATGATGTATTAATTATAAATTTGCCATTAGTATTTTTAAAATTACCATATATAATGTTTGATATATTATATATCAAAGAAACTTCATACTTTTTTAAAAAAAATATTTATATTTTCAAAAAAAATTAAAATATAATCATCATTATAATATAATGATCGATATTACATCTCTTATTAATATTATTGAGTTGTGTATTTTAAATCAATAAAAAATGATTTAGTGTAACACATTAAAGCAACCTATTTTTAGTATAAGCATATTCTTTAAAGATTCTCTTTTTACACTAAAATAGTGTAATTTGATGCACTAAAATAGTGCATACATTAGAGATAAGCCTCAAAGGATCATATTTGTATTTTCTTTTCTTTCTTATTAGAAAGATCATTCTTATTAGTTAGAAAAAATCAATTTTTTGTTTCAAAAATCAAAACACTTGCTTCATATATCAAAGCACAACATCATTTGTTGTAAAACATGAATTTAATATGTTTCTGCTTCAATATCATTACTTTAAGCAAATAGTAGAATACTTAGTACACATTTCATATAACTACATCACCAATCATTAGGTAAATTAAACACAGAGATAAGCAAAAAGTGCCACCATCTATAAACATATTTTTGTAATAACTTAATTTTTAAATACTATATTATTGATAATATTAATTTGTACACCATCAAACGTATTTTATAGTGTTATATAATGCAACATTTTAAAAGATGTTTGCTGATGTATAATTAAAAATTGCTAATGTACATATTAACACATATAATATATCAATTTCTATATCAGAGTATCAAAGTTGTAATTTGTTATAAAACATACAAAAAAAGGTGTTGATAAATATAACACCAAATTTGTTTCAAACAATAAAGTTATACTTTTGTATACTTGTATAGTAAACTTTAACTATTATACAGTTTTTCATGTGATATAATTCTGTTGTTATATTTATCAATTCCCTACTAAAACTATCATCAAAATAGTTTAGCTGATCAATCAATATTTATTTGCAAAAGGAATCTAATAATATTATTTTCACTTGTATAGTTTCAACAAGTGATGTGATAAAATATTTACTTGCCATTTTAGCATTTTTTTAATGAGAAAATCACGGATTTGATCCATTGATTATACCTTTTTTAACAAAATAATCATTTGACCAACACTTTTTCACAAAATAATCCATTGACTGGCGTAAAAAATGGCGCCCCCGGCGCCCCACCTTATTTATTCCATTTTTAAACCTTAAAGTCAAAAAATTGATGGGCCCGACGCTAATGATGATGACGTGTGTGAGAGGGTGGGGCGCCGATGGTGACATGTGTGAGGGGGGTTGACGCCGATGGTGACATGTGTGAGAGGGTGGGGTGCCGATGTGACATCTGAGGGGCGCCGAACCCATCAAATTTTTTGACTTTAAAGTTTAAAAATGGAATAAATAAGGTGAGACGCCGGGGGCGTCATTTTTGGCGTCAGTCAATGGATTATTTTGTGAAAAGTGTTGGTGAAAGGATTATTTTGTTAAAAAGGGTATAGTCAATGGATCAAATCCGTGATTTTCTTTTTTTAATGACCCTTTAAAAAAACCAAATAGTCGGCTGATGATGTGTCACATCTCCGCCCACAGTCACACCGCTACATGGACCCGCTTTTGCTGATCTGGTACACCGTCAGCATGGTCCCACACGGACTCCATCTCTCCATTTAATTACAACTCAATATTTCCTTTTAAGTCCGTATCCTCATAACACCTACATTTTACACCCCTCCTCTATAAATATCTTTCCACATCCACCCTTATCTCTCCTGTTTTGCTTCTCTACCAGATATTATTATATACAAAAAATATAGCAGTATACATATATATCATATACCCATACCCAATCACATCATCCAATTAGATCTCTCAAATTCTAGGGTTTCTAATTACCGATTACCTCAATTCGTTACAAAGTTATTAACTAAATTCCTAATAATCGATTCCATATAACTAAAATCAATTTCAATATGAACAATCATGAGAAACAAAAATCGATTGATGATCGGGACATCGATGATCAACAGATACCATCTGATGATTCATCTTCTACGGTTTCAAATTCTGGAGATTCATCGATAACGCGTAACGGTAACGGTAACGGACTTGCGGCTCGTTTGACCGATTTGTTTGTTGGTGATGGAGATAATGATGATGATTTGTTGATTCAACGGAGTGCTCAAGGAACGGTTATGCAGTGGTTACAAGCGCTTGATATGCAGGTTATGGGAGCTTGTCGTGCTGATGAGAGGTTGAAACCCTTGCTTAAACTTAATGTATCTAGCGGTGTGGCTGAGGATCGATTACTGTCGCATCTCAGTCAGGTATCCCTATTAAATTGTAACTAGTGATGTGTGTGTGTGTGTATATATATATATATTATCTTTATAATTTAGTTGTGTGTATAGATGAGTATTAGATGATATATGATAGAAGTTATAGCTGTGTAGTAGGTGTTACATTGTTTGAATAAATTAAAGATAGATTAATGATGATAGTTAGTGATGTTGATATATATAATACTACGATATGCTGATGTTTATACCTAATTTGTTTTGCTTACAGCACTTTGAGCCATCAGAAGTTGGTTTGCTTGCAAGGTGTTTGTGTGTTCCACTTTTGTCAGTTCGTGTTGGGAAGATCGAAAAGCAAGGAACTCTTCTAATCCCTAACTGTGCAAGGTAGTTGCCCATTAGAATTACTCTGGAACTCTATATAGATGCATTAGGACTCAAATATTACATCTCACGAATTATATTTGATTGATTCATAAAGTCGATTCTACTTGACATGTTATAAGTCGATTGATATATTTAAGAGTATAACCCTTACGCATTTGGTGTCAGTTGTTGATTGAAATAATCTAGCAGAAGCTAGTTTTTCTAACATGTTGCAGAGTTTGTGTCAGTAATGCTAGGGGTTAATTTCATCTGGCTTTGCATCCCCCTTCCCAGGTTACTATATATATATATATATATATATATATATATATATATATATATATATATATATATATATAAAAGATCACTCTCTGTACTTCTTAGGACGTGAGGACAATTGCTACTTGTTAGTAGTGAAGAGTTTGTAAGTGTTTATGCAGAGGTTATTAGAATTTTATGACTTATCATGTACTTGGTCCACTTAATGTGGATTAGGTATCTTGGTAAGACATTTAGTGGATTAAGTTTTCTAGTTTGTGCCATTTTTGAAGTCTGGAGTCTGGACTGTACTGCATGCCATATGTCAGGCAAACAGTTATAGATGTATAATGTCCTGTAGTCCTAGGTTGTCTTGTAAACTTGATTTAAAATTTTATAAAAATTGTGTTAGCAAGTCAATGATATCAATTCCAATAGATTACAGCAATAACATCACAATTGATTCGGTTTGGCTGCTGACATTTACTGAAAAAACTTTATGCCCAAATCTTGTTACGTGTTATTGTCTGCGCAACTAGTTTTGCTCCTCTGTGGTAACTACTTGTACTTTATTCATGTGACCTCGTAAAATTGTTGGCTAATGATGGACTGGCATAGTCTAATGATGTGGTTATTATTTCTACCATCTTTAATGTGGGAGTCTAGGACATATATGAAATTTCTGGTAGCTAAGATTCTTGATGTAAAATATGAGTACCTTGTACATGAATTGCAGAAAATATGTACATCCTAACCACCTCATGAATGATAATTGCGCCTGGGGTACCATTTTCTTGCGTTCTAAACAACTGCTTCTTGGACTGAGTAAGAGGTGACCATAAAGGTTGGCGGAGTGACCTCTCTTTATTTAATTTGTCAATTTGTTAACACCTTAGTTTTCAGTTGGAAAAAATTGCTTGCAGCTCGTTAGTTTCATTGTAGGAGATGCTAAGTGTTAACATGCCACAGATTATCATACCATTTATCTATCCTGTCAATCTTCCAGCTTTTGCGTGGAAACTGTATATTTAAATTGATTAGAAAAACTTCATCACTTGGATTTCTTATACTTGTTCAGATTAACCTATAAATTTCTCGTATGAGAAATATTTATTCAGATATGATCATTGCAATTTGCTAGTTACATATTATGGCATGTAGTGATTAGAAGTTCTAGGCTTGTGCATATCAGCTTATTAATAGTGACATGTTCATCCTTCCAAATAAATATATCTTTTCATTGTAGGTTACTGGGCGTGTTCTAGTTTGATCTCTGAATTAAGAAGAAGTAAAGGTAGAGTAATGCTTTTATATCGTATAATCTTACAGTTGTTGTGCTATGTATGTGTTGTGTTCTGGAATCCTGTATTCTATTATTTTTGTCTCTATATTGTCATGTGGATCTTTCTGCATTCTTGTTTGTTACTTTGAAGTCATATCCATTTATGTTGAATTTTTCATTGTTCATTAACGCGCAAAGACATGTCTTCAAATTTTGAAAGTTTCTTCTTATGCTATATGTTCTTGCTTTATAAACATAAAAAGCTTTTTCACCAACCGCTTTTATTTATCTGGGGATATTGACGTGATTTTTATTTTTTTATTTTATTTTTTATTTATAGACTACTGTTTATTATGTATGACATCAAATTTGGATAACCAGCGACGTACTTGTCTTAAGTAATGGCTTCAACCATGTGTTCGTAGATATAGTGCTTTAGAAATTACTAAGATGATGAAGGATACCAGTGGCTGATTTTGTTAAGTGTGTTTTGTCACTCTATATATTTATATCTGTATATAACAGTCTTTGTCCGCCAACCAAACTTGGAGGCTACTCATAGTTTTTAGTTGAACTTTTTCTTTATATCTAGCATGACTGAGTGAGATAGTAGCATGTTGTGATGCAAAGTTTTTGATCATTGAAATAATGGAAGTTAATGCACTGTTGGTTAGGCAGTCTCTAAACTGTTTAAGACAGACAGTAGGCATTTAATATTAGTAACAACTGTAATCCTTTTTAAGGAACAATATAGTAGAAGTACGAAAAAGTGGGAATCAACCAGATTAATGAAGCCTGTATATGTACTAATGGACCACTTTCAGGAAGAAAATTTAAGTTTGTACTCTTTTTACATGCAAAGATGAGTTAGGAGTACTTATCATAATGTTAACTTGTCTTGCTACGTTTTTCTGAATGGTGACTGTATGTTTGGGCTTCTTATTGTTATATATTTCAATGCTTGATATTGTCATTTGTTGGATTGGAACAGGGGAAACTTAACCCTCTCACTATTGCCAACTTCTGATTTGCGCATATCCTTTATTGGAGATGATGGTCATGTAGAGCGTCTTTCAACCTTGAGAAATATCTCTGAATGCTCGTCGGTCGTGATTGAAGGAATCTCTGCAGATAATTCTGGTCGTTCTTTTATGATTAGGATTCCTAGTTCTGAACCTTTTTATTTTTGGTGCTCAGAGAAGTCCAGGCTTCTTGGTAATGAGTTACTTGATAAGGTAGGTATCTTATCTAGTACATGATATATACGTGTTTTTGCTCCCACTAAAAACATAGCACAGATCTATACTGATGTATTTCATACCCGTGATTTTAGATGAAGACTTTACTTGTGAAGAAGCCTTCCCTTGCTGACTTAACTGGAATTACTGATTCCCGTCTTGAATGTTTTGTTGCTCATCTTCGATCATATTTTGTTGGGTCGGGTACTCAAGTGAACTCAACAACCTCTTTAGGTGTTGGCGAAGCTGGTCAATGTTCTCAATCGGCATCTGTAGCATCAAAGTCTTCACGTGGTCGGAGCTGTGGCATTCAGGGTAGCCTGAGCCCAAGGCCAAGTTCTTTTAAGGAGGGCCCACCCAGAAACTTGGTTTCCTTGAAAAATGTTGTCAGGGAAAAAATCAAGAGGAAGGGGGAGGCAAGCAGCTTTTCATGTATTCAAAATCTTGAAAGCGTTTCTGTTTCTTGTCCAAGTTCTACCAAAACATCTACTTCAAATCAATCATTGAAGGCCAAGATTTCTGAATCAAGTGTGGATACCAATGTGTTCCCATTGATTATTGGGCTAGAAGTTGGCTTAGCTGAGAAAACAATGGACATGCCGTCCTTAACCTCAACGCCTCCAATTCCTCCCTTTTCTCCATATTATTGTTGGTGTCCACCTGTTGCCTCCACTCTCCAGTACACTGTGGCACCTTCGCAGATGATGCCCATGTCAATGGCCGAGTCATTTACCTTACCGCCCCTTTCTTCACTCCTTGCTGGCTCAACTCCTGGACCATCGTCTGGCCTTTTAACACCAAAGCCAACTCTTAATCTGGATGAGACCCCACCATTTCTACCTGAACCATTTGTTCGGTTACCCATATCCATGCCATCGTCACAACAGATTCCGATTTTCACTCCTTTAATGACTGACCCTATAATGCACATCCCTGTAATGGACATTTGTTCCTCAGGGCAAGCCTACCTGGTGAGTGCTGGCCCTGCTATGAATGTCACCATTCCGCCTCTTCACCAGACGCTTGTGAGCCCTTTGATTCAAGAAACCGATTCCATGGCTGAGAAGAGCGCCAGGGATACATTACGGCTGCTAATCAGTGGATCCAGTCAGCTGCCCTCTGTTCTTGCCAATGTTGGTGGTAACCAAAACGTACTTGCAGCTGGAAGCAGGGGTCTGTATGGGGGTGCCACGGACGTGAACCATGCCATTGCAAATAGCATTGCTGCTATGGGTTTGGTTTCACTAAGTGAGAGATCCGGTGGTGTTATGAGGAGGTGTATTGACCAAGGTGACCTGGTTGATCTACTAGGTGAGACGGTCGACTCTGGTGGAACTTATTCGAACAATGACAACTCAAGTTTCTCAGATTCGGGGGCCGGAACAAACCAGTAATATAAATGCAATGAAGGCTTTGTTGTTACTTTTGTAGATCATTGGTTTTGTTGTTTTAAGATAAAAGAAAAAGAAGAAGAAAATCAAATGTAGATATATGTTTTCGTTAAAAAAATTTTCTTTCGTTTTTTGGGGTGCAAATCATTTGTAACTAGACTGGAAAGCATAATAGCAGGTATTATCTACCTCTTCAGCTGCTGTTCATAATCACAAAGTTGATTGGTTATTCTAGTTATGGATGGATGGATATATAATGCTATTTTAGCCCCGTGTTTTGAGTCAATTTACTGCTTCGATTTTGCGCAACTATGATGGTAGATACGTTGCAAGAATTCCTTAGAGCATTAAAACCTGATCATAGATTTGTCATCTAGAACTTTGACAATATTCTCTCTTTCTTTCTAGAACACGAGAAGAACTATCAGTTAACATTATATTCTCTTTTGCTCTATTTTCAACTCATAAAAAGAATCTACTACTTTTCTCTTTTTTCAAACTTGTCACGAAAACTTCAATGAGACAAAAGCAAAACGTAGTCCCGCCGGAAGAGCATCTTTCATCTTAGCATATTCCTGAGTAAATAAATATCTTCTATTCGATTCGATGTGGTGCATACACAAGCATATTAAAACACAACATTGAGATCGAGAGCCCTCCCTTCCATGTATAACTAACTAGTATACTGGCTCTAAGCGAGCCCGTACTCATGCTACTAGCGGGTGTGAACTCTATAACTCGTCATAACGATTTCCCCATTTCGAAGAGAAAATTATCGTTCATTACTGTGGTAAGAGATGTCATAAACAGGATAGTAGAAATGATTTAACAACCCTAAGGGGGAACCCATACATATAAGAGCATCTAACAGGGTCAACGTAAGATCTCAAATTATTCAAAGCACCTTTTACGTGCACATTTAATTTTATTCATGATGCAATATGATTGCATTATTTGAACGCAATATTATTCTTTGATATTATGTCAAAAATGTCAAGAGATACTCATTTAATATAAGTCTTTTGTATGTTGTATAATTTTAGTAATCGCCCTCAATGTTCAATTTTAGCCAAAACGAAGCAAGCATGGTACACGATGAGTTATTTAATGGTACATTCGTGTTTGACTTCACCGACCTCTCGTCTTGTTTAATGCTTGAGGCCTCACATTAAAAATAGCAAACACGTCTTTTCTTATAAGTTGTGATAACAAAACCATGACCAAACTTACAAAAAGTTATCATCAATAATGATTTGGAATAAAAAATTCGTTATAAACATTGTTTATGATTTTCCAAGCTACTTTTTAGATTATTTATTTGTATATATCACTATACTTTGTTTAATTAATGCTTGAGGAGTCATAATAATTTGGAATCATCTTTCGATTATATTGGAAAACATCAATGTTAATTATCTTTTTTTTTAAGAATCAAATTTCGAATAATATAATGGGTCGGTTAACTTGTGCTAAGTCTTTATCAAATATAATTTATATATATTTATAGCATAACTTTTTAAATGCACATAAAATGCACATAACTTTTTAAATATAATCATAAAATTCATTTTATAAATTCACTAATTTCCAATTATACATCTTTATTAATTATAATTTATATATATTTATAGCAAATTCAACTTCATTAAATTTCCTTAACTTGTATCAAGATTTTCCACAATAAATTATGTGTATCTATATGTAGTGTTATACCTCATTTGGATCGACATAATCTTGCAACAAAAAGGTAACCAATCACCTAATACTTGAGGATGATGGATGGCAAGTAGTGACCATATGTGCCCATAATTAAAGATATAAAAAAAAGATAACATAAGATACAAAAACAAATAAATTGTGGTCCAAACTTAAATTGAAGTATAATAAATTCCCTTTTCTAAAAAAAGACACAACAACAAATAAGAGTGAGAGTGACAGATTGTGGTCCAAACTTAAATTATTTCTATCTTTTATAAATCATATAAAACTATACTTTTTTAACAACCATATAAAACTTTATTATGTCATAAATTTACTTTAGGATTTCTAGATCAAGTTCATAATGTTAATATGATAATTCTAATCAACTTAAACGAAAAAAAACAGTGTCCGATGGCTCTAAATGAAATTGTGAGGTCATATGTTTAAGGATTTTTCTAAACATAGCTCTAAAGGTTATGTTTAACATATTCACGCACACAGATGATAACCAACTCAAGAATTTATTCATAACTACCCCCACTAATCTTAATGTACAATTTTTTTATGCATTAGATGTTCCTTGGCTATCATTAGAAAAATCATATATTTTATTATAGGATTAATTGTTTCATTATGTATTTAACTTTACCTTTTTTTACTATTGTATGCAACCAATTTTCAAACGTTCTATTGTATGTATCGAACTTTCAAAAATGTCTATTGTATGTATTGGGTGACCTGCTCAGCAGGTAGCCGGTTTTTCTGTGTTTGCAACCAAATGCCACGTAGGATGACAAATTAGCGTCACGTCAGCATGACCGGTGCCACATCAGCAAACATGTCACCCGATACATACAATAGACATTTTTGAAAGTTCGATACATACAATAGAACGTTTGAAAGTTGGTTGCATATAATAGTAAAAAAGGTAAAGTTAAATACATAATGAAACAATTAACCCTTTATTATAAGAACAAGATTTACTTATATGCAACAGGTGACTGAATATTGATCTGTAAGATGATATATCGTTTTAACTATAAGAACAAGATTTATTAAATGCTAATCTTAATATCGGATGACTTAATAGTATAATTAAGAGGGTTAAAATAAACAAAACTTTTTAAAAATAAAAGAAGAAATGTACGTGTTTGACAAACTAAATGATGATAGTCTCATAACTTTAGCTTAATAGTTTCATAAGTTAGAATTTAAACTTTTAATTTGATATATTTAAGAAGTTACAACATATTCACATCAATTATGTAGTAGTAGACCACTCACTATCGTGATAGTAATGACCGAACAACTATCAGCTTAGCAATACATCAACACTTCTTCAGAAGGACTAAACAACAACCGAACTATACTTATAATAATAGAAAGAGTAATTTTTTTAATCCGACATCTACTTAATATACCTAAATTATAAAAGATACAAAACGATTATAAGAAATAAGTTGTCCCACCATCTTCCGTCCTCACTCCATCTCATACACGACGAAAGCAAACAAGACAGATCAAAGAACTAATCCATTCCAATGATGTCCTTATTTAATTTGTCTAATATTCATTTTACAATAGTACTTTGTAAATTTCACATTCTATCTACCCTAATTTAAGTTTTAAAGCCTACATATACAAGTAAATTACCGCTACTAACTCATCATCCGGCCTGGTCTAACTTATCATCCCGCCTATTAAACAATTATATATATAAAACTCGTAAGTAAATGATCTGTTATCACCTAAGACTATATGCAATGGTGATAGGCATTTTAGACGTTTTGAGGCACCAAGTAAGCAACTACGTCACGTCAGAAACAATAATTTGCCCCTTAGACTCTAAAATTAAATTTATTTATTTTTAATAACTTTTTTATTTATTTTGATTTAAAACCTGGAAAGAAACGGAAAAAGAAAAGAAAAAGCAAGTGGGTTTCTCAGAACGCACAAATATTGCCCGTGTTGGGCTCTAGAATTCCCCATTACTAGCGTTCTGGGCGTTCTCAAGGCTCAGAACACTCCATGCTAGGCGCGTTGCAAGTGAACTCTAGAACGCCCCATTACTAACGTTCTAGACGTTGTCGAGGTCCAGAACACCCCATGATGAGCATGTATCGGTAATACAATATTTTAATTTATTTTCATTCGTCCTTTTTCCTTCATTGGTCTTCAGGATATGTTACTTTTTTAATTGAAGCTTAATGTAATTGTAATTTCGTTATATGTTTGTACGTTTTCTTTATATTCTGCTTAATACCTATGACATTACCCAAATGGCCAAATTTAGTCACGTATTATATGTTGTTTTGTACTGTAATTATTACTGATTAGGATTAAAATCAATTATCCTCAACATTATAATATTAGTCCAACTATATGCTAAATACATTGAATTTTGTGTGATTACTTTCTCATCTCAGTTTACTCGGTTCAAAATGCAAAATGATGGTTCAATCCATCTTTAATCAACAAGACTTACTTGTGATATACTATATTATATGTACTTCGTATATTTAGTTCTTTCAATTCGAAGGTGAATAGTTACTCCGTACGTAATATATTAAACGATAACTTACTTACTATCTTGATGCATATATACCAAGATGGCTAGATATTAGTGAAAAACCTTAAATACTATCTTGATGCATATATATATGAAGATGCATAACCTTAATTAGTATCTTGTAATTAGAGTTTAATATTAGGTTAGTTAAGCTAGGTTACATGGTTTTAAGCAGTTCCAAAAAATAAATGAAAATAACATAAATATGGTTTTGAACTTTGATTGAATAACATACTCTAAAGATGGCTAGATATTAGTGAAAAAGTAAACAAATGGAAGTATATATGGTGTTATGATCATTATATTGAGTGTCGCAGTGAATAAATAAAGATGTTTTGGATATGGGGTATGGTTGTAAGCCGTTAAATTTTTAATTATTATTTGTTCCTTCTTAATTTTTTCATTAATGACATATTATGTAAATGATTCCGAATTAAAGATGTATATACCTTTAATAAATAAGTTTAAACATATCTTTGAAAAATACTATCCTTATGTACTTTTACTCATTTATTTGCTTATAATAATGTATATTGATATGTTAACTTTATATATCGCATGTTGCATAACTTATTCATCATGAAATATATTTTTGTCTTTTCAGCCGTAACGAAATTTTCAGGTAAAAAAAAACTTGTTACTCATTCCGTCTCGATTTAATAGTCCACTATTACATTTTGGGTTATCCCAAATTGATTGTCCATTACCAAATACGAAAAGGTAATATGATTCTTTTTACTATATTGTCCCTAATCCAAGAATTAAATTACAAAAGTGAAATGAAGTTCAAATTAATTGGATAAGGGTAAGCATGTCATTGTGCAAAAAGTAAGGAGTAATTATTGTGTTTTTCTTAAACTACGTATTTTCTGTCTGGAGACAATTAAATTGGGACGGAGTGTGTATATTACAAGTGTTCTTTATTCAAAGGCCAAGATGCTAAACATTCATAAACAATTGTTTTACCAATATTTGTTAATGAATGTACATTATAAAAGGGAAATGTTAGGTACCATGGATCCAGTTCTGTATATTTGTATCAACAAGTTTTTTCTACCCGCATATTGCGGTTGGGTATTGTAAATTACAAATAAAACTACTTATCATTTATAACATTAGATTTTTAGTTTTCGAGTAATATATATGGATATTATATTTCTAATACGTAGAATTAATAAATTATATATTTCGAATATCACATTTCAAAAGAAAAATAATCCCGTTCGACAATCGCATCACAAATTTTTTAATGATGATCAAGTTACATATGGAAAACGTTACAGACTTTCATTAAGTGATCGACTTAAGTCTCTTAAATATTTATGCGTTTAAACAATATGTATTACACGTATATCTAGTGTTAGTGGTTGACTACTTAATTTTCTAACCGATACTTAATACTAGTATTATATACCTACTTTTGTTTTGTAAAGACATAATAGAGAGTAAGCGTATGAAAAATGAAACTTACATTTTTATAGTTGATTCTTTGCTTTTCAAATTAAAAGAAAAACATGTGAAAAACTGTGATTGATTATGTACCATTACATATATACTTTCATTAAATAAGCATTTGATGCTCTTGTCTATTGATGCATATAATTATTTGTGAGTTGGGGTTTTTTGCCGAAAAAATAGTTCAGTTTTTTTTATTTTCGGGTATCAACTAATTTTTTTGCTGAAAAATGAACCACTAATTTAAAATCCATCATTTTCGTATATATGCTAACATTTGAAACGGTCGTCGAAGATTATATAGCAATTCAAACGCTTATGATCGATTCAAAATACATCTTTAAGAAAAAAATCATCAGCTGTATAATCCTCGGTGACCGTTTCAAATGTTAGCATATACACGAAAATGATCGATTTTATATTAGTGGTTCATTTTTTTAAAAAAAAATTAGTTGATACCCGAAAATGCAAAAAACTGAACTATTGATTCATTTTTCGACAAAAACCCCTTGTGAGTTAGCTATTTATAATTTATAAATTATATTAGTAATAAAATTAAATTCACACACATATATATACACACTATATATTTACTATATTTTGGAAAAAAATAAAAATTAAAAGGTGAGAAATAAAAAATTGAAAATATGTGATTTGTAAAACAAAATAAGTATACATTTTATATAGGAAAAAAATACAAAATAATAATTTGAAAAGTTTTTATTGGTTAAACAATTTAAAAAATATCAAAAACACTATCACTAACCTATTCACATTTACTTTGGTAAATGTAGTAGCTAAAATGTTGACACGCCAACGACAAATTTTATATACATATCTACATGAAAAAATAACTCAAACTATGTTTAGAATAAGAGTTTAATTAATTAGCTGGTGAATTCACAATTAATAAAACTTAGGGGGTGTTTGGGGGAGCGGTAAGGGGGAGCTTTTTAGCTTTTGCGGTATGTTAACGTTAAAAAGCTCTATTTTAGTGTTTGGATATACGAAGCTTTTAGGGGTTTTAAAGGGTTAAAAAGCTAAAAGCTAAAAAGCCCCAATTTTTAGGCTGCAGCTTACAGCCATAAGCTAAAAGCTTTCAGCCGCCCCACACCCCCTTAGTTTGTTGCTCACTTTTATTACTTGATCCGGCATGGAAGAGGAGATGATGGAAACAATTACTCAACACTCTTGTGCCTGGTTGAAAGGAAATTTACCTTGTATAAGCATCAATACTTCTGGAGTTTGAAAGAGAGTCGAGAGGAATCATGGCTAAACAAACCTTTAAGGTTGAACCTACCAATGTATTTTTGTGTAGTTACACCAAAACTGGCACAACTTGGCTAAAGGCCTTGGCTTTTGCTATTGCAACCCGTCATAAGTTTGACAAATCCACTAGTCGTTTGCTCACGTCCTCGCCTCTAGACTGCGTTATTTCAATTGAACAAAGGCTAACAGTTAAAGACAACCAGAACTCAAACTTCCCTCTCCTAGCCACACACCTCTAGACTTCCCTCTCCTCGCCTCTAGACTGCGTTATTTCAATTGAACAAAGGCTAACAGTTAAAGACAACCAGAACTAAAGACATTATTTCTAAATTCTAATCGTAACTAAATCTTCAATTTTTGTTTTGATTTGGAGCGAATAAATTGAAGCAAAATAGCTATTAAATAATGTCTTTAGTTTACTAGAGACATAGACATTTTATTTTTTATTTTAGCTCGGTGGAAATTAAATACTTTTCCTTAGGACCCTCTCAAATAGAAATAGAGAACGAAGTAACTAGAAAGATTGTTAGAATCGCCTTCTTCTAGAGGGATCATCTAGAAAGCGGGTCGTTTTGAATTGAATATATTCAAACAAAAAGTTGACATATATGTTATGGGTATCTTTTTTTATAAGTTGGCTCGATCTTCAATCTAGCAATTTATCCATTTTCCATAAAGGAGCTGAATGAAACCAAAGTTTCATGTTCGGTCGACGTTCAACAACTTGAACGCCAGTACCGGCATTCACAACACCCGGCTGGCGTTTAAGGCCGACGTTCAGGATCAGTGTGCCAGATTGAACATTTGGGCAACGACACTTTCTCTTATTTTTTTATTTTTTTTGGAGCCTACAAGGCTAGTATAAAAATAAACTCTGCAATTTTTTAAAATTATAGTCTTTTTATGGACATTTTTTTATCAAAATTCGTAATTTTACACTATAATTAATATCCACAATCTTCTTCATTTTCACACCTCAAAACTATATTACTTTTATACAATCTCAACAATTCTTCCAAACTAAAGTTCCAACAATGACTCAAAACCCGAACGATCCATACAATCTCCAATCACATTGGAATTCATTTCCGCCAAACTACAACCCGCAAACACCAGAATCTTCTTCATACAAACCGTACTTCAAATTCCTAAATGCTTGTTTTGGTCAAACTTACAATATACAACATACACAAGTTCCATCCACCCAATATCCTTGATCATCATAACAATTCCCTCAAATGTCACCCGAGACTTACCACAAATTTATGTTATGGAAGCAAAATCAAGGCCGCCATTGCGGCATTCGGTTGAAGCCGAAACACCGACATCATCTCGGTCAAAAATATCAAAATCCAAAAAACTAGGCGAGCCGAAACATCCTCAATCTTTGAACGTCCAAATAAGAGCTACTTTTAGCTCAATGTTGAATTTGTACTTCTGAATACCCGAACCGAGGCATCGAGCAAAAAGGAGATTCGCTTTGGTACTTGGTTATGGACGAATACAACAAGTGGGTGGATCATGAAAAAGTCATCCAACGGGGAAAAGATGTGTTGTCGTCTAAGTGGGAGTACTTGAACAATCGGTGCCAAAAGTATCACCGAATCAATGCTAGGTTGGGAAGAAATAAACATAGTGGTGCTCAAGATGATGATTTTAGGTTGCGGTATTTGGAGACGTACAAGTTTGAGGCAAAAGCGACTTTTCACCATGAAACCGATTGGGATTATTTGAAAGATAAACAAAAATGGTTGGTGCCCGACCAGATTGTAGTCGGCTGAAGGAACAAGCGGATGGAAACGGTGAATTTGGATGATTTAGATTTGGAATTAGGGCATGATGAGGAGGATGAAGAAAACCCAAACGCCACCCTTTTTGGTGAAGATGTACACCCGCGCTCACACGGAAAATCAAAGTGTTTTAACAGTGCCAATATGTCTTCCGACACTTCTACAAATTAAAGGAAAACGCCTTCTGTTAATGAGTCAATCACTACAAACTTTAAACAATTGACTCAATCCAAAGCGAGTGTCTATCGTACCCAAGACATCGTCGAAGCAATACGGGTTTTGAAGATGTCAACGGATGACTTGTCGGAAGATGACGTGAGGTTTCTTATCATCGAAAACGAGAAGATTCAGGCCAAGTTCGGGTGGAAGCGGCCGAGTTCGGGTGGTGGATCAAGTTCGGAAGACGTGGGTGGATCGGGATGGGAAGACGTTTAATCTTTAGTAGTTTTAATAATTGTCAAATTATTGTCTTATAACTATTGTCTTTAAATTATTTGTAGGAACTTACTATTTTATTTAATGTTATTTGTTTTTATTTAATGTTATTTATTTGTATTTAATATGTTTACAAAAAAAAATTATAATTAACTAAACACTGAATAGATCACTAAATCTCAATGCTAAACATTACATTACTTTTCTGCTTCGGTATTAAGTTTAGTGTTCCAAATAACACTGAACTTAAGAAACTTAGTGAACGACTCCTATGTCTTACGACTCCTATGTCTTTATAGTACTATAGTAATATAAACAAGAAGTTGAAATCACTATTTTTAATTCCGCTTGTTGGATACTAGTGGTCCAAAATTGAAATGAGTCTTTTTCATGAGAATAAGTATAATTAATGTTTTATTATCTCCCTCGTAACTTTGTAACCAATATATATATTATTAATTAATTAGGTGAGGTAGAAATAAGATTGAGAATTTGTGTGAGAATGAGAGAATCAATATCAACCATTCATTTTTATCAAATGTCTATTTTTCTCGTCTTTTTAAAAATCAAATATCTCACAAACGACAAGTTGAATTATGAAAATTGCACCATCAAATTCAGCGTTTTTTTCTCTTCGATTTAATATCCCATAAGCTATACTTTCGACTTTTTTTGTGGACTTACAAATTACTATTACATGTGTTAATGTTGCGTTTAGGGTTTAGAATATAAGGTTTAGGGTTCGAGGTTTAGGGTTTTGCATGTTGGTGTTTTATATTTGGAAATTCCCAAAACTGAGATCCAACCTTTCTAAAATTAACTTATGTAACTTTGCATTTAACATCAATGTCATCTTCACCGCTGTATTCTGAATCATCAACTTTACATATATATGAGTAAACTAGAGCCACCATCCTGAATATTTCGTGAAGAACGGACACAATATACGATTATCATCAGTTGCTATTTACAATAGAGCATCGTATTCCGTTGCATAATACGGGTATTACATGAAAGGTCGGTAGTATGGTGTGGACATTGTGGCGCCGACACTAAGTTTTTTGTAAGTTATGTTATACATATGTTAACCTATAGATTAAAAAGTATTGCGCACAAAGCGTAGTGGTTAGGGCTTTTCCTTGTTAGTCTATGGTCACTAGATCGAGCCTTACACCGGATTCTTTTTTTTTCCTCTTCATTGTTTTCTTCTATACCTCCCACTTCCATCCTTCCTACCTAGTAGTATCTTATTTCTTTTTTCTAAGTAAACTCAATAAATTAAATAACTTGTATGATAATGCTACTACTACAAGAACAATTAAACTAAACTCTATACATTAAATGGTTGCAGATTTTCTTTATTTTTGTTCCCATAATTTAAGTCTATAGAAAATATATTTGTATATAAGCATGTATAACTGTATAAGTGTATTATACCTCACACATAGAGAATTAGAAAATTTGGGAACCTTCAGCATGGTTTTTCGTTTTGGAATCAATTCAAACCGAAATCCTTTTGTGATTACGTCATATAAATGCTAACTTAAGTTTTAGTTGGTTTACTATAACATAGGGACGAGCATTAGTACCATAGTTCCAATACCGTACTTATATCGTACCGGTCACGTACCCGTATTGGTACCATACCACTTTAAATGGTACGGTATTCGGTATTTATAAAACTTATTTTTTTAGATGCGGTACTTTTGGTACGGTACCGGTACTTTCCCGGTTTAGTACCCGGTAGCATTATGTAATATCCTATCTTTTTACCACTATATAATTATACAATAATATTGTCTATTAACAAATAAAAACAATTGTTGATAACACATGTTATATATACCGCGACTTATGAGTTTTTAATATTCACAAAACCAAAATTCTAATCATCATTAATTATTAGGATCACAATAAACTATAATCGTCATCATAATATGCAACCACCATCGGCATCATCATCATCAACAACAACAATAAAGAATATCAAAGTACCTATATCCTTTATACGCAAACATATAAAATTATATGGTTACAATTTACGACACTTTGAGTAATGAGAATCATCCTTTAGGATCATGTTTATTTTATTTGTTTCATATCATAATTGTCAACTTTATTTATTTATGTTATAATATAATCAATGTGTTATTGATAATTTGGTGTTTGATGAAATAATGTGACAATATTAACTATTAGGTATATTATTTCGAAAACATAAATATGGAGATTTTTTTGTCAATTTTTTGTTTAAGTTACCATACTTGGTCGAGTTTGGTATTGAGGTGATTCTATGTTTTTGTGTTGTACTACTTTTACAACCGAATATTGTTCACTTTTGTATATTTATATTTCCGGTACCAAACAAGTATAGTACCATTTTTTATCATACCAGTACCCGTACCTTATTGGTACAAATACCATTTCAAATGGTACGGTATTTGGTACTCACATTATGTCCAAAATAAAAAGCGGTACCAACCGGTTTGGTACGGTACGATACCGGTTCTGTACCATGATCATCCCTACTATAACATACTCCCTCCGTCCCAAATTAAGTGTCCTAAATCAGATTTCGAAGTCTTTCCTTTTCAATTTTGACATTGAATATAGTTATTTGTGTCATATATATTACTTTATGAATATTTTACCAATGAAATTATATTTAAAACTCAATCCATTCATAAAATTTGCATCAAGTATTATATAACACAAACAAAAATATTTAAGGTCAAAGTTGAAAAAGAAAGACTCGAAAAGTCAAAATATGACACTTAATTTAGGACGGAAGGAGTATTGGTTATGAAAAAAACCCTCAATTCGTAGACAAAATCATATATGATTTACATCCTACAATTTGCCTCCGCAATAAAATATTTCTGGTACCGCCCGTGACTACACGAACATATCAATATGTATTTGCAAATCAAATTTATTAAATGGTTGGGTGGTCTCTGTATTCAAAGACCTCATTGATTTTGCTTCACCTACTAATTTGTATGTATGTATGTATGTATGTACGACTCATGAGATTTTATTTGGATATGTGACATGTGAGAACTGGGATCCAAGTTTTAAGGTCATTTGTTCGGTGCATCACCCAGGCCTTTTCATATCATCCCTCTCTTTGTCACATCATAAATCAACTTCTCTCGCAATGCTTGCTACCTCAAAAACTTAATTCGTTAATCATAGTCCAACTATAACTTCCTCCTGCATCTTTGCTTTGCAACTCTACATTCGCTTTATTTTATTATGATATTAATAACAAAATAACATTCTCTCGGTTCTATTTCAAATGTCATTTTGAGATTATCCAAAATAAATGTTCATCTTCATTCAACAACCAGTCAAAATAAAGTTTAATAGATATGAATGTTAATTTATTGGTGAATAACGTAGTTAGTAGATCAAATAAGTAAATTAGTTAAACTAAACAGTAACACAAACACCCCTTATTGTATACTATATCCTTATTTGAATAATTGAATAATATATAACAAATTTGGAATAAGGTCGGTTATCAATTGTTAGATATGGTTATTAAAGTATTACGATGTGTAGTTTATACAATGAGGGTTGATATTTTCACCATTAAAAATGATAGATGCACTATTATATACAATTATTTATGTATATAGGCATATAACACAACTGCTCACTGTAGAGTTTTGATGGAACTATCATTTTTCTCATGAAAATATCATTACCCTTATATAATATGTACGTGTATCCGTAATGCAAATACATACAATATTTAATTAATCTAATTTATTTCCTCTGTCCTTTTCCTAAATTTGGATATGTTTATTATTATTTTAATTTATTAATAATTAGTGTATTCTTTCGTTATATGTTTGTACGTTTTCGTTTTCTTGTTTATACCTACGACTTTACCCAAATGTCCAAATCTAGTCACGTATTATATGTTCATGTTGTTTTGTAATTAGTATTTCTTTGAAATCAATCATCCTCAACGTTAATTATATTAATAGTCCGAAGATGCTAATTACGATGAAGTTTTATGTGATTGTCATTTCATCTCTGTTTATACGGTTCAAAACGCAAAAAGTACTTCAATTCGTTAATTATTTAGTTCTTTTGAACGATTATAATGAGTATATCAAACGATAACTTACTATCTTGAATTTTGATACATATGAAAACGATCAACATTAAACTTATGGATTAAAATCATAAATTGAGAACTCGCTTTCATTTTTGTTCAAATATAGGTAATGAACTAATTCTATTATCAGTATATGTAATGTACCAGTAAAAGTGCTACATATTAGCAATATACTTTATACAATGTGTTCCAAGATAGGTAAATATTTATGAATCATATTGCCTACATGTGACACATTTTTAAAACGTACATTTAATTTGACCACCTACATTGATAATAAAATTAATTCATTATATATATTGGAACACAAGTGAAAATACTTTATCAATAAACTTGTCATTGGAATTTAATGTTACGTTAAATAAAGGTTACATGGTTTCAAGCAATTCCAAAAAATAAAAAATTACTCCATTCGTCCTACAAAATATGCCCTTTAACAATTTTTTGTTTAGATTAAAATATAGGTTGGGTAAATCTTAGATTTGCCCTTATTACCAAAATAATTTTGATAAAATTTATTTAAGAAATAAATGATTTAAAGTAATAGATGAAGGTAATATGAGAAGTTAAATGATTTTTAATAGTTATTTGTTTTTCATATATAATTAAATAACAGAGTAAATTACTCCGTTCGTCCTTATGGTTTGTCGAAAAATACTGGTTTAATCCCTTTTAACTTTTTAATTACGTCGACAATCTTTATTTTTGAAACTTATTGCGTACGACGGTTACATTTCTCTGTTAAGTCAGGTCACATGATAGGCACGTGAGGGTATATTTGTCATCTAACCTATTATATTAATACCAGATTTATCTTTTCATTTTCAACCCAAAATAATCCAACCCTTCACCCTCTATGACTATCACCAACTCCGGCTATTCGGATAATGTGACTATACGAACACAACATAAACTCTTTAATAAATACGGAGTAAGATTTATTATTGATATCAAATTAACAACTGCCATGAGATGTAAAAGAAAGTACTGAGTTATAGTAAATCATTTCCCGTTTACGGTTTACCTATCATCATCTTCAAAACCATAAACCCGAATTTCATCGGAAAATCACCCACTCAAATTAGTCAAGCACACATAAACATACATACATCAATTGGTATAAACTTATACATGATACATAAATCTCAAAGTCAAAACGTATTATTCACTGAATATAACATAATTGTTAAAAGTCACCATACACCGATTTACTGAACCACCACCATCACCGCCGGCGACGGCATAAGGAATAAATCACCGGCACTTTCGTTTATTTTAGCTTTTGAAATCGTAGATCTAGATCTAAAAGTCGTCGATGACCTATTACGGAGAACGTCTACTCAAAGATCGAACATATTTAATGGCGACGACAGAGACATTACAGCCACCATAATCATCGCTGCTTTACATATTTGCCACCATCTCCGAATTGCAACCACCCGATTAACTTCCATTACAAGTTTATTGAATATTTTCAAGCTTTATTATACGTTTTCATGAATCAAATAATGTGATTTATATTTAGTTTTTGAAAGAAAAAAAAACCCATTTGGAAAGTGATCAATTTTTGTTGATTATGATATTATACAGTGTGGCTGTGGGTTTCTAAAAAAAGATTAGGGATTTGTTTATTGGTTTTAACTTTTACGATAACTGTGATTGAAAAAGTCAAACGTGAGTCACCCTTCTGTTAATAACGAACAGGAATCGGATTGGTGTTGGTGAGAAGGTGAGGAAATGGGTGAATTGCAGTTTTATGTGAGGGTATATTAGTCATTTGACCTGACTTAACAGATAAATGTAACCGTCGTTAGTGTAAAGGACCATCCACGCAATAAGTTTCAAAAATAAGGATGGTCGACGTAATTAATAAGTTAAAAGGACTAAATCAGTCTTTTTCGACAAACCATAAGAACGAACAGAGTAATTTACTCTAAATAATAACATGGTAAATAAACAAATGGTTTTGAACGTAGGGTCTTGTTGGTCGAAATTACCCAAAAATATATAAGGATTATTATTGTATATTGAAAAAGCAAAGGATCTGGAAGGTTCTTAATAAATTACATAATCCACTGTCGTAATGTTCTTTAGAATAAAAGGATCAAGAACAAATTTGAGATTTTGTATGTGATCAATTAATAAATATAAGTTTTAATTATTCTATGACATCTGATTCTGATATATCAACATCTACCGTCCACATCTCCATTTCTCTATGATATATTCCTTCCACTAGGTAAAGCTCAAATTACTAAATACGCAGCCTTGAAAAGTTGCGGAGTATTTTTCTTAAAAAACTCGCCAGAACCAAAATATAAAATGTATATTTATGTGTCACAAAGTAATCCTAGCTTTATTGATTTTGACATTTTTTTTCTCATATCCAATCTCTGAATTAGGCCGCTCCCATTACTGACCACTCTCATCAATACTTCGTCACTTCATTTTCTGAGACCCATTAATTAATATATTAATCAATTTAAAAACAATAATTTAAATAAAATACACTTCATTAAAATTAAAAACTTACAACATTTCCTAAAAATTAAAAAGTACAATAATTATAAAAAAAAAACTACAAATCCTAAAAATAAAAAAAGGACAATAAGTAAAAATAAACGTTACGTAATAAAAGTACAGTAGTTTAACGAGTACGGAAATTTGGTGGTAGCTGCACAATGTGTTCAATTAGCGCTGCGAAGTTGATGATGAACCTCCCGATCGCGTAATTCCTTGTCCATACGCAATGAAGTTTCAACTATTTCTTCCCACGTCATCTTGGTCTGTTCGCCGGATCAGAGGGATAATCTTCTTCTAGTTGACACATATTTCGCCCGTTGTCCTCAGTTATCATGTTATGTAGAATCACACAAGCGTACATGATTCTTTTGATCTTGTTGGTGTTGTATGGTCTAGGCGAGTTCTTGATGATTTGCCAACGGCCTTGAAGCACACCAAATGCTCGTTCCACATCTTTCTTGGCAGATTCTTGATATCTCTTAATGTAACATCCGCAAAACGGGCCTAGTTATTTTGTATTATTTCCTGATTTTAAAATATTTATTTAGAGTGTTAGAAAATAATATTGTTTGAATTGTTTGAAAATAATTGGAATAGGAGTCAAATATTCCATTGTGACAGGTAAATTATTAATTGTTTTAAATTAATAATATTGTCGGTAAAATAAAAGGTTTGAACTCGCAAATGATTTTCGGGTTCCAGACAATAGGTTAAGAAGGGGGATAAACTACACTGTGTAATATTGGAGTCGGTTTGAGGAAGCCGACTTAATTTCTTTACTTTCCCCAAAAGTGGTCATTCCCTTCTGAAAACCAAAAACACCTCAGGAAACAAACAACTTTAAATTGAATTGAAGATTTGATTGTTCTTGTGTTTGAATTCAAGTTCTTGATCAGCAGATACATCATCATCATTATAAGCTTGCTACTTGGAGTGTAAGTGTTCTTGTTAAAATATTTATAAACTTCCTTTGAATCATTAGGGTTAATGAGTATATATGAAATTGATGTTTGAAATTATGATATGTGATGTTGATCATTGTTAGAAACTGTTATTAGTTGTATATAATCGATTAGGAAGTTGAAGTAATTGATTTAGGTATGTTTATATTCGGATTCAGCTTGTAACAGACCTGCAGATCGCTGGTCTGGGTGTAGAAGCCGGCGGGTTCTAGGACTAGCCGGCGGGTACTAGGGTTTTGAGGGGAATCCGGAGGATTGGGTTGTTTTCTGTTGTACCCGGCGGGTACTATGGGAAGCCGGCGGGTACAGTTTGTATCCAGCAGCCTTGTGTTAAGTTAAATGCTTATGAATTGTTAAATATAACTTGAACATAATATGTTATATTTTGAGATGAGTTGTATGCTTGTACATGAAATGGTATAGAGTTATTAAGTACCATTTGATGATTATTTATTATGATTAATATGATAAGTTGTGTATTTATAAATGAGGTGATATAAGTGATATGTATTATCTGATTATTATTATCATGTTGATATGATATATATTGAATAACGAGATGTTAAGATATGTTATATGATTATAACGTGTGTTGTTTATTATAATGAGTTCATTATTAATGTTAATGAGTTACTAACTCATTGTTTTGTTTCATTCTCAGATTGAAAGAAGGCTCAGTAATATTAGATCTCTGAGCGTGCATCTGAGGTATCGGTGAGTGGACCTGGAACCCTCAGCATGATTTAGTTGTAACTGTAACGCCCCTCTTTTAAGAACACAATATTATATTAATAAACCGGAAGCGTAGATATTTAGAACTCATATTTTATTACTGCACAATATATGAGATGTACAAAACAGTTTATATATAAGTTATTATAATTAAAAACTACTACACGACTTCACTATTCGGGGCATTACTTAAAACAAATTCCATTTAGTACAAAATATGATCAGAGTAGCAAAAATCTTCAAACATTCCCTGCATGCTTCATTAGCTTCTTGCTACCCACAAAATATCAAAATCTGCAAGAAGTAACAACATAGGATTAGCACGAAGCTAAGTGAGTAAATTCATCACACAACATTCGACTTAGCTTCATCACTTAATTACTTCTAATATCCGCAAATACTACACTTAACAATCAACATCAACATAATGAGGATCGGTGGTTCTGGAGATAACCATAATACCCGGGAGGCTCCCCAAGAACACTTATCCAACCATATCCGTATGGCCATACGGACGAGACCGATAGCTAGCAGTTACTACATTCAGATACAGAGTCTATACACACAACAAATGAAGTACAACTCTGTATCATTCATACAACAACCCACTAGCCCAACCAACAGTTCATCAACTCGTTGACCTCATTAACAACTTATGCCCAAAGGCCACGTAGCACATAGATTTATAATTAACAAGGTATAGTAAATAATCAACAACATCAACATATCTACGATTAATAGTTATAATCAAAGGATTTCAACTAAATCAAATGGTGAGCTTTGAATCCACTCACCGACACCCTTGAATCTTCACACTCAGCTTTTATTCACTGAGCCTTTAGTGTATCTGAAATACCACAAAACACACAAGTTAATAACTTGTCATCAATCAACAACCTTAGATGAATCATGTTGTTATACAAGTAATCACACAACATTGAATATATATGTATATCACTTATAAATTTGTGAAAGTAACACAAAACAAAAGCTGATTTGTTCATGTATTAACCATACCCGATCGGCTCAATGATCATAGCCGATCGGCTAGCAGATTAATTCCCTACATTTTTCCTTCGACTCAAGGTTCTGTGATGATTTTGTTCTATCCTAACCGTTCGGCTAAAAGTAGCCGTTCGATTCATACACCCATACCCGATCGGCTCAACATGGTTAACCGATCGGCTAACATGTGGATTTCAGTGTTTTTGGTTCAAGTCACGTTCTGTAACAAATTTCAACTAAAATACCCGATCATCTCATTTTAGCCGTTCGGCTACAGCACACATACCCGATCGGTTAAGTAACATAGCCGATCGGCTATGGTTCAAAACCCAGTAAACCTGCAACTTGTTTCTGCTTATCTCAGCTCAAACCATATGTTCCAAAACCCAAAATTTCAAGTGCTAAATCAACCAAACCATACTTCAAATCGCAAGGAAAGTATCACATATCAACTAGTTAACATTTAACAATTTATTCAAGCATCAATCACTACAATTTTCAAGCTAATTTCTTAACACATCAATGATGAACTTGAATCACATTTCAATGGCAACATATCACAAATTGAGCTAAGAATTTAGTTCACTATCATTAGCTAATACTATATATCAACTTCAAACACATATAACTCTTTCAATTCATTAATTTCATATGTGACCTAACCAAAGTTTAAGTTCATAAACTTAACATCACTTACACTTTGAAGGATGAACAACAAGATGAAGATGATGATGCTAGCAAGCTTGTAAAGATTCCAATTTCAGTTTTTTTTAAGGATTCAAGATCATCAATTTTAGTAGGGTTTCAATTTGCTAGGTTTTAGAAGTGATGAACACATTCAAGAAGGAAGCAGAGAAAAGGGTCAACCTTTTCTTTTAGTACCTAAAATTATTTGGGTATTTTATACCCGTCCTAAATCTGTTGTCTGGAACCGTAAAATCTCTTGCGAGAAATATCATTTTATTTTACTGTCAACTACAGTAATTTAAAACAACTAGTATTTCACTAATCACAATAAGTCCTAAGACTTATTCACCTAAGTTTTTCAATTAAACAATTAATAACAAATAATTTCTAATTAATAAAATACTCAATTTTAATAAGAAATTACCAGGCCCGGCGCGAGGATGTTACAAATCTCCCCTCCTTCAGGAGATTTCGTCCTCGAAATCTAAACTTAATCAAACAATCTAGGATATCTGGATTTCATTAACTTTTCAGTCTCCCAGGTCAAATTAGAACCTAAACTGTGTTTCCATTTTACTAACATCATCGGTATCTGTTTCTTTCTAAGTTTAGTAATCTTTCTATCAAGAATTTCAATCGGTTCTTCAATCAACTTCTGATTCGGGTCGACTTTCAAATCTTGCAAAGGAAGAATCTGAGATTGATCCTTGACATTACACTTTCTCAAATAACAGATATTAAATGTGTCATGAATACCAACGAGTTCAGGAGGAAGGTGATATCGCTCATTTTGGCTATATAAATCTATCGCGATATCATTGTTTTGCATATGTATTTGATTGAATTTCAAGAACTTTCGATACTTATTTTGTTTGGAAATTTATTTCAGGTAAAAAAGCGAGAAACGCATGCGAACAGGTGAAGAACGGGTGAAGTTTGGACAAAGGCTGGCTGGGACTTTTCTGCACTAAAGCCGATCGGTTTAGCATGATTAGCAGATCTGCTATCTTTAGCAGTTCGGCTGTTGTAGTGCAATTTCTTCACAGAACTTTCCCTCGATGGAGCTGGATGTTTTGAACTAGGAAAGCCGATCGGCTGGCCTTAAGAAGCCGTTCGGCTGGGCTTAAAAAGCCGATCGGCTATGGTATTAAAGCCGATCGGCTATTGTTCGATCTGAGCAAAATTCGAGGCTGATTGTTGTGTTGTGCGATTTTGATTGGTTGAGCATTTAATGCTCAACCGTTTTTGCATGAGAGAGGGGGGATTTGGGAGCTGCAAAAGAGAGAAAAAAGGGACATTATCCCCATTATTCTTTGGACAATCATCTTCATCATCAAAAACACACACTTTCATTTACTCTCTACACAAAATTCACCATTACTCCATCACCAACCAAAAATCACCATATTCACTCAAGAGTTCACTTACATTTATTAGAAGTTTTTGTGAGGGGAACATCAAACAACATCACTCGGAAACAATCGTGTAACAACTTTGGTATCATTTCGTTTAAATCTAATTTGAAGTTATTTATGAATTTGTCTTGTGTTTGTGATATTTGTTTGTTTGTTGTGATTATGCGTGGCTAGTTACTCATATGTTTGCTTGGATGAAATAACTAGTTGATTAGGGGTGTATATCTAGGATGTTAGCTTATGCTTGAGTTTTTGAATCATCCATGAATTTATATGTGTTTAGTTAGTGGTTGTTACAAAGCTTTCGGCATTTTAGCTAAACAATTATAGTATATGTTCTTGTTTACCTAAAATACCTCATTAAGTTTATTGTGATTTGTGGGACAAAGCATTTGACGATTATAACAATTCTAGTTAAATGCACATAAGTTAGCGATTTTAGCGAATGTTTGTCGCGTGGATGATTTACAAACTCAACCCTCTTAATTTATGTTTAATCGGAGAACCTTGTGTAATTAGGCTTTATTTGAAGAATTTTAACCATATGGCGACTCACTAATTGATATAGCGAACGTTTTCAACTAGTGATTTGCTTTTGATTATTTGTCTATGAATGATCGGACAAAATTGCGAATGTAATTTGGAATGTGTTAAATGATTTAGTTAATTTGTGCAAGTTAGTAACCATGGCGAACGTCCGTTACTAGATTAAATCATAGGTTTGTAATTGAAGTGAACAATAGGTTCTAGCTAACGCCTAGTTCATGTTTCACGAGTATTATTTTGGCATATTTCCTAACCGGTTATAACTTTACACCCCGAAATCACTAGTAAAATAATCCAAGCAAGCATTGTTTTTAATATTTGAAAGTTCCAAACAACCAATTTGACTCTTCCTGAGTCCACCGTTCTAATTGATTATAAATTGTAGTTTTAAGCATCGTGACAACTCGGTCACACCCAACCACATTTTACTTTCTTTTATCTAATTGATCACACCTAATTTCAACTTCTTAAACTTAAAGTTCCCTGCGTTCAAACCCGAACTTACCCAACTATACTACTACACGATAGGGTCCACTGCCCGGTTGTGCTTTGGTCTAGCGCGGTACTTTCTTGTTTACTTTACAACGACAAATTTAATAACTAGATTTTGCACATCAGAAGGTCTAATGTAACTGATTGATCATTCACCAACTGTCGAATTTTGAAAGGACCAATGTATCTAGGTGTGAGTTTACCTCTTTTTCCAAATCGAATAACACCTTTCCACGGGGAGACTTTCAAATATACTAATTCACCCTCGGTAAACGTAACCGGTCGCCTACGTGGGTCTGCATATTGTTTCTGTCTATCACGTGCAGCTTTTAGCTTTTCTCGGGCGATAGCCACTTTTTCAGCAGTAATCTGTACAATGTCTGGACCTGCAAACTGTTTTTCTCCCGCTTCCAACCAACAAGTAGGCGTTCTACAACGTCGACCATATAACATCTCATATGGTGACATACCAATACTCGAATGATAAGAGTTATTATAAGCAAATTCTACCAAAGGAAGATGAGAATCACAAGAACCACCATATTCTAAGATACAAGCTCTTAGCATATCCTCTAATGTCTGAATAGTACGTTCTGACTGACCGTCTGTCTGAGGATGATAAGCCGTACTGAGATTAACACGTGTACCCAACTCCTGCTGTAAACTCTGCCAGAAATGAGAAATAAATCGAGAATCTCTATCTGACACAATCGACAATGGAATACCATGTCTTGAGATAATTTCATTAACATACAACTGTGCGAGTTTACTGAGAGAAGTAGTCTCACTAGTAGCCAGAAAATGTGCACTCTTGGTCAATCTGTCAACAATGACCTAAATCATGTCATTCCCTCGAGATGTACGTGGAAGTTTAGTCACAAAATCCATAGTTAAATGTTCCCACTTCCATTCTGGAATTTCTAGCTGTTTCAATGACCCATATGGCTTTTGATGTTCAGCTTTCACTTGAGCACATATATGACAATTACCAACAAACTTTGCAATATCAGTTTTCATTGTAGGCCACCAGTACAAAGGTTTCAAATCATTATACGTTTTGGTACTCCCGGGATGAACAGACAATCTAGATTTGTGAGCTTCGGTCAAAATTACATCTCGAAGACCTCCTAACAAAGGAATCCATACACGTGATTGAAAAGTTCTCAATCCTCTAGAATCGTCAATCAACAAATCTTTTCTTTTTAACATAATCTCTGATTTTAAATTATAATCCAATAAAGCTTCCAACTGTGCAGCTTTAATTTGATCCACTAAATCAGAAGAAACATTAACTTTCAAGTAATAAACTCGGTTAGAAGTACCTTTTCGACTTAAGGCGTCTGCAACCACATTTGCCTTTCCTGGATGGTATATAATCTCACAATCATAATCTTTGATTAATTCTAACCATCGCCTCTGTCGCATATTCAGTTCTTTCTGTGAAAACACATACTGCAGACTTTTATGATCAGTACAAACAATGCATTTAGTACCATATAGATAGTGTCTCCATATTTTCAAAGCAAACACTACAGCTGCAAGTTCTAAATCATGAGTCGGGTAATTTCTTTCATGAATTTTGAGTTGGCGAGAAGCATAAGCAATGACACGATCTCGCTGCATTAAAACACAACCTAAACCCACAATAGATGCATCACAATACACGACAAAATCATCAGATCTATCTGGTAAAACTAACACAGGAGACTGACACAACAACTGTTTCAATGACTGAAAAGCTGTTTCCTGTTGTTCACACCATTCAAACTTTACATCTTTACGAGTCAATTTAGTCAATGGACCAGCTATCTTTGAAAAGTCTTTAATAAATTTTCTATAATATCCAGCTAGCCCAAGAAAACTCTTGATTTCAGAAGGATTCTTTGGAACATTCCACTTCATAATAGCTTCAATCTTAGAAGGATCAACTTTAACACCATCTTTACATATGATATGACCCAGAAATTGTACTTCTCGAATCCAGAATTCGCATTTTGAAAACTTGGCATATAATTGTTCTCTTTTCAAAGTTTCCAACACTAATCTCAAATGCATTTCATGTTCTGATTCGGATTTGGAATACACAAGAATATCATCGATAAACACTATCACAAATTTATCAAGGAAAGGGCGACATATACGGTTCATCAAATCCATAAACACTGCAGGAGCATTTGTTAAACCAAAGGGCATCACTAGAAATTTATAATGACCATACCTGGTACGAAATACAATCTTTGGAATATCTTGCTCACTAACACGAACTTGATGGTATCCCGACCTCAAATCAATTTTAGAATATACCGAAGATCCCTGTAACTGATCAAATAGATCATCTATTCGAGGCAGAGGATATTTATTCTTTACTGTTCTTTTGTTTAATTCCCGATAATCAATACACATTCTGAATGACCCATCTTTCTTCTTAACAAATAACACCGGTGCACCCCACGGTGAAGAACTATGTCTAATGAAACCTCTTTCCAACAATTCCTGAATCTGATTCATCATTTCACGCATTTCAGACGGAGCTAATCTATAGGGAGCTTTAGCTATAGGCGAGGAACCAGGAATGAGATCAACCTGATATTCAACTTCCCTAACCGGTGGTAAACCAGGTAAATCATCGGGAAACACCTCTGGATATTCAGAGACAACCGGAACCTCAGAAATAGACTTCTTTTCTAATTTGGCATCAATAACATATGCTAGATAAGACTCACAACCTTTAGACATCGACTTCCTAGCTTTCATCATAGAAATCAGAGGAATACAACCCCTATCCCGTTCTCCTCGAGCCACAACATATGACTCTTCAGAAATTGGGATCCTAATCAACTTACTGTGGCAATCTATACTTGCTTTAAACTGACTTAACCAATCAATGCCAATAATCACATCAAAACTTGGAATTGGCATTAACAGAAGCGAAATCGGAAAAGTCTGACCATCTATCACAATATTAGCTCCAGTCACCGAGGTGGTAACAGGAACTAATTTGCCACTAACAATCTCTACTTCTAAGGGCTTATTTATCACAGTAGGGATTAATTTCAACTTATCACAGAAACACACAGATATGAAAGAACTATTTGCTCCAGAATCAAATAATACACGAGCCGGTACAGAGTTTATAAGAAAAGTACCCGTGATCACATCATCTGTGTGGACAGCCTCATCGACTGTCATCTGAAAAGCCCTACTCAGTGCTGCCGGAGGATTCTTTCGCTTTTGACCGGAAGATGATGAACTTCCAACCGTACCCGACCCTGTCTTTCCTGTCTCTGGACATTGACCAACCCTATGTCCTTCTTTCTTACAAGTCCAACACACAAAATTAGGATACCGACAATTCTTAATCTCATGACTAACTCACCACATTTCAAACACTTATTAGTTTGAGCAGTACATGGACCAACATGTCTAGATCTACACGAACTGCACCAACTAGGTCCACCAACTGATCCAGAAGAACTAGTCATTCCACTCGACCTTTTATTTTGTCTATTACCTTGCCACCTAGGTTTACCTTTACCAGAAGACTCGCTTCTAATCCTTGAAGAAGAAAAAGTAGAAATATCTCTCGGTGGATACCTACGAGAACCTCTCATATCACTGTCAACAGCACGTGCCAAAACAAAAGCCTGAGATAGATCTCTTGCCAATCGAACTGAAGTACGATAATCATGGGGTAAAGTTTCTACAAACTGTTCAATTTTAGTCTTTTCATCAGGGACCCACTGTTGAACAAAGCGAAGCTTATCAGTAAACTGGGCAATTAAATCATCAATTGTCATCTTATCAGTTAGTTGAAGATTCACAAATTCCCGTCGAATCCGTGCCATATCAAAATCCGAGCAATACTGATTACAAACTACTTGATGAAATTCTGTCCATCGAATAGCCTTCTTTTGTTGCTCAGCTAAATGACCTGTAACCGAATCCCACCACACCATGGCTTCATCTTTCATACATTGTACCACAAACATTACTTTAGAATCTTCATCACAACTTGTCACCTCAAATTTTCGTTCATTATCTCGTAACCAATTCAATGTTACAGTTGGATTTGTACTACCACGATACTCTGGTGGTTTACTAGCCATAAATGTTTTAAAAGAGCAATTCTTACTAGATTTAAAAGAAGATCCGGTACCAACAGTAGGGGTTTGTTGTTGATATACAAGTTGTTGAGCCGCAGCTTCCTCGGCTTTTCTTTTAAAGTCCCTCAAAAGAATCAATTCATCCTCCATCTCATGTACATATTCATCTCTTTCTGATTCATATTGGTGATGAGCAGATGTACCTTCATAAATATATTGTTCTTGTTGTGTGTTCGACTGAGGAGCATCTATCCGAGAGGCATTATTCGGGTGGCCGGTTGGTTGCTCATTATCTGCGATTTCTGAAATCAACAAAACACTTGAACTTTATTAATCGTTAGTACCTATCTACTAACAATTATCGACTAATGCTAAATAGCCAAACCAGGAATGTTTGACTAAACATGCTCCAGTTTTGGGGTTGAACATTCTTCAATGCCCAATTATCCCAAAACCATGCTCTGATACCAACTTGTAACGCCCCTCTTTTAAGAACACAATATTATATTAATAAACCGGAAGCGTAGATATTTAGAACTCATATTTTATTACTGCACAATATATGAGATGTACAAAACAGTTTATAGATAAGTTATTATAATTAAAAACTACTACACCACTTCACTATTCGGGGCATTACTTAAAACAAATTCCATTTAGTACAAAATATGATCAGAGTAGCAAAAATCTTCAAACATTCCCTGCATGCTTCATTAGCTTCTTGCTACCCACAAAATATCAAAATCTGCAAGAAGTAACAACATAGGATTAGCACGAAGCTAAGTGAGTAAATTCATCACACAACATTCGACTTAGCTTCATCACTTAATTACTTCTAATATCCGCAAATACTACACTTAACAATCAACATCAACATAATGAGGATCGGTGGTTCTGGAGATAACCATAATACCCGGGAGGCTCCCCAAGAACACTTATCCAACCATATCCGTATGGCCATACGGACGAGACCGATAGCTAGCAGTTACTACATTCAGATACAGAGTCTATACACACAACAAATGAAGTACAACTCTGTATCATTCATACAACAACCCACTAGCCCAACCAACAGTTCATCAACTCGTTGACCTCATTAACAACTGATGCCCAAAGGCCACGTAGCACATATATTTATAATCAACAAGGTATAGTAAATAATCAACAACATCAACATATCTACGATTACTAGTTATAATCAAAGGATGTCAACTAAATCAAATGGTGAGCTTTGAATCCACTCACCGACACCCTTGAATCTCCACACTCAGCTTTTATTCACTGAGCCTTTGGTGTATCTGAAATACCACAAAACACACAAGTTAATAACTTGTCATCAATCAACAACCTTAGATGAATCATGTTGTTATACAAGTAATCACACAACATTGAATATATATGTATATCACTTATACATTTGTGAAAGTAACACAAAACAAAAGCTGATTTGTTCATGTATTAACCATACCCGATCGGCTCAATGATCATAGCCGATCGGCTAGCAGATTAATTCCCTACATTTTTCCTTCGACTCAAGGTTCTGTGATGATTTTGTTCTATCCTAACCGTTCAGCTAAAAGTAGCCGTTCGGTTCATACACCCATACTCGATCGGCTCAACATGGTTAACCGATCGGCTAACATGTGGATTTCAGTGTTTTTGGTTCAAGTCACGTTCTGTAACAAATTTCAACTAAAATACCCGATCATCTCATTTTAGCCATTCGGCTACAGCACACATACCCGATCGGTTAAGTAACATAGCCGATCGGCTATGGTTCAAAACCCAGTAAACCTGCAACTTGTTTCTGCTTATCTCAGCTCGAACCATATGTTCCAAAACCCAAAATTTCAAGTGCTAAATCAACCAAACCATACTTCAAATCGCAAGGAAAGTATCACATATCAACTAGTTAACATTTAACAATTTATTCAAGCATCAATCACTACAATTTTCAAGCTAATTTCTTAACACATCAATGATGAACTTGAATCACATTTCAATGGCAACATATCACAAATTGAGCTAAGAATTTAGTTCACTATCATTAGCTAATACTATATATCAACTTCAAACACATATAACTCTTTCAATTCATTAATTTCATATGTGACCTAACCAAAGTTTAAGTTCATAAACTTAACATCACTTACACTTTGAAGGATGAACAATAAGATGAAGATGATGATGCTAGCAAGCTTGTAAAGATTCCAATTTCAGTTTTTTTTAAGGATTCAAGATCATCAATTTTAGTAGGGTTTCAATTTGCTAGGTTTTAGAAGTGATGAACACATTCAAGAAGGAAGCAGAGAAAAGGGTCGACCTTTTCTTTTAGTACCTAAAATTATTTGGGTATTTTATACCCGTCCTAAATCTGTTGTCTGGAACCGTAAAATCTCTTGCGAGAAATATCATTTTATTTTACTGTCAACTACAGTAATTTAAAACAACTAGTATTTCACTAATCACAATAAGTCCTAAGACTTATTCACCTAAGTTTTTCAATTAAACAATTAATAACAAATAATTTCTAATTAATAAAATACTCAATTTTAATAAGAAATTACCAGGCCCGGCGCGAGGATGTTACAGTAACAGTTGGTTACAACGATTAATTGTAGTAGTTGTATATATTGTTAAATATATATGTTGTTGTGATATTTGCTGTTGGCATTATCTGTGGTAGCTCTGAGGTCAACGTGGTTAGTTGGGCATGGATATTATTATTGGACGACACAAGGTTTTGTACACATGTTGGTGTTACTAGTCTGTGTCGTGTGAAAATAACATCCGGCTATCGGTGTCGCTGTATATGTTGATACAGGCGGTTGATAAGAGTTCTTGAGGCAGTTTGGTACTCAAGAACCACCGATCCTCATGGGCGTTCTGTGCTTACAGTTAGTTGTTGTAATTGATTGTTGTAGCTAAGTTATACTGTTGGTTGCAGTTCTGTCTCACTTAGCGTTGTGCTAATCCCATTACTACCCCACTCCCTGCAGGTTATGATTTTGAGATACTTTGGGATGGCAGGAAGTTCTGATGTTGAAGGAATATTTGACCAGCGTTCAACTCTGGTATATTTTGATAATAGTAATGATGTTGAAATTATATAACACATCGCTTTGGCTATTTATGGTGGTAATAGTTTTTGAACTGTTGTAAATATGTTTTGGAAAAAGATTATGTACTTTTTGTATATTAATTCAAATCTACGCTTCCGAGCAAAAATCATTATTATAATGGTTTACAAAATGAGGGGTGTTATACTTAAAGCGAGACTCGGATTCAGTTAGTTGATGCCTAAACGACTTTACGATAGTCGCCCACTCTTGATAAATTCCATTCGCTAGATAATATCCTCTGGTGAAATCTTGTCCGACAATCGTAAAGTTAACCTGTGGAGCTCTATCTTGCATCAAATCGGAGAACAAATCCGATTGATTAAGTACATTAATGTCGTTGCTCGATCCCGCCGGACCAAATAAAGCATGCCAAATCCACAAATCATAAGAGGTAACCGCCTTGAGCATGATAGTGGGACAACCCTGATCACCTCTAGTGTATTGACCCTGCCATGCAACTGGACAATTTTTCTAAAGCCAATGCATACAATCTAAACTTCCGAGCATACCCGGAAAACCATGCAACTCGGCGTGTCGTTGATGCAAACGTTGAACATCTTGTAGTGTTGGTTTCCTTAAATACTCCGTAGAGTATAAATGAAATATGCATCTTCAAAAATTATCCAAACAAAAATATGATGTTTGTTCACCCATATGCAAGTATTCATCAAACATATCGGTCGGTACAATCTAACCGTTGATGAAAGTATTGAAAATAGTCCGGTACCGGTTCTTGTGAATATGATATAATACGTTGAAATATACGGATAAATAATGGCTTACTCATTCGATAGCGTTGTCGAAATATATCCGACGGAAATGTTGGCTCATCAGCAAAGTAGTCCAGATACAAACGTTGCCCCATTGCTTCACGATTTCTCAGAAAGTATCGACGTGGAACTCTCGGGATCGGAATTTCATCTTCGTCGTCGGACGACTCGGAGGATATGGCATTAATGACACTGATCTTGTAATTTGGATAAAAAATGTCATTAAGTACTCGCAAATCTTCGAGGTCGGAATCATAAGACATTTATAAAATTGTGAAGTCATAAAGTGTATAAAAATGTGGAGAGTAAAATTGTATGAATTTGTATAAAAGTTGGTGTGAATTGTTTGGAAATGGGGATGTGTATTTATAGTTGAAAATGTGGGTTTTTTTAAAAAATAAAAAAATATATTAAAGAAAACCAACGGCTACATAAACGTTATTAATTTTTTTATCAAACGGCTAGTTTTTTAGAAAAATAAATAACAAATGGGCCCCACACGCCAGCATTTCCACTCGTCGCCAAACCGAATGGGGAAACCGCCGGCCACGACCGACGAGGCCGTGCCATCGACGTCGGTTAAACCGACGACCTTCGGTTCCCAACCGACTAAACCGATGGGAGTGCTCTTAATATTAATATTAACGAGTATGTTTTAACCCACGCTTTACGATGGAATATGAAATGGTTATATTCTTAATAAAACATCATTAGCTGTATAAAAATTTTTAATATAATTTTTATCATGAACAAAATAGTTGATCTTGATAATAATATTTTCAACGTTCATATGCATTATAATATGATTAACTCTTGAACAAAAATTAAACTCATTCATGGAAGCTAGTTTTTGTTTTGTCTAAGATATGATGTTGTAGAACTTGTTAACATAGGAAGTTAATTCCATAAACATTAAGTTAAATATGTAGAAAATTCCCGTGTTCCCTACCTTATAACTTTGAGTCAAACTATCAATACATTTTGTGTGAAGCATAATTACATTCCATATCCATCGCCCATTCATGATTTAATGTATTTCATTACAATACATCATACCCCTATATGTTGCTCACATTCATATCGAAAATGATAACACCAAATTTTCAAAGATTGTTAATGAGTCAAATTTAATGACATTAAATTTTTTTGTTTTTACAAATCTTTACGTTGGTCGAACTAATAATAACATCGGTCCATCTTCTTCAATAAATCGCGACTTAGTGACTCTTTTATACTAAAATAACAGTGTAAAATGTGCTCAACAGTGTTGTCGTTCTATTAATTTTTTTGTAAATAATGATAAAAAATTGACACTCCGCGTCAAATAAAGCACATTGAAATCGTGTTGTTATATCGAGTTAACCGACTATTTAAAAAATAACAAAATAACTAATCGGGTGTTTGAAAGTATATGCGAGGTAAAATACATACAATTTACAAAATATACATTTTGAAATTTTTTTAATAACATATATATATAAATCCATATCTTTTATTTTTGAATGGAGTAAAACATTCAAAATTTTAACTACAATATTTTTTTATTGTTATATATATATATATATATATATATATATATATTTTACTTAGAATTTCATTGTTACTTTTAGTCATCCTAAACTTATATTATATTAAATTTATATAAAGCTTTGTAAAATAAATAAATAAATTATATTATCACTATTCATATAATAGTGCTTTACATTTACAACCTGATAAATATAGAAGTTTTCGATATTAAATAAAATAGGACAAATGAAAAAAGGTATTACCTTCGGTTTTATTCCTATTTTATGATTCATTTCTTTTTCTCAAAAGTGATTGTTAATCTCTGATTCTTTTTTCAAGATTACTCCCTCCTTGATTGCTATGATTCACAATGCTAATGTTTAGTCGGTGCGAGTTTCGATTTAGACGTTGTGGTAAATGTGATGGATGTGATTTACCTAGCGATGTTGGACTTTGTAGAGGTTCGGTCGTGCTCTATTGAAATATGGAACGACTCCGGTGAATGTCCCAAATACCCACACATAAAAGAAATTGTATTCTACTGCATAGTCCGGGCATTAGGCTAGTATTTTTATAATATGAGAATGATTTTTCTATTGTACGAAATAAATTCAGTTTTCACTTATATAGGTGATAAACTAAAGGTGAGTTTCGTGTATAAAATTACCTTTTTATATAAAACTAGTTTATGAACCGCAAATTTTGCGGATTGACTTTAGATATGTTTTATATATGGATGTGTTATATAGATTTAATAATTATTTTGGTGTTGGTATACGGTACATCGGTTTGTATTGTTTTAATTTTAAATAAAAAATGCATTAAGGGTTTGAATTGTGATAGATTTTGAATTGATGAGTCCAAATATATAAACTAATTAATAGGGATAATATTGTGTATGATATCACTTTGTTATTTGTATTGATATTTAATAATATTATATTATTTAAAATCATACGAGTATGTTTTTCCAAATAAGCATATTTATTGGTTCAACAGGTTAATACTATATTGTACATATAAAATAACGCTCTATACAGTGGATTGGTGGTTTTCGTCCATCTAAGTTACTCTCTGTAATTTAAAATTAACAATCTATAATGCATTACTTTATCTTTTTAACTTTGACGAAAGATGACAAAACATGACACCTCAAATGCAGGCTCCACTGACTCAAATGACGTTAACACATCCTTAGAAGATTAAATGATAAATTATTTTAGGTATGTAAATCGAGATATGGAGAAATTAGTGGCAATAGATAAAATTAATTAATCAATTATTGATAATATTGTGAATGATACCACTTCCCTTTTTGTATTTGTATTGTTCTTTAATAATAATATTATATTATGTACCGAAACTTTGAATTAGTTGATTAAAAAGTACATTTTTAGCTTTAAGATTTCAAATATTGTAATTCGATACCGTTTTTTTTCGTGTTTCAAATTTGTGGCGTAGTTCAATAACTATTTTTTTTTGTTTCGCCAAAGTTACATAATGAGGATAACCGAAACTTGCGAATAGATATGAAAAACCGGTATGACGGTATGTGTACAAATACATGTAACTCGTCGGAAACTGACCCGTTGGCATCCATAATTCAAGCATTGTAAATTACATATTGATAGAAGAATTCAAAAAAGGAGGTAGTATGGGTACAAATATACTAAAATCCACCGGAACCCGACCTGTTGACATTCGTGATTGAAAAATTGTAAATTATAAATTAATAAAAGGATTACAAAAGTAAGTTGTATAAATATTTAAATCACTGGGCGATAGAATGAAGTTATGAATTTTTTGAAACTGAAAATAACTTATTGGAGTTTTTTCTAGATAGATAAAATAAATAAGATTGTAGGAAGAGTTTAATTTATAAAAAAATAATAAGTTATAAAATATTTGAATGATTCTCTACAATTAAGGGAAAAGTAGAAGATTTATATTGTAAATATCAAAGGATGTATATTGTAAATATAAAAGGGTAAATTAGTCTTTTAGTCATATAATAATAGGATTAATGATGTCATGAAATAAATTAAATGTTAGATTTTAATAGTTGATCTCCATTCAATGGTCATTATTCTCTCAAGATTTTTCTTTTAATGTATAAGATAGATATAGATATATTTTGTATAATTAAAATAGTAGCAAAAATTTATTTATTAAGTACTAAATAAAGTGAAAATCTTACATACATCTTACATACGTACATCCACATCATCACCTTCATACATTTAAAACACAATGTTCTTTAAGATTCATAAGTTATAGGTAAAATATTTGAATATTATAATTAACGTTCTATAAGTCACAAAAATCTTCATTATTTTACAACTACAATTCTAAATTTTACTAATATAATTCTACATTTTATTGCTTTAGTTTAATATTTTATTAATAAGATTTAGTATTTTGTTTATATGATTTATAAGTGATAAGTAAAACATATTTAAATCATAGTTAAAAAATATAATGAATCATATTGATTCTTATTATACTCTCCTTAAATTTCCTTCTGATTATGTCAAGTTTAGTGAATAACTCATAATGATTTATTCAATTATAGTTCCCATCTTTAAAAAAATGTAACTTATCATTATCCTTCATACTCAGTTGTTAATTCTTTGCGTTGAATTCCCTTTGGCTTCACCATCATCACAATTATTCATGATTATTATGTGTATAAATTTGCATCTGGAAAGGATAGTAATACATTTTTCTCATCCTTAACCCAATCATAATTATTGATTACTGTAATTAAATGTTGTATAGGTTGAGGTTTTGGTTGGAGAATTGACATTAATGATTGCTTTCATGGGAGGATTGGTAATGGAGAATTGTTGAGGTTTTGGTTGGACAACTGGACGGGTCATGGCCAGTTATGCAGGTTATTCCCAAGTTTGTTCAAACTTGAAGTGGCCAAGAACACCAATGTTGCTAGTCGTATATCAAATCGGGGCGAATTCAAATGGAGATGGAAAGGAGGAGATTGGTCTCAAGAGGTAATAGATGATCTAGTTAAACTGTATAACTTGGATATCCAAGTTAATTTTAAAGATGCTCAAGATAAATGGGAATGGGGTCTGAAAGGTATCAATGCATTCTCGGTTAGCTCAACCCGATGTTTACTAAGTTCGTATACTATGACGGAGGATGAAGTGATTTTTCCATGGATCAATATATTGCCAAAGAAGATAAGTATTTTTGGTTGGAGGCTATTGTTAAATAGATTACCTACCAAAGACTTGTTGATGCAAAGGGGACTGCATATAGCCGACCCAGATTGTGTCTTCTGTGGAGATAGTGTCGAATCATTGGATCATTTGATGACGGGTTGTAGAATAACACGAGAGCTATGGGATAAGATTGAAGAGTGGTGCAAATTTCAACCGATGATCATTTTTTCGGTTAAGGATTTGATATTTTATCATAATAGCGTAAATGGATCAAAAGCTCGAAAGAATATTATCCAATCGGTAATCATGGTGGCTTGTTGGGTAATTTGGAAAGCACACAATAGGATGATTTTCAATGGTTCGAAAGTTAATGTTGATGGAATGTTAAAAGAGATTAAATCAATGGGCTTTTTATGGATCAAGAATAGGTTCTCTAAATGGAGCTTTGAAGAACATAAATGGCTGGAATTTTCAATTGATTGACATGAAGATAGGTACGTTACTGTATGGAGGCAAATTATAGTTTGCAGAATATAGATCGTGATGCAGCAGATGGAAGGAAGTCTTGGAGCGTTTTAGAAGTGGTTTGTAATTGTAATGTAATTGTAAAGCTATGTTCTTGGTGTTTTATTTGATAATACTTTGGTCTAACTTCACACGGGAGACTATCAAAAACGATATAGGGTGAAAACCGGTGGCTCGGCCCCTATTATCGAGGATTTTTTCCTGGAATTTTTTCAGGTTTTTTTTCATCCTTTTTAGTATCCTCCTAGTTCGGTTTTAGGCCCAAAGTATGTCATATGGTGTATGTATAGTTTCGGTCTAATTAGCGCCTTGCTATTAGACATATTATAGCCTTTTAAGAAAAAAATGTTGTATAGGTTGTCTATTGAAAAACACCTTTTTTTTTTCAAAAACAATTTTAATTTCATTCATGTAACAGAGTCCCGTGTTTAAAATTAAGTAAGCTCATGCGAATGAATATTGTAGGAGCAATCCAATTACTCTTCTAATGAGTTCAAATCTGGTATTATATATTGTAATTTAATACGAGTAGTAATATAACAACAATATTAATAATTAATAATTAATAATAATTTTTTAGAGTAATTGTTATTAGAGGTGAAATCTTTTAATAATGCTAAAAAAGGTAGAGAATGGGAGAAACAATAAGATTCTTTCATTTCTTTACAAAACACAATTCTATTTTTTACCCCCTTGGTTAATTATCTCACAAACCATAAGTTTATAAATTATAAAAGTTACATATTCGAAACCAACGCGTTTTTCTCTTCGATAAGAGATGTCATAAGATATAATTTCGAAGAATTTTTTTTCTTCGCTTTTTTTACCAGATTTCACAATATAATCACATGTGATTTATGATAAAAGATTAAAATTTGTTCACGATTATTTATTCATGGTATTTGCTACTTAACACGTGATTATAACTTAATATTCACCCACATTAATAGTTATAAACAAATTACTAAAAATTGCAATAGTTTTCATTAGAAATCACATGTGATTGTTATTTGTACACTTAATCACAAGTGATATGTTATATAATCACATATGATTTTGCATATAATCACATATGATTTTCATTTAAATTTTGATATTTGATGAGAAATTTACCGATATATGATAATTCATGTATGATTTCAACTTGATTTTTACTTGATTGTATAATTCTTAGTCAATGATTTGAAAATTCGTATTTTATTACTTTTTAAACACATGTGATTGATAGTTTGATATTCAATCGCATGTGATTATACCTTAGTTTTTCATGTCTTAATCTCTTTGCATCATTAACGATTTGAATTTAAAGTTTAATCGGAAATATAAGCGGGTGTGATTATTTTTTAGTGGTAAATCACATGTGATTTCACATTAAAAGTTTCTAAAACCCAAAAAAATGGGGGGGGGGGGGGGGAAATTCGTCGAAAGTATATCTTGTAGGATTTAGAATCGAAGAGAAAAAGACGCTGGTTTCGAATATGTAAATTTTATAATTTATAAATATACGGTTTGTAAGATATTTAAATTTAAAGAAAAAGATGAAAATTAATATTTAAAATAGAGCAATTCTATTGGTTTCTTCATTTTTTTTTTTTATCATTCTTTTTAAAACCTTTCTCATTGTTATTATTGTTTTAAGACTGTGGTTGGTGAAGATTGACATCATGAGCGTGGGAATACATTGAATATGAATTGATTTGATTCATTTGTTCAATATAAAATTATAGTTAAGATTTACTAAAGACGTGGCACGATGATTTTCTTTGACCACTTAATTATGTATGAACAAAATTTTAATTTTGAGAAAACTTCAAAAAATAATCAGGTGTCAACGTATGCGTGTAATACATGCATAAGAAAATGATAACAGATTTTATAGCGACTCTCTTTAATACATTAAGAAATGCTGTTCACAATGGCTAGAAGTACTTGGCACTCTCTAAATATTGGTTAATGTACTAACATATATATAAGAATTTTTAGTAATAGTATTAGAACTTTCATTAATCTTTTTTTTTTTTTTTGAAATATAAAAAAGTGTAGCAATAGTTAAGATCTCTATTGTTAGATTACATTTGTTCAAAAAGCGGGCCTGTTTTTGTCATCAAATTATTTGAACATTCCATTTACTTGTTAACGGTTTGTAATGAACATATATTTGGTTTGGAAAGTTGAGAAGGAAAACCATTTAACAAGAGACAAATTTGGATATATGTGGTATTATCATGTACCATATAATAAGCTCAAAATTACCTTTTGGCGGCTCAAACAAACACGAAGAGTGCAACATGAAAAGCTTAACAGGAAGGGCCCAACAGGGAAGGCCCAACAGACTAAGCCCAAATAACAAGGCTTAGGCCCATCAACCTAGGGTTTATGTCCCCTCGGCCCACGACAACATAATCCGGGGGATTACCAACGTTAGTTTTGGTCCCCTGCAAGCCGACAAGGGTTTCATTCCTTCAATGCCATTGGTCCACGTCAACACAGAAGACCCATGCGCAAGAAGGAATAGTCACAGCCGTACGATTGGCATCACCAAATGATGAGGGATCACGACACGTGGACACTAGGGCATGAATAGTGCTCACTATAAATACAAATGCATGAATAGTGTTTCACCTTCAAGCACCTTCACGTACACATTCGTCACATACACAGAAACCCTAATCTGCAAGAGAATATCACTATTCATCTTCTCGCCGCTGATTCACGCCACCCACGATTTCGTTCTATACACTCCGACGAGTTATCCACGTAAGTCACAGAGAGCATCGAATCGGATATAATCATCTTTGCACTCAGGTATAATTTTATGCTTGATCAGGCATAGATTTTAACTTTACGAGTTGCTTGGTTTGTGATGCTAAATCAAGAACCTAAACATTATAAGTATTATCCCTCATTGTTGAATTGTAAAACACAAATGGCGTTGTGTATTTTAATTTATTGGAGCATGCAACAATCAAACATGAGGGAATCAAAATTGAATATGAGGTAAAGTACCGTTCCACCACTAATAAACAATTCAGAAATATGTTAAAAATGATTGGTAATTTATTACAGAATATATACCTAAAGCAAGTTTCAAATATGCCTCATAAAAGATTAAAAATGAACAATGAACAAAGTTAAGATCGATGGAGGTGTTTGAGTTGAAACTTCAACTATTATGACTACAATACAAATATATAATCAGAATGATAATGGTATTTTAAAACCATGTCACTTGAGTTTAAAATATATTTAAAGCCATTAGTTGGATTGATACTCCCTATAATCTAAAACTAGATACATTAGCCAAACAATACTAGATAATTAGATCCATTTCATTCTCAAGTTGTATTAGACAAATAGTAAAATAGGTTTAATAAAATAATTAAGAATGCTTTTAGATACAAATATTTTGTCCATATTCAAACTTTTTTGACAAGGATAATAATAATAAGATGATGATAAAGTAAAAATGGTGAGATTATATTATCCTGAGACACAACAGTATCTTGTTTGTTTTCAGAGTTTTCAGAATCTTGAGTGTATTTCCCCAACTAGCCTTCGACACCCCATCCATTAAATACCTCTCTCTTTGAAGGTTTATTTTCTTGATTGATGAGCCTTTTAAATAACTTTCCATTTTTCATCGGTCCCCCAATACAAACTCTTCTAACAGTCGCCGTCAGATCTCTACTCTTTTCTCCAATCCTGACCGTCCACTTCACTCTCACTCCTACTTTCTCTCTCTAGCCCCTCATTCGTGGATCTCATCACTCCCCCTAAATTCTCTTTACTTCTTGTTAACAATCCATCTCTCTTTTCATCTCCAAGAATCACTCCTTTATCATATTTAATCTTGTTTCATAATCCAATTATAAATATATCTTAAATTTTGTCTTGATATCAACTGGGTCTTTGTTTTTTCATGATTTCATATCTGGGTTTTGTTTTCCCATGACAAATCCTTCATATATAATCAATCTTGAATCTTTCTTGATTTAAAGTAGGGTTTTGTTTATTTTCTTGATTTGAAGTTTTGAACTGGGTTTTACTGTTTCTTCACGAAAATTCATATCTTTCTAGAAACCCAATCATAAAGTTATAAACTTTCTAATATTTTCATCTTGATTTGAACTGGGTTTGTTGTCTCGTTAATAAAAATCAAATCTTTACAAAACCCAATTATCAAGTTCAAAACTTTCTTGTTTTTTCAACTTGGGTTCTTACTATTTTACATAAAGTTTTCATCTTTCTTGAATTTAACCATGGATGATCGGAGCTACACATCCAACCAACGAATCCACGGCATGTCCGACGTCGTTTTCGAGTGTGTATTAGCATACATACACGACTCACGTGACCGGCAATCAATCTCGTTAGTCTGCCGGCGATTATACGAGCTTGAAGCTCAAACACGTAAGCACGTAACAATAGCTTTATGTTACACTTCCACACCTAAACAGCTGCACCGGAGGTTTCCATATTTAGAATCCTTACAGCTAAAAGGAAAGCCACGCGCCGCCATGTATAACTTGATACCGGAGGATTGGGGTGGGTTTGCAACGCCGTGGGTGGAGGAGCTCGCAAAATCATTTAGCTGTTTAAAAGCTATTCACTTTAGAAGGATGATTGTAAAAGATACGGATCTTGAGTTACTAGCACGTGAGCGTGGGCACGTGCTTCAAGTTCTTAAACTTGATAAATGCTCTGGGTTTTCTACTGATGGGCTTTTGCATATTTGTAGATCTTGCAGGTATTTTGATCATGTTTTAATATAGTTTCTGTTTCTATAAACTGTTTTATTATTTGTTAAATGTTGGGTTTAATCGAAGTTTGTAATTAGATTGATAGAGATTCAATCTTGCTGCGTTTATTGTTTGATATATGAATCTTTGGATATCTAATAACTGCAGTTTCTTTGTTGTTTACTCTGTTTGCATCTTTCTATTTTAGGAAAGGCTTATTTTGGTTAAAGTTGTGTTCTTTTCTTTTCATCTTGCCTAATTTCTGAATTAAAGTTCCATAAGTTATGAACACTGAACATGATAATTTACAATAAAAATGCTATGTTAGGGTTTATTTATCTTTTGCATATCTTTCATGTTGAGGACTATTTAATACTCCGTATTAGTAAGTTCCATATATTGCTTACAATACTTGCAAATTTGCTATGTATATGAAACTTTGAGCTTTTATCTTTGTTTAAGTTTAATGGTTTATTATGTTTTCTTGGTTCGAATAATTAATCATAATTATTGAAGTGGACAATGGACTGTGGTCTGCTGTTATGAATTGTTTGATTGGTTTGATCTCCATGGAATTGAAATATCTGATGTTGATGATATGTTTAGCCCCTAGATGAATGTTTAATATCATTGGTTTCGAATGATTAACATTTTCTTAAAATGCACTCAAAGATGACTGTGAATTTAATAATTAAGCAATAAAAATTGGTATCTTTCTCCATAAATCTGGTGGGGTTTCCATAGACTGCATTATTTGGTTGCCCTGTTTCTTTACTTTTTAATGACTTACAAAACTGTTTCATAATTATGTTCTGCCATGTTCACTGCTTTTATCATTACAAATTACGGCTTCTTGTGTTGGGGTAATTTTTGCATGAAACGTTTGTTGTCCACCACTTTCTTATCGGTGCTTCCATCATCCCATAAGGCCATAATCATCGGTACATTTGACTTTTGAGGTTGAAAATTGTTACATCTAATATTCTAATTTAATATTGATTTTTATACAAATTTAATAACATGGGTATCATCTAAATCCGTTGAAAGTTGAACTCTTTATATTAATTATGATATATATGTCGATGTTTCAAATGATTGACTTATTTAAATGTCAAATAGGAGATTTGACTTCAATGTTTGACTTCTAGTTTATGCTAACGCAGGAATCTTAGAGTGTTGTTTTTAGAAGAGAGCCAAGTGATAGAGAAGGATGGAGACTGGCTACATGAGCTTGCAATGAACAATAGTCTGCTTGAAACATTAAACTTTTACATGACAGAACTTTCCCAAGTTAGTTATCAAGATCTTGAGCTAATAGCCAAAAGATGCAGGTCTTTAGTATCAGTCAAAATAGCTGATTGTGAACTCTTGGATCTAGTTGGTTTCTTCCGCTCTGCTGTTTCACTTGAAGAATTTAGTGGTGGTTGCTTCAATCATCAAGCCGAGCAGTATGCTTCTATGGTATACCCCTCAGGATTGTGTCGTTTAGGTCTCAATTACATGAGTACCAATGAAATGCCCATTGTGTACCCCTTTGCTTCCCGCCTTAAAAAATTGGATCTTCTCTATGCCCTTCTTGACACTGAGGATCATTGCATCTTGCTCCAACGGTGTCCCAATTTGGAAGTTCTCGAGGTACATTCCTTTTTTGCCTATCTTTCACATACAAGGGGTGTCTGGATTTGCACGTTAGAAATTGATTATCTCATTAGTTCCATTGGTTGTATATTTTTTTATAGTTATGTTTTGCAAGTCAAAACCAATTTAGAAATGCACATCCCGCTCATCTTATTTTCATAATTTAATATTAACATAATTACCTTAGAAACACACATCCACACACCCTCTAAATTGAATGATCTATAAATGAATTAATTTATCATTCGATATTGATGTAAAACAGACAAGAAATGTGATTGGAGACCGGGGAATGGAAGTTCTAGCACGTTGTTGCAAGAGAATGAAACGACTCAGAATTGAAAGAGGAGCTGATGAGCAAGAAATGGAGGATGAAGAAGGCGTTGTTTCTCAAAGAGGATTGACTGCTATAGCACAAGGTTGTCTCGATTTGGAATACATTGCTGTGTATGTATCTGACATTACAAATGCAGCTCTCGAATCCATGGGATCAAACTTGAAAAACCTCTGTGATTTCCGTTTAGTCTTGCTGGATAAAGAAGAAGTTATTACAGACTTGCCACTCGATAATGGAATCCGATCTTTACTAAGTGGCTGCGAAAAACTTAGAAGATTTGCACTTTATCTGAGACCAGGGGGGCTAACGGATGTGGGCTTGACTTATATTGGCCAACACAGTCAGAATATAAGATGGATGCTGTTGGGGTACCTTGGAGAATCTGATACTGGGCTTTTAGGATTTTCCAGAGGCTGCCCGAGCCTACAAAAACTTGAAGTAAGAGGGTGTTGTTTTAGTGAAACTGCACTTGCTATGGCAGTTCTACAGCTGAGGTCTTTAAGATATTTATGGGTACAAGGGTATAGGGGATCTAAAACTGGATTTGATCTGTTAGCAATGGTGCGTCCGTTTTGGAATATTGAAATAATTCCTCCAAGAAAGGTTAATAGTGCAGAAGGTAGAGAGATGGAACATCCTGCACATATACTTGCTTATTACTCTCTTGCGGGACCAAGAACTGATTTTCCGCCTTCTGTTATCCCGCTTGATTCCATTGCTCACTGAACGTGTACATATTTTTTAGAAAGGTAACAGTTTTTTCTTGAAACTGCGCCTGCAGGCTGAGATAACCGTTCCACCTTGTATTATTATCTTTTTGTTGTATCATTACTGTTTATAATGGTTTGTATTGGGTTTTTGCAAATGTTGGAATGATGAGCATGTAATAATCTGTTTATCTGGATAGTTGTTGTACGGTTGAGTATTCTCACATAGCCTCTATACATAAACAGCAAGTTTTACAAGGGAAACAAAATGTCTTATATCAATTTGTAGCAGTTGTGTTATTTCAACTCTTGTTAACAGTGTTCAATGGGACAATGTAGATTTTACTGTTTTGGGTGACCATGCTATACTACAATCTTGATTTCGCCTAAAGGTTCTGCTTTTAGTTCAAGCAGTCTACCTCAGATTCTTACTTTTGCTCAACAGCATCATTATGCATACAAACAACAGATACAACAAACAAGAACACCAAGACAAACAGAAAACAACTAATCAAAAACAAAGATGGTGATTCCTTAGATAATTGTAAGCATGTGTTACTAGGGTTATATGATTTCTTTTGAGAGTTGAGACATATCTTCATATACGGATGATGATGATGATGATGATGATGATGATGATATCGATAAAAGTATGGTTCCATTTAAACACTATCTAATGTTATCCATTGAAGAATCTGACAGTTTATATGCATCTCCTAGAACTGCTTATTTCTATTTTATTTTATATTATATTTTCTTCATGGAAATGCATGATTTATTATTATATATGGGCCAATATCCTACATATACTTAACAATACTACTCCTTATCAAATTGGTGGGACAATAGTGCTCTATCATGCAACTTGCTAAAGATAGAAATTTTTTTTCATGAAGTGAGGGCCTTTGTCATACTCCAAAGAAGATTCTCTTTATTTTTTATTTTTCATAGTTTTTATATTTTTGAGAAAATATATCGAAGAAACAATAACGGATATAGATAGAAGATGAAACTTTTGTCATCTGTTAATAGATCGACTTGTTATATACAGCGTATATGCGAAGTGCAATATGGCCCTTTTTTTAAGGGTAAATCAGGCATGAGTTGATATGCATTACATTGTGTTTGTGGTGATCTGATCTGTAAAATATGGTTCGAGTGTGGAGTGAGTCAGCTGATGACATGCCAGTAGACCCAAATAGTGACTCAGCTTTTGCTATGCAATGACATGCAGTAAAGACCAAAAGCCAAATTAATTAGATGAACTAAGGAAATCCAATAGGCAGGTTTCACATACATTCTACATTTTCCATCAAGATCTATTGATCTCCATCATTAATAACACTAATAAACTATGTTTGGAATCTGCTGTGGCTCAAAATCGAAACCTGGTGCAACAAGCATTCAGTTTTATCTTTCAAGTACAGAACAGACCGAGTACAATTTCCCATCAGTCACCTAACCTTGAACCTGATACCGAGTAGGTTGGAAAAAGAGACCGGAATTGTATGCTCGAATATTGATTCCACCGTTTGGTGTGTTGAGTAATAGAGAAGATTTGTCATGATTATCACCTGAGAAATTGGTGGCTCGAGGCAGCAGGTGGATGGTGGTGATATCATGGATGCTAGGCCTCCTTTTTTCTTTTCCTTCTGAATGTTGCCTTGCGTAGTACTTTTGTGCATGACTTGCTACTTGTGTTGGTGTTTTTGTCATCACAAAGTTGCGTGAAATGTTTCTCCAGTCTCCTTTTCCATGAACCTGAAGACCCATCAAGAATCGCCTGCGTGTAATACACGTTAAGCTCAAAGTGGTTGAAATTTGAGTATAAAATCAAGACTAACAAATTTTCTTCTTCCATATTTTTTTTGAACTATAAGAATTAAGATAGGCGTTCACCTGTGCTCTTCTTCAGTCCAAGGTACACCTTTTCGCCTCTCATGGTCAAAGGATCTTGACCTAAAAAGCCTATTCCCGAAAGAATTAAATCCACGTTTTTGAACCAATTCTGATTTGTAACACATGTATCCGGGATCTTCAATCAAACCAGCCTCTATATTATTGATATCAGCTTTCAGTTCTTCATATTGTTCTCTGACCTCATACTCTGATTTCCCAGGAACAAAAGCAGCCACATTTGACCACCTATCTGGCGTTTCTGTATCGAATATAGCCAGAGCACTTTCGAACCATTTGTTCTGTTCTTTTGTCCATTGCGAGATCTTACTCATTTGCATCATATGACTGAGCTCGAACAATGGAAAAATGGTAGCTGTTGTTTCAATGAAAAAAAGCCCATCCAAATACACAGGAAAAAAGTTTAGAATCATTTTATGGGAATCAGATCATTAGAATACTCTTTTCAAGATTTAATAGAACATATTCAAGAATCATGAAATTGACCTATCGATTCAAGAATCAAGAAGGCCTTAAAAAAGAAAAAATACTGTTAAATCATGCTAATCAAATAACAAACTGAGAAACATGATTAAAAAAGTATAACTTCATACATTTATATGAAAAAACATTCAACAACTTAAAAGTGATATGTTCTTTTCTTTTTCGTTGTTCTTAATAAAACTAAGAGCTTTACCTCTTGTAGCAGAAACAAGACTTCTTTTGATTTGAATTTTGATAGATGAACCCAGAGTGATTGAACAAGGTGGCTACAAAGTTGTCAATTGCAGTATACTTTCTGCTATTTATATACACAGTTTTGTGTAGTTTGTGTGAATATAGAGTACTTTAGTGGCTGCTCTTATGGGCTTTACTTTACAAACCTTTAATGATTGAATTAAAAAGTTAGCAAGATTTGGCAAGACAGTGAATGATCCATTTGCCTTTTCATTTCCTGTATTATTATTTGCTCATACAAAAGCCTTTTAGAGGAGAAAGAATATATTAAAACTGCTATTTGTGAACCTAGTGGAAATCAATAGCAAATATCTTTCATTTTTGTAATATCAATATACCTTTTCCCCCATGCACTCATAATTTTAAACATATGTTTTATATTTATATATCTCTTGATATAATAGATAACAGAATAACTGATCAACATCAGACAGTTACTGAACACTTTGTTACTATGCAACCAACTTATTCATTGAAGTAAATCTGTAAAAGGAGCAATTTTAGTGAAAGCCAGAAAAGATACTAGTTTGCTACCTATTTTTAGCAATTGTTTTGACACTAAGTGTCCACACGCTAATTTGCTTTCGCTTAGTAGAGAAAAGATTCGATTTGGAATAGAAATGTGGTCCTTGGTGTCATATTCAAACGTTAACATTTCTATAAACGTCTAAAGGCCAATCGAGACAATGATTGGCCTTTAAAGTGTTGGTAATAGCATGTAAGTGGGTACGAAAATTCGAAGAAAGGGCCAAAACAAATGAGCCCATGAGCAATTATTTGATGCAAATAATTAGTGAAAGGCGAAAAGGAAAAGGAAAGGGTCAAGTGGAAAGAACAACGGGTACGTACTAAAGGTGCATTTACACTTCTTTTTTGTCAAAATGAATTATGCATGGGGTTCATATCGACTACAAAAAAGCTTCATTCACAAATCGGTACGTATTAGACATAAAATCATTTGATATACGTGTGTTCGATTCGTCACGTATTCCAGCTATGACGGAGGTTCTGGCTCCACTTACAATTATTAAAGTTGTGGAAAAATGATTATGTAAGTCATTCTTAGATATTTATTCTATATTGGAACAACTTTATATTACAACTATGTAGACTGCAGTAGTAATCTGGTATAACTAAAATATACTGTATAGGTTAGTAAGTTACGGTATATATTAAATAGTTACTTTATATTACAACTCTTTAGACTGCAGTAGTAAACTGGTATAATCAAAATATACTGTATAGGTTAGTAAGTTACAGTATATATCAAATCAAATAGTTACTTTATATTACAACTCTTTAGACTGCAGTAGTAAACTGGTATAATCAAAATATACTGTATAGGTTAGTAACTTACAGTATATATTAAATAATTATTGCATAATCTGGTAACAAAAAGCGTCTGTAGCTCAGTGGATAGAGCGTCTGTTTCCTAAGCAGAAAGTCGTAGGTTCGACCCCTACCTGACGCGATTTTATTCATTTATTCTTGATATTTTTTTAAAACTATTCCTATTCAAATGAATGTTCAACGAAGTAGGTTGTAGCTACTTATAAACCTTGGAAATCCAATATATATATATGATGAAAATTTTTCATTGAATTCTTAGCAATACATGTTTACAAAACAGGGATGATGTGGCCTCGTTGATTATTTAAGCTGAAGCTCCGACAGGGACACCTGACTTGAGTCTAGATGACCCGTATAGTGTCTCCTCGAACCTGATGATCTCATTTTTAGATCCGTAAGCTACTTGAGTCCGATCATCAAGGTTCACAATCACCTTATCTAACACAGACTGTGTTCCATCACTGCTGTAACCCCCAGCATTCTCAATCAATAATCCCAAAGGCGCCACCTCGAATAAGAGCCTTAGCTTGGCTTTCGTTGTTGGTGATATTACATTTGTGAAAACACCCTTTTCTTTCACAATAATCTGCAAAGGAAAGAATATTAGAGCCCAAAAAGAATCGTAATTTTTTGGGAAAATGTTCACTGCAGTTGACTGCATGAATCTTAGGTGTACCGAAGTCAAAAAACACAGGATCAATTTTGTAATCATATAAAACTTGGAAGTGTAAATTCTTTTGAGAAAGATTACTGTTAACTGGATAACTGCACACAAGATCCGTGTATTTAAGTGTGACGTTTAAAGATTTAGTCTTTTGTTAATTGTTACTGAAATGTAAAGATATAGACCTGGTTAACATCCGGCACCATTCCACCAGTGTACCGCAAAGTGTATTTCTCTTTAACGTAGTAGTTAATCAGCTGCATTTGATTATCGATGAATTAGTAAAAAAAGAGTTTATGATTTCTTGATGAGTAAGTAAGAAGGCTGATAAATCAAGACCTTGTCATATTCTGGGTTGTCAAAAGTGGCTCTCAGATTTCCAGGGGAAAACATCTTCCCTTCTGAAATTTCTGTTGTTTCTTTCACATGTTGCCATTTGCCTAAAAGGAAATTTGAAACATTTGTAATAATTGTTTGTACAATACAACTTATTTATTTATTCCTGGAAACAAAAGTAATTCTATGATTTTACCTTCATCGAGAAGAAGAAACTCATGGGTTCCAGGGAAACCCTTAATAGCAAGAACGTAAGTGGTTCTTGGTCCGTAAATACCCATGGCTGCTGCCACTTGGTCTCCTCCAGTCACCCCGGTTAGCTTATCTCCTGGCCATACACCAAAGATAGTGCCCACGGTGAAGTTTGTGTCAACAATGCTGGAACCATCAAGGGGATCAAAAGCGACACTGAATCCGCCTGCTCATTCACAATTTAATGGATCATCAAGATACAAGCCACACCATCACAACATTCAATTTAATATATATTAACTTTTGTTATATATATTCTGAATATGTAAGTTTTTATACCTTCAACTGGACCACCCATGTCTTGAAGCTCAGGAACTTCTTCAGAGCAAGCATATTTGCAGAAATGAGAGTGAGTCAACGCCTATAAAAGAATTCAGAAAAAGAAACAGATTAGGCTTCTTCATGAATTACAAACTTTTACCTTGAATCAATAAGCAATTTGTAAATTTATCCTCTAGCTACTACTTGAATGAATGAAGGCTAATACAAAAGTGTTTGTAAGTTTGAATCTAACATCAAACAATAGCTTGTCAGCAAGCATGTCGACTGCAAGCTGTTCATCACCAAACGAGTTGACACACGCTGTGCCTCCACAAGATGCAGTTCTGACTTTGAATGCAATGGTCCTGATCGCTTCACTCATGCACGTCAACAATCTGATCAAACCCTTGTCTGGGGTTGCCTTTGATAGGAAATCTTCCTACAAACATTTTATAACCCCAATGTGAGTTCTACTATATATGTATTACTTCAAATCGTTTATGTTAACATGAATTATCTTTCTTGTTTCCATGGTAAACTTACCAAACTTTCACCGATTTCACATTTGGTTATGAGTGAGAAATTTTGTGCCTTGGAAACCTTGATGGACGATCTTGGCATCACTCTTAACGCTTCTCCAAACAATGAGCTTGATTTTAAACTCTACAGAATAGCATTCTAAAGTTAGAAATGCATCATCACGTCTTAAGAAATTAGAGGGATGTAACTAAAGAACCTTTAAAATATATTTCTGTTGTATGTATATTTGTGATTCGCGCGTATGAACATACAGAGCTTTTAGCCAATTCAGATACAGAACAATGAGACTGCAGAAGTTGATGACTTAAGGAATCACTTCTAATCTTACATTGAAAATTTCATTGTTTTAGCCAATTTTAGGATTATAGGACTGATTTTGAATTTTGATAATTTTCTATACTTTGTCAAAACACAGCATTCGATCTTTACTGTATTTTGAACATATATTACTCGTGTTTGTCTGTCATTTACTAAAATTATCTAGTGTTTATGTCATGTATCAGTTTCAAATTGTTAACTCGTTATTCTCGATTGCAAGTCTTTCAAGTGGTCGCTAAACGAACCACATACGGAACTTTTACCATTTCCTATTTTCGTGGAACCATAATTGGTTAACTGTCTAAGTAGTGGTTTTAAACATCTTGTATGCATCAGAACCAAACAACCATGTTTTAATCCACGCTAAACTGATCAAGTTCCATCGGATTTTCAGTTTGACCAGTCAACCAATTCATGTAGAATATCATATTGGCATATTGCATGCAATTTACATATTATTAAATTTAAGTAAAAAGAAAACAAAAAGGTTATGAAACTGAAGCATGTGTACATACCTTGGTGGTGAATGATGGAGAAATGGATCTTGGAGATGCAAATGAAGTTGTATGTTGAGAAGCAACACTTGGTAAGATTGTCCCACGTGCAAAGCACGCTACCCCTGTCTCCATTTTTTTTATATGTAATTTAAGAGCTTCAAAGATGAAGCTGGAACAGAAGAAGCAAGAGTGTTTTGAGTAACTGGAGTTTAATTGTGTTTTTGGTTGAATGGGTACTTTAGCAGATAAGCAGGCAACTAGGGGATGACACGTGGCAATGATTGAATGGATAGATATGGTTTTGATGGAAGAGTATGGGGGTGAGGTTTATTACTCATCTTTTCAAGATTTATGTGGCTCTATATGCATATGTGAATGCGATGATGAAGTTATATGGCCAATATGGGTGATTATTATTTCATCTTTTTAGTTTTCATTAACTATTAACTATAAATATTATTTTGTAAATTGATAAAATAATATAGTTGCCATCGAACAAAAAACATCATACCAAGGACATTGGACCCTTTTTTAATGGAATTATATCATTGAAAAACTTTAATAAAATATGATTGTGTACAATTTTATATAAAACACTCATTGCAAGTCTTTTGAATAAAGATAGAGATATCTAGTATGTCTGAAGTTCTCTTGAAAACACTTTCTTTATGTGCGAGTAAATAAATGAACGTCTACATCTTACCTCTCCATATCACTCATATGCGATATTGAGTTTTATTGTTGTTATGCATAAAGATATATGGTATAACCATGATTATAGATTTTAACAACTCTAAAACAACACTAATTAATCATGTCTAATAAGTAAAAACTTCCTAACATCCAACATTTTTAATTTTATTTTTCGAAAGCATCATCAAATTCTTAATTAACCAACCACAACCTTTATCTTCATTTATCTATTACGTGAGAGTAATTGTTTTCTTAGACATGTAACTTCACTCTATTCACTTATTAGTAAACTAATTCAAAGTGTATATTAACTTATATATAAAGTCTTTTAAGATAAACTAATGGATCATATTTATCAATAATAATAAAAAACATGCTAAAGTTAGGAATTTAGGACTTAACCAAGAACACATATAATCATTAAACTATACTCTGCGACAATAAACAAATCAAACAAAGCAAAACAATAAAGATAATGCAATTATAGTAAACGAACACACAAATATAATGTGGTATTAGAGTTTACAATTACATAGTTTGTATTTATAGTGTGCAAAACTAGAAAACTGACCGGCCATGACTTTGTATCGCGAACACCCATGATAACAAGACACATAATAAATTTCGCGAACACCCATGATAACAAGACACATAATAAATTTCATCGTAGTTCAAACTTTATAAATAACATTCGAGTAATACTCAGAGTTAAAAATCTAATGATGATGACTGTTAACGATGGTCAGTTTTTTTTTCTCTAAACAAATACACAATAATATCCACTTTGGACTAATTGTGGGATTTTACCATTGAAGGAAGGAGAATCTGTTATATTTAAAAGATGAGGGTACAAGTCGGAACCTTGCTAAAGTAACAGGGTACATTTTGTAACTACCATACTATAAAAGCCCAAGCAAATAGAAGAGCGCCGTACATCAAAAATATTCGTAAACACTTTAAGCAGCAGCGATACCCGTAGCAACGCCGCCGCTTCCTCCTACTCCGCCTGACGTCTCCGGCGCCGCTTCCTCCCTCCCGTTAGCGCCGTCGTTAGTCTTCCTACTTTCTGTTACACGTTTCCTTAACACAATCAATTATATTCCTCTGTGCATTATCTTTTATTGAATTCAAGTTTTCAACATTTTTTCAACTTTTCTTTGACTGTAAATGTAACTTGCTTTTAGGGTTTAGCAAGTGTTTTTGATAATTTACTTATTAGTAAATTACTGACTAAATTGCTACAAATATAATTGTATTCATGTCATACCTGCAGTTAAATGCTAATTGTATGGGTTTCGAATTTCGATAAGTATCAGCCATTAGGTTTGACTTTAAAAGTCATAGGATAAAGCTGTGGACTTTATGTGTTTGTACGCATATCTATGAAAATATGAACTTGTACTTCTGCCCATTTACTTTCATACATTCCATAAAGTGCCATCATTTTGATTGGACATCGTTTTGTAGAAGCTTTATACGCATTTATGGAAATCGGATCTTGTCTTAGAAGTCCGAGTGGAAGCTGTTCAGCATCTTACTTGACTCGTGCAACTTGCTTCTCTGAACAATCCGTTTTAACCCAAAACCATAGTTCAAGTGCTTTATCTTATGTGATGTTTCCTTGCAAAAAGTGCGTTTGCAAACCATTTTTGAAGGGAGCTAATTATAACAGTGTTGAAGCTGTACGAAAGGTAAAGACTTGTGATAAATTACTGTTGGGTTCAAAATATTAGATTAAATATAAAACATGCTACCAGACTATTTGCGACACATTTGCCATTCATCTTTGGTAACCCCACTTTCTGCTATTGGACACATTTTTCATTAAGACATTAACAACTAGTATTTCAAGATCAGCCAAAAAAGTAACTTTTATTACCCGCATTTCTCTCATATTCATCATATATATCGTATCTCAATTTAGAAACAAACCAAATATTCAGAAGAACCAAATCTTAAAAGAAAGGCTGCTTTTTGGATGAAGCAAAGAATCTTAGGAATCCTACTTGTTCTACCTTGTAATGATCTATTTTGTGGTATACTATGCGTTTTTGTTGAATATTTACAAGTTTTTTTTAAAAAAAATCTGAAACCCCCACATCAGAACAACAATTTGAATTTCGAAACAGAGTGCCTTAAAGAGTTTCTGTTAAAAGAATCCTAAAGAACATTAGAAAGCGAAGTTAACTGAACCAAGTACAGTTATGTTTTGGATGGTATTCCAACGGTTTTTACATGTTTTTAGTATGTTTTGCAAATCAGGGTTTGAAAACCTGCATTTTGATACTGTTGAACATTGATAATTCAAATATAATCTTGTTTTTAACTCAAAGTTGTTGGGAATAACGGAAATGGTTTTTGAACCAAGTACAGTTATGTTTTGGATGGTATTCCAACGATTTCTACATGTTTTTGGTATGTTTTGCAAATCAGGGTTTGAAACCTGCAGCTTGATACCTTTGAACGTTGATAATGCAATATAATCTTGTTCTAAACTCAAAGTTGTGGCCTTGCGGGGAATAACGCAAATGGTTTTTGAAAACTTCTGAATTTTCATATTCTTGAATCATTATCAAATTATTAGGTTACTTCCCTTAGTACTTGTGTTGTTATATTACCTGAAAGATATTATATGATTTCAGGTAAAAGTGAAAGCTTCTGAGTTTTCTGATGATATGGAGCCCTCGTGTTTAACAGCCATAAGTCCTTTGGATGGACGTTACTGGAAAAAGGTCAAGGATCTAGCTCCTTATTTAAGTGAATACGGTCTGATCTACTATCGAATCCTAGTTGAGGTACAATATTCCACCATTCACTTGTTTATTATGTTGATGTACTCACTATTGTTAATTCTTGAAACACAACTCACCAAAATAAAAATTAAAAAGGGTAGATTATAATAATGTAGTTAACTACCAACCTATATTATCTCTTAGAAGTTTATGTAGGTTGGTAAGTCGACAACTGGAAGTAACACATACACCATGGGCGTGCATGGTGAATAATAAAATGGAATGATTTGATTTTTAGTTGAGTCTTGTATGTGTTTCTGTTACTTTAGATCAAGTGGCTGCTCAAACTCTCTCAAATTCCTGAAGTATACGAGGTTCCAAGCTTTAGCAATGAAGCACAAACATTTTTGCAAGAATTGATTGATGGATTTAGCGAGGCTGATGCAATGCAAGTGAAAAAGATTGAAAAAATAACTAATCATGACGTGAAAGCAGTGGAGTATTTTCTCAAAACGAAATGTCAAGAAAATCCTGAGATAGCTATGGTGCGTATCTGTTATTCGTCCAAGGTTTATAGTATATATAAGTTCTGCCATAATCTTATGTGTGTAGAATGTAGACTATCATGTTGAATTCATATTCATGAAATCATTATAGGTGCTTGAGTTTTTCCATTTTGGTTGTACATCTGAAGACATAAACAACCTTGCGCATGGGTTAATGCTGAAAGAAGCAGTTAACTCAGTCATTCTTCCTGTCACGGATGATCTAGTGCATGCAATATATACTATGGCCAAGGCCAATGCACGCATCCCTATGCTTTCTCGGACTCATGGACAGGTAATACACACACATATGTTTGTTAACTTTGAATTAAAACCACAATTCCTTTTTAGGTTACGATGTATAAATATGAACAAGTAACTCATTCTTTCAATGTAATGTAGCCAGCCTCACCAACAACCTTGGGGAAGGAAATGGTAATATTTGCTGAGAGATTGAGCAGGGAAAGGCGCGATATCTCACAAGTAGAAATAATGGGCAAGTTTGCTGGTGCAGTTGGTAACTACAATGCACATGTCGTTGCATATCCAGATGTAAATTGGCCCCAGGTTTCTGAACAGTTTGTACTCTCTCTCGGATTAAGCTTTAATCAACACATAACCCAGGCATGTTCTATGCATATGACTACTTCACACATGTTTTTATTTTATTATTATTTTTTTATTCAACTTTTATGTTTTTGTGTGTGTGTGTGTGTTATATGTGAATGTTCGTATTGAAACATCTTTATGAAGTTGATGTTGCAGCTTACTTAATATGCAAACTTTATTTTGATGCAGATTGAACCTCATGACTACATGGCTAAACTTTTCCATACATTCATCCGATTTAATAACATCTTGCTTGATTTTGATAAGGACATATGGGGATACATCTCCGTGGGATACTTCAAGCAGGTGCACTTCCAATTCGTTTATTTGTGATATATTAATAAGTAATCCTCAACAATAACCACCAGATATTGACCTTGTGAATAGTTGTGCAGGTAACCAAGGCTGGTGAAATTGGGTCCTCAACGATGCCTCACAAAGTTAATCCCATCGACTTTGAAAACAGCGAAGGCAATCTTGGGTTGGCTAATGCCATTTTAGACCATTTAAGCATGAAGTTGACTATTTCGCGCTGGCAGGTATATACATTTATATTATAAATTTTTTCCTAACCTCCACTCCCTTGCAAATGCTTATGCATTCGTCTACTTGGCTTGGCATATTTGCTATCATAAATGCAGCGTGACTTGACTGATTCTACGGTCCTGAGAAACATTGGTGTGGGCTTGGCTCATTCACTTTTGGCTTACACGAGTGCACTGGTAGGAATCAGGAAGCTTCAGGTAATAAATTGATTTGTTTTTATTTTTTATTTACTTTTTTAATCTGTATTTTACTAGTGGTCCTTTATACAAACGAGTTAACTTATTTTCAAAATTCTAATAATGTATTGTAAGTGAAGTAGAAACAAAGTTACGTTTGGAAGTCTTCATATATATGAAATGTTAGTTCCACCTTTCAAAATTGTGTCCTTCAGTCTATGGACATTCTTATGTGTTTTAGCTACAAGAACTGGTTTTCAAAATTCTTATGTGTTTCAAAATTGGTTTTAACTTACCAAACGAGTTAATTCATCTTCAAAATTCTATTAATGTAGTGTAAGTGAATTAGAAACAAAGTTATGCTTGGAAGTCTTCATATATATGAAATGTTAGTTCCACCTTTCAAAATTGTGTCCATCAGTCTATGGACATTCTTATGTGTTTTAACTCACAAGAACTGGTTTTCAAACAGGTTTTCAAGTTTTTGCGTATCCGTGAGGTTTTTTCATTAAAATACAAATTAAACTGACTTGTCTTTCTGTTAAAGAGAAGAGGTAAATTGTCTAATAGCTATATTCTTGTTCTGAATTTCTTTTGCTTTAGGTCAATGAAGCTGCCTTAAACAAGGACCTGGATAACTCATGGGAGGTTCTTGCTGAACCAATACAGACAGTACGTATCTACCCTTCATATTTATATCTTTAATGAATTTGTTCGTTCACATTCTATACATAATTTCAAATGCATTCTATATTTTTCTGTGTTTTTCTTTAGGTTTTAGGTAATGATGTTCCCATTGAAATGGTTCCATTATATTGGTTTTACATAAATGCTATTGAGTTCTTTTTTTATCGTACAATATGCTTTTGTCCTATTTATGTACATGACATAGTATCTATACTCTATAGACGTCTGGGAAGGTTTGCATATGGGAGCATGATTTCTTAGGTTACATGACATGCTTAAATACCTTAGACTGCTTTTTAACTCATTAGTCCTGTCTTCTCTGCAATTGATTTTATTACTCCATCGTTTGCAAAACAAATGCAACATTTCACAGTTAACTAAACACTAACAACGGTGTTTGATCATTACTCTAAATGTTTTCTTTCAGTGAGAAAATATAACATTTTAATGGATAAGGTTGATGTAATTCGAATTGAAAATGTTTTCAAAATGGAAAAGGTTGCATCTATCGTTCTGAAAATAAATAGTGTCTCACTTATCATCCTTTGTGATTTTTGGAGCCGTCCGATGTTAGTGGATGAGTATACTTGCATATGCTCTATTCTTACAAGAATCAACCTTTACCTGTACCTAGGTGATGAGAAGATATGGTGTTGAGGAACCTTACGAGAAACTGAAGGAACTTACCAGAGGAAGAACGGTTAACAAAGAGAGCATTAGTGATTTTATTAATGGGTTAGATATTCCGGTCGAAGCAAAGACAGAACTCTTAAAGTTAACACCCCACAACTATATTGGAGTTGCAGCTCAGTTGGTGGAGGATGCATGCATTAAGGCCAATGTGTAGATTTAAGGTCACAACAGGTAATTTTTATCCTGGATGTAGTTTATAAAGTGGACATGAGATGGTGTTAGTACCAAATTTTCCCACCTTCTACGCATAAAATTAATAAACGCTGTAACTTTTTGCTGCAAATGAGCTAGTAGCTATGAAAAATTGTTGAGGCATTTGCTTTCTGAATCTGAAAGCAATGGCTTATGATGCACATAGGGTTATGGATGCTAATGAACCGCATAAACTCTGGAAAAAGCAATAGATTATGTTGGTTCCCAATTCCCATTAATAACTTTGATGTCTCGTAGTTTATCAAGCTTAGGTGTGTTTACTTGCAGTTATAGTTCACAGCCGGTTATAACGTACATGTTTCTAGTAGCATGTATATCAGGTGCCGTTAGTCAGCTAAAGATAAAACAGTTTCTTAGGGCCTGTTTACAAACGAATTAATGGGCTGAATGTTATGAGAGTCGTATTCGGTCATCAATTGTGGTCGTTTACTTGTGACTTATTCCTAAATGAATTGCTGAGCCAAGGGATCATCAGCCAGCCACAAAAGTGGTGTCCTCCCCATTCAACCAACTAATTAATTACAGTACCTAGTATACCCTCTTTTCTCTTATCTCCTTCAAACTTTCACTCCATATTAAAGCCTTTTCCATCTCATAAAATCACAGACTGATCGACAAAAAATCACATCACCTATTGGTCGTCGCCGGCCGTCATTAAAAGTTCCGACTCCCTGCGAATCTCTGGCCGCCCCTGATGCAAATCGGACCGATTTTTGCATCAAGTTTTAAGGGTTTTGTCATATTATCCATGTAATTAATTGGTTTGGAGAACCACCATTATTAATAGGAAATAGTTATTTAATGGTGGTGAAGGTCTTGAATATTTGGCATATTGCAATCGTAGTCGGTTGGCTTCTTGACGGTGGAATCGGTTTTGGGCTTTTGGTTCTTTACTAGATAAAAGAAAAGGGGAAACAGTGAATTGAGCTATAAATCCAATGTATGGTATTAAAAAATATAGTTTTTCTATCTAAATTATTCATGTGTAAATGATTTTGTAGTTTTTTGTTCTAATTTGAGTTTTTGTTCAACTTTATTGTTCAATATATGGAGTGATATTTCTATAAAAGGAAAATAAACCATTAAAAAAAGTGATCAAAGAAACTAGTTTAAATATTGTTGACATGATTATGATTTATAAATAGTTAAATTTTTTATTTATTGATAAGATACACTCAAGTTTGTCACTGAAACAAAGCTAAATAGTTATTTAGCTTAGGGGCAAAATAGTCAATTTAATCATTCGGACCATTTGTTCAGCACAAAAAGTACACACAATTGTTAATTCACTGATTACTGTATATAATCATTGCATAGCCTCACTGCCATCTATATCCATATATGACAAATAAAGTAAACAACCCCTTAGTTAATTCTCCGACTTATTTTGACGCATTTAGCCCTTTTGATACACTTAGCTGCACAGTAGTTATGTACTGTACTACTAGCATACATCACAGTTCTATAAAATAAGTAATCTTGTTACTTGTTAGAATTTTTATTATACTTTGTATTATAAGTTTTGTTACAAAGAAAATTTAATAGATTCAAAATGATTTTTTTGTTAAAAAATTTGTCTTCGTTGTTTCTTCCATGAAGTTATCCTTCCACAACAATTGGTTAAATTTCTCTTCCAACCTCAATCAGTCAAACCTAAATAAGTACGTTCATCAACACCACTTCTGAACCAAAGAAGGGATCTAAACTTTAATGTTTATATTCGATGAGTAGAAGTCAACAGTCATGCTTCAAATACTTGCCATTTCACATTTTCTAAACCATTAAAGGGACCAAACTAACACCGGTCCACATCTGGCATGGAGGTACATGTAAGGGATCAAATACTAATCTCCATACTGTATAAAAGTTAACGCTCGTAGTAAAAGTACACAATAGCATAACTTTGGCTTATCAATCAATTTATATTGTGTATTCATCCCCCCTTTTAGCATGTCTCAGTGCTTTAATGACAATTCTTAAGGTTGCAGTTATCATTTTTCATTATGGCACAACTAAAGCTATTGACCATCAATATGATTTATGTGGAATTGTTGTTGTATAGATGATCTCATCTTGAAACAAAACTGAGACATCAGTTGACAGCATAATGAATGCAATTCCATGTAGTGGACGTACAAAGTACTCTTACAAACTAGACCAAGACTTGAAGAGAAGTCAAATAAAACTTTATTGTAATGTGTCCAAGGTTTTCACTTCAGTCCCCATCAAATAACAGTACTGAAATTAAAGGACTTATTTTTTCCACTTTCAGTTCACACCATTGAGGCAATGATATTTAAAAAACGTTTGGAGTCTCAAATCCCAGAGATACGATGTGTCAAAAACAAGAAAGAAAGTTGTTAATGGCATACCTTTCTTTGTTCTTCCGAGCAATTGTATTGCTGATAATCCCTGCAACACTTGCCAAAAACCAAACCGATCACCTCGCACTCCTAGCCATTAAGTCTAGCATCACTCATGACCCACAACGTGTTCTACACACATGGAACACCTCCATTCATTTCTGTCAATGGGAAGGTGTTACTTGTGGTCGTCGACATCCTAGAGTAACCAGATTGGACCTTGGGTCTAGAGGCATTGTTGGTTCATTGTCTCCACATATTGGAAACTTAAGTTTTCTCTCAGTCATAAAACTAGAAAATAACAACTTTATAAGTGTAATACCACCTCAAATAGGTAATCTGTTTAGGTTACAGACGCTAAATCTCATGAACAATTCTTTTGAAGGTGAAGTTCCAGCCAGTTTATCCAACTGCACTTTACTCAACGGTCTTCGACTGGCGAGAAATCAACTAGTTGGAAAGATTCCACAGAAGCTTAGTTCATTAGTGAACCTCGTGATCATAACCATTCATTCTAATGGTTTCACAGGAGGGATACCTTCTTTCTTGACAAACCTCACGTCTCTTGTAGCCATATCGGCTGCCGACAATCATCTAGGTGGAAGCATTCCACATGCTTTAGATCAATTGCGTAACTTGCAAGGTATTGGTTTTAGTAATAACCAACTCTACGGTACAATCCCTCCATCCTTGTACAACTTATCGTCTTTAAGAGTCGTTAGTTTCACAGATAATGAAATCAGTGGAGATCTACCACAAGATATAGGATTGCTGCTTCCTAATCTTGAGTTATTCCAGATGTCAGGAAACAAACTTACAGGAAACATTCCATTCTCTTTTTCTAATTGTTCAAACTTGGTAGAGCTGAGCTTAGGAGACAACGGGTTTACTGGAAAGATTGACATAAATTTTAGTCAGATGCCAAATCTTTGGTATCTTGCCCTATTTAACAACAGTTTAGGAAGTTCGGAACCTGATGAGATGAAATTCGTTGATTCTATGATCAATTGTAGCAAACTTGAAATGCTATCTGTTCACCTGAATCAATTGACTGGAGTCCTTCCTATTTCTATAGGCAATCTTTCTACTCAACTAACATCTCTATCTTTCACTGGGAACTTTTTATATGGGGACTTGCCTTCTGGGATAGGGAATCTTGTGAAGTTAGAGCGCTTAACAATGCTAATTAATCAGTTCACAGGCAAAATTCCTAACGAACTTGGTAATCTACAAAATTTGAAACTTTTAAGCCTAGATTACAACAACTTCATCGGGAACTTTCCAAATTTTATAGGGAACCTTTCATCGTTGGCTGATTTGAGTTTGTCAGAAAATAGATTAGAAGGTTATATACCTCCAAATCTTGGTAACTGCAGGAGTTTAGTATCATTGGATCTTTCAGCAAACAATCTTACTGGCCCAATACCCGTTGAGCTTTTTCAACTATCATCCCTATCGACCACTCTAAATCTTGCTCAAAACCATTTCGTTGGAAGACTTCCTCAAGAGATTGGAAAGCTCAAAAGCTTGATGAAAATTGATATGTCACAAAATGATCTCGTTGGAGAAATCCCAAATGCCATCGGAAGCTGCTCAAGCCTCGAGTTCTTATATTTGGATACCAATTCATTTCGTGGTTCAATACCTCCCACGATGAGTTCCTTGAGAGGAATCATGATCCTTAATCTCTCTAGTAACAACTTCTCTGGACAAATTCCAAGATCCTTAGAGAAGCTAAACTTGTCTTCATTGGATTTATCGTTCAACGATTTTGATGGGGAGGTACCATTGGAAGGTATTTTCAAGAATGCGAGTTTGATCAAAATTGATGGGAACGATAGGTTATGTGGAGGCCTTCCTGAATTTCGTCTGCCCAAGTGTGCCATAGTAGCAAGATCAAAGACCAGTTCTCGAAAAACTCGTGTAATTATTCTAGTTGTCATTTCACTTTTCTCACTTCTAGTTGCAGCGATGGTTTTGTCTTTTTTGTTTTATCGGCAAAGAAGGAAGACGCAAGCACGACCACCAGCTGGACCTTCACACGTGCAACCGTTTTCAAGGGTTACATATGGAAGCATACTCAAAGCTACCAATGAATTTGCCCAACAAAACCTGATTGGGACAGGGACTTTTAGTGAAGTTTATAAGGGTATTCTTGAACCAGATGATGGAATGGTTGCTATTAAGGTTCTAAAGCTTGGAAACCGAGGAGCTTTGAAGAGTTTTATGGCAGAATGCGAAGCTTTGAAGAACATACGGCATCGTAATCTTGTAAAAATAATTACTGCCTGCTCATCTATTGATTTTCAAGGTAATGATTTCAAAGCTCTTATTTACGAGTTCATGCCAAATGGGAATCTCGAAAGGTGGCTTCATCCAAGTTCAGATCACGAGATAGATGTCGAATCTGGTCCACAAAGATTGAGCCTTCACCAAAGAGTAACAATTGCAACAGATGTGGCTCATGCAATTCACTACCTTCACCAAGAATGTGAAGTACCCATAATTCACTGTGATTTGAAGCCAAGCAACATTTTACTCGATAGTAAAATGGTTGCTCATATTGGTGATTTCGGGCTAGCAAAGTTTCTTCCTTTAAAGCCACATGAAAGCAGTGTACTTGGACTAAGAGGAACTATTGGGTATGCAGCTCCAGGTAACCATTAAACAAAACTTCAAACAAATTTATAATTCATTTTTATTTTACTTTTGGTAAAACCTGACTAAATGCCATGAATCTGTAGAGTATGGTCTTGGAAGCAAAATGACAAAAGAAGGAGACATCTACAGTTTTGGAATTTTGTTGTTAGAGATGGTGACAGGAAAGAGACCAACTGACAACATTTTTCAAGAAGGATTGAACCTACATGGGTATGTGAACATGGCGTTTCCCGATCATCTCATGGAAATCATCGAACCGAGACTATTGTCTTTCCACGAGGAAGCTGATCAAAATATCCACTATGGTTACACTGAGAATATCGAAGGCCGAAACTGGAAGAGAATTGAGGAATGTATGATTTCATTGGCAAGAATTGGGTTAGCATGCTCCATGGAATCTCCCACGGAAAGAATGGATACAAACAAAATGGTCCATGAATTGCATCGCATAAGTGGAATTGTTTTCTAGTTAATTAGTACAAAAAGGAAAAAAGTTACAAGATGGGGTGGTGGCGCAGTTGGCTAGCGCGTAGGTCTCATAGCTAAAGAGTGATCCTGAGGTCGAGAGTTCGAGCCTCTCTCACCCCATATCTTTTTCTATAAAACTTAACAAGTTTGGAATATTTTTTTCCTTACCCTTTTAACACTATATGTAATTGGGTACATCCAGCGTTTAGAATATTTTATTAGTATTGTGTTAAACTGCTATAATAAAGTAAAACTTTCGTACCACATTAATCTACTTAAACTTTTTACATATTAATAAAGACCACAATTCATAGTGGTCTTGTTATATATATTTCAAACACATATCCATCATCTATTTAGCTATGATTTATATATTAGAAAATAGCATAAGCAAAAGAAAAGTAATATGCACATACAGATAAAGTTCACTGGTATGCATAATATATAGTCAAAAGAACCATTAGTCATAGTTGCATCAATATCTAAAGCTCGAATATCCCCTCTCAATGAAGTATTATAATATTATATCAACGAAATAAAGAGATAATAGATGAGGCAATAAACAAACTACGCAACAGCAATAGCCTCTGCAGAAGGAGAAGCATCAGCTTTAACAGGAGGTGGTTGTGGGGAATGTTTGAGGTGGATCGGTGTGCTGTGGTTGAGTTTTGCAATGATCTGTCTCATTCTTGATAGATCAGTTGGCTTCCCAGGCTTGGGACCTTGGATCATTACAACAAACGGTTTCTTGTCCTGCTCCTTTTGTGATCCTCTCATTTCTATAACAAGTACTCCGTACTTCTTTCAGAATGAGCTCCGCAATTGCCTTCCAGTAAGTCTTGTCAGATTCCGCATGAAACTTGTCACGTCCAGCCAAATATACCTAGCATATCACAAATAAGTTACAACATAACTCAATATGAATACACAAAAGATCAAGTTTAAATATAACCCATAGTAGAAAGTAGGCAGTCCACATCACATGGTATCATATAGGCTCAAACACTGTATAATACTACAAAGTCATCAGATTTACTACTCTAGTATAAAACTATGGGTGTGTTTGGTATTGTTTAAATAACTACTTATTTGCTTATTTTGACAACAGATAAGCAGATTCAAACATCTTTCTGAAAATTGCTTATATGCTTATTTACTAAAGAATAAGCACTTAAAAATAAATAAGAGGTCACTTACTTATTTTTTAAGTATATAACTATATAAGTACTTAAAAATAAGCAAACTCAAACATCCATAATATAACATAAAGTGTTTAAATTTACCTTTTCGCTTTCACGGTTAGTAACTATGTTATTGTCACATATGGTTTTCGTGTTGTTATGGGAATTAATCTTGTATTCGTCGGCTTCATGGACGATTTGGTCTAACAACTCTTTCTCCATTTTTTCCTTTTCTTCTATACGCAATGCATTTTGTCTAACGTGACAGTAATAACCGTCAGTTGATATTCATATTATTATAAGTCACAACTGTAACATATCCCGTAATTAAACTCACAAATAACAAACTAAATATATATGTCACACATAGTTTTTGCCTAACATTTATGTTTATAACCATACAAACTTGAATCATCAGTCAAAAAAATAAAGGACTCGGACATTTTTGATTTTTTTAATTTGATAATCGGATATTATCTCTGATGATAGTGGTTACTTGTTTGACTATTTAACAAAGTTTACTTATTATTTTTTCTGACCAAAATCATTTATTTGGACTTTGGAGGACGAAATTTTCGTAAAACTGTCTATTACTTTTTTTACTTGTTGGGCCGGCCCAATGTTTGGATTGGTTTTAGTTAGGCGTGCACATGTAAACCGGTTTCATCGACCCGACCCGATTTGAACCGGAAACCGACCCGGTCAAAATTGGTTTTGACCAAAACCGGTTCGGATTTGACCCAACTCGCCGGTTTGGAACCAGTTTGAGCTTTTAACCGTTTAACCCGGTTTAGAACCGGTTTGGGATGACCTGGTTCTTCAAACCGGTTTGAAATCGGGGTTTTTTTTTTGCCGTTAAAGATCCGTTAGAGGCTGGTACTAGCCATTTTTTTACCATTTATTTACATTTTTGCCATTCTATTTCATGTATATATAGAACATATCATTTTGTTTCAATCACACACAATTATACACTTATATTTACATACAAAAACTCAAAAACGCATACAAAATTTTCGTTTCATAAATGGCAATTCAATCCTCTTCTACTTCCCATTGTTTTGGTTCTTCAAATGCACCAACGATTGTAAAACAATTGGCTAACAAAAGAAATCCGGAGATTTGGGGTGGTTTCGACAAAGTGTTGTTGTCGGATTGTACGACAAAGGCACATTGTAAACGTTGTCGGAAATTCTTCAAACCCGACTCCAAAACAACGTTGAAAAATCATACCGAGAAGCATTGTGAGGGACTCAAAGGTAATCCGAAAGCAAGTGGTCAATCTTCGATGGCACGAGATGGAACGATTTTTACATATGATGTGAAACGATGTCGAGAAGCTTTTGCGGGTTTTGTAATTCAAGAAGCTTTGCCGTTCAACCACTTCGATAACCCTCGGTTTACTAGGGTGGTTCAAAATACCATTCAACCGCGATATAACAATGTAAGTCGTACTACTCTTAAACGCGATGCCCTTAAATTGTGGAAAGAAGCTAAAAAACAACTAAAAATAGGTTTTGAAAATTTAAAATAACCGACGTTTGGTCGGCTCCTCATGGTTTGCCCGGTTCATACCTTTGTGTTACCGCACATTGGGTTGATCCCGCAACTTGGCAAATGATGAAATGTACCATTGCTTTTGAAGACTTTGAGTATCCTCACACGGGTCAAAACTTATTTTACATGTTACAAAATGTAATTAAAACGTTTGAATTGGAAGAAAAGGTTTTTTCAATCTCTTTTGACAACACGAGGAATAATACACTCGTCGTTTCAAAGTTAATACTAAAATACGCACCACCTTTGAAGGACATTTTTTATCATAGTCGATGTGTTGCACACATCATTAACTTGGTTGTGCAAGCCGGACTAGCGCTTGAATAAATAGACGACATAAAACTGCGTATAAATCTATGTTGCAAGACATATTTCAAAGGGGAAAAGCTAGATACAAAGTTTATATGAAATTGTGTAAGGAAACGAATTCTATTTTTTTAACCCCTAATTGGGACATGCCCATTAGATGAAATTCTATAACACCCCTCGATTCATTATTCATTATTATATGAATTTACTCGGAAGCGTAGATTTAAAACATATATTATTACTATACATCATATAAAATGTACTCAGACTTTTACAAAACATGATACACAATAGTTTCAACTTTTTTAAAAATAAAAGTACTACAAACTATGTGTTATATAATTCAAACATATCTTTAAGTTAACAAAACTATATCAGAGTGAGCGAGTAGTCAAACATTCCATCCAGTCAAAACTTCTTGTCCCGCATGTTATATCATAATCATTAACCTGCAAGAAGTAATGTGGTGGGATTAGCACGAAGCTAAATAAGTGAATAAATAATCAACAGTCCAACTCAGCTTAACAATCTATTTACATCAACTAACAGTAAACACAAATAATCAATGAGGATCGGTGATTCTTGATGCACCCTCATGTCTGGAATGGCCCTCAAAGAACATTTTTAAAACAATCTGTATTGGCCTATACAGAATAGACCGATAGCTAGTTGTTATTATCACTAACACAGGTTCTACAAACAACACATATACAAAGCCCCTGTGTTAAACACAATAACCAAAGTAGCCCAACAAACCTGTTGACCTCAATATCAAAAATGCCCGAAGGCCAGATAGCACGTAGATTTACAATTAACAGTTCAGACTAAACAGTCTATCAATTATATCTACGTTACTTGTTGCAAATAAATCGTTACAACTAAATCACACTAAGGTTACAGATCCACTCATCGTTACCTTAGCCGCTAACTCAGAAGTCAAATATTACTGAGTCTTCTCCATATCTGAGAATACATCAAATAAAAAAATGAGTTAGTATATTTTTCCGTATCAAATAACTCATTAAATTTAATAACATCAAACTATAAATATTTACCAAATTATAGTATCTAGTTAATCAAATCATCATAAGTTAATAATGATATACAACTCAGTAATCTTACATCTTAATTTATCTCAAACTGGTTACTACTCAGTATATTTTTCCGTATCTTACATCTCAATTCACTTTCACTTGTGCACCTTACCACATTAAATAAACACTTTACATCATTTTTATTAGATTTTACAAAAGCCAAACGGCAGCTGTTTAACCCACTTTCTGATCAACTTCAGAACGGATTTAGACACTAAGGCCATAACTCACAGAAGTAGACTCTTTCACCTTTCCAATGATATAAGGTACATCAAAAACGGAGTTACGATTTACATTTTATGGCCATTTTAAAATGACCATTTTCTGCACACATGCTGTCCAAACGAGTGTTATTAGTTTCAACTAGCTCTTTTGGACTCCACTTTTAGACTTCCTAAACCTCTCTAAAATAAACATATTTTATATCGTTACGAAGGTAATACAACATACTTCAATGTATTATTTTCACCTTTTCATAAAACGCAATATGTATTAAGTTATAGCCTTCTAAAAATGACAAAAAGTCATTTTGTCCTGCTGGAATCTCAGCAAACAGCACCAACGGGCTTTTTTACAACCCACTTTTGACCCATCTAGACATGTCCGTTTTCAGCAAACTTTATATCGGATTACAGGTCTTCGGCCATACTTTGATTATCTACTTTCTGAATTTTTTCAAAACAATATATACACAACGTTACAGGCTCTCAAAGATTGCCAAAAATACTTTATTTCACTCTTCACCCAATACAGCCAAAGTAATCATAACACCAACTATTGCTTAATTACCATTACTACTACTTAAAACATCATTAATAACAATAATTCAAGTCATTTAAACTAATCATAGGGTGAGTTATCTTCAATTTGCAAGACCCATCAAAACCCCACTTTGACCACTATAATCACAAATTAATTCATCAACTTTTGGATTGAGTTGATGTTAAAAATAATGATTTCTATACTTGTACATCCCTAATCAACGGTAACCACTCTTAATTTCGTTTTGAACCTTTACCCTTTATCAATTCATTACATAATAAATTTCTAGGTTAATTAAAGGAGAAATTACACTTACTTAAAGATTATTGGGAAAGGTGGAGATGATGAATTAAGAAGATGGTTGAATTGAACTTTGATTCTGGACTTGAAATTGCTACTGACTTTGCTAGCTTCCTGCGAATCTAGTCCTTTCTATTTTGTGTATAGAATATTTTAGAATGAAAAGGAAAAGGGATTAAATCCCAATAGGTATATATGTATGCATATTATTAATTTAAGTCGGCTCACACAATAGCCAACCTAATACCCATTTAATTTTAGTTCTCTTCTATACCTATTGTCTGGAACCTAAAAACCATTTGCGATTCCAATAATATTATTATTCTTACAACTATATCACTTTAAGCAAATAAGCTATTTATCCAACACAATAACTCATTTAACCTTTTTAACTAATATTAACAAATAACATGATAATATTAAATTTGTCGTAACACATTAAATCATAATCTAAAGATTAGGAAATTATTAAAATACAACTAGACCCAAGAAGTGGGTGTTACAAATTCGACCTACCATATGTTTGTATGTGGTTTACGTCAACGCGATTGTTTACAAGTTTTTCATGATCATCTTGTTCAAAAAGGTCTTGCAACACCATTTCCAATCCCATATTGGGAAGATATTACAAAGATAACCGATTTGCTCAAACTTTTCAAAACCGCGACTACTTTATTATCGGGTGTTTATTATCCAACTAGTCATTTGGTACTTAATCAAATTTGGTTAATGACTACAAAATTAAACGACTACCTATATGAAGGTCCAATATTTGAAGAAATGGTAGCTCCCATGAAAGAAAAACTAAAAAAATATTTCAAAGAAATGCCACCGTTAATTACTTGTTCCGCCGCAATGAACCCATGTTTGAACCTTTCCGGGGTGGAAATGCTTATCGATAACATTTGTCACAATTTGGATTTGAATGAGGAGGAACCAATGTTTTCACAAAATGCAAAAACGTCTTTTAATAAATGTTTACAAGATTTATTTGGTGTATATTTTCAAAAATATAGTTTAACATCAAATGTGCCCGCTAGTTCGGTTAACTCAATGTTTACTTCATCTTCTTCCAACAATGCGATGCTAAACTTATATAATAGTTTAAGACAAGAAAACAATAAACGGCAAGGGGTGAAGGTAACCAAAACACCACTAGCGTATATGGGAGATATACCGAAACGGATTTTTTATCCACTATTCTACCCAATGAGTTTGAACAATTTGATAATTTGGCTTGGTGGAAAGAGAGGGAATCTCAATATCCCGTTCTAACCCTCATGACCCAAGATTTACTAACCGTCCAAGCTTCTACGGTAGCTTCGGAATCGGCATTTTCTCTTAGTGGCAGGGTATTATCTATACGAAGAACAAGACTTACACCGGCCTCCTTAGAGATTTGCATTTGCTTGAAAGATCACTTGGATGCCACGGAACGTGTACAAAATGTTTCAAGTCTTGAAGGTGAAATGGAATACGAAGAAGATATACACAATGTCGAGGTGGAAGAAGGTGTGACAATATCACTTTTCGACGAAGAAATTGCTCTTGACCAAGCTTCGCGCGAGGCTACATTCGAAGAAGATTTTGACTTTTGAAGACTTTGAAGATGTTTGAAGACTTGAAGATTAATACAAGTTGAAGATTATAAAAATTACAAAGATTATGAAGACTTTTTTCTATTCGATAATATTTTCAAGAACACTTAGAAGACTTTTGTTTAAGTATTTGTTCAATTATGTTTGTATTACTAGTGTTCTACGAATTCAATAAAAAAAATTTGCTCCAAAGATTTTTTTTCCTTAAAAACCCTAACGTTCGAACCACTTTGATTTGGGAGTTGATAAAAAGATAAAAGTTTTTACTAAATTCACGAAAAAGTACAACTCTTTATGCTTAAAGTATCACTTTTTATGCACATGTTTCCTTGCATTTAGTAAAAAATTCCTTGAATGTATAGCTCACTTTGAATTTTATAGACTTTTTTCGATTCAATAATTTTTTTAAGAAAACTTAGAAGACTTTTGGCTAGGTTATTGATCAATTGTGTTTCCAATACTAATGTTCTACCAACTCAATGAATTGTTTTTACCCAAACGTTGTTTTTCCTTAAAAAGCTTAACACTCGAACGTGTTTGAATTATATAGACTTTTTCGATTCAATAATTTTTTTAAGAATATTTAGAAGACTTTTGGATAGGTTATTGATCAATTGTGTTTCCATTACTAATGTTCTACCAACTCATTGAAATTTTTTTGACCCAAACGTTGTTTTTCCTTAAAACGCTTAACGTTTCAACGAAAATTGAATTATATAGAGTTTTTCGATTAAATACTTTTTTTAAAGAACATTTAGAAGCTTTTTGGTTTAGTTATTGATCAATTGTGTTTCCATTATTAATGTTTTACGAATTGAATGAAAAAAAATTGGCCCAAACATTCATTTTCCTTAAAACGCTTAACGATCGAACGAAAATACCATTTTATAAAAAAAAACCGGTTTAAAATCGGTTTTGAACCCGAACGGTTTGGACCCTACCCAAACCGGGTTGGGTCGGGTTGGGTTTTTGGGGTTTCCAAATCAGGTTGAACCCGAACCGGTTTTGGATAACCCGGTTTTGACCAAGTTTGACCAAAACCGATTTTGGGTCGGGTCAGGTTTTTGTACACCTCTAGTTTTAGTGAAGAAGGTCTTAAAAGTTCACTTTTCGAAATATACATGTTCAGAATGTATTTTTTTGATTACTCCTTCCAAAAAATAGTATGTACAAGAAGTAAAAAATATTTATTTATTTTTTCAATAAAATCTGTTGCCTTTATATTTAAATGTAAATGTGAATATTCTTTGACAGATTGTAAATTATGAATTTCTTAAAGATATTCTATCTTACCAATCTGAAAAAAAATTACATGTGGGAAACAAAATGAGTAAAAGTTGAAAACATAGATCACCTAAAGAGTTCATGATAATTGTGATTTGACAGTTAAACCTCTACATATCAAACACACTTTTTCTTTAAGATATGGTCCGACTAGACAGGGGCGGAATCAGGAAATTCAAGTAGAGGGGGCGAAATAACTTTTTAATTTTATTTCTTATATAGTTTAGTGAGGGCAAAAATTTTAAAATGTCATTATTACCTTAATAAAAAATTTTTTTACGTAATTTGAAAAATTCTTGTGGGGGCGACTGCCTACGCTGCCCCCGCCCTGTCTCCGCCCCTGCGATTAGGTTGTTAGTTGATGTAGCAGACAAGTAGTTATTATAAAACATAAAGATGTGGCGTTTGAGTTTTGAGTAAATTTGTTGCTAAAACATGTACACACTTGTTTTTCTTCTGATTATTCTGATGCTGATCTCTCTGGCCAGTTAATTGTTGAAAGTAATAAGAAGCATAATCATCTTACAACTTATGACTTGGAGAATTAATACAAAAACTGTCTTACAACCTCCTTAACAAAGATTTAAATACATTCCACCATTGTTTACGATCCAGTATAAAAAGCAAACGAAACATAAACAGAGGAGAAAATAGTAACATGAACACATGATTTCTTCAATACATAATATATATGCGTATGTTCTATATACCATGGTATATGACCATCGAAATAACGAAAACATGCATTACTACTAAGATTCGATAGTGTCAAAAAGTTCACCTAGGTGAACAACTTAATAATAATAATAATAATAATACAACACAATTCAGAATATGCTTCATAATTCATAGGGTCCAACTATACTACCAAACTTCTTTACCTGCATCAGAAAAAAATAAGAAGAAGAAAAGGGAAATAAATTAGGTGTTATCCACAATTTGGGAATATAGAAAACATTTGAATTCAAGACGTACCTTTCATAAATGAATTTCATCTCCCAATATATATGTATCTTCTCTTGTTTCGTTTCTTCAAGAATGTATGCTCCACTGCATCATAAATTGCATTGAACCATTTTGGTTTTCCAACTGACAACATGAGATACCCCATCACTATTGCAACTAGTGTTCCACATCCATATCCCATCACCACCGCTTTCCATGTAAATCCACTCTCCTCCTCATCATGCTCTTCCTCGTCTACATGATCTTCATCTTGTGGATCTTCACAGTTCTTAGGCAGCGGAAGTCCACAGAGCTCTGAATTCCCTCCAAAAGAGTTGTCATCAAATGTATCGAATTGTCCTCCTTTTGGAATACGTCCTACAAGATGATTTTGTGAAAGATTCAAGACTGCAAGCTCGTTGATATCTGCAAGACTTTAGGGGATCTCTCCCGTGAGTTGATTCCAAGATAAGTCTAATGATTCAATTTCTGAAAGTTTCCCAAGAGCATGTGGGATACAGCCAGTGAGGCTGTTGTGGGACAAATTTAGTACTTTCAATGAATTCAGATCTCCAATAATGGCTGGTATCTCCCCTTCAAAACTATTGTTCGATACATCAACAATTGTGTAGTCAACCAAAAGCTGTGGAAATGTCTGTTCTATGTGCTATTTCTGAAGGTATTCTTCATGGAATTGAAGTTTTGAAAGTACTTTCGAGGCAGTCATCCTATAAACCCATTATGAGACAAGTCAATAACTTTCAGCCATTAGAAAATGAAAAATAACGAATACAGTAGTGAGGAATCAAACACCGGGAAAGTTGAAAGTTTTGCACTCACAATGAACGTGTCACAAACAGGTGGAGTAATTCAATATACAACATATCTAAATTCAACATACACTTCTTAAATCAATATACACCAATTTAGCATCTATAAAAAATCTTGAAAGGTCCAGCTACCCTACATCCACAATTTTGGAGGAAAAAACAAAGTTGGATCACATGTTACCCTGCAAATATTAGGAAGAAATTTAAAACAGTTGAAAAACATACCATTCAGAGTATAATTTCATCTTCCTATGTACGTGATGTATCTTCTCTTTTTTCTCGTGGTCAAGATCATACGCTCCCCTTCATCAACAATTGCATTGAACCACTTTGGTCTTCCAGTTGACAACATGAGATAACCCATCACCAATCCAAATAGGGTCCCACAACCGTATCCCAACATCACCACTTTCCATGTAAACCCATTATCTTCCTCATCTCCATCGTCATCAAGGTGCGGTTCCTGTTGATTCTCATTGCACTTTTTGGGCAATGGAAGTCCACATAGATTCAGATTCCCTCCAAATGAGTTCCCAAATGTGTTGAATTGTGTCCCTGCTGGAATGCGCCCCACAAGATGGTTTTGCGAGAGATTTAAGAACTCAAGACCTGTCAACTCAGCAATGCTTTGAGGGATCTCACCTGTAAGTTGATTCCAAGATAAGTCTAACGATTCAATCTCTGATAGATTTCCAAGATCTTGTGGGATAAGACCTGTGAGGCTGTTGTGGGATAAGTCGAGCACAATCAATGAGTTAAGACTTCCAATGATGTCTGGAATCTTCCCTTGAAAACTATTGTTCGATAGACAAACAATTGTATATTCAACAGATATCTGTGGAAAATCTAGCACCATCCCTTTCACGGAAACATCGATAGAGTAATACTTACCAACCATGCTCAAATATTCAGGTATCGTGCTGCTTCTTACAACATTCTTCATGGCGTTGAAATTTTCAAAATAGTTTGCTGGGAGTTGGCCTGCAAACCTATTATGAGATAAGTCAAGAACTCGCAGACTAGGAAATGGAGAATCAACAATTGAAGAGGTTGCAATGTCTCCATGAAACATGTTTGATTTGAGGTTAAGAACCTGCAGCTGTGAAAGATTTCCTAACCAATTAGGGAATGTGCCATTCAAGTGGTTGTTTCCCAAATCAAGTACCCTCAAGGAATGACACCTGGACAAAGAAGTTGGCAACTCTCCTTGTAATCGATTTCCATTCAAAATAAGCCCATGTAATACCTCACAATCGTCAAACATCTCTGGAATTGTACCACGAAATTCATTATTCCCTAAATCCATCACTACAAGACGTGAGCTAAAATTTCCAATAAAGCATTGTGGAATCACTCCACCAAAGCTATTATTGGACAAATCCAGTGAAGATAAATGTCTCATGTTGCAAATTGATGGAGGGAATGGTCCCTGAAACTGGTTGGAGTTGAGATTCAAATATGACAGAGACGGGGTGATATTTCCTAAACACTGTGGAATCACTCCACCAAAGCTATTATTTGACAAATCCAGTGAAGATAAATGTCTCATGTTGCAAATTGATGGAGGGAATGGTCCCTTTATCTGATTGGACTGCAAATATAGAGATTGTAGTCCGTACAACTGAAATTGCGGCAAGCCTGTTATGGAGTTATGTGAGAGATCCAGGTATTCCAACCCCTGATTATCGCCTCCTATTTCCCCTGCCCAGATAGGAATGTCTCCGTGGATTTCGTTGTTAGACAGATCTAACCACCAAAGATTTCTCATGGATCGTAAGGATTCCGGAAACTCCTTTATCTTGCAAGAGTCCAGAAATAGGTACTGCAGATTAGGGTTGGCGTAATGAGTTTCATTACTGGTCGTCGTAAGAGATAAACCACTAGATGAGAGAGCGAGAAGTTCAAGGTTTGTGAGACTTGATAACAACGTATCCAAATCCCACTCACTACTAAAATTATTATATGAAAGCCGTAACCAAGTGAGGTTGGTGAATTTCAGAATGAGGGCTTCATCTATTTGGCCACCTAATTGATTGTCAGAGAGGGATAGTGCTTTTAATGGGGGAAGAGCAGAGGAATTGAAGGGTACATCACCACTGAACATGTTATAGGATAGATAGAGTCTCTCTAAAGAGGGAAGAGTAAACAACCAAGATGGCAACCTCCCGTTCAAACTACAACTAGAGAGATCCAATTTTTTCAAAGAGGAAGAGATGTTAATAACATCAATCAGTAAAACCCTAGACATATTAACACCTCTTAAGCTAAGGTGTTCCAAATGTGTAGAATTAATAAGGAGACTGTTAAAAACATGAGGCTGAATTCTCAAATTATGATTATAGGAGAGATCAAGTGAAACCAAATTATGAAGAAGAGTGATGTTTGTTGGGACTTGGCCAGAAAACCCACAGTCAGATATGTTGAGACGTGTGAGAGTTTTTGAAAGCCTTCCAATTTCACGTGGAATTTTGGAGCCACTAAAATCATTAAAAGCTAGGTTGAGTTTTTGGAGGTGAGGAAGGTCAAAGAGTGAAGTGTTAGGATGGATGGTACCTTGCAGCATTCCACAGCTTAGATCGAGACCAATAACGTCACCGGTAGAGTGATCACAGGTTACTCCGTTCCAATCACAACAATCTGTATTTGTGTTCCAGTTCATTATAGTCGGATAGTAACCTGCAAAACCAAGCCAATCTTGACACGGGGAATAATATGGAGGATGATCGATTGAGTTATTGATTGAGTTATTGATGGATGAAAGACTCTGTTTGAAGAGAAGCAAAGCCCGTGACTGTTGAGGAGAGCATTTATATTTATGAGCAGTTAAGCTGGTATTCAAATACGAGGAAACGGTGGAAGAAGCAAAACATAAGAAAACAAATACACTGTAAACCCATCTTGAATTACTCATTTTTTTTATTAATGGAACTCAGTAATTTTTATTGTTATAATAGAATATTCACATTTGCTACCATTATATATACCCGCAGAAGTAGTAGTAGTAGTAGTAGAACAAAATCTGCATTGAAGTTGCTATCAAACAACACCTCGTATTGTAATCCAAGTCTACTGATATGTGGTCTAGCTCAGTTTCTAAACGTATCAATTGGGCTGCTCAAGTCTTTCAATTGGTAGTCCGCCCTCAACTGTAAATTTTTTGTCTGATTATGCAGACTTTCCACAAGTACTAATTGGCGTAACCATAAAAAAGAAAATCGATATATCTATTGATGAACGTAAGATGTGGGTTGTACATGTCTTTTGTTTCAATAGGCCATTACTTATACTTTTCCCGTTTGGTCAATTTTAACTTCAAGTTGATATACAGCGATAAACAAATTCTCCAACTGGAGCTTCTTCCAGAGTAATACAAGGGTCTTTGTCGACTTGACTTTCGCGGTGTTGTCTGCTTGTGTACGTCTTCCTTAGAACGATATTAAAAATATATATGGTAAATGCTTCTTGGTAACAATATTGAAGGGTATCTGACATTTTCAAAATATACATATTGGTAAGAATATAACAGAATCCAACATGGTTTATTCAAATGTTTTGGCCTAAATTATGTGGTGTACAGTGTATACTTAACACTTATGTGTTATGTGGTGTGTAGTTGATAAAAAAGAAGTAGGATATGCATACATTCTAGTTTTTAGATAATACATTGCTACTAATTAACTGTGAAACTTTAATAAAAGCTGCTATATATATACCTCAAAACAAGAACTGTGCCTATAATGAAGTGTTTAAATTTACCATTTATCTTTCTTGTTTAGTGGCTATGTTACTGTCATGGATGGTTTTACTCTTGTTAAGGAAACTAATCTTGTACTCGTCTGCTTCATTGATAATTTTGTTTAATTATGCTTTCTCGGTTTCTCCCATTATTATAATTCTACATGCATTGCATTTTAAGCATCAAATATATAAGTTGGTTTCTCAACATAAACGAACATTCACAAACGAACATTTACTCTTGTTAAGGAAACGGATACGTTTCTCAACATAAACGAACATTCACAAACGAATATATAAGTTGGTTTTTATTGAGAAACATACATGTTCGAGTTCGTTCGCTTGTTCGATAAAACCTTCTTGAATGAACGCAAACGTATTTCATTCTTGTTTGTTCGGTTCATTTACAAGCCTAATTAAAATGATCAACTTAAATAATTTTCATTCTATTTCCTATAAATGCCCTAACTTACAAGAACCCGTAGCAGATATTTAAGTTAATCAATTTAATCATCAAATAAAAAAAATATTGCAACAAAAATAGAATAAAAAAATATTGTAGCAAAATATATATATATATATATATATATATAATTAAAGTGAAAAGCTTATTAAGAAAATATATATATTATATTATTATATAAAAAATAAATATTAAAGTTAAATTAAGAAAAATTGCACGGATCGTCCCTGAGGTTTACAAAATTGCACTCGTAGTCCCTAATGTACTTAAATGACCATTGTACCCTTAGACTTAACTGAAAAAAACTAACGGACGTTAGCGGAAGGGACTACCGGTGCAAAATTTAACAATCACGGGGATGACGAGTGCAAGAAAAAACTGCAAGGAACGACGAGTGCTATTTGAGACAAACCACATGGACGATCCCTGATTTTTTTCTATTATTAGATGTGGCAATTGTAACATAACAGTTTGCAGTAATCAAACTCACAAAGGAATTAACTAAATTATATGTCAAATATATTTTGGCCTAAAACTCATGTTTAATATCTCATGATATTTAATCATTCTAAATAGAGCCGCAATATGGACAAATTGTTTTTTATTGGAAAATAAAAAGAGTCCAGCCCAACCCAAATTTCTTAGCCCATTAGGGTCCATCTTTGTAACTTTGGTCTTTGGGTCAAGACCGCCAGCTTCAAGTGAAACTGTGAAACTTACTAACCAGAAGTTTGTTCATCAAATTGCTCATTGGAAATTTAATTCAAAAATATATAGTAAATGTGCTTCTTGGTAAGAATATTGTAGGAATTCTAACTTTTTCAACAAGAAATAATAATAATTTTTTTTTTTGGTAAGAACGTAAAAGAAATCTCAAATTTGCATCTAGTCTTTTGGCCCTGTACTATCTATGATGCATTTTGCTATTCTATTTTTGAAAAAATTAAAGAAGTAACATTTACAAATTTTTATAAATTTAGCTTGCCTAATTTTCACAATACAAAGTTATAAATTTGGCATTTTTCACAGTGTACCTATTGTATACTAAATTTTAAACTCTATATATAAGCAAACTATGGCTATCAACTCATCATTCCGGGTAATCATACGACTATCGTTAAGTAACTATTAATAATAAAAATACTATACTGCTCTGCATAACGCGGGTTTTAAGCAAGTATAATTAATAAGTTTGTGATCAATTCTGGCAAACTTTAATAAGAAGCTTCGAACCGTTTTTTACAAACTTTCAGCACTTCGAGCCTGATTCTAATGCCACGCATCATTTTTGACAAATTGTTAAGAACGGATTATTAGCATTTTAGTCATATTCTTTTTTCCTAAATTGTCGTTGGGAATATTCTTCAAATGGAATGTAATGAACCTTAGTTTGACAAGTAGGTTCGAAAACAACAAAAACCAGTTTGTACATAATAATAAGTGATTCTTACCACACCACAATAAAAAAAAGTACTTTAACACATTTTACCTCCAAAAAATATATCTTATTTTCTTCTTGTTTTTCGTATGAGTAAAAATTGTTAATAATTAGTAAATCGTTATCTTACAAAACTATTGGTATTTTGTCAAATGTGTAGGAAGTTGCAATGGGCAATTGTCCCTTTCAAAAAGGCTAAAAGAGTGGGCGTTTAGCAAATATGTATCGTACACTGCATATAATATAATATTAATATGTATATGTGGAAAGAGGTCGTAATCAAAACTCGTCACCCATGTGAACCCGAATCTAAAAGCTATGAAATTTACAAATGGACCCCTTTATTATTATGCTAGTGACTTTCCCGCAATTTGTAGCGGTGATAAATGTAAAAAAATGTAAGTGATGGTTAACGTTGATAGCTAATAATATTTGAATAATTCAAGTATATTTTCGTTGTTTATTAGTTTAAGATTATCGTCAAAAATGATAAAAGGTTAGTTTTTTAAAAAAATTAGATTAATGAGAGAATCAAATTGAAAGATTTCTTTATTAAATGTTTCCATTTTAGTAACTTCATAGTAGAGATGTAATTTTTCATCTTAAATAGTGTAAGATAATGAAGAAAAAGACTAAACACTTTATAATTTATAATATATAGATATCTTGATAACTTGGTTTCATTCAATAACACCCTTTTTGGTTTTGCCCCCTTTAATATGATAGGGCACTATACCCTCCCCAATAATTGCAAGATTTTGCCCTTGTTTTGACTCCTTCCCAATCATTAGCATCAATAATTCATGAATTAATATAATCAATTTGGTAGATCTGCTAAAGTTTGATTTTTGGATAGTGGTTTAATACTTTATTAGTTTTCCTTTATTTTTTTAAGATGCATACAGCCATACAGAACGATGAGATAACAGTTTTGTCATTAATATGTTACCAAGATGGAACCATTCACATACATATATCACTGAATGAGTAATTCAGATTATAAAGATTAGGAAGCCAAAACCGATCACCTGCCGCGGATGTTAGCAGGGGAATGGAGCCCCTTTTCGCTGTTACTCTCGTCGTCTATGTTTTCATCAAGATGATTATTACCATTATTAACACTCATTTCCGAGCTTGCATTGCTGCTTGTTGCAAGAGGGGAATCTGTCACATTAATCATTCGATTTCGTGTGGGCCCAGATCTCACACTGTACATAGATGATGCTGGAATTTTCGTCATCAATGGCCTCAAATTACTTGGCACCGTCCGCCTTATATCCTGCTCCACAAAAATAACCCAAATTTAACAACATAGGTAAATCATGGGAAAATACTGTACTTCAGCGTTTATACTACTAACGCCAAATGAGGGATCAGTTCCCATAAAACGTACTTCAATCTACAAATATCATTCAATATAGATTCGATTACTTAAAGAAACAAAAGGAAACATACCATATGCCTCATTGCCATATCTAACGATTTCTTTGAGAATGAGCTTCCGAAACCAGAGCTGTCAGGAGATGACGACTTCCCAGATAAATTACTGTTGGGCGAGTGCTTCTCATTTTGCCTTGGTGGCATTAGTTTACGCATATTTATTACCCTTTCAACCATCTTAGTCCCATAAGATCCCGGACTAACAGTATCATTAGCTTTAGCATATGCACGATTCAATGCAGAAACTGGTACAGAGGCTCCACTCTTACGGTTTATACCATTAGGAAGCCGTCCTCTTGAAGGTGAACATGATTGCCTTCTTACCCTTCCGTTTGGTGCAGGCTCAATAGACGAAGACCTACTACTTGGTGCACCAGCTCGACCTCTAATAGAAGAAATGGGTCTATCTGTAAGTGAGGTCCGTAGATTTGGCGGTGCATCAAGGGTATAACCAGGCATCTCATGAGGTTTCCATGGTATTGGTCTTGCATTGGGAGAGCTAGCTGAATTTACAACAGAAGAATGAGATTTAACCAAAGGGGCTGATGTTTTTGCGACGGTAGACGATGTGGCAGGCCTTCGTGGAGGTGTTGGTGCCCGTGGTGCTGGTTTGGTTGTAGATAAAGATGGTCTACTTGTCGGGGTTGAGGAACTTGAAGTAGACCTTGATGTAGGAGTAGAAGATCTTGCAGTAGACCTTGATGTAGGAGTAGAAGATCTAGCTGGAACCGTTGGCTTAGACGATGAAGACAAGGTTGGACGAGAAGTGGGAGTTGAAGATCTTGAAGGTCTTGCAGCTGAAATTGAACGGGGTTTGGTTTTGGAAACAGGATTTGATAGGGCTCTAGATTGTGTACCTAAAGCTGGCCTGCCGGTTGGAGAAGAAGGCCTTGAACCCGAACCTGAACCACCTGAGGAAGATGGTCGTGGTCTTGACGCCAAGTTATTCCTACCAGTAGCCTCTGGCTGTGTACTTGATAACTACAACCAAATAAACAACATTAAACCATACAAGAATATGCATCTATAGACCAACAAACCAATGACTACATAACCAATTAATCAACTATCTCTTACTCTAGATTTAAGTGTACTCAGATGAGCTTTAGGACCTCCATTCTGATTCATGACGGTTTTCTGTGGATCGACTTCTAAACAAGGAAAAAGAGGAGTACCAGGGGGAGTCAAAAGCCTGTAAATTTTACATCTTTACATCGTCAACAAACGAAAACCCCTCTCCATCTTACTTCACACAAGCAAAAAGAACGTATTTTTTCATCGAATTCGTATATAAATACAATAAATGAACACCAGGTCATTTATAACATATATTCTTCCACAAGTGCAAACAAGAATATAAAACCAACCACAGTCTATATCCATATGACCACCATAGCTTTAACCCCACAGAATAACATTCTACAGATTTAACCCCTCTATAAAGTTGATCACAAAGTAAATAAATAAAAAATTTACCATTCATAATCATTCTTATCGTTTTCAGAATTCAAAAATTCATCAGCACCAGTTTTTCGCATACTAAAAATAGGAGAATTCCCTGTTCTTGATCCTGTAACACCAAAATATATAACATCCAAAAATACAAATAATTAAACCTCTCCTCATAATTACATATCTATGTAGGCCATAATTAAATTTTTGTCCCTTTACATTCCTGATAAATACACGTTAATTTAATAAATAAAACATTAAATTAAAGTTAAAAATTACCAAGTGATGAATCAAATTCAGCTTCAGCATTAGGCAGAAGCAAATCATGGCGCTCTTTTTCACGTTTTCTCATTTCCAAAAATAACCCTAACTCTTCTTCTTTCTCTCTTAACGCTATATTCCTAAAACTTCCGTTTACTTCCCGCCGCTGCCGTTGTTTCACCGTCGCCGGCATTTCCTTTTCCGGCGCCCGGTAACTCCGATTCATCTCCACAAAATCACTAATTTCCAGAATCAACTAAACTCCGACACTATAAAAAACAAGTATATACAAAATTCACAATAAATTGTGTGTGAACAAATAACTTTAAATTTTGAAATTAGGTGAGAATGGAGACAAACAAGAGTGTAGGAGAGAGATAGAATAGATAAATGTTTTAGAGTCTATTTTTTGATTTTTTTTCGTGGTCTGTAGCAGACAAAAATGATATGTATGTGTTGATAATGGAGAATGGACGCTATGGTAAGTTGTATGTTTTGGAGTGGAGGGTGTAACTTTATCTGGATTAGGAGCTTTTGAGCCTGGAATGAAGGTTAAACCATTAATACAGAAATGTTAATTTACGAAAAGGCGTTATTATTTCTTTTAGACGTTTCGTGATCGGGATAATCACCGGTTTATCCCTTGTAGTTTTTTATTTTGACAATTTTTGACCCTGAACTTTACGAGTATTTCAGTAATGGTACCTTGAGTTTTTACAAGGTTGTCAAATGTTTTATTTTAGGCTTTAAGCGGTTTAGCCAAGCCAAGTGTTTAACTCTATACCTTTTTAACACGTGTGATATATTATATGTAAATAATTATGATCTTATAACATATTTATTGTCTTATGTTTGCTTACTGTAATACGATATTTATAATACAAATCAAATTTAAAACAATTTGCTTTGATATATATACAAACTTATCAAAAAATAAAAATTGTTTAACGATGTTTATGCTATTTGAAGTGATACTTATATTATGACTTGTGAAACTAGTTGCGGAGTATAAGTATTTATTCATTGTAAATAACACTTGTGATTTATGAGGTGAAAGTGTGATTGATTATTACAATCAAAGGGGCCCAATGGAGCATAGTCATAATGTTAAGGGCCTATATCGGAGTTTTTCTCACTTTAAAGTTACGTTATGACAACCAAAAGGTTTGAGTTCAACTTTTCCTTTGCTTTGCAACATTTGGGTTCATCTCGTTCTTATGATTTTTCGATTACAAGATACGATATTTATGTTCTCAACATCAGTTCAGATTGTAGTTTACCCTGATTTTGACAGGATTGTATTGTTGTCGTTCTTAGTTCTGACAGGATTAAGTATTGTTGTTATTGGTATATTGTAGTGTACGTGTAGAGGTATAGGTGTTCGCATTACTGTTGTATATTTATAAACTAGTGTTGAACCCGTCCGTTGGATGGCTAGAAACATTAAATATCAATAATAGTAATTTATTTAATATTAAAGTGAAATGTTCATATAATTATGAAAAATACATTACAAATATCGTAGCAACATTACGATGTTGATCATACATCAATACCTTCAAACCGCTTCGACTCTCACGTGAAAGAGCAACATACAATTGTCCATGGCTAAAAACGGGGTTTTTCAAAAGTAAACCAACATGTTAGAATGTTTGGCCTTAGCTCTTGTTGATAGTCATTGCGAAACACACCGATAATTGAATTGTCTTCTATTAAATTTGAAAGGATTACAATTATCGGAGGAATTTCATTCTTGGAATAAAGGTGATGTGGTCTATATTAGTACCTGAAATCACTCTTGCCTCTATTACAGGATTACCAAGTCGAATGATTTGCAGTCGCGTATCGTTACACAAACCAGCAGTCTGGTCACTGTAGTGTCGTTCTTAAAAATCATTTTATACTTGACGTCCGATAACGTAGCAAACTTTGATGAATTGTCACCTGTTTAAATTTGGAAACCGTAACATGAGTAAAGTGATAATTTATGTTGAACATTTGGTAGCAATTTTAGGTTGATCGATGCTTGAATACAATCATTCTGTAAAGATGGAAGAAATCAATGAAATCAATCAAGCAATAAGATATCATAATTAAATAATTTTAATGAAGTTCATATCTTAAAATTTTACTTACAGCCTCTTCGTCCAATAGAAATAGAATATATTACATTGTTTCTTCACTTTTAGCCCAAGGTGGTTGACGTCAATTATGTAAAACCCTAACCTTGATGGACTGATTTTGTAGTCTTGGATTTATCTTCATTATGTGGGTGATACCCCTATTATGATATATAATATATATAAAAAGCATTGAGTGAAGTATATATAACAATGAAGATAGTAAGATTACAAAATACATCAAATTCTTGATGAATATAGCATACAACCCCCCATTGGTCCAATAAATTGCTACCGGAGAGCCTAAGTAATTGCCTGAAAATTCTAAATAAATAGATATAAAATATATCGTTAAGATATTTCATCAAACACTTTTATGTTTATAGTAATAGTGACAAGTACTTAAATTTAAATACATTGATCTTGAATTAAGAAACAACATCAGCATATACAAAGAGAAAAACATAAACTATTTATTGGTTAGCTCATGACAAAAGGACATTTAATTATATATACTTTGATATTGGCAGCAATTTACTTACCCGCTTAATTATCAAACGCCTACAATCTAAAGTCAATAAAAATTGTAAGAAATGGTAGTCGATTTTTTACCTCTAGATGGTTAGGCAATGGTTTACAGGATAGTATTCTTTTGTTGAATTGAAAAATATGAAGAAGGATAGCATGACCAATTTAAAACATATGAAAGTAGTATTTATAGGAGTTATTTTCTCTTTAATATAAAATCAATTATGTGGCATACATATACATAATTGTGTATAAAATTGAGAAGATATTTTAATCTTTACTATTTTTAATGGAAACGTTTGGGGGAAAAAATATTTTATTTATTTGTATAAAAAACATTTCTTCCTATTTTATATTATGTTGTATTATTTAATTTGGAAAATATATATATTTTTTTGTTTATTAATTCTCTTTTCAAAATTTCTACATATTCTATATTGTTATTTTTGGAAAATAACTATTGAGTCCGATTAATTTTTTCCCCTCCTAGAATAAACCTTGTTTCTATATAATATAATTATGTATTAAATAATTTAGTGAATTAATTTTTTTTAGTTGACTTATTGAAAGTATATATATGATAGTATTTAAAGGAAATGCAATTTAACTATTTAAAAGTAGATTCTTTAATTGATTTTATAAAAATAAATAAAATTATGATGATGTGTAATTGTTTTTTTTGGAAAGCTAATGATAAGTTAACACATGGGATAAAATCCTATGTGTCATAAGTAGAAGCTATCCACGTAGGAAAAATGACTTGTCAATTAGAATATATTGAGATTTGTATGGAACATTGTAATATTTTATAAGAGTGCCAAGTTAAAAAATCATATTCCTTACATTTAAAAAAGTTGATTTGTACATTATTAAAAAAAAATTGTACATCAATAACCAATGTTATAGTGTATAACACCATAAAAAAAAGTTATCAGTCTACGTAAATTTTTTTGTAATATACAAACCACTCCGTTAAAAAAACTGACACAGAAGTTTACGGAAAATATTGTATGATGTTTATTTGAACACAATTGAAATTACATAGAAGTTGCTAGCTGTCATGTCTATATACGAAATATTTATGTTGATTTCCATTATTATGTTTGTCATCTAGTTATGATAGTAGGTAATTTATTCCACCGTATGCTAATTAATGGTCTATGCTTATATTAAAAAAAGAATGAATTAATGATGCATTTTGTTTTATTTGATTAAATTAAGATTTTTCGGTTTGACTATAATAAACAAATATTATATTCATAGTTTTAGGTTGTCGTGAAATCTTCTTGAAATCTACTTTTCAGTACTTTATTACTCTGGTAGAAACAACAAAACTGGTAAGTATTACGTTAAGTTTGTTTCATAGACTGTTTGTGATAAAATTGGACTTAAACTAGTTAAAATTCTAAGGATTGTAAATTCTATTGAGCGAAAGGAATTTGATTATCAAATCAATACTTTATGAATCAAACATCGTGGAATGATTTGATATCTTAATTTCATTACATTAGTTCACGCACCTTAGGTTCTTATCTTATGAAAGTCATGTGAAAACAAACTTTGAAATAAAAGGTGACTAATTATCCAACTCCTACTTGGATATATAATTCACTGTGTGATACCGTTCGTGCTTCAACTGAGTCTAGAAATATATCCTTGAAGAAGATTTGTTTTTTCAAGTGTAGAGGTTTTCTCTTCTATGGTTATTAAATAGGTGCTTTTAATTGGATGTAAACTAATTCAATATGCGATATCATTCGTGCTTTAAATGAGTCTATAGATAGATATATTCTTGAAGAAGTTTTGTTTGTTCAGGTGCAAAGATTTTATCTTCTATGGTTATTAAATAGGTGTTCTAAATTAGATGTTAATTGGTCTAATTTGATTCACTCTCACCAACTTTGTATGTGTACTTAGAGATGAGATCATTAGAGTACAAGAATTATTGAAAGAATGAAAGTATCAATAATACTGTATCATGTGTATAAAGAGAATGTTCCACATGTACAAAACTCATTTACCCCCAAACTTAAATATATCACAAATGACAAATCGAAAAATTATGAAAATTGCACCATTAGATTCAGCGTTTTATCCTCTTCGATTTGCCGTCCCTCAATGCATACTTTTGACGAGTTTTTTTTTCTTTTCATTTTTTGGTAGGTTTCACATGTTACTAACACATGTGTTAAAGTGTTGCGTTTAGGGTTTAGGGGTTAGGGTTTAGGGTTTGAGGTTTGGGGTTTCAGGCTAAACCCTAAATCTTACTAAACCCTAAACCTTAAACCCTACTAAACCCTTAACCATAAACCCTACTAAATCCTAAACCCTAAACCCTAAACCTTATATCTAAATTTAATGTTCAACCAAATATTAACACATGTGTTAGTAAAATATGAAACCCACCAAAAAATGAAGAAAAAAAAACTCGTCGAAAGTATGCCTTGAGGGACGGCAAATCGAAGAGGATAAAACGCTGAATCTAATGGTGCAATTTTCATAATTTTTCGATTTGTCATTTGTGATATATTTAAATTTGGGGGTAAATGAGTTTTTTACATGTGAAACATTCTCTTTGTACACATAACACAATTTGATTGATACTTCCATTATTTCAATAATTATTTTACTCTTACTACTTTTCTCTATGTAGCTAATAAGGTGGTTGTTCATATGTTTTGGTGTTTAGGCATTTAAGGAGCGTAATTGTTCCTTCACACCCATCTTAAGTGTTATTTACAAAAATTTGCTGCTTCCAAAAACCACATGAGTCATGCCGTTACATCAAAGTGAAGTACTAAATACCCAAACAATTGTGGAGCTTAGATGATAGTATTACTCTTATTAGTTTTAGATTTTAATGGGATACTTTTCTTCTAAAATGATAGTATTACTCTTATTAGTCTTAGATTTTTACTTTTCACGCAACATCAACTTTTTTTAAGAGTTGATATGCTTGCTATGCCTTTGTAAATTTGTCAAGTTAAGCGCGGCTCAACATATGTCTGTTTCTGTCGTCTACTCGTATCCCTTCTTGGGGGTTATTAGTATTTGGTAACAAGTTACTTACAGCAACTATAGATAGTATTCTAAGTGCATCTTCAAAATATGAAATTTTACAAAGTTCTTTTATCAAAATAATGCAAGAGCTTTTCTTAAAAAACGATATTACTCCAATAATAAAAAGTCTTACATCAAAATAAACAATGAAAGCGATCGAATGTAATAATTTGAGATTTTCAAAGCATTTACCTTATTTTATTTTATTTTGCATTTTAATAATTGTATACAGATAGATAAGACTTGTTATCGTTATAGCAAAAGTTTTTTTTGTTCAAAGAAAATTGTTATACCATTTTGCTAAAAAAGCTTTATAAACTTAGGGTGGGTTCAAATGAGAATAAGAATTTGTATGAGAATGAAAGTGTGAGTCCCTAATCACTATTATGTTAGTGATTATGAATCGTTAACAGTGAGTTAATTGTAGAAGAGGGGGTTGAATACAATTAAAAACTTTTCTTTTCTGTTATAACGTTTCACCTTTGTCTAACAAGTTTTTAACAGTATTAATGTAACAGCAATATGAACACAAGTATGTATATAAGATAAATAGTTCAGATGCTGATATAGATGTAGCTGAAAGACAAATTCTATTATTGATAAAATTTATCTCTGTTGATTTGCGGAATAGATTAGCCAAGGCTAATCTAAATCAAACAATACAGCTAGTACAAAGAGATGAGCAGTAGTGGACAAACACGCTAACTGCTCACTCGCTGAAGTAAGCTAGTAGTGGACAAACACGCTACTAGTTTACTCGCTGGTGCTTACTTGTATTTTAGACAAACTAGTCACTGACAAACAAGTGACAATACAAGTAATCGACACAAATGAAGTACAACAAACTACGCTATTTATAGACACTGAAATCCTTGATTTCCGGATCTGATGGACACGTGTCGCTGCTTGATTGGAGAGGTAGTTGAGATGTGATATATCATGGCACGACATTCTGTCTTGGGAAATATCATCTTGTACTATGGACCAATCAAAAGCTTCCACGTTACTCTTCACAAGTTACGAGGAACACGTGCGGTGTCGTGGTAACGCCGAAAGTTAGACTTCTTATTTAATGCGGCATTTAATGCTGCAGTCGCTGATAGAAACATCAATCCTCCTCATTCTCGATGCGAGCTAACATGCTCTAAAGAATGACTTGAATAGCTAATCTTCAGCGACTTCTTTTATTCAGCAGATGAGAGAACTCAAGAAGACTTGGAGACTCTCGCTGATAGATGAGTATCAGCGACACACATAGTTGAATCTTTGATCTTTATGAATTCTTCTTCTACTGGTCTAAGATACAATCAGCGACAAGAGAACCTTCAGCAACACTATCTTCAACTTGAATCATACTTTATGTACAGAGAGTAATACTCTCGCTGATGGTGATCAGCGACACACAGAGTTGAGCATCATTCTCTTTCAGTAACAGAGAGTGAGAGAAGATCAGCGAACATAAACTTCAGCAACAGGAGCTTGACTTGAAACATTTCTTCACAGAGAGATCTTCAGTAAGTGAGTCAGAGACTTGAGATAATAAGATACCATCAGTGACTTAGCTTATCAGCGACTGATGACTTCAACAATCTGTTTGTAGACATTATCTAAGTCTCCCCCTTAATCATTGAGATCAGCGACCATCTTGAGTTTGACGATCAGTGACTCAACAATCTCCCCCTAAATGGTTTAAGTCACAGCTCCCTTAGACAAACTAGTTGCAAGAAGTTTTAGATTCAATAATCTCCCCTTTTGATAAGTTGAATGTTCAGAGACTTGTCCTTGTAAATTTTTGTAGTTGAAAAGATTGAAGTCTCTGATAGTAGGTTGCCCAGTGACTTGCACTTGTAGATTTTCTTGATTTAAGCCTCATATATATCATAGAACAAATATTTACAGAAGCTATCTATTACAAAATGTCTAATCTATTTATCTCTCCACATCTCCTCTTCCTTTACTATACCAAGCTCAGCTTCAAGTTCATATTTGTCTTTGGAGGGTAGGTATCTGAACTTTCTGGCCAAGGCTTCATCGAGAATAGCTTTTCTGATCTTTGAATCTGTTGGAAGCATGCTAGCTGACCTGATCAGGTGTATGAGTTGTTCTTGATCAACCTTCTCAAGCTCAGCTTCTCTCTGAAACCTAAGGGCACCATTTAGGTCCCTGTATACCAGACCCTTTTCACCTTCAGTGACCTCATGACCTTCAAGCTTTGGCACACCAGCAGGGATAGATAGATTAAGCCTTGAAGTGTTGGGGATTCGATAGATGCTGCTGGTACCTGATCTATACCTTGGACTAGGTGGCTGAACAATTTCCTCACCATGTATGACAGTATCTTCTGGTCTGAGGAGTTGCAGCGACACCATTTTCTGATAAAGCCTATCAATCTCCTTCATAACATCAATCTTAGCTGCACTTGTAGAGTGGCTGATAGCAAGCCTTATCTCATTCCATTCTTCTCTGTGCAGCTTGCATACTTGATCAAGTAGCATTGATTGAGTCTCTGAACCTCTTTGTATAAGTAGCTGAGGTTGAGATTGGTTCCTTGACTTTTTCAGTTTGACCTTGGTGATAGGTGCAGGGTTTGATCTCCCTGTCATTCTGGCAGCAAATCTTTTTCTATCAATCTCATCCCACTTTCTATCCACTGCAGTTTTAACAGCTCCCCCTTTCTTTTTGGAGCTCTTGCTAGCTGATCTTTTCAGTTCATGTTGCTCTAGCTCACTCTTTTCTATTTCAGCAAGTACCCTGGCAATTGCAGCATCAGACTCTTCTTGATCTTTCTTTTGTTTAAGAAGTCTGGCCCTTTCACTGGCATCTTTGGAGCTCAATTCCAGTAGGTATGCTCTGTCAGCATCTGATTGCTCTTTCAGCAACCTTTTCCTTTCTTGTTCTTCTCTCAACTCAGCCTGAAAAGTTATTTGCAGTATCATCTCTTGCTCCCTGTCCTGTCTTGCCTTTATCTTTCTGGTAACTCTCTGATCTTTGTTTCATCAGGACAAGGGATATCTGAGGCTGAGTCAGAGGAAAGGCATGCTGTGGGGGAGGTATCTGATGTGGTGGTGTTGGAAGGAGTTGCTGTGGAGATTTGTGTTATAGTTGCTGGGGTAGGTGTAGTTATTTGGACTGTTTGGGTTGTGGTGGTTGTAGTTGCTGTAGGTGAGGGTAGGTTTAGGGTTGCTGATGAAGGTGCAGCTACCTCAGATATGACAATATGTAGTTGAGGGTTACTGACCTGTTGTTTCTTTGATGGAGGAGTAGATGCAGGAGAGATGTCACTGGTCCTTTTCCTTTTCATAACAGATGATATGGGTTGCTGATCCTCCATATTTATGTCATCTTCATCATCTGAGTCCTGACCATTTCCATGACCACCTCCCTGACCATCATCATTGTTATCATCATCATTATCATCAGCATCATGCATGATGGTATCATCCTCCTCATCATCAGATGCATCAGCTACTACATCCCTATTCATCCATTCCCAGCGAGCCAGTTCGTAGCTCACTGAGGTACCCTCAATCCTAGCAGTATCATCCACTGCCCATTGCTGTATCAGCCCATTATAGTTTCTGAGCTCTTCAGCACTGAACTCAGGAAAGCTTTCAGCGACAGCCACCAAATCAGTAGCTATCTCCATATCCACCCAATGCAGTTCAGCAACTGCAAGGGCCTCCAGCTCAGGTTGCTCAGCAATAGGACGAAGTGCATAGGTAGTGAGCACTATGTCCCTGTGAGCCTTGTTTGATAGCGGATCAGTCATTTTATGGGACATCTCTGGATCAGAGACCAAATCTTCTTCTTCACTCTCCCCCTGACTGGTTCGCTCAAACTGATCAACTGCCCTAAGTATCTGATCTGTGAAGTCTGCGTTCTCCTCACGCAGGGCAGCGACCTCAGCTCTAGTCGTTGTGAGCTGTGAAACAACCTGTGGAAGCACCTTAATAACTTTGTCAGTGTTATAAAGGTAGTTGGATACAGAGATGGCTAGGTCATTTTGGTTGGTGGTTAGCTGGGCAATAGCAGCAGCATGATTGGTGAAGTTTGTATTGGAGGTGGAGGCTAGCTCAGTGACTGCATGGTTTATAGCAGCACTAGCATCAGCTACTGTTTGGACCCTCTCACTAACAGATGCACTCCATGGTTCAATGGAGTTATATACGTCAGTGAGAGCAGCAACAGCTTTCTGGAGGACAGAGACATTGCCAATAAGTGCCTCACGGTCTTCAGTGAGCATCTTAATTTGGGTTTGGGATTGGGCAATGTACTCCATCAGTAGCTGATCTGATGTGGAGTGAGTGGAGGTGTTTGGTGGAGTAGTTTGGGTATTAATAATGGGGGTTGGTGTAGATTGGGCTACATGATCAGGGGGTGTGGTCTGATCAGCAACAACTTGGATGTTATCACTGGAGAAAGATGTGGGGGTAAGCTCTCTGATGGGTGAGTTAGAGGTAGGTGGAGGAATTGGTTGGGTATCCTCAGAAGTGTCCATGGGCATGATTTCCTCATCATCAGCTTGTGATTTAGCTGGTGGTTCATTGGAAATAGAAGTAGCGACCTGTATCTCACCATGGGTCAGTGGTGAGACATTGGCAGTCGGTGCAGTGATAGATAAGAGTAGGCCCGGGTCTGTAGCCAGTGGTGTGACATCAGCTATGAGTGTGTTATCACTCGCTGATGCCACTTGCCCTTTGAATGAAATGTCATCCTTTTGTGAGGATGACAAGTGGCTGGGTTGACTCAAGCTGAGGGTGTGGGGTGCACCCGAATCACTGCCAACAGTGGTTTGATCCACTGCAGCTGTCTGTAGTTTTCCCTTTTTAGAGTCACTGGACTTTCGGGAGTCCAGTGAAGCAGTTAAAGCTAAGGGTTCAGCAGTGGTGCCCTCAGCAACTGAACGTACAGTCACTGATTCACCACTGGCATCCGTAGATGTCTTCTTTTTGCTACGTCCCTGATCCTTTAATGTCAGGGACCCTAATTTGGATCTTTTCTTGGGAGCAGTTGGTGGTTTCTTGATTGGTGGTTGACCAACAGTAGTCACTGGAGGTGTGGTCAGTGACGTGGTCGATGGGGGGGCAGGAACTGACATATGTACAGCAGTTACAGGCTGGGGTGCAAGGATCCCCGGATGCTTCATAAAAGCAGGTAAAATTGCAGTCGCTGGTTTGGCAAAAATTTGAGATCCTACCAGAGTGGGCTCAAATCCCTGAAAAGATACCCTATCATAGGCATCAAACTGATCCCTAAAGATCAGTGAGAGGTACCTAGGGTAAGGTACATATTTTGCCCTGGCAGGCTCAGCGACCTTTGTGATCAGCTCATTAAAGATCACACTTGCATAGTCAACTCGTAGAGAGTTGACCAGTGACCAACTGATCTGTGCTTCCAGGGAGCTGAATTGATCATAGCTCCCTGCTTTTGTGCCCAAAGATTGAATAAAATTAGTAAAAAGGGCATTCCAAACACCATCCATTTTTGTTTTATGGACTGTTGAGTACTTACGATTGCCACTGCCATCGACTGAGTACTTACACTCAATCTCAGTGAGCTCGACGAGGCCTTGTTTGGCGACGTCGCTCTCTGGCAGCGACTCATAAGACTCATAGGTCGGCAGTTGTAAAATGGAACGAATGGTGTTGGCAGTTATTATTATGGGTTTATTACCATTGTCGATAAAACCCTGGAGTTGAGAAACACCAGAGACAACTGAGTGAGTGCAGGTGAACCAAAACTCACTGAGCCATTCTGGGTTCATTTCCCCAGGAGACAAGGTAAGAGCAGGGAGGATAAAATGGTTTTTCAGAAAGCTTATTACCTCCGCATACTCAGGTTTTGTACAGGTTACATTTCCCAAATAGTTAGATTTGGGAACTGTAACGACAAGGGACTCGCTGACCGCAGAGGCTAGAAGAGCTTTAATCTCTGGGGTAGGAGTGTAAGAGTTATTAAAAAATTTTGTCCTTGCCATTTTTGAAAGATAAAGTAGAAAGTTGAAAAGGTGAGAAATTTGCAGAGAAAAATATGAAGAAGATGAAGTTTAAAAAGTTTAAGAGCGTAAAGAATGAAACGGTGGGGGTTTCGCTGCTTATATACAGTTGCTAGTGTAAAAAGTATGTGGTTATAACGAGTATGTACGTGGTCAAAAAGGTAAAAAGAAATAATAAAATAAAATAGTTGTTGGTAGTGGAGCAGGGTGATGATGGTGAGGGGTGGTAACATTAAATGTTGATGGGAGTGGTGTGCCGAAAAGGTATACGAGGTGTCAGAAAAAGTGTACCTTTTCGAGTTCCCATAAGATATTTTAATAAAGTATTTATGAAGAATATAAATCGTTACAAATTAAATACAAAATGTATTAATTGTAAGGAATATATGTCGAAATAAATGCAATATTAAATCGAAAACTTTCGCTGATACATCATGTCTCAGCGAGATGAAAATAAGTTATATCTTAAAATAAAATAAATATTATGTTTCACATTTGATGTTGCTGATCAAATTTCAACTTAGAATATAAATCCAATCAGCTAGTCAAGTATGCAAATCATAAGATGTAGTTTATTCATATGATATAAGGAATTTTCATGTGCAGTGACCAAGTATATAGTTTATTTATTATAACTATGCTAACTTATTGTTCTAGTTGATTACATCAGCGAGAATAATAGATCAGCGAGTTAAAAGAAATAAATTATATATTTAGTAACTGCCTTTTTTTTTTTTTTTTAAACAAATAGGTTTTAATCATTCAAGTTCAGCATGCCCAACTCGCTGATGAGAAAAGTGAATCTTTTCTCATCTAAAGGTTTTGTGAAAATATCAGCGAGTTGGTAATCAGTTGGAATGAAATGTAATTCAATGTCATCTTTCATGACGTGGTCCCTGATGAAATGATATCTGACATCAATATGTTTTGTCCTTGAGTGCATCACAGGATTGTTGGCTATAGCAATGGCACTTTGACTGTCACAGTAAATTGGAACATTTTCAAAGTTAAAGCCATAGTCAGCGAGCTGATTTCTCATCCACAGAATTTGAGCAGTGCAGGCTCCAGCAGCGACATATTCAGCCTCAGCAGTAGAAGTTGAGACAGAATTTTGTTTCTTGCTTGACCAGCTTACAAGCTTTTCTCCAAGAAACTGACAGCTACCAGAGGTGCTTTTTCTGTCCATCTTGCATCCAGCATGATCAGAATCTGAATATCCTTTCAGTGAGAAATCCGAACCATATGGGTACCAGAGACCAAGATTTGGTGTACCCTTCAGATATCTGAATATTCTTTTGACAGCGAGCAGATGGGATTCTTTTGGATCAGCTTGATATCTAGCACAAAGACAAGTGGAAAACATAATGTCTGGTCTACTAGCAGTTAAATACAGCAGTGACCCAATCATTCCTCTGTAAGCAGTGATGTTTACAGATTTACCATCAGGATCAGCATGTAATTTAACTGCAGATGACATTGGTGTGGCAAGGGATGAGCAGTTGGTAAATTCAAATTTCTTTAATAAATCTTTAACATATTTTCCTTGACTTATGAAAATACCAGTGTTGGTTTGCTTTATTTGCAGATCAAGGAAAAATGTTAGTTCACCCATCATGCTCATTTCATAACTTTTAGTCATGAGGTTACTGAACTCCTTGCACATGTCATTATTAGTAGACCCAAAAATAATATCATCAACATAAATTTGGACTAATATAACATCTCTTTTATCCTTTTTGATAAAAAGTGTGCTGTCAATCTTACCTCTGACATACCCACAGTTTATTAAGAAGGTAGAGAGAGTGTCATACCAAGCTCTGGGAGCTTGTTTTAGTCCATATAAAGCTTTATCCAGTTTATATACATAACCTGGATGCTTGGGATCAGTGAATCCAGGTGGTTGCTTCACATACACTTCTTCCTGCAGCTTGCCATTTAAGAAGGCACTTTTCACATCCATTTGATATACCTTGAACTTCTTGTGAGCTGCATATGCTAAAAATAACCTGATTGCCTCAAGCCTAGCAACTGGTGCAAAGGTTTCATCATAATCAATTCCTTCCTGCTGACAGTAACCTTGTGCAACCAGTCTAGCCTTATTTCTTATAACAACACCATCAGCATCCATCTTGTTTCTGAACACCCATCTTGTTCCAATCACTGATTTCCCAGCTACTTGAGGTACTAACTTCCACACTTTATTCCTTTCAAACTGAGATAGCTCATCTTGCATAGCAGCTATCCAGTGATGATCAGTGAGTGCCTCATCAATTTTCTTGGGCTCAATCAGTGACACAAAGCTTACAAACAAACAAAAATTAGCAGATGCTGATCTGGTCTGGACCTTGGACTGAGGATCACCAATAATCAGTTGATTATCAATATGTCTAGTCCATTTAGTCACTCGCTGAGGTTCAGCAGTGACTGGATTGTTCATAGATGATCCACCAGACACATCAGCATTAGAGGTAATGTTTAAGCTTTGATTTTGAACATGAGTGTTATTACTTTGATGCAAAAGATGAGATGATGATGATGATGGGATATCAGTAGGCAAAGATGAAGTTCCTGAATTATTCTTAGCTAAAGTAGAGCCAGAGGTATCTTCAGGGACATCATCTTCCCTTTCAGAATCTGATGAATGAATCTCATGCTGGTCATCACTGATTGAATTAAAAATAAGGTTTTCATAATCTTTTGGATCAGTGAGTGATTCATCATAAGATTCATCAAAGGTAACATCCATTGATTCTTCAATACATTCCCTTCTTTTATTGTAAACTCTGAAAGCTTTTGAAATGATTGAATAACCAACAAATGTAGCTTCATCAGCTTTGGGATCAAACTTTCCTAAGTGATCTCTTTTGTTTAAGACATAGCAGGTACTGCCAAAAACATGAAGAAAACTTATGTCAGGTTTTCTCCCCCTTAACACCTCATAGGCTGTCTTCTCATGTCTCTTGACAATCAGAGACCTGTTCTGGGTGTAGCAGGCAGTGTTAACTGCTTCAGCCCAGAAGTAGGTCTTTAGACCAGCATCTATGAGCATTGACCTTGCAGATTCAATCAAGGTTCTATTTCTCCTCTCTGCAACACCATTTTGTTGAGGTGTTCTTGGTGCAGAGAAATTTTGAGAAATACCTTTTGAATCACAAAAACTTTCAAGGTCAATATTTCTGAATTCAGTGCCATTATCACTTCTTAAATGTTTAACTGAGCAATCATTTAAGTTTTCCATCTTTTTGATAAAGGATATAATTTCCTGTGTTGCATCACCTTTGGCTTTGAGGAAGAATACCCAAGTATATCTGGAATATTCATCCACAATTACCAAGCAATACCTTTTACCACCAAGACTAGGAGAACTCACTGGACCAAATAGATCCATATGCATCAGTTGAAAGCATTCTGTCACTGAAGATGTTTGCTTGCTTTTAAAAGAAGAGCTGTGATGCTTTCCCTTTTCACACGCTGAACAAAGCTTGTCTTTATCAAAAGTAAGCTTTGGAAGACCATTTACCAAGCTGTACTTGCTGAGCTTGCTAATGGCTTTGAAGTTCAGGTGAGAAAGTCGTTTATGCCATAACCATTTTTCTTCTGAAACAGTTCTGGAATAAAAGCATGTTCCTGATTGTGCTGAGTCCATATTGACCACATATGTATTTCCTTTTCTTTGAGCACCCAGGACAGCACTTCCATTTTTGTTGTAAACAACTCCAGCTTCATGATCAAACAGCACCTTATTCTTGGCATCGCAGAACTGACTGATGCTTAATAGATTATGCTTCAGTCCTTCAACATATGCCACCCTTTTAAACATCACATTACCATTGGTCAAGACCCCATACCCTCTGGTCTTACCAATGTTGTTATCACCAAATACTACATCAGGACCTCTTTCATCCTGGTAGTCGCTGAGTAGGGACTTACATCCGGTCATATGTCTGGAGCACCCACTGTCCAGATACCAGATTGTTTCTCTAAGAATGCCCTACATCACAAGTAAACTGTTAGTTCAATTTATGAACCCATCCTGAGATGGGTTCATGGTGGATAAGCCCTTAACTTGGCTTCCACTGACCAGCAAAACACTTGACTCACTGCTGGTGGATGGTTGGACACAAACTTGTACTGATGAACATTCTGTTGACACATGTTGTCTATTTCCACACTTATAGCATTTTTTATTTGTGGCTTTAGATTTCTTTTGCTCAATATGCTTATGTGATTGAGATTTGAAAGAGTTCAGACTTACTATCTCAGTTTGTTTCTTTGACTCCAAGTCACTGATGACAAGATCATCAGTCACTGAAGTGTCAGAATTGAGATTGCTAAACAACTTTTGATCAGTAGTACTGATGGGAACTGGATTAATCGTTGACTCATTTATGCTCAAATCTTTCAGTTCATCAATACTTGCAGTTATATCACAGTTGTCAGTGACCAGCGAGCTTTTAACAAAGTGATTTGGTTTGGGCTCGCTGAAGACTGACATTGGTTCAAAGACAAAGTTTGAAAGGAATTTATCAGGCTTGAATATTTGATCAATGCTTGTGGCATCAGCTAGAGAAGCAGCAGTGTCATAATCACCTCCCAAGATAGCTTTAACTTGTTTTGGAATTTGATTATTGACACACTGGCTTACATTTAATCCAGATTTACACCATGACTTTATAACTTCATTGAGTTGAGAAAATTTGGTTTCAAAACTCATTTTCTCTTGAATACACATTTGATTTGCATGTATTTGTGCATCAAGTTCAAGTTTCAGATTTTTCATTTTTAACAAATTTTCTTCTTGAAGTTTAAGTTTAGATGTTAAGTCACTGATCATATATTTTTGCCTTTTCTGAATATCATGAGCATTTGATAGATCAACTATTAAAGTCTCAAAGATATTCTCCTTTTCAGTCACTGAAGCTGATTTAAAACAATGTACCTTGTAGAGAGTTTCTGGATCCCAGCCGGATGCTGAACATTTCTTAGCTACTTCTTTGATATTTTCATGGAAGTCAGCATCATCAGCCATCATGCAGTAGTCTCTATCTAAACAAATCATAGCTTCTTCTTCATCAGATGATGAGGTTGAATCTGAGTCGCTGAAAGATCCTTCTTCAGCGACAAACCCTTTTCCCTTCTTCTTACCAATTTTGGACATAGCTTTCAGCTTCTTGTATTTTGACTTATACTTGTTGTATTTGTCATTTCTGAAGCTGGGCTTTTGTTCAGGGAGAGGATTGATAGCTTTAGATCTACAGTCAGCAGCAAAGTGACCTGGTTTGCCACATTTGTAGCAGTCACCTTTTGACTTAGAGAAGTCACTAGATGGTGCACCAGCAAATTTGTTGAACCTTGAGTTCTTTCTGAAATTTGCAACCATCATAGCCATATCTCTTTCCAGCTTCTCCAGTCCTTCTTCATAGCTGACTTCAGACTTGCTGTCAGCAGCACAACCTTCCTCATCTGCAATCAGTGACTTTGAACTCATCTGGGTGATCTTAACTTTCTGCCTTTGATCAATTTCTTCTAACTCAGCTACAAGGGCATTAGAAATCTTTTGACTGCCAAGTGCAGCACGAATATGCTCACTTTGATCAGCTTGTTTTTCAGATTGTTCCCAGTTTAATAATATACCATAAACTTGAGTCAGATTGAGAGAAGTATAATCATTACGTTGTCGAGTACATGTTGCAATGGTACCCCAAACTTTTCTAGGCAAAAGTTCTAGAAATTTTTCAACAACAAACCTTTGGTCTTTACCTATATTAGCTTTTTCCATTTTGTTTATTAAAGCTTGATATCTAGTATAGGTGGAGGCCAGTGATTCATTGGGTTCCATGGCAAACAGTTCATACTGACGAGTCAGATTTACTTCTCTACAGCGAATGATGTCAGGGGTTCCAATATAGATATTTCTTAGAGTGTCCCACATGTTTTTCGCTGTACTGCACAATCTAATGGACTCAAACACTTCATCAGGAAGTGACATGCTTATGTATATTTTAGCTTGTTTATCCAGCCTAACCATTCGCCTATCCTCATCTGTCCATTGTTCCTCCCTCTTAGGCATAACCATTTCTGGTAGTGCAGGAGTAGTTGCAGTGGCTGCAACAGCAGGAATAATGACAGTAGGAGTGTGAGGACCGTCAATTATTATAGAACAAAGACGATCATCAACAAGGTCTAAGAACATCATCATCCTGGACATCCAGGTTTCAATTCTTGATGGGTCAAATGCTGGGGGTTTTGTAGTGGAGCCATTTCCCTTCTGGTACTCAGAATCAACACAACTGTATTTAACGGATTCCATTGCAGATCTGGTTAAATTATATTTTAAACCAACTCTGCTCTGATACCAATTGTGAGTCCCTAATCACTATTATGTTAGTGATTATGAATCGTTAACAGTGAGTTAATTGTAGAAGGGGGGGTTGAATACAATTAAAAACTTTTCTTTTCTGTTATAACGTTTCACCTTTGTCTAACAAGTTTTTAACAGTATTAATGTAACAGCAATATGAACACAAGTATGTATATAAGATAAATAGTTCAGATGCTGATATAGATGTAGCTGAAAGACAAATTCTATTATTGATAAAATTTATCTCTGTTGATTTGCGGAATAGATTAGCCAAGGCTAATCTAAATCAAACAATACAGCTAGTACAAAGAGATGAGCAGTAGTGGACAAACACGCTAACTGCTCACTCGCTGAAGTAAGCTAGTAGTGGACAAACACGCTACTAGTTTACTCGCTGGTGCTTACTTGTATTTTAGACAAACTAGTCACTGACAAACAAGTGACAATACAAGTAATCGACACAAATGAAGTACAACAAACTACGCTATTTATAGACACTGAAATCCTTGATTTCCGGATCTGATGGACACGTGTCGCTGCTTGATTGGAGAGGTAGTTGAGATGTGATATATCATGGCACGACATTCTGTCTTGGGAAATATCATCTTGTACTATGGACCAATCAAAAGCTTCCACGTTACTCTTCACAAGTTACGAGGAACACGTGCGGTGTCGTGGTAACGCCGAAAGTTAGACTTCTTATTTAATGCGGCATTTAATGCTGCAGTCGCTGATAGAAACATCAATCCTCCTCATTCTCGATGCGAGCTAACATGCTCTAAAGAATGACTTGAATAGCTAATCTTCAGCGACTTCTTTTATTCAGCAGATGAGAGAACTCAAGAAGACTTGGAGACTCTCGCTGATAGATGAGTATCAGCGACACACATAGTTGAGTCTTTGATCTTTATGAATTCTTCTTCTACTGGTCTAAGATACAATCAGCGACAAGAGAACCTTCAGCAACACTATCTTCAACTTGAATCATACTTTATGTACAGAGAGTAATACTCTCGCTGATGGTGATCAGCGACACACAGAGTTGAGCATCATTCTCTTTCAGTAACAGAGAGTGAGAGAAGATCAGCGAACATAAACTTCAGCAACAGGAGCTTGACTTGAAACATTTCTTCACAGAGAGATCTTCAGTAAGTGAGTCAGAGACTTGAGATAATAAGATACCATCAGTGACTTAGCTTATCAGCGACTGATGACTTCAACAATCTGTTTGTAGACATTATCTAAGTCTCCCCCTTAATCATTGAGATCAACGACCATCTTGAGTTTGACGATCAGTGACTCAACAGAAAGAACTAATGATATCAAGCCATGTGTACAAAGAGAACGTTCCACATGTACAAAACTCATTTACCCCCAACATCAATTATCTCACAAACGATAAATTAAAAAATTATGAAAATTGCACCATTAAATTCAACGTTTTCTCTTCTTCGATTTGCCGTCGTACAAGACATACTTTTGACGAGTTTTTTTTCCATCTTTTTTGGTGAGCTTCACATTTACTAACCCCAAACCCCCAATCCCTAAACCCCAAACCATAAACGTTTTACAAAACTCTAAACCCTAAATCATACTAAACCCTAAACCTTGCTAAACTCTAAACCCTACTAAACTCTAACCCTAGTACCCTACTAAACCCTAACCCTAAACCCTAACCTTAATCACAAATTAAATGTACAACCAATCACTAACACATGTGTTACTAATTTGTAAAACCCACCAAAAAATGGAAGAAAAAAAAGTTGTCGAAAATATGCCTTGAGGGACGGCAAATCGAAGAGGAGAAAACGCTGAATTTTATAATACAATTTTTATGATTTTTTGACTTACCGTTTTTGAGATATTTAATTTTTAAAAATGTGAAGGAGAGAGAATAAAGTGACACATGACAGAAAACTGTTGATTTTTTCATTCTCACTCAAAGTTGATGTACCTATTTGAACCTTGCTCTATAAACATTTTATTTTGAATGCTCAATTTGTTACACCATTATATTTGGTATGCATTATTACTTTAAGCCTTTCATCCATTACATTAAGTACACAAAAAAGCTTCAATAATTACCATTTGGACAATGCATAAGTAGTACAGTCACTGTAAATATTTAGATTTCACATGTGTGACCTATAAGTAAGGAGTTTGAATCCGTACCTCAACATATGTGATTATTTTGTGCGTTGATGCTCCTTATGAGTAAGGCATACGCGTACGGGGTCAAAGTACCCTTCAAATTACAATTTTTTCATTTAATATTATAGTAGTAAGGGCAGCCCATGACTCCTTCAAGTCATGAGTTCGAAACCTGTCATGGATATTATTTATTATAAAGGTACTTACCACTAATGAAGCACATGTCTCACAACGTTAAGACTTAATTTACGTGAGTTCCGGCTTGGATGTTGTAGTAGATGTGATGGAGGTGATTACCCGACCATGTTGAACATTAATGGGATTAAGTTGTGCTCCACTAAAATATGAATAAGCTCTATTGGGTAGCCCAAATACCAATTAATTTAATTTATCAAAACTAAACACAAAAGTATATATGTAAAGATTTGTATATTGTTATTGACATATATAATTATAATATAATAAATAAATAAATAAAGGCAAATAATACCTCTAGTAATAAAGGTTCAAATTTTCTGAAAAATTATTAAGGGTGTGTTTAATTGTGGAAATTTTTTCATAATTTTCCATCTTATATTTTCTAAGAAATAAAAAGAGTTTTTATTTTCGAGAAAAGTGATCAAAAATTAAAAAATGTGTTAAAATGTTGTTGTATTTTTTAATTTTGAAAAACTAGTTAAGGTTAAAAGGGTTTTGAAAATTTTAGAAAAATGTTGATAGTGTTATAAATGAAAAGGTGGAAAAGTAGAATTCATGGTTTTACAACTCCTCATTATAATTTAGAAAATTGAGTTTTCTATTTTCTATGAAAATTTTTCTAAAAAAAACCTATTTTGAACGCATTTTGTATTTTCCCACTCTTCTTAAAAGAATTTCTGAAAAACACACCCACATTTTTATTCGACTAAACACGGCCTAAGATTTTTCATTTTCTAAACTAAAACGAAATCTACTATTTTTTTACACATTTGATAAGTATTAAATTAGAGAGTGGCGTGTACGAGCAATGGTTGATCGGGTGACCTATTTCTATTCCATCCCATCATCATCACCGATCATTTTAATTTCCGATCGAAGTTTCCGGTGACTACCTGCCACAATTACCGACCTTAATCGGCAACTGAAATGATAAATTAAGAAATTATTGTGTAATTATGGCGGATAAGAAGATCAGGAGCGAAGCTAGCAGTAGCAGCAGCAGTAGTAACATCAACAATAATAATCTTGGTAAAGGCGAAAGCGTCGTAGTTGATGTAGGTCGCCGGAGAAGCTCTTGCGGTTATTGTAAATCCGGTTCCAACACCAGTATTACTCACGGTTAGTTGACCCATTAGGTTTTCGTATATATATGATTTATAAAAATGTTAACTTTTATGTTTTAGGGTTCTATACATGCCTAATTTGTTAATTGTGAACTGAACTATTTCATCATCATCGGAAATTGAAGTATTCTAGAAATACCTAATTTTATGTGAAATTCTTATAAGCATAAGTGTTTGATGTGTAGTTTTATAGAACATATATCTTATTAGTTTAACATAAGGATGCATAAATTAGGTTAAGATCAGATTTAGGGAATAGTGTTGGTAGTCGAATAAGTACCGATTGCCAAACTTGTTTTCGCATCAAATACAGCAAATGTTTGAGCATTATAAAGAATTTTGGGGATGGAAAGTGCTTGTTACTCACTACTTCTGATAAGATGTGGTAGATTATCAAAAAGCAACAATGATGACTGCACCTCGTATTAAGTTAATCTACATGTTATGTAATTCAAAAAGTTGTTTGATATAATATTTGAAGGGCTGGTGCTCTCTTGTTATCGCATCTTAACAGAGTTTCTCATTTGTCGTTCCAGTTCACCAATCACCACAAACAATGATTTGACGGTGGTCTTGATTGCATTTCATTATGCATAGTTGGCTGCTATATAGCATACTAGGATCTTGTATGCTAACATCAAAAGAGATTCGTATATGCTTAGTAATAAAGTATTTGTCTGGTTCTGAAAACTGTTATTGCATATCTATTTGTAAAGAAGATCTACAAAAAGTTACAGCTTTATAAATTATGTTCCCAATTGCTCGGTTTCTACAAGTCACAATCATGGGGTAGTTTTTTTACTTAAGTTGTCCAAAAGTTCAAAGTAGAATACCTGTGAAAATTTTCTCAGTGAAGTAGTATCATATAGAAGCGTTACAAATCTGAATGGATTTATGGAAATGGGCTGTTGACAGTCATCTTAATTATTTTAGGTAGAACATAAGTAGACAGAGGTTTATGTGCAGCTTCCCATGTAAATTTCCAGTCTCTTTATCTTGCAGGGTTATGGGCGCACAGTTTGACTGTTCATGACTACCAAGGTCAGTATGTGTGTGCACGCGCGCGTTGTTGTGGTTATTACAGAAAAAAACAATTGACTATTAATTTTTAATACAAAGGGAGTCTGATATGTTTTTTAGAATATAGCGTAATATCTTCTATTCTTTTGAAAGCTCTTCTTGACAGAGGTTGGAGGAGATCCGGCTGTTTCCTTTACAAGCCTGAGATGGAAAAGACATGTTGTCCATCATATACAATTCGTTTGAAGGCAAGTGATTTTGTTCCCTCGAAGGAGCAAGTTCGAGTATCTAAACGAATGCAGAGGTGTCCTCATGTCTCCCTTGTCATATTATAATAGTTAATATTACTTTTCTTTTTGAAACGTTACTTTCAGTGAATAAATGCTATATTGCTTCCTTTTGTACCTGTGTCATACTTTTCAGCACTTCAAGAAATAAGCTTGATGGTATCCTGATATGCAATAATCAACTTACTTGCAGGTTTCTAGAGGGTTCACTGAATCTTAAGAAACCAGATGAACAAAATGAGACATCAAACGATTTAAACTATCTTTCCAATAGTGACACTGTGGATTCAGTACAAAGCAAGGTTATGGTAGATCACGGGGTCGATACGAACAGTACGGACAAGGTGATGCACTATTTATCCAACCAAATTGATTCAGTAGTACTTGCATGCACTCAACGGGGGGAATTACCTAGCGACATACAATTTTCTAAAGCTTCTGTCAAAAAAGTTGCACCAGCTAAGAGGAAACTACAAGCTGAAGAAGCTCAAAATCTTTTATATTCCAGCAACATCTCTTTTCAGATCGCTGCTGCTTTAAGACGAGCCAATAAAAGTGTTGGCACAGGAAAAGATGACCAGAGCCCAAAATTTGTTGCAGAGATACTATCGAGCCATCTCTATAATTTGGCATCATCTATTGGTTTGTCTGTAAAAGCTTGCAATGGACATATCAATTTCTATTCTACAGAAACGCAACCAGCAGTTTCTAAAGACTCTTCCACAAGCAGTAGTAACAACACGAGTACTTCGAATAGCCCTAGAAATTTTCATCCCAAGAGACGGAATCTTGAGATTCGTTTGAAAAGGTCGAGTTTTGATCGAGAAGAGTATGCATTGTACAGAAGATACCAAATTAAAGTGCATAATGACACACCAGATCATGTTACTGAAAGTTCTTACAAGAGGTTCTTGATTGACAGTCCCTTAATTTATATTCCCTCAAGCGGAGATAGTAGTGCTCCACCTTGTGGGTTTGGTTCTTTCCACCAACAGTATTTGATTGATGGGAGGCTAGTTGCAGTTGGCGTGATAGATATTCTTCCTAAATGTTTGTCAAGTAAATATTTGTTTTGGGACCCTGATTTTGCCTTCTTATCACTTGGTAAGTACTCAGCATTACAAGAAATAAATTGGGTGAGAGAAAGTCAAAGCCCTACCTTGCAGTATTATTATCTTGGATACTATATTCACTCGTGCAACAAGATGAGATACAAAGCAGCATATCGTCCATCTGAGCTTCTATGCCCTCTTCGTTACCAGTAAGTTCCTGTTTATGCCTTATTCAAGATGAAAGCAGGTCAATTCTAGTTTTAAGTTTTGCCAAACGGGCAAAATAGATAACAGTTCACAAAATATTTGTACTTGCAGGTGGGTTTCTTTTGATATTTCAAAGCAGCTACTGGATAGGAAACCGTATGTTGTACTCTCTGATTTTGCCACCTTACAAAATGAGTTGGGCTCGCCACCTAATGCCAGTGAAAATCAAATAGAACAAGATGAGCCGTTTCCAGATGAATCAAATGACATTCCTGTTGATGCGGATGAAGAAATGTCTGAACTTGCTTTTGAAGACTCCGATGATGAATCAGGACCAGAAACCACTAGTTTGACACCAGCAGAAATGCGAAAAGATGTCAGCAATATTGTCATTGGTTTGAAGGGAATGAACCTGAAATATAAGGTATAAATTAACCATAGTTATGGCCATTTCGTTCTTGCTTGCTTATATCATTTACTGCACATTGGATAAGTTTTATACACCTAAAAGCTCAAACCTTATATATGCCATTGTAAATGATTACAAAATTAATATTTTTCTTTGATATTTTGAAGGATATACGACAAGCGTTTGGACCGAATCAAAGGAACTACTTGGAAACTCAGTTGGATAAATATGTGACTGCTGTGGGTACCGATCTGTCCGAAAGAATGATTTACTCGATTGGCTGATTCCACTGCAATTCATAAGATGAGTTGTTGGGTTTATCTGAAGTATGGTTCAAAAGATTTTCAGAACAGGAAATGATTCAGTGAAGAATATGTTATTTACTTGAAGATTTTGTGTTGTTTCAGTTTATGGTTTCACTTGAATGCCTGACTACATTTAACTAACTCTGATCTCAGTTGCCTGGATTTTCTTTTGCGTATAACCTATGATGCACATAGCGCAATCAGAAACGAAATTTGATCTTGCATGCCTGAACTGAAGTATTTAAGAACCAAATATACCTTTTAATATCGATAAAAAAAATTTTAAATCCAACGTTAAAGAAGTAAATCATTTTCTCTCGTTACTTTAATTTATAATGCTAGATGTGCTTAAAATATATCTCTATATCTATGCCTAATCAATCAATGGATGATGCATGAATTCCACTTATTGGCTGATGCCGCTGCAATTCACAAAATGTGCGCTTGGTTTATCGGAAGAAAGGTTCACAAGCTTTTCAGAGCAGGAAATGTTTCGAAGAATGATGTTAATTTATTTGAGGATCTTGTGTTGTTTCATTTTGTGGTTTCACTTGAGTGCGTAACCACATAAAACTAAGGGCTATTTACTTTCTTTTTCCATTAAGTCATGTATGGATATAGATGGCAGTATGAATGATAAGTTATACATGCAATGAGTCTTGAATGTAAATTGTTGTTTACTTTTTGTGCTGAATAAATAGTCTAAATGACGGAAAATTGCCATTTTAACCTTTTGGTTATAATTTAGCTAAAACTCTTTAATATTGTATGGTGACCGATAAACCAATGATCAATAATGTTTATTAACATCATACAATTCAAGTTATATAAGTGGCATCACGAGACAACAACATACTACATGATTACAGTCGGTTCATGTCATTCACACGTTATCTAAAAATAAAAAGTATTTCGTAGTTCATATTCAAGTTACTCGATCTAAATTGCGAGTAATTCACCACACAAATCAGCCATATATTGTGCATTTGAGCACCACATTGTGTACAGTCAAGTCCTCTTCGCCATCTCGTCCGGCTTGTCCTTCATTGTAAAAATGGGTATCTTCGTAACATGTTACGACTTGCAAGAGATGCATTAGCTCATTACATTGTCTACTCTTCATCTTATTTTTTTTTGCATACTTCACTGCTAATATAAATCGTCAGTGATATTTTCACCCAACATTTTGATAAATCCACCATCCTTATGCAATAAAAGCTTGTACTGTACAAACTAGTATTACACACTTATGATGGATTTATCAAAATCATTGTTGGATTTATCATCACCCAATATAAATACAAACGTATCATTAACTTATATAACTAATCATGATCATATCATTTCCATAAGTCAAATCTATGAAGTTTCCAATAACAAGTTCCACTACGAACAAGGCTAAAAACATTTGACCACACTACGAAAATTAGATGACCAAGATATTATATTGCAAGGTGATTTCACGTGCCGCATACCCAATTCAATTATTAGCTTATAAATTCAGGAAACCCAATTAAATGGGCAGAGTACAAAGATCGCATGAAATGGTATAAACTTCCTCGTAATGTTAAGCACTATATATCGTCTACAACTCTACATCAACCATTAAACCATAAAAAGTAACAGATTATTCCTTTTGCTAATCGAACCAAACTTTGCCAAATTAATAGAAAAAAAAAAATCTGTTTGAACCAAAACCTCCAAAATCGAAAACCTAAAAAACAGAATTCTTAGTTGTAAGAAAGGTGAGGCGGAGATGACGAGAGTGGTGGTGGTCACGTTGAAAAGTTAGAGAATTTGAAGAAGGAAGGGTAATGGACTAGAACTAGATGGGGACAACAGCCTATTTTCACTTGACCGAATAACATTCAGCTCATTAATCCATAAATAAACAGCCCCGGACTGTGGTCTCAGTTGCCTGGATTTTCCTTTTGCATACAACTTATGATGCACTTAGTACAATTATAATATTATATACATGATTTACTCTTGCATGCCTCAGATAAAGTATTTACTTTTCCTATAAATATTTAGACGAATGGATATGCAAGTAGTTATGGTTTCATTTGTTCCTGATTTATCATATCTTTTGATATGAGTCAGTGACTAATGGTTAAATCTTAAGACATTTATACATTAAAATCAAGAAACTTATGACTAACAGCAAATTTTTCAAATTTAGTTACAACTGTTGCTGGTTTAAGTATGAAAAACTAGAAAACAAAATTATCAAAACATATAGCATACCATTTCTCCTCTGCAACAACGCGGAGTTTTTGTATATTTCGAAGATATATAGTTCTCATATACCATATAAAAAGTAATTACATGTAGGCACAAAGACAATAATCTTATTTAGAAAAGAAATATAAACACGTTCAGAGCGTATATCGGATGATTAGCTTGAACTATAACATCTGGAGTAAAGATGGGGGTTGCAGACTTGCGGCCTGTTTCGAATATTGGTAAATTATCGCTCGTTAAACATTATCCTGATCGTTTCCACCAGCATGTGCTTCATCACTAACCGAATCATCAGTTCCATCAGGACCAGAAACCTTAACCCTGCACAACATTTTTTCAATTTCAAGTTTGTTTTTTCAACAAAATCAAGTAATATTTGGGGACTAACCGTTCAAGGATAGATTTTCCTTCTTTGTACTTTTGGCTCTTTTCAACTGCAGTTTCCTGTAACTCGTATATGGATCACTAATACACAAAAAGGCGTGTGTATGACTTATAAATCTTCTAAATAAAAGGCTACTGATCTTACATATGTCCATCCAACAATTGTTCCACATTTGAGACAAAAAATGTCAGCAACTATGTGAATCCCGGTCATCATTATTCTCTCTTCCTTGACCCCAACTGTCACATTTACTCTGTAAACATACAAGAATTCTCAATAAACACACGAACATCCTACATCATCATAAATGATTTAAAAGATATATAAAATCAAAGTATACCAAGGTTACCAAATATACAACATGACCCTATGACAACTGTTTCATGCAAAATAGACAACGCATATGTTTTAAGGGAACTGTGTCAAACAAAACATGAATCCTCAGTTTTTTTTTTAAAGATATCTACTCCGGTAGTTGATGTCTGTTGTTTTCTGTTTCATTTTAATGTAACTTGATTTATTAATGAAATACTCTAAGGTTGCGTTTGGTTCATGGAATTCAACATAATTCGATGGAATTGGAATCTCAATTCCATTCCATAAGCGTGTTTGGTTCACGAATAATTGATTTGGAATTCATCAAATTCCTTCACTCAAATGAATTCTCACATTTATCGAAATTCTAATTCCATCGAAAACATTCTGCGAACCAAAAGTTTTCCTTCAAAGTAGAAGCTGTATCACCAAGAAAGTAGTGAGGATTGAAGTGAAACTACATCAGCCACATAAGAGTTGGGAAAACTTACACCTTACTGAAGAGATAAGCCCTTCCATTCTTGCAATGGAAGTCCTGGAAAAAAAAAACACCCATGAGCAAACTTTTTGATAAATATGTATATACTTATTTTGATAAGTAAAAGGGTACGTTAGTACGCATATGTAACTTGGTATCCTATATACGTAGTATATTTTAACTCTACTATTATAGGAATTTTTAACTTTTAATCAATGAATAAGAATCAATTATCCTTTGGTAGATTAAAAGTCAAAATGGAACTTACACAATCATATTCGAACGCTAAATATTAGATCGAAAATATAAATCATAAAGCCAGATAATAATATGTAGTTAAAAAGGAAAGAGTTGAAGACCTTTGAAACAATGTCATCAGAAAGAGCAAAATGAGTTTTGCAGTCTTTACAGCTGTAGATATCATCGCCCTCCAACACTACGTACTTAACGGGAGATTCTTCAGTTACGGAAAGCTGAACCAGAGCGACCACTGAATCATTGATCGAAGAAGAAGAAGAAGAAGAAGACATTTGTTTTGACTTGATTACCTAATAGTCATCTGTAGGCTGGTTTAACAGTTTAAATAATTAGAGAACTTATGGCCTTTTTCTAGAAGGAAAATGGCTTTTCTTGTCATTTTATGTTTTTTCCTAATATTATTAGCTTTTCACATATTATATACATTTAAAAAATCACATATAAAATAAACATGTTTATGAAAGACGAAGAATGGTGAATTGCCTACTGTCCTATTCTTTATATTGCGTTTAGTTGGCCCAAAGGTCGAATTACAAATTTAATCTAGGATAAGATTTTAACGTTATTAGAATAGTACTATTATTGAATAGTACGAAAAATGAAAAGTTGATAACGAGAAAAGGAAAACTGCAAATCAAAGGAATATAAATCTACAGATTCAGGTTTAATTTATATTTCAAACACATTCTATCATGAAATTGAACAGAGTTCACACGCTACGTCATAGTAGTTGTACTCAGTGGCGGATGTAGGAAATCGTCGTTGGGTATGCATAAAAGTTAATATAATCATAATAAGTCATCATAATCAGAATTTTCGATCGTGTTTTTCTCGGGTCGAATTTTTTAGGTCGCTTTTCAACTCATTTTGTGTAATATTTATACAAATTTGTGTTAAATTATATAAACTGTTAAACGTACAGTACAACCAATGACTCATGGTATAATAATGCCTCTCAAATACATAAGCCACTGATTGTACTGTACGTTGTTAATGTAAATTATCATATGTGGGTTATGTATATGACATGAGAGGCATTATTATACCATGAATGTCATTAGAGATCAAAAGTAACCTATTCAATTCTCAAATCTTGATTGAAACCCATTATGAATTTGTGTCTAGCATAAATGACATGTAGAGTGACAAGATGTACAACTTGTCATTTCCCCCCTACAATCTACTCAATTAGTTTTGCTCTCCATTATACACATGTTTACGATCAGGAAACAGCCACCTGTCATCAACACTTATATACTTTACTTGAGCCTGTTTACTTTCCACTTAATGGTCTATTTCCAGACACTTCTTAATCCAGACAGATAAATTATTGTTTCTTTTTCACTTAATCTGAAAGGAATGTCTGTTTCTGAAATAGGAAGAAAAATGAAGTCCTTAACAAAAAGAGGCACTTAATGATAAATATACATTTTTTCAATATTTTTCTCTAATAGAATTTGAACACGTCATTTTTTATTCAAACTTTATATCATTTAAGTTCATCATTTTGGTCAAAACATAAATTACATTTACATAAACAATACTTGTTATAAACAGACATATTTATCCAGTAAGACGTCACATGTAAACAACACTTAATAGGAAAAAGTTTACAGCCTCTTAGTGGTGTTCCAGGAAAGTATCAATACAGATTACATGAAAAGCAACACCTTGAATATCATTATAACAAAGGGCACATTGTTTTACAACTAATTGTTGATCTACCAAGCCTTCTGCTTGATTAACCCTTATTAGCCAATAAGGGGACCCAAATTCTATACACGAAATATAGTGTCCGACCCATCCTACAAGATGTAGGGTATAGGATGATCCTGATGATTTCAGATAACAATCCATGACTTTTTACTGATAACATCTGGAGAAAAATATATGGTAGTTGCAATATGCAGGTTAATCATTCTTTGTTCATCAAACATCGTCTTGATCACTTCCACCAATATGTGCTTCATGACTAGCCCAATAATTGCTTCCATCAGGCCCAGAAAGCTTAAACCTGCATACCTCAAATTTCTTTTAGATTTTTGAACTTTCTCTATAACATAAGAAACAAGGTAGTAGTATGTGGGTACTAACCGTTCAAGAACAGATTTCCCTTCTTTGTACTTTTGGTTCTTATCATGTGCAGTTTCCTGAAAGTCGTGGATCAGTTATAAACACGTTTTGATACATACAGGTTGTGCGTAAAGCTCTCACAAAACTAAAGTTTTAAGGCTGATGATCTTACATATGTCCATCCAACAATTGATCCACATTTGACACAGAAAATGTCAGCAACTGTGTGTAACCCCGTCATCATCACTCTATCTTCCTTGACCCCAACAGTCACATTTACTCTGTAAAAATGCAACAATTCTCAGTAAACACGGGAAATATAACAGGACCCTAAATGATAAGAAAACTAGAATCATAATCAGGTTACTTAAAAAGTAAAATGAACCTATTTGACATTTCGGTCAGCGATATAGTTAGCTTGCACCAACAGTTAGTTTATGTAATCCAACTTTGAGTACTTTGAATCCGAATGATCAGAAATTTAGAATCAGAATTAGGTTACGTGTTACCCAAACATCCAAAACCGATTGTTGCAACCTTAATATCAATAATCAAAATTTTTATCCAAAGCAAAGTACCCTCAAAAGCCAAGTTTCAAACTTTAAGCTAGTACAAAGTAGACGCCAAACTGACGAGTAAGTATTGTGGTTATAAGACTATTTTTGCCACATAGAAGATAGGAAAACTTACACCTTACTGAAGAGATAAGCCTTCCCATGCTTGCAATGGAAAGCCTGAAGAAGTCATATAGGGGCAACCCATCAGCAAACCTCTCTAATCCAACCAAATTGGCACAGTGGCACTCAATGATAATTATATTCAAGGGTGCTTTTAGTTGCATAAAAATGAAGGTGTCGATAACAACACCTTTTTTGGATCGAAAACTTACGAAAACTCATTTTATAACTTTCAACTAGTTTCATTTCAAAAAAATACAAACTCGTGTTTTCTGAGTTGGATAATTCAGCTTTCAACTAGTTTTACTTGTTTTCTAGAGATAAAACTCATTTTTACTTGAAAAACAGAAATGAAATTTTAAAGAAATATGCAACTAAATGCAGACTATATTTTCCAGTGTTACAGCTTTCTGTATGCTAAATTTTTAAGGATTTTATAGTTCTGTAATCATAGTTGTAAACCTGAAGTAAGTTTGTGGATCAATAATAAAAAATCTTTAATAAAAACCAAATTAACAGTCAGATCACTTGACACAGAATGATTACCAAATGATTATTCGTTTAATCAATTCATAATTCTTTCAACTCTTAATAACCACTACAATTACACACAACAACAACAAAACAAACAAAAAACGAAACATCCTCTGAAGTAAGCGCCACTGAACCTACTTAGGTTAAATCGGAACCATTCTCGGATTTCTTTGGATATGATTCCAACTTCTCAATGGCAGTTTCGGTTATTTCTATATGTTTTGTATGTTTATCTTTTATTGTCACTTTAGAGTTGTAACTACTATTATAATTCGTGGATTGATATAGCGTTTAAAATTACCTCAATTTTGAGGAGTGATTAGTGTGATAAATAAGATTTCAGGGTTAGGCCTTTTGTTATTTTACGGTATCCAAAACTTCGATTGCAATCACAAACATGACAAGATTATTAATCAGTCACTCATAATCAATCAGGATATTACGAATGCACGGAACACATTAGATTAAAAATTACACGAACATTTTCAAACACACCGATCGGAAAATAAATGAAACAGAAAACAATATAATACAGTAATATATAAGAATCTTTATTATTAGAGTATAAAAGTAAAAAAAAAGATGACCTTAGAAACGATATCATCGCAGAGAGCAAGATGAGTTTTGCAGTGTTTGCAACTGTATATTTTACCTTCCAGCGTAACCTGAAACACTCGACCCATTGATTTCCAATTCGATTCAAAATCAAGAAACAGAATTTTGATTAATTAATGTTTTGGATTGGATGTAGATTGAATTTAATCATCAATCGAGGATGAAATAATCGGATGAAATGCGTTATGATACGGTTTTTATTGTTCAAACTGCTTTTCTATTAGAGGACCCTGGTTATGATTTTATTTATTTGATGTACAACTTTTAATGCGTAGGGTACAGTTGGAAATAAATAAGTATTCAACCGTTTGATGCCAATTTTTTTTAAAAAAAATTGAATAAGCTAAATAGAATACATTTATAAATTTATTTAACTTTAACTTTTTTTTCTTTTACAATTAAGGATTTCGATTAATATGTTACAGATAAAAGGAAAGTTTTGATGAATTTAATGCAAATCGTAACTGTATTAATAATAATTTTGATTGAATAAAGAAACTTAAAATTCAATAAATGTATTATATATTTGTTTTATTGATAACCTTTAAGATTGTCATCATTTTTCATATGAAAACTAACTAATAGATCATTAATGTGTAATTATAGTTATATTAAGATTCAATGATGTAATTAATGCCAATATGTTGTATTATCTATAAATTCATTTATTTATAATACATATATAAAAGATTCAAGCTCCTCTATAAAACTAACATGAAACTCAAAGGTTCATGTAAATTAAAACTTTAGAAAGTATATTAAAAATGGACAAGTCCATGAGATATCTTGGTGTGTTGCTCTTTGTTTTAGCATCATCATGTTGCTTGGCTAATTCACAGTTTTCGGCACGTAAGCCAAATCGCATTGTCGATATCAAAGACAAGGATCTTAAAGATCTCAGCTTTTGGTGTGAAACTCCCGATGAAATGATTGGTGATCGCAAGCTTCAACCTGGTCAAGGGACTAACTTTCGTGTCTATATCGACCAATTATACGTTTGCCATTTCAAATGCCAATCAAGAGAAAAAGATGCTATCGTTTTCAATAATGCTTTGAATGACGAATGTGTTGGAGAGTTTGATAAAGATTGTATATGGGAGGTGAGAAAAGATGGTTTTTGGTTTCTTGATATCAAGAATCAATGGGTTAAAAAGTATGATTGGTAGATGCTATCTTTTGGGTTGTTATTATTGATAAAGTTACTATTTATTTTTGTTATTATTGATAAAGTTACTATTTATTTTTGTTATTTCAAGGGTTTATGCAAATTAAAGTTTGGAAGATAATTAAATTATGTTACCTGTTTTGGTTATAGAATTTGTTTAAACAATGTATATCATTTATCAATAATAACATATGTACAGTCTCGTTATTCAATTGCACATAGATTTATTGATAATGATTGAGATGTTAATATTGTTTGTAGTCTACTTCTAATTTATCGATGGTGTGAAAATCTTTGGGTGCCATGTTATCGACAATGCAATTCTTAAGGGTCGGTCGATGATATAATAACTATCGAATATATGAAATATGTCAAATGAATCAGAATTTAATGGAATTGGGATCTAATATAAAGGAATTCGTTTTTGAATAAATTATAATATGTCATATACTTTTGGTTTGCAGATAATCAGATTCCACTAGTAGTGATTCATAAAATTACACACCTTAACTAATATTTATATGAAATATAATGTAATATAATGTGAAGTAATGTAATGTAATAATATAAAAATATTATTTATACATTATATAATATAATATTATATAATCTAGCATTATGATATATTTAATATCCTCTATATAACCAGCACGAAACTCAAAGGTTGATGTAAAGTAGTAAGATGGACAAATCCATGAGATATCGTCTTGGTATATTACTCTTTCTTAATCTTATGGCACTATCATGTTGCTTTGCCAATTCACTGTCTTCAGCGTCTAAGCAAAACCACATCGTTCATATCAAAGACAAGGATCTTAAAGATCTCAACTTTAGGTGTGAAACTCCAGCCTGTGTTGATGACCATACGCTTCAACCTGGTCAAACGACTAAATTTAGCGTATTTATGGACCAACTGTATGTTTGCCATTTCGAATGGGAATCAAGACAGAAAGATGTTATCATTTTCAATAATGATTTGGAGATTGGTTGTGTTGGGAACTTTGATAAGTATTGTATATGGGAAGCAAGATCCAATGGTTTTTGGTTTTATGATATCAAGAATCAATGGATTAAAAAGTATGATTGGTAGATGTTATCTTCTCGTTTTTTATTATACTAGAGATAATACTTAATGTATGAAATACATGAACTTTATAAAGTATTTAATAGCTAGTCATACAGGTTAACATTCAATATACACATACTTATGATATGATAACATCTTTGACAACAACAATGATCCAAAATATCTTTTATCTTATTTGATACTATAGCATAACAATATCTAATTGTTACTCCCTCCGTCCCATAATAAGTGTCTCATTTACTATTTTGGGACGTCCCAAAATAAGTGTCCAGATTCCCTTTCAGCCAATCAGAAAAGACTTTAGGGGTAAAGATAAGATGTTATTAGTAGATAGTTACTTTCCTTAAACTGTGTGCATTTGGACATGATACACTTATTTTGAAACGGAAGGAGTATATACTAGCAATCTAGCATATTACAAAAAATATAATAATAATATAATAATGATACTATGGTAGTACATAATTAAGTAAACCTCAAATTCACTGCAAACCTAGCAAAACACCATTTCATATTGTTGATTTTGGCAATCCAACCTGCTCATCACGTAAGAGGTAAAATCAAAGATGAGAGTTGACGATTTTTCAACTTGAAAATGGAAAAATTAAACATATCATTTTCTCCTACTCAACTATCTCATAGGACACTTGGTGATTTTGCAGCTGTATACATCTCAATACAAACATTACAAATGCAAAAATTAACTTAACTAGCGTTTTACAGTCATTTCAAAGTTTCTAAGAATATAATGATGATTTTTAAAAGACCTTAGAATTAACTCTCTTCCTCAACTGATGTTTTCACGGTTTCTTAGAGCTGAATCCACAAGTTTGACTTTTTTTGTGTTCTCACTGTTGACAATAGAAAGTTTCGCAATTGCAGCCTTTAGGTGGGACACCTCATCATCTTCACCATTACCCTTCCTCCTCCCTGCAATTTGCCTTCGTGGGTTGGGTCTTTTGCTTTGTGGAGAAGACGAGTATCTTTTAATCCTACCATTTATAGCTTCTATGGTTGTGCGTAACGCATCCAATTCCATTCCTCTAAATCTATCTGCATAAAACAAAAAAGACCAAACTCAGAGTGGTGCCCATGCATTCAACAACAGTAAACAAATTACAGATTAACAGTATCAAGTTTCGTAATCATATTGAAATCAATCAGATTCAGCACTGTCTAAAAACTTCAGGTGACAATGTCAACACATCACTAATAAATACTACTTGGGCTGTGTTTATCTCAATTGGATCAAATAAAAACTTTGGTTAAATTGAGAACAGCTCATATTGGTTGAAAACCAACAAAATTTGTTTTTATATGCATACAACCTCCTGAATCATTTTATTCAAAGATGGTGTTTGTAATTATATTATTTAGAAATCGCATTTAACGCATTAGTTATGAAATTATAAAAATGAAAAAAACCAAAAGTGTTTGTGGGACAATCAACCCAACTAATTTCAACTGGCACTAGACGGTGAGCAGTTTCAATGTGAACACACTATTGCCCATTACCTAACCCACCCATCATGCCACCTCAGCTGAAACCGAAAAAGGATCTTACATATGGTGTGGATTGGGTGAGGGTAGACATGGGTTTGGGTAAGGTAGGAATGCATACAATTTTAGGAGAAAATCTTACCAAGCTCCATCTTGAACTCTTTCTCTGCTTTTGACAATGGTTTCTTGTGGATCCCTGGTAAGTTTCTTAGGTTTGACAATCGCTCTTCCAAGAGACCGTGAGTTTGAATTGCAAGATCTATTCGGTTCTCCAAGTTTTCTTGTTTCGCTTCAACTTTTGCTAGCTTCTGTTGTGCTTCACGTAAACGAGTATGCTGGTCATCAATGATTTTCTTTAGTTGAGGCCCATGGTGTTTGAGCTCAAAGTAAACCTAAGAAACCACAAAAAAAATCATTAGTCATATACTCATAAGGCAGCAAGGTTCAAGTCTCACAAAGATTCCATCTTTGGATAATGCACTACAGAAAACCAAAACGAGTACGTGATCAAGTTAACAATGGCACAGAAAGCAACAAAACTTACTAAAGCAGGTGAATGGGCAGGTTGTGGAACGAGTCAAATATATACTCTTTATGTACAATTTGTAACGGGTTGGATCAGCTTGACCCAGAACAAGTTTTTCTCCAAAAATTTTTAATAAAAACTGTAATAGGTATGAGAGAATGACTAGGAAGCTTTATTAGTTGAACATACAACTAGATCAGCTTGTGACCCGTTTCACCCATTTCCTTTTAAGCTTACTTTGAATTTTACCCGTTTGAGGCATTAGAGATTAAACATAGCCTTAATCGACCCATCATTAGTCACTGGGTCAAAATTGCCACATCTAGAACTTACAGTGCCAAAGTGTGACGATTGATTATCTACATTTAATTCATCTTGTATTCAAATAGAGTTTTCAAATGGTTACCTTGTGTGCATACTCAACATAGTTCTCATGGAAAAGCTTGAAGTACTGATGAAGAGCAGACCTCCCTTCAATAGAGTCAGCGGCCACAGGATTTGGTGAAGTGGGAGGCACGAGAACTGCCTTTGGACCACTGAGTAATTCTTTACTTATAATAGTAGTGTCTCCCGTCCCTTTAGGCTCTTCCAAACTCAAAAATTTATTTTCTTTATCAATACTAGCAGGAAGCAAAAGATTCCAACTTTCCATCCCCACTACAATGCATTCAAACCCAGACGTGAGCCCCACAATCCATGAGCATCCAAATGAGTCAGCCAATGCCACAAAGCCACAAAGAGGAGACACTGAGGTTTCCATCTGGCACGTATTGAGAACCGACTGAACAGTTGGAGCTCTCATGTCATCATCTATCCCGTTTTTCTGATTTGTAAAAGGAAGAAAATGCAACACTATTGAATCCACCCCTCCATCATGAATGGAATATATTCTCTCGGGTAGAAGGGGGTCAACAAATATTGAAATTATGGAACCGCCATCGCTTTTTCCAGGTAGGGCTAAATCTACAGTACCCAGCGTCAACAATGGGGGTGAATGTCCCAACCAAACATCGTGATCGGTTGATTGCTCAAGTGTTACAGCTGACAGCTCGGTGAACTGTGTCTCACAAATCATAGCAACACCAATTATTCGGTCATTAGAATCAACAGAAAGACGAGGTTGATTACCGACTATCCAAACCGGCTGTATTTCGTCAGCTAATGCGTCTATTTGTAGCTGCCCACTGCTCCAAGCTGTTACAAGGATTGAATCTTTGCTTACCGCCTTGTAAAGAAAACCAACAGCTCGCCCCTCACACTCAGGAATCTTCAATTCAGAATCTTCTTCCTTCCCATGGTATACTTTATGAAGAGGCCCCTATATTTGAAAAAAGTGTTGTGATGTTTCTCGGTTAAGTTGTAAAATATAAAGGAATGAACAGAAACCATGAACAGTTCAGAGTAGAGGTATCAATGTCGAACCATTTACTCATATGAATAAGTCAATTTGGGTTACATTATAACCATAAAGTACTACCTTATTAAATTTTTTTTTATCAATTACTACATTATTACTAAATAACTAGCTAATAAGGAAAATGAGTCAATGGGTCGACAACATAAGGGTAGTTTACGCATAAACATCATCTTTGTAACCAAAATATTACATTTAGTAATCAAAATCGAAGCACAGATGCTCAAAAACATGGACATGAAGTTTTCGGGTAAACTTGGCTCAGCCCTTTTCAACCAGCCACCGTACCCTTTGGACCAATAACCCAACCCGCCTGACCCACCCATTTCCCACCTGTACTTAAAGAGCTACCTGTAACACAACAGACGCATCAAATAAAGCATAAGGATGAGCTTTTAATGCAGGTTGATTCCCTCCTTCTGCCACTTGCCGAGCCAACTCAGGAAATGTAGCTTCTAACCAAGAAATTGCCAGATTAGCATTACTAACAGCTTTTGAGCTACCGGCTTTAAGTCCAAATGTCTGAGCATCACTATATATCTCCAATACAGACTCCCATTTATACACACTGTAAAAACAACAATAATTAGAGAGGTTCAATTTTATATGCTTCCATCTCACTTGAAAAAGCAACATTTACAACAGCAACTCACCTCCCAAAAGGAACTACTGGACATAGGATATAAACTGCACCATCACTAAATAAAACAAAAACCTGCAGAATTAAACATGCATCAATAGTTAAGCAATCAACATACACAAACAAACATCGACATTGTACAATAACGAAACAGTCAACATACACTAAACCGATCCCACAAATGATCACCGCCAAAAGAAAAGTCAACAGGGCATATTGAAGAAGCATTCCTTGATCTTCCACGTTCAACCGGCTGTAAATAATATTCCTGCTCTGGTTGTTCAAGAGCCGACGACAAATCATAAAGCCTACATAATACAAAACAATACAACTCATATGACACTTAAATTGTTCAATTCAATCAAAAAGTTATCCTTATTTGAACAATGCCGCACCTGAAAACTGAATCCGATGATAAAATTCCAAGATGAGTATCACTATAAGGGTGCCATGAAACTTTCAACGTCCTTATAGCATTGTTTTTATTAAAATAAAGATCCGACCCAACAGAAACCGTCCTGCAATATGTTTGAATAGTATTAACATCAGACGCAAAGTTCGTAACAATATTTACTGATATTAAAACACGTCGTTTATACATTATCACCTGCAAATAACCGCAGTATCTTTCGACGATGAACGTCCGTATAGATACATAACACGTAAGCCATTCGATCCTTCTAACAGTAACGCGAATCCATGTCGGTTAATAGTAATTCTATCTACTGTAAAATTAAGCTCCACATCTGCTCTCAACACCTACAGTACAATAAAAACCCTAACTTTATCAGTTACTGTACAACATTATTTAACATACTAATTATATTAGATGAAAGTTTTAGAAAAGAGACCTTGGAAGGGGAAGCAGCGAGAACGGAAGTCGGGTCGGGTTCACCGAACCGGAGAGTAATTCGATGTAGGGTTTGTGAATTAATGTCCCAGTAGTAGAGACGAGAAGAACCATCCCACGCTATCAGATTCTGTTTTCTCGATGAATTATTATTTGATGTACGGACAGTGGTGGAGAATATAGGGTGGCTTTGAAGGGGAACCCATTCTACGTCGTCGTTTGCAGGAGTAGCTGATGACGGTGACTGTAACTGTAACTGTGACTGTGACGCTGACTTTAACGGTGACGGCGACGGTGAAGGTGAATGTGAGGGTGGTGTTAGGGCTTCTTTGGTGGTAGGTTCCGGTATATCGAAATTAAACCTCATTGCTCGTTTGGTTTAACAGCCACCACGGATTATTGATTTTTCCGGTGAATTTGAAATCGCTGTCCGGTGAAACCCTTTCTCTTTTGATTTTGCTTGAATTTGTATGCAGGGGGGCCAAATGGGTTGAAAACGACGCCGTAGCTTATTGTCTTCTTTAAAATACTTAAAAGTCCTTATACTAATTGACTTTCTTCAAAATACACCCTCTAATATTTAGTAGATAGAATGTTAACCCCTTCACCAATGTTCGAGAACATAACAAGTTATACTAGTATTGGATACTTGGTGTGACTAATTTTATAAAAATTGCGTTGTGAGTCTTATAAAAAGTTACCCGGTATACTATGAGTAGTTCTTTGAGTTACCCTGGAAAAAGTGAGTCCCAATGTTGTATTCTTTCATCTTTGTAGCATTGATTAGTTTGAAAAGTTGTATTTTACAGTAGTTCTTTAAGTTGCAAAATAGACCTATTTTTGTGCAAAGTTGCTTTAGAATATAAGTAGTTCTTAAGGAATTTTGGAGCACCACAAATGTTATTTACCCTTATTTTCATATTTACTTGTAAAATATATTAAATTATGCTATTTTTAGCTCTATGGACTTTATTAACAAACTATTTTGTATGTTGATTATATATGGATGGTTAAAAACTGAAGTTATTGTTAAAATCTACAATTTAACTATTTTGACAGTTTTTGTAACATCCATTCCTCGGGTTTAGTAGTATTTTAATATTTTTTGACTGTGAATTATTATTTAATGTGTCAGAAAATAGGTTCATTTGTTATTTGAAAATAAATAGGTAAAAGAGTCAAATAATTTATTATGGTTAATAATTTATTAACTGTTTTAATTTAATTTAGTTGACGGTAAAATAAAATTATGTTTTCCCGGAAAAGATTTTTAAGTTCCATACAATGATAAGTACAGAGAATGAAATGTAAACACATATAGTGTATACACCTGTTTTAAGTCGGTCTTTTGATTTGACACATATCCTACATACATACATACCATACGGACCATACATACATACAAGAAACATGAAACCCTAGATCAACTCAATTATTTACATCAAATTGAAGATTTCAAGTTCGAATTCAAGCTTCAAACACACAGATTATCATCTTCTAATCATCCTAATCAACTTGTATGTCTCAAATTCTTGAATTATGAACCCTAGAATTTAGGGGTTTAAGTGTTCTTGATTATAATCCGAATTTAGGGTTTCAAAAAGGGTAAATTGATATGAGTTAAGTTTCAATAACATGGATTAATCATATCATCATCATCATAAACATGTTATAAGTGTTAATTCTTGATTTTTAAATAAACCTAGAAATGAATTTTTTGGGTATTTGATTGAATTAGTAGGATTGATATGAAATTGAAGCTTGTAATGATGAAATAATTGTTAGTTGATACTTAAATGATTATAAGAATCTAAGCCCTAACATTCAAATGAAGAAAATGATATATGATCATTAATAAGGTTCATGGGTTTAGTTGATGATGCTATAATCAAAGTTTTTAAACTTGTGTTATTAGTACATAAGTTGATAAGTGTTGCTAATGATCATATTATGATTGATTAAAGATGATGATTTATATTGATTATGTTAAGGGTTGTGAAATTGTTTAAGTGTTCTTGACAATTGATGATTATGATGAGTGATATGATGAAATGAGTGTTGATTTCTAATTAGAACACTTAATTGATAAATTATGAGTAAAGTTGTAACTAAGTTGACTAAGTATTCATTAAACCTTGTGTTAGGAGTTTTGAATGAATTATTGATATTTGATGGTAATGATCTTATTAAAGATTTAACCATGTTAATGGTGATAATAAAAGTTGATTAAATGAGGTGGTGGTCATAATAATCATAAACTTGATAAGTGAGTTTGAATTGTGTTAGTAATATGGTTATTTATAACATTTGAATGATGTTGTATAGATTTTGAGATAAGTAACTAACTTGTGTAATTTCATTGTATTCTCATATTTCGAGAAGACTCAGTGACATTAGACTACTGAGTGGACAACTGAGGTGTCGGTGAGTGGATCTGTAATCCTCAGTATAATTTAGTTGTAACAGGTTTGGTTACAATGGGTAATCATATTATTACTGCTTTTGGTTTGCCATGATTAATTTGGTTTGATAGTAATAGTACTGTTGATAGACTGTTTAGTCTGATATGTTGACCTGATTGAGTATGTGAATATGTGATCACTTGATATTTGGCCTTTGGGCATCAGTGTATTGGGGTCAACCTGATGGTTGGGTTTGGTTACTATTGTAAGACGACAAGAATTTCCTTGTACTCATCGTTAATAGGAAATTAGGTCGTATGAAATTAGTACCAAGCTATCGGTCTCGTCCGTTATGGCCATACGGATATGTACGATAAGTGTTCTTGGTGAATCCCCGGGTATTATGATATCTCAAGAACCACCGATCCTCATTATATTGAGATGTTATCTCATTGATATTATGTGTTTACTGTTGGTATTCTTGGCTGAAGGTTTCCTCAAGAACCATCGATCTATTGTGATGTTATTTGTTTACGATGATTTGCTGTAAACAAGGTTGTTATGCTAAGTTAGGCTGTTGGTTATGTATTCACTCACTTAGCTTTGAGCTAACCCCACCACCCCACTTCTTGCAGGTTATGGTTTTGATATAACGGGATTGTCAAGAAGTTGTTCGGGATGGAATGTTTGACCACGCTTACTCTGATATTACTTTGATAGCTTAAAGTTGTATTTGGAATTAAATAACACTCATTTTAGATATACTATAGTTTTTGAAATATCATGATTTAGTTACTTAATATTCTATAACTTAATTGTTAATGTTTGTTTGGACCTACACTTCCGATGTAAAATACATTTAAATAATGTTGTAAAAGATGGGGTGTTATAGTTTTATGATAGTTTGCGATTTATATATACAAGTTAAAGTCTTATCTTAATAATAATAATAAATTATATATATATATAAGAAACACATATATGATATTATCATTTTAATTAAGTTTTAATTTGTCAACTAAGTCTTAATATTAATACATTTTAAATCTAGATCCCTAACTCACTTATATATATATATATATATATATATATAATTATTAATAAAAATATCATCCAAATTGATATTTTTGGCTGAAGGTTTTCTTGGCTGAAGGTTTCCTCAAGAACCATCGATCTATTGTGATGTTATTTGTTTACGATGATTTGCTGTAAACAAGGTTGTTATGCTAAGTTAGGCTGTTGGTTATGTATTCACTCACTTAGCTTTGAGCTAACCCCACCACCCCACTTCTTGCAGGTTATGGTTTTGATATAACGGGATTGTCAAGAAGTTGTTCGGGATGGAATGTTTGACCACGCTTACTCTGATATTACTTTGATAGCTTAAAGTTGTATTTGGAATTAAATAACACTCATTTTAGATATACTATAGTTTTTGAAATATCATGATTTAGTTACTTAATATTCTATAACTTAATTGTTAATGTTTGTTTGGACCTACACTTCCGATGTAAAATACATTTAAATAATGTTGTAAAAGATGGGGTGTTATAGTTTTATGATAGTTTGGATTTATATATACAAGTTAAAGTCTTATCTTAATAATAATAATAAAATATATATATATATATAAGAAACACATATATGATATTATCATTTTAATTAAGTTTTAATTTGTCAACTAAGTCTTAATATTAATACATTTTAAATCTAGATCCCTAACTCACTTATATATATATATATATATATATATAATTATTAATAAAAATATCATCCAAATTGATTTATATAATTAATTTACCGAGCGGGAATAAAATTACTTGAAAATATTAATATAAACTTATAAATTATTAATTTTTTTTACCAATTTGATTTCAAAAACTTTTAACATTGTAATATTTGATTATATGTGTGGAGTTCAAATGAGAATAGGAATTTGTGTGAGAATGAGGGAACCAATGATATCAAGTTATGTGTACAAAGAGAATGTTCACATGTACAAAACTCATTTACCCCCAACATCAATTATCTCACAAATGACAAATCGAAAAATTATGAAAATTACACCATTAAATTCAGCGTTTCATCCTCTTCGATTTGCCGTCTCTCAAGGCATACTTTCGACGAGTTTTTTTTTTTCCATTTTTTTGGTGGGTTTCACATTTACTAACACATGTGTTAAAGTGTTGCGTTTAGGGTTTGGGGTTTAGGGTTTGGGGGTTAGGGTTTGGGGTTTAGGGTTTGAGGTTTGGGGTTTCTCACCCAAACCCCAAACCTCAAACCCTAAACCCCAAACCCTAACCCATAAACCCCAAACCCTAAACCCTAAACGCTTTACAAAACTCTAAACCCTAAATCATACTAGACCCTAAACCTTAAACCCCACTAAATCTAAACCCTACTAAACCCCTAAACCCTACTAAACCCTAACCCTAAACCCTAATTTTAACCGTAAATTAAATGTACAAACAATCACTAACACGTGTAATTTGTAAAACCCACCAAAAAATGAAGAAAAAAAGTTGTCAAAAGTATGCCTTGAGGGACGGCAAATCGAAGAGGAAAAAATGTTGAATTTTATGGTGCAATTTTCATGATTTTTCGACTTACCGTTTGTGAGATATTTAATTTTTAAAAATGTGAAGGAGAGAGAATAAAGTGACACATGACATTAATTTGTTGGTTTCCTCATTCCCACTCAAAATTGATGTACTCATTTGAACCATACTCTTGATTATATAAATTCATTTACATATAGTAATATTATCATGAATCCAAATAAATGTTTAATATACATATTAACTTACACATTAGATTATAATTGGGCTTAACATGACTATAAATCCATGTAGCTTCCTTAGCTACAAAAATATCAAAAGATAACAAATTTACACTATAAAAATATCTTAAAATGATTTAATTATACCAAATTAGGAGAAAATATATTTTTTTTATTTCAATTTCACTAAATTATTGAACTATACATGAAAATTTGAGAAAACCATTAATTTAGAAGAAAAGTCAAATTTTATTTATAGCTAATTTTATGAGTAATAAATATAAGGAATGTGTTACAATTACATGTAGCCAATATATTCCTTATTAAAAATAGGATGCTTAATACAAAATTTAATACAAAATTTTATATTAAAATTAACGGTACAAATTTAAAGTATAATCATTTTAATACGATCAACGAGGTAAACCACACCTCACGTTATTTCTTTCTCCGTCCGTTAACATGTTCTATAGATGGATGATGATTTTTGACAAATATAGAACATGGTCCAAATCGAGGGGGGCAAAATGGAACCCACGAAAAAAAAAAGATGAAAACACTGTAACCCAAACCAGTCAGCAACTGACCAGGGTCAAAATTACGGCATCACCACAAAAAAAACACCGGAAACCGAAAATCGACGTAGAGCCACCGGCAAATGGCGGAGAAATTGGCACCGGAAAAACGTCACAGTTTCTTTCATGGAAGTATGTCACTCTCTACCCTATCTTTAATTTCAACCTATTGCAGTTAATCGATTCGTGTGCAATTACTAGGGTTTCGTTACGCATGATGTAAATTAGGTTTAATTAATTGGAAATGAGCTATCTTTTTTAGGTCAGAAGGTATTTGAATGGGACCAAACCCTAGATGAGGTGAATATGTACATCACTTTGCCTAATGGAGTTCCAACAAAACTGTTTTACTGCAAGGTTGAGTCTAAACATGTTGAAGTTGGAATCAAAGGCAATCCTCCTTACATGAATGTACGTATGGCTCGTTTGACACGTTTGTTTTGATTTTGTTATGTTAATAAGTTTAAATGATCATTGGATATAATTTTTCTGTGTAGCATGATTTGGCTTCACCTGTGAAGACTGATTCTTCGTTTTGGACTATCGGTACGTGTTTTCGCTTTATTTAGTTTTCCGTAGAGTAGAGGAAGAAATTCTATTACATTGTGCCATTGTGGGATGTAGGTGAAATTTGACTGCATTTATAATGTATGGAAATCGTAAATTTGTCATTGATAGCACAACGTATCTAGTTTCAACCATGGAAGACCGTGCTCGTAAGAAATGAATACATCAAAGTTACGATCTTTGTTGTGCAAAATTGTTCTGCTTGCATATGTTCGGATTCAAACCTGGTTTTTTTAGAAGGCAAACACTTGCACACCTAATTCGCGTATTGTTTGTATTGTGACTTGAGTCCAGAACTCCTTGGTTAATGGGCAACCCGAATATCGCTAGGTGAAAGGTCTGTGTTTTAGAAACCTTGTCGCTATGTTGTGCATCCACTGATTTGCCTTTTTTAAAACTTGATATGTAGTGTAATGCCATTAGCAGAAACCCAAAATGTTCAAATACTTAAGACAACCTCCCAGTTATAAGGTGTACCTCCTTTTCTAAAAACAGGTGGTGAAAACGTGATTTCTTGAATTCTAGGGACATTCTTTTACGTAAAAATTATCATATACTTAGACTTGTTTCCCTTTAAAATAGTTTCGTCTTTAAACGTGAATATAATTCAAACTTGTGATACAATATTTCGTAATATTCATGAATTATATTGTTTTTCCAATGTTGTTACTTTGTACATAAAAATTGATTTACTAACACTAGCTGTGTAAACCGACATTAATGTATTGGTTAATATATGGCAGAGGATGATATTTTGCACATTACTTTGCAAAAAAGGGATAAAGGTCAAACATGGTCGTCTCCTATAGAAGGTCAGGGTCAGCTTGATCCGTATGCCACAGATCTCGAACAGAAGCGTCTCATGCTTCAGAGGTTTCAGGAGGAGGTAAGTTGGCATTGGCTTGGATAGTAAACTCCATTTACATTGATTTTTTTCTGCCTTCGATACGAAGAGAGAGAGAAAAAGGTACTCTTCCTGACGAGGAATACAATTAGTTGCTTTAGAGCAAATATTCATGTTACCTTCCACGGAGCATGATAGGTAAAACAGAACGAAAGTTACTCTTCCTGACGAGGAATACAATTAATTGCTTTAGAGCAAATATTCATGTTACCTTCCACGGAGCATGATAGGTAAAACACAACGAAAGATCAAGTAATGGAAACTAAGCATGTCAAATTGGTCAGTGTCATATGATTCAATATACAAGTGGAAACTGTTAGTTAAAAACACTAATTACATGGGCTCTCTACTTGAGGTGTTTTTATCAGTTTTTTTGAACTTACAAAAGCCCATGTAGTTTCATTCAGTGGAGTCCATGCTTTGTGCTATGTGTGGGTAGGCCTCTTTTTTGAGACCCTTTCATAGAGTACCTTAATCAATCAATTATAGCCCTCTATATTAGCGAACACTTGCATATACTTTATATTCAAAGGGTTATTAGTTGTCAATTTGTCATGATTTCTAGGTAAAACAAACTAAAAAAGGGCTTACGAACAGTAACTAAGCATTTCATGGTACGCATGACTACCTTTGTCATAAATATTTGGCGAGCATGCAAGAAGAAACTACTAGAGTAAAACATTTGTTAAAAGGACTTTCTGCTTCAGGTGTTTTGTTTTGCACTAGCACAAGTGCATGTAGGTTCATTTAGTGTCGGCCACCATATGTGTTACGATATACATCAATTGATACTAGTCCAATATATGTGCTCAAAGTTGAATATAAATTAAAGGTTGTTATGCACTGTTAAATTATCAACTTTATAGCCTGTCACTCTGTCGTTAAAGTTGAATATGAATTTATATTGTTAAACAGAAGCTGGATATCAACTTCACCAAAGAATAATAACAATGTTTTTACTTATTCAAAAATTCCAATTATCTTGACTGCTCATAGTATATGCATATCATTGCAACGAACTAACTTGTTTTTTTCTTTTTTCTTTTTTTTTTTCGTTACTACTTCCACAGAACCCAGGATTTGACTTCTCTCAGGCTCAGTTTTCAGGGAACTGTCCTGATCCAAGAACATTCATGGGTGGCATTAGAACTGATTAGCTCTCATCTGTTTCCTCTGGTGAACATGTACATCAAATTTCTCAAACCTTGAATCTTAACTAAATAATCTTGTTTTGTACAACGATCATGCTGATAAATGTAATTGATTCTATCTCGGTAGTGTATGCACATAGTGCTTGTATTGAGTATTCATGTTGACATTGTGCAATATCCATGCCCATACTCATTGCATATCTAATATGTTCATAATAATATATGGATTACTATCTTAGAATGCGTCACCCCCACCCCACAGTGGTACCCTATAATCAACATGCATGTTCCCACGCTAATAATGTAATCAGGAACACTCGAGATTACCTAAAAAAGTGGTACAAGTTGGTTGTGCCACTCTGGTTCCTAATCATGTTAGATGTCCTTCCAAATACACCCACTTAAATCTTTAATGCTGATGTGGTGGTGTTTGTTTTATTATTATCTGAACCTAATTATGGTAGTTGGATAAGTGTGTCTCATAGTCTCACTGGAATAACTTTATATCATTGAGTCATCCATTAACTGTCTTGTAAAGTTTTTAAGCAACTCACCATTGAATTCCAGATAGACCTTACCTCATAAAGTTCTTATCTTTTACATAATAGGACCATTATTCCTTTTACAAAGGCCAGTAAGCTACGTGTTTTAGGCTCAACTTTGTCGACTGTCTTTTTGTTTGTTCACGTAGCAGTGGGTCCTTGTTAAGATATTACTATACGTAAAAAAATATACATACACATGTGTGTATTATGTATGTAGTTATCTAGTTAAACCGCCAATGTATAAACAGCTAAGCACATCCAAAGGTTTAGAGGATGGTATTGGTGCTGCTTTTTGTCTGTGTGATGTAAGCGATTATTAGTTTAGTTTTTAAGAATATCCATCCAGCTTCAGATTTCTTTGTCATATTCTAAAGTGTGAACAAACATATAGATATATCATATATGATATGATTATTCCAATGACACAAGTTGGTATGGTGTGTATAATATTAGAAAGTGACCTGTGTGATACTGTGATATCAAGAACAGTGAATATTGTTCAAAGAATAAATTTCTTGATATATGTCAATGATAAACCTTGCTGTGTTATCATGGTCCCTCTACATATGACCTGGTATTTGAGATATTTTACACAGTGAATAGTTGTTAATTGACCGACAGGGACATATATATGTGGCTTGAAGGTGCTAATTTGCTATCCTATCAGTTAGGACACTTTCATCATCCAAATCTACGAGTATGCAGCTGATATTATGAATTTGTTTCTACTTGTGAAATATCAGTTACGATTTTAGGAAAATGACTATTTGATACACGAATCTTTGGGGAATCTATAGTCCGGCTTCCTGTGAAGTACTATTTGTCACACACGATTGTACGATAGGGACTTAAACGGATAACAAGTTGTTAAATGCACTATCTCTGTATATTATTCCAATTAACATGTTCGGTACGGAGAGTCGTAGTGATATATGGTAGGTTTTAGGGATTGTATATATAATCTTGGAAAAAAACCAAGATTATGGATATATTCGTGTCAGTTATTCGCTACTCTTTTGTCTAAATCTAGGTATCTAACATACTTGAATGAATGTCTCTAGCCTGCTTACTCAAAACATACACCAAAGTTAGAAAGATATCTCAATAAAAATCAATTATTGAACAAAATTTGGAAATTAGAAAAATGATAGGAACCCAAACAGCAATCCATTAAAACCAAAACATAGCAAAAAGGGATTTCCAAATGACGATCAGCAGACATATTGTTTTTTACATTTATAACAATTCGTTACCCAAGTACTTGATATAGTATTTAACTTGTTCACATATGTTCTTCATACTGTTTTTGTTAAGAAAATTTATAAATATTGAAATCTTTTTAAGCAATTTCATTTAAACACTTATGATTTCCAAAGGACTTGATTTAAAAATGAAGGGGAAGTTGAGCTAAAGTTTTATGATGAAAAATAATGCTCAAAAGCTTGCTCTTGTACCCAGCTATTGTTCCACCTTGTTTAGAATCTTTATCTGAGTTGTGGTACTAATATAATGAGTAATTAGTACTCCGTATTTATTATACTAGAGAATAAATTAAGTATTATAATTTATATTTGTATATGCTTTTATTCCTGCCTCTACTGGCCGGTCGCCGGTAGTTTATGCTCTGTACTCCTTCGGTAATTTTCAGGTGGGACTTGCATCCATGTTGAGTTAAATAAACATATCCATATAAAATATAAATATACAACATATTCAGTTCTCTCAGTTTTATGTGAACACAAAGAATCTTGATATCGTCACATCATACTCGTTGCATACAAATTGATTTGATTGATCTAAGTTCATACACTTCATTATTTATTAATCTTTCGTTAGGCAACAATGTTTGTACCATGTTATATATCATCTGTTATGTCGTTACAGATTAATTGATATTCCTCTTTATTACTTATATTCGACGGAATGCAAGAATCCATACCAAAATATTTAGGTGATTGCACATGGGAGACATTCTTGAATTCGGCCTCGTAACGTATAAACTCCCCATAGATTATGCATAAGAACATGCTTGACAAAAATGTGCGAAATATTTCATTCTCTAGTAAACAAAAAAAGAATCTATACATATTTTTTTCGTGGAAGATAGATCTCAAACCCGATACTTAAACCCCCACTTCTATTAAAATAATTAAAAAGAAAAAAGAAAAGAAAAAAGAAGAAGATATCCACGCGTAGTTAACATATATACCCAAACTTGATCATGTATATAAACGATGTATCTTGGTTGTCTTTTCATGTTTGGCCATTAAGTAACGGTTCTCCTTCGGATAACCTGCACAAACAACATCATAAACAAAGATTACATTCAAGTTTTGGCATATGTACCTACCATTACATTAAAATATAGAAAGTAAAAAAAACAAAAAAAACAGAGGATCCTAGATAGCCTAAAAAACTAAAGCCAACTGAAATCTTGGACAAAAGTGATGATACCCATGTTGGCATGAGCAAGTTGCCAAATGTTAAGGGGTGGAGCACATGGTGATGACTGAATTTGGTTCAATAAAAAGACAGATTGTAGGAAAAAAGTAATATATTTTATGTACCAAGCAATCTGTTCTCTAGGAAAATGTGTTGGCATGGGCTTGCTAAAACATAATTTTATATAAACAGATGGTCCACACAGTGGGACAAATTCAAGCCACAAACAGCATTCTTTGATGAGTTGTGCACTACAAATTAGTACTGCACTTGTAAAGATTCTGTTTACCTGAAACTTGGATGTGGGAAACTGGTCTGGCCATTGAAAAGATTGAAGTTGAGATGGGAACAGTTATGCTTCCACTTTTAGTTTTGCAGTTTCACTTTGATTCTTTCATCTTGAAGAATCTTTGAGTACCTTGGAAACCCATTCTTGAATGTGGACACCTGAAAATTGTAACCAACCCAACTTGTTAATTTTATACTCAATTATCAAAACTTATCTTGGTTAAATAAAGCTAACCCTTTTTCCCAACATAAAAAAGATCAAATCTTGCATAATCTTTTTAAAGTTATACCAAAAGGGTATGGTTGAATCTCTAACATGTAGTCCATGCATTAAAGATTGTACAATGTCCCAAGCTAGACGAATGAATTTCGGTAAGAATAAAGTCCCCTATGGTTTCTTTTAAAGTTATGCCATGAGAATGTTATGATCCCTAAAACCCTTTCGGTGTAGCTATATCGCACTATACTTATATGTATCTCAAGCGGCACATCTTATTCCAAAAGGGTTTAGTTCCATTTTTTGTTTCTAACATTCGATGTAGACAGAGCACTACAAAACAAACATATGAATATGTACGTTCAGACGGTTATGTTTTGAAGCGATCTACTTAGTTTCCTCCCAATGTCGACTTCGAGGAAATCCTAAAAAGCATAGATATTTCTTGAAGTAAAAGGAAATCAAAATCAAAAACGCGTATAAAGTCAAGTTCTTGAAGAGTCCAAATCAATTTAGTACCCTACAATTTGGACATTCTCCCTGGTTTCAGTTGGCATGTTATGGTCCGGCCAAGCAGGGTCCCCGCATTAATGACTTGTACCTTAACAACATATCCCCTCCCTAGAACTCCTTTATAAAATTAACTTTCACCATAACTGACTTTTTTTTTGTAATGATATTTTTAATCAACGATTACAAAAATATTAAAATATACCAACTCTAAATAATTCCTCTCCACTCCTTGGTATAGTCAACAATGGCAAAACAAGAAAAACGTCTCACGTCTTTTCGTAATGGGGCCCACCTTTTCAGTTATGTACAAGTCATCTAACATAACGTACAATCCCTAAAGCATAGCGTACAACTTCAATTTCGTAATCCACTACTTAGGTATGAATTAAAGCGAAACTAGATTCCAGGTGGGTTTTTCAATATGTTTAATGGGTACGAATGTTAATTCGGTTTATAAACGTAAAGATCGTACTTTTTTATGCTAATTATTTATTAACTATGAAAACATCTTGATCAATTAAAGAAACTAAACTTACAGCTTCAATGTCGATTTTGTAAACAAGCAGCTTCCGTCGTTCTCTACAACTAGTCCGGTACGCCACCACAATATGCCCGACGGCCAACGACAAGGAACAAACAAACAACGCCACCTCAGCCGCCGTGAAACCGCTACTACTACCACCGAACACGTACGCCGCTTTCACCGATACAAATAACAACGAAACCACTGAACAAACCGTCGTTATTGTCAAATATGGTCCCCTTGATAACCCCGGTCCATCACATAATCCGTACACACCTGCCACAATCACCAAAATCCCGATCAATAAATTTATGACGATCATTAAATTTAACAGTTGCTTCCAAGTCACATATTAGTAACGTACTTTTTGATTCTAATTTTTATATGGACCGTCGTTAAAAGACGGACTATTAGTATGTAGCTCGTCTTTTTATGACAAAATAAAAAATAACTAAAACGCGACAAGTAATAAAAAAAATATATAATATAAGTGTTTAGTAAAGTATGTGCTTACATAAAATGATGGCGGATCGGATAATAGAAATTAAGGGAATATCAATCAACGAGTATCTAAAATCGTAATTGATCAAATGAGAAGACAAAGTTTGAAAGAACGAGAACGCCGGCGAGGGATCAGGGAACGGAGAATCTGACGGAGACGATAGAGAAGCTGATAACAAAGCTGTGGGAAGTAAAGCATCGGCGACGGCAAATAATATCGGAGCAGAAAAGAACAGAAACGATATGATCATAGTAACTAAAAAGAAGACTGTTTTAAATCCCCTTAATGCTTTCTTACTTCTTTCATCTTTTAAAAACCCCATAATAATAATAATTGTTTTGAATTGAATTGTTTTTTGGTATGGAGATTATATATGAAGGAGAATTGGAATGATAAATAGAAAGCGGGAGGAAAATACAGGGGAAATGGAAGAAGGAAATGAGGGTCAAATATAGGAAGCAATTTTGGGAGTTGAATTGTTTAATAATTTTAATTTTATTTTGTTTTATTTATGTAAAAACCGTGTGTGGGGTCCATGTATGGAATGTAGATGAATGATGAAATTAACGGAAATTACCTAATTAACTTCTTATGTGTTTTTACATTGAAAAATGATACATTTTAGTATTATTGGTTGTCTAGAAAGTTTGTTTTTTATTGTTGTGTTGTGTTATATGGTGAAGAATATTTATGGTTTTTATTCATTTATTGGTGTTATTGATTATGATAAGATGATGAAATAAGGAGATATGGTTTTGTTTCCAAGCGTTTTGATGCTTAGTCGATGTAAGTGTACTATTTTTTAGAATGAGATTATACATGGTTCATTTTAAAAAGGCTATTTGATTTGTTTACAAATATATATCTTTGAGGATAAGATTTTAATCAAACTTTAGTTATTTGTGTAGAAGATTTTACATAAAATCTTTTTTTTTAATTTTGTTGTTTTAAAAGCTATTTCAAGTAAAAAAAAAAAAATCTACAGCCGATTCCATAACAAAACTCTTAAATCTTTGTTTGCTAAACAATGTTATCAAAGCTACAATAAGCTTACTTGTCAAACCCACTCTTGATCGAGAATTGGTACAACTATATTTTGTTGGCCCGAAAGAGAAAGGCATAAAGGCATAAGAGTTCGATGTTAATATGAAAATCTGTATCTAAATATCTATTAACAAAACACAATCATCCAAGACTTCAAAATATGTTGTTCCCATTTCATTTGGAGAATTTAAAACATACTCCGTATCACTTACAGACTCGACATCGAAGCCTTCAAATATAGGAATCTATTACTACCAATGCATTGAACCCAACTAAATTGTAGTATTATTAGGCATGTTTAAACTAGGATGGTATTAGAATAATAAATAGATGGTCAAAAGATTCACATGTTGCAACCAAGTTGGCCACTTGATATGATTTTCCATTTGTTTTATTGGAGGAATAAACAAGCTAGCTTTCTAAATGAAAACATAATAAAAATAATTATTATTTTGATGCCAAATGTTTAAGCTTGGATGTTCCTTGGACAAGCGGGCCGAGTGGAACCGACCTATATAGTTTCTCACATGCAATTCGTTTAATTATCATCATACAGTACTAATCAGATAAAATAATTAGTACTCTGTATTTATATGAATTTAAATTTAAATTTAAATATAAACATTTGGTGTTGATGAATGTTATATTTAATATAATATTTAATAGTAGTACATTAAGTGATTTATTAAGAGCGTTCCTAACAGCAGCTTTCCAAAACCTTTCTATAATGACACATAGATTTATAAAATAAAAGCTTTATAAAAGAGCTTTAACTTCGATAAAAAATTTCTTTTGAAAAGTTTATCTTTATTAAATACGGAGTAATATTCACAAAATTTAAAAAGCTTTACCACCAAAGCTTTACAAATCTCAACATTTTATAAAAAAAGTTTTTGCTACAACAAATAAAAGCTTTTTTAAAGCTTTTATGTAGGGGTGTTTGTAGTTTGGGCGAAACCGTTTAAACCAGCTAAACTGAAGTGATTTAGTCGGTTTGACCAGTTATATTTTTCATAATTGGTTTAGTGGTTTAGGTTTTTCAAACCGTCATATATGGTTCGGTTTGCGGTTTCAAGACTCAAACCGACCGTTTAAACTGAACCAGACCGTATCATATTTCCTTATATATATATTATTAACTATGTATATTTAATTTAAAGAGTTATTTATCTTTAACAAACAAACTCTATATTTGCTTTCTCTATAGTACCCAAAATGTTCATTTGAATAATTGCCAACTTATACAAATAAATAACTTTAAAACTAATAATCGTAAAAAAAAAAAAACTTTTGATTATGTATCAATGTTATGAAAGTCGATTATCATTAAATGATATTGTTAAAAACACTTTTGACCAATACTAGATTATGTATTCTTATCTTTAAATTTTTTTATTAAATAATCATAGTTGCATTACTACTTGTATCATCTAACTTAAAATGTTAGTTAAAAAAAATTTAATTAAAAAGATATATAAAATGGTAAAATAGGTTCAAACCGTCAAACCAACTAAACTAAACCGGTTACAATTGTTTGGTTTGGTTTGACACATCAAATTGGACAGTTTGATTTGAGAAAATGTCAAACCATAATTATTGGTTTGGTTTAAATTTTGGCTCAAACCGGTCAAGCCGAACCATGAAGACCCCTACTATTATATATAAAAAGCTTTAGAAAAAGCCTTTGTTGAATATGCCCTAATAAGGTCGTACTAATATTATTGTATCAAAACATCTCAAAGTTAAACCAGTTTTTCTCGTAATATACATAGGGGATAGAGCAAAAAGCCCAAAAAGGATAAATTTACATGTCCCTTAATATTCAAATATTAGGCTCGCCTATTATATTTATAATAGAGTGAGGTTCAAATGAGAATGATATTTTTTGTGAGAATGAAATTAACCATAATGTGTCGTGTCACAAAAACCACTTTCCATGTGTTTTAAAACTTAAATATCTCTCAAACGGTAAGTCAAAAAATCATAAAAAGTACATCATAAAATTCATCATTTTTTTTCTCTTCGATTTGTCATCTCACAGGGTATACTTTCAATTAAAAATATTTGTTGGCTTTAAAAATTGTACAAAATTAGTAGCAAATGTGTTAGTCGTTGGTATCACATATGTTACTAGAATGTATCACATGTGTTACAAGCTAGTAACACATGTGTTACCAGCTTCTAACACATGTGTTACTCGTTTTCAAAACCCATCAAAAAATGAAAAAAAAATCGACGAAATTATACCTTGTTACATCTATTATCAAAGAGAATAAAAAGTTGATTTTTATGGTGCAATTTTTGTGATTTTTCCCCTTACCGTTTGGAAGATGTTTAATTTTTGAAAACGCGAAGGAAAGTGAGTTCAGTGACACGTGACGCATTCCTATTATTTATCTCATTATCACATAAAATTATTGTACTCATTTGAACTTTACTGTTAATAATATTCATTTAGTTTAACACTTACGTTTATGTTGGAGTAATTTATTAGGGAAACTTTTACATACTATCATTAAAACTGTATATGCTATTGATTTTAACGTAAATTTATTTATTTATTATTTATAGACAATATATATTTTCCTTGTGAACTTACAATGATAACCTTTATTCTTTCTCATCATCACACATAGTGATAAACAGTGTTTTAAAAATCAGTTTTTTATTCAACTCGGATTCCCAACTAATCCTGATTTAATCCGGTCCGAGCGGTACCCTATCCGGTAGAACTGGCAATTTTACACTATACACATTGAACCGGTTTTTCTCCCGATTCCGGTTTAACCGGTTCGACCGGCCGATTTAAACCGGTTTTAAAATATTGGTGATAAAGAGATTGTCTACGTATATATAGAATTATTATTATAATACCTATACTTAATAGGGGTATGAGTCAACCCAATTAAGAGTAAAAATTGTATTATGCTGCATCATGGAAGTTACAGGGGTGGATGTAAAGGGGGTATGGGACAGTCACCCCTAAGAATTTTCAATTCATGTACAAAAAGTAAATTTTTGAACGAGATATATAATATTTTATCAGTTTTACCCTCTAAAGATTAAAAAAATAATTAAAATTTTTTCTGCCCTCAAATATATATATCTTAGCTTCGCCTCTGACAGGTAAGTTATTAAATCAAAATAGATGTATGAGCCAACCCTATCCGTAGTAAAAAAGAGGTAATTTGTAGGTACTCTAACCCTATATCGTATTTCAATTGTACGCATCCATCTTATCCACAACTCACAAGGATCATTAACGCTTGCCAAAATCACATGTTCATAAATCAGACACATATGTTGAATAAGTATTAATTTTTATAAGTTAAATAGCCAATAATAATTATAAGGATTTTGCTAAATAAAGTCCTCAACTCCTCAAGGCTCTTGTTAATATTTTGAACATGCTTTAACACTTGTACTAAATTGATAACTAACACTCTTTCTCCTCCTGAATTTATGTTGACTCTTAATTTTTGGGAGTTGATAAATACAACAAAAAAGTGATTATTACACCACACAGTACAACAGTTGTTGCATATAGTACAAGTACATCATAACTTAATTTTGATGTCTGAATCATTTATTTTGTTGTATTTATTAGCTCCCTAATTTTTGATTGAAGATACAAATAAGATATGCATGTAAAATATTAGGGCTTTGTTTAGCAAAACCATAATTATAATAACAATAATAATAATAATAATATACATTTTTAATGATAACAAATTCACTTAAGATCACTAAAAAAATGCATATTATCTCACTTTTTTCTCAATGATTTCCAAAAGTGTGTAAGATTTTTTACACCTGAATAAAGAAAAGTTCACATTTGTAAATGTCGATAACTTATAACTTGTCAACACTTAAAAATGTGGATATTTTGTAAAACATGATTTTCCCACGCAAGAGGAGGTGTTGATAGCTTGGGTGTTTTTTTTCACATGTTTAAGCATTGACAATTTGTACTTTTTCCACACTTTTAAATGTATATTTTGTTTCTCACACTTATATATGTGAAGATTGTGGTGTTTTTCACACTTATTGATGTCACAATTTGTACACAATTATAAGTGTAAATAATTTTTAAACAATTCTACACATTTTTAAAAAGTGTCGAAAAAAGTGTGGATAAATGATATATTTATTGTAGTAGTGGATAAATAAATTACATCAACAATTTTGTGATGATCTTAGATGGAGGACTATAAGTCATTCGAACTAACACATTACAATTCTTCTTCTTACGGACATCAGTTCTTTATGTTTAATTTCTCTAAATTTAAAGCGTTAAGTATAATTTTTGATTGGCAATATTTATTTATTTATTATTAATTGTGCGCGTGGAAGTATTTTTCTACTCATTAAAAGTAGTTAACGACAGCAAATAATACTTGTCTTCATCGGAAGCATTTCAAATAGTTTATTGATTATCTAATCAAATATATTATCATCAAGTAGTGTACTAAATAAATCATTCGTATTATTATTTGAGTCAGAAGGAGTTTATTAATAGAAAATAGACGCCTTTCAAAAAAAGAAAATAGATAAAGACAAATGTCAATCATGTGTTCCTATTCAAGCGAATTTACTTACTTACAAGATGAGGCTATAGGTATTTTCTTAGATACGTTAAAATATATGCATTTTTTATGTAATTATATTATTGAATTATCAACAAAGATTATAGTATAACTATAGAAGAATAATGAGTTTGGTACAATTATAAGTTGGTGGTTATGATCATTTAATCATTGCCATGAGCTAATTACAAAATCCAGCATTTTTTAGGTTTCGATAAGCACAATTCAATGATCATCATATTTTTTAAGAGTATAGAGCTTTCAACTGTATCACAAGTTTTATAAGGATGACATTATTGTCGATTAATTAATAGGAAGTTAGGAACTGCTCTATTATCTTGAAATGGGCATTTAATGATAGTTGAAAGAATATGGAATAACTTGATCACTGTTATTTTTTAGATATGTATGTATGCTATTACCATGTCGTCTCTGAGTTTTAAAAAGACACTAAGCAAAAGATTATTACTCGTCAAATTAAATGAGGCCCTAGAAAAAATAACGTTAATCGTCAAAATGAGGTCCTATAATAGAAAGTTAAATTTACAGTTTACCGAATGTAATATAAACATCATCTCAAGTTTTTTATGAACCAATTATCTTATACATAATCATGTTCACTCTTTTATTTACTTATTAATTAATTGAATGACAATTATAAACTATTTATCAAATAATATACATGATAGTATACATATACACATACATTTTTGAGACTCTTAAAAATTGAAGGTCTTGAGCGGTCGATCACCTCGTCCATTCTTGAAGATGGCGGTGACTATCACCTTCCAAAATGTACAACATAATGAAGCATAATTAAATGGCATACAAATCTTGGTTTATTTTTCTTTTCTCAAGAAAAATCATTTCAAATTATCGTCTTCTTATGAAGTTGTACAATTACAAAGATATTACTCTAGTAGTTATTATATATATATATATATATATATATATATATATATATATATATATTGTTAATAAAACTTTAAAGTTAAAAAGAGATGAGATCAAGCTTTGAGGGTATCAAAAAGTAGACACATAAGAGGAATGTGACATGGGAAACCTAATTATTTTGTTTCACATCCCTTCAGATCTTACCTAACACTTAACATGTCTTATTTTTCTAACCCATTTAATGAATAGCCAATGTTATTATATTTTACATTTATATAATGCATACACACACGAATAAGCAGCAATGTTTTAAGACCCGGTTCGACCGGTCCGGTCGGACCGGTCAGACCGCATTTTTAGAGATTTCCGGGTCAAAAAAACCCGGGTTTTTCAATATGTTGACTAGTCAACGACCCGGTTGACCCGGCCGGTCGGACCGGGTTGGACCGGGACCCGGACCGGCGCATTGACCCGGTTTCATTTTTTTTTAAAAAAAAAAAATAAATTTCTATGTACATTTAATCATTTATAATTAGGTTATATTGACTAATTGTGTATTTCAAGAATAATGAGAGTAATGAGAGAATTTTTGATTGATGTTTCATCATCATTTATTACTCTATGGATTATATAATTATTATATTGATGTGTATTCCAAGAATAACAAGGGAATCGATGTGTCATCACTCTTTATTACTCTATGGATTATAATTATTATACATGATATAATTAATAATTATAATTATAATTATAAAAAAAAATCACTAAATACTACTACTGTATACTATTATTAAATCCGGTCCAACCTTCCGGCCCAACCGGTCCGATCGGTCCGACCAGAAATTAACATTTTTCCGGGTCGACTAAAAACCCGAGTTTTAAAACATTGATAAGCAGAGTACCATGGGTAATAGGATGTTATTGCAAAACTATTTGTTTTTAAAAGAGATACGGAGTATAATTTTCTAGAACGACAATTCTAACTACAATATTTTTTTTTAACGGTGAATGTTATATTAAAATCACTAGTAAGAAGTTACAATATGTATATATAATCCAAAGAAGAAAAAAATTACAATATGTATAAAACAATCTTGGCGTGAAATGATAATAATAAAAGAAATAATACAATATTGTTATGAAATGAAAGAACAAGAATAATAGATAGAGATGAATAGAGAAATATTATTGAGTGATTAATATAGAATGATTACAAATGACTTGTTTATATAAGGATTGAAGTAAACCCTAATAACCTAGTAGGTAAGAGGTGGGCTATCCACAAGCCCATGGATTTACAACACTCCCCCTTGGATAGTCACCGTTTACAATACGCTATAGACTGCCTCATTAAAAACCTTATCAAGAAAAAACCCAATGGGATAAAAGCTTGATGAAGGGAAAAAGAGTGCAGTGTGTATAATACTCCCCCTGAATTTAATGTATATCTTTCAAGCGTCGAATACCGATCTTCCGAACTAGCTGCTCAAAAACTTTTGTCGGCAGTGATTTTGTAAATAAGTCGGCCAAATTTTCGCTTGATCTGACTTGACTAACATCAATGGTTCCATCCTTTTGTAAATCATATGTTGAAAAGAACTTTGGTGAAATATGCTTAGTTCTGTCTCCTTTGATATACCCTTCCTTGATTTGAGCTATACACGTCACATTGTCTTCATATAAAATGTTGGATTTCCTTGATTGTCTTGAGACCGCATTCTTCTTGGATGTGTTGAATCGTCTTGAGTAGACGATTCTCGATTGGATTTATAAAATTTAATAAATTTAGCATTATTTGGCGACCTTCAAGAAATTGTGGTGTCTCCACAGGTGAAAACATATCATGTTTTTGACCTTATGTGGATCAGACAAAAAACCCGCGTATCCAAATTTAGCTTTTTCTTTGTGTAAAATAATTTCATATCATGGGTACCACAAAAATGACACAATATGAGATTGATTGCAATATCTAAAAGTGTATTAAAGCCTCAAGTGGACTTAGATATTGTAATGATTGTTTATCATTTTCTCCGGGATGGAATGAATCCATAAGCATATCTAGATAGATAATATTTTGAAGGTATGGACATCCATTTCACATTAGTGTATATTACTCCCCCTTGGATGTCCATTGTTATAATGATTATGCCTCGTTAAAACCTTACTAGATAAATGTAACACCCCCAAATTTATGGTTTAGCGGAAGCAAGATTTGGGTGTTACTAATCAATAACAAAGCACATAAGATAAAGTGAACGACTCTAAATGCGTCGTTTTAAACATTACCTAAATAATATAAAGGTTTTACATTGTTGTTCTTGTTACAAAAGCTTGCAGCTAAATGTAAAAGATTCTAAGGCATATCTAATTTTACAAAATGTAGAAATGCATGTGAATCTTCTGAAATCTGAATGCGACTCGAGCTAATATATCTTGAGCAGATCTACTACTGCTGGGTACCTGAGAATACATGCTAAAAGGTCAGCTAAAAAGCTGGTGAGCTCACAGGTGTAAGTTGAAGGAATCCAAGTTATGAACCACAAGATTTAGTTTAGTGATTTGCAAACATGCAAATAAAATATAAGTGTATATTATTGCCATGAGCACATAGTTTGAGCTTAACTGAGTGTGCCAGGATCCACATTCAAGGACCTGATCGAGTTTGCCCCCGGCATGTGCCTAATCTACACATGTTATGAACAAATGAAAATGCATCCGTTCGACCGCAGTCGTGGTAGCGCGACTACCCCGGACGGGGATTGTCAATCCCATATGGTACCATACACTAACATTCACGCTATCGCAATATAAACAAACTATGTTGTGAGGGACTTCATGATTAGATAAAACTAACTCATGCAATCAATATATCGAGGTTTTGTACTTGTGTTCATATGTAAAACAAATCTGAGCATGTAATCCCACCCCTGGGTAAAAACAGTAAAGAGGGGCTATGAGACTCACCTGAGTCTTTGCGTTTATGTCAATAAACGTGAGTTGAGTGCTAAACAGCTGGTAGGTTCTTCGAACCCGTAACCTTCTAATGTCCTAGACATATAAGGTTACATAAGTAGATGTCCCGTAAGACCATCCATGCTAGTGTTCATCCCACTAGTTATGTCCAAATACTTTGGTTTGATTGAATGCTCGTTTGCATTTTGAAAACGTGTACGGCCCGTTGGTAAAGGGTGGTAATAATAATCTTAAAAACATTACCTTTATGCATTTATTTATCTTATTACCACTGTTTGATTATTCTTGTTTCCACTGTTAACTCGTTAATTTGTTACTACTGTTTTGTTATCTCGTTATCACTGTTAAGTCTCTTGTTACCACTGTTAGTTGTATCTTGTTACCACTGTTAGTGGTAAATTGTCATTACCACTGTTAATGCATCACAGGTTACCACTGTTTATTATATGCCACTTGTTACCACTGTCAGCGATTAATCCTTTCCCATGGTTATAGTTATTGCCACTGTTTTAGTTATTGCGACAATTCATTCACGTTTTTAAATCATTCGAAAATAACAAGTGGATCCGTGAATATGGGTCCGATGATAGCATTCACGGATCAGTCTTATGTTTTATTCGACTCTTCTCATGCGACAATAGATCATTCACGGAATATATAATTCTGACAATTCCATACGATAATAATAATAACGATTTAGTACAAGTGTTATTCCGACAGTTACATTTCTATAAGGTTTTAAGTCATTCGACAATATCACTCCGAGAATACATATACGTTTATATGTGTGAATGGGTATCCGACAATAGTAAAAGGGTCCGTCAATGAGTACTCATGGTGTATCTGGTCCGACAATGAGGTTTCTTGAATTTGGTATTCACGGATTGTGCATTCCGACAATGAGGTTATTCACGGAATAGTGTTTATACGATAATAGTAAGGATTGTTGGACTAGTTAATCCGTGATTAGGAGATTCACGGACTACAACTATCCGACAAAAGGGATTCACGGTTTGGTTCGACAATGAGTAATTCGGTATTCACGGAATGCCTAATCCGACAATAGGCATTGTCGGATTTTGGCATTCACGGACAGGGTGTTTTTGTGCAGTCATGTTTTCCACCCGTTTTCATTTAATTATTTGACTAAGTAAAACTTAGCTAAAATTCATGAAATTTTTATACGATATTCTCCTATGTATTAGCTTTCTAAATCATATTTTTACATGTGAATTGGATGGACAGAACTCGAGATAAAAATTTGGGAAGTGTCGGGTGTCAAATGAGTGAACTCAGTTATATGTATTCATTTGAAAATTCATAACTAAAGTTTTACTAAACTTCAACAGATGAGTAAGTAGGGGAATTAAAGCTAACGAAATTTTCTAACTTTTCCAACTGGTTTCATCGATTTCTGTTGTGTATTCTTTGAGATATGATCAGTTCTTGTTGACCCATTTTCCTGTCAGGATTCTCAGACTGTACATGTACTTTCTTTTCCTTTATTAAAAATATCAAATAAACGAATTAATTCGTGAGGTTTTCAGATTATGAAACTAGACTCAATGAACTTCATTTTAGAGTCAAGAAACGTGGATTTCGTTAAGTTATGGGTCTGATATCATCGATCTAAGTCGATCTAAATTATTGTCCAGTGGGTAATGTAGTTATCCAGTGGTTATTAGTGTACTCAAACGATTTTTGAGGGGGTTTTTGGACATAATCAGGTAGATATGAAGCACCAACATGTTTATAAACTTAATCCAAGTAAATCAAAGGAAAAAGAAGGAGTTTATACCAATTAGAACTGAGATAGAGCAAGAGAAGTGAAAAGGATGCTGCTGTTGTTCGGTTGGCGAGCTCTTCTTGTTTCTCCTTGCTAAAAACGTGTAGAATGGTGATAGATTTGTGAAGGGAGTGTTTGGGTATACTTGGATGAGATTGTTGGTCGTGGTGGAGGAGGTGGTGTGGCTGGAATGGGAGAAAATCAGAGAGAATGTTGAGAGTAAAGTGTGGTTAAAGCAGAAAATGGAAATGGGTTTAGATGTAAGTGTTGTTCACCTATGGTAAGATTAGGGTTGGGCTTGGCTGGTTGCTTAGGGTCGGACTGGGCCTGAGCGGGCCGAGGTCTGGGCTTAGTCCATCATGGGTTGGGTCGGGCCTTGGCCCTCAAGCTCGGGTTACGTTTATTTGTCGGTTGAACGTTAAATCGCGTGGTTTAAGATTTAATGGTTAACATGTGCATTCTCGATATGTAAATGATATTTGGGGTGATTAAGTATTTTTAAAATACTTGTTTTAAGTTACTAAAATATATTTTAGGTTTCGTTCGGGTGCTGGGCTCGATTCGCGCATTTTCTCGTATTTGTTACGTTTTATATTAAACGTATAAGCTTTCCGAGTATATTATCAGAAAATGATGATACTAAGTCCATGGGGACCATTTTACTACAAAAATGGATTTATGTAGAATATGATATGATTTCACCAACGGCCGGATAAGTCGGAATCCATCCGATAGTGTAAAATGCACGATTTCATCAAATCGTGTTCGTTTGTATTTATATATAAACATATCAATACACATAATGATGCATATAATTAATCCTAATTATACGTATTTACACATATGATTAGGCACTAATAATAGCCCTAATTTGACGGGTGTTACAATAAAACCCGATGGGACAAAAGTCTAGTTAAGGAAAAAGAGTACATAATTCTTTTAATGTGTTGAGAATGTTGCATCGTTAAAAACCTTGCCAGGAAAACCCGGTGGGACAAAACCATGGTCAAGGGAAAAAAATAGTGCAACATTTATTTTGTCCCCCTCATAATCACATCACTTGTGAATTTGTTGACAAATAATATCATCACATCGAATTTAATGAGAAAAAACTGACTTTTATGAGATAAGTTATTGATCCATCATCGTTGATGTATCGATCAAGTTGAAAAATGTTTTATACGTACGCAAGACAATGAGTGTCCTCTCATAGATAATAAGTTACCTCGCTAAAAATGTGAAGTAAATGATTTTCAACTCTTTTATGACCAGTGAGAAATATCAACGTCTAATGATATTTGTCATCCTTCGAGGGTCGGAAGGATTGTCAATATTAAAATAATCATTGCATCATGAGGATGTATGACTCTTTGTACATGCTTGTAAACATTTCTTTCATATTCAGTTATAAATATTCATTCACCTTTAGAACCTTGTAAAAAGTTCAAAGGATGTATGAATTTGAAAATCCTTAGAAAGAATGTATTTATAATATGGGCTAAAATGTCCATTTAATAAAGGATTTTTTGAGCCCAAATTGATATGATTCGACAGGTCCTCAAGAGCCATTTATGAAAAACACGAGGCATTATAAATAGTGAGACATGTCTTTCTCATATCTTCCCAATCATTTGATATAAGATCTTATTCAAATTGAATAAATGGTGATCTCAAAAACCTTTCTAAAATGCTTGAGGCTTTTTGAAGTGGAAGCATCTTTAAGCATTTTATATCCTTGAGGGATCCAAATAGCAAATGAGCTAGACTTGTGAGTTATCATATAGCTAGCAAAGAGCCTTAGTATCAACACTCTAGCCTTATATATACTCATTGCGCTTTTGAGTAAAGACCGGTCATACAATAGGCTTTACACCTTTATGAAATGGACTATGAGTCCAAAAATCTCGTATTAAGAGATTTCATAAATTTATTGCGTATTTTTATATTGGCCAATAATATTTTCACTTTTTGGCATAAATAATTTTATGATCCTCAACCACAATAGCTAGCGCTATATTATAAACAATAATATTATCGATATCGATTTCATTTATATCGATTCCATATTGTTCTAGACATGATATCATTTATTGAGATCTCTTCATTTTTGGGTACTAGAGGTTCTGATAGAATCTTCATGTCTAGTTTTGTTAGATTGAATTGGGGTCTTTAATTCCTCGATTTGACCATCTAAATAATTTGCTCCTTTTTTTCAAGGATATAATTTGGAATCGATTTTTATTTTATCACGTTTCACGTGCCATAGGCTTATTAGCCATTTTAGTATGAGCATTAACAACTTATCATTCAAACAAATATGTCTGACAATTATCAAAAATGAATTATCATTTGAATTTCAAGTTCATACTTGATACTATAAGGATCAATATTATATATTGATAATTCATTTTCAGTTTAAGTTGTTTTAAGATCTCCCCTTTTGGTCTCATAGTTGTGCGTTATGGTTGAGCATATATCGCACAAATAAATAAATAAAATATCTATTGTATATCTTTTTGAGGACCAAAAATCAATTATAGGGGAGAAATCTTATTTTCATTGGCACGATGCGGACTCACATCATTGCATGTATATTAACATGGCCCCAGAGTATAAGTATTATTGTTGCTCTCATAATAGATGTTGATTTTCTATCAACTAAGCCTTTTGATAAAAGCAATTTACGTATGAACTAATATATGTCCAATATTTACTACAATCAACTGAAAATGTTGATGTATTTAAACAATATATACATTCACTGACATTATCAAAACAAAATTTGATATTTTTTAAATATGTGCTTGTAATCTCAATAACCGAGTTACTTAGTCATGCAAAATTTAGGTTGCGATTTTGATGACCATTTAGACGATGCATCGATTTAAAAATTTCAAATGGTTCATTATATGGATATATGAAATACCCGCTAGTTGATTTCGGTACTTTTAAGGGAATGAGTCCCAATAGTAGTACGTATAAATTTTCTTGAGAGCAATGCATGTAAAATTATTATGTCGAGGAAACTTGAGGTTCCATTATACATTTCGCATCATGATTGACTCGGGATGGTCTCACCAGTCTCGCCAATTAATGTAATAATCAAAGCTCATTAAACGTCAAGTTTATGACCATATGTACTTCAATTACACATTCTTTTATAATACAAGTCAAGAAGCTAGAGTAATACCTCTTTAATATTTATTTCTCGTGGGTATTAGCTCTTCAAGGACTTTCAGTGTACTTACACTATCAAGGATAGTCGAGATGATATTGATCATTGAAGAATTGTACTCGCTGATATTTTTAAAATATTGCAACATGAGGTGCATTTTAATAAAGCGAGTTTTGAAAGCATTGATTGCTTTTGATGATCAAACCTTTTGGATATTTCACCGTAATGTAGATTAATTATTCGAAGATTGTTCAAAATAAAATAGATCTTAAGATAAAAAGTCCATATGAGATATGGAGATAATTGTTCATAGAGACGTCAAGATCAATGAACTTTAATTTTTATAAGTTCTAACATTGTAACTACAAAATAAAAATATATATTATTTAATCAAAATTACATGTATGTAATCAAACAAATACTATGTTTTAAAAATCAAACACATTGAAGTGTATTAGTATATTTAAATTGTTGCTAGATAGGAGTATTATTTTATAAACAACATATATGCATGATACTTCGAAAGTAGACATAAACATATGATTAAAATTTCGTTGATTAAACAAAACGTATACACAACGCATATCTTTATTAAATTAAAATAAAGAAAAGTTATGTATATATATTTACAATAATGTTGGGCTCATTTCCACCGAGAAAATTAATTAATTAATAAAATCCCTCTTGTTTATCTTTTAATTCAATTTTTATCCATATAATAACTGTGATAGTTGCAAACTAATCTACGAAATTGTATATACATGAAATAAAATGACTATAAAATAAAATAAAGCAACTTGAATGAATTAATATAATCAAATGATCGTGAAATATAATTAACATAGAACTTGAGGTTCCATTCAATGTAACATTAACTTGAGGTTATGTCAATTATTGATTCTCTTTAAGAAATCATTATAGATCTTGAAGATCATATATATAAATATATAATAATAACATGAGGTTATTGAAAAAAAAAATTACAGATCTAAAGGATCATATAAATATATATTAATAACATTAACATGAAGTTATGTTATTTGATTCATATTGGTGAATCATAATATAGACATCAATATAACAATAACTTGAGGTATTGTATATCGATTATTTTAATGTAGATACAATAGAACATTGACTGTTCTTGTAATATAATATCAAATAACAATTCTCCTTTTGTAATCACAATAGAACATTGATTGTTCTTGTAAACTACAAAAGAGTTTGTAAGATAATAAGAAAATGAAATTAAAAACATATAGAGTTTCTTACATATTATTCTCTAGAGCAACTCGTGCTGATAACGTGTTATGAAATGAAAGAACAAGAATAATAGATGGAGAGGAATAGAGAAATATTATTGAGTGATTAATATAGAATGATTACAAATGACTTGTTTATATAAGGATTGAAGTAAACCCTAATAACCTAGTAGGTAAGAGGTGGGCTATCCACAAGCCCATAGATTTACAACAAATATCATAATTTTTTCCCCATCTAATTATAAAAACAAAAAATTATCATGGGATCGCTACTCCAAACCAAATACGAAAATATGCAAATCTATCATCATATGTTCATATATATATATATATATGTGTGTGTACTCATTCCGTCCTACTACAAGTGTCCATACTAATATTTTAGGTTGACTCAGATAAATGTTCATTTCCATTTTTCAACCAATCGAAAGATACTTTAATGTGTATATATGTTATTTGATTAGTGAAAAGTGTAGTTAGTGAAAAATTATAAAACTCTGTGTAAAGTCAAAGTGAACAGTTTAACTGTAATGGATATAGTAAACTGTATATCATATTTTCATATACATACTCCCTTCGTCCCACCATAAGTGTCCATATTAATTACTATTTTGAGGTTGTTCCAAATAAGTGTGCCCTTCTACGTGATCACGTTTCAACTAATTGAAAGATACTTTAATGGGTAAATACGTTATTTGATTGATAAAAATTATAGTTTGTGGAGTATTTTTTAAACATTGTGCAACGTTAGAGTGGACAGTTTGATCGAGACGTGAATAATAAACGAAACATTTTCGTTTTTTTTTTGCTTCCCATTATTATTTAAGATATCAAAAACACCCATCACTTTCTTTGAATAAATAATGCAAAAGAAGATAATATAAGCGCCGTTGCTTGAAACATTTGTAGGTGAATGCATGCACGATTCATCCACATGGCAACCAAAGATCCGCCGCCTACGGCCTGGGACTTTAGCCATGTAATTGGACCAGTCAATAGTCAACAAAACAACATTTTTACATACCCCTCTAAAATAAAATCTTCCAATTAATAAATTCATGATTGTTATATTTTTGTCCTTTTTGTGTTGTCATGCTAACGCGTACGTCTCCATACGGTTGATTGTTTTAACAATCAATCTTGATGATCGTGTTCTTTATGACATACGATTTATGAAACCAACACTTGGCTTATTTGGTTATTATGGTTGATTGATCATTAGTTTATTATATTTAAACGTCTGTTGGTATGAATTTTAAAGATCTAGTTTTAGATAAATGATTCAATAAAGTGGTTAGAAAGATATGATTGTTTAGTATCATGACTCATAAAGTAGATTCAACATCAAGACACTAAATTCTTGGTGATGGACCGTTAATTTAAAACTTACACACTCACTTCATCTAATAATAACTACATATTTTGGGGTAAGAGTAAAAACATGAATTCTTGTAGGCGATATATAGATCATGAATTTTGATCATCGATCGATCCTTGGTCGGTTGGATATAGTTACTTTGAAATATCAAATGACACTTGGTTTCAATTTGAATCTATATAGATGTAAAAGTGTAAAAAAAAAAACTCGTATACGGTATGAAAGTCGAATTTTACTACAAAAGGTCAACTACTTCAAAAATTCAAATAGAAGGTCAAACATTCTAGATATATTTGAGGACTTGTATGCCTCCAAGAAAAGCACAACATAAATGAGCATTGGAGATTTACAACCAACAATATAAATCTACAGTCAAACGTTACAAGTAAGCTGAATATAGAAAAGTCAAGCTCACATGCTTCAAATATCGAAGAGCTAATCAAGATTCATCGTTTCTAGAATAAATAAAACAATATTTACACGACTTTATTCTTTCATCAACATGTGATGAACATGAAACATATACTTTAATAAATAGATAAAATGATAAATAATATTATATGAAAACCGTGAAATGCGTTTCCTAAAACAAGTGATGTTGAATTTGTTTCGATACAAAATCTTTATAAGGTAAATACTTATTATCTTATTTTGGGACACAAGACTTTATTAACTTTATATGAAATCGGAAATGATTGAGAAATCAAAACCGGTGTTAGTGAATTTAAGATAAAAAGTAATAAATTTGTCGTTATCTTGGTTTGGTTGAGACTGAAGTGATTGAGATTACATCCATCAAGGAAAAAAGGAAACAAAACACGGATTAGACACTTATAAAACAACGTCATTGTGGGCCCCAACATTTCTAGAAAAAAAGGGAACTGGGCCCGGGTATTTTTTAGTATCTGACCCGTATCATACCCGCATCCATGACTACTCCTTCCTTAATCCTTTCGGGTAGGTTAAGAAGCTATTTATTGCTTCTAGGTAATACACTGAAAAACATGTTTGATTATCTGATTTAGGTACTGAAAATATGTTACCAAGTAAATGTTATACTTATAATTCAATTTACAAAACCAAGTTATGCTTATCCTGATAATGTTGCACTTAGTGTTTTGAAAAACTGCTCATAAATATACCAATTAATTTAGTGTCTTGATGCTTTCCTTAGACAAAACTACACGCACACGCAGTTTAAGATAAACACAATAATTATTACTTACTTTTTGCACAATAGCATTCATACTCCTAACCAATTAATTTCAACTTTCTTTCACATTTGTAATTTAATTTTGAAAGTAGGGATAATATAGTAAAAAGAATCATGTTACCTTTCTATATTTGGTAATGGACAATTAATTTGGGACAAACCAAAATAAAAATAATGGACTATTAAACCGGGACGGAGGGAGTATTTGTTAGTGTTTCGAATAAACTATTTGATGTTATTGTTTAAGTTAATCTTAATTAAGATGTTTCAAGAAAACATGACGTTTTACCCACAATCTTATCTTAATCAAGTATAAACTTGTATACTCTTGCTTGTATATATATTTCAAACATTAGTACATTAATAGTTTGTACAACTGAATTTGAAGTTTTGAACTGATAAAATATTAACTTTAAACTTGATAGATATCTATTCTTGTTTTCTCACATGTCACGGGCTTTGTAGTATTTAGCCACTTGGGCTGGGCGGCTGGGCCTATATCATCAAAATCCTAGATGAGTCATGAGTATGAGTATTTATTATAATTATATTATTATATAGTTAAGCTTAAGCGTGACATAATATTACATCTTGGCCCAAATTTGTACTCCAAAATCTTCAACGGAGTACTTAACATTTGAACTTTTTTTGAAATGATTTAAAAACAACAATAATTGTGTAAATATATATTGTTGCATTTTCGTTAAGGAAAACGATATTTAAATCGTACTCAATTTTACATGACAAGCTTATCGCTTTTTTATCCGATCATATATATTTTGTTTTCTCATTCTACGTTATTAAAATAATAAAAAACCCCACCTTTTCAAAAGATTTTTGTAAACTTGCCTAAAAGAGCGGGGGTCTGTTTTTTTCTCCCCCTTCTTCTTCATTCCTGAAAATAAAATAATAAAAACATTCTTCCGGTGATGGCCCGATTCCAAGCTCGCGTTTACCGCCACCGCCTTATGCACCGGTGCCGCCACCATTGCTAATTCCGATGATCCCGCCACCGTCCCCGTTCGTCTCTTCCGTCTTTCCCTCACCGCTGCCTCTATTGATTTCGGTAACTTTCAGATATCTTACATCTTTGCTTTCTAATCAACTTATATTTTTGAAATTAATTTTTGTTATTTCCAGTATTAGTTTTTTTTATCTTTCCTTTTCCATCTAAACTTTACCCATAGAAATTAAGTCTGAAATTTGGTTACCTGCATTATCATACTAATAATTTCGTGTAACCTTTTTATGAGCAAATATAAATATAAATGTGCCCTAAAATGAATCGCATACACATAAACATATACACCCCGACACCCGCACGGCCGCACACACATGTATTTTTGATTCGAAAATATGAATATTGATGTGTTTTTAGATTATCAGTATTCACTATTGGGAGTGCCAGAAGATAGCATTGATAGGAATAAGGTAAAACACGAAGTCCACGCTAGAAGTGCACGTAGGCTCGAACAACTTTGCTTCAAAAATGGTGGAATATACATCAAGCTTGGTCAACATATAGGTCAACTGGTACAATCTTGACTCTTCTTGTCATGGTTATCGAACTGCAGTATTTTATTTGAAGAATGTGTTTACACTTTATTTGTAGGAATATTTGGTACCTCTAGAGTATATTAGTACATTGCGAGAGTCGATGTTGAATAGATGTCCGACTTCATCTTATGATCAAGTGTGCCAAGTTGTTAAGAAAGAGCTTGGTGGTGCACCTGAAGAAGTATGTATATTTACTAATCTTTATGCATTGGTTATATGATGTTGATTACAATTCATGCTTCTTCTTTTTTCCTGATTGATAAAATTGAGTCATGTGTTTCCTGACACAGATATTTGATGAGTTTGACCCTGTTCCTATTGCGAGTGCTTCTTTTGCTCAAGTTCATGTTGCTCATGCTCATCAGGGACAAAAAGTTGATGTGAAGGCTTCATACGCTTACTATCAGTACATCTTATTTTGGATGTGTATGGAAAGCTTGATTTGTGTTGTGTGATGGACGTTTGAAAGGTGATTTTTTTTATAAAATAGAGTCTCTGTAACTGTATAGGTGCAGCATATGCATATGACAGATACTGCAGCTGCAGATTATGCGACTGTCGAATTGACTGTGAACACGTTGCATTGGCTTTTTTCCTTCTTTTGATTACAGGTTTATATGTCCCCTTGTACTGCCTATATGTTTTAATTATTTTACTTTTATGTCTTTATGTATGTGTTTGTTGACAGAATTATGTGGCCCTTATCATACATGTGCCTGGGTTTTAATATAGGTGGTTGGTAGATGAAGTAAAAGAAAGTATACCTAAGGTTAGAGTTAGATATTTGACTCAATTCATGCTCAAATTGTCATGATATCCTGTTACATATTTGCATTTATGCACACTCTTCTGACGTGGTAAACTGTGTATTTTTGAAATTTCATTGTTAATTAAGTTACCATGATGGTTATCAGGAACTAGATTTCTGGATTGAGGCCAAGAACAGCATAAAATGCATGGATAACTTTCGAAGGTTATCTCCTCATATTGCAGACTATGTCTATGCCCCCACGGTATATTGGAACCTAAGTACCACAAAGTTGTTGACTATGGAGTTTGTGGAAGGCGCAGAAGTGAATGATCCAAAGAGCTTTAAAAAGCTCCCACATGACATTGCAAGGCTGGTAAGTTCATATTATGTATACTGCAAAGTGCAAATTGACTTCAGATGGAACACCTACTTGGATTTTGTTACTTTTTTTTTTCTTTTTGCTTTGTTTGATAGTTGGAAACTGATAATGATATATTCTTCACGTTACTTGGTTATTGATTTTTTTGGTAAGAGACTAAGAGGTTTGTTATACAATAAGAGGTCAGTAGAACTTTTGCTGAAATGATGTTCAAACATGGATTTGTGCATTGTGATCCACTTGTAACTTACTAGTTCGCACATCACCTTCTCTCAAAAGTGGCATATTTGGTAAGCCATCTAATCACTAAAATAGATACTTAAATCATACAAAATTGAATTTATATTTTCATGAGAAAGCTTTCAATCTTAACCAGTTTATCTTACATACATAGGTTTCTCTCAGATGTTAATTTGATTTTGAGTTAAGTTGATGTGGACAATGTCGTTATGTTGATGTGTCCCTCTGAATAAAGCTAGCGACATTTATGAATATATGCATGATGATAATAAGGCTATATAAAACGTACTTCTCTTGTGACATGTGTTCTGTTTGGCAACTTCAATGATACATTATTACGACATTGACCCTTTCTGGGTTAATTGGTGGGTCCGTGAGGGCTCATGAGAGGTTCCAGCTGTTTTCTCACGAATTATTTTGCAATTGATCTTGATATGTTCGTTTGTTTTTCTTGAATAAATTGACCCTTCAAGATGTGCACAATGTCTTGACTATAGATCTGTTACTGAGAGTAGCCATTAGCTACTAGACAAGCTTGGAGACAAGCGGTGTAGCTATCAATATAACAAAGAAAAATTGTTTACATCTTACAATGTCCATGAAAAGGATTAACCCCAAATATATAGGGAGTTATGCGATGAATCAACAAAGTAGGGTTGATGCTTGCCATATCGATTTGATCCGTTTAACAACCCCATGTTGGTTGTTTGCACTAGAGATTTTGTTGAGATTGTCTTGATATATATTTTGATAGTCATCGTTAGGCTAGTCATCTTACCAGTTTCCTGATGATTATTAGAATATCTATTGATCTTATATCTTGATAGTCATGGATGTGTAACCGAGTGAATAGACAAATCATAAAAAGATAAAACTTACTCGATGCGTAGAAGAAATTACACACATAGATGCACATGAAATTTAACAAATAAATTGTTGAGCACTTGGTTTTTCTTTCCCAAGAGAGAAGCAGAGGACAAACTAATGATTTTTCGAGAGGAAATAGATATTATGGACTCTGTCGATGAAATGAGATCGATGTGTAGGACCTGATGATCATAGCTCTACCTTAGACTTAATGTTGTTTACCTTTTTTTTTTTGGTTGGATTCTAATACAAGTGTCTTTCTCATCACTAGTCATTTCCGTTAACTATGTTTTCCCATTATATCCTGAACGTGGTATATTCATCCCTGTCTAGATTCATGGGTGGGATTCACCAGTCACCACGTTATTGACTCGTGTTGAAGAGCATCTATGGTGTATTATATTCTATATTTAGAGAGGTGGAGAAATTATATGGTGAAATAAAATATGTTTCTATTGTTTTGCTAGATAGAAATGACCTCTAGATAGTGAGCCAACCACTTCGTTTTGTTACTAATTGTTTACTTGTTTTTGTCTTATAAACCGGCCTGGGTTTTATCTTATAATTGATGCTGTTTCTATGTATAGAGGAAAAAGAAAACTAAACTGTGATTTGATTGGTTGAATATCAAAGTGAATACTTATAATGAGACATCCCAAAATGGTAATGTGAACATTTTAAATGGGACGGATGGAGTACAATATGTTTTTATTTTAAAATATTCACTCGCACCTCCATCCACCATAACCACTTTCACCGTTGCATTACGCGGGTATTATGCTAGTATCTTATAATTGATGCTCTTTCTATGTATAGAGGAAAAAGAAAACGACAGCTGGTACTGCTGGACCATGGTTTACAAAGATCTAGACGTTTCTACCAGGACCAATTATGCCGCACTCTGGAAGGTGAATCTTGTTGCAGCCTTCTCTGAAGTTGGTGTTTATAGCATGCTACTGTTCTATTTGGCATCGTTAACTTGAACTGTACAACTTCTTTACAGGCTCTAGGGCTGATGCTAAAGGAATAAAAGAATGTTGCTTGAAACTGGGTGCTGGAGAGGATCTGCATGCACTCTTTGCAGGGATTCTTACGAAGAGGCCTTGGAACAGAGTTATTGATCCTGCTGTTGACCATCTTGCCATACAAGGCAATGCCAGTGACCACTCTGAACTTCAGGTGACTATACATCACTTGCTGAAAGCAACGTCATCAACTCTGATGGAACTTCCCTCATGAAACTTAAATTTTTCCTATATTAAATCATCTGTAAGGTGACTGCTAGGGTTGTTTGTACACAAATGTTGTGGTATTGTTGATGAATTATATAATTGATGTCTTGTTTTCCAGATGTATGCTTCCCTATATTTCCCTCAAATCACAGAGTTTCTGCATAAACTGCCTCGTGCCATCATGTTGAAGACAAATGATTGCTTGCGTGCAGTAAATAACGCATTGGTACATCCATTTACGAGTCTAATAAGTTTATATTTGTTGTGCCTGGTGCAACTGATACACTTCCGGATTTAGTGTTACTCCGCATGCAGTAAACTCTTCCGTAAATTACGCATTTGATATGTCTATTACGCATTTGATATGTCTTTTAACGTTTCCACAAATAAATTTAAACGTATGGGGACTTAATTGTGCAATTGAAACTATTTGGTACAATATTGTGCTACGGGTAACTAATTCAGACTTAATTATGACTCTGTGCTTACCTTTTGTGACTTAAAGTTGCATTGTAGATCGCAAGCGTTCATCAGTGAAATATTGTCAACTTTGCCCATTAATGTATGGGTCATTTGAACATAGTTTGAGGTTTGGGTATTGTTTATTGACAGGTACAAAGACCATCTGTGGACTCTTTCATTCTTATCGGAAGAGTTTATTATGAGGCACTGATCGAGTTGAAATTATCACATCCCAATTCCCTCTATAGTCTGCTACTTCTTTGGTTGGAAGAGATTTCATTAGTACGGTTTCTTATAATGCAGGTAGCTTTGTGGATACTGCAGTTCCGTAAAGCTTTGAGACCTGCCACAATATACAAGACAGAATTGACACTGATAGACATCATATTCACTTTCAATCCATTTTAGTGTATTCTTTGGGCTTGGAGCCCACTGTTCAAGCCCATGCTAGTTTGAAAAATTCAATAAGTTAGCCAACTACATGGACAATGTTGATTTATACAAAACCACGTGTTTCTATTTTTTCGGACAGAGTTTAGGCTTTGAGATTTTGATGTGAGATGGCAATTGTGATTTTTTATCTGAATCTGAAACAGCTTAAACATGTATTACTTCGAATTTTTTGCATGTTTATGAGATTGTTTTGCTGAAATCAATGGCTTATGCTACATTGATTTGGCATTATGAATAAATATGTATAGTAATGCATAATTCTTACCCAAAGAAATTCAAGGTAGTACTATTAATTTATTATTTATTTTTATTTTTTTGGGTTCTAAGTCATAGTACATTAGTACTAGTCTAAAGATTTAGCCAACTACCTGGACACGTATATTTTTCCTTTTGCTGGACAGTTTAGACTTCGAGAACTGTAATTCGTGTCTCATATAAAAGGATGAAATGTCATTTGTTGGACAATTATGTGTGTTTCTAAATTGATATTCTCATGTATATGCCCAAAACCATAGAGGGGCCACAAGATGAAATGTATTGAAGCCGACAAGAAGTTTACTACAAAAGTCTAGACAGGCTCCTAAGCAAGTCGACGAAGACCCTCATATTACTTTACATGTCTGGACCTAATTAGTTTTCTTCTAGACGTCTTCCACAATCTAATCTTTTTTCGAAGCTTGCTTCGAGCAATCAGCTTCTCATTAAATGGAAGCATATAAGTTTAACAGTTTTTAAGCTCAATCTAATTAGAATTAGAATTTATTGAGAGGACAAAAATTCTTTTATATGGGTCAATTAAAAGTTGCATTATTAGACAAGAGCATTAAACTTGACATTGGCCTATCGGTCGAAAGACTTTTACAACCCAAATGGTACGTTTAGAAATAAAGCTAGACCACAAAACAATAGTCTTAGAGTGCACAATGGGCTGGTTTTTGAGAGATCCGGAATCCTTACGATCCATGAGAAATCTTGGGTGGTTAGATCTATCTAACAACCAAATGCACGGAGACATTCCTATCTGGGCAGGGGAAATAGGAGGTGATAATCGGTTGCTTATTCTGGATCTCTCACATAACTCGATAACAGGCTTGCCGCAAACGGACTACAAGCTCTATATCTGCAGTCCAATCAGATTCAGGGACCATTCCCTCCATCAATTTGCAACATGAGCTATTTAGATACACTGGATTTGTCAAATAATAAAGTGACCTAGGGTTTCAGAAGAAACCATGTATCTGATTTAAAGAAGTGTACCCGTAAAATTACGATGATTAATTACTCCGTATTTTAAAAACTTTTAATTACCATGAGTTCTGTCAGAATAGCCCATATATGTGACGTTTCATATATCCGTAAGTAAATATCAGGCGTCACTAAATGGCATATTTTTTGTAGTGTGTATATTTTGTGTATGTCTGATTTACTACAATATGCTTACCAAGAAGCATTTACTACTTATATATTTGTCTGATATCGTTAAAAGGAAGACGTACACAAGCAGGCAGCGAAAGTCAAGTCTACAAAGACCCTCCTATAGTTGTATTACTCTGGAAGAAGCTCCAGTTGGAGAATTTGTTTATCGCTATATATCAACTTGAAGTTAAAATTGACCAATCGGGAAAAGTATAAGTAATGGCCTACTGAAACAAAAGACATGTACAACCCACATCTTACGTTCATCAACAAATATAGATTTTCTTTTTTATGGTTACGCCAGTTAGTACTTGCTAGGAAAGTCTGCATGATCAGACAAAAAAGTTACAGTGAGGGATGCATTATCAGACAAGACCATTAAACTTGACATTGGCCCATTGGTTGAAAAACTTTTACAACCCATATGGTACGTTTAGAAATAAAGCTAGACCACTAAACAATAGTCTTACACAATGAGCTGGTTTTGAAAGCAACTACGATGGAAATAGTACACTACTGTGAGTATATAATTGTATATATAGTGGTACAGATTGTTAATCTTTTAATGTAGCAACTACAAAGATTAGACTTGTTATTTATACAGAAAAATAAAAAAATGAGTAATTCAAGATTGGTTTACAGTGTATTTGTTTTCTTATGTTTTGCTTCTTCCACCGTTTCCTCGTATTTGAATACCAGCTTAACTGCTCATAAATATAAATGCTCTCCTCAACAGTCACGGGCTTTGCTTCTCTTCAAACAGAGTCTTTCATCCATCAATAACTCAATCGATCATCCTCCATATGATTTCCTGTGTCAAGATTGGCTTGGTTTTGCAGGTTACTATCCGATTACGATGATCTGGAACACAAATACAGATTGTTGTGATTGGGAGGGAGTCACTTGTGACCGCTCCACAGGTGACGTTATTGGTCTCGATCTAAGCTGTGGAATGCTGCAAGGTACCATCCATCCTAACACTTCACTCTTTGACCTTCCTCACCTCCAAAGACTCAACCTAGCTTTTAATGATTTTAGTGGTTCCCAAATTCCACGTGAAATTGGAAGGCTTTCAAAAACTCTCACACGTCTCAACATATCTGACTGTGGGTTTTCTGGCCAAGTCCCAACAAACATCATGCTTCTTCCAAAATTAGTTTCACTTGATCTTTCCGGTAATGATAATTTGAGAATTCAGCCTCATGTTTTTAACAGTCTCCTTATTAATTCTACACATTTGGAACACCTTAGCTTAAGAGGTGTTAATATGTCTAGGGTTTTACTGATTGATGTTATTAACATCTCTTCCTCTTTGAAAAAATTGGATCTCTCTAGTTGTAGTTTGAACGGGAGGTTGCCATCTTGGTTGTTTACTCTTCCCTCTTTAGAGTATCTCTATCTATCCTATAACATGTTCAGTGGTGATGTACCCTTCAATTCCTCTGCTCTTCCCCCATTAAAAGCACTATCCCTCCATAACAATCAATTAGGGGGCCAAATTGATGAAGCCCTCATTCTGAAATTCACCAACCTCACTGCCTTAAGCCTTTCATCTAATAATTTTAGCAGTGACTGGGAGTTGGATACGTTGTTATCAAGTCTCACAAACCTTGAATTTCTCGATCTCTCGTACAGTGGTCTATCTCTTACGACGACCAGTAAAGCTGTTACTCATCATGCCAACCCTAATTTGTGGTACGTAGGTCTGGCCTCTTGCAAGATGAAGGAGTTTCCGGAATCCTTACGATCCATGAGAAATCTTTGGTCGTTAGATCTGTCTAACAACCAAATCCACGGAGACATTCCTATCTGGGTGAGGGAAATAGGAGGCGATAATCAGGGGTTGGAAATCCTGGATCTCTCACATAACTTGATTACAGGCTTGCCGCAATTTCAGTTGTACGGACTACATGATCTACATCTGCAGTCCAATCAGATTCAGGGACCATTCCCTCCATCAATTTGCAACATGAGACATTTATCTTCACTGAATTTGTCAAATAATAGCTTTGGTGGAGTGATTCCACAGTGTTTAGGAAATATCACCTCGTATCTGTCATATTTGAATCTCAACTCCAACCAGTTTCAGGGACTAGTCCCTCCATCAATTTGCAACATGAGCTATTTAGAATTACTGGATTTGTCAAATAATAGCTTTGGTGGAGTGATTCCACAGTGTTTAGGAAATATCACCCCGTCTCTGTTATATTTGAATCTCAACTCCAACCAGTTTCAGGGACCATTCCCTCCATCAATTTGCAACATGAGCTATTTAAAATTACTGGATTTGTCAAATAATAGCTTTGGTGGAGTGATTCCACAGTGTTTAGGAAATATCACCCCGTCTCTGTTATATTTGAATCTCAACTCCAACCAGTTTCAGGGACCATTCCCTCCATCAATTTGCAACATGAGCAATTTAGAGTCACTGGATTTGTCACATAATAGCTTTGGTGGAGTGATTCCACAATGCTTTATTGGAAATTTTAGCTCAAGTCTTGGAGTGATAGATTTAGGGAATAATGATTTTCATGGTACAATTCCAGAGATGTTTGACGATTGTGAGGTATTAGAGGGGCTTATTCTGAATGGAAATCGATTACAAGGAGAGTTGCCAACTTCTTTGTCCAGGTGTCATTCCTTGAGGGTACTTGATTTGGGAAACAACCACTTGAATGGCACATTCCCTAATTGGTTAGGAAATCTTTCACAGCTGCAGGTTCTTAACCTCAAATCAAACATGTTTCATGGAGACATTGCAACCTCTTCAATTGTTGATTCTCCATTTCCTAGTCTGCGAGTTCTTGACTTATCTCATAATAGGTTTGTAGGCCAACTCCCAGCAAACTATTTTGAAAATTTCAACGCCATGAAGAATGTTTTAAGAAGCAGCACCATTCCTGAATATTTGACCATGTATGATGATAAGTATTACTCTATCGATGTTTACGTGAAAGGGAGGGAGCTAGATTTTCCACAGATATCTGTTGAATATACAATTGTTTGTCTATCGAACAATAGTTTTCAAGGGAAGATTCCGGACATCATTGGAAGTCTTAACTCATTGATTGTGCTCGACTTATCCCACAACAGCCTTACAGGTCTTATCCCACAAGATCTTGGAAATCTATCAGAGATTGAATCGTTAGACTTATCTTGGAATCAACTTACAGGTGAGATCCCTCAAAGCATTGCTGAGTTGACAGGTCTTGAGTTCTTAAATTTCTCGCAAAACCATCTTGTGGGGCGCATTCCAGCAGGAAAACAGTTCAACACATTTGAAGGGAACTCATTTGGAGGGAATCTGAATCTATGTGGACTTCCATTGCCCAAAAAGTGCAATGAGAATCAACAGGAACCGCACCTTGATGACGATGGAGATGAGGAAGATAATGGGTTTACATGGAAAGTGGTGATGTTGGGATACGGTTGTGGGACCCTATTTGGATTGGTGATGGGTTATCTCATGTTGTCAACTGGAAGACCAAAGTGGTTCAATGCAATTGTTGATGAAGGGGAGCGTATGATCTTGACCACGAGAAAAAAGAGAAGATACATCACGTACATAGGAAGATGAAATTATAGTCTGAATGGTATGTTTTTCAACTGTTTTAAATTTCTTCCTAATATTTGCAGGGTAACATGTGATCCAACTTTCTTTTTTCCTCCAAAATTGTGGATGTAGGGTAGCTGGACCTTTCAAGTTCTATTACAGATGTTTTAAATACTTACATACCTGATAATTGTTATTGTATTGAGGAATTGAAAATCATATGTTGAGAAGGCTAATGAGAATTAGAAGAACGAAAAACATAATGTAGATGATCAGTAGGTTTTATACAAAGACAGGTGTTTGTGAGACGACATACAAGTAGGGTAATTAGTTAAGGTGGTTTCTAATAATAGCATTCAGAAGCGACCAAGTGCTTGAATCATGCATCATGTTGATTTGTATCGAGTTTCTTAGCTTGGACCAATGGTGTTTCTTATTTTGGAAAAAACATAAAATGAAAGGAAATAGGGGTTGTATATTCTTTTTATTTTATTCATTCATGCTTATAGATTTCAACTTAAGAAGCATGAAATATGGTTAGAGGTAATTGTTTGTTCAGTTTGCATTACAAGAGGTTTATAATTGTAGTATAGTTTAATAGGATAAGTATTTCAAGAATGCATACAACTTGTCTCAAATGTCTATTGTATGTATCATACTTACGGAAGGTGTATTTAATGTATCCAACTTTCAAAAACGGTTTATTGTATGTATTTTGATGATGTGTCGTCCGTTTAAGATGCCACATGGCGTTCTTAGAAGATGATATGTCATCAAAATACATACAATAAACCGTTTTTGAAAGTTGGATGCATTAAATACACCTCCCGTAAGTATGATACATACAATAGACATTCGGGACAAGTTGAATGCATTCTCAGGTACTTAACCCTAGTTTAATTAAGAAGACTTAGAATAAGAAGAAGTTCAATCAGTAAATCTGTCCTACCTTAAGGTTTAGAGAGTCCAAGATTGTTTTTTATTCTTTCCGTCTCACTACTATAACTGTTTACATTATTATTTCCAGTTGTACTAAATAAATGTTCACTTTCATGTTTCAAATAATTGAATAAGATTTTAGTGTATAGATATTTTATTTGACTAGCAGATACCCGCTCAAAGCAACGATGTAATTATTCTTTCTATTTATATCGTAATATAAATGTTAATAAAGTAAATTACGTGTTTTTAGAATTTTTCTTGTTTTTTAATTTAAATGGATATGTATATTTTTTTTCCTTATTCATGATTAGTTTATATATAGGTTTAGTTATTTTTAGATATACACTTGTTTATTTATGGACTAAATCTAATTAATATTATAGATTAAATTAACTAAACGTAGTTTAATCTATTATGTTGAATATATGGGTATTCCGATCATTTTCGTTTTTTAAATATGCAAGGCATTGAAGAAATAGGTTAACTCCTTTATAAGGGTGTAAAATTAGTGAAAAATATAATTGGTGAGGAATATTGTTCTAAATAAATGTCCATTTTCATACTTTAAATAATTAAAAAAGATATTAGTGAATATATATTTTATTTGATTAGTGAAAAATATAGTTAGTGATAAATTTAAAACTGTATGTAAAGTTTAAATGAACTGAGACGGAGTGAGTATTTTTTTTTTTTACATCAATATCTTTCGGTTTCGTTCAAATGCAAGTCAACGGTAATGTCATTGCCCGCTCTAGTCATTCTCCGACCTCGGCCCAGCCCAAATCAGTTTTGCTGGGTTTGCCATTTTGTCTTTAGTTGTAAACGATAACAGATAACAGATTCTAATTATTTGAATTTGATTAAATTGTTAATTGTTTTTCTTTTAGTTATAAATTTTTGTATTAAAGTGCCCATAACTTTTTTAGTCTGGGTTTTCACCTCTCTTCAACGGTTCACGGAACTTCCTTTTCAGCCTAATTACTCTAAAATCAATTGATAATTGAGAGAATAATTCATTAAATTACATATAATGTTTTATTTATTTATGTTTCCGATATAAGATTTAGTTTGCAACCATCAATTCTCTAACACAAAAGTTTGTCTTCAATATATTTAAAATCACTGGATGGACATCACTCATACTGCTCTTACTAAATATTTATTTAACTACCTTTAAAGAAACAGAAACATACAATTATAATGATCAATCACATATCTTATATGCACATTATCTCAATTGAGACGTTTTGAAAGCTTTGACTTCTCATGTAAGAACACAATGAGCATCATATGTTGGTTAATTCAACACATTTTAGGGGCGCAAAGTGACAAAACTTGAAAGGTAAAAATATGACATTAGAATTCCAACAACTTTGTTTAAAAGCTATCTGACATTGTATCTATCATCTAATTGGATCTCAGCGACTCTATCAATCTATCATATCATAGTCATGCATTTTATTAACTTATTAGGAACTCAGCTCCTACCTAGTTATGGGTCAACCTTCAAAGTTGTTACCGACTCTACTTGTTAAATACTTTGCTCAATAATGTTAGAGCCAGGAAGTCATCGGGTTTTTTTTAATTAATTTATTTATTATTATTATTATTATTAGGGAATTTTATTATTATTATTATTATTATTATTATTATTATTATTACTATTATTATTATTACTATTATTATTAGTATTATTATTATTATTTAACTTGTCTATGTTTAATACACTAAAGGAGCTATTCACACTTTGCAATAATCAAGACAAGCTATCAATTATTTATCGACATAAAAAATATACCGAAACATAAAGTCGCCCGTCCTCTCCACTCTCTTCAATTATTTTGTAAAGAAGGTAACATAACACATCTTACACATTCTAAAAGTTTCATAAACACTACACATCTTACACACACACACAAAAGTAGGTTCCTTTATCAATTTTCAAAAAGTATATACCAATTTTTTTGAAAATAACGTTTCATCTATGCTATTGAATATGCTATAATTATCTACTCTTTAATTTATTGATTATATTTATTTAGGATTTCTTCACGAGCTTATTGAGTTGCTTATTGCTTATAAGCTAAAAAGCTAGACCTTTTAAGCTTATTTTAATGAGTTTTATTAAACAAAACCCTTAAGGCTTTTGTTAATATCGTTTTACATACATATCTTATTTGTACCTTGTATAGAAAATTAAAGGTTAACATAAATTTAGGAGGAGGGAGAAAACTAGTTATCATTTTAGTACAAGTGTTAAAGCATATCCGAAAGGCTTAACAAAAACCTTAAGGGTTTTATTTAGCAAAATCCCATTAAGCAAATAAGCAATCAAAATAAACCCCAAACAACCTCTTATAGTATATAATAAGGGGAAATTTCGGTGGTATCATTCAGAATATTATCAATAATTTATTAATTAATTTACTCTTTTGCCACTAATTTTTATATATCTCGATTTACATCCCTAAAATAATTTACCATTTAATCTTTTAAGGATGTGTTAACGTCATTTGGGTCAGTAGAGCCTGCATTTGAGGTGTCATATTTTGTGATCTTTCGTCAAAGTTAAAAAGATGAAGTAATACATTATAGGTTGTTTAATTTTAAATTACAAAGAGTAACTTAAATGGACAAAAACCACCAATGCATTGTAAAGAGCGTTCTTTTTTATGTACAAAATAGTATTAACATGTTGAACCACTAAATATACTTATTTGGAAAAACATACTCGTATGATTTTAAATAATATAACATTATATAATATCAATACAAATAACAAAGTGATATCATACACAATATTATCCCTATTAATTAGTTTATATATTTGGACTCATCAATTTAAAATTTATCACAATTCAAACCCTTAATGCATTTTTCATTTAAAATTTAAACAATACAAACGGATGTACCGTACACCAACACTAAAATAATTATTATATCCATATAACAAATACATATATTAAACATATTTAAAGTCAACCTGTAAATTTTGCAAGTCTTAAACTGGTAATATATAATAAGGGGAAATATTTTGTGCTGTTAAAGTGCACAAAATAAATGTGGTGTTAGTGTTATTGAAGGGGTATTTTATGTACATATATAAAAAGTTTGAAAGATCAAAAGGTAAAATACATACTCCAACATCACCACTAAAAATTGCAGAGAACCTTTCCATTTATTTGCCCATATAATATAGCAAGACAAACAAAAAACATAATCTCATTGAAAAAGGAAAATGATATATATAATAATCTTTAGAACTATGAATAAGAAATTATACTTTATTGAGAAAATGTTTGTACAAACAGCAAAATGTTTTAAAAAAATTAAATAAATAAGTAGTCGTGTACAGGTGGATGCTCTCTAGATCTTCAAAAACCTTAACGATCTCACCCAACCTCACTTGTATATTTTTCTTGTCGTCTTCTCAACGTGAACAACAACAAATTCATTTTTTTTTTCCATTTTCATTTACTAATCACTTTCACATTGTTGACAAATACAAGTCAACTCTCATATATCTTCATCATCATGGTCCATATACAAAACCAAAAACAACAACAGCAACAGAAAACAATAAAAGAAGAAGAAAATGAAGAAGAACTATCATAACTACAAGATAGCGTTTATGATCAAAAGGAAGTTCAAAAGTACTGAACGGAAACCACCGCCGGACGTTATCGATGTCTTCAGTTTGTGCACCAACCGGGCATCGGAAATGTCGCCGGATCATTTTCTCCGGTTCTTGATCGAGTTTCAGGGAGAAGAAGGGATAACACTCGATGATGCTAAACGGATAATGGAGCAAGTGTTGCATCATATCAGACCCGACTTTACTTCCTGTTGTTTTAGTCTTGATGATTTTTTTGAGTATATGTTTCTTGATGATCTCAATGGCCCCATTAATTCTCAGGTTTGTTAATGATTTAACATAAGTTTTTGATATGATTTCGGATCTTTGATTTTACCTCTTTTAGAATATAGTTAATAGTTAAAGTTATGTTTGACCTGCAATTTGTAAAGATTTGAGGTTCTTTTTTTGACATGTTTTAGGCTTTTTTGTTACAATTTACCAATTATGGTTTTGGTCAATATGAAGTTACTAAAAAGGTCAATTTCATGTCCCCTGCTACAAGACCATTTGCCTTTTTGTTCTGTTATTATTGGTAATTTTGCCTAATCATGGGTGTTTGCTACTACTGTTTGGATGAACAGATTATGCTTTTGATTATTTAATTACCTCATCATTGGTTAATAGTAGTTGAACCTAATTTGAGAGTTTTTTTCTATTTTCATTGAGCAAGTTAAGTCTAGTTATTTCACAAATATGTTAAACACTCTTGACATTCTATTATTACCACTTTGAAACAGACACATTTTTCTATTGCCCGTTTTAGTAAAGCTAGGAATATGGCTCTTATGATTTAATGTCGGGAAATCACTTTGAAAACGAACGCAAATTGAAGCAACTCCTATAACATGTATTGTTTCAGGTACACCATGATATGACAGCCCCATTGCAACATTATTTCATATATACGGGTCACAACTCGTACCTTACTGGAAATCAGCTCAATAGTGAATGTAGTGAGGTACCAATCATAAAAGCTCTTCACAGTGGTGTGAGAGTAATCGAGCTAGATTTATGGCCAAGTGGAAAACACGGAATACATGTTCTTCATGGCTGGTATATTAAATTCCTCTACTTTCCTTTTTGTTCTTTGAACGAGTTTTAAAACTTTAGTATAACATTTAAATTTTTTAATGAGAATAGGACTATGACAACTCCAGTAATGCTCGACAAGTGTTTGAAGTCCATTAAAGAACATGCTTTTGTGAAGTCTCCGTATCCAGTAATCATCACTTTAGAGGATCATCTTACACCAAATCTTCAAGCTAAAGTTGCAGTGGTTAGCTTTTTAGCATCTTTCTTCCTTTAAAACTCTAGATGAAGATGATATTTACAAATTGTTGTGGCTTTTAGATGGTCACAGAAATATTTGGAGATATGCTTTACATCCCAGACACAGGAGATGAAGATGAATTCCCTTCACCTGATTCATTAAAGAAACGTATTATTCTTTCAACAAAACCACCAAAAGAAAGTCTTGAAACTAAACTTGAAGAAGAGTTGTTCACTGGGGATGAGACAACGTCCAATGGTAAAAATAAAAAGCCAACTGATGCAAGGGTGAGCTAGCCATTTAAAGTTCATTTTACTGCTTAGTTTACCTTAAAGATGAGCTTTCAGTTAAATATGTTTCTTAATAACAGACCAATAGCATAATCCAAGATTTGTCTCAAATGCTACGCATGGATGACTTTGAAGATGAATATGAAGATTTTGAGAATGAGAAATGTGGACAGAAAGTACCACCTGAATACATCCAACTCATTGGAATTCATGCTGCTAAAGCAAAGAAGGGGTTAAGTAAAGCGCTAACAGTTGGATCAGGGAAAGGTAAACGCCTTAGTTTGAGTGAACAAACTCTTGAAAAAGCTGTATCTCTTCATGGAACTGATTTAGTTAGGTAACCGCTAAACTTCCCTTTTTCTATATTCTTGTCGAACGAAAACATAATTCAACGGTTTCTAAATAACGAGTACGTGTCTTTTATAGGTTTACTCAAAAGAATATTCTTAGAGTTTTCCCAAAGGGAACACGGGTTACCTCTACTAATTTTAAACCAATCGCTGCGTGGATGCATGGTGCTCAGATGGTTGCGTCCAATATGCAGGTGACTTTTGATGCGGAATTCGTTTATTATAACTGCCAGTACGTGTATAAGGATCCTAAAGCATAACACTTTGAAGTACCATTAACACGTTTGTTTATGTATAGGGATATGGAAGATCATTATGGATGACACACGGTATGTTTAGATCCAATGGAGGGTGTGGTTATGTTAAGAAGCCTGAGTTTCTTATGAGCAGGGGTCCTAATAGCGAGGTGTTTGATCCAAAAACAGCATTAGATGTTAAGAAAACTTTGAAGGTCATTGAAGCTTGTCCATCTTTCTTTATAACTTTTGTTTTTTGATACATATGGTGAAAATATGTCATTATAATTTTCAGGTGAAAGTATATATGGGTGACGGCTGGCGTGCAGACTTTAGCCCTACTCATTTTGATTTATTCTCACCTCCAGATTTCTACACAAAGGTTACATATTAGATAAACAACGGCTTTAACCCCCCCTCCCTCCCCTTTTATAATAGAAGTTACAGTTTGACTTTTGAGGTCAAAGTTATCACTTTTGAAATCTACATAGAATACGATAATATATCTGATAACAGAATTTATTTTTTTCAACAGCTGTATATGGTTGGAGTTCCTGCAGATGTTATTAAAAAGAAAACAAGAACTATCGATAACAAATGGATACCCGTATGGAATGAAGAGTTTACGTTTAAGTTGACAGTCCCAGAACTGGCTTTACTAAAGATTGTTGTACGAGAACATGATGTATCAGATAAGGATGATTTTGGTGGTCAGACGTGTTTGCCTGTATCTGAGTTGAGAACTGGGATTCGAACCGTTCCCCTACATAACAAGAAAGGAGAGAGATTTGAGCATGTAAGGCTTCTTATGCGGTTTAGCTTTGAATAAACAAACTCCAGTAGCTAACTTATTCATTGTCATTTGAGCCTTTTCAATCTCATTGCACCTAGACTGTCAAATGAGAACTTTTACTGATAAGACTCTGGTAGAGAATTTGATCAATGTCTAAAACGTCCATTTATAATCTTATGTTTACTCGTTATTTGGAAGGAAAAAGAATCATGTTGAAAGAGTTTAGTACATGGAATATCATCATTTACTATTTATATGGGTTGTTTGGCTGACCTATAAAATGGAAAGAGAAATAGTACGAGTAGTATGGTATTCAATCAAGATAAGGGTAAGTAGTTGACTCCTTTTTAAAACTATGGAGGGTTTACATGTAACCTTAGATCCATTTTAAAAGCTGATCTAATTTCTTTTACTTCGCTTATAACATGTCTATCTCATACATTTTTCTTATCTCGTCGGGATAGTTGTGTGGTGAACGTTTGAAATTCTTCAAATGACGTATTGAGGTCTCGTCATGGGAGCTATAACTCTTGGACCCGATTCCGACACATGTTTGCAGAGTATAAATGTGTAGTTTCTACTTCGTAGTTGCCTATCGAATTAAAAAATTTTATTGGACAAAAAAAAAAGAATTTCTACCACATCATCACATAAAATTACATAGTGCAATACGAAGAGGTTCTTATTTCATTTTGATTTACGATGAATTCAATTTGATCGACTGGTTAAAGTTAGAGTTGTTGCAAGTATGATCTTGATCATACAATTTTACGATTTTAACGGATTAATCAATGAACAAGACGTTGATCATACAGGATATCCTTTGGATCTTAAGATTACGACCCTGACAGTAGATTTCTTAAAATTTGGATCTTGTTAAAATCCTTGATTAAATGGGTCGATATTCACGGGTCGGACCTTAAAAAATAAAACCCAAACCAAACCTTAAGAAATAAACCCATCAGATGACAAAAAAAATAGTGACGTACACCACTCTTTACCACTTCCCACCAATCCCAAAATGAAATCAACAACCGTAAACCACCGGCATCCTCCACCCTCTCACCCTTCCGATTCCGACTCATCCGAGTCAGACTCACCCCAACCCCTTCACCACACCGATTTCTCCAACACAATCTTCCAATCATACATCCAAATCTCCGGTCTTGAATCCCCTGATCTCACCAAGATCCAATCTTTTTTAACTTCATCACGTTCCGGTGCACTTTCATGTCTCATATGCCTCGAACGCATTCGCCCCACTGACCCCACTTGGTCCTGTTCTTCCCGTTGCTTCGCCGTCTTCCATCTTCTATGTATTCAATCATGGGCCCGCCAATCTTCCGACTTATCATCTCTACGTGCCGCCACGCGCGGTGCAGAGGATCACACGTCCACCTGGAACTGCCCGAAATGCCGTATCGAGTTCCCCAAAACCCTAATCCCAAAAACTTACACTTGTTTCTGTGGTAAAGTTGAAAACCCATCTCATGATCCATGGGTTTTACCACATTCTTGTGGTGAAATTTGTGACCGGAATTTGAAGTATGATTGTGGACATAAATGTTTGTTGTTGTGTCACCCGGGTCCGTGCCCGGCTTGCCCGAAACTCGTTAAAGCTCGGTGCTTTTGTGGTGGTGTTGAAGATGTTAAAAGATGTGGGTTCAAGGACTATTCTTGTAATAAAGTTTGTTCAAGATTGTTAGATTGTAAGGTACATTGCTGTGTTGAGATATGTCATGATGGCGACTGCCCGCCGTGTAAGGCTAAAGCTAGTTATAAGTGTCGTTGTGGGAAAGTGAAAGAGGAAAAAGAGTGTTGTGAGAGGGATTATAGGTGTGAGGTTCCTTGTGAGAAGTTGCTTGATTGTGGGAAACATGTGTGTAAAAAAGGGTGTCATGAGGGTGAATGTGGTGAGTGCCCGTTGCAGGGGAAACGAACATGCCCATGTGGCAAACGGGTTTATGAAGGAATGGCTTGTGATGTTGTGTTGCCTTCATGTGGTGGGACCTGTGATAAGAAGTTGCAATGTGGTATTCATAGGTGTCCGGAAAGGTGTCATCGTGGGTCGTGTGTTGAAAGTTGTAGAATCGTTGTCACAAAGTCTTGTAAATGTGGGAGCTTGAAGAAACAGGTATAAAGCTGGTTGCTCTTTCGATGTTTACGTAGTTTATGGCATTTTAAAATTTGGATATATGCTTATTTTATATAGAATATGAATTGAATTAGAATAGGTTCCTTGTTATCAAGATGTAGTATGTGAACGTAAATGCCAACGAGTGAGAGATTGTGGACGCCATGCTTGTAAACGGCGGTGTTGTGATGGTGATTGTCCTCCTTGTTCAGAGGTATACCTTTGATAGCATTTTCATAATGTAGCTTTCTTGAAAATATACTTTTATTAAGCATAATTCTAATAATCTGGAGATATTGTCAGATATGTGATAAGAAGCTAAGATGCAAGAATCACAAATGCCCTTCTCCTTGCCACAGGTAGTTTGTGTCACCTTAATAATTTTAGATATTTGCTAATGAGGATGTGTATTCGAATTGCAGCTTTCATAGTGATTCGTGTCGATTGTTTATTTTGGCTTTCTGAAATATTCAGGCTATAATAGTGTAATGACTTGGTTTTATTCTTGTAGAGGTGCTTGTGCTCCATGTCCAATAATGGTGACTATTTCATGTTTTTGTGGTGAGACGCACTTTGAGGTGAGACATTAGCTATATAAATTGTACAAAGTATTTAATATTGTTCTTATGTTCAGTTATGATGACCCAAAGAAAAATTACGATTTTGAGCAATCATGTATAAGCGAATTACCAGTTATGTTTTACACAAATTCGAGTATGCATTTTTTTTTTTGCAGTGACTTTTATAATCTACAATCTATACTCACGATGTAAATAATCTTTCTCATAACATCTATCAGGTTCCATGTGGTACCGAAAAGGAGCAAAAACCTCCTAAATGCTCCAAACGCTGTTGTGTAACTCCTTTATGCAGACATAAGTCAATCACCAAGGTAAATAGCTGCCTACACAATTTCTTCTGATGTTTTGATATATGTGAATTTCAGTAAAAGTTCTATCATTTCAGCCCAATTGAATAAGATACACTGGCATTTATGAATAGTGTGTTATTTCATAATGCTTAGGTTATAATGTTTCTTATGATGCATGTACATTTATCATTTACAGCCACATAAGTGCCATTATGGAGCCTGCCCACCATGTCGTCTGGTTTGTAATGATGAATACCCTTGTGGACATAGTTGCAAACTAAGGTTTGACATTATTTTTCTTCTTCGATTTCTTTCACTCGTCTAGTATTATGTTGGTTACTTCATAATGATTATGTATGTCAAATACAGGTGTCATGGACCTCTACCTCCTCCTAATCCCGAGTTTACTTTGAAACCAAAGAAAAAGAAACATAATTATCAGCCTGAAAGTACTCCTGGTTCTGCATGTCCACCGTGCCCAGAACTTGTTTGGAGATCATGTGTTGGTGAACATATTGGAGCCGAGAGAATGGTAGAACATTTCAACCTAAATACTGCTTGTAAGTCACGAATATAAGTTTTCTCAAAAAACAAAACGATAACCATATAATGTTGTTATGCAGATGGTCTGTTCAAATAAGGCAAAGTTTTCTTGTGATAATTATTGTGGAAACCTTCTGCCATGTGGCAATCATTTTTGCACTAAAACCTGCCACACCCTTAAGACTCAATGTGAAGAGTGCAATCTACCTTGCCAACGGGTTAGACTTCTCTTAGTTTAACCTTTTTACTTTTATATATTTATATATTTTACATCTATAAAAACACCTAGTTTTTTAAAATTGTAAATTGGTTCAGGAGAGGGAACCTTTATGCCCACATTCATGTCCCCTGCAATGTCATCCTGGAGAATGTCCCCCTTGCAAGGTGCTAATAAGACGTGCATGCCATTGTGGCGCTATGGTTCACGTTTTCGAGTGCTTATATTTCAACAGCTTATCTGAAAAGGAGCAGATAGCTGCACGTTCATGTGGCGGACCCTGCCACAAGTAAGAGAACAATACTTCTCTTCCTTTACCTATTTCGGGTTTTATTTGTCATCTTACCTTATTGTTTGTTTGTGCAGAAAGCTGCCCAATTGCACGCATTTGTGTCCAGAAATATGTCATCTTGGACATTGTCCATCGCCTGAAAAATGCTCCAAAAAGGTAATGCCATCTCGGTTAATTTTTTTGGATAAGTTGCATCACTATACATTTTAATTTCATCATAAGTTTTTGTTTTTTCCTTTATTTATTGATTTTTTATTTCTTTCATTTTCAACAGGTTGTGGTAAGATGTGGGTGTCAAACCTTGAAAAAGGATTGGTTGTGTCAACAAGTACAAGCTGCTTATCACAGTAGTGGTCGTGATCCAAAAGATATAACTAAAAATCAATTTGGTCTTGGACTTCTCCCGTGCAACTCAGATTGCAAGAGTAAAGTTAAAGTTGATGATTCAGACTTGCACCTGCGCAAATCTAAGGCTCCTGAGGTCAGACATATATACACTTCATTCGCGAAGAGAATAAAAATTGAATCAAGCCTAAATCTTGTAATCTTTGTGTTGTTTTTTAGAAAAAGGAGCCAGATGTGGAAAATCATGTTCGAAAGCGTAAAAGAAGGAAAGATAAAGTACATCAAGACCATGAAGTTTCGACATTCCAGGTTAGTTTCCACTACCTAGACATGGCAAATTTGACCCATTTACCTAAAAACGGGTCAATTTGAGTTGATTTGTATGGCTAACGAGTCAATTTGTAACGTAAGTACTTAACTAATACGGAAATGGGTCATGATACATTTTATACAAGTTATCAGATTGTTATTGAAAAAATATTTTATGATTATATTTGTCTTTTAAGAGTTTTATAGAAAAACTCAATCGTTGTTGATGAGGCGTTTTTGGTCAACCTTTGTATGACCTATACAAACCTTTAAACTATTTTGACCCGTTACCCAACCTGCCAACTATGCCTACTCTTATCGCTATCTAAGATAGATACAAGCGTAGCATTTTCATTGACTCTGGCTTACCATCGTCATTTCTAATATTTAACAGAGAATTGTGGTGATTCTTCGGAAGATATTTCTGTTTGTAATCATTGCGATGAGTTTGATTGCAATGGCGTATTTTGGTTACAAGGGGCTCTTGTGGGTCAATGATTGGATGAACGAAATGGAAAAACAAAAACAGCGAAAGAGATATCCAAGAATCTAAATCTTGATATGATCCTAGATGAGTGGAGGTTAGTAGTTAGTTGCTAAATTACAAAAAACAAGTGACAAACCTTGAAAGAGTTATACTTCAGTGTATGTTTATTTATAGAATTATGTATCAAATGGAGAATTGAAATTTGTTTCCTTTTGTTTGAATATTATAATAAACCTGTGGTATACCAGTAGATCCTTTGTATATCGGGACTAGCACTTAGAAACTGATTCACATAATTGTATACAGCATCTTATAAAGAGTAAAAATTTCAAGCCAAGACAATAAAATCAGCCTTGTTTTAATATAAACATATTAAATATTTCGAAATGATAACGACCATTAAGCAATGTTTTTAAAACCGGAATTCGTATCGGACTGGTTAGGGTCAGGTTCCGGTCGAACTGCCCGAAAACTGGCCCAAAAACGCTTTTTTAAAAAAATATATAAAAAATTCAAAAATCGGACCAACCGATCCAGTTTCTGGTTGAACTGCTCGGTTTTGAACGAACCGCCTGGTTCGTTGACCTGGTTGACTTCTCTCAAAATCGGTTCTCACTGGCTCGTTTTTCCCTAAAAATCTGGTTCAACTGGTCCGGTTGAACCGGTTTTAAAAACATTGCCACTAGTAATTTTGACATCATAGGCAAAATCATTAGCAGATGATAACGTCTGAAAATTGCATATCAATATGTAACTTTATGGTAAACATAAACATTAATAGCTGACATGTTTATATCTAACTTGGTTTCATCACATGCCCACATGATGTGTACTATACTTGCAACAAAATACATATTTAATCGATCATAAATAAGAACATAGACGAATCACTAAACTATGTAAATACATAAATTTACTCCTTACTTATCAGTTATCACACTAATGTATGAGTTTTTGGCCCATAGACATTCTGACCTTTATTGTTGTAGTAAATGAGTCTGTTTCAAATGAAATTTGTGTATAAGAAAACATACTTATTTACTCCTTTAGAAACAAACGTGTAACATAAATTGTTACTACACATGCACATATACTACACATGCACATAATAAGCATTTACCATTTTCCACCTTTTTCATTATATTATTGTTCATTTTTATGTTTATATTAATAGAAACAAAGGAGATATTGACTTTTAATGTGATAAAAATAGGTGACCGTCCCAGACTGGCCACCGGCCATGAATTCATGATCCCCAACGTTCTTGATCGTTAAAGAATAATTTAATTCTACATTTATATTTTCACCCGAATCATTCGGGTAATTTGGAAGGTACTTCTGTCCCTGTATCATATTTTAATAGTACACGTTTGTCTTACTTGCTAGAAGCATTAACGCTGGACAAATTATATGTCCTCAAATCAATCATATGTGTTGAGTACTAGATTCGAACCCTAACCTACATGTCATACACGTAGAGTCTGAACATTTACGGTGACAGTACAATTAGAGCTATGCTCGATCGGTATACCCCAAGCATTCATGTCCAAACATCAATGGAATCGATTATTGATTATAAACTACTGACAAAAATTATCTTAAATGTGGTCGGTTGTGTATGTTAGGCATCTAATTTAATGCGTAACAGTTGCTAATCACGAACATTTAATTGTTATAAATGTTAGGAATTACACACTTTTGCTATGTATAATGCTAGTAAACTGCAACCCATTTGATGATAAATATGTGTGGTATTTAATTTTGGAATTGATTGATAGAAAGAGAGGCAACACCGTCCATTTTGAATGCACATTAATCAGGATTGTATTTAGTATTTATACTTTGTTCCCCAAACATTTCAAAATAATTGTGACTTTTCAAAAAACTTCTAACCTTAAATACCAATAAAAGTACCTATGAAATATGTGACATCTACCACTAGAATATATGTGAAATGAATGTCTTGTTCACATGATTTTATTACCCTTGTTGGTTCTTATAGAAGATTAGAAGTTCGTAATTAACTTATTTTGGTTAGGAACACAAAATTAAATTGATATATGTGATATGGGACCAAGTATAACTATATAAGCTTATTTTAGTTGAATTGTTAAGAGTCAAACTTAATATACTTTTGATTAATGAAACTCAAAATGGACCACCTTCCCAACCACCGCGGACTCAAGACCCAAAAAATTTGGAATCTTCAACCACTACTACTTCATGGAACCATCCTCCACGTTATTTATGCATACACTTGTTGCACTACATGCATTAACACTTGTACCTTTGTGTAATTCAACAACTAGCCAAGAATGACCTTTTCTTAAAATTGCAAGAAACAAGAAATATAGTTCCACTTGTTACTAGCCAACACGTCTCATTAAGACCGAAATCCAACAATAAATTGAAAAATGAGACCTATCAAATTAAATCAAAAATAAAAAAAACATTACACCAAATCACCAACACAACCTTGTGGTTCTTGGTGTTGCAAAATCCTGTTATGTAAGCTCATGTCATACTAACAATAGATCATGAAAAAAAAAAAAAAAAAAGTCCTAATCTTTATGTTCAAAAATATATACCCAAATCAAATCACCCAAAAATGTATATAAAAATAAATCAATCCTATGAATTGAAAAATGAAAAAATGTTCAAACTCATTCTGATCTAAGTGAAATCTGACCACTAGAGATGCTGCCATGACTATCATCACATAATGAAAGAGCTCTTTCAAGATTAGCAACAATATCATTCATTGTTGGTCTTTCTTTACCTTCCAAGTTCACACAATGTATGGCAGTATAGGCCATCAGTTCGACGGCCTCCGCCTCGTTCACCTCAGGCGGGCCCACTCTCTTATCCAGTATCTTTGCCAATTCGCTCGAAACAATCACTGGTACTGAAAAATCCACTAGACTTATTGGCGTGCCACCATTATCATCGTCATTCTTAAATATCGCTCTTTTTCCTGTTAAAAGCTCTAGCAAAACAACTCCAAAACCATAAACATCACTTTTTGCAGTGACTACATTTAGTCCATAATATTCTGGATCAATGTAGCCGACTGTCCCCGCTGCTCTAGTTGGTCTTTGTTCTGAATCTGACTCGGGCCCCATTAAAGATAGCCCGAAATCAGATACTCTAGCAACCCAATTCGCGTCTAGCAAGATATTAGATGATTTGATATCGCGGTGAATTATTGGGGGAACTGCATAACTGTGAAGGTATTCAATTCCTCTAGAAGCGTCTAACGCTATCTTGATTCTCATTTTCCATGAGTTTAACAAGCTGCAACTTTTTTCGACGTTTTTGTTGTCATGTAAATGATCATACAATGCACCATTTTTCATATACTCATATACCAATAGTTTTTCTTCCCTTTCTTCACAATACCCAACTAGTCTCACCAAATGCTTATGATGCAGCCGTGATAAAAACGCCAATTCTGAATCAAACGCAGTTTCTTTCTCTTGAAATTTCTTCATTTTTTGATTCGTTTCACCTCTTTTAATAGCGACTTCACGACCATCTATAAGTTTGCCTTTGTACACAACACCAAAACTCCCTGCACCTATTTTGTTCTCTTGGGAAAAATTATCAGTCGCTAATGCTAAATCAGCAAAAGTAAATTCTTCTTCCCTGTCAGCATGCTTCGAAGACGTCCCACTTCTTTGTCGTCTAAAAGCTCTAGACGCTTGTCGCCTAAGTGTAGACGACCTAGAAACAGGGCTGCTATTTGAAAACTGTTGAGCATTATGGGTAGCACCCGCAATCGTGGGCTGTACAGAATTATGAATCTTCTTATTCCCAAAACAAACACCAGTCCACAAACAATAAAGTATAGTACAGATTCCAGCAAAAGCCCCAACTGACCCCACAATCGCAAACGCTAATAACCCCCTTCTTAAAGGTCTAGAAGGCGAAGTTTGAGGCACATTACCACCACCAGGCGATGGTGGTGTAAATGATGGTGGAATAGGAGGCGAAAAACTAGATATATCACAAGGCTTACAAATTGACCCAAATCCAGAACAAAGTGCATCCGATTCGGTATAAATCCCACAACTACAAACTGATCTAACACATGGACCGGGAAGAATTCTTCTCAACGGAAGCCCAAATCCTAATGGAAACGAGCCATTTCTAACCCACCCTTCTCCCCAACAAATTACTGAAAGATTATTAGTTGTTAATCCACAAGTGAAATCCAATCCAGCAACAATAGACTCGAACGATACACCAACCGCGTAATCATTCATGACAACACCTCCACCTCCCCAACAAACTACAGAACCATTTAATTTACGTAAAGCACAACTATGATTTAATCCAAGAGCAAGTCCTGAGAACTCGAATGGCGCATGATTTGGCACATCACTCTGCCCATATTCATTATCACCTCTACAAATTAAATAACCGGTAGAGTTCACACCACACGCGTGATTACCACCTACAGCAATACTTAACATCCGAAAATTTACAAACTCGCTCTGTATATTAATAGCACGTGTTGAATTAGTCCCAAAACAGATTATTCCGTTCGTGTTATTTCTCGTAACACCACAACTGAACCCTAAACCTGAAGAAATTGATTCGAAACGAGGTTTTTGAGTGAAATTGTCCCTCCAACAAACTAAGTTGGATTCGGTACTATTAGTGATCGAGCAAATTTGCGTATCACCGATAGCTAACTGATTCAAAACCGCCGTATCGTTATAATACAAACGCTTTGGAGTCAAATTAGGGTTCCAACAAACTAAGCTTGAACCACCGGACCTAACACCGCAAAACACGTCACGACCACCGGCGATGGACTCGAAAGATACGTTGGAGAATATGTTAATTACTTGGCCGTCACGCCAGCATTGAATCCGTTGACTTGGTTGACCAGCTACGATGCCGCAGATAGTGACGGTGGAACCGTAGCTGATAGAGACGGTGGTGGCGGAGCCACCAAGGCTGTGGGCGTTGTATACAACGGAGAGTATGAGAATGATGATGGAGATGACGGTGGTGGAAATTGACGTCATCTGATGGTGGTGGTGGTCGGATGGTTGCCGGAGATTGTGGTTTGCATTGGTGAATATGAACGGAAAAAATATTGATTGAGTTTTGATTTTGAGAGAGAATAAATGGAAATGAATATTTGAAAATTAAAATGAATTTAATTTTTTGTTTTCTGTTACTAATGAGGATGTATAGAATAGGGTGACGTACTGTGATATAGAGTAAAGGTATAAATGGATGACACGTGTGATTTTGTCACCGGATCGCAGCTTCCTTTACACGTATGAAAAAAAAATTAGTCGTAGACTGACTTTTAACTTTTTGAAAGTACGAAGACTTCTGATTTTCTTTAAGGAAAGAACGAGTTTAATGAATATTGAACCCATCAAAGATCAAACTAACAATATACTCGGTTTTGTCTCAGGGTGTGTTTGGTAACAATTGACTGAAGCTTGTGGTTAGGACTGGAGTTAGAGCTGGGGCTTGAGCTTCTTTTCATAAGCCATGAAGCCACTTCGAAAAGCTTATTGTTTAGGGGCTTCTGATGGCTTATTTTTTCAACAAGCCCTACTTTTTTTATGTTGCCAAATAAGACTTATAGCTTGAATATATAAATATTAGAAACTCAAGCCCGCAAAAGCCTCTACAAACCCGTCATCCAAACATACCCTCAATTTCCATATATACCTTACTATTATTATTTATTCCAAAAATTATTCACTTGAAAAAATTAACTACCGTATTAAAAGTCACTGAACTCTCAATTTACTCCCATTTATTATCCATAAATATTTACCGTATTTCTTAACAAATTTTGATCAAACATATCTTGTATATAAGGGCAAAACTAACATGTTTCTAGTTTACCTTAAATCTACCAAAAAAGTCTACGTGACACCTAAAATAGGATTTGGAGGTACTCACTTTAGTGCGTATAAATAATTTTAAAGGAAATATTCACACTAAATGTGATTTATCTCCGAAGCATGAATCAAATTTTCACAACAAATTGATAACTACAATTTTTATATTATCCTCTAAAATATTTTTATATTGGAACTTGCTTAAGTTATTATTTTATTTATAAGTTTATATATCAGAATTATAAAGTAAGTAATACTAATAACAAATAAGTAATATCGTTATTACGAGAAATCTCACAAGGATAAATTTATTGAACTCCAATGATGAATATTACATCTTTAGTTATCTCACCGATGGGCATTTGGCTTGGTTGTATGAGAAGAACTAATCAATCTAGAGGTTGTGACATATGAGTTCAAGTATCATCTAAGACGACGCATATATATGTGTAATTGTGGATAATATGTTTGAAACTTGATATAATACTATAGCTTATAACGTATCTAAAAGAATGATATATTGGATATGGTAAAAGTTTCAAGTTTCATTGAAACAAATGTCAAATGTATACAGATATAATTTGGTATATGAATATATTCAAGTCTAATTGTAGACAAAGCATCACGTATTTAAACGAATGATACAAATAAATATGTTTATTTATATTTGGTTTTGGATTCACATGATAACATTATTTCAATCAAAATTGAGAAACTTGGTGCAAGGTTTGGTGTAATATGGCAAACTGTGTGAAAGTTTGGTGTACAATTGTACACTATAATTTGTACCAAATATGTTTCATTGGAGATGGCTAACAATGTTACTTTTATAGTTGTAGTAAAAACAACTATTATTAGGTCAGGAAATTTATTTGTACAAAAATTTAAACAAGTGAAATTCTTAATTCTTTTTTCTACGAATGTTCATGAGATAACAAACATGTGGAAAGTGTTATATTAACTCTTGTGATAGAATAATGTATTTACTTATGAAGGAAACAAGAGATAATGTATAAGGTTTTACAGTTTGATACAAAATGTTAGGTTGAATAACACCCTGGAGTTTGTTGGTATTTTATATATAAAATGTTATATACATTCTTGTGACAACTTTATTGCACGTATAATAATAATATAAAAAAATGATGATGAATTATTAGCTTAATAGTTTTTTTGGGGCCTCCTTTCTCCAATGATTCGTCAACGTAGTGTATATATTGTTATTCGCTACATGATAATAACAATTAATAATAATGACGATGATTATGATAATCTAATCTAAATCTATCTAATAATAATATAATCTAATCTAATCTATCTAAATATTAATAAAAGAAAACTTGTCTACCTTCAATTTTGCTCAAAATCAAACCCTATTGACCAGTCAAATCTCTTAATTAAACTCAACTTTCAATTAACCAATCAAATCTATTTAACCACCTAAAAATTCTATTTTGATAAAACTTAATAAAAAATCACGGCAATTATATATCGAATTATCCAATATTTGTTTATTCATAATAATAATTTATTTATTTACAATAATAATAATAATAATTAACGAGGAAAATCACTGCAAGTTTGATTAAGCAAATCTAATCGACGTATATAATAATAATAATAATAATAACAATAATAATAATAATGATGATAATTGGCTTTAGTGACCTACTTTTAACAAATCAATTTATTTATTTTACTAAGAAGTCTACATAGTAAATCAGGATGAAAAGATTGAAAATAAAATCTATTGTACTTTATTAGTTTAAAGAAATGAAGAGTCTAAGTTATTCAAAAAATTTATTATTTCTATTTTATATTATAACGAAGATTCAAATAGGTAAATTTCTTATGGTGGAAATGGTAGAAATGAATTTTTAATTTTTACTTTAAGATTGATTTAATTTTTTCCATTTAAAGGTTATATCAAAATTATTAGAATTACATGCTCTTTAATATCATAAAAACTTTAGCACTTATCACAATATCACAAATAAAGGTTGTGACAACCTTTTGTTTATATATCATTTATATTTTATTCTTTTTAAATCAATCTAATATTAAAAAATGATAAAACTCTAATAATAAAAATTAATAGGATCGTTTCCACGTTTCCTACTATAAAGAATGTTTCTAAAATAAGCATCCCCTATAATCGTATGATGTGCCTGATACACTTAGAGGAACATTCAAATTACAAATGTTGTGCATTGGTTTACTTATATAAATTATTTTGAGATTAAAATTTTGATTAACACGTGGTTATGAAGGTTATTAAATCCGGTTGTCCACTATTATGAAGCACTATTAAGTTTTGCTATGTTTCAAAATTTGTAGCTACTACATTTACCAAAGTAAATGTGAATATATTTAGAATAGTGCTTCTAATAATTTTTATTTTGTTTTACCAATTAAAGCTTTTCAATATTCTATTTTGTAATTTTTCCTTTACCAACTAAAGATTTTCAATTTTGTTTATATTAAAGCAAATACGTTATCAAAACTTTTCAAGTTTTTTTCCTTATTATTTTATTATTTTTATTTTTTCCCTAAACAGAGTATAACATCATTAATTTTATATATATACACATACACGCAAAAGTGATTTTCATTTTTTACATTCATATTCTCTACTATATCTTCAAAAACTAAAGTATAAAAATTCAATTTGCGTTTTATTGATTATAAATATCATTTAGGAGAATTAATTAATTGGAAAACCATTTAAGTTTATAAATATCTAGCTCATGAATATTTAATTAAATGGCAATAGATAAAGAGACATCAATAAGTCATTTAGTGAAAACATGTAATGGTGCGTAATCAATCAAAGTTTTTCACATGTTTTCCCTTTTAATTTTAATTAGCAAATAATCAAATATAAAATGTGAGTTATATTGTTTTTCCTATGCTTACTCTTTATTATGTCTCTAGAAAACAAAAGTATACATTTTAAATATCGTTTAAAAAATTAAGTAGTCAACCACTAACACTTGATAAATGTATGATACATAGTGTTTAAATGCATAAATAGATAAGAGACTTAAATCGATTACTTAATAAAAATATGTAAGGTTTTTTACAACTAACTTGATTATCATTAAAAATTTGTGATACAGTTGTCAATTAAACGAGATTTTTAAAAAAATGTGATATTCGATATATATTGTTTATAAACTCCACGTATCAGATACATAATGTCTATATTAGTTAAAAACTAAAACTTTATGTAACATCCTCCTTATTGGTCTGGTAATTCCTCTATTTAATTGATTATTTAATTGTTTTAGGAATTACTTGATATTATTTATTTTACTGTGAAACTTAAATAAATAGGTCTCAGGACTTATTGTGAATAGTAAACTATTAGTTGTTTTAAATTATTATAGATGACGGTAAAACAAAATACTATTTTATCGCAAATGGTATTTAAGTTCCAGACAATAGATGTAGAACGGGTATAAAAAATAACACCACTTAATATGTGAGTCGGTTTGTGAACCGACTTTAAAATCCATAGGTTCTCAAACTTTCTTCCATTTCTTATTCTTGAAAATTTTTGCAAACTCCATGAAGCCATATCAAATTGAAAACCAAACAAGTTGGTTGCTGTGATTTTGGTTTTACAATTGGTTTTACAACATCAGCCCTATTATCAACATCATCTTATCAATCCTTCATCCAAAAGTGAGTTTGGTTTTAGTTTTAAGAATAAATTTTAGGAGTTATTGAGTTATACTCGGAATTGAAGCTTGGTTTCGATGTTATTATGATTACCTGAAGTGTTAGATGCATTTAGGAACCTGGAAATGAGTTTGTTTGTGTTAAATTCGAGTTTTTATGAAAACAGCAGCGAAACTCGCAGAACTCAGTTCGTCTTGCGAAGCGAGTTGAACTCCTACGATGCGAACTGAGTTGTCGCGAAGTGAACTGAGATTTGCGAAGTGAAATGTTACGGTGCGAGTAGAGTTTTGCTTTGCAAATCGAGTTCTGCGAACCGAGTCGCTGCGATGCGAGTTGAACTTGCAAAACGAGTTGAATCGCCGTGCGAACTGAGATTTATGCGTTGCGAACCGAAATGTTGCGAACCGAGATCACTGCGAACTGAGATTTTTAAAATGTTTGTTTTGTAAATTTTGAAAATGCGTAAGTCTTATCAGGGTAACGGACAGATGACAATTTTATTAACTCGGATTGGATTGAAATTCGCATGATCACTCGGAAACGACCTAATGATCCAGGCTCTATCTAAGAGCCTAGGCAGTTTTTGGCCATTCGGGGTCATCTAGGGCCCGAAAATGGTATTTTTCAGTTTTTAAAAATCATTTCGGGATTTTCTGAATTCATTTATGGTTGAACTTTTGTTTGCCTAGACTTTAGTGATTACCTTATTGGATAAATATGCTCTGATGTTGATTATGGAATGAATTACTAACTTATATTTTATTTTCTGTTTCAGATCAACCTAAGACTCAGTGATATAAGAATCCTGAGTGTGGAGACGTCAGAGGTATCGGTGAGTAAATTTGGAACTCACTGTTTAATTTAGTTGTAACTGTTTAGTTGCAACAAGTAAATGTAGATTTGATTATTTGACTGTTTAGTCTGTGTTATTGATTATAAATCTACGTGCTATGTAGCCTCTGTGCATCAGTATATTGAGGTCAACGTGTTAGTTGAGCTAGTTGGTTATTATCTGAATGACACAGGGTCTTGATTTATTTGTTGTGTGAAGAACCTGTGTTTGATTATAATAACCATTAGCTATCGGTCTCGTCCGTTATGACCATACGGATAGTACGATAAGTGTTCTTGGGGAATCCCCGGGTATTATGATATCCCAAGAGCCATCGATCCTCATTGAAAGAATATGTGTTTACGATTATTTGGTGTAAACAAGTAGTTATGCTAAGTTAAATGGTGTGTGATTTATTCATTCACTTAGCTTCGTGCTAATTCCTCATATTACTTCCTGCAGGTTTTGTTAATTATGTGAGTGGTCAGGAAGTAATGCTTTGACAGCAAGAGATGTTTGAGTGCTCAGCGAACTCTGATATAGTTTTATTATAAACTAAGTTTTGAAATTCTATAACACTCCGTTTTGTATAATCCCTGTACAGTGGTTTACTAGTTTTTATCTATGGTATATTAATGAAGTATACAGGGTATGTACATTATCGTGAATGTACAGTAATGATATATATATATATATATATATACATATATATATATATATATATATATATATTTTAAAATATGCACTTCCATCATAAATTATATATAATATTTTTATACTGAATTAGGGGTGTTGTACTTTAAGGATATAAAAGATAAGGAGTTATATTCAAAATGTATTTTTCAATACCCCGCCATAATGCGAAGGTAAGAAGAACTCGTGAAAGTACATTTATAATAGCTATCAGTGCTGGTCAATTTTTTCCCTATAGTTTTTGATTTCTTATAGTAATTCATTCGTGCGGCTTCTTCTAATAGTATATGAGTTTTTCCATCTTACAATAGATAAAAAAGAACTATTTTAAATTGTAAATATTACAACAAACTAACAATTTCTTCCATAACATATTTCAACTATGAATATTTTATTTGCGCTTTTACTAAATGCATTTCTAGGTATTTTATATTTCAACTTACTTCTAAAATAGCCCGTGTTTATACACGGGTTTAAAACCTAGTAAATATTAATAAAAGAAAACTTCTCCTAAAAAATCTAAATGCAAAATTAAATCCTATCAACCACTCAAAATCTTCAATTTCACTCCAATTCAATTAACCAATAGAATGCTTTCATTTACCTAAAAAATCTAACTTAAATAAAATTAACCCTGCCTATTATTTCTGATGAATACCCGTATAATATTATAAATTTTTCTCATTCTCTATCTCTAAGTTTCCCCGTAATAATAATATATAATAATAAATAAATGGCATAACACCTTCCTTATGTATATCTATATAACAATTAAATTACTAATCCGTAATAGTAATATAAGTAATTATTCATTTAACGGGTTTTTTTCTTCTTCTTTACCTATGTAGTAATAGTCAAATGACACAAAAAGTTATATATGCCTTATATGAGTTATATTTATATCATCATTATGTTTTAATAATCTTCAAATTGTTACAAGTTAATTATTTCAGCAAATCGTAATTTATATATATATCATGAAAATTGGTTCTCACACATTGGCCATATATATTTACGGGTTGAAAAATGAAATTTGTATACTAAGTTATAACATTTACATTTGACATCCAATGTATATGTACGGGTATAACTTTAAAAGAAAACTTTTTCAATTGAATTATTTGTTAAATTTGATACCTATTGGTCAATCAAATGTGGTATCTACGAAAAATATGAAATAACGGGTTTTGTCAAGCCCCGTTTTAGATTTCCATAGAAATCATCGTGAAACGCATTTTATAACCGGACATGTTAATATTGACTTTAATATGTAGTTCATGGATGACGAAGTTATAACGTGGAATCATAGTTCACCTTTAGAAAATATTTTGGTATGCGTGAGACATGTTCATTTTCATTTGAATGTCAAAACTCAAAATTCAGTTTTGAATAAATAGAGATCTATTAACCAATCAAAAGTTTTGAATAAATAGAGATCTATTAACCAATCAAATGTCTCATTTTGTTAAGTTTTCAATTAACAATCATATTAACTTAATTCCCTTGAAACTATTAATTAAATCTTATCATTGACTCTCTAAAAAGTCTAATTTTAAAATTATGAAGAAAAAAAAAACTTCGGATGAGAAAACGTGTGATTAGATGGATGTGAAAAGCATCAAATAATTTTGGATCCGCGTAAATATATTATCTTCCAGAATATATATCTATATTATACTAAAATGCATTTAAACTTTGATTTGTTTCATAGCATGTGTATATATGCGAATGTAAAATTATATTTTCTATATTGTTTTAACTATTTCAATTATGTTGCGAAACAAACTTGCAAAATTCTTTTAACAAATCTCAAATAAATTATAGCATAATGTGTACATTGTACTACCTGAACTAAAATTTATTATTTTACTATTATTCACATTTTAAATTATAATGAGATATAAGATTAAACTGATTTTTATGATTACAATTACAAATTATATACACGGGTTTACAATCAAATATATACAATTAAATAATTTAACCTTTAAAATTATTAATATTTATTTAAGTACTAATAATTACATATTAACAACGATAAATGCAACATATATTTAATTAACTGCTTTTAAATACATTCCGTGTATACACGGGTTTATAATCTAGTAATAATAATAACGATGATGATGATGATGATTATAATATTATTAATAATAATAATATTATTATTAACAATAATAATAATAATCATCTTAATATCTTATCTTAAATAAATGAATATATAAATTATATATGGAAAACTCCTTTATCAACTAAAACCTTTAATTTTAATAAACTTTAAAATAAAATCTAAAACTTATTAAAAAGAATTATTTTTAATCAACTACTTACTTACATATTAAAAAATTAATTCATTAATTAGAACATTATCCAAACTGATATGTTATATTTATATTTTTAATTCATCGAGTAAAAATAAAAGGCATATGAATCGAATTCACTAACATTCCGGCCGTTTTCCGAAAACTACCTACGTTTAATTTTATAAATACTTATTGAGTGGTCCAAATTATAAAGTCTTCACATACGTTTGTATTCTGAAACTTGTATAACGAATATTGTTTCATAAAATATATTATAATTCGTATAAGCTGAGTATTCCGGAGTAAATTAGTTTATTGAACGCAATCGATTATAGCATTTTAAGACCAAATGCAAGACAAGGCATGGTGCATACATACACCTTTTTCTTGTCACCATCATTATACTTGCACATGAAATGCCTACAGGAAGGGCACATTATAAGTTGCTCATTTGTATTTTATTTTTAGAGCTCTCTCTCTTTAAAACCTTATCTTAAACTAATCATGCCATCTAAATATTTATTCTCAACCATAAGGACTAAAGACAGTGAATAAGATTCATAACTAGATGCATATATCGGGTAATCTCGACAATGTGGGTAGATGTATGTGGAAATTTTTTAAAAAGACCTAACCTCATTAAAATATTAAAATGATGGAAAATAAAAAATGTCTCTTCGTACGTGCTATAATATCTTTGCTCTACCCCTGGTAGTTGACTCGATCTATATAAATGATTGATTTAACCAACAAAAATATATCAATAGCGGGAAACTTCCTGACTTTTAAAAAGAAAAACTTGGGTTATCGAGTTGGTGACTTACAAGGTCTAAAGCCGAGGATGTTGTTACATAGATAATGAGAGATATCTCAATAGGTAGACCCAAGATAGAAATTTAACATTTTAAAAGTGTTACCAAGTTAGTTTGTCTATGAACTTATGAACCGACAACCTTGAAGAAGAAAAATGTTATGCAAACACAAATGGGAGTTATAATTATGTTGGAAACATTAGATGTACGATTAGATTGTAAAATACGTTTTACTTGAAAGAAAGAAACATAAATGGTCCCACTACTTATAGTAGCATAAAAAAATTTGGAGTCCAGCAACAAAATTTGGACTTTTGGTTTGGTGAGTCGATGTTACAACCTATTCAACTATGTGAGTCCACTGAGTTGTCCTACTTTTCGGCTTCACTATCCTAACTTTCCATTAAATAAAACCTAACACTAAACCTGCTAAAGTTTCTTTTTGTCACTTTTTGTTTTATAAAAAGTGGATAACTTTTAATTACTGTAATACACAAAAATACCAATAATTGTAATGACTTAAGTTGCTTTTTTAGTGCAGAGTTAGTAAGGAAAAGGAACCTCTTTTGTTCATGTTGTTTCACCTTGAGTTTGTCTTGTTGATTCGCCGCGATTAGAGACCTGTTCCTTCCATTGTTCATTTTCTATAAGCTGCTTCGGCCTGTATCAAATTGTTAGGGAAAACAAGTATAATACTATGGGGAAGAAAGGTACACAAATGAAAAGGTGTAAACAGACCGCAAATGTTGCATTGTCTATTACTCATTCGATATGGTGGATTCGGGACACTTAGTTTGATGATGTAACAAAGTTGCAATAAGTTAGGAAGCAAATGGCACCTGGCTTCTGTGCCAAATGGTTGGTTCATGTGAGGAGAATGTTTTGCATGAACCTCATAGATTAGTACTCGAGGTCATATATGTCTATCTCTACGTATCCTCTCATTAAATGACTAAATTTCAGAAATGGGATAGACATTGGAACCAAGAGGTTGAGATCAAGATCAAGATGACACAGGAATCCATGAACAGAACGTAGCACCGTAAAAATAGATAGATTAACCTCGGTGATTTATTGGTCTACAACAGGTTTACATAACTTGAATTACAACTAACGAGCCTTACAAACTATATACCAACTTACAACATGAATAGGAATTTGAACATGTAATGCAAGAAAACAATGACTAAAAGAATCTCTGGACGAGTCTCCACCTGCATACAACACCATATAATAGCTATACAAAATGAGGTGCTTGAAGTGATTTATGCTGTCGTGGTGCCTGTTTTAGGTGCCTAAAGAAGTACTATGTCCTAGTGGCAGGGATTCCATGTTTCTCAAACCATTCTGGCATGCGGAACCTTTCATATAGCACAGGCCTTACATCCCTCTGCTCAGAAAGTTGCTTTAAAAGGGGAAGGATGACCTCAAGAAGCTGTTAATATTATGCAAGAACAGTTATATAAGTAGATGAGCACAAGTTGTGATTTGTAAACAATAGAGCTGATAATTTGACCCATCTGAATTTCAGTATGAATGTGTTAATTCAGTTAAGTTTGAAACTTTGTAGGTTAATTAGATCAGATAAAAAGATTAAACTTAAAAGGAAATTGGTCAACAGGTGATTAATCACCCAAAGTCCCAAAGTGTGTATTTTACTATTTTTAATGCAGAGTAAGATGATTGTACTTAAAATTACTTATAACATTTCTAATCATTTTTGTGGCAAAAAATACTAATTATTTGTAAAAGAAAAAGTGTTTAATCACCCGTTGTGCTTAAACCCGTCTGTACAAAAATGACCCATTTTGACCCATTCCCAACCAACCCATTATGCCCCCTGTTATAAAGAATTATAAAGAAGTTCCATATAATTCATGTGGTTACCTGGTCGTCACGTGGTTGTCCAGCAGTAAAAGGTATGCATGGAATTCCGTTGACCGGTTGCAATAAGAAACTGAACGGATTGTTGTCAACAATGACTATTCTGCAATAATCTGTTGATATGAAGGACAGGTCCTTCACATGTTCCCGATATTCCCTGGTCCACAAAATATGAAGCGATTTAAGAGAGTAATATAATCTATCTTTATTACTACTTGCCCTGTAAAACACGTCACTACTCACTACTACTATCATCCAACATACATATCACACACCTCTTACTCAAGGGAGAGACAAATTCTAAGAAGTAATGAAAGTATATTAACAAGATGTAAAATGTAAAAAAAAAAACTACTTACGTGGAGATTGTTGAAGGCCGATAAAATCTACGGCTGAATGTTTTTTCAGCATCTATTCTATCAACAAGTGGTCTAGCATATCCTGCAATGGTACGATAATAGCAAATTTCAAAATTGATGAAGATCAATAGCAGAGATTTAAGCAAAAATGTATAGTAGTACGCAAACCTTCAAGGCCTGCAGTAAATAGTACAAGATCAGCAAATTTGCTAAGTTGGGAAAGAAACTCATGCAATCCAGGACGTTCAAATACTGTCACGTAGCTGACCTTGGGTTTTCCGTCACATTCCTGCAAACCAAAGTTTACGTATTATGCTATAGTAGTTATTTTATATAAATACTAAAAAAGATTATAATTAATTATGAGCATAGCGGTTCTCACCTTGTCAGATGATACACATTCTAACTCAAACCATGTCAATCCAGCCTCTGTAGCTTGTTTCCGAACACTGTCAGGCAAACTACATGTCTCATAGGCACATACCAGAGTTTCATCCAAGTCAAGAACCACCTGCAGCCAGACATCACATATTCATATGATTCCAAAATTCACATAATTTAATTTATATGCATTCATCCTTCAACCAGTGATAATACATGATCTATAATAATACATATATATATATATATATAGGAACTGGATCATGGGAGAACCACTAGATTAGAGAGAACCAAGGAACTAAAGGGTAAAATAGGAAAATTAAATATTTATCTATCTATCCAATAAACATCCCGTACACATATTTATCTCAAACTACAGTTTCATTCGTTATCATATTCGCATCGTTCTCATCATCAAATACGATGAACAAAATCATCACATTAGTGTCGGCAAATGATTGACTTAAACGAAGATGATGACTCTTTCTATTAAATGTTGGATGATTAGAGTGGATCTGGAAGTTAAAAAAAATGATATTTATCATGATCAATGGTTTCGCAGTTTTCCCTACTGTTATATATTGTTTGATCGCTTTTCCAATTTAATAGTATTAATTTTCACTAATCCATGGTCGACATACAGTAAGTTCGTATATAGATCCACTAATGAAGATCTGATTTTTCCAACGTGTGTTCATTGGTGAAAAGTCGGATATTCAATGATGAATATCATATATTCAATGATGAACACATGATATTCGGTGATGAATACGTGATATTCGGTGATGAATATAGGTTTTCCAGTGATGAATATTGCCACAAATTGTTTAATAACTCAATGATGAATATATATATTCACTAATGAATATAAAAAATTTCATATAAAAAAAACACGATATGGATATCAAATAAAAGATAATTTTTGTAACGATATGGATATTCGTCGATGAATAGCGAGTGTTCATCGTCGATGTACAACGATATTTATGAACATGGATACCGTTATTCGTCGATGAATATATATATATATATATATATATATATCCATTGACATTACTTAACCATCATCCCTATTTTTCAATAGATTGAAATTTTGAAAACCCTAACCAACTCACCCCAGACCACCACGTATCCATCACCTTAAACGTAAATCAAGCACATAGTAGCAAAGTTGTCAAAGGCGCGCTTCGAGGCGCAAGGCGCACAGGCGATGTGGTTATCGCCTTTTTTAGGCTGAGGCAAGGCACAAAATAGAGGCGCAGTGAGGCGCGCTTAAGGCGTGAGCGATTCTTAAAAAGGCGTGCCTTTTTGAATAAATCATGACTTTTTTTTAAGTTGACTGGTCAGTTTTGGGCTTTATTACCGTTGCTGTAATATTTTTAATATATGGAGCTTTTAAAAAGCCCAAAATTAGATATTATAAATTTATAACATCATTTAAACCCTATTTTCTAATAACCGGCCTCCACTTCTTCTTCACCACTTGTTCATCGACACTTGTTCATCAGTTCATGAAAGTGCGAAGAGGTTCAGGTTCTAGTGCTACACTAAACCTGATAGATGAAGTTGAGATCCTAGATATGAGTGACACCGAAGAAGAAGAAGAAGAAGAAGATGTGGAGAAATGGGGGGTATGAATCTGAAAAGGATGATGAAGCTGCATTTGATGATGATGATGAGTGATGGGCCGGTGACATTTGAATTTTGAGGAAACATTCACAATGGCATTGTTGAATGTTTTTATTTTGGATAAAAACTAGTAGTTAACTAGTAGTGACTAAAAACTATTTTGCTATTTGCTAATTGCTACTACTTTCTCTATGTTATGCATGATACTATTATTCTTTTGCATTATTTAGTGCCCTATTACATGAAGTTTTAAGTGCTTAAATGCTATCTGATATTTATATGCATGGTTAAAATGTGATATATTTTTTAATGAATTTTTCTAAGTATAGTGTGCCTCGTATTCATGAGGCACGTGCCTTTTTGTGCGCCTCGCGCTTAAGGCGCCAAGGACCCTTAGCGCCTTTGTACGCCTTTCGACTTTGACAACTTCGCATAGCAGCCCACTAAGATAGTGGCCCAACCAACTAATTTACCCTTACCAAGAAATTTTCTAATAAAAATATGTTCCCTCTTTGCCTCAAGTGGATTGAACTTATGACTTACAGAGTATGATACTTCCAAAGGCCCCCATATGACCATCATGTCTACCTATATCTCAGAACCTGTAACAAATATATAGTAATGTTCTAATTCACGAGTAAGCTACATCACATTTTATGAGCTAATCAAGCCTAGTTACCTTTATGATTCACACCTGATGACCATTCTTTCCTGGCCTTATCTCACACTCACAACTTTGAAACACTCCACAAGCCACATACTATCCTGGTGGAATAAAGCTTTGATTGTAAAGATATAGCTTCTCTAGTTTTATTTGACCTCCCTAACCCTTTTTTTTTTTTTTTTTTTGCAACAAATGACAATAACTACTCAACCTTTCAATCATCATTTATACTACTATCACTTTACAAGTACAAAACATTAGCCACAAAGCTACTATCCATTCAAATGCTAATCTTATTCTGACTACACAACCACATAAATGAGTAAGCTTGTCAGATAATTAAAATCGATTAGATAATACGTATTTTATTGACACGTATTTATAGAATACAATACGGATACAAATCTACCAAACAAGAATCCTCTATCATCTAATATTACTACTCCATACACTAATAAATATATATACATTCAGAATTATATAATTCAATGCCTCACAACTAGCTTTTAACTTCAAGCACTACACTCATATGACAATATGACACAAATAAAAACAAACACCTACTGTAATTAACAAAATAAAATCAACACAACTATTATTTTTAATTAAATAAAAGTCAGACGTACCGTGAGCTTTGGTAAACGATCAAAATCAGTAACAGCGGTCGGAATACAAACGAAATTCTTCGAAACAGAAGATTCCGGAAACTCAACAACCGGCAAGGGCTTAAACGACGCCGTTGAAGAATAATTGATAAACGAAGCACCCGAAGGCGTACCTCTAATGATCTGACCTAAGATCTGAAATACAAAAGTCAACCAGTTGACCAGTGTTCGCCATACTTGTAACGTCGTCGTTGGCGCGAATACTTCAGTCGCTGTTTGGCCAATATCCGCCATCACCGGTGAACGGAAAAAAAAACACACACACACACAGTAATTATAATTATAATTATAATAATTTAAAAGTATCAATCGATTAAATTAATAGTAGATTGAACCGATGATTAGAGCGTTTGAATTTGTGTGTGTGCGAATGTATATATGTAAGATTTGTTTTTGTGCATTTGTATGTATGTGGAAATGGAATAAGGGATGGGAGATGTATGTGGTCAAGGTGATTGAACAAGAAGAAGGGGAGAGTGACGGACACGCGCTTCTCAATGAGAATGGGGGAACGTTGAAGGATGACGTGGAGATGGGATCGGGGTTCAGGGATAGAATTGTCTTTTTGTGTTTGGTTTTGCGTATTGGTCGGTTTTGTGCGTTCGATAGACCGTGAAACACATGAGATTTGCATTTTGGCGTTATAAAGTTTTGTGAGATTTAATGTATCTTACTTTTTTGATGAATGGGTTGATTGTAGTACTACACGTGATAAAGTCGTAGCGTTTATGATTAGTAAATATGCCATAAAGTAATTTAAATGTAATCAAAATATATATATTAGACTAATGTTAATATTCTCTAATTATAGTGGTGTCAAGTTAACTTATCGACTTAGTTATCTGTCTTTTCTGAATCATAACTATGACTTTGTTACGCATGCTAAGACAAAATAAAAATGGTGACATTGAAAATTCAGTGTTTTGAGAAGGAGAGAATTTGGAAAGTGAAGGATATGAATATTAACGTTAGAGAAAACCTCATTTCTCGTCGTTTCACGTTGGACTTCAACCAATAGTGTTATTGGATAGTGTTCTCGAGCTTGAAGATCGAAAAAAACTAACTCAATGTGTGTGCTCTGAAGGGTACATCTTCATTTTAAATATGTGTGTATATACAAAATAAATAAAAAATTGAAGAATCGTGCAATATTTTATATACTAGCATATTACCCGCGCAATTCGACGGTAACAGTTATTTCGTATATTTTTAATACGTGCAATAATATGTTAAGATTATCTTTATATATTTCATGTTATATATTCCAATTTATAAAACAAACATGCCAAAAACTAAAAAAAAAAAACCTTTGTACATTTTGGATTCATTAAATATCATTTCATAAAATTATGAGTTGTTTGAGTTTATTATACAAATTAAAAAGTTAGTAAAATAAAGTAATACAAAATAAATAATGTTTAGCCAAAGTATTATTAGTATGTAATAATGTAGTTAATGCAAAATTGGAAATATTATTTCCTTATAAGTAATAGGGGTAAAATGAGTATAAAAGCTAAGAATTAAGATTCAACATCATCAAGATGCTTTATAAGTAGTATTAGATACATAATAACATATACGAAGTAGTTGTTACTAAAAAGATGAAACACGATTACATTTTTAACGAAAAGATAATAAATGGTACTATACTAAATGAACAAAAATGAGGTACAAAAATGAAAGTCGTATTATGTTACGCAATACAGTTTTTTTTCTTTCTTAAATTGAAATTGAAAAGGGTTCATACAATTAACGAGCTGAGGATTAAAGTATACACAAATGTTTATCTTATACTAAAAAGTTCTCTAACTTGACAATTGCAATTAGATAGTATCCCTATATATGTGTTTATTAATTATAGATTACATGCGTAGTATATCTTTATTAATTTCTCTACCATATTCAATAATATTAATCTTTAGTAAATCTGGCTATATGAGAAGAATTATTTAGTTGTTTTCAAGCAACAAGATATTTAAGATGCTAAACCCTTAAAGCAATCTTCAGCTCTCTAAGCTAAGTTATTTCCATATATAAATATGCTTAAAACTTGAGCGACTTAATCTTCTTTGATAACATCAAAAGAAAAGTATAATAGAATATAATTTGAATAATAAATAGATAAATGAATAAGTGAACGTCACTAAGTAACTACTGAATTGTGATAATTGAAACAACTTCACCCATAAAGAACTTGACAATTATGTTTAAGCAAAACAGAAATTATTCTGTCTATACATAAGTGAAATAAAATATGTTTATCATATTATATTAGTTCTAAATAGATATTGATATTATGTGGTACAACATATAATATATACCATGAACCTAATATATGATAATATATGTGTGTCGTTACATAGTAGTTATGACTTCTATATTATAATATATGTGTGTCGTCACATAGAAGTTCTGTATTATTATTCAGTAACACATAACATCGAGCTAGTAACCTCGAAAGACTAATTCATAACGAAATAAACATACACAAAAGGTTACATTTATATATAGAATTTATTACGTCAAGCAAAATTAATTGACGTAGAGAAATGAAATGCTCGGAAATGAAATTGTTTGGTGATATTAGAGAATAAATATTCACGTCTTCTGCTTGATTGGTAAGAACTGAGAAATGAAAATAGTCGATGATGAAGAAAGTAATTTGTATAGTATGTGGATCATATTGTCTATTATTTCAATGATTTAATTTTAAGAAAGAAAAAGCTTCATCTCACAACATATCACAATGCGTTATCGGATATATTTAGAGTCATAAAACATATGTTTACACACTTTTATAGGTTATCGATTATATTTAGTCATAAAACTATGTTTACACAATTTTATAGTATATGAAGTTGACTGCTAATCTTTCATGATACACTAGCATAATACCCGTGCTAGTAGTGGAGTAAAATTTCTATTATGTATAGTTATCCGATTATAGTCATACATTATATATGTTCTAAACAAATTTTCAATGATAGTGACTCAATAACGGTAGTTTATTCGTATTTGGAGTTTGTGATTTTGTAATATGGGGTGAAATGAGAAGATTATGAAATTGATAAAACTAATATTAAATAGAATTTACATATATAAGTTATATTTAGAAATGTTGAGTCTTAATTTTAACCTAGCACATAGTCTTCAAATAGAAGAAAGAAAGCTAAGAGGAGAGGGAAATAGCTTATTTATTTCAGACGAGTTATTATATATAAAACATCAAGATACTTTACAAATTAGAGTAGAAGTATACATATTTGTTTTTGTTTGTACCTCTATTTTACAATGTATCCAAAAAAATAAGTATTAGAACACATTTAGTTATAAACATTTTGAAAATTTTCTAAAACAACAAAAGAATTAAAAAAACGTGTTCGAATTTTAGTTTATAATAAAGAAAAGGAGAAAACTACCTTTTATGATTTTTTTTTCTTTTTCACAATTAAACGTATTTTTTAAATTTTTATTCGTTTTCTACATAAGTAAAACATTTAATTTAACTATCTATAAAGGGGGAAATGGCGACTTTGCGCTCACGCGCTCAATCATTTACGTATATTTTTTTTACAAACAAGTGGGTCCCACGAAATTTTCTACTATGGTTTTCTGCTAGTTGATCAGTCAACCAACATTTTTGTTTTTTTCAATCTCGGACACTCAACTTTTTATGTTTTTAGAGTTTGTTTGAGAACTGAGAAATTGACATTTACGACTTTACGTAGGAATAGCGATCAAACAGTTGTCCCCGTTCCAAAGTTCACGAGGAATCTGACACAAAAAGCACAATTTGATTTAGACCAACTGACACCCCATTATATATCCCAACAACCATTATCACCCCTTTAACATATTGTTACGACCCACACCACATATGGAATTGGTTGGTTACTTATAAATATTTATAAAATTTAAAAGTCCCTTCTTCTTCAAGTTAGCTTTTGAAAGTGAGTTCTACACTTGGTCTTATAGCTTATAGCTTGATATAAGTCTAACATAGGATAGGTTCGTATCACACACTTACACGTCTGCTTGTTAAACCTTTTTTACGGAAAAGGGCGATGGTTAGTTGCTATTAGTACACCATGAAACCAAAAATTTGAATTGTGTATGTGCGGGACTTCAAGAATTTACATTAAGAAAACAGATCATCATATTGTGTATGCAACATTGCACCTTACTCTCATCTAATAATCAATCGGAAAATATATGAAAAGGAAAATTTATATCTACAACAAAAACAAACCCATTGTACAAATCTGAAAAAGGATTTTGGAGCTCACGTTTCGTAGGGAAACAAGAGCCATGGGTGGGTTAAGGCTGCTCTGGCTGTTGGCCGCCTTCGTGGGTTAATTTCAAGTAAGCTTGTAACGAAATCAATGAATAATGCATCAGAAACTTGAAGATGTTCCTCCAAAGATGTTTCTTGTGGGGTTATGTATTCCACTTGATTAGTTTCCTGAATGTATCAAAACCACAAACCGATATGAATTTATAGACATGTATTCTAATTATTGATCTTTTTGTTATATCTAGCAAGAAACGAACCTCGTTTATGTGATATAGATCAAACTCATCAGTGAAATACTTGTTTGTTTCCTGACCTCTTATTAGCATATCGGTATCAATTGGCCCAAGCATTCCAATCACTCGTGCGAGCAGGAACACAACTTCCTCATTAGGAAATAGAACCTATTGGGAATTCGAATATAACCCACAAGTAGTAAGTCAAAAAAGATCTATGGGAAACATTGATAAAGGTGATAGATTGAAGCTTTTAACCAAGGACATACTTCACCAGAAGATAGTTCGGCTAAAATGCAACCAAGGGACCAAAGGTCAACTTTCTGGTCATATGGAAGACCCATGATGACTTCAGGAGCCCTATACGATCTGGATTGCACATATAGTGACAATTTGTCATTTTGAAAGCAACTGCTTCCAAGATCGATAACCTTGATCTCACATCTGCTATAGCTTTTGATAAGTATATTTTCGGGCTTTAGATCGCAATGAATAATTCCCAATTCATTTAAGTAATCCAAAGCTTCCAAACATTGTCTTGTTATGACCTGATTTTGAACACAAGGCAACATTTCACGATTAATAAGAGGATTGTATATGGTTTGCATTTTATCTCCAACGGGTCACGTAAAACTTAAGCTATAATGACTACGGGTTAAATGGGTCAAAACTCCTCCAAGGTAATTACAAACGATTAAAATACTCTTGCTTTGTTAAAAGAGAAGTCGATTCTTATTTTAATAACAAGCCTATATAAATCTTATTGAATGCATCAATTACGTCATCGAAGCACAAGAATAATTCCCAATTCATTTAAGTAATCCAAAGCTTCCAAACATTGTCTTGTTATGACCAGATTTTGAACACAAGGCAACATTTCACGATTAATAAGAGGATTGTATATGGTTTGCATTTTATCTCCAACGGGTCACGTAGATCAAATTTTAAAACTTAAGCTATAATGAGTACGGGTTAAATGGGTCAAAACTCCTCCAAGGTATTTACAAACGATCAAAACTCTTGCTTTGTTAAAAGAAAAGTAGATTCTTACTTTAATCACATGCTTATATAAATCTTATTGAATGCATCAATTATGTCATAGGAACACAAGAATATTGGTGGGTCGCTTCAACCTGGCCGACCAGATGGCCCGTATAATAAATAACTCTGTTTGACCCATACCCAACCTGTCTGACTTGCCCATTTGCCTTCTCTACACGGATTATACCAAATAAACTAACCTGTAGCCTAGTCATTGTGAAATAAGGGTCCCCACCAGATTCTTTATTGAATTTTTGAAATTCATATAAGTTAGCGCGTAGCAGTTCACTAACAATGATGAGGTGTTCCTGCAAAAATTTGAAGAAACTTATTAATGTTTAACTGCAACAGAAAGCTGATTGCATCAATCATTATATTTCTTGTGATTGCTTACGTGAAAATAAAAATAATCATAAAGCCGCAAAATGTGCCGCTCATCTGCAGGATCATGCTTGTTTACAAGCTTCAAAAGCTTGATTTCATCTAAGCTTTGGTCAAAGAAATCCTTTTCATTCTTTATGATTTTTAGACACACATCAATTCCCGTCTGGAGATCACGCGCCTGAACAACTTTACTAAATGCTGCTGAACCAAGATACTCGGTAACAACGTATCTGGAGCCAATCACACTGTTTAAAACTATTGGTAGATCCTTATTCTCTTCAAAACCAGTCCTGCAAGTTTCATGAAGTTAGTACATGTACATCACAGAACATGTACGCCATCGTTAATATTCGTAAACAAAATGTCAACCAACCTGTTTTTCCTGTGTATGATTCTTAACTCGAATACTTCATATTCATCTTCATTTAGATTCATTAAAGATTCATCATTAGCAACAATGGCATCACATTCTTCAACTTTAGCAGCATCGTAATCCCTATTTAGGTCAAAATCAACATCTTTCTTGCACATCTTCTTTTGCAAATCAAGGGTACTTTTAGGATCCCCAACAAGATCGTCATCACAACTATTTACATTCTCATCGATATCATGAAGATCATTTAAATCGATTCCTTTTAAAGTGTTACATAAAGTGGTAGGCCATACTTTATCAAGACGGTTAGGTTTCTCTAACGGGTCTAATATAGGATCAAAAACAAGTTCAAGATTCTCGCTTTGGTTCTCTTTCTCTAAAGTCGTGACAAACTTATCCTCACTTGGACCACTGAAAGGATCCAAGTGTTCAAAGCAAGATGGCATAGCATAATCTTCATCTTTCTCTCTATACCAATTTAAGTCATTTTGCATGTCGAATTCATGGTAATCACGAGCTGTACCAAACTGAGACAACCTCTCTGATGAACCATGTGAGCTAGCCCCTCTCAGAGTACGGATCCCATATGGATTTGTAAATTCTGCATAAATCATAACTATCAAAATAGTCAATGACCATCAAAATTGTTCCAACTAACATATACTCATATCCGTAAATCCGTTCACAACAGTGTCATTAGTCACTAGTAAACATTAGAGATATATTTGAACGGTTGCAGTCAAACAAATCAATGTCTGAATTCAATATTGATGATCTTTATCATATAATCAAAAAAAACTTGAAGCTTTAGTATTGCTGGTGCCCTTCATGTGTATTGCTAGCTATCTCCATATAAATTTAAGTTTATACTTTATACTAATTTGGGATCCTATATATATATATAACCAGTTTGACCACCAAAGTCAAGAACTATAAACACCATTTATTATGTTTGCTACAAAAATCATAGAATCTTCATACTAAAATGTACGATGAAGTAAAAATTAGAACAGTTTGTCAGCCAAATCTGGAATACAAAGATTTCAACAAGAATATTGTTCCTATTTTCTAGGTAACCAAGATTAGTTTTTTTTTTACTTTGATGACACTTGTATTTAAAGTAAAAAACAAACAAGAATCCTAAAGTTAAAGAATATAATTTAAAGACTATAAGGACAAACAATATAGATTGTGGTCCTAAATCCTAAAATGGTAGTCAAAACAATCTAAACAGAAATTACCCAATTAAAATAACCTAAACCAAAATACAATAAATACATTTCCGACATTTCTAATCAAACCATCCCCAAGTCTAATACCCCCGAGGAAAAAGTTCATTTCTATGATCATTTTAAAGAATTGGTCTTGTTGTTAAGTCAGAGTATTGTAAATTAAATAAAGTCAACAACTTTACGGTTTACCTGACGAGCATAACTCAGTGGTGGAAGAACCCAAGCTGATAAATTCTTGATCAGAAGACACATCGGAGGTTTCAAGATCTTCCGGCGGTTTCAGCGGCGGAGGAGGGTGGCCGGCGGGAATCTTGAGAGGTGGAAGTGGTGGTGGGGCAGTTGGGAATAAAAAATCATGGAAATCAGAAGAACCCGGCTGGGATTTCTCAAAGATATCATCTATGAGTGCTGATTCAGAGATTGATAGGTGGTTTTTTCTCAAGAATTCTAGTACGGATTCAATGTCAGATGATTCCATGGTTCAGGGGAATTGGAATCGGGAATGGGAATGGAAGAGAAAGGTGATTATTAATGAATGAAGAGGTGGAAATGGAGTGTTCATGTTATTATGGTTTTTGTGGTTTTATTATTTATGGAACAGAAAGTAGATTCGTGAAAGAAGGTTCTCAAGGGGTTTGAAAAAGCAGGACTGCAACAGAGAGAAAGGTTTGTTGGGTTTCATTACAATTGGCTTCTTCTAACAATATGTTAGTTAGTTAGTTACCCACCATAATAAATACTTTCTCCGTTTCAGTTTCAAGTGTCTATGTTACCATTTTAAATTATCTCAGATAAGTATTTACCTTCATGTTAAAACCAATTGAAAAAGACTTTAATAGGTAGATATGTTATTTGATTGATGAAATGTGTAATTAGTGCAAATTCCTAACACTATATAAAAAGTCAAAATGGACACCTTAACTGAACGGATGGAGTATAAAGTAGTTTGGCTAGTAACATATGTTTATTAACATGTACTTTATTCGTCCCAAATTTATAACTCATGTATAACATAAGGTCAAGTATTTGAAAACGTATCGAGTATCAAGGTAAAATAGATTTCAAAGATTCATATGAATAAGTTTATGTTATATGTATTAATTTAGAATCACCGGTTGTTTCATAATAAAATCACCTAATACATGCGATATTCACAAGTTATATTTTATAGCTTGATACATGAACTATGGAGTTGTCTTGTATAATATTCAACTGGATATTATATTGTTAGTTAGAGAAATTAATAGGTAAGGTCAAACTTCACATTTGTTTTGTTGCAATACTATTATTTCAATTGAATACGAAAAAGAATATACCTTTAAAATTATTATTGAGAAGAATGATTCGTGTCTAAGTGTCATTATAAAATGTCTAATAGTAATGGACTTGGCATATTGATTCATTTCATTCCCTTATTCGACCATTATTACACAAACATTTTTTATTTTAATTAACAGGTGTTATTCACTCATATTAGAACTCAGGTATAATTAGTTAATAACCAGTTTTTAGGTGATTAAATAATAAAATTAAAGTGTTACGTAATAAATAAAAAGTTACCATCCATGACCATGAGGAAGTAAAATAATTGACTTTAATATATTCGGCCCACCGTATATCATAATGGTGTCTAACGTTTTCAGTTTTTCACCCCCTATAACTTTTATTTCCACTTTTTGCTGATTGTACCCACATTATTTATGTCTATTATTTATGCTTTATATTCCTTTTCTTTTAATTTATTTAAATTAAAGAAATACCTTAGGTTGCTTTTATTTTTGCGGTTACATTTTCAAATTTCAAACATTGTTTTCTAATAAGCTATCCAAATACATAGGGATATCTATGATTTCAGGTGTACAATCGATAAAAAGACACCGCTGAAAATATGAATTTGCTAAATATAGTATTATGAGTTATGTATAAGGTATTCGAACATCCATTGTTTTGTTGTAATCTAATGATAACCACGCTGTTACCTTCTTAATAATCATGCCACTCACCTTAATGTTTCATCATTTGTGCATAACATGTTTTATTAAACATAGCTCTTAAGGATATGTCAAGCGAATTCTGACTTTCTAAAGCATAATCTTCTAAACCACATCCGAATTTTATTTATTAAGCTACAAAAACAACGTCGAATACAACATGCAATTTTCATCAACGGTATATTAAATTATCATAAATTGGAATTACACTATGAATTAATTGAGTAGTTGATCACTTGCATCTTTCTTTTTTCCCAATTAGATAAGTGGTTATGGCACCAAACTATTTAGTCCTGAAAATTAAAATCCTTAACATCACACCAACCTATTAAAGTCCCAAAATGATAACCAATTTCACTAAATAAATTGACTTTATCAATCATAAAATATATATCGCGATTTGGGTTTATGGGCTTATAATCTGTTACGAGTTACATTAAAATTCTACACTTTTGACAAAATAAGATGTATGTGATTGTAGACGCAACACTTCTAACCTTATTATAGAGGAGTTGATATATACAACACATAAATTACTTTATACAACAAAACTATGCATTGCTATACTTGTATTCTATGCTATAATCATTATACATATGTTGTTTGAATCAACTTTTTTTTTGTTGTACGTATCACTACCCTATTATAGACCTAAAGTGATCAAGAATTGTATAACCAGACCATTTATTTCCAAAAACAGCCAATGTTTGGACCTTGATCTAGAAGCCCATATCTGGAAACAGCCTATACATGTGTGCCCATATAAACCATTATAAAGAAGCCCATCTAAAAATACGGCCCTAGGGTTTAGGTTCTATTGTTCTAATGTTTGTATGAAGTTCTCTTTGTTGAAGGCCCAGATACAACTAAAGACTGGCCCAACTATATAATGTTTTCCAAGAAGTTATGTTTGACTGTAAGCATTGATTGATTGATAGTACCATTTACCACTAAAGCATAAACTTTTGTATAACTTTTGACTTCTTTTCCTTAATGAGAATCCATCATCATGAATTCAGGATCTAGTGCAAACTAACGCCTTTAAGGTGAAAAGAAAACGATGGCAACGGTTGTCATATAACCTTTTAAAACCACGTTCAAAAGGACCGAGATTATACCTTTTCAAATAGCCTTGTAGACCCTCGAAAAGGCAAAGCGCAGGCTAACGTTCTTATACATACCTCAAAAGACTGTAAACCAAAGTCGAACTACTAACACATAAAGCTCCAACATACGCTTCAATTCTCAGCATAGTATCAAGATTTAAAAGGCATCTAGCTTTATAATTCTGTTTCACACACGCATACTTAAGCTCGAATAAAAAATCGGGAATCATAATAAATGAGCCGAGAAATGCATCTTATGAAATCTGCACAAACCTTTGTAAACTAATTGAGATACTTTAAAGTGAAAAGGAAGATCTTGATGGAGCAATGGACCAAACCAACCATACACATAATAATATTTCACTTGTAAAAAGTATATATGCCCATAACATGGCGATGTACCCTTGGTTAAGAGCAAATATGCCCCTTTTAGATTGTGCCCATTTCATAAAGTAGTATAAAACCACTTTTTATTTGAAAAAAGTAAAATATAAATGTATTAAAAAAAATAAAAATTATAGGTTCCCAAAGTAGACTAAAAACATAGGTTCCTATATATGGTTAAGTCCAAGGGTGAGTTGGCCACTAGGTTGGTTGGTTTATGTTGAGTCTTGCATTATTGAGTCTTTACTTGAGAAAGCAAAAGAAAATGGAGCTTTTTCCACAGTGATTGGAGAATGGGACATTCCCACTTTCACCCCCAACACAAGCCATGATTTGATCCCACTTCTTCTTTCACTACTATCACTTTTTTTTTCTTTCAAATATGCTTCTTACATGTTTCATGAATATTATAAGGGATTTTTTTTACACATGTACACATTTAGACCCTTTTTCTTATAGTATTTTAATAAACTACTTAGAGTTACTAAAAATTGTGTTGTTTTTAAGTTTTGAATATTGTAAACACCAATAGCTACAACAATATCATTTTTGAACATGACAAACTATCTCTTTTATTAGCTTGATTTTTTAATGGTATATTTAAATAAATACTAGTTGGTGAAGATACGGTAGTTTTGGGTGGAGGGTAGGATGCTCATCATAGATAGTGCCTTGGCCTACCTTCACATCAGAAAACGTACAGTCGGGCACACTTTGTTAATTGAAGTGGCCGGGTGACGTGAACCACCATTAATTATTAATTAGTGAAGATATAATAAAAAGTCAAGTCAATTCAGATGTTGCTTTAGGGTGACAAACAACGTCTAATTATGGTACCAATCTATTTATTTAATAGTAATAATCAAAAGGAATTAAGACATATATAATGTTATGATCATCATGAATTTAGTGAAATTCCATCCAGAATCCATTCAACAACTGTAATAAGAATGGAATTTTGGTTAACCATGCACTCACTTAGCTCGATCGTTGGTCCCAATTTGCCCAACCTCTCAGTTTCTTAATCTTCAACTCTTTGTTACACTAGTAGTATGTCCACACATAGCGTCGTCGATTCAGGCATTTTATTTTTTGCACCTAGCTAGCGGCGTAGGACATTTGAATCTCAGTGACGTAGTTAGTTTATATGTAATTTATAGTTGATACTATACAATATCATCTAACTATTTGTAACATACCACTTAATCGGCCTAGTTATTGTTTTCTTGTATATTGTACTTCAAAAATGAAATAGACATATGAAACGGAGTTTATATAGTCCGTACAATTTAGATGCCCAAATTACATATCAGCAAAATATACTTTGTTAATATTATTTATTTTTTATTATTAACATAAAAGTGTTTGCTTAATTAAGTGACTCTTTACCAATCTCATTCCATGTGTCATCATCGATTCGCTTGGCACCAAAAAATAAAGACTTCCGGTTAACATGTTGCCACGCTTTCATTAAATAGCGTCCTCCCATTTTATTTCATTTTTTTTAGAAAATCTTTTTTAAAAGATAAAAACAAAGATAAATCCGTACAACTTTGTTAGTGTCTAAATAATTTGATCCAGTGTGTCATATTTTAATGTATTATAGGGATTTCAATAAGGATAAATTCGGTGTCATAAAATTTTTTTAAAGTTATTATCAATAATATTAAATATCATTTAATATATGTTTTAAATTTAAAATGAAAGTTTTAGTGTGTTAAATTGAAAGTTTATATTTATTAAATGTAATTGTGAATAAAAATAAATGTATAACTTTCTTTAATGCATATATTTATTCTCATTGAAAACTTAGCAAAATCCTAATTTAAATGACTCATACATTTGTTAGTATAAAAACGAAGCTACCCTTTAAGTGGAGATAAACGGTTGTTTTGGTTGGTCCCACTTAAGAAAAATATTAAAGGTGACAAAAAGTGTTGATCAAGTTCCATCCATCCAATGTGGTGGATAATCCATCGAATCAACATCAACATAGTTGTAATTAGACATAATTAATAATTAACGTCACATTTGTTTCATGACACCCAACCTCCTTTTAATAAATCCTGGACATGGATTAGAAAGCATTCTCCACAATTATTATTTGTAATAATAGAGAAGATCCTTCATGATATATAAACGCATTTACATGTTCAAAATCTTCATTTTGAATATGAACATTAACTTTGATTTTATTCGTACACGTTGTTCAAGATATTTCAATGTTTTTCTAAGTAGAAAATGTAACCGTATAACCAAGGTATATAAATAAATATCTATATGCAAAAACTACCATTAACAAAAGACCAATCTTATAAGAAAAAATATTGATACTTGGTATCAAAATACATTTGTAAGTAAAAATTAGTTTTCATAGCATGTTAATTCAACTTTCACTTATACCATTTTATAACATTTAACATTATTTTATTACAGGTACATGCTTACAGCTAATGAGTCAAAGATTTATATAAACAAAAGTTTTTTTAGGTAATGATAAAAGGTACAGTTAACAGTCTAAAGCTACAATTAATAGGTATAGCCTATAACCATGTACATAAGACATACATATGTACTCATTTTTACCGATAGCAATGGGTGAAACCACATTATAAGTAGGGATATTTATAGATACGAGTTCATTCGCTATAAAGTGTACAATACTTGCCATCTTAAAATTTCTAGATTTGGTACTCTTAATAGTTTGTAAATAGATTAACGTAATAAAAAGAAGGTCGAGCCAATTAAGTAAGCAGTGTAGTTTCGCATAACACGTGGTGTTTTTAGAAACTTTTCGATGAAATCGCAGGTGATTCGATTATTTTTATGTTGTTCCTACTAAACATAGAAAAGTTAGTAAATTAATGAGAGTTAAATGAAACTTTGGTTGAGTTGACTCCTACCTGTCGGCTCAAATAAAATAGAACGGGCCCCACATGTCTTTACTGTATAAAGGCAAACCTTTTCGAATCAACAAACTTTTTCTATTTAAATGCCTATTTAATACATAAAAAAATAATATAAACAAAATGATTAAGGGTATCCGATGATAATTTAAAGGGGGTACTGTTCATGTCATCTCTCAAAAACTATTAATAATGTGTAAATAGTGATTGTAATCAGTAATATTTACAGAGATCAACTAAAATGGTTAATAATAGCCGGTAGAATTTAGAAGTATTAAACTTTTACAAAAGGTTCAGTTTAAAGAATAAATAAATTTTGTTAACTTAATTCAACCCTACCTATATATAATGTGTGTAGGGACAACTAAACTCTATAAAATGTATTTTTGGATAACTAAACTCTATAAAAATGTTCAAAAAGATGAATAAAAAACGTTGCTAATCGGTTCCATTTTTCACTAGATGATAAGTTTTAAAAGTGAAGCTATATTTTTGCCACGAAAAATTGATTATTCCATAAATTGAACATTTTTTGAAGTTTGTTACCCTACATATATATTAATCCTTGACTAAAATACAGGGGTTAAAAATTTCTTAAGATATGAGCATGCTTACTCTAAATTATTATTAGTAGTCCTTAGAGTTGTAGTTAACCGGTTTTCATTTTCCTCCTTGATTTATATTACCAAGTTTTTTATATTTTTTATTTCCGAAAATGGATCAAGGTTAGAGTTTTGTGATACGTGGACTACACTACTTATTTTAGATATATATCAATTTGAAAAGACTATTTCTTAAAATAGAGAAAGTATGATAATCGACTTGATGTCACTATAACAAAATTTTGTGATGATTAATAGTTGATATAATAGTAATGATATTATACTCCATTTGTCTCCTTTTTATCAATTACATTCATACTTATCTTTTTCTAAAAAAAAAAGTGTACATCTTCAAAAATAACTTTTAAAAATCATTTAACTCTCAAATTTATTCTTATTTATTACTTACAATCAATTATAGTCAATTATACTTCATAAGAGACTTTAATTAAGTATACTAAATATGTGTCTATTTTCATATTACAATCAATTAAAAGAGACTTTAATAGTTGTATAAGTTATTCTTACTGAAAGTATAGTTAGTGAAAAATTATAAAATTATGTACTTAAACAGATAAAATATATAAAAATATATAAAAGGGTAAAATAAAGAAATAACATAAAAATAAGACTGATGAGTAAATTAAATGAAATATGAAAAGTAATAAAAAGTGAGTGTAATAATTGTTGGATGACCCATGACTTTTCCCACTAAAGAGATGTCTCATGTGAAGACACACACATGCCTCTCATACCTTTCCCCTTCTTCAAAAAGCTTCTATCAAACCAAAAGATCTCAATTACACTGATTAGAATCTATACCCTCACCCCACCACCCTCACCTCAACATTCTTCATGGGTCCCACTTTCATCATAACATCCCCACCACCACCGCCACCATCATCTCCACAATCCTACAACCAATATTTTAAAAACCGGTTGAACCGGTCCGGTTCGACCGGGAAAAATAGGTTTTCCGGTTGGGAACAAACCGGTTTTGACCAGGAGTTGACCGGTCAATGAACCGGACGGTTCGATCAAAATCGGACGATTCGACCAGGAACCGACGGTTCAACCGGGATTTTTATTTTGATTTTTATTTTTTTATAAAATGATGACGTGACATCAAAACCGGGCGGTTCAACCGGACCGGTTGAACTGGAACCGGATAGCAAACCGAACCAATCCGGTTTCCGATTTTCAAAACATTGCCTACAGCTACACCACCTTCCACCACCCTCTTCAAACATATAACAGTTCAATCATCATTTCATATAAGATTAAAAAAATCTTATATCAACTTTATTCATTAATTACATCAAATACTTAGACCATTCGCAACGGTACCGTCAAGGGTTTCATTCTCACACCACAACAGTCTTGCATTGTGGTGGCAGGTCGTCAGCCAACCACGCTCAGAAATTGTGGGCCCCACTTACATTGTTTTTCTTTTCATTTATGAAATGCCCACAAAAATTTATATATATACATATAGATATATGGTATGCGATCCTGGTACACAATACGTGGTCGCGTACATTAAACTATACTCGTTCTGTAACCATTTCTTTGTATACTACGCGATCTGGTAAGCCTCACGCGACCGCATAAGAAGCTTCCATACACGATCTTATTATCTTCACGTGATCGCATAGCTTTCACATAAAATCCACTGTAACGATTCCTCCTCTGGTTAGTACGCTATCGAGTAACCCCTGTGCGATCACGTGGTAGCTATTTCCACCTGAAACTGGATCAAACTTGGGTTTTAATTCCAATTTCAAACATGCACATCTTGTAGCTCGGTTACAATCAAGTCATGAAACTTTACAGACATGTTTCTTACTACAAAATAAAGAATTCCCAATTGGCACTTTTCTACTTCTCACATTAACACCAAATTTAGACTTAAACCCGAAAAGATATTATTTTATTCACTTTTGGAAACCAATTCCCAACCCATTGAGCTCATATTCAAACTTCATCTTCTAACATACACAATTACATACTTGACCCAATAACAGACATTAAAATGATTCAAACATTCGTTTTGACACGTTTTAACATTTTGACTAGTAGACAACTCATTTTGACCCATAAGAAAGTCAACGACATTTTAATCATTTGACTAACAATTTCAACATTCTTTTAACAAATGAATTGTAGGCAACAATTCTTTACAATCAAAATTAACTAAAAGTTCAACCTTAATATTTAACCACATTTGTAACCATATGCCTTCACTATTAAACCAAAAATATATTCAACACATGTATCAACCATTTTGACAACGAAGTGAGTTTACACTTGCAACAAAACAACAAGTTTACCACTATGCCCTATGACTATACATGGTCAAAACATGTTACCACCATTTACTAAGATTTTCACTCTCAAACCAACATTAACATTAAAATATATGTTTTGACGAATGAGACAAGTGATAATCATAAACGATAATTAAAGAGGATAGACTTGCTAACTCACACACTAACAAGATTGATCCACACTACGCTTTTGCAATTGCCTTTTCTTTCCTATGCTCACCTATTTCCTTGGAACCACTTGCACCTACCATTTAACAATTTAACAGAGTAAACATAAAGCTTGATGAGCATATATGCAATTAATTAATTAATTCACCGAATCAATCAACAATTAGCAAATATCAACAATGATCACATAAGCTTAAACAATTCAACCAATGAGCAAATTGTAGAGATTATTTTCATTGAACATATCCGCTTACAACTTTCTGCTAAGCACATGTGTCTCAACATCTAATCACAACTATATCTAATATAAAATTAGCTAATCTAATCGCAATTATAGCTACCATAAGTTAGCTAATCTAATCACAATCATAGCTAACATAAGTTAACTAGTCTAATAACAACTAATCTCCACAATGCCCATTTTACATCTTCTAACACTAGCATCAATGATCAACAACGAACATCAAATACAAAATACAATTAATACTCCTCTTGGTTGTGTGAACCTTTTGCACGTATGCAATCCGGATTCACATAATCATTACACAACTAACCCCCATATCACTCACCTTTGTGTTCTAGGCAATTATACCGTTTAGTGATCAAACACAAATGTTACATCCTTATCACCTAGGACATAACACACCACAATATAACAGTACATTTAACATTTAAAAGAAATCAAAATCAACTAACAAACATCATCAACCCATTATTCCCATGGGTTGACTAGAATTGACTTTTAGTCAATCTTAACATAATCTTACATTCATGATCATAAGCAAGTTTCTTGGTTCAAATTTCCTAATTTCCTACTAAATTATTAATCAAACACCATATATAAACATTACAGTAACACTTCTAGTTATGCTTTAAGCTAGTTAATATAAATCCATAAGGATTTAACATAACTCATGAAAATCATCATGAACCCTACTAATAATCCTTCACTACTAACTTGTAATCGAGTTAATAATCATCAATAATGAACTAAGTAACATCAATTCAACATATAAAAATCCCAATTTTGGATTATAGCAACTAACTTCTTAAAATCCCCACAAAATCCAATTTTTAGGTTAGAAAATATGAAGAACACACTAACTTAGGGTTAGAATAAATCAAAAGGAGATGAATTTAATGTTTCTAGTTTCAATTTATGTTTTGGACAGATTTTGGCTTCACCCTTCTCGCTCCCACGTTATCCTTCTCCCTCTTCTACTTTTTGTAACGTTTTTGTGTACATATGTGTGTAAGTAAATAGATATGATTTTCATAATTTTATTCACTTCAATTAATATTGTTCAGAATTTTAAAATCACTCATAATTTCTATTATTTTATATAACTTATAATAATAACAAGTTAAAATAATTATATATACATATCCACTAAAATATCCCCTTAAAGTTCCAGGTGTTACAATTTATTACCTTTGTCTAAAACAATAAAAATAAAAATAAAAAATCACGTGCTAATGTTACACCCACGACTCCCACGACATTATGTTACCAAGGTGAATGTTTATAACCTCTGCGTATTTGTACAATACGATGAATACGAGGTGTTAGGGCATTCCCAATCCAAAACCCAACTGACTAAAACTGACAGAGCTACATCAGTGTTTTCAGAAAACTGATTGAAACTGACAGACCCCTCTCATCCCTGATCCATCACTTCATATTTCTAGGTCCCACATTTATCAATTTACCTTTAGTTTTATACACTATACAAAAAATAAAATACAAAAAATAAAAGCTCAATCTTCATCGGATATGTGACGAAACAAACCGACGAGCCAAACCGACATTGGCGTAACATTGCCGTCGGTTCGTCACTTCCCAACCGAAAGATAACCGACGAGGGGCGTTGGGAGCACCCTTATATGTATGTTTGTGATTGACATATAATGTAAAACAAACAATTAGTCATATCGTTCAGTTAATGAACATCCGATCTTTACAAATCTATATGTATAAAGGAATTTACGTATTAAGGACACATACATCAATTATCGATGTTGGTTGTCGACGTGTTGTGTCAAGCAATTATAACTCATCCATATAAAAACAAGCTATACTTTAGTTGAAAGAATATTGGATTTAGTACCAAAATAAGATGCTATAAAAAATTGTACACAAATAGTGACATATGATGGGTTTGTAATATAATATTACTTCTAGTTCGATTATATAAATATTTAAATGAAAAAAAAGAAAAAAGAAGAGGAGTATTTGAGACATAGATACTTTGGTTGTGTTTGATAACAACGGGCTGGAGCTGAAGTTTGGGGCTGAAGCTGAGGGTTGGGCTTCTTTTGACAAGTCACTTTAAAAAGCTTTTTGTTTAGAAGCTTCTGGTAGCTTATTTTTTCAAGAAGCCCTATTTTGTATCTGACCACAAAAATTTCTAAAAGCCTGTCATTCAAACATATCTTTGTGTATGCTTTTGTGACTTTTATATTATATATATACACTTCACAAAATCATATTTTTTTAATCATATTCTTTTGTCCTTCTTGTTCTCCCTACTCTCCAAGCATCTTTAATCAATTAATTAATTAATTAATAATTCAAGAATCTATTAAACAAATATCAATTTCCGCACGCTTTCAATCTCCACCGGTGATGCCGACGCCGGTGAACACAGCCAAACAATGCTTATCACCGGAATCAATACAAGCGCTAGACGAAGCCGTCACCGTCGCTAACCGCCGTCACCACGCTCAAACGACCTCACTTCACGCCGTTTCCGCTTTACTTTCACTTCCATCATCACCACTCCGAGAAGCATGCGTACGCGCTAGAAACAGCGCGTACGCTTCACGCATCCAGTTCAAAGCACTCGAACTCTGTTTAAATGTTTCGTTAGACCGGTTACCCTCAACGCCGCAACGCGTTGATCAACCGCCGGTGTCGAACTCGCTTATGGCGGCGATTAAACGATCACAAGCGAATCAAAGACGACAGCCGGAGAATTTTCATTTGTATCAGCAAACGACGACGTCTTCAACTTCTGTTTCAATGGTTAAAGTGGAGCTACAGAATTTAATCCTGTCCATACTTGATGACCCGGTTGTTAGTCGGGTATTCGGAGAATCCGGGTTTCGTAGTTCGGATATTAAACTATCCATACTCCGACCCGTTCATCGTCAGCTTTTTCGGTGTAAAGGTCAACCTATATTTTTATGTAATTTAAATAGTACTAGTAATTTTAGTTTTCCATTTCATGGGTTTTTAGAAAATAATAGTAATAATTATAATGAAATTTATAAAAGAATCAATGAAGTTTTAATCAAAAAGCATGGTAAAAGTAACCCTTTACTAGTCGGTGAAAGTGGAATTACCACAGTTAAAATTTTCTTGGAAACTTTACAAAAAACCAAGGTTTGTGGAATAACAAATGTTATTTCTGTTAAAGATGAGATTTTTGGGTTTGTTAATGGGAATTGTGAGGTGGGTCTGTTAAAATCGAAATTAGAGGAAGTGGGTAGTGTGCTGAAAGAAAGTATGGGGTGTGGAGTGATGGTTGAGTATGGTGATGTGAAGGGTTTGATCGAATCGAATTCGTTTGATTCGGTTTTTTTTGTTGTTAAGAAATTGGGTGGTTTGTTGGAGGTTTATGGTGGTAGAGTTTGGTTGATTGGTTATGCTGAAAGCCATGAAATTTGTATGCAATTTTTCAAGAAGTTTCCTTATGTTGAAGAAGAGTGGGACCTTCATGTTCTTCCTATCAATTCTATTAGACCTTCCATGGCTGAAACATTCCCAAAATCCAGGTGAATTTTATCATAGAATAGATAGAAAGTTTGAAACTTTTGTAGTTTATTTTCTAAAATGGTATGGTATTTGTTACCTTGTTAGGCCTATATTCCATCTATAATCAAATGTTGATTTTTGACCTTTCTTTATTTTTGCATGTTGCATGGTGAATTTGCAGCTTAATGGAGTCATTTGTTCCATTTGGAGGGTTCTTTTCTATGCCATCTGATATAAAGAGTCCATTAAGGATTTCAAACCATTTTGGATCTTTATGTCACATCTGTGATGAGAAATTTAAAGTAGAAGTGAATGATATTTCTAAAGGAGGAGTTAGTGGTTCGGTTTCAGATCATTACAGGTCAACTTTGCCTTCTTGGTTACAAACGTCTCAAACTTGTAGGAATAGTGAAATGGATGTGTTGCAGGTATGCAATAGTTTGATATTATATATTCTAGTTCAATGTTACATGTTTGTTGTTAATACTTTTATAGTTTTGTGTTCCATTAATGTTTGCACTAATTCTTTTGCATCATAGCTTAATAAATAATTAAATATTATGAAAATTGCTATAGATTATATGAAAAACGATTGCATCTTTGCAGCACAGGCTCAAGATGATTCCCTTGTAGTAGGTGCTCAAGTCATCGGGTTGCAAAAGAAATGGCACAGTATTTGTCAACGTCTGCATAAAAGTGAATCATACTTACAGATGATACCTAAAGCAACATATACAGTTGGGTCCCGTGTCCCTTCTGTTGTAGGCTTTCAAGTTGCTGAAAGCACGCTTGAAAATGCTGGATCTTCACTTGAAAGTGTGTGCGACACAATTTCAAAGTCGAACACTAAAGCTGTCAAAGATTCGCCAATCGTTTGCAGCCTGTCAGGTTCAACAACATCGGGAAACTCCGTGACTACTGATCTTGGGTTGGGTCAGTTCGATCAGAAAAATTCTAAGTTGGTCTATTCTGCTCTGTTTACACGAGTCGGCAGACAAGAAGAGGCTCTTGGTGCTATTAGTCAAACAGTAGCCCGTTGCAGGGCTCAACCCGGATCCAAAAGTGGTGGTATCTGGTTCGGTTTTGTAGGACCCGATAGAGTAGCTAAAAAGAAAAGCGCGGTTGCTCTAGCTGAAGTATTGCTTGGAAGCAAGGAAAACATTATCTGTGTTGATCTAAGTTGTCATGATCTAAAGTTGAGGGGGAAAAATATAATTGATATCATAGCTGATGAACTGAACAAGAAACAGTTATCTGTTATTTTCCTTGAAAACGTCGATATGGCTGATACGCTGACTCAGCATTATCTATCTCGAGCTGCAAGTACTGGGAGGTTATCTGATTCTCATGGCAGAGAAGTAAGCATTAGCAATTCAATTTTCGTGTTGACTTCCAAATTGTTCGGATTACATGAACTCGAGGAGGTGAGCGTTGACTATAATGAAGAAAATGTCTTGAAAGCTCAATGTGGGCCCATCCGTGTGTTGACAGGGTTTGACCTTGACGACGTCAAACCAAGCCTTAAAGTTGTACATGTTACACCTGTCTGCAAGAACAAAAGGAAGTATGGACACCGGACCACTACGAACAACCACTTCCTAGACTTGAACCTGCCTGCTGAAGCGATTGAAACAGATTATGATTCTGCCCCTGACTTTGAGAATATCGACGCGTGGTTGGAAGATGTTTTCGAACATGTAGACGCGAAAGTAATTTTCAAGCCATTTAACTTTGACTCGCTTGCTGAAAAAATTCTGATGCGAATTGGCGATTGTTATGAGAACAGTGTTGGGTTGGATTCATCGCTAGAAATTGATTATAGACTGATGGAACAGATTCTAAAAGCATCATGTTTTTTAGACACGACGAAAGTGGATGATTGGATTGAACAGGTCCTAGGTGAAGCATTTGTTGAAGCTCACAAGAAACACGGCCTCAGTTCTCACTCTGTCTTGAAACTTGTTGCTGCTGAGCTGGTGGAGGAACAACATGTTGATATCCTCCTCCCTGATAGGATCATAATGACCTGATCAATGTTTGGGTGATTTGTATAATGTAGCAAATTAGCATTAGTAAGTAGCGAATAGCGAGTGATATAATGTTTGTGTTTAACATTTCTCTTAGTGTTTAAAAGCCCGAATGAGTCATGGAAGCTGACGAAACTGGTTTCATGAACTTGGTGCATTAGGTGGTGGGATCATATGGTATCTTGTAGTTGGTCTTGGTTCTGTCTTTCCAAGTTTGTATGATAGATAGCACTGTATGATGTTATAGTTAAAAGTTTGTGAAACTGTACACTATTATGTAAATACTACAAATGTTTCCGATAAGATGATTACGGTCAAAGTTAAGTACTTTTTATTTTCCTATTATAATTAGCTGTTTGATTAGTGTTAACTTCTTACTAATACTTATTAGTAATTGCTAAACACACCTAATTACATATACCTAAAGAAGATTGATATTTTTTTCTGAAGGTTGGGTTTTTTCTCTCTTAATTTCATTCAATCAAATTTTCATGCCAACTAATTACATCTTTAAGTTTATATTTAATTTTACAAATTTAGATCTATCAATCACTTTCAATACTCGATAGTCGTCTCAAGTTTTCAGTCTCTGACCTAAATATTTGTAAATAGTTTCTTATATGAAAAAAGAAAAAAAAAACTCCATTGACTAGAAACTGATCAGAAACCTAAAATCAAATTACAAACCGATGACATTTAAAATCTGGTGTATGTGTTCAAGTGTTCGATAGTCGTAACATATTGACATAATGTACCTTAAACGAAAAAGGAACTACAATATGAGATCTGACCCGGTCGGCCGGTCCCAGTTCAACACATCAAAAATAAAGTTAAGGCCCAAACTGGCCCAGTTTTAATGAAGTGTTCGGATCCACAATGTTTGTAACACTCTGCGATTGAACATTGACAACACATATATGGACCACTCTTCTGAATACGGACACTCTGCGATTATTACATTTTACGATTTATGATAATCTGAAATTTATAGACTAAGATTATTTATTAATAAGGTAAGTACCTACACATCCCAATATTATAAATATTTACATTAATCCACGAATATATGCATTTGTCCTATCCCCACGACTTGAACCCCCAACCTCTTGATTGGAAGGGTCACTACGATATCGCTAAGCCAAAGGCCCTTCTTGATTGGTAGTGGTCTACTTTGATAAATTTTACCATCTTATGCAAGAGGAATGAAATCAAACCTATAAAATTATACAAAAAACAGTGGCATTTTCACGCAAAGAAAGTATATGCACGTATATATAGCATACCTATTAATTATTCAATATTTAGGCAAACAAGAAATTAAGCTTTATCTATCATATCCATCAGAAATGCAAATATAAATGGATTACCATGTTTTCATGCACATGGATGCATGTTATGCACTCACATGTACACATTAATCGAAACCAAAATAAAATTTAATTTTTAAGAGGTACCGAAAATTATGTATATAGTCAAGGACCAAAAACTAGGAGATTTTGTATATAATCTTTTTCTTAAAAAGTACATAAAATAAAAACTGACCCTGGCCTCTATTGGCCCTCCATCTACCTATCGCACAGTTAATATGAAAGATATAAATCGCATAATCAGCGGTTAATGAAACATGAGGACGACATTTATTAATATTGTGACCTTTGATATTATGTTGCATGTCGTCATGAGTAGGCTACCATAGCAGAGACAAAATTATGTCCAATAACTGATTATTGATTGGGTCACCTTATCGTCATATCACTTTTTTCAAAACTAATTGAAATTGACGGATCCCTTACATCAATGACCCGTGACCTTAATATTTGAGTCCCACATTTACCAATTTACCATTATTTCCATACACAGTAAAAACTAAATAAATCTTTAAGCTGACCCTACGCAAACGTCAGGTTTTCAACAGAAAAAACCGACGGACCAAATTTACAGGTTGGTGCCATCGATGTTGGTTCCCCCGGTTTTAACCAACGAGTACTATTGGGAACGCTTTTATAGAACTCCTGATATATAAACAAATTAAAGACTAAATTGTATTACTAATATAATAGTGGATTGTTGTTTAATGTATATATTAACGTGTACTGTTGCTGACTACTTGATTTTGTGGGTTTTTTGAAATTTGTATCTATTCCATATTTTCATTATGGCTATGTTTGGCACACTTATTTTTCGAGCTTATGGGAGCTTGTAGCTTATACTTTTCATAAGCTCCGTTTGACTAATAAAATTTTAAGTAGCTTATGGTTTCCATAAGCTCCAAAACCATAAGCTACTTTTATGGAAGTAGTTTGTAGCTTATGAAAGATAAAATTACATAAATACCCTTCAAATAATTATATTCATCTATTAAAATTAATGTATTTGTCCTTTTATGTCATTTTACATTCATAAGCTACAAGCTCCAGCTACTCTGCCAAACACAAATATTACCAAAAGCTTCAGTTACAAGCTACCAGCTACAAGCTATCAGCTTCAGCTACAAGCTACCAGCTCCAGCTACTTGCGCCAAACATACCCTATGACTGGTTTAAAAACAACTTCATCCGTCCCGAATTTATTGTACACCTTTCTATTTTGGAATGTACCAAAATTATTGTTCACTTTGTACCTTTAACTAATCAAAATATTTGATTGTGGTGAGAGATTAAATTTTATTGGTTGTATGGTACGACTAATACACTTTTCTTAAACTGTGTATTTTTTGTCAATGAACGATAAAATTAGGACGAAAGGAGTATATTTCCATAGTTAAGATTATTATTATTATTATTTTATTTTGACAAGTCTAATCGGGATAACTTTAAATATTACATCCATGAATGCCTTTTTGATACTGATTGGTTTATAAATTATAATAATCCCAACAACTAGCTGGATTTTTGTTTGTTAGTGTTTATTATTAGTTTATTCTATTAATAATGAAAAGTTATTTGTTTGATTGCGTAGTCGATTTGGGCAATTTGCAGTTTGGTTTGTGCCCACATGCCAATTCGGTTTAGATGCATCCGTACCGTTGGCGACGGGCACGTGTTCATTAACACACATTAAGAAACCTAAATGATTTGATATGCACCTTACTATAAAATTATTATACGATAATAAATCACATTTTCATTACGTGTATGGTATAAATTACTAATGTATATTTTTGATGAATTTACGAGGATGAATAGTAAAATTATCGTCACTCTATTTATATAAAACTTTGGACGCTACGGAAAATGATATGCTACATCATTAAGTAACACAACCACATGGATGATACTATGAAGAAAAAGAGACAGATTAATCGATGTCGATTATTTATGATAGAGATAGAGATGTAAATTGATCATCCAATTAATGATGTCACTCGTGACAACATCCCATGTGTATAGCATCCCTTTTAATTTAACTTTCTTTTAAAGTTGGATTAAAATTAAAATTAAAATTGAATTGAATTAAATTGAAATTGTAATAAATATATACGATGTGTGATGTGACACGTAGCTTAAAATTTTGATCTCTAAAATAACTCGATTTAATTCTAGATATTGTTACGGTTTTTTCGTAATATATGTATCTAGGCTAGCTGTAGCTAGCATTTCATTCATAGAGAAATATTGTACCCCGTCAACTATGTAATTTCAAGACATATTATTTTCTTAAAAGCCGGTGTCACGGTGTGAGATGGAACTATTAATTAAAAGGTTGCGAGTTTAGATTTCACTTGAGGTAATGAGTATATATATTCGTTCGAGATTGTATTCAATGTGTGAGTAAAGTTATAAGATTGGGCATTCTGAAGAGATATACAACAAAGTGATCATGGTATAGACGTATTATACATGATATAATTATTGTTTAAATTCAAAATATCATATGACCATATATGCATTATAGTTTCTTGCTAGATGTTTAATATAAATGGTATAAATGGCTGCTCAAAAGAAAAAGAAAAAACAATATAAACGCGCGTACGTATAAATACACAAATGGAAATTACTCAAAAAGGTCATCTCGGCGATTTTAGAGACTCTACTTGGGATTTTCCTTGCGGACCTTTAGTTCGTATGAATAATCTGTATTCATCAAAAGTCATCGCCGGGTAGAGAGACGGTGTCTCCGGTGTTACCAATTCTGGTGCCGGATGAATGAGCAAATCGCTCTTCGGATTATAGAAATACGCCAATGATACTCTCTCTTTGTCTGGATTCACTATCACCCTATGTTCTACGCTCTTGTATATAGCGTTGCTTAAAACCTAAAAAAAGAAATGAAAATACACATGATGAGTCGTATACTAGAAAATATACATATTTACTCTAAGTAAGACTGGAATACGCAACCTTTATACTTTTAAATCTAATATTCTTTACATATTACAAAGATACATGCTATATATTGGGACATGCTATATTAGATTTGACCACATCTTAAATCTTAAATTTGAATCGAAAGATCGTATATAATACGACATATATGGTAAAGGACAAACCGAATTAACATGTTTATTAAAACATTTTGCTCATTCACGTGGGAATTGCAATCTTCTTCTTATCAGATATTTAGAAAATAAACAACAGCCACCCAAAATGAAAAATAGCCATCAAATGTTTTGGTCCCCTATCTGCACTAGACAAACTTGAGATAAATCTGAAAATACCACTCAATTATCAAATCTTTTTAATAATCATGAAAGATATGGTTACCTGAATTTGATCTCCGATATTCACAATTATCGCATGTCGGGCTGGTTTAACCGTGATCCATTGTTGGTTTCGTCGAACTTGTAGCCCGCTAACATTTTCATCAGGAAGCAGAAATGTGATGCCACCCGGATCAGAATGAGATGATAAACCTAGGGTTAAGTCGGGTTGTGGACATTTTGGATAAAAGTTTACTCTCAAACAAGCCCCGATATCTTCACCACCAAACGCGTTTTGAAGATAATCTTGTTGTAATCCTAGATTTGTCGAAAAAACCTCTAATAAAACGTTACCCAGTTGCACTATTTTCTTTGAGTATTCTTCCACAACACCCCTACAAAACGAACAATATTTTAATTACTACTCATAGTTTCAAATTATATAACCTATTTAACAAACACGATCATCCAAGTCATAAATAACACGTGTTCATACTACTTACATCAAACATATATATACATGTCTCTCCTACGAGGAATAACCCCCAACCTCTTAAGTGGTTGGTCCCTAACATACTTTTGGTCACGAATAAAAAAAAAACATTAATTCCTAGAGCTCTACTAGTCGTACATATATATAGGTGGCGTATGATATATGTATATTTTTCATTCTAAAAAGAATAAACTCCAACAAGCTCTATTTTTGTTATCTTTTAAACTGAAAGATTTTAGTTACTATTTCTACATAAAGTTGTTTATTCTGATAAATACTAACCTCAAAGAAGGTGGTTTTTGGGGCCATTTGTTGTGATCCTTTAAGCAAGAAGGAAGATAATGAAGGAAAAAATAATCACTCCAATCAAGTATAGCTCCTTTTTGAAGCCCTAATCTGCTTCCATAACCTTCATATGTTTTCGGTGAATTCGCATATATTTGCTTCACATCCATCGACTCATGAAAAAACTCCCGCCAAGACTCCCTAACTCCGTCAACTAACTCCCCACTTAACCCATGATTAATCACTTGAAAGAAACCCCACTCACGGCACGCGATCGAGATTTCATTCAACGTTGCTTCACGAACGGTGACATCATCGTTTGTTAGCCCGGCTAAATCGATAATTGGTATGTTTATATCGGGTGGAGATGAGGTGAACGAAGGGCGGTCGGTTAGTGGTTTGATGTATCTTTCAGGGATTACGGGCTGCCCGCTTTCGGATAACGATTGAACTCGAACAACGGGTTCGGGCCAATGATCACAAGGGCAAACCATGATTGTTAGAGATAAGTATGATCGAATAAAGAGAGTTTGGATGTGGTTTTAAAGGGGAGATAAGGGGGTGAAGTGACAATGACTTAAATAAAAACGTGGAAATTAATACATGGAAGTAGTGTGTGTTTTTGTGTGTGTTTGTATAATTGGACAAGAATGTCAACGATAAATTAACATGAACGCCGACATTACATTATACATGGTTTCTAAATTTATTGTTTTTTTATTGTCTAATAATATCCTATCCACTCCGTTCCAAATTTATTATCCACAAATAAAAAATATGCAGTTTAAAAAACATAATTATTACATTGTATTATTCTATACAGTATCAATTTTACTCATACTTTTTACCTGCATTTTTATGATATTATATATATATATATATATATATATATATGTTCAAATGAGAACGCTAATTTTGCTGAGAACGTGAAAAACACTTTAAAAAACACTTTTTAAATATCCAAAACATGTTTTTTTACAAAAAAAAATTAGTAGCTTATTTTTTAAATAACATTTTGAAGTTATTTTACAAATAAAAATAAAATTCGACGTTTTATTATTTTTTTAATTATTTTTGTTAATTTTTTTATTCACAATAATCACATTTTATAAATTGATAATCACATGAATAATATGTGATTATCATGCCATATTTTCTGATTATCTCGAACACATGATAATCACATTATAACAGAGAATAATCACATGTGATTATCATGTTATATTTTGTGATTATGTTAAATAATCACAACAGTAACGACTGTCAAATAAGTTCGAAAAAAATTAATATTTTTTATTTATATTTATGTCATAGCTTCTAAAAGTTATTTTAATAATAATCATTGAAAAAGTTTTATAGGAAAATGTGTTTCGAATAGTTAAAAAACAATTTTGAAGTGTTTCTCACGTTCTCATGAAAATTAGCCTTCTCATTTTAACCTATATATATATATGTGTGTGTGTGTGTGTGTGGAAAGGATCAAGAGAGAAGCTTCAAAATTGACGGAAGCAAACCTCAACCATTCATTTTTCCCCTCTTCTATATTCATCCACAATACTCATTTAATCAATTTTCATCTAAATTCCAAATTAAAGCATGTAATTCAAAGATTTATCAATCAAAAACATCATAAATCTTTGAATTCATCAATCGCAATCATACATATCTTCAATTCGTCATAATTCGAATTCATAAAAATTGATGAATATTGTAGTAACTTTTTGGGTTTTTGAGAAAATTTTGATTTGACAATGAAAACAATAAAATTAAACGAATTTGAGCGTACAAAACTTATAAACAAGTAATTAATTGAATTATGATTGTCATTCCAATTGAATTTTATAGATTGAAAAAAATTCCAGACCGTTAACATTCATCTGGAAAGCATGTTAATCAAAATTACAACTTAATACTCTTAAACATTCATTTATGAAGAATATTAATTTATATATGTTATTATACACAATTGAATGTGATAACATAACATTAATCAGTGTATAATAATGTATATGCGTTAACATTCATCGTAAATAAATGTTAACGTGCTAAAATTTTGATTTTGATTAACATACTTTCAAATGCATGTTAACGATCCGGGAGGGGATTTCAAGTTATTTAAAAGTTTGTCACCGCGTTGACTTTTGTATTGAACAGAATGTGTGGCTAAAAATAGATTCTCTCATTCCCCTATTTTTTTACTTCCCCACTGATCTCCCCCCCCCCCCCACACACACACACACATATATATATATATATATATATATATATATATATATATATATATAAGTAGGAGTATAATAGCACAGGGTTAGGGGTTCAAACCCTGGTACCCCCATAATCAATATTTTAAAATCCGAGTTTTTAGTCGACCCGGAAAAGTGTTAATTTCTGGTCGGACCGGTTGGGCCGGAAGGTCGAACCGGAGTTAATAATAGTATACAGTAGTAGTATTTAGTAATTTTTTTATTTTTTATTATAATTATAATTATTAGTTATATCATGTATAATAATTATAATCCATAGAGTAATAAAGAGTGATAACACATCAATTTTCTTGTTATTCTTGTAATACACATCAATATAATAATTATATAATCCATAAAGTAATACATGATGATAACACATCAGTTAAAAAATCTCTATTACCCTCATTATTCTTGAAATACACAAACAATTCTTGTTATTCTTGTAATACACATCAATATAATAATTATATAATCCATAAAGTAATAAATGATGATAACACATCAGTTAAAAAATCTCTATTACCCTCATTATTCTTGAAATACACAAACAATCAATATTCCCTAATTATAAATGATTAAATATACATAGAATTTTTTATTTTTATTTCTTTAAAAAAAATGAACCCGGGTCAATGGGCCGGTCCGGATCCCGGTCCAACCGGTCGGGTCAACCGGGTCATTGACTAGTCAACATATTGAAAAATCCGAGTTTTTTGGGTCCGGAAATCTCTAAAAATGCGGTCCGACTGGGCCAGTCGAACCGGGTCTTAAAATATTGCCCATAACCACAACCGCTGAGTGAGACATATATGCCCCCCACATTATGGGATTGACAGCCGACTGTGAACCGGTCGGGGTTGTTGGTTCTCAACCCTTTGCCCCAAAATAATAAGAAATTTAGTTAACTATACTTTATTATTTTTTAAATTGGACAATTAATTTGATACGTCTAAAAAAATGCGAACTATACATATAGGATGGGTAGTGATATATTCACTACACTTTTTGATTGATCCATCAAAATTGCACAGTAAAATTTATACATTACAAACTCTCAATGCATAATTATAGTGATTTATAAAAAAATGTGATGGATATGGGGATGGATGGAGTAATACATGATTTTCATTACTAACAAATGGGGTGGGGACATCTGTCATGACATAATTGTAGTAGTAAATCAGTTTTTAGATTGTTTCACTCATCACGTTAAAAAGACAGAATTACGAAATTTAAGCAGTAGCGTTTGGTAGCATAATAAAAAGTAAATTGATTAAAGAAAATAAAAATAATTCTAATGTCCAAGCTCTAATTAAAGTAAAGTTTTAGTAATTAAATAATGTACTACAAGCTAGTCATCGTTCATAATCACTATCATCTAAATCATGTTATAATCCTGTATTCCCCACTTCCTAGCTATATTTTATTATTATTTTTAGATTCAACACTTTGATTCATTTCAACATCATTTCTTTGCTATATTTTATTATATAATAATAATATTATTAATTATTAGTAACTCATTTATGAAGTACGTTGACTTAATAAATTAATAATAATAACTCATTCAAAACAGTTGATGAGTCAATATCATGACCACAAATATTCAATGTATCTGCAGTTTCTAGTTATAACTACTTTTTATATATATATATATATATATATATATATATATTGAAATGATTCAAATGAAAATGTATTTTTTTGAGAAGGAAATAAATGTTAGTATTTTTAACTACATATAAAGCATATATACTTCACTACTTAATCTTAAATATCAACAACCCCTTTAAATAGAAGGAATAACTTTGAATTGTTTGCTTTAGTTATTTATGTGGGACAACATAATGTATTCCCTTTTTTCAAAACCAAATGTCATGATATGATCCCACATTGATTTGTAAACAAAATACTTAGAGCTTTCATTCTCTATATAATCATCATACTATAAAAATCTTTGTAAAATTTAAAACTTTTCTATACAACGATGTCACACTTCTATATATTATCGATACCCAACTTGACAATATCTTGAATAAAAAAACCTTCCGTCACATAGCGCGGGTATACTGGAGTTCAACAAGAAGCATATTACCTTCACTCATACTAATCTTGAAAAAAGCAAACTGAAATTTAGTAAATATTAACCAAAATCGATGATATGAATGTTAAGCTTCCTTGATAAATTCTTTCTGCAAATTATAACATCGATTTATAAATATTAAATCTAAATCATTTAATATGCATCGTAGTGAATATTAGTTAATATGCATTGTGATAAATATTAACAACAAGGGGATATTGTTTGTACTGTCGCAACAGTACATACTTTTGTACTGTCACATATAACTCAGGGGCTAATAATGACTATTTTAAAAAGTTTAAGAGTTGAAATTTGAAAATATTCTTTTTAATTTGTTCTTCACAGTACCTAACTTTTGTACTGTCAACGGTACAAAAGCTTTCCCCTAACAACAAAAATATTTCTCAAATAATGTGAAGTTTTAATATGCATCGTAATGCATATTAGTTAATATTCATCACAATGAATATTAACAATTTATTAAATAAATATTCATCAACTAATGTTATGACTTAAAAATGAAATTCATTCGTTAAAATATTTTTTTTATAGTATCAATTTTGATTACCACTTACTGATAAAAATAATTTTTTTTTGACGTTTTGATTGATAATTGTAATACGCTTCTTGATGAATACTAACCCTTCCCCCATTCTTCTAAAAAAGGCACTTCCCTCTTTAATGTATATATGTATATATAGGGTAGTGTTCAAAGGGGAAATGAAAAATGGGAGAAAGGGAAGTAAATCATCACCATTAATCTCATGAAGTCTATAATAATTAGTGTGTAGGTGCACCCATCTAATCACCTTTTTATTTATCAAAACTCATTTACCTCCAAAACAATTTATTTCACAAATGACAAGTCAAAAAATTATGAAAATTGCACCATAAATTTCAGCGTTTTCTCCACTTTGATTTAAGATCAGTCATGACATATTTTCGATGAGTTCTATTTTTTGGTTTTTATTGGATTTTACGTATACTAACACATGTGTTAGTGACTTAGTGTTGCGTTTAGGGATTAGGGTTTAAGGTTTAGAAAAAGCTCTAAACCCTAAACCATAAACGCTTTACTAAACCTAAAACCTAAAGCATACTAAACCCTAAACCTTAAACCATAATAAACCCCACTAAACTCTAATAAACACTAAACCGTAAACCTAAATCTAATTTATAACATAAAAGTAACATATGTGTTTATAATTTGTAAACCCACTAAAAATGAAAAAAATTAAACACGTCGAACATATGTAATGAGTGATCTGAAATCGAAGTGGGGAAAATGCTGAATTTTATGGTACAATTTTCATAATTAGATTTCGACTTGTCGTTTGTGAGATATTTTGTTTTAGGGGTAAATGAGTTTTCATTGTGCACGTGACATATGCTCATTATATTATATAATATATAATGTACGAGGTCTTCGACTAATAAGTCACTAACAATAATCCAACGTGTCTGTAAATGCCACTTCAAATAAGCTGGTTAGTTAATCATTGCCGTTTCTAATTAGTATGTGATGGTAGTCGTTTTTGAGGGTATAATACTAATTACCATAAACGTTAGACTTTAATGATTCATAATTCGACTCTTGTGGGTCAAGTCAAAAATCTGTAAAATGAGGCGACTTGAACAATGACTATTAAAAGACTTTGACTCTTACGATTCGTTTATTGGCTTTTTCGAGTCGTGTGTGACTATTCCAATTCTTGTGCAACTCTTACGAATCTGAAAATTAGATAAACTTTTGGTGTGGTGAAACACAAAAAATAAAAGGACCTAGAAAGAAAAAATTAACTATAGTCTATTTTAAATCAAGTCTTTGTGTTAAGTGCTTGTCATCGACACAACTATCGATTAATCACCATGTTTTACTTCTCTTAACAACATAAATCTTAAACAAATAATACATGATATACATAAAAATTTTAATGTAAAATATTTAGTGTTATGAGTCGGGTCAAGTCACGAATTAACAACTTTAATAATTAATTGATAAGTACACTCTATTTAATATATATGCTACATATAAAATTCAATTTGATATATTACATTATGAATGATGAAGAGTTTATTATTGTAAAGTTTACTGGACTAGTACACGATAGGCTTGAACAAAAAAATCGAGTTTTAAACCCTACCCCGTTTCAAACCCGAAAACCCGACCTGGTTAAACCCGATTTGACCCTACCCGGTTCGGGTTTTTTGAATACCCGGCGGGTACGTACCCGGGTAGGGTTTTTAGAATTCGAAATCAGGTTGAAATAGGGTCGGGTTGGAAACTCGATCAAAAACCTGGTCAAAAACCCAAACCCATTCAAATACCTGGTTGAAAACCCGAAAAAATCCGATTCGGGTTGGGTCCAACCTTGTTTTTGACTTTCTTGACCAAAACCCGGTTCGGGTTTCGGGTCGGGTCGGGTTTGATGAAAACCCGATTTTGTTCATGCCTAGTACACGAGTAGTCATCTATCTATTTCTATTTCAAATATATAAAAAGTAGGTTTTCGAAACAAAATTTGGATATGCCACATTATTCTAAACAAAGTTTAATGGACTAGTACACGAGACATCAAGGTTGCCAAGATCGGGATCTTACGTAAGATCGTTTTTGTCTTCACAAGATCGGAATCGTAAGATCGGCTCGTGATCGTAAGATCCTACTCATACATTATAGTCTCATAAAGGTGTATTATAATACATATAAAAGACGAAATGCATGACAAATTAATTAAACATTTATAGTTTAAACACCATAACATGAATTCATACTTATCATAGCGACTTAGATTACTATATTTGTTATTAAAGATATAATTTTTCACGTGATTAACTATTTTAGTTTAACAATTGAATAGCTTTACGTGTAGTATTTGATTATATGATAAACATATTAACTTTTTATTGGACAAAAATCGACTAATTATTAATTTGTTAACACACAGATTCATATTAAGTAAGATTGGATCGGATCTAGATCGTAAGATCCTATGCTCAAATCGACATAAGATCGGGATCCAAAGCAGATCCTATGATTTTAAGATCCTATGTAAGATCGGGATCGTTTTCGTTTACGAGGATCGTAAAATCGTAAGATCTTAAGATCAAGATCGGGATCTTAACAACTATAGTCACAAGTAGTCATCTATCTATTTCTGTTTTTGTTTGTGCTTTGTATTCCTTTTTTCTTACTTCTTGTAAGAAAGGGGTTGAGTGGTGCTGTTTGGTTTTTTCATCGGTTTGTAGTTGTACTTTGGTTTGGTTTTAATACAGTCTACTTTTTCTAAAAAAGATAACATGTTAACAATTTAAAAAAATTCTTACAAATATATATTACATCAATTGTTACCTTAATTAACCTCATAAGATAAATAAAATTTAATTATTTTAAATGTTTATATAAAATTAGTTGTATAGTTGAATTTATAATGTCATGTGACAAACATTATGCAAATTCGAAATTGAAGTTTTTTTTATTTTAATTATAACGTCTAAATTCATACATGTTAGTGAAACGATATCCAACACACATTTTAATTGTAATTGTAATGATACTGTTATCAATTTATAGCATAAAGTTTAGAGCAGATGATGTGACAACTTATTAGCACTTCAATTAATAAAGAATATGATATGTCATTAAATAATAAAATCTTCACCATTAAACAAAAGTTTACATATGTCACCTCATTTGTTAACTTATTAAACCTCATTAAATATATATATAATATTGTTTATCACATTTTTATTTTAATGTCTCTTTATTTTAGCATTGCATCTTTTTATAAACAAGATTAATTCATTTGATTGCTTACAAATTAATATAATTTACTTTATTAATAGTTGAGTATCGCAATCAATGTCTAGTTATCTATATTAATTGGAAATATAAAACGGTCTGGTGCATGGAAACTTACATATTCATGTGGTCAAGTTGAAGATATTTTGTTTGACTTGTGGATTTAATCACAAAACGGATATATATATATAGAGTTTGTATTCGATGAGATCACTTCAAAAATAAGAACGGTGAGAATACCCTCATAAATATACAATTAACCAACAAAATCATTAGATTCACATTCATACTTTTCAAATATGCATAGAAAAACAAATGCACACTTCTAAAAATGCACAAAAATTGAAAAAAATGATTGATTCACGATTATCTCTATAATTGTGCATCAATCATTTTTTTGATTTTTGTGTATTTCCGAAAGTTCGCATCTATTCAAATCAATTTTTCCACACATATTTGAGATGTATGAATGTGAATCTAATGATTTTGTTGGCTAGTTGTGCATTTATGAGGTGTTCTTACCGTTCTTATTTTTGAAGTGTTCTCATTGGAACCTTACCATATATATATATATATATATATATATATATATATATATATATATATGTATGTATATGTATATGTATATATATGGATTGTATAAAACGTTTCATGATATCTAGGTAATCTATGGGGTTCTTAATTTGATAACTTGAAATTTGTACATAGAAATCACGGTTTAGTATAAACTAAACGTAAATTATTTGTCCTTTTCCACATAAACACACATATAATTATGTCAAGAAATACAATAGTCCGGACTTGAATAACGGGTTAAGACCGTACGAGGCAACTGAATTTTGTGAGATGTTTTAAGTAGGTTAAGTTACTAATACGTTCGTGTCCCGCGTTGGTCACATATAGAGTAGATAGATGTCGGGAATACAAATGCAACTTCTCCTAAACTAGTGGGCGCATTTCAGCTTGGTGTATGGCCAAACCTTAAAAACAAATAGAAGTACCAAAGCGGAGAATATTTGTTAGTAGAGATGTTATCAGTTACCGATTGGTTGATTATATTTGAGTGTCAAACAGTAGCTAACGAAGCTAATATACTCATGTGTCAAACAAATAGATAGTTAACCAAATGGTCGTCGGTCTATCGGTATCAAGGTGACCATTCTAACTATGATGTTGGGATTCAAGTCCCATGGATAAGACAGTTGTATATATTTGTGGATTAATGTATATATTCGAGTAATCGAGTTAATATGGTGTTTGTCCTTAAAGAGAAAAAGAAAAATAGAGAAAAAAAGAACGAAGTTGATAACCAGAGTCCGTTAAGACATTAGGACATGCATAAAAATATGTACTTTGAATTTTTTGTCCTCCTGAATTTTAGGTTGTCCTCCTTAAATATAGTTAAGGTACAACTATATTATACATATTCAAACACCTTAAGGCTTTCATTAACAAAACCCTTACGGAATATGTACTTTCTATTGAATTAAACTTGAAATAGGGAAATTAATAAAAAAGCCCCATTTTTAGTGTATAATTCATTATGCCCTTTCAAAAATAAAATTGCCGTTTTGCCCCACCCGGACCAGTTTATTTTTATCTACATTCTGATATAAAAAAAGTTGATTTCGAGACTAAAAAATGTTTTCGTTAATTACATAACATATGACAATAAATTTATGTTGAAATGTAGATAAAATTACATCGATCATGAATCTATATTCGAAATTATTTTATATATTATATATAAAAAGTTATCAAAGAAAAAGGAAATAATGCGTTAATTAAATACAAACATTTAACATATTAAATAAAAGTTACACACAAAAATCAATGCCATACTCTATCCCACGTTAATGGAAAAATCGGCCGCAGGTCGTGGGTCGCAAGTTGCAGCCTTGCGACTTGCGTTCGACTTATGTGATCGGATTCGAACTTGTTTGTATGTCTTTTACTCGGATAAATGATGGGTCGCAACTCGCAAGTCACAACATCTGGGTCGCAGGTCGCAATATGCGATTTGCGTCCGGGTCGGGTTAAACGACAATTTTATTTTTAAAAGGCAATTATACACTAAAAATGAGGCTTTTTTATTAATTTCCCCGTGAAATAAGACTATAAGAGTGTGGTTGATTTGATATAGCGACATAAGGTAGCAAAAGTAGAGTTGATTAATGTCTGAAACTCTGAATGGACATCACTTTGGGCTGGAAACTGAGCCCAACATAACTGAGCCCAGCTACGAGTTGTCAATTCTTAGGATCTGTTTATACAATGTAATAAAAACATACTATTTATGAACTACACAGATAATAAATATAAATAATTGTGTAGGCCCAAAAAAGCCCACTCTCCTGAGTCCTTAACCCTTTCGTTAAAATATTGATACCCTTTCACGGTTCAGCTTCAGCACCAAACTCCTACAAGAAAACAAAGATATACCTCAATACAAAGAGCTAATGTCAAATAAGAATTTTTTATTTTTATTTAATAAAACAACGCAATAAAGCCTCATTTACAACTAATGCATTTTCAAATGACATCGAATTTACCGATCTTATTACCAACTACAATAGATCAACCGGATATGACTATTCCAACATTTACGCTTTCTTTGATATGGATTTCTCGAACTTTACTAAAAGTATTATGTATATATTTGTTCACCGATTGGTATGTAAATATGTAATCTGTATAACCGGTTCGCAAGACCAACTTCTAGCTCTTTTTATACGTTAAACGTTTGGAGTACAAAATCCATATCTGTATCTCTATTTATGGCTATATATATATATATATATATATATATATGGAACTTAAAAAGTAGACAAAGAGACCTTTTAACCACTCTATGAGTTGGTTTTCACTAAAAACAATGATTATAAAAACCTTTTCATTTAATCTTCCACCCTCCATATTTGACCCTAGTCGTTTTTTGCTATCTTATAATAACCATCTACTGCTCTACACACACAGCCCAGCTGCCCTACAAAAATTTTGAAATTACGTAAAAAGTAATTTTTTTAAGGTATTAATGACATTTTTAAAATTTTGCCCCCTCAAAATTATAAAGAAGCACAAAATAATTTATTTTTGCCCCCTTATGAATATTTTCTAGTTCCGCCCCTGCACACACACACACACACACATATATATATATATATATATAAAGAAGACAATGTTGTAGTCGTGGTGATTCGTAAGCAATTTTTTAAAACCCGGTTCGACCGGTCCGGTCGGATCACATTTTTAGAGATTTTCGGGTGAAAAAACCGGATTTTTTAATATGTTGACTAGTCAACGACCCGGTTGACCCGACCTATCGAACCGGTTTGGACCGGGACCCGGACCGGCGCATAGACTCGGTTTCATATTTTTTTTTTACAATTTCTATGTACATTTGATCATTTATACTTGGCGAATATTGATTGATTGTGTATTTTAAGAATAATGAGGGTAATGAGAGAATTTTTGACCGATGTGTCATCATCATTTATAATTCTATGGATTATATAATTATCATATTGATGTGTATTTTAAGAATAACAAGGGAATCTCTTTATTACTCTATCAATTATAAACATTATACATGATATAATTAATAATTATAATTATAATTATAAAAAAATTCACTAAATACTACGTACTATTGTATACTATTATTAACTCCGGTCCGACCTTCCGGCCCAACCGATCCGATCAGAAACTAACAATTTCCCGAGTCGACTAAAAACCCGGGTTTTAAAACATTACTCGTAAGGCCGGATGTTACATGAACCATACCTGATTTTTCCAAAACATATATATTTTTTTTTTAAAAATGTAAATGTATATGAAATTTTAGCACTCTTTGGTCATGATAAATTCAAAGCAGTTTGCATAATTTTTCATAACATTGAAGATGTGCTATATTTAATATCTGTATCACAACTATGACCTACTTTAATATATTTTGATTAATACGATCATCATCAATATATAGTACTACATGCTATTAATTGTTTTAGCATACAGTATAGTTTAAATAACCAATGTTTGGAGCATGTGACTTCAGGTATTTTGGGATGCTTCGTGTTTTTAACTTCAATTATTGGGCCTTCTGCCGTCAAGTGCTAGTTCTATATCAGCATTCACAATTCTCTGATATGTTCATGGTTTTCGGGTCGGGTCTTGAGACGGCCCATAGTTCAATGTTTTAGTCATCTGTATTTTCAATGTTGTTCAAGTTTGTTAGGGTTGTATATTAATTTTCAATCTAAATCTCAATGTAGCAGTTTAGGTTGCTTTATTGCAACCTCACAATTGTATCAATTGCGTCATCAGATCCTATTTATCAATATATTAGTACTATTTTTGCCAAAAAAAGTAATAAAAAATAAATGGATAATTAAGTCATCTTAAAAGCTACAAGCATTATAATTTTTTATTATGAAATAAAATAATGTAACTTGGTTTTTAAATGAGGGAGCATATAAATTCCTAAGATGTAGAGAAAAAATAATATGAGCAAGCAATTGAGCATACAATATTTGACCGGGCCAAACCCGAAGAAGATAACTCCAATGGGCCACGCAATCAAACACTTAACGGACCCACTCCACACTAATAAACAGAAACCGCGTCACGCGTCTAACCCACTTGCCAACCTCCACCTTGATTCTTGAACCGGTAACCACATCCACTTCACGCGCCGCACTCCATAACCTAAATGCTTCTTTCTCGAAGACACCAACAAAATATTACATGTGCTTTATTTTGATTTTCTTCAACTGAAAGCCTTGATTTGGAGAGCGACATTGATATAAACTTGCTCAATTAAGGTTTTGCTTCTTTCTATTTGTTATTTCTTCCTTATCTTTTTGTACCAATAATATAATAATCCGACTACTTTTTTTTTTCAAGAAAAAAATAAGAAACTCTAAGTTTATATTACCTTTTATTTATAAACAACCCGATTACGTATGCCTTTGCTCGTATCATCAAAGAGTAATTTAAAGGGTACCCCTTAATTCCATACCATATTTTAATATTACGCGTACACCTCATCCATTAAGAGCATTAATGCATGATATATAAGATTTTCAGAAATCATCCACATATGTTTGAAGTACAAATTTGAATATCAATCACGAATGTGGAGTGTGTGCTTATACCATTACCCCATCCAAGCATATAATCGACGAATTATATGAGAACACAAATGCTTCTAATTACTATTCTTGTGTATCTCTTTATAAGTTGTGATTAATATAAGGTTTTTGTTCTTTGAAGAAAAAAATGCTTCTAATTACTTATATAGTTACATTAGAATAAAACATATATATTTAGAATCAATTACAACATCTTAAAATTTTTTTATTAAGAGAGCAATCGACTAGTATATGAAAAGTGAAATTGAGATCACTAATGGTGTTAATAGAAGAACAAAACTTAACTTTGACTCATGTTTATGTCAACATATTACGTGTCTATAGTCTAAACTTAAACATTTTGTATTTGTCTTGGTGCAATACCTAGTGTAAGTCTCACATCGATTACGAATTTGGGAGATGTGAATAATCAACGCATTACTAACCTTACCAAACACAATGTGCTTAAACCACAATCACGGTGATCTATAAGAGATTAGCAGTCGAACTTGTTTGCTTGCACGTAGTTCCATGATATCGAACTTCTAAAATTATGATTCCAGTTTAATTGAAAAATGTTGATATCCGACAACGATGACATGTTTAAATTTATCAAAGTTGAGTTTTCTATCACCATCGCAATACTTGATCTCGATATTGTAAATATGAAAAAAGAACCTTCAATAAAATTACGATCAACCTTTGAAAACTAAAACTATCCCGATCACAAAAGAGATATCATGGAATTGACACTTCGATGTAGAATTCAAAGTAGAATGTAAGATTACTGGTTTATACAAACTTATACACTTCGATGTAGAATTCAAAGTAGAATGTAAGATTACTGGTTTATACAAACTTACATAATTAGTTGTTTGCTACTTTGATAAGAGGCGTTGTAAAGAAGAAGTACATCAACGATGTAAGAAGTGTCTACCACTTGATTTGAAGTCAATGTGATGGAGGTAGAACTTGCATGTGTAAATTATGTAGATCCAAATCATCATACAAACAAAGGCTAGGGTGCAAAAATCTTTTATGGACTAACCTGCAATATTTCTATAAGCCGAGGGACCAAATATACAAATTTTACTGATTAATGTCCAGCGCGTAGGGTTTGTTTAGCACATCCATCCGGGTCAAGTTCGACATACCAGGTAAAAGCCAGTCACCAATCAGATTGTGGAACCCAGTCACTGAATTTATCATTTGCATTTCATGTGAATTTCATCATCATTTCATCCAACATTTACATATTTGAAGTGGGTATTCCACCATTGTTGAATGCTTTGACTTCGACCAACACTAAACGACAAATTAAAACACATAGTGAAGAAAAGTCACACCTTCCTCACCCTTTCACCCTTCTCTCTCACATCCCCCGTGTGTCCTTATTCTTCTTTTTCATTAATAATTAAAATATTTTATTTTTATTTTTTATATAAATTTATAAATAGAAATCTGACCAATATATATAAACATCGTTCATCCCAATTCATTCTCTCCATCGATTCATTCGACAACATCTTCACAAACTCTTTACAGCTAATCTTCACTACTTGTTTTCATCGTCAACCTAATCAGGTATGTCGCATATTTATTTATTTATTTTACTCAATCATTGATTTAATGTTGACAACTCATTTTTGTTGTTTTTTTTGTAACGATTATTTATTAATAACAAGTGTTCGTTTAATTTTTATTTCCAGGTCTTGATGTGTAAAGGTCCGAAGAGTAAATTTGTAATCATGGAAGGAGAAAAATTTCAAGAACAGAAAAACGGGTTTTTCTTAAAATCATCGATTTTGCTTGAATTAGCAGCTACCGATGATGTTTCTGGGTTCATCTCCGAGGTTGAAATGAACGGGGTCAGTTTAGATGACGTCAGCTATTGGTACGGAAGAAGAAACGGGTGTAAAGGAAAGATGGGGTTCGAAGAACGGACTCCGTTGATGATCGCCGCCGAATACGGAAGCACCCGTGTTTTGAAATATCTAATAGACACCGGTAAGGTTGACGTCAACAAATCATCCGATTCTGACGGCGCAACAGCGCTGCACTGCGCGGCTGCAGGCGGCGCTTGTGCGTCCGTGGAAACCGTGAAGATTCTACTCAGCGCTGGCGCGGACCCCGAGTTAACGGACGATAACGGTAACAAGCCGGTGGATTTGGTGGCGCGTGGGATGAAATCCGCGAAAAGGAAGTCTATAGAGATGTTGTTAAAGGGTTTCGAAGTAGCTGAAGATGAAACCGATGAAACGGAAGTTGTTTTGGGGAAAAAGGAATACCCGATTGATGTGTCGTTACCGGATATAAACGACGGGGTTTATGGTACTGATGAGTTTAGGATGTATATGTTTAAGGTGAAACCCTGTTCAAGAGCTTATTCGCATGATTGGACCGAGTGCCCGTTTGTTCATCCGGGCGAGAACGCGAGACGTCGTGATCCGCGGAAGCATCAGTACACGTGTGTGCCGTGCCCGGAGTTTCGAAAGGGGAGTTGTGTGAAAGGCGATAACTGCGAGTACGCACACGGGGTGTTTGAATCATGGTTGCACCCGGCTCAGTACCGGACCCGTTTGTGCAAAGATGAAACGGGCTGTGCGCGAAAAGTTTGTTTTTTCGCTCACAAGGTCGATGAGTTACGGCCGTTGTATGCTTCGACCGGGTCAGCTGTTCCGTCACCTAAATCGGGATCGGTTGGATCGATGGAAATGGGTTCGATGAGCCCGTTGGGTATTGGGTCGACTCCACCGCTGTCGCCTTCGATTGCTCCGGTGAATAATAACATGTGGCAGAATAAATTTGTTCATGTAACGCCGCCCGCGTTACAGCTTCCGGGTAGTCGTTTAAAGACTTCGTTAAACGCAAGGGATCTTGACATCGAAATGGAGATGCTACAAAGGCAACAAATGATTGATGATCTACAGTCTAATCTTTACAACAACAATAATAGATTTGGGGAAATGAAGCCAACTAATCTAGATGATGTTTTTGGGTCGCCATCTCGTCAACAAATGAGGCAGAACTCGAACCCACTTCGATCAACCTACCCGTCTTCACCGGGTAGAAGCCCCACGAGTTTTGGGTTCGATTCATCGGCTGCGGTGGCTCAAGCGGTCATGAATGCAAGATCTGGTTCATTTGCTAAACAACGTAGCCAGAGTTTCGTTGAGCGTAGCCCGGGTTTGGTTATGAGCCCCAGGTCGATGCATCAATCGCCCACTTATTCCGAATGGGGTTCGCCTAATGGGAAATTGGATTGGGGGTTCAACAGTGAGGATGCTAGTAAGCTTAGGAAGTCGGCTTCTTTCGGTTTCAGAAGTGGGAACGGTGGTTCGCCAGTAAAGGGGAGCCATGAGCCCGATGGTTCATGGGCTGGGGCCGGGCTGTTTAGCTCATCAGAAAAGGTGCCTCAATGGGTTGAGCAGATGTACATAGAGCAAGAACAGCTAATGGCATAAAAGGCAAAAGCTGCATTAATTCTTTGATAATTCTTGATTACTTATATTTTATTAAACTAGTAGAGGAAGATGATGATGATGACGACGACTCTTGATTAACTTAGAACACAAAGAAGTGGAATTTTTTTCTATCCTTCAAATAATTTGATGTAATTTGTTCTTCATAATTTCCCAACTGGGAATTTAATTTTTTATTTGTTCATTCCAAATTTACAAGATGATATGGTCAAATCAAGTGTTTGATGATTACTTTGCATATCATATTATCTATAATAATAACATTTTGTTTTGGAATTCTTCTAGACGATAATAATAATATTTGGTGTTCAATAATGCAAATATAATGTTATGATTGGGGACGAAAAAGTCACAATAAATGGCCGGTTTGGACTTTGTTCTTGGCCTGCTTGGCTTTTTCAAAGTTGGTCTATTCATTAAGTTTCAACTTTATACTTTTTTTCTTTTTTCTTTTTTAGAAAAAACAGCTTTGCATAATTGCAACTTTTTCTTTTAATTCGTAAGTTGTATTATAAAGAAAACGAAAATGTTCTGTCACTAGTTTTTGATGAGAAAAATGGAGAGATCATGTTTTTCTTTTGTTATTTTCTTAAACAAACTACCAAATAATTGTAGAACTCAATTGAACCGTTAGCATTGAGTGATTTTTTTAATAATAGGGTATCCAAGTCTCCATAATACTATAAAAAATCATAATGCATAATCCTGATTTAAAATTAAAGAGTTATACTTATCACTTTACAACTATAATATTGAATAAGGGCGTTGTATCATTACTAAAAACACATACATTAATATACAAACTAACAACTAGTTTAACTTTTTGATACGTAGACTCAATGACAATTTCTTTATTTACTATTAATGGCCTTATTCATATTTTAATATTAATAACAAGTGATAAACATATTTATGTTGAAAACTATAATTTTGTGTATTAATATTCGATTTATATGTAGGAGTCGAGATATAAACTCAATTGATTATATACGTACCTAAAAATAAAGTAATGTATTAATATGATCTAGATACATTTTTATTCGTTGCCAACCGTCCATTTTACAACTATAATAATAAAATATTTCAATTTATCATAAAGTTTGAATGGGCTGAAATTCTTTTCCATCTTACGTATCCATCAACTGACATAAGTTGAATAAAATACATCGAATGGTCGGTATCCTCTTTTAATATGTGACCAAGGAAGTGCATTTAGACACCACAATCCTGAAAGAGAAAGCCAGCTTTTAATGGCTACCTCACAATTGCATCCTACAAAAATGTGAAATAATTCAAAAAATTTAATAATAATTATTTTTCATGATTCAAGAAGTGATATTAACTGTGTTATATTCGTATCTTCCACTTAGGTTGTGTTTAACAAAAATGGTTATCAGCCATAGCTCGAAGCTTATATTTAAAGTTTATATTTGAAATTAGAAGGTGAAGTTTGGTAAAACTTGCCAAAGTCTATTAATTAGATTGACATAAAAGTATATGATAAATAGTGATATAAATGATATTTATGTAATTTCTCATTCATAAAGTTAGGAGCTTAATTTTATATACTACCTCAAGTAGTTTTTGTTTCCACAACTTATTTTTTCGATAACGTTATATCTACCTAATAATTTTAAGAGCTTGAACTTATTGAAAAAACTTAATTTAAGCACTCATAAACAATAATAAGCTCGCAAGTAAAACACACCTTTATAGTATATACAGTGGCATTAAGTAGTTAGAGGTGGGTTCTTATAAAGAATGCAAAAAAGTAGAAAATGGGATAACCAATATGATTGCTCAATTTCTCTACAAAACTCACTTCTATTTTTACCCTCATGGTTATTTATCTCACAAAACGTAAATTCATAAACTATAAAAATTAAATATTCGAAACCAGCGTATTTTTCTCTTCGATTAGAGTTGTCATAAGCTATACTTTCGATGATTTTTTTTCTTTGTTTTTTACCGGATTTTACAATATAATTATGATAAAAAAATTAAAAGTTGTTCACGATTATGCATTCATGGTATATGTTATTTAACACGTGATTACAACTTAATATTCACCCACATAAATAGTTATAAATAACAAATAAAAAATTGTATTAGTTTTCATTAAACTCACATATGATTGTTATTTGTACATTTAATGACAAGTAATTTGTTATATAATTACATATGATTTTGTATATAATCACATATGATTTTCATCTAAAAATTAATATTTGATGAGAAATTTACCGATATATGATAATTCATGTATGATTCAACTTGATTTTTACTTAATTATATGATTATATTCAATGATTTAGAAATCCGTATTTTATTACTCTTTTACATGGAATTGATACTTTAATGTTCAATCGCATGTGATTACAACTTAGTTCCTCATGTTTTAATCTCTTTAAATCATCAATAATTTGAATTTAAAGTTTAGTCGGAGATATAAGTAGGTGTAATTATTTTTTAGTGTTAAATCACATGTGATTTCACATTACAAAATTTTAAAACTCAATAAAAATGAAAAAAAAAACTTTGTTGAAAGTATATCTTGTAATATCTAAAATCGAAGAGAAAAAGACGTTGATTTCGAATATGTAATTTTTATAATTTATAGACATACGATTTGTGAGATATTTAACTTTGAAAGAAAAAGTGAAAATGAGTTTTTGAAATGTAACAATCTTATTGGTTACTCAATTGTTTATTTTTTTTACTTTTTTTTTTATAACTTTGCTCTAAGTTGGTAATCTTTTAAATTTTTAATGACTATCAAAATAAGGTCATTATTTTAATGCTCCGTAACACCGTATATAATTAATCATAACATATAATTACCCTATTTTAAGTTAATGGTTGATGCCTTGATGGTCAAGTTCAACTGTTCAAGTGGGAAAAGGTTTCGGGTAAATTACTAAATATCTTTAGATGTTACCTCCCCTAAATATACCTAAACTAGAACTATATATGAAATTCGATTGAATAAATAAAAGTATTTTATGTTGCAAAAAAATTTATATGGCCGGTATATATTACCTTTGAATGTGAGACCATTAGACAACGTAAATATCATAATTCATAAGTGAAAGCATCAATTTTTCCATAAGTGACATGCAACTTGTACATCATATTATATATATAGTCGTACACGATTTTAATATTTAAAACGTCCGAACATAATAATTTTGTTTTTATGACAAAGCGATTAAGACATTTCCTTTGATATCTTCAACTTAATATTTGAGGTCAAAGCAATATATTGTTATCTTTTTCAAAGGCTAAATTAACATCTATTGGTCGGAGAAAAGGCTTTATGTCTCGATCAACCTTTAATTAAAAAGGAGTTAGACTTGGTCATAATTTGACATAAACATAAAAACTGCGTAGTTAATCAAGTTTATAAATTTCTAATTACCACGACTTTTTATAAAATCCAGTGATGTTTTAAAACAACATTTGTTGTTTAATCAAATTGGTGGTCTACGTTATGACCATCGACCACTAACTTAGTAATTTTTGACTATTTTACCCTTTGTCATGAATGAGAATATAATTAATAGGGTTAATATGGTCAAAAACTATTAAGTTAACGGTAAATGACTGAAAAAGGGTGAAGTACAGATCACTACAGTTATAAAAATGGTTTCTCCTTAAAACACTAAAGAACTTTTTCTAGAAATTTTATTCTTACTTATTAACTCCAATTAATCACCTTTTTGTGTCATAGTTCTATTCTGAGAAGATTATTCCTCTTAGAGCACAATATGGTCACAACAAAAATGAAGACAGTTGAAAGAAATCATAAATTAATGTCTATGAGTTGTAACATCTTACCGAACTAAACCACATGTGCTACCTCAAATTCCATAAGAAAAACAGAATATTATTCTTTTATATTACATGTTGTAAGGGAATCATGATTAGTTTGTAACTTTGTATGTGTGATTAACAGATTATTGATCTAACCGTTTGTTCAATCATTGTCACATGTTCAATAATTCTTTAAGAATCATATCCCATTACTAAATTTGTATCATCTTCATGTCTCTATTCGTTCACATTATTTTCGTGTCGATAAAATGAATACAGGTTCCTAAATACCTGAGAATGTGTTTATACAAACTCTTTAATACTTCAATGTCAAGAAAAGAATCATTAGGTCTTTTAGTATCCCTTTCTCTTGTAAGATCTTGACAGATCTGCTATTTTCCAGTCAACTTGGCGTCCGTTTGATAGTATACAATATCCCCTTCATCACTCACATAATGATCCTTCTTCAAACTGCTTACAAGAACTCCCAATAAGTGAAATGGAAGTGGCCAAGATTTCTTTGGCTCCCTGTAGTATTTCCCAAAAATTGGCTTGGCAGCTTCAGTCTACATTACAGAATTCGAAATCATCATTAGTATTATGTTTCAATCATTGTTAATGATTGCAACTTTTTTGTACTTAAGAACAGTATACTCACAGCTTCTACTAGGTTGTAGTGTGGAATTTGAGGGAATAGATGATGTATGACATGGGTTCCTATGTCATGATGGATGTTGTTGATCCATCCATAGTCACGATCAAGTGTCGTTAGTCCTCCTCTCAGGTAGCTCCATTCCTGTAATACCCATTTGAAAAGGTTAAACATTTTTATGATAAAACATGAACATGAAAACAGGGTTGGGTCAAAGGTCAAACCTTTCCACGGTACCATGGGAGTTTATCTTCATGTCCATGATGATGCAAGTAAGTTACTAGATCAAGCCACACAACGAAACCCTGGATTTAAGTCAAGAAACCTGATCGTTAATTTATTGAAATGAAAGAAATGAAGTTTTTGAAGGGATAAGTTGTTTTACTAACCCAATAAGGGATGCCATAGAGTTTAAGCATTTGAAGAGGGCCCATTATGAAGTTTAAACCCACAAGCAAGGCAGCCATGGCTGTCCAACACGCCGTTGACGTGATGATGTCTTTCCTTTCATTAGGAAGAAACAAATCACTGTTGGGGTCAAAATGCGAGCCTACCTTTCCAGGGCTACGACCCCACTGTTTAGTCATACCCAAAAAAATTAGCAGCAGCAGAATTAACAAAGCGTGGTAAATTTACCAAAAGGTCTTTGGTCTAGCAGTATTTGAATGACCCATCAAGTGATTGTGGTTCAAGTCTGTATCGAAACATATTTGGTGTAAATGATAGTTATATTAGGTGTCTGAGTCTTGCCTTCAGAAACAAAACAAAATATGCAAGGAATATACTTAAGTGGAAGTGGGTAAAATTTCTTTAAATTTTGACCTTGTTATAAAAAATCTAACATGTCCCTTGAGAGGACAAGTGCACAAACTAGTTTTTTTTTTGGCTGATGTTAACAAGATATTGAAAATTGGTGGGAAAATACATAAAAGATTTGACTTAGATGAGTCAAAAGAGGCTAACCAGATAGAAAGGGTATGCAAGCATGGGGAAAGGCAGAGTGAACCTCAAAACTTTTGTAGCACTTTCTAAACTTCTGTAGATTTTCTCAGATAACTGAAAACATTACATTCATTAGATTTGTTAGACAGTGTATTAAATTAACAAATTCGATATAATGAATCAATGCATGATGATAAGCAACTCGGTAAACTCACTGGATGCCAAGATTCATCATTTTCGACGTGCCCATGGTTCTGGTGATGCGTTCTATGGCTAATTCTCCTATAACATCCAAGTATCAAACCCAATTAATAACAGAGCAAATTAAACACTACACTTTAATAAATAGATACATTAATGCATAGGCTTAAAAAGAACGAATCATACCATCCATGGTAAGGTACAAGAATCGAAGAATGAAGAAGATGACCAGCTACACTATTTAGTTTTGCATTATTCGAAAAGCTTCCATGGCCACTAAGCAATACAGAAACATATCATAATTAGCTTCATAATCATAATTAATCCAATAAGATAAGATAAAATCTTTATAAGAAAAAAATAATCTTGATTACTTACCAATCATGACCAAGAACAAACAAAGCCCAAAACATAGTAGACTGAGCAATCCAATAAAGTGGCCAAACAACCATATTATTAAAATAAACCGCCACCGCTGCTAACCCGAAAACCACAGCCACATCTCTTAAAACATAACTCATAGACCTCCATGGGTCCTTGACCCAACAATGTTTGGGTATAGCAGCCCGAATATCAGCCAATGTGAAAGGTGGTGGTGCACCAGGATTAAACTCATTACTGTTTAATTCCTTTTCACTTTCATTATTATCTACAAATTGTAATGTCACTGGTGCACTCACTTTCAATCCCCAATTCCTATCTCTACCCATTCTGGATATCGAATTACACTGTGTAATCGGCTTAAACGGGCCGATTCCAATTCCACTGATTCCAATGGAATTGGAAACATGGGAATTCGATATCCCGGTAATTGGCTTTGGGTATAATAATCTTGGAAGTGGTCTAATGCCACATTCTGATAATACCCACGTAGCCATTATCGAATTAAAACACAATGGGTGATAGAAAATTGAGAGAACTGATAATGTGTGTAATGTTGAAGGTGTAATTGATGTGTGTAATTGTAATGTGTTGTGTATTTGATGATGATTAAAGAGATGAGAGGATATGGAATTGAAGGGCTTTCTTCATCCACGTCCCACAAATTTGGATTCTGTGTTGGATCTCGGTGCAGATTGTAAATTGTTATTATTATTTAATGCATATATATATAGAGAAAGAATATAAAAATATATATATGTGGGTCTCTGTTTTACTCTTTGATATGTATAGTCCGATGTTTATAATGTTTAACGATTAATGATAATCTATTGGTGTGAACATTTGTAGCATGATAAATACGTGTGAATTTCAGGGTTTGTTAAACAATTAAAACGCTTATTAGAAAGTCAAACATACAATTTTACATAATTTTATTATGTCAAGAGAGTTCTCTACATGTACTAAACTCATTTACTCCAATATCAATTATCTCACAAATGATAAATCAAAAAATTATGAAAATTGTACCATTAATTTCAGCGTTTTCTCATCTTCGATTTGCCGTCCATCAAGGCATACTTTCGATGAGTTTTTTTTTCATCATTTTTTTGGTGGGTTTCACATTTATTAACACATGTGTTAAAGTGTTGTGTTTGGGGTTTAAGGTTTAGCGTTTGAGGTTTAGGGTTCGAAAATATGCCTTGAGGGACGGCAAATCGAAGATGAGAAAACGCTGAATTTTATGGTGCAATTTTCATGATTTTTTTACGTACCATTTGTGAAATATTTAAATTTTAAAAATGTGAAGGACAGAGAATAAAGTGACACATAGTAGAAATCTGTGAGTTCCCTCATTCTCACAAAGTTGGTGTACTCATTTGAACCTTACTCATATAGTATAACACACCTTAGATATACACTCCTATATATTTTAAAGTTATTATTATCACTTTACTATTTTATTTATTTTTATTTTTTTAGCAAGATAAATAAACCCACACACCCCACTAGTACGGATATATACAATTTTTTCACAAATATTTACATATGTCCACCCATATATTTGAACCAACAACCTCATGATTGAATAATCACCTCAATACCGCTACATCGATAATCATTTGTTACTTTCATACCGTATTTATCTAAGAAAGAATATATTATTATTATTATTATTATTATTATTATTATTATTTAGAAAGACAAGTACCTCACACTATTATTATTTATATTATTATTAATCATTTGGATGACAAAAGAAATTATTAGTCTCGTAACACACACACACACACACACACATATATATATATATATATATATATATATATATAGTTTGGATCAAATGAGAACACTTCAAAAATAAGAACGGTGAGAACACCTCATAAATGCACAACTAGCCAACAAAAATCATTAGATTCACAGTCATACATCTCAAATATGCAAAGAAAAACAAATGCACACTTTTAAAAATGCACAAAAATCGAAAAAAACGATTGATGTGCGATTATCTTTATAAATGTGCATCAATCGTTTTTTATTTATTTTTGTGTATTTCCGAAAGTTCGCATCCATTCTAATCAATTTTTCTACACATATTTGAGATGTATGAGTGTGAATCTAATGATTTTGTTGGTTAACTGTGCATTTATGAAGTGTTCTTACCGTTCTTATTTTTGAAATGTTCTCATTGGAACCTTACCCTATATATAAACTCTCTCTCTCTCTCTCTCTATATATATATATATATATATATATATAGAGAGAGAGAGAGAGAGTTTAGATCAAATGAGAACACTTTAAAAATAAGAACGGTGAGAACACATCATAAATATACAACTAACCAATAAAAATAATTAGATTCACAGTCATACATTTCAAATATGCAAAGAAAAACAAATGCACACTTTTAAAAATGCACAAAAATCGAAAATAACGATTGATGTGCGATTATCTTTATAAATGTGCATCAATCGTTTTTTATTTATTTTTGTGTATTTCCGAAAGTTCGCATCCATTCTAATCAATTTTTCTACACATATTTGAGATGTATGAGTGTGAATCTAATGATTTTGTTGGCTAATTGTGCAATTATGAAGTGTTCTTACCGTTCTTATTTTTGAATTGTTCTCATTAGAACCTTACTATATATATATATATACCTATTTTATTTATATTTTTTTGTAACGACCTTCTTTGGCCGACTTTAGATTTTAACTTCCTTTTGACATAAGTTGATTCGACTCAACTTTGCTAAAAATGACGTACAAAATGATAAGTAAAAAAAATACTAGGTATATAAGAATGATGATAGCTAAATGAAAATATTTAAAAAAAAGCTTGTAAAATAGGGTATTTACTTGAAAATACCCTGACTTTAGAGAACATGTCCCAGTTAAATAGCAATTATTCGAAACACTATTTTTGCACTATATTGAAATCAAAAGGATTTAATAGTATGGAATTATGGAAATACTACTCATAGTCTCGTACAGTCGTACCCTTTAACATGTAATGTTACAGAGTATATATATACATGTCAAACTCGGATTTTAACCAACATAGTAACATAAATGTCACATAGTATTTGTAAATGCACACTATAAAATAAAATCAGTATATGAACATAAACGTTATAGTTTTATAATTCTATACATAGGCTGAAATCTATTTGTTCTACGAGTTGCAAATAATTCATACATCATAAGTTACTTGTGAATACCAAAGGTATCAATTAGATATTAAGTTGTGAGTTCAAGTCCTGAAGTGAATGTATACATATATTCGTGAAAAAATATGTGAATTTGTGAAAGTGTGTGAATTCGTTGTCTTTTAAAAAATTAGTTTACTTTTCTAAAAAATCTAGTCAATATTTAAGGCAGCTAAAATAGAAACAAAACAAGTAATGTGAAGTACTTGCTGAACAAACATATACAATACTCAAGAAAGTCTATAAGTAAGATCAAGACGAAAAAGTAATAATTCTGTTATCTTCTAGGATTTGAATGGGTGAAAATAAAAAAACATCTATAATACTTTTAAAATATTCTTTTATACGTAATTTCAACTTTCTTGAATCCCTATACATCTATCATGCAATATTTAAAGAAAAACAAGACTTTTGGTGGCGACGACAACATAATCACTTAAGTGACCGAAGGATGTCGTCATAATCAAACCATTGGCTACATTAATTTTGTATTATGGTAATAGTAGAGATGACAATTTTAGACATATTAATTAATTATGAGTTAATTTGGTTAATAATTAGGAAGAGATGAGTTTGTTGGGGGTAAGTACATAAAAATGTAATTAACTATGACCTGACATTCATAGTGTGTACTCAACTATTCGGACTGCCATTGTGTGTAACAAATTAGTTATTTCTTTCCATTGTATGCGATTTGGTGACGTGTCAACTTGTAAGGATGACATGTGACATCTAATATAGATGACACGTGGAAAAAATGCCGAAAATTACATACAATGGAAAGAAATAACTAGTTTGTTACATACAATGAAATCCCGAATAGTTATATACATTCTATGAAAGTATGAATGTCAGATTATAATTAATTGCATTTTTATGTCCTTACCCCTTTGTTGGGTCTCCTTCTCATTTTTTGAATATGTCAAAATGGGTTTTTCCAATATAACATCCAATTGTGTAACAATTAACCAACGGGCTAGACGGGTCTAGAGGGTAAATATATATATATTTTTCATCTCATTTCATTTTTTTTCATTTTTCACTCAAAAAAAATGGTGAAAACCTGATGGGTCAACCGGACCCGAGACCCATTTCACCCGGACCTGTTTAGACCCATCCTTTTAAATGACTCATCTAGACCCGGATCCAGATCCATCTAGACCCAAACTCATCTAGAGTTGTGACCAACCGAACCCGACCCAGTTATTTTCCCACTTATAGGTAGAGGTGATAATTTTAGACACGTTGGTTAATTATGGGTCAATTTGGTTAATATTTTGGAAGGGATGGGTTTGTTGTATCTCCTCCCCATTTTTTGGATAGGTCTAAATGAGTTTTTTAATACAACCTTCAATTATGTAACAATTAACCAACGGGTCTAGCGGGTGAATTTTTTTTCCACCTCATCTTATTTTTTTCATTTTTCACTCAAATTTAAAAAAAAATTTGGTAAAAACCCGATGACCTGACCCGAGACCCATTAAACCCGGACCCATTTAGACTCATCATTCTAAATGACTCATCTAGACTCGAACCCATCTAAACCTAAACCCATCTAAATCTGTAACCCGGCCCGACCTAACCTGAATCATTCATTTTATCCCTTATACTAAAATAATTAAGATTTTTGGTTTTGGTTTAGTAAGAAACCCAACTTGACAATATAAATAACAATATAAATAGTAGTATACTCTTTTGGAGTAATTTTTCAAAAAACCTGATCCAGTGTTTCGTACTTTCATGCATTACCGTCCATCTTTCTACTGGATATATAAATTGTCAAATTAACTAAATCGTGTTACATTATGTGTATAAAGTTGTGTTAATCGTTGAAAACGACAGACTTTGTGTTCTAAATTGTCTACGTGTAAATCTTGAAATCTTGCATTGCTGTCTCTTTTGTATTGATTTTCCTTTCCATATCCTTGCTAACTTTTAAATAAATAATTAATGTAACGTTTCACACGTATATATAGGGATCAATATCCTATACTTTATAAAAATATAATAAATTTTATGACAAAAGTTCATTTGAGTACAATAATTTTGTAAAGAATGAGAGAATGAATTCTAACCATTAAATTATTCTAATCAAGGGTCAAATTTTATACTGCCATTTCTTTAGATTTCTAGCGCTGATACTTTTATTTACAAAGACGGGGGTATTATCGTCAAATTAATTCATTCCCCAAACACCCAAATTGTAAACACGGTGTCTTTTCTGCACCAGATGTAAACCAACCACCGTCGCACCCATCGTCACCATCAACACATGCCATCACTGTTTTTATCCACTTTCACAACTGTTGATTAAATTTAAGTTTCTTTTTGCATAATAGATTCTATTAAAATTGAATTTAAGAAGCAAAAGGGATGTTTGCTTTAGTACGATTTTATGAGATTCAAACTATTACAGCGATTCAAGTTCATAGTTTCTTCAAAAATTAAAACCATAATCTTCGCTACCATTAATCAACGCAATCAGAGGTTCAATTTTATGAGATTCAAATTGTTACAGATATATCGATTCAAGTTCATAGTTTCTTAGCGATTGTTTCCAATTTTAGTCATTATATCATCGATTCGATCTACCATTATGTCAATCGTTTCGATTTAACCTCCGATTGTGTCAATTTGAATTTCCGTCGTTGGAGTCATGAAGCTCCGCTTTCGTCACCGTCATGAACATCGTCCATCATCACCATCGTGAACTGCCGCCGTTGTTGGTCCCGTGTCATCGCAAGCGTACCTTGCTGTTGAAGTGAGTCTAAATATGATTTTATTATGTTGGATTTGGGTTGAATTAAACAAGATGGAAATCCGGTGGTGTTGTTGATCGGAGATTTTTGTTAGTTCCGATGAGTGAGCGCCATGAGTTATGAGATTGACTCATGAAGTCAACGTATGTGTGCATGTGTTTTTATATGTGAGGTAAATGCCATGTAGTAATATTGCATTCTAAAATGCTCTTTGTTTTTCATGATTTTTCCACAACAATCTTCGCTAATTGTTAAATATATGTGATTCACCCGTAAAGTACCACAATTGCGACAAGAGCTTTTTCTTTCCTAGAAAATGGGTAAGAAGGAAATCCGGTTTACTCTACACGGACCGGGATGCCGCTGCTCATGGTGTTTCACGATCAGTATTGGTGTGATATGTTGGTACCATATGTGATAGTTGTTATCACATGTGATATCGTTGGTACCACATGTGATAGTCGTTGTTATCACATGTGATACCGTTGGTATCACATGTGATAGTTGTCGGTACCACATGTGATACTAAATTATACAGTTTTCGAAACCCAACAAAAAATAAAGAAAAAAAATTCCGTCAAAAGTATATCATATGAGATGTCTAATCGAAGAGAATAAAATGCTGATTTTTATGGTGCGATTTTTATAATTTTTCGATCAACCGTTTTTGAGCTATTTAATTTTTAAAAACGTTGGGGGAAAGTGGGGTTTTAACTAAATGACTATTATACCCTTATAAATGGAGCTTTCCTATTGGTTCTTTCATTCTCACCAAAATTCTTGTACTCATTTGAACTTAACTCATATATAATATAATTTCTCTAATAAAAGATGGATATTATACGTTATCATAGAAGATTTTCTCGTTCAAGTATCTTGTTTTGGTCTTATAATAATAACAATAACAACTAGTTTAAGACCTGTAAATTTTGCAGGTTAAATTTATGATGTCTTATATGGATGTAATATGTGTTTTGTTGTTGGTGTACGGGACATCAGTTTGTATTGATTTAATTTTAAATGAAAAATGTATTAAGGATTTGTATTGTGATATATTTTGGATTGATGAGTCTAAATAAATAAATAAATAGGGATAATATTGCTCATGATGTCACTTTGTTATTTGTTTTGATGTTTAATAATACTATATTATTTAAAATCGTACGGATATATTTTTCCAAATAAGCAAATTTACCGGTTCAACATGTAATACTATTTTGCACTTAAAAAATAACGCTCTTTGTAGTACATTGGTAGTTTTTGTCCATCTAATTTACTCTCTATAATTTAAATCAATAACCTATAATACATACTTTGACTTTCTAACTTTGACGAAATATGACAAAACATGACAACTCAAATGAAGATTCTACTAACTCGAACGACGTTAACACAACATTAGAAGATTAAATGATAAATTATTTTAGGTATATAAATCGAGATATAGAGAAATTAGTGGTAAAAGAGTAAATTAGTTAATCAATTATTGATAATATTGTGCATTATACCACTTCCTTTTTTATATTTGTATCGTTTTATAATAATAATAATAATAATAATAATAATAATAATAATAATAATAATAATAATAATAATAATAATAATAATAATAATAATAATAGTGTGAGTCCCTAATCACTATTATGTTAGTGATTGTGAATCGTTAACAGTGAGTTAATTGTAGAAGGGGGGGTTGAATACAATTTAAAAACTTTTATGTTATAATGTGTTAGCTTGTTTAGCAAGTTTTCAATCGTATTAAAGTAACAGCAGTATGAACACAAGTATATATATATGACAAGCAGTTCAGCAGCTGATAAATATAGCTGAAAGATAAATTCTTTATTAATGAAATTTATCTCTTGTTGATTTGCGAAATAGATTAGCCAAGGCTAATCTAAATCAAACAGTACAGCTATTACAATGAGATGAGCAGTAGTGGACAAACACGCTAACTGCTCACTCGCTGAGATAAGCTAGTAGTGGACAAACACGCTACTAGTTTACTCGCTGGTGTTACTTGTATCTTAGACAAACTAGTCACTGACAAACAAGTGACAATACAAGTAATCGACACAAAATGAAGTACAACATTCTACGCTATTTAAAGACACTGAAATCCTTGATTTCCGGATCTGATGGACACGTGTCGCTGATTGATTGGAGAGGTAGTTGAGATGTGATATATCATGGCACAACATTCTGTCTTGGGAAATATCACCTTGTACCATAGACCAATCAAAAGCTTCTACGTTACTCTTTTCAAGTTTCGAGGAACACGTGATGCGCCGTAGTAACGCCGAATGTTGACTTCTTATTTAATGCGGCATTTAATGCTGCAGTCACTGATAGAAACAACAATTCTCCTCATTCTCGATGCGAGCTAACATGCTCTAAAGAATGACTTGAACAGCTAATCTTCAGCGACTTCTTTTATTCAGCAGATGAAAGAACTCAAGAAGACTTGGAGACTCTCGCTGATAGATGAGTATCAGCGACACACATAGTTGAGTCTTTGATCTTTATAAATTCTTCTTTTACTGGTCTAAAATACAATCAGCGACAAGAAAACCTTCAGCAACACTATCTTCAACTTGGATCATACTTCATGAACGTAGAGTGATGCTCTCGCTGACATTGGTCAGCGACACACAAAGTTGAGCATCATTCTCCTTCTGTAACTCAGAGAGAGAGAAGATCAGCGAACATAAATTTCAGCAACAGGAGCTTGACTTGAAACATTTCTTCATAAAGAGATCTTCAGTAAGTGGGTCAGAGACTTGAGAGAATAAGACACCATCAGTGACTTCGCTTATCAGCGACAAATGACTTCAACAATCTCTTCGTAGACATTGTCTTAGTCTCCCCCTTAATCATTGAGATCAGTTGACCATGACGATCAGTGACTCAACAAATAGTAATAATAATAGTATAGTATATTATGTACCGAAAGTTTGCATTAGTTAATTAAAAAGTTAAATTGTTATCTTTAAGATTTCAAATCTTGTAATTTGTTTTTTTTTTCGCGTTTCAATTTGCATCCTATTTTCAATAAGTAAATATTTTTTGTTTCGTCAAAGTTATATACATAAGGATAACCGAAACCCACGAATAAATATGAAAAACCGATGGGTAATATTAGTTGGTTACCCAACGGGTATTGGGTCGGGTATTAGTACGAATATTCTAAACCGATATGTGTACAGATACATTAAAACCCGTCATAAACTGACCCGTTAGCATCCATAATCAAGGCGGTAGTATGAGTACAAATACACTAAAATTCGCCAAAACCCGACCCGTTGACATCCATGACTTAAGAATTGTAAATTAGAAATTGATAAAAGGATTCAAAATAGTAGGTTGTATCAGAATATAATTCACTTGACGATGGAATGAGTTATGAATTATTAGGAATTGAGAATAACTTATTGAAGTTTTTTTAGAAAAAATAAAATAAATAAGATTGTAGGAAGAGTTTGATTTATAGAAGAAATAACAAATTATAGAATATTTGAAGAATTATCCCTATCCCTATCCCTATTCCCTATTCCCTATTATATTTATAACAAAACTAAAATTATGTAGACATGTCAGCTTTAACCCCCTTTAATTAAATCTTAACATTTTTAACGGATTAATCTAATTGCTTCTAAACCATTGATCTTAAATCCTACTCATGTCCATGTAGTAAGTATGATTTGTGTTTGCTCATTTACTTAATTACCCTCCTAAAAGGGATCACAATGCAATAAATTCAATTTCAAAATTTATCTTTAACTGATTCAAGAGGAATAAACGGACAAATAAAGATTAGTAATATAAATATTAATTAATTAACACAAAAATATCGGTCAACTCCGTTGTCACTCAAAATCCAAATTTAAATTTGGGCACTTATTGCCGTTTAAATATCACATATATGTGAGCTATTAAACTCATTATGTTTAACTCACAAAATCACACTCACTATTCAATCTTTAAATAATGTAAAACCAATTTTTTTAATCATAAGTCAAAGATCCGTTATAAACTAACTAATATTGTAACTAAAGATTAAAGACTATTTAGGTTTGTAATTTTTTTCTTAAACGAACTAACATTATTTATTATTTGAACCGTAGATCAACATACCCTTCATATTTTCACCAGTCAAATAGAGTGAATATATATAATGCTAGGTTTTGAGCTCGTATGATGCTCGATCATTCTCTAGATACGGTTATATTTTATTTGTAAGTATCCCAATATATTCTATCTTCTATTTATTATTATAACTTTTTAAATATGTAGACATAAATGAATTAACCCCTCAAAATTTAATTTCACCCCGTCAATTCTTTTTTAAACTATTTAAAAAGTAATGGTTTTTAATGAAAAAGTGTGGATAAATTTGCATATAATAATGACAATTGATCGATTTAAATAAAGTGTCAACAATAACTCCATGGAGAACATACCTTAAGTTGTTACGTTCAATACAACAGAGTGCATTGTAGATATTTTAATAACAATAATTCCATAGAACATACTTTAAGTTGTTATTTTCGGTACAACATAGTGCATATGGACATTTTCGTATCCTAGGAAGAAGGAAATCAAGAGTTCTCGATGATCAAAATTGGATTAATTTAACCCTTTAACGTTTCAGTTTATATTAAAAGATAGTTTATATACATCATATCGGGTTTCGGTGGCCTCGACCAACTTAACTTGATACTAATACCTAATTTAAACCCGAATAATCTGAAATTAATCAGCCTAATTTTATTTGGAAAGTAATAGTTACAATGTTGCTATACAAAAAGATGTTTCATCTTAATTAACATCCTTATATTGTCATCTTAACCCCGCCGCCACCCCCCGCCACCCCACCCCCCCCCCCCCCCCCCCATAACTTTTATTAATATAAAATACATAAACTGATGATCGTCATGTGATCCCTAATGAGGTACATAGGCTTTCAAACATGGAAATTGGTTTTCAAGATTTTATTACTAAGATAAGTACACTTTATGGATACACGTCCAAGAGAGTAGAAGACAAAAATTATACGTATTTGTGTATTTTTTTTATTTTTGATGATTTTCAATAAGGATAAATATTGTTAGTCTCTATTTTTTTCACAAACAGCTTAATAACTCAAAAATTGTACATTATTTTATTTAAATTGAATCACTTTTCCATCATGCATCTATTGTCAGTTTCACACCTATTAGCCCCGCGAATTCGCGGGTTATATACTAGTCTACAATTAAAGAAAAAATATAAAATAGTTGGATAATTATCTACAATTAAAGAAAAAACATAGGATTTATATTGTAAATATTGAAGGTTATATATTGTAAATATAGAAGGGTAAATTAGTCTTTTAGTAACATAATAATAGGATTAATGATGTCATGAAATAAATTAAGGCTTAGATTTTAATTGTTGATCTCCATCTAATGGTTATTATTCTTTCAAGATTTTTCTTTTAATGTATAAGATAGAAGATAGAAGATAGATAGATAGATAGATAGATAGATAGATAGATAGATAGATAGATAGATAGATAGATAGATAGATATCTTATGTTTGTCATTAAATAAATTAAGGGTTAGATGTTAATTGAAACTGTTTAAATATTCAATTCAATTATAACAAACAAGTACAACAATCTCTCTACGACTAGGTTTCTCATTTAAGTTGTGATTATTGTGACAATTGTCGATGCTGGAATTTAAATTTAACCGTTAGCTAAATAAACATATTGTATATTGTATGTCCTTTAATTTTAAACACGTATCTACACACGAACCGTGTATGGAAAAATTTATTATTCATTCATTTACAGATAACATTTGATATGTAATAAGTAACAATAATGTTAAGGGTTAAAATGTCTATTTGTAGAGTACTTGATTAACGAATATATAGAAGAGTACGTAGTTAGAATTGAATTGAATTTTATATTAATAAAAAATTAAAACTATACACGACTAAAATGCATTATAATAATAATTAATTAATGAGAAGAGTCGAGCTGGTTAATTTTTTCTAGATAAATTATACGTTGACTTTCATTGTGTGTACTTAATAAAATCAACCGTCATTGCACGTATGAAACTATTCATTATCGTACATTATGTGTATTTTGGTAGTGTAATGAAATAATTTATAATTATTTATTAAATTTGAGGAATGGGTACATCAAAGGCTTACTTCCCCCCCACCCCCCCTTCTTTTTTTTTCATTCTTTTAAATATATTTTTAGGAGATAATACTAAACAAAGATTATTCTTTCAAATAGATTTTTTACGGGAAAAAAAATGCTTTGTAGATTTCTAATTATTTAAGGCTCTATTTTCAATAATCCTTAGATATTTTAGCTAAAATATTATTGCGTTTGATTAGTTAATTAAAAGTGCAATAAAATTAAATAATTTGATTGGTTAATATTTTGAATAAATTCATTGATAAAAGTTTTCATTTTATTTATTTAGAGTCCGTTTAATGTAGAAATAAACCCGTACATATATATTGGCTTGTCTAATGTAAATGTTATAACTATAGTTAGTATACATCTTTTATTTACATTGGTGTTTAGTGCAGACATGTTGATAAGATGAATTTTACTATTATAAAAATCTTGTAAACACATGTACGGATGTGAATGAAAATTTCTTTTACTTATTTGAATGCTAACCTCATGTATAGACGCGAAGTTTTTTTATAAGATTATATATGAGTGTATTTTATGGGTTAATTAGACGTTGTATAAAATTTAAGCATTTGATTAGTTAATAGGGGTTAATTTTTGAGTAAAATTTGTTTAGCAAAGTTTTTTTCACCCATGTATACATAGGGATGTCAAACCAAACTAAATTTCAATGGTTAATCAGTATATTCTCAAAGTCGAAACAAACTATCTTTCATTTATATGAAAATTAAACCCGTTAAAATATACATGTATGTCAACTAAAACTATTTTTGTTTGTTTGAATATAAAACATGTGAATATATACGGATGTGGAATAAAACTGTATTCAGTTAATTAAATGTAAGACTAAACCCATGACATTACATTAATATAAATATCAATTTATATGAATGATTTTTTTTTATTGAAGTTGTATTTAGAAATATAAATATGAAAACTCGTGAAATTAATATAAGAAAGAATATAGAAAAGCAAATTCTAGGAATATTATAATTATTCTGAGTCACGGCAAGAAATTATTTAATTTATTAATATTCTTTCAAATATAACATTTAGGAACGAAAAAAATACTCCGTAGATTTTTAACTATTTAAGAATTTATTTTATTTATAATTAATTTTATTTTATATTAGATTTTTTAGGTGAATGAAGGTATTCCATTGATCAATTGGATGTTTGATAAAATTGAGAGATTTGATTGGTTAATAGGATTTAATTTTACTATAAGAATATTTAGGAGAATTTTTCTTTTATTAATATTTAGATAGATTAGATACCTAACATTGATTTAACTTAAACTACAACGTGCTTGATTTAAGTTGTGATTGTTGCTAATTAAGTAGATAACTAGAACGTGAGCTACATGCTACCAATTTATATGATAAAATATAATATTATGCGGTTATTTATGAAAGAATGTACCCACATTCACCTTCGAAAAAAGCAAAAAACACTTTTCTATTTTAAAAATTAATTCTTATAAATAACCATTTACCAAAGTGCGTTTGAACTAGCCATATTGTGGTACCCTTTCAACCATGAGGTTGGAGGTTCAAGTCCACGGATGGACATGTATATATTCGTGGAATGACATATATATTCGTGGTAGTAGGTGTATGTGAGTATTTGCCTTTAAAAAAATATTTTTATTTTTTTCTTATTAAAAAATACAGCTGTAAAAAAAATATTCTACAAATAAATGGGAAATTAATTGGATCGAGTTTACTGTTATTACTTATGATACACAATTGGACCTAGGCCAATTTGCAATAGAAGCCATTCTGGACTGAAAAATAATTTACGTATATATTTTTTACAGATATATCCAATAATAATAAAGTAAGAAAACTGGAGACTAGTTACTGTTGCCATAAGCAGAAGACGAAAAATTATCACAACCCATTTTGATTATTAATCTGAACCGAAAATATATAAACAGACGTTTATCAACGGAAAACAAAGAACAAACCCTAAACAACTAGTGTAATACCCGGGGTGCCCCGGAATACTGTTGTGGATACGTGAGATATTTGAGTGTTCCTGGCAACTCATCCCACAAGCGTACGCTATGTAAAAACATCAACCTCACAATTTCTCAAGATGGAAACCAAGAAATAATAGAATCCTGAAACTTATAAATCCAAACAATAAACACTACCCCTACCAAATATATCTCAACATCCAAAACAAGTCATATAACCCCAAACAACTAAGAGCTAAATGGAAAACAATTACCATATTCATGGTACATTGTGATCATACTCCTTCAAAAAATTTACAAAGAACCTCCACATGTTAAAAGCATACCAAAACCAAATTATAAAAGAGAAGATACCATATGAACCTAATTAGCTACCGAAGAGAAACGAAAGTAGTATTGACATAACATTTTTCCCCCAATAATCCTTTTTTTTATAAGACAAAAAAAAAGATAACATACAAAAGTAGTACCATGACATACTACCGATTAGCAAGTCAAATCATCATAGCACATATTTACCCTGTACTACAATAAATGACATGGCCATTTTGACGGGTTACCTGTGTGTCCCACCAGCCCCTCATCCCTCATACACACAGAATGCTACTAAATTCTAGCTTGGGATATTGAGTGATGGTAAAGCACACAAGATTTTGTAACGTGAGCGCATATATTCGGCTGCTAATATACAATCATTAGAGTACGATACATGACACTAACACAAGAGTTGATGTTATACCATCCATGAATTCATTAGATTCAAATGTCTTACATAGATTCTATGTCTACTAAGCGTAAACCCATTTTAATATCCGTTACAAATGTCATCATCATTAAAAAATATAAACGATAATTGTAATCTTATTCATTGATCCAAAGTAGCTACAAGGTCTACTATATATAGGCAAACATAATATAAACTACCAAGCCCTAATGAACCTTAGCCCGTCTAACAATCGGGTTGAGCCATATTAGCATACCCATATCTATTGTCTAATATGCTCCCACAGTTTGAGCAGGAGAAAGATGAACGTTCAAACTGTAGCAAATTTCTTTGAAGAATTCAGACTATATTCCATTCGCAGCAGCAACTCTTTGTTTAGCATCGACTCTTTGTTTAGCATCGACTCTTTGGCCGTAACCTTTCAAAACATTGACTCTTTGATTGACGACTTCTCATTAATAGCAACATTGGCGTGCAGGTTAGGCAACTCCTTAGTTATTATAAATGGCAATTGGATTAAGAAGCAAGAAAAATATATAAGAGGGAAAAGAAAGAATTTTGATTTGCAACTAGAGAGTAGATGAGATAAAGGATCGATATTAGATCATGAAGAAGAAACAAGAAAAAAGCAAAAATTGGATGTAAATAAAAGAAAACAGCGGAAGAAACAAGAGACATATGAGATTTGGGTGGTCGCATTTTTACAAATAAAAACTAAAATAAAATAAATAAAGATGACAAACTAAATAGATTTGAGAAAGAAAAGACTAGATTGTGACGAATATAATCATCGCTTGGCACCGCTGACCATTGATAACAAAGCAGTTTTTGAATAATCAAAATAAAGGTTTGAAAAGGATAAAATCAATATTATTTTCACTTTCGATTTTTATTTAGTTTGATACTTCTGAGTTCGATCTGACATCTCATGACAAGCATACAATTGCAACTTTTAATATCAAACAAAAGCAAAATAATATATTATTTTTGCGTTTTGGGTAACGTTGGATCAAAGAAAATGAAATAAAAGTCAACGTAAGCATAAAAAGTAAATAAGGTTGTGATTGGATGAGAAATAGAATATATATCAAGCTATCAGGGTTTAAGCAACTTATTTGAAAATGAAAGAAAAATAGAAAACGAGAGAATGATCCCTCCGATCACCAACAGTGACACATAATTTGTTCGTGATCGGAGGATGATTTTTTATTTTCCGAACGAATTCGTATCTAAGATTTTGACTCTGATACCATATTAAAGAATATAAACGATAATTGTAATCTTATTCATTGATCCAAAATAGCTACAAGATCTACTATATATTAGAGATGCACAAAAATCGGTTTTGAGAAAACCCGACCCGACCCGACCTGAAACCGGTTTTGGTCAAACTTGATCAAAACCGGTTTGGCCAAAACCGGTTCGGGTCCAACCCGATTTTGACACCCGAAAACCCCAACCCGACCCAAAACCGGTTTGGGTAGGGTCCAAACCGGTTCGGGTTCAAAACCGGTTTCAAACCGTTTTTTTATGTAATTCCGTTTTCGTTCGATCGTTAGGCGTTTTAAGGAAAATGCATGTTTCAGTCGATTTTTTTTCATTCAAATCGTAAAACATTAATAATGAAAACATAATTAATCATTAACCTAACCAAAAGGCCTCTAAAACTTCTTAAATAAAAGTATTTAATCGAAAAAGTCTATATAATTCATTTTTAGTTCGATTGTTAAGCGTTTAAAGGAAAATGAATGTTTCGGTCAATTTTTTTTCATTGAGTTCGTAGAACATTAATATTGGAAACATAATTGATCAATAACCTAACCAAAAGGCATCTAAATCTTCTTAAAAAAAGTATTTAATCGAAAAAGTCTATATAATTCATTTTTCGTTCGAGCGTTGACCGTTTTTAGGAAAATCAATGTTTGGGCCAAATTTTTTTTATTGAATTCGTAGAACATTAGTATTGGAAATATAATTGATCAATAACCTAACCAAAAGGCCTCTAAATCTTCTTAAAAAAAGTATTGAATCTAAAAAGTCTATATAATTCTATAAAATTCAAAGTGTGTTGATACATGAAAGGAACTTTTTACTAAATTCAAGGAACATGTGCATAAAAAGTAGTACTGTAAGCATAGGAGTTTGTACTTTTCCGTGAATTTAGTAAAAACTTCCTTGCATTTATTAACTCCGAAATAAAAGTGGTTCGAGCGTTAAGCTTTTTAAGGAAAAACAATGTTTGGGTGAAATTTTTTTTATTGAATTCGTAGAACATTAGTATGGGAAACATAATTGAATAATAACTTAAACAAAAGTCTTCTTAAAAAAAAATATTGAATTGAAAAAGTCTTCATAATCTTTATAATCTTCATAATCTTCAATTCTCTTCAATTTTCTTCAATTCTTATTAATCTTCAAGTCTTCAAACATCTTCAAAGTCTTCAAAAGTCAAAATCTTCTTCGGATGTAGCCTCGCGTGAAGCTTGATCAAGCGCAATTTCTTCATCGGAAAGTGATATTGTCACACCTTCTTCCACCTCGATATTGTGTATTTCTTCTTCGTATTCCATTTCACCTTCAAGGTTTGAAACATTTTGTATACGTTCCGCGACGTCCAAGTGATCCTTCAAGCAAATGCACATCTCTAAGGAGGCCGGTGTGAGTCTTGTTCTTCGTATGGATAATACCCTACCACTAAGAGAAAATGCGGATTCCGAAGCTACCGTAGAAGTTTGGACGGTTAGTAAATCCCGGGCCATGATGGTTAGAACGGGAAATTGAGATTCCCTCTCTTTCCACCAAGCCAAAATATCAAATTGTTCGAACTCATTGGGTAGAATAGTGGACAAAAAATCAGTTCCGGTATATCTCCCATATTCGCTAGTGGTGTTTTGGTTACCCTCACCCCTTGCCCGTTTATGGTTTTCTTGTCTTAAAGAATTATATAAGTTTAGCATCGCATTGTTGGAAGAAGATGAAGAAAACATTGAGTTAACCGAACTAACGGGCACATTTGTAGTTGAACCATACTTTTGAAAATACACGCCAAATAAATCTTGTAAACATTTACTAAAATTCGTTTTTGCATCTAGTGAAAACGTTGGGTCCACGTCATTCAAATCCAAATTGTGACAAATGCTTTCGATAAGCATTTCCACCCCGGCAAGGTTCAAACACGGGTTCATTGCGGCGGAACAAGTAATTACCGGTGGCATTTCTTGAAAATATTTTCTTAGTTTGTCTTTCATGGGAGCCACCATCTTTTCAAATAAAGGACCTTCATATTCGTATTCGTTTTGTTTTGTAGTCATTAACCAAATTTGATTAAGTACCAAATGACTAGTGGGATAATAAACACCCGATAATAAAGTAGTCACGGTTTTGAAAAGTTTAAGCAAATCGGTTATCTTTTTAATAATCTCCCAAAATTCGATTGAAAATGGTGTTGCACGACCTTTTGCAACAAGTTGATCATGAAAAACTTGTAAAGTGTCACGTTGGCGTAAACCACAAACAAACATATGGTAGGTCGAATTCCATCTAACGGGCATGTCCCAATTAGGGGCTAAGAAAATGGAATTCGTTTCCTTACACAATTTCATATAAGATTTGTATCTAGCTTTACCCTTTTGAAATACGTCTTGCAACATAGTTTTATAAGCGGTTTTTATTTCGTCTATTTCTTCAACCGCTAGTCCGGCTTGCACAACTAAGTTAATAATATGTGCAACACATCGACTATGAAAGAAAATGCCCCTCAATGGTGGTTGGTATTTTAGAATTAATTTTGAAACGACGAGTGTATTATTACTCGCGTTGTCAAATGAGATTGAAAATACTTTTTCTTCCAATTTAAACGTTTTAATCACACTTCGTAACATGTAAAATAAGTTTTAACCCGTGTGAGGATACTCAAAGTCTTCAAAAGCAATGGTACGTTTCATCATTTTCCAAGTTGCGGGATTTCCTAATGTGCGGTAACACAAAGATACGAACCGGGCAAACCATGAGGAGCCGACCAAACGTCGGTTGTTAATGATACACTTGTATTTAAATTTTCAAAACCAATTTTTAGTTGTTTTTTAGCTTCTTTCCACAATTTAAGGGCATCGCGTTTAAGAGTAGTACGACTTACATTATTATATCGCGGTTGAAGTGTATTTTGAACCACCCTAGTAAACCGAGGGTTATCGAAGTGGTTGAACAGCAAAGCTTCTTGAATTACAAAACCCGCAAAAGCTTCTCGACATCGTTCCGCATCATATGTAAAAATCGTTCCATCTCGTGACATCGAAGATTGACCACTTGCTTCCGGATTACCTTTGAGTCCCTCACAATGCTTCTCGGTATGATTTTTCAACGTTGTGTTGGAGTCGGGTTTGAAGAATTTCCGACAACGTTTACAATGTGCTTTAGTTGTACCATCCGACAATAACACTTTGTCGGAAGCACCCCACACCTCCGGATTTCTTTTGTTGGGCAATTGTTTCACAATCGTTGGTGCATTTGATGAACCAAAACAATGGGAAGCCGAAGAGGATTGAGTTGCCATAAGAATATAGTATACGTTTTTGAGTTTTTTGAGTTTTTTGAGTTTTTGTAGATATGTATGAGTGTTTAGAAGTTGTGAATGAACCAATACTCAAGCATTATATTTATAGTGGATTTGGAATGACAAAACCGGTTATGTTTGTGTGACCAGTTGTGAATAAACAATGGGAAGCCGAACCGGTTTTGGTCAAAACCGGTTTTGACCGGTTCGGGTTCGGGTTCCAAACGGGTCGGGTCGGGGAAACCGGTTTTTATGCCCATGCTTACTATATATAGACAAACATAATATAAAATACCAAACCCTAATGAACCCTAGCCCGTCTAACAATCGGGTTGGGCCATATTAGCATACCCATATCTATTGTTTAATAATCATATCTAGATCGAACCAGAAAGATAAATATGATAAATGAATGCAATGAGTTAGGTAATTAAGGAGGCTTTTAAAATAGTCCCCTTGTCTCTTGAATCTAGTCATGATGGCTATGTTCGCCCGTAAAATTACATGCTTATAAAATCATAAAGTAGTGAGAAACACATATCAATAGTAATATGTTAACAACTCAATACTATAAATATGAAATCCTCCCATTCAACAATATGGCAATTAAATATGCCAATAAAATTGTATGTGTTCCATCCAATTTGTTAAGGAATATGAATTCCTTTGTGTGAGGGAATTCGAAGGATTCCAATTACTTCCAATTTTTTGTGAAACAAACGCAATGTACTGGAAATCTGAATTCCATTATGCCAATCAAACAGGATATGGAATGAAATTCAGATTCCAATTCCATCAGATTCCTACAAATTCTGTGAACCAAACAAGCCCTTAGGTTGTGGGTTTAAGTTCCGATCACACCATTGAAAAATGCATGTGTAGGCAGTAATAACAAATACACTGTTAATGATTGGATATGATAGAATATTAAATTGGTTAAATGGAAAAAACGTTTGCATACGTAGGAGAAGAAGAAAAAGGGGAGGAACTTTGCCTTCAACCAACAAACAAAGCCGTTTTTCTAAGGTGGTCGACCGTCTCACGCGGGTCTCCAAATTTCTCCCAAAGTAATTTGATACGTGTAATATGTATGATAATTACTCAAGACATTGGCATCTTATTTATTTTGAAGCAAGAGAGCTTTTGTTAGTAACTAAATTTAGATTAAATTTATATTTAAACAGATATATACGTCGATTGAACGGTTCAAATTTGAAAATGTAAATTGACATATTAAAGTTTGACTAAAAGGGTTAAAACTAAGGACTGTGATATGAGACAATAAGTATCATAGAAATAAGTAACACGACAACTTTGTCCATGATCTTTAGAAGTTAAGAGACGGCCATACCAACAAATGATGCATTTAACAAGACTTGTTTCGCTATAAAAAGGGACACAAAATTTATTAGATAGATTAAGCATCCTAACAGATGATCTTATCCATGAAGTCTTATCATTTATTGACATCCAAGATGCTATCACAATAAGCGGTGTGTCAAAAAGATTTAGGGACATCTGGACTTCGATGCGCCATCTCAATTTCTCAAACATGCACAAACGCGTAGCTGCTAATTTCCTTCCCAATGTCAACATCCTCGAATTTGTTAACAATGTTTTGTGGCCGTCACCACAATTCCATAAAAGTGTTCTCAATCAACCTCACTTGTAACGTGATGATTGTCAAAAGAATAATGGAATATGCATCTTCTTACCATGTCCGAACATGTGACCCTTACACACTTGTGTAAGATCAAGTATGATTTCTCTATTAAAAGTTATATTATATATATATATATATATATATAATGTTATCATAGAAGATTTTCTCGTTCAAGTATTTTGTTCTGGTTTTAAAATAATAACAATTATTGTTATTATGTAAATCTATATATCTTACCGATTAACCAATTTCTAAACGCTGAAGTGCTTGTGCATGTGTGCAAATTTGTTTTCTCTGTTTTCAATATTTAATTCAATTATTTTAAACAAGTACAACAATCTTTGTATGACTATTAGTAAGTTTAAACTTAGATTAGTAGGTTTCTCATTTTAACAACTGAAACTAGTGGTGTGTCATGAATAATTTATTAAGTTGTGATTATTGCTAATTAAGTAGATAAATAGTTAATTTTCACGTTATTATGTTTTATATACTAGTATACTTTAGTACATCATTAAGGCAGTCACATCACGTTGACAATTATGACACGTGTCAATGTCCATAAAAAATTAATTGGATTGAAATTATTAAAATAATAATATGATTAACGTAGAATCATAATTAGAATTGCAATAGGAGACGTCTTTAATTATTTATATCTCTTTTAGGGCCTGTTTCTTTTTGGATTAATGGGATTAATTGAGTGAAAGGATTATTCGGTCAGACAATTTGTGTGTTTATTCATGCATTAATCATTGAGCCCAACTGAATAATGAACTTTCTGGCTCATCCCCAAAACCTATGTAGTCCAGATACAACCACCCCTTTTACAACATTACCCTTATTTCTTTACTTTGTTTTTTTTTCTTTCTTCTACCCCCTTCACAAAGTCTGTTCAATAAAACAAACCATGTGCTCATTGTCACGACCGTTCACCACGATGCACCGACAATGTTCTTAAATCACCGATCTCGTAAGCCACCATTACCTGCTGTCGTAGGCCATTCTTAAAGTGCAGATTTCGAAAGTCGTCACCACCACCCGCTGCTCGACATTCGAAAACTACAGATCTCGAAAGCCACCACCACTTCCCAAATGGTTGTCACATGCTTGTCCACGGGAACACGATTATGCTATAATATCTTTCAATTACGAAATACAAATTGAGGAACGCGACATCGTTTTAAAAATCACCATGAAAATTAATCACGAAATTAAGGACTTGAAAACTGACTTTAGCTACATAATTGATGAAATTACGAGGAGTTGTCGAAAAGATTGAGAGAACAGAGAATTTTTTATATAGTCTGATGTGTGATTATTTGGTTTTAATACATGACGGTGGTGGATGTTTTGGACGAGGAAGCTACCTGATGGCGTTTAATGTTTAGGCGGAAATAAATCATCAATGCCTCTGTGTCAATTGTTTGATTCGTCAAATAATTGTTATATGTTATAATAAATTCTATTTGGTTTGTGTTTTGTAGTTATTATTATTGTTATTGTTATTATTATTATTATTGTTAATATTATTATTATTATTATTATTATTATTATTATTATTATTATTATTTACAGTGTATTTTCTATTCAATAAAAATAAAGAAACAACCAATATTTAGTTTATGGGTAAATTTGTCATTTTCATCATTCAGACTATTTATTCAGCAAAAAAAAATAAACAACATTATTCATTCACTGATTACCGCATCCAGTCATTCTATATCCATATTGTCATCTATAACCATAACAGGACTTAATGAAAAAAAAGTAAACAGGCCCTTAGTGTGATTAATTTTTACCAAACTAATCTATGAGCGCATGTGGTAATTAATGATTTGAATGCAGATAGGATTAATTTCACATGGTAATTATATTTGTATTATATTTTCTTTTAAGATTAAGATAATAACGGAAGAAAATTTATACACCTTATAAATTGTTTGGCTATTTTCTTCATAGCCTTACAAAATTAAAGATCGGATAAGACCATTATACCCCTACTCATATTATAAAAGACTAAACTGCCCTCTAACTAGTTATGGAAAGAAAATTAATGATTATTACATTCCATTTCTATCATCATTTTAAATTACATATACTTGCTAAATATGAAGAAAATAATTAAAAGTTTGAAGCACTTTAATTAGTTATAATTTTAACTTTGCGAGTATCATTGAATTTAATAATATTAGCATTAACAATGAATCATTTCCAAATCCGATTCTCGAGAATTGAATATTATCGATATTTTTAATGATCACCGCCAATAACTATCATTATCTCTTTGATTAATATTATTGTTAGTTATGACCATTTATCATTGTTATATTTTTCTCATTTATAACTGCTGCATTGCGCGGGTAATTTTTTATTTAATATTATATATAAATAATTACTTGTTCAACGTCAAATTAATACAAAACATATTTGATCAATGTAATACATCAGAAGTCGTTGGAACAAAGGTAAGAGAGAACAATCTAACTTCATAGATGTTACTTTGTTCCTCCTTTTTAATATATCTTTTTTGATTGTAAAATTATTAGTATACTAAAATCTGTAAGTTGTTTAAGTGTACAAATTTATCTTTGTTTCTTTCTAAGTTGAAAGAATTATTACCGAAGGTTGTCATAATAACTGTAAAAAAACTTTAATATATGATACACTTTTTTAAACAGATGTAATATACTATATATTTTGATTTCAAGTCTATACATAATAGCTTTGGATCGCTCTTTGATTGTCTCAATCAAGTTGAGAGTGTAAAAATTTGGTTACATCACAATAATATATGGAGAATTACTCATGAGTTTGGATTAAGGTATTTTCAATGATTTTTTTAGTTGAAATTCATATGCTGATGTTCATGATTTAAAGGATGATTATAATATACAACTTAAATGAATTAGTAGCATAAGGTTTTATTATTATTATTATTATTATTAATTTTTTAATTTTAATTTGATGCTCAAATACGATTAAACATCATTTTCTTAGATTAGATTTCTTGATTCATGATTGTACATTGAAATTATCGTGGATCGCACGGATTTTCTCTACAGCAATACCGATCATTGATTAAATTGAAAGGGGCAATTACATATTTCCCCCTAACATTTTATGGAATAACGTATATACCCAAGCATGTATTGAAATCATTGTACACAGGGGCGGAGCTAGGATATTTCGTATAGGGGGCAAAAAATTTCCCCCATTTTTTATATCATTTTGGGGAGCAAAACTTCAAAACTGTCACTAATAACCTTAAGAAATTTATTTTTTTATACAATTCTAGATATTTAGGGAGGGGGGGGGGGGGGGGGGAGGCTGCCCCCATGCTCCCTATTTAGCTCCACCCCTGATTGTAAATCATGAAATAAAAACTTGTATTTAGGTATATATGATATTTTGACAAGTTTTGAGAGGGATATATGTAATTTCCCTAAATGAAAATAGAATGGTTATATATTAATATAATAACTATCTTATTATACCCAAATTTAGCTTTGAAAAAAGGAAAAAAAAACACTTTTGATTTTTAAAAAAATTAATTCTTATAGAAAATCATTTTTATTTTTAGAAAAGGATCAAATGAGCAGCTCCTTTTAGAGGAGCACGAAAGGCAGTGTAACAACCAATAAGAAAATGACAACTGGCATATGGTCCCCATATTCACAAATCTATGGTCCCCTCAATGCAGATTGCAGGGACAAGTCTTGCACTTTTCTTAAACTTTTGGAGCTGCCAACAAATCTGTGACAACTCTCCAAATTAGGTATTAATTAAACTTAAGCGTGTGCATTCTTACGCTAATTTCCAGACAAAAGTTTAAACGAAAATTTCTGATGTGAAACAAGTCTAGCGAGCCCAATACTTTTAAACAAAAAGTATTACATAATTCGTAGTTAGTTACAATTACGTACAAACGTATCGGAATGAACCCGATAAAAATAAATACAAAAGTTTGTGACACAAAATAATTAATAATGAATTTTTTTTTATTTCAAGTATTTTCACATTTATAATATGGAGATAAAACACGTTAAATATACGATTATATATAGATAGTGTTATACGCTAACAGAAACAATTGTAAAACATACCCAAAGGTTAACATTATAAAAAGTTCTATTTTTCTCATTCATTTGAAAGTATTTGGAACATTACCTCAAAATATGAATTCGAAATTCAACTGTAATTTGACACCTAATTGGGTACTCACAATAATAAAGGTACAAATTATACAACAGTCTAAAATAATGAGAATCTCATTATTCTAAATTTAAATAACGAACCAGGAGAACATCTACAAAATAAAAATATAAAATGTTAAATTTTATATTGCACTAATTATACCCGTACTCAAAATTAACGGGGCAAAAACTGCCACCAACCTTCAATAATGTAGAGACATATTTCTATTCATGCACCATACTCGTTTGATTTCAATACTCCCTCCATTCCTTCATCAGATCATTTTCATTTTTTCATTTCAACTATCTATCTCCTTTCTCTTCTTCCTCACTAAGATCAAAGGTAGCAATAGGCAGGAGTAATAATAATAACAATAAGCAAACAATAACAATAATCATCATCTTCAACTCGTGATCATCATCGCCATCATAAATCCATTGTAAGGAAACCTCCTTTCCTTAAATTCTATACTTATAATTCATGTTATAACATGTTTGTATATCATAATCTATGTATATAACACAAAAGTTTGTTGATTGAATGGATGATCCTTAAAAGTGGGTTATAAAAACCAAAACTTAAAACCCAAAATTCATATATGGATACATGATTATAGGTAATAATAAGTGGTTAAAATACAATATATATGATGTTATGATACTGGGAAGGTGTAAAAACGAGCTAGAATCCGAAACAAAAATATGTATATATATGTATATAGAACACAGACCACGAACAGAGTGCAACAGGTCGGAGACAAACCAACCCGATCGGTTGGCTTGGGCCAGCCGATCGGCTGATAATATTGAGCCGAACGGCTAGTTGTGTTGAGCCGAACGGGTTGCAATTTGATACCCGAACGGCTTGAGTTGTTTGGGTATTGATCAGTTTCGGGTATAATCTTTAACCCACAGACAACGTAACTTTTGTAGTACATAAATTATCATCGATTACCCGATACAAATCTTGTCAAGTTATAAAATTTATAAAATTTTGGGATACAAAATTTGGTACTACATTGTACACGATTACGGGTCAATATTTTACCAAAAATGTTAAATGATTATAACTTCTAGGCTGAACAAAATGGACCAAAATAATTATAATTATATTTGGGTCAAGTTAAAATTAATATTTGGGCAGTAAATGTAGTTATGGGCCGGGTTATATAAAAGGTTAAATGGGTTGAATATATATATATATATATATATATATATATATTGGGCTGAAATAATGTTCTATTTAATGGGCCAATTAAACGGGCCACTAAGCCCAAAGCTATTTACTAAATAAAAACAGGCCAAACAAGTAAACGGGCCATTGGGCCAAGATAATCTAAATGGGCCAAATGAGTTAACTTAATGTCTTAAAATGTTATTGGGCCAAAACTATTTAATGGGTCGGATATAATATTGGGCCAAATGAATGGGTTTAGTGATTGGGCCGTATGTTTAACTAAATGGGTCGGACTTAATAATCACTTATAATGGGCTAAGTATTGGGCCTAGCCCAATGGGTAAAGTTTTATAAAAGGGCCGAACGACTTGGGTTGAGCCCAATGGGCCATAAAACTTTAAAACATAAACGCAAACTTTAACCGAGATCGAATGATACATTTTTATAAAGTTACGACATAAATATAACTTATAAACTTTATATATATATATATATACATACAACAATTGAACGTTACATGTCTTTATACAAATGGGATATACGTTAGCAAACATACGAAATATAATATACAACAAGTATATAATTATACATATATATACAACAAATATATATATATATATGTACAAATGGGAACCAAATGACATTGATATGAGATACACAACTAGAACATGTATGTGGATATATTTAACGAGAAATACAACATAAGAAATAATAACGATATTTCAATATAATGTCAACAACTATTTGCACAATTTAAAAATTTAACAAATTCCTCAAAACAAGTAAATTATTAACATAAAATGATTCGACAAATCTAGGTACTTATGTAATACAATTATTGCGTATAGGTTGACATACCTTGGGTGCGCTACACATATCTGCTAGCTTTCACATCACATCTACTACTATGAGTTCACAGCCCTTCTTTTAATGTTTTATGCTTTTAAACATAGGGTGTAAACATAGAAACTACATGCGAACACATGCAGGAAACTACATAAATGTTTTATTGCTTTTATACAAATTGTTTGTTTATGGAATAACATTTCCACAATTGTTTTGGGAATTAGACACTGTATTCTAGTACGGACCCAGACTTGAAATGTATGCATGAAAGACCTTATGTCATGCAGACTGTAACCATTAGCTAGGTGACTCTAGTCACTGAGTATACGAATAGTACTATTGTCGTGACGACCCTCCTATGGATAGGAGCGTATACTTACACGTCCTACAGGCAAACAACATAAGTTTTGGTCGTGGTTTGGTTATAGGGTTAGGTCGCATTACTTTAACTCGTAAGGTTTAGCTCACCTTGCGAGGGATCATAACTCTAAGCATTTCCCACATAATTTAGGAAGAACGAATCCTACAAACTGTTTTATATCAGAAAACATACCGATTACTTATTTTATACTGGCCGACAACCAGTAATATGTTTTGGGACAACACCCCACATAAAAAGCTATTTTAGGGTAACAACCCTACAAAATTTATACTTTGCAAACATGCAATTGATTATTTAAATGAATAACATTTCATTTGTATAACAAACTTGGTTTAACAAACCACATACTCACATAAACCTGTGAATTCACTCAACATATTTTGTTGACATCTTTTCTCTATGTTTTACAGGATATTAGCCACGTAAGTAAGAATCGCATGCATTCAGGATGGACAACCCTGGACTACTTAGGATGCCACATACTTTTGGGACAACTTTTGGAGGAATACCTCTGTATAACTGCAAACACTGCAGTCATACTTATGAAATCTTGTTTTAAACATATGTATTATAAAACTTAATGTTTTAAACATTACTACTACTGTTACGACATACATTGTCGTACTACTATTGTAACAACTGTTAAACTTGGCATCCTTGATAAATAAAGTTGTGCGATAACCATATGCTCTGAGTTTATATGTACTATTTGGTTGATTTACTGTTCGCAGCCGCGCCACGTCAAGCTTCCGCACACTTAATTAGTACTTATTGTAATTACTGTTTGGCAGGGTGTGACAAAATCACTTCAAACTATCACCATTTTATCTCTAATCTGTAAAGAAGGTAACCAAATTTGATTATAACTCTCAAAATCTTCCGACAATTTCTTCTTTCCGGAGCTCCGATCCGGCAACGGCTTGGCTCGTGAGGATGACGGTGACGGTGATGTTTATTCTTCTTTCATTTACTATTTTTTCTTTTAAACCCTAGTTTTTCCAATCGTTGCTATTTATACATGATTTACGGATTATATAGTAGATCTAGTGGTTTAATCGTTACTTCTATGCAATAATTTGTTGTTAATCATCTATGTTTGTGTTAATTTAATCTCTAATTAAGATTTGAAGTTTCTAGACAACCTAGGATTTATATCATGTTAATTATCTATGTTATATCTGTTCAACTATGAATTTTTTCCAAATCGAAGTTTCAAATCTGATTTAGCTGTATGAATTTTTTCCTTATCGAAGTGAAGTTTCAGATCTGATTCTCTAAATATTCACATGGCAAAATGAAGTTTCAGATCTGATCTGTTCAACTATTATATATGAGTGTATATGCATGTGTTTCGTTTGTGTGTATCTATAGGCATATATATGTATATACCTTTTAGTTCATATATGTGTTTTCGCTTGTTTCGTTAGTATGTGTGTATATATGTATATACAATGATTGTATGAATTGGAATATTTAATACTTTCGTTTGATCCATAAGTATGTATACATTCACATCTTTGTATGTAGTTTGCTGTAATTTAAATTTTTTCTCATATCTAATTTGATTATAAGATGTGGTAAAATTGTGTTAAAATGCAATATGAGTTGTATAAAATGCAGTAATTGGATTTTTTTAGGTTTTTATGAGGTGAATGAATTAAATGAGAATAAGTAATTGGATTTTTAAAACTTACTGCATTTTACTGCATCCTATTGCATTTTATTGCTTTTACTGCATTTAATGATATTACTAAATCTACTGTATTTTACCATATTTTACTGCATTTACTACATTTACTGAATCTATTGCATTTTAATGCATTTTACTGAGTTTACTGCATTTTGCCACATTTTTACTGAATTTACCACATTTTTAAATTGACTGCATTTTAAAAGTACTGCAATTTATCATTCATTTTTTGTGTTTTACTAGAATGCAGTGAATGTTGTTGGTATCTATAAATTATGAGGTGAATGTCTTTGTATATGTAGGTATATATGATGATTGTATGCACTGGAATATTCCGTACTTTTGCATGATTCATAATTGTATACACATTCATATGATTTTATTTTGTTGAAATTGAAGATTTTTCCCAGATCTGATTTTATTGTAAGATGTGTTATAAAAGTGTTAAAATGCAGTAACATATGTTAATATGCAGTAGGTTTTTGGTGTGTATAATGTAGTGAATGATCAAATGGTTATTTTTTTTCCTTTTAATTTTGCAGTGCAATGGGCTTTAATATCATTCATTCAATTTGAAATATAGTTTAATTTAAAAAAAGGGAATGTTAACAGCAAAGGTATATTTGTGTTTATTATTTTTACAACTGCATACATGTTGATATAAAACTCAGTTTCTTATTTCTAATGTAATATGTCACATTAAACCTTCCATGGAACACCACAAGAATCTTCAACAACTCAATGACTACAACACTAAGTACACAATTCCTTTTTTGAAAATGACCTTGCGTTATAAAAGCGAGCATCCATTATGTACTCACGATCATTGTATTATGATGTACAAGATGATTTGGTAGATAGCTACAAAGATTGTCATGGTGTTTGATAACAAAAGTTAAAAAATACAGTAATTAATAAAATTAAAGACCATGAAACTAGCAGAATATATAAGGTATGTGTTTTACTTAACTGCATTTTATATAGTGTTAGTAGCATTTTATGAAGTGTTTATACTTTACTGCATTTTATCTAGTTTCTACTGCATTTTATTTAAACAATTGTTATTTTTACTATTTTTATTTATACAACAAATCGTTTTGAAGGTTGTCTACAACCCAATAGAGATTATTATTGAATGTACGTGCAAGAAGTATGTACAATCCAGACACTGCAACTTAGTTGGGAGTCACTACATTTAGAAAAGAATCGTTTGCATTTAAGTTCCATTGCATCTTACTAGAAAGTTACTGCATTTTATTGTTACAATATAGAAAGTTGCAAATTTATTATAACTGCAATTTGGCGTAATTAAACTACAAATATACGGTAATTTTAGTACAACAGGAAAATAGAACACTTACAAAAATAACCAGGAATTACTAATCAAGTTCTTTGAACAATCAATACAAACAACAAAGTCAAACTACTACAAATAACCAAGTATCAGTACCAAAACATACTAAAATATTTCGTTTTCCATTAAACATTTATCCATTTTTATTATTTTGCTGCATTTTGGATTTCAGTCATTGCATTTTTGATTTTACATAAGAGTATTGTGTTTCTGTTTTAGGTTTTTTTATATATATACTGAGATGTTTAACTTTTAATAAATTGCGTTTGTGTTAGTGAGTTAAATATTTTTTTTATTTAACGTTTTTTGTTATGTTCAATTAAATGATGTAAGTTATAATGATTTCATTTAACTAAGTTTTTCACAAACTTTGTACATCTGCTTCACAACTAGGAGATGAATATCGACTATTTTTTGATATATAGTTTTTATTTTTATACTAGAATTAAGTGTTTTTATGTGTTTTTTTTTGATAAAATACAGTATTCATAAAATGCAGTAATATGGGGTGATTATCAATTTTATGTAGTTATTTACATATAACTAAAATAAAAATCAAGTGTTAACCTCAAATCAACATATATTACCACAAAATACTACTATATTAAGTTTGTGAATATTCCAGAAAAGTACCACACATACAAATATTCAAGTAAAATTATTAGACTAGAAAGTAAATTAAACGAAGTTTGCGAAGAGAACGGGCAGTTTAGGATACATGAAAGAATAATTCTTGTTTCAAGTGTCTACCATTAACATTGGACGTGAAGGGATTTAATCTTTTAAATTGCAGTAAACAAATATAAGTAACTTTTTGATTTCAGGTATAAAATCAAGCTTTACAACTACTTGGAATACTTAAAAAAATTAAATGCAATAACAATATAAAATATGTAGTAAACAAGTTGTTGTAAAATGCTGTACAAGAAATATAAAATGCAGTGGAATAAATATAAAATGCAGTATATTTTTTTCAGACCTACTTTTCAAATATACTTTTTAGATCTGGATCTAGTTAGAATGCAGTAACATAAGGTTGAGTAACATTACAAAATGTAGAAACCATGAAAAAAGACCATAACACACAAACCTGCATTAAATCCATTTCACAAATTCAAAACTGATCTAGCATTTCACAAATATTGTTTATACTTGCCAATATTCTTAAATTAATCGGAAAGTCTCTTGATTGAACATTTTACTGAACACAACTCTTTTTGTCGTTTTCCTTCTTTTGGTATGCGCTCCTTTCTTCTCAACTTCAACCTTCACGCTTTTCATTTTGGTTGTCTTCTTATAAGCACTTTCTTTCACTGATTCATCTATTATGTACTACAAACATGATGCCATACAAGAAATTTCAGGAAAGTTCAAGAAGCAAGTAATTGTAATAATTTCACTTCAAGTATAAAATAAAGCTTCAGAAACATGTTAAAATGTTTCCTTAGATCAAATAAAACCAAATAAAATACTTCAGAATCATACAAAATACTGTCAGATAATAGTATTAATATTTTCATTTCAAGTACACACAATCAGGTTGCATATACATATAAAATTTACTAAAACCCACTAAATGCAGTAAACTACATATAAAATGCAGTAAAACAAATAGTAGTAATTGTCTTTATTTTAATCATAAAATCAAGCTTCAGAGAACACATAAAAAATGTGCAAGACATATAAAATGCAGTGATTATTATACAAGATGCAGTGAAATGGTTGATAGGAATTTATCAATTTCAAGAAAAATCTAAAGGTGCATAAACTCATAAAAAATACTAAACATCATAAACTGCAGTAAACAAAATAAAACATGTAGTAAAACAAGTAGTAGTAATTACTTTTTTTCTAGTGTAAAAGGAATCCTCAAAGATAACATAAAAAAGTTCAAGACTTATAAAAAGCAGTGAAGTGATTAATACTAGCAATTTTTGATTTTCAAGTATAAACTTAAGGAGTCATAAAATACTACAATAACTCATAAAATACCAGTAAGTAATATAGAAAATGATGTAAATTGCATGATTGTAATTTTTTATTTCCTTTAAACTCACAGTCTTTATATGTATCAGATCTAACAATATGTGAATATTTATAATCATCAAACAGTAGTTTACAAGTTTCATAATCACAGAAGCTTCATAATTATAGTAATAAAAAAATCTATAGAAAGAAGAAATAACTTACGGAGCAATACATACACTCATAATATATATATATATATATATATAAAAGAAGACAAAATGTGAATCTTACTGGTGTAGTTGACGATTGTGGTAAAAATGGCGAAAAAATGAAGAAGAAATCAGGAAGAAGAAGAAGGAGGAGGAGAGAAAGAAATGAAAAATGTCACGAAATGTGCTCCACTTGATTCAGGCAAACAGTGTGTGTGAATGTAAATGATGAATATATATTTATATTTCTATAAATTCGGCGGCGATTGAAGCTGTATGAGTTTCGTGACCATCTGAATCTCGCTGCTAACGGTGCTCCACCATTTCATTCACTTTTTCGTTTGTAGATTTGTATCCGGAGGAGAAGTATTTAGCTCCGATCGTCGGTGACGGTGATGGACAGAAGAATCGAATCGTCGGTGACGATGATTTCAATCGGTGTAGTATGTGTTTTTGTGTATGTTTAGTATGTGTATATTTTATATTTGCAGGGGTGGGTTTTGTGTTTAAGTAGAGAGAGAGAGAGAAGGGCAACTGAGTAAAGGAGATGCCTGACCTGACTGACCGATGTTGACTGATGGTGTCAATATATTTTACAAAATCACCCCCTTAACCAAAGTTAATTGCATGCTGGTCCTTTTGTGTTGGCATGATCTTGGCCATTGAAAGCATATGGAGGGTGGAGATTGTGTATGCTTTTCCTGCTATGGAGCATCTCCTTTGAACCACACCCTTTATCTTTTTCTTAAAAAAAAATACAGTTGTAAAAAAAAAATTCTACAAATAAATGGGAAATTAATTGGATCGAGTTTACTGTTATAACTTATGACACAAAAGATGGGCCTAGGCCTGAACTATTAGAATTGGGCGGAAAAGCCCAATGTCAAATAGAAGCCTCTGGGCCGAAAAATACGGAAAAGGCTAATATTCAGCTGTCAACCTTTGCATGATATTTGACCACCTTTGACATCTGGGACTTGTGCATGACCACTTCACTGTATTTCCCCATTTCATTTCAATTACAATTATAAGGCACCACCGTCAAATTACAAGCTAGGTTAATTAGAATCCCCAATTTTTTTCCGATCAAAGTTTTGCATCTCTATCATTTGCACTAATCGATCGATCTTTGCTCTGAAACAAGATGCGAAAAAGGTCAAAGCTAGCACGAAACAAGGTAATTTCTTCGCTTGTCAACTGAGAAATTGTGCATGTTTTCATCCCCTAATTTCAGTTTTTGTTGATTTGTTGGTGTTCGATCTTTGATCTTCTATATAAAACTTTTGATCTATGTGGGTATGTTATTTTGTGAAATTGATTCAACATTTGTGTTTCATAAGTTGAATTTTGTCCCATTGGATAATCTAATTTTTTTCCAAGCTAGTTGATTTTGATTTTTGAGGGCTTGTGCTTAATAATTACCGATCTGTAAGATGCTGGCTACTTGTAATGTAGGCTAATATCTTACTTAATCAATGAGATTTTTTTTACTAATATTCACAGTTGAACTTGAAACTGTTAATGGCTTATCAGTGGGAACTTTTTTATGAATATAACTTCTGTTGATTTAACTTGTTTTGTTGATATATTTTAGTAATTAGCATTTGAGAACTGTAAATTGAATCTAGCTATATCGTAGTTTATTACATATGTTATTAGTAATTGTGCCAGTTGGAGCTTAATTTTGCTAGTGATCTTTTGTTGTTTAATTAGATACTCAATTGAGATGTGTTCGAATTGTGAGGACTATTTCAATTGAAATCTAATCTGATAGTAATTGTGTTTGTTTTTGTATACGCTACTTACCAAGGAGGATCAACATGATTACAATTCCAATGATATAGTCAGCCGCCTTCCAGATGACATAATAATTTCGATTTTGTCCAAATTGCCGCTTAAGTATGCAGCGGCTACAAGCCTGCTTGCTAGACGCTGGAGATACATGTGGTGCCAAACAACCCGATTAGAACTTGAAGATAACGAAACAATGTTTAGGATAGGAGTGCAACCAGAACTTCGCTTTCGTGAAAGGAACAAATATATTAACCGGGTCAACCGTATTATGACTCACCATACGAGCGGCTCAATTGAAGAGTTGAAGATTGTTTTTGATTTGGATAAACACTCAAAGGGTGCAAAAACCAAATGGATCAATTTCGCAATCTCTAAAAATGTCCAAAGGTTGGAGTTAAACCTGCAGGATGCCACCCACATTTATACTGATCCTTTGAGAAACTTTGTATTTCCAAACAAAATCTTGGATAAAAAGTTAGGAATATCAGTTAAAAGGAACTTTTTAAATGCTCCGCGCCATGCGCCTTATAAGATGGCAGAGATTAAATTTCTTAAATCTCTCATATTGAAGTGTGTAAACATCAACGATGATGCATTAGAAAAGTTTCTGAAGAATTGTCCAATTTTAGAAGATCTTTTCATATATAACTCATGTCATTTGAAGAACCTTAAGATTTGTGGACCCACACTTGTGCTAGCCAGAGTTGAGATAGTATATTCTATTCGACTTGAATCCCTTGAACTATCTGATTCAAATGTTACTTGGTTCAAGTACTTGGGAGCAGATATAGATTTAAAACTCAGAAATAACCCCCGTCTTAAAGTGCTTTCAATTGGCGAGGGCTACTCAGGGATCGAAAACAATATGTTTAAACAAATATCTTCCTGTACCCCTCACCTTGAAGTCCTTGAATTGGAGATGCATCTTCCAGAGGTTAGTTAATTAATTAGTTTATTGTACTTTACAAAGTTCACTCCTTTCTTCAATGATCACATTTATAATTTTCTGACGATTGATTTCATTTTGTTTGTAGCAAGATATGCACCGTCATTCTTACCCCACGTTTCCTAAGGTGAAACACTTGAAGATGGTAGTAGGCACATGGAACGATGATAATCTTTCTGGGCTCACTTGGGTGGCAAATGCGTGCCCAAATTTGCAGAAAATTACGATTCAGGTACTCACTCTATCTTCCTATTAAAGAACTATTTAATTGAACCGCTGTCTTTAATGCTACACAGGAATAAGAGAAATGTGGTTTTCATTGTTTACGGTGTTAGAACTGAAAACTAGACTTCAATATTACAATGAATTTTGTGATCATTAAATTGAATTCCTGATATGATCTTGATATATAATACTGGAACTAAACGTACTATACTTGTTCAATTAGTGTACTCTTTCTTATAAGTTCTTTCAATTGGCCAAAATTGGGATTCCCATAAACCTATACATGAAAGTTCTCATATACAGTACATGGAAAGGATTTATTGGGCTTCATCAAGTGTGGCGCTATGTGATATGCGTGCTTCATTTGAAAGATTAGCTGTTAGAATCTTACTCATTTTAGTTGTATGTTCTACATCTTCATATGCTAGTAGTTATTCTTAAAAAGATTTCCTTTTTTTGTTAGAAGGCCCAACACATCTGATTCTTTTCTTTTCACTTTAATATGGTCCTTTGCATATTTGCATGCATGGCGACTTTGTTAGAAATTGATACGTTTTTTGAACAAGTCATGCGTACTAAGCCTTTTATATGTATCAGTTATCAAAAGTACCAAACATATATACGAACTTGCTCTTAACAAATTATCAACCGATTACTCATTTTGTTTTTGCACAATGTGGCAGCTGATCTGGAAGGTACCTGTGAGGATAGTGAGACCGATGAGGACGGGAGTACCCAGGCATATTCATAGACACCTGGAGGTGGTGGAGATAAAAGGGTTTTATGGGCGCTTAAGTGACATCGAACTGGCTCTATATTTCTGCGATACGTGCATTGCACTGAAGGAGATGGTGGTTGATCCCACTTGTCAGATGGTTCCAAGGCATAACCCTGGTCTTGACAATCAATCATTGATGCAAGAGTCACTATCTAGGTATTATGCACTCACCATCTTGGGACCAAGATTTATATCTCGTGCCAATCATGTAAATTTGAGAATCCTCTAGTTGGATATCATGGCGATTTAAGAAACTTATTTAAACTGATTGATCTCGTCTGACTGGCTATTAGACCCCAGTAGAGTTGGTGATGCATGTTATGTAGGTGAGCCAGTATCTGTTTTGTACATTTTTACCTTCTTGTTAGATTTTATTATATTTTATATCCTATTAGCAATTCAATAAGAGAAGGTATGTGAAGTATTTTTGGTAAATGTTTGAGATTATTGACTGAACTAAAATGTTAATGTGTCTCAAGTGAACTAATAATAATAGGATATGGTTGCTTCATTTTTTTTGTGGAGATCGACTTGCTGCAGTGTTCTCATTCAAGTTGTCTTAGATTGCTAATATAAGCTTGGATTTTGCTGTTGTTTTTATGGATTATTAAGTGAGTCAAGGATGATGTCCGTCCTCATGTAATGTACATTTTCATGCATCTTGAATACTCCGTAATATCATGCCGCACATCTTATATACAATGTCTTTTGAGTTCTATTATTGGAAGAGCTGCTTTGCTGTAGGTTTTTTGTATTGTCTTCTAGTTGCGTCGTGCTTCTTATTCTACATTCTAGTTATCTTTGTCGAATACTGATGGAGGTCCAACTGTAGAAGAAAGGGCTCTCATGTTTCTGGAGGCCCGTGATTGTATAACAAATAGGGCTGTACGGAAAATGGCGTAACTTGGGCTACAGGGCCCCGTTTCAGGCCTATGAGTAGGCGAATCGAAGCTCGGTTCGAGGCCCACCAAGTCGCTAACAGCCGTAGGAGGTTAGGCCCATGCTCAAAGCCCAAAAATGGCTCCGTTTTGAAGATATGACCCATTCTATGTTTTTTCTGTTCATTTTTGGATTTTGGTTTGGATTGTATGTTTGACCCATTATGTTTGGTTGGCCCATTTAAATTTCTGGTTGTTTATTAGGGTTCATTTGACATTGTTTTGAAGTTAGTTTTTAATTTGAAGAATTTCAATTTCACTCTGAATTTTGTGAATCATACCCATTCCACGGTATTCATTTGTGAATCAACGTGTTTTTAGGAGAGATTTTTCCTGATATTCGTAGGAATCAAAATCTGTTATCGCATTTATACACTACATCAAATACAATTTTCCGCTCAAAAATATTAAATTTAAGAAGTCTAGCTAGAGTCGTTTGTAAGAGCTCATAGTGTTAAAGAGGTACCAGACAGATACAAGCAATTCACAATCTCACATACTAAATTCAGTTATGAGAACCTACTGATCAAGTTTAAATTTCGAGCCTATTAAAATTTAACAGTATCCATTGTAATAATTTCGTTCTTACTAGTCTTGTAATCGTTATCGTTCTTACTGATTCGCATTTATACTGCTAACTTACCATATTTCCCTCCTCAAACTTGAATCAACACAAGATTTGCAAGTATATAACTTGTATGTAAACATTATATCATAAATTCATACCATGTAATGGAACCATAGACTAACAAATAACAATTGTTTTAAGAGAAACTTGGTATACAATTTCATTTTTGTTTTCGTAAAATTTAAAGCTACTAGAATTTTAGAATTTAATATAATTTGTGGGCCAGGTGAAAACCAAGTAGCGGATTAGGGCACAAGGCCCAATGTATTTATGATGTGAGCAGTACTATTCCGTACTACAATATAAATCACATTCTGACACATATCTCCGCCTCTTTCGCTCTCCTGATCAATCTCAAAGAACGATGCCGAGAAGGTCTCGGTCAACAAAAAACAAGGTTATTTCTAAACAGTATCTCATATCAAATCAAATTTTTTTTTTAATTGCTTGCATATATATCTGGACCTGATGTTTACTTTTTTAAGATCAGGGTTTTCGTAATTTATATGTTTCTTTAAACTTTCTTTCTTTATTAAAAATGAAATCCATGTACAAATGTTCATTAGATGCTTTGATATGATAGATAACTAACTAATTATGAAAGTTGCTATTAGAGAATTGAAATCGTTATGTTCTTTCAATTCTACTTACTTAATTAGCATTTGCAATCGATCTATTTCTCATTTTCATGATCAAGAATGATGCTGCTATTATGGTTTTCTATTCATTTAGCATTTGTTCTTCGCGAATCGATTTTTTTAAAGATCTAATTTATTTCATTTCAGACTTACTTCACCATGCTCTATATCCGTTTTGATTTTATTTAGTATCAAGTATTAAGTATCAACTTTTCATATTTTATTTTTCAAGTTGAATTTTGAAACCTCTTGCAGTACATAGTTTTGAGTGATACTCATATGTTATGTGTTTTTTTCATTATAAATATATCTAAGCTAATGTTTTATCTTATTTTTGCTTTATTATGTGTTATCGAATTAGGATGACAAATATGATATTGGTCCGGACGATCAACTAAGTAGACTTTCAGATGATATCCTTGTTTATATCATCTCGACATACTTGCCTCTAAAGGATGCTGCAAGGACAAGCAAGGTTTCAAAAAGATGGAGGTACTTGTGGTGCCAAACACTTCGTTTAACCTTTGGGGATGAAAATAGATTGATTGATAAGGCGAAGAGTCGTTCATTACCTTTGGTAGAGAGGAAAAACTGCATTAATTCAGTTAACCGAGTCATTCGTAAGCATAAAGGCAGCTCCATTGAAGAGTTCAAGGTTTATTTTAATTTGGACAAAAAGTCAAAGGATGCAATTAACAAATGGATTGTGTTTGCTATATCTAAAAAAGTTCAAACTTTAGAATTGGATTTGAGGAACAATGGTATGAGTGCTCTAAATTATGTTTTTCCTAACGAAATCCTTAATGAAATATATTGGTCCTCGTTGAAACGAAAATATTTCCATGTTCCTATCAATCCCGCTACAAATCTTGTGGAGATTAAGTTTCTCAAGGCTCTCATACTGAAGAGTGTTAATTTGAATGATGAAGGCCTAAGTCAGATTCTGAGCAGCTCTCCAGTTTTAGAACATGTATACATTTATGGATCAGCCCACTTGGTGGATCCTAAAATCAATGGAATATATTGTCAGGCGCTGAAAACCCTTGAGATAGAATGTTGTTTTCATGTTGATTCGCTTCAGATACGTGATTCAGATATTGTGTCTTTCAGCTGTATAAGTCCATGGCCAGTTACATTAAGACTCCATAATCTACAAAAGCTTGAAAAGATTCATATTGGTGAATTCGGCTACTCCTGGATGGAAAACAAATTGTGGCCTCAAATCTCTTGTTGTGTCGATTATCTTCAAGTTCTTCAGTTGGACCTCTCTAAACCAGTGGTTAGTATGACATATCGAAAGGTTGTTCTTCTTTCTTATTTAACATGTTGCGAGAGTATTTTTAATATGTTTTCCTCTTGGAATTTATGCAGCTTCTTCAGTTCCCTGAACTACCAAGGCTGAAAGAACTCATACTGCATGTTAATGTATGGAACATGGTTGGTGCTTTAGTGATGACTTCTTTGGTAGAAGCTTGCCCAAATTTGAGGAGATTCGCAATTAAGGTACTTACTTTTTTCTATCTTTAGTCAGTAGCTATCTATATTAAGTTGGATTTTGATTCTGTACTAGCTTGGGAATGAAGGGCTTGCTGGCCTTATTATTTTATTGTTGTAGTCACAAGTTAAACAATAACTCCTTGATTATCTCATTTGATGGAGTTTCGAATAGTTAGGCTTCTTCCTAGAATCATAAACAAGCATGTCTCAATTAAATTTTAGTGATTATCTATTCCGGTAATTAATTTAGTGAAGTACGTTTTTTATGCATTATTAAATATAAATTACACTATAGCATTCAAGAAATAGTTTGATATGGTGGTTGTCTATTCACAGAGCCAGAGGGGGCAGGGTGGTGCTTGGACACCCCCAACTTGCTCACAACCTATTAAATCTCAGCACGTAGTAACGTCGTGTAATACCAAGTCAGAAGAAGATATATGCTAATTGTTACTTTAAGGTCTTAGTGTATTAAAATGAAACCAATTTTGACCCGATATCTATTGTATGTAACCAATTTAAGGGTGAGTGTAAGAATATAAGAACATTCCCAATGGTGGTTAAATCACTTCCCAACCAGTTGTGCCACACTGATAATTTTTTATTTGTGAGAATTGGGGTATATGAAGGGATGGGAATTGGGAGTGGTCGTATTGACTTGGAATTCTATATTTGTGATGAGTGTTGATACAATAAATTTATCGATGTCACTCTATTAAACACCCGCCACCATGGATATATATATAGGTTTATGTCATCAGAAAATCAAATCGGCATGATGTTTTGCCGATGATGAAGAAATCAAGAGTAAAATAGAAAGAAAATAGAATGAAAATGCAGGGTTTTTGTTGTTGTTGTGTTTAGAAAACCTTTTCCAGTCTTGTTGATGAAGACGATTGGGTTTTATGAAGAAATTAGAACACCAAATTTCATTTGTTAGTTTTCAATCTTTTAAATTAAATAATAGTTAATAAATCCATGTAAATGAACACGTGGCATCTACGTGTGCAGATGACTAGGCAAAGAAAATGGTAACCGGATGACATCAGTTTGTAAACTACATCAAAAAATAATTTTAGTAGGTTATTTGCATTCTTACACTCACCCTTAAATTGATTACACACAATAGATATCAGACAAAGTTGGTTGCATTTCAGGATACTTAGCCCTTACTTTAACCCCCTTATCTTTACATACTTTGTCAATTCTAGCTTCATACAGAGTAATATTTATTTTGATTGACAAGTTCTAGAATTTCTAATTGATAGCCTGATAATTATTTCCATATTTATACTTCACCTCTCATATATATAATTTAGTATTATTGCTGCTTGAATATTTCAAAAACACAGTACACATATTTATAAGAAATACGAAACCCTAATCTAAAATGGGCCGAGCCCTAAATACATAATGGGCTATTAATCCGCTAACACTCCCCCGCAGTTGGAGCGGGAGGTCTTCGAACGCTCAAACTGGAACGAAACTCCGTGAACAAGGATGAAGGAAGTCCTTTGGTGAAGATATCTGCATACTGATAACGGGACGGGACATGAAGAACGCGAACCTGTCCCAGAGCCACCTTTTCACGAACGAAGTGAATGTCAATCTCTATATGTTTCGTGCGTTGATGTTGCACGGGATTAGATGACATATATACGGCACTAACGTTGTCACAGTAGACTAAAGTGGCTGTAAAGAGTGGTGCATGAAGTTCTCGAAGAAGATTTCGAATCCAGGCAGTCTCAGCAACAGCATTAGCGACTCCACGATACTCAGCTTCGGCACTAGAACGAGAAACTGTGTGTTGCCGTTTGGAGGACCAAGACAAGAGATTGTCACCAAGGAACACACAATAGCCTGAGGTGGACCTACGTGTGGTAGGACACCCGGCCCAATCGGCATCAGAGTAAGCCGTGAGGTGGGTAATACGTGAGGAGTATAACTGAAGACCATGATCAAGAGTCCCACGAACATAGTAAAGAACACGCTTTAAAGCGGTAAAATGAGGTTCGCGCGGTCTCGTAAAAGTAAGGTACTGAAGAGCTCCTGCAAGACTACGATACAGATGACTAGAAAGTGAAGAACACGAAAGTGACAGATGACTAGAAAAGGTAATAAAATAAAATTGATAAATTGTAAAGAAATAAGATGGACTTGATATGCACGTGAGGTTAGGAGCGTGAAGCAGAAAGATTCAATATTTTTATATATATATATATATAAAGGTTTTATGAATTACACAGATTACGAATAAAGACAGAAGCAGAAAAGTATATGAATAAAAGCGAGAAGAAAGTAATGATAATAAAAGAGGGAATTGAAAGAAAAGTGATAGATTATGTAACCTTTGAGATGATGCGGCAGCGCTAAGATGATGCTTCGAAGAAATTTGCAGTCGACAATTGAGATGGAGAGAAATAGATATTGGGAGAATAGTTTGGGCTCTGATACCATATAATTTAGTATTATTGCTGCTTGAATATTTCATAAACACAGTACACATATTTATAAGAAATATGATACCCTAATCTAAAATGGGCCGAGCCCTAAATATATAACGGGCTATTAATCCGCTAACAATATATACTCCGTATCTTTTTACCTTTTTACTTTAATATATTATTTTAGGAAATTTTTCATATAGTATTTATCTTGGGATCTGAAAACCTATCTAAATTAGCCTATTAACTTCGACTTGATATGAATTAGAATAATAATATTTTTTTTTTATGAATTGAAGCATCAAAATATTGTCCGATACTTCTAACATATATAATTTAAAAATATACCTATTAACAAATCTGGATGATAAAATGATGCAAATGAAACAACCTTTCTTATTGTTTTTAGTTTAAACAATAATTATGGTATTAAGTTTAAACCACGATGAAGATAGAACTATCGTATTATACAATTCTTATAAAAAGAAGACGTTTAAGAACTAGAACTATTGAAATAACATAGGTTAGAAAATGTTCGGTTAGTTACACCTACTATATACTCTCAACCCACCTTCATAATTAATTCTGGCTCCGCCCCTATTTATTCATGCTCATGTTGGTCTAGTACACGAGCAGAAAATGTATGGAAGTATTTCGTTAACTTATAATTTGACTGGGAGAATTGTTTTCCGCTTAATTATGTTATCAAATCCCTCTTTTTCTTTATTAACATTCTAGAACTTTTTGGCTAATTTTTTTTGTATGAATTAGTATATGGATCTTGACCTTTGTGAGCAAATCTTTGATATTCAATATATAGGATGATGTCGATCCGGTGCTTTATTTAAGTGTTTTTTTATGTTCTGTTCACCCTCATGCTGACATGAGGAAGTAGCTAGCTACTTAAACCATGTTTGTATCGTAATAATCATACTAATTAAGGATGGTTAACTAATTAAGTTTTGATTGTAGTATCAGCAAATTAATCACCCGTGCGTGTTTTTTACGTTGTTTCAGCTGAGTTGGATGACATTTAAAAGAATTATGATACCATGGGACGGAAGGCAAGTGGCTGAGCATCCTCATCAACATCTGGAAGAGGTGGAGATTATTGGTTTTTCTGCGCAAATGAGTGACCTTGAGATGGCTATTTATTTCATTCAAAACTGTGTTGCACTGAAGAAGCTGGTGATTGATACAAGGGATACAACAACTAAAAGAACGACTGAAGATAACATAAAGGTTTGGGAAATTACTACTAGAGAGTTTGCAAAAGGGGAATTGATACGAAGAAAACTACCTGATGCTTTGCACTTGGAAATTCTCTAAATTACATATGAACCGAAAGAAGAACTTGCCGCTTTATTCCCTTATGAACTACATGAGAACTTGCTTTTATCGATCATTATATGTTTCTATCGTCCATGAACGTTTGAAATTATTACTTTAAGTACAATTAATGGAGTACAATCGACTTTATGTTGAACTTATACATTGCTTATGATCAATTGAACTATATTTGGAATTAAGCTATACCTGATGAGTTTTTAGGGCTTAGTCCCTCGAAATGCTACCAACTTTGCCCGAAAGTCTATTGTATGGGACTAACTTTCGACGAGGCATAAGAATGCAAGCTACCTGCTAAATTGGGGTTTTTGATGTAGTTTACCTGCAAAAAGCTGATGTCATCCGGTTTACTTATTTTTTCTGCCATGTAAGTTGCCACCTTAATGCCACGTATATAGCGACGTGGATTGTAAAAAAAACCCAAAAAAATATGATATTTGTTTATATATTATTCCCAAAAGTGGATCTTTATTTCCCGTACAATTCCCCACCCCCCCACCCCCCCGCTTTTCCCTCGTTTTCTCTGTAACCATGGAAACGTCTTCGTCTTCATCTTCTCAAAATCAAGTTGAACCGCTTTTTTACTACTGCGAGTGTGGAGAGAAGATGTATGTTCGCACATCTTGGACCGACATCAACCCGGCACGTCGATTCGTCAAATGCCCAAAAGTAAGTTTTAACCTAATTATTTAATTTGTTGTTGTAATCTTTAATTGGTGTTCTTGTTGATTAGAAAAGCTGGAATTCACCACCAATTAGTAATTATTGCTATTAATTTTGAATAATCCTTGAAGGTTAAAACCCGCTATTGTACCAAATATCGTTTTCTTGATGCGGAGCTTCCAAGTGACTATTACAAGAACATTGTGTATCAGTTAAGGATGAAAGTGAAAAACAAGCCATCAAGACAGGAAATCGAAGAAGATGCAGAATCAAATATGGTGTTGATGAAGAATGTTGAAGAGTTGACCTTGATAAAGTCAAAGTTAGGATTGCTTCACCAACTTTCTGCACTCTTAGTTGTTGTTCTAGCATTGTTGGTTGTACTATTACTTGTTGTAGTCATGAAGTAAGCTCAAATGTTTAGTCTTACGTAGTGTATTGTAACATGTTACTGTTATGTAATGATACTTTTGGGATTGTAACTATGTAATGCTTTCACTTAAATGGTCAAGTGGTTATGTGTTGCCTTTTGGTTAGAAGGTATATATTGGTATGCTTCTCAATGATGGTAGCATTGTTATTTGTAACAGATTATCACCAACTTTCTGCACAAGTTATCAACACCTGTCTGCACTCTTAGTTGCTGTTCTAGCATTGTTGGTTGTACTTCTACTTGCTGGTACATTATGTTACATAAGAAAGCACCAAATCCATTACATTACATAAGAAACCAAATTCATTACATTACATGTATGCATACAATAGCAACACACATCCAGAAATGTAAACCAAAAGCACAAACTAGTGATCCAGTACATTACATCATAAATAAACCAAAGTTTGATCCACAAACTACCCCAACTAGATGTGACCTATAAACTACACAAAAACATACCATCTAATGGCAAAAGGTCTATACACATGTGGGATCAACTTCCAAAAAACTACATAACAGCCTTCAAATCTAACCAAGATCCATTGCATTGTCAGTCGTGCTTCCAGGTCCGGGAACCTTTTTTGCCAGTTTCATATTGACAATTCTCTCACTTGCCTTTCTTTTTTTAGGCACACCTCCAATGTGTGATTCCTGGGTAGCAATCACTGGTGGATTTTCATCTGTGAATTGAGATATAGAATCATGGGGTAAGCAATTGGTTGGGTCAGATGTGTCATTGATTCCAACCACAGTCCCAGATGATCCTAACCCACAACTGAACCATGTCATTGTCTTGCCAAAACCAACATTATTCTTACCTCTGTTCCCAGCAGCATTATCTATTTGAGATCCTACATTGCCACAAATATAATAATAATATGTTACAATAAACAAACCATAATAAGTAATAACACTTAACTAACTTATTCTAACCTCAAACACTTACATGTTTTTGTTTTCTTTGTTGAAGTTGGTTTCCCAATACAAACCCCACGTTTACCTATCTCTGACACTACATTGTCACAAACATAACTTACATGTTACAATAAACAAATAGTAATAAGTAACTTAAGTAACTTATACTCAACTACTTATAACTTGTTTTTGTTTTCTTTGTTGAAGTTGGTTTCCCAATACAAACACCACTTTTAGGTGGTTTATCACACTGCCTTGCATTAACTGCAAATGAAATTCATCCTAAAAGATAAGATATAATATTACAAAACAAATTAAGACACATGGGAATATGGTAAGTTATAATATGACCTTTCTTTGTTTGCTTAATGGGTGATCCATTTGAAGACCATCTGAAACCACATTTTGTCACTCCAAGTGGTGACCTACTAGGTACTGCTTTTGGTGCTGCTTCATCAGGTGCTGCTTTTGGTGCTGCTTCATCTTCTGCTGCTTTTGGTGCTGCTTTTGGTCCTGCTTTGGGTGCTGCTTTGGGTGCACTGGTTGACCCATCAGCATCACCTTCCTCATCTTCCTCATCTACAAGTCTTCTTTTTAATTTCCTGGGCCTTCTTGATTGCATATCAATATTTTTCTTCCTGCCAGCCTTCTTCTTTGGTGGTTTTTCTCTGATGACTTTCTCATTGGTACAACCCCTGGAATTATGACCAGTTTCAAAGAAATTTTGGCATGTCATTATAACACCATGCTTAGAAACCCTTGTTCTCCCTACCATTGGCTCATTAGCTGATCTATGTCTCTTTTTCTTAGGCCTTCCAGGCATGATTCTAGGTGCAGGAGGTAATGGCTTGTTTTGATCAACAACAGGCCAAAATTCCATTCCAGGCATTGAAGTTATATGAAAGTTATAAGCTTGTAAGTACATCTCCATTCTAAATCAGTAAGATACTTGATCTTCTGGTAGTTGGTCACATTTCAAAATACTCTTTACTGCATGAACACAAGGTACCCCACTTAACGCCCATAACCTGCATGAACACTTACTTTTTTCTATGTCAACTGTCCATGATTTCCCATGCATTCTAACCTCAAACTCACTACCACCAGCATGTATCACTATGTACTCACCAACCTGATTTTTAATGAAATCCAACTTCTTCCTAATACTTGGTGTGATATCCTGACTATGCAGGTCCCATTTCTCACTGATTTCCCTAATGATTGCATTCTAATCATAACAATGACTCTAATTGCCTCAAGCATAGTGATTATAGGCTTGTTCCTCACTCTTACTAGAACAGAATTCCAACACTCACTAAAGTCATTCTCTACTGCTTCACACCCAGTATATAACCTAAAAAATGCTCTAGACCAAGATCTGGGATTTCTATCCATTAAGTACTTATGGGCATTAGGATTAGCTCTTCTGAGTTCATCCAATACCTCATTAAACTCACCTTCATGGGATACCTTTGAAGCCCTCCAGAAGAGATTCCTAAAAGCAACTCCACTGTACCTCTTTCTGAAGTTTTCATAGATGTGTCTTGCACATTGCCTGTGCTCTGCATCAGGCATCACATCCTTCAGTGCTTCAATTATTCCCTACATCAAAAGATAAGTAGAGTAAGGTTTGATTTAAATACAATAACCATATAATTATGGTAATATAAGCAAAGTCAAACACCTTGTGTTGATCAGAAAGGAAAGTGAGCTCATTTCCAGAGGGACTCTGCAAATCATGACCTAGCAGCCGTATGAACCAACTTCAATTGTCCCTATTCACCACACCTACAACTGCCCATGCTATTGGGTAAATCTGGTTATTACCATCTCTACCCACTGCAGTTAGTAATTGGCCTCTACATGTGCTTTTCAGAAAACAACCATCTAATGCTACAACCTTCCTACATCCATACAACCACCCATCTTTAACAGCCTTCAAACAAACATACACTCTATCAAAATACACCTTGTCATCAGGATTGACTGTGACACCAACTTGAAAAGTAGACCCTAGATTAGTTTGTAGTAAAGCCTCTCCATAAGATCTAAGCATTCCATAGTGTTCCTCCAAAGTTTTCTCATACTCACTTAAGGCCCATGCTCTTGCCTTTTTACACTGCTTATTTGAGACTGTACACTTGTACTTTTTCATTACCATCTCAGCCAAATCACTCAATCCAATCTCAGGATTCATCCTAATCTTATCTGCAAAGTGCTTCCCAATCCACTTGTAGTTGATTAATGATCCAAATTTGTAATTTCTTGCACAATTATGATCATCATTCAATGACATTACCATGTATGATTCCTCTTCTCTCATCCATGTTGCCATCAACCTCCACTTCCAACCACCCTTGTTGCTATTTCTTGTGATCCTTTTTGTTGGATACCTTTTCCCTTTTCTCTGCTTCCCCTTCTTCTTATCTTTCACCTTTGCTGGTCTTTCCCCACACCTAGCAATGATCTTGTTGTAGCTACTTCTTTGGTACCATATAGAGTATCCATTGGACAGGGCATAGTAAGCAAGGCAATCTTTAAGCTGTTGAGGGCCTTCATACCTTTCACCAACCTACATGTTCAAAGTGTCTCTTGTTATAAATTGGCCAAGGGATTTAAATACACCAGAAAGTTAAGATTACTAATATACTACTTTATTTAGTTATACCTTAGGAGCTTTTAACCTCCAATGTGTTGATGTGTCATGAATGGGATATTTCTCCAATGGTGGTTCAGGAACAGGCATTGGATCAGTTGGTAGCTCTTCATCACATTTTGGTTTCATAGCTTCAATCAATCCTGTAATAAAGTCCTCATGCTCAGTGTACAATGTCTTCTTCATATCTTCCTCACCTTCTGCATTAGCAGTACGCTTTCCAAGTTGTGGTAGATGTTTAGTTTCTGGAATTCTAACAATGGGATTACCTTTCCTAACCTCAGCTACTTCATCTTCACCTTCACTTAAATGGTCAAGTGAGTAAGCAGAAGCATCACTATCACAAGAATCACCATCAGAAGAGTCACCATCAGGATCATCATTTCCAGGTGCACCCTCTGTTCTCTTAATCGTTTTGTCACCTACATTACCACCTTTACTACTGCAACCCACTCCCTCTGTAGTTTTTCCACTTTTAGCACCTAAATGTTTAAATGGCCTCACATGAACTTTACCTACACCTACTGCTACATCATCTGCATCATCAACCAAACCTTTACTGCTCTTCTCAGTGGTAGCCATTTGTTTTCCTTTTCTACTAGACACTTCATTTAAGTTATTAGTCTCCTCTGCAACTTCACTAACTTTCAGCTAACTCCAATATCAAATGATCTATGTAGACATGGACTCTACCATAGCTTTCAATTATGTCAAAAATGTGTCTATATCATCATTATTTTCTATGATCATCAAGTTTTCAAACCCGCTATCTGGTAACAAGTAATACGCATTTGAAAATGGTGACCCGGTTTCTTGCATGATTAATTCAACAAACTCATCAAACGTGCATCTGTTAACTAATAGTGGATTTCATGGTCTTCTACATACCTCAAAGGTTGGAAGAAAAAAGCCCCATCATAATGAAGTGTGATCGGAAACCCTCGAAATTCACCCTCCATTTCTGTAAATAAACACACCAAAACATAAATACTTACAAATCTGAATGAACACTTGTATTAAAAGCATCGACAACAATTTCAGAAGATTTTAACTTTTTTTTTTCATTTTGCTTATAACCCCTAGTTTTATAACATAAATCAGTTCTTCGACACATCAAAATGCGAAAACCAAGTTACACATACCTTTTAGCAACTTCTGATCACAAAGACGATGAAAGATCAACCATCAATTTTGATGTTCTTGAATGATGAAACAGGGTAGGTGAGTGTAAGAAACTTTGGTCTGACTCCGTTTGATGTAACTAATATGCATGGATTTGAAATTTTTTTAGTAAGACCCCTTGGAAGAAAATATATAATACGTGGAAACATATAGCCACCGTGTACTGCCACGTGTGATCTAACATAACAAAATCATATTTTGTAACCGGTTACCGGCTATAAAGGTTAAAAACTACATCAAAAACCTCAATTTTCAAGTAGGTTGCATTCTTATGCCTCGTCGAAAGTTAGTCCCATACAATAGACTTTTGGGCAAAGTTAGTAGCATTTCGAGGGACTAAGCCCGAATTTTTATAAGCATGCATGATTCTCAAATTGTGTATTCTTTTTCATTCATGTTTGATCTTGAGCTTCAAACTTGTGTTAATGGCATAACATACAAAAGATATTTTTCGTGTGCTGGATTAATAAAAAATACTCTCCATCCGAGTCAAAGTATACATAGAATTTAGAATTCTTCACTATGTACACTTATCATCAATAAAATAACATATATACCCACTAAAGTCTATTTTGATAAGTTATAAAAAAATGAGTATTTATTTGAAATAACTCAATATAGTAATGTGAATACTTCTAGTGGAATGGAGGAAGTACTACCAAGGGCGGATCCACAGTGTCACCATGTAGGTCACTTGACCTAGCTTATCCCTCAAATGTTATATTAATACTATGACCTACTTTATATATATTATAAAAATAGTAGAGTTTGGCTCGGTGGTCAATAACGTTTTCAATAACGTTTTGATTTGTGTTCTTTCACAATCAACATATTTTTCAGTTTCTTTCTCTTTTACGTTTAAGCAAATTACGAACAACCCCTGAAACTTTCAGTAAAATCACCTTTTGACCACTTTTTTCTTTGATATTCAAAATTTTTATATAGAAAATGTATGTTATTATTTTAACAATCCTCGTTTCTTTGCGAATATGATGCAATAAATCTACTAGATATCTATAATACTTCTCTTATTTAATAGATAATAATGGATAGAATATAGATTAAGATTATTCTATCATAAGTGACAGGCATTGATCTGGTTTAGTACAAAATGAGATGTATCCATATCTTGAAATTAAAGTGTCAAAATGAATGGGTAGGTCGGATCAAGTTTATGCAGGTTTATATGGGTTTGGATCTAAATGAGTTCGGGTATAGATGAGTCATTTAAAATGATAGGTCTAAACGGGTCCGGGTCAAATGGGTCTCGGTTCGGGTTGACCCATCAGGTTTTCATCAAACTTTTTTTTATTCGAGTGAAAAATGAAAAAAATTGAAATGAGTTGGAAATTTTTTTTACCCCTTAGACTCGTTAATTAATATTATACAATTGGAGGTTATATTGAAAAACTCATTTAGACGCATTAAAAAATAGAGAGGAGACCCGGTAAACTCATCCTCTCCTAAATATTAACCAAATTGACCCATGATTAACCAATGTGTCTAAAATTGTCACCTCTACTTGAAACATATAATACTAATAACAATAAAGACACACTCACGAAGAATTTTTGGTGTATGAAACTCACTCAGGAATAAGTCAATTGATTTTAATACAATTATTGAACACATTTTATGTGCTTTGTATTGAAAATCCTACCTGACCCTACCCATTCCGACTCGACCAATCCGTGTTTTGTAGTTCCTTTTGTCACCTGAACCACGTGGTTTATAGTTCTGGATTCGCCACTGAGTACTACTTAGATCACTTCCAACAATTGCTTCTTCACATGCTTCTTAAGATTTGTCAACTTAGCGTCACGTCAGCATACCCAAATTTGATGAAAGAATGATTAAATACTGCTAACAGTTCTTTCATCACTTTGATTTGTAGGACCCACTGTCTGTTGAATTAATTTTTAAAACACAAATTAAAGTAAAACTCTTTCATTAAATTTAAAAAATGTTACATTAATTAATCTAAAAACATTACATTAATAAAAAGACATAACAATAAGAAAATAACACACGATTACAAACAAGAAGATTAGATAACTATCTTTTATTTTAATTTGTTTGGCGGATTGTTAATTTGTAGTATGTTTTATCTTAACTCTGGATTTGTAGTTTTGTTGTATGGTCGGTTTGCCAAAAACTTTTTAGCGTTCGTGAAGTTCCAACCGGACCATTTTGGGAAGCGTTCTCTCACTATTCGATCAAGATGTTGACCTCGTTATGGAATGGATGGTGGTGTTTGGGTAGTTTGAAAATGATTTTAGAAAGTATTGTGGGAATGTTGTGACATTTTTGTGTGTTAATATGGATGTATATGTGAATTGTGTGAAATATTGTATTTGTTGTTGTGTGAATTGAATTTTGGTTGTGTGTATATTTATAGTGTGGTTGAGGTAGGATAAAAAAGTTAATAAAATAATAAAAATATTTTTTCCCCAAAAAAATGAGTATATATCCGTTGAAAAACGGATATAATCGCTTGAAAACGAGTATATATCAGTTGAAAAAAGGATATAATCACACATGGGCCCCACCAAACCCTACTTCTTTTCGTTGACAAATTGATGAATGAAACCGAAGAAGACAACTGAAGAAAGAAATAATGCCAATGGTGTTAGTTTTGAAACGTCTCTTCCGTTCCTGACCGATGAAACCATTGGACCAGCCTTAGCGGATGGGACTAGCTAGGGGTGTTGTTCGGATAAAATTTTCGGGTTGTTTGGCTCGGATTATTCGAATTTTTCAAGTTTATAATTTATTCGTAATCAAAACCGAATAATATTTGGATTATTCGTTGTCTGGTTATTCAGAATATCATGTCTTTATCCAAATAAGTGAATATTTTAAACTTTCACGTCTTTAACATAATCATAACTTCACAAAATAATACTAAAAGCTTTATATAAAACATTATAAGGGATGTATATGTTAATTTTGTGTGTGTGTGTGTGTGTGTGTATATATATATATATATATATATATATATTCAAATTTATTTATCCGTAATCCAATCTAATAAGATTCGGGTTACTCGGATTGAGGTTTATTTGGATTCGATTAACAAAATAATCCAATTCCTTTTATCCAAATCCGATTAAAGTCGAATCGAATTTTTGGATTCGGACATTTTCGGACACCCCTGTATGGGAGAGTACTACTTCCATTTATCATGTGAAAAATAGCAATAAACAAGAAAGCTAAAATTAATTTGGCGCACGACCAACAACTAGCGGATTAGGGCGCAAGGCCCAATGCATGTATATAACAGTCAACGCTTTGAGACCTCCACCTGTCTCAACGAGTAGGCGGAGTGGCGGACCCAAGACAAGGTTATCTCCAGACATGAAAATGTATGTTTTCTCTTATAGTATTGTTAGTTTAATACTATGTGATTTCCAATTTTGTTAGTTTTGTCATCTATTATGTACTTAGTGTTTACTTATTTGCATCAGGGTTTCGTAAATATTACTGTAAGTTTTGACTTGCAGTATATGGTTCAGAAAGTAGGTAACTTATTAATCAAGAAGGTTAGCTGCTATAAGGAATTGATTTTGTTTTTCCTACTCTTTTAGCATTTCTTCTTAACTTCTTCGTAATTTTGTTTGGATCTAATTTCTTGCATTGTGAAAATTAAGCCGTTTGGTAGAATTGATTATTAATCATAACTCGCTTAGGGTATTATATTGCAAGTTAGATTTGAAACTTCTTGTAGAAGTAAACTGATAATTGTTATCTTGTTTTGCTTTCTATTTTTCATGTGTGTCTATCTTAAGGATGACAGATATGATGTTGGTCTGGAGGATCTACTCCTCGAGCAAATTTCCAGATGGTATCCTTGTTTATATCATATCATACTTGCCTATGAAGGATGCTGCAAGGACCAGTACGGTTTCAAAATGATGGAGGTACTTGTGGTGCCAAACGCGTTGTTTAATGATACTTTTATCTTTGGGGATGAGAAAAGATTGATCAACAATACAGAGAATTGTCAATCTCTCTTTGAAAAGATCGAAAACTACATAAATTCTGTTAACAGCATCATTCGTCAGCATAAGAGTGCCTCCAATTAAGAGTTTAAGATTCAATTCAAGTTGGACAGGTTTTCGAAGCATGTAATTGACAAATGGATATAGGTTTCCAATTTCCAAACAAGTTCAGACTTTATAATTAGATTTGAGGGATGTTTGGTATCTTGGTAATCATGATTTTCCCTACAAATTCTTTGATAAAAGATCATACGAGTTGTGGTGTCCCACAATAATACTTGTTGACACAAATGTATTGACACAAGCTAAGAATTCTTGACAAGCAGTTTGCGGAATAACACTTGTCAAGTGGGAAGATTTATGTTACTTGTAATGTAATTGAAATAGATTTGTAAACAATGCAAGAACACAATTGATTCAATAATCAAAAGCCTCAATATTATTATTGAAATAATACGGATACACAAATATATCAGGGTTACAAAGAAACCTTGAAGCTTGATTACAACTTGACTAGAGACTTACAAATTACAATTTGGACACACAGATATGTATCTAACAATGACTCAAGTACATACTTATAGACGAAATAACTTGTATAAAATCTATACAAAATCTTCTTTTCTAATACAAGTTTTATAGGAAACACGCCTGCATCAAATGCATTACCATTCCTTGTCTGCAGCGTGCACTATTCCTCAAAAGCATGTCTGCAGTAGGTGTACTTGTGTTGCAGAGTTGGTAGAAAGCAGACCCACTAAGCACCATTAACAAAATCATGAGCAGAATTAACTTTTTCAACTGGCAGAACTAATCTTTGCAAACCTTGGCACTTGGCAGAACTAACTTTGTAGATACTTGGCAGAACTAACTTCAAATGACTAGCAAAACAAACTCTGGAAAACTTTGTTTTCAATAAATGAACAGAGCTAACTTCTACCAGCAGAACTAAGTCTTCATTGCACCAGCAGTACTAACTTTAAACAGACTAAATACTTAGAATAATTTAGCATTTGATATCCAGAAAAATTTAGCCCTAACACGCGTAATCGTTAAAGTATCTCAAGTCTCTCATTTTGAAGCATGTTAATGTGAATGATAAAGCCCTACCGCGAGTTCAGAGCAGTAGCCCAGTTCTTGAACATCTTTACATATATGGATCACTCACTTTGGTATTTCCTAAAATCGATAGAAAATGTCTTGCGCTGAAAAACTTTGAGATAGGATGTGGTTATGTTCAGTCCATTGAGATACGTGATTCAAATATCGTGTCTTTCAGCTGGATGGGTTCAAACCCGGTTACTTTAAAATTTCATGATCTACAAGAGTTAGAAAAGATTTCAATTGGTGAAACAGGGAGCTCCAGCTGGATGAAAAATGAATTGTGGCCCCAAATATCTTGTTGCATCGATTATCATCAAGTTCTTCATTGGACCTCTGCAAAACAGTGGTTAGTATGACATACTGAAAGGTTGTTAAATTTTCTACCTTTTTAATATGTAAATTATGAGTGTCTTAATATTTTGTGAAATCTATAATGCAGCTTCTTCGGTTCCCTGAACTACCAAGCCTTAAACATCTCATACTTAAAGTTGATCTACATGAGGACATAAATGGTGCTCTTGTGACGACTTCTTTGTAGAAGCTTGCCCAAATTTGAGGACATTCACAATTGAGGTACCTTGTCCTTTAATTCGATAGCTCACTAGATTTAATTGCACTCTAGTTTTTTGTCGTTTCTGTATGTTCCTGTTCACCGTGTGTTACACATACTTGAAACGTAGCTACTTCATAATTTTGTATCATAAGAATCGAACTAAATAAGGATGGTTTTAGTTTATATTGGTATCAGCAAATCATGAACCCATGTTTTTTTTAACATTAATTGTTTCAGCTGAGGTTTGCCGCATTACCAATATACAAAAAATGGAAACCAAGGCCAGTGGTGAAACATCCCCATCAACAGTTGGAGGTAATGGAGATATGTGGTTATTCGGGGCGGACGAGTGACCTTGAATTGGCTATTCATTTAATTGAAAATTGCGTTGCACTGAAGAAGCTTGTGATTGATCCAAGACCTCAAGCAATGGGGAGGAAAACAGATGCTACAGAGTCTGCAAAACAGGAGTTGGAACCAAGAACACGTGATGGTGTGGACTTGAGAATACTTACCAGGCGTTATTATAAATAATGAACTACATTTACAGTTCGCTTTGTGCTTTTATCATGCATGAGGAACTACATTGGGAATTAATTCATGATTCTATAATACAAATCTTCCTGGGTTACTATCTTATATATCGCTTGTCAAATGAACCATATACGGAATTAAATTAAGCCTTTAATAATAGTGAGTACTTTAAAAGGAGCATGATTCTCAATTGTTTATTTAATACAGTATATATAATTAGTTTGTGTACTTGAGCTTGGATTTATTGTTTTATGGCAAGATATTTTTTCGAGTGCAGAAAGTTATAAGTTACTTATGATTTACCAAGTGTGTGATTTGAATCTTAAAATTAGTTCCCATCCCCGCAGGCCCATTTCCAATACTCGAGGTAGAATTTAAACACCACTGAGCTAGCGGTGAGAAGCTCGAAACAGGGGAAAACAGAGGATTATATACGCACAAGTTTTCTAACGAACTACCGCCATTAGCTTATAAATATGCGTCGCAGCATAAACACACAATGTGGTATTGTGTTGTAGACCATGAATTAGGTTGTTGGTAAATCTTGCAGTAATCATAACTAGTCTATCTAATGAGTTTAGAATTCAATTTGAAATTTAGCTGACATTTAACACAAAGAGTCTGCTTTATGCATATTAGTATAAACTTTGGTTTAATATATGGTTACACAAAGAGAAATCCAAATATATAGTGATGGAATAAGATGGTTTTTGTTGCATAACATAAACATAAGCTTATCTTAGAGTAGCTTTAATTTTATAGCATAAATGGATGTTAGACAATAAAAAGATAAAAGGCTTCTAGAATTTATTTTGTAAAGGAATATTATAACGGTACAACCGACACATTCAGGAACACTTTCTTGACAACATAAACACACTTGCAGCTGCAAAACAAAACCATACACATGAAACCACAAAAAACGACATTTCTGATATTCACCAGACCCCAAAAACAAAGGAAAAACTTGCCACTGTCCTTAGTTTACTGACAATAGCTTGTCTTTGTCTTTTCATAAAACAAGTTCAGAAGGGACTGATTAAATACTAGATTGTATAACATTGTTTTTTTTATTGAAAGACGGAAAATTAAAAAAGAAAAAGAATAAAAATCTTACGACACCAGCACGAAAAAACACCAAAGATACAAATCGCCAACTAATTAACATTCAACCTAGAAAGATTAACATCGCCACGGACCTGGGCGTCCCTCATCAGGCCCCATCTCCTAATCCTTAACTGAAGTTGAACCATGCTAGCCAAGAACCTCACGGTTTGACCCGTTGTTAATATCCCAACAACCTTTGCAATGGTTTTCTCCCTCAGATAATCCGTGCACCCAACCATAAATTCCATTTCATTTGCCAATCTATCAATGGCGGCATCAACTTCATGCACCATTCCATTCACCTCCCTTCCTCCCATCCTCGCTAGCGCCAGCATTGGTGGGGCCACCATCTGGCGCTCTAACATCCCAAGCCTCTCCGTAATTTCTGTCTCCTCATACTTAATCTCTATGGTCAACCTTTCTATTCTCTCAACCTGATCAGAAGTTAACACCACCCCACAATTCTTCACCACGTATAAAGCTAGACCTGGCTTAAACCCACCCAACCATAGAAATGTTTTCTCATAGGAACTTAACCAAGGTGGTGACATAACAAGAAATACATTGTCTTGACGAACTTGAGATTTTGCAAGGAAGTAGTCATGATAGTGAGTCATGACTCGGTTCACGAGTTGTTGAACTTTTGACTCGTCTTGCTGATCTATGAATGGAAGAATGTGAACAAGTTGGTGAAGGTAAAACTCTAGATGGGTCAGCCATCCTTGGAAAAAGTTTTGGAAATTTTCGAGTTGAGATCGAGTTGAATAGTCCATTGATAAGATTTGGTTAATTAGTATACGTTGATGAGAACTGAATGAGCTAGCTAGTTTGGTGTTTAAATAGTATGAAATGATCCATATAGAATTCCTTCGTGTGTAAGATATTAGCTGTTCAGGTGTTGGATTTTGTGACAATATATCAGAATTTTGATGATTGTTTTATGTGTGGAAGAAAAATAGGCGTTGATAGTTAAGAAAACATGGTGAAATTGATCGAGTTGTGTTTTTTCGGAAGATGAAGAGACACTAGATTATAATACTAAAACTTACTCATACCAGTTACCAATTTTCAGTTGATTTCTGGTTGTAGGCTGCATCAGCAGCTTGTGTATGTACATCTCGTATGTAGTGTGTGTGTGTATATATATATATAGGCTTTTCATGTTTATTTGTTTCTCTTTATTAATTGATCAGAATCATAATATTTAATGAATTTTATAAAAAGTTATCTTCTGGATTGTTTGGGATATATATGCTATGTTTTTTTTATATATATACGAGGCTTCAAACCGTCCAAATTTCAGTAAGGTCATAGTATGTTGTCATTTGTTCTTCTATAATAATAATAAAAAGCTAAGCTACAAAATGGATTGTTTATGATAATATAGTGAGCATATATATTTGTTTAGAAAACAGTTTGTTTAGTAGATAAGAGTATGATATTTGTAACTCGCCTATATGTCGCTAAAATTACACGAAGTGATGATGGTTAGTCGTGGGATGACTAATTGTCACGTCAGTCACGACCAACCGTTATGGGCCTGATAACAAAGGCAGGAAACAATCAGTGGGAAAAAATGGGCCTGATTGTTTCCTGTCCTCATGCGCCTTCCCGAGCAAGAAACATTATGCACGAGCATTCCACTCCCTCCGTCCTCCCCGTCGTGGGCCTGCATAGAGTTGTGCACTGACGCACTCCTCATGGGCTAACTGACTGCTTTTAGACGTCCCGCTTCAAGTACAAAATTTAAAAAGCAATGATCTGCAAACTATTTGATTAGTATTACTCGTATATTGTTATGGGATGGGATGGGATGGGACTTTGGTGTATATGGGCTCCTATAGAAAAGAAGCTGGGCCTGACTAAAGGGGTGAATTGGTCCAGCATTGTTACAAAACGCCAAAACGGTGAGAAGAGCTGAAGAGGTATGTAAACAAAACGGGCTTCTTATATGCAACGCCAAATAGTAAACCTCAAGTATTTGGCTTCGCTTACACGGGCTTACAGCCCGTTCAACCACTCTTTAGAAGCCCGAAATTTGCGGGTTTGTTTTAGTTGATTAAACTTGTACCGATTCTCACAAAATTAGTGAAAAATGCTTTTGCTAACATAACTCTCAAAATGGTTTGAAAGGTTACTGTTACGAAACAACTAAAAACAACTAATTTAGACCACTTTTCATCTGTGCTTGTTAGCATCGTTGCTTTCAACCGAAGAAATTGACACCATTAACACGGCGTCGTAGGTTTGATCCGTCGGTTTTTTCGTTAGAAAATCAACGTGTGTCGGTGTGTGTTTAGGTGTGTCATGCATACTTTCTTAAAAAAACATTAGCTGTTTGTAAAAAAAATTAAGAAAAATACCAACGGCTCAATTTTTTTGACAGATTTTTTCCCCTTAATTTTTCATATAAAAACAACTTTTTAACTATAAATACACACACCATTTTACTCATTTTCCACAAACAATTCACTACAATTATACCACATTCCATACCCAACAATTCAAAATTTTCATACACCACAATTCACACAATTTTTACGCTTCCATATACCTCCGTTTCAAACAAAAAAATCTTACAAAAATGTCTAAAAACAACAAATCAAAATCCAAAAAAAAAGATCAACAAAATGCAGCCAAGGGTATGTGGCAAAATTTGTTTATCAATCCGTTACCAAACCCAAATTCACCAACAGTTTCGTCCTCTGCTCAAAACAAACTACCAATTCACGTCTCAACCTACGGGATTTGCAAGTTTCACACCCATTTCAAATCTCTACCAACTTATACCCGATGACCCTTTGGAAAAATTATTAATTTCAATGGTGGTACCAAAGCTCACAATTTTCATCAACCACACAATTTTCGCAAAACACACAATGGTCACAACCACACCCACAATTTTCACATTATTCTCAAAACACACTCAATCCCAATTACCAACGCCCTAAAGCGCACGGAAAGAAGTGGTAACACTATATGAAGACAAGTATGGAGGAGGCGACTCGGACGAAGAAGAAGACGCGAACGAAGTCGAAGAATCGAGTTCAGATTAGACTACTTTAAAATTTCTAATTGATATTTTTTTTGTTATTGTAATTTAAAATGTTTTATTTTAATTATTGTGTTTTAATTATTTGATTAATTAGTCGGTGGGTCCTAGAATAAATGAAGTGATAGAGTATTGATGACATGGGCCTCTCAATTTTTTGTCAATTTTTTAAAAGTTGACGTGTTGCTGATGTGCCGTATCGATTTCTGTCAATTTCTGTTACGGATGGGAGCGATCTTAGTAGCAACTCAGTATGCAAAAATGCATGTGTTCTACTTAATATGATATGATATTCAAAGGTAGTATCATTATAAGCTATGAAGTTACGTATACGATGTAATCATAGGTTCGAAGCACGGTTGGCTTAGCGAATGTATCTTAAAATAATATGTTAAGATTAAACAACCAACCCGTATGCCCAAATCTCGTTGTACTCGTCGTGCTATACATTATTACATTTTCTAATGGTGTGTTTTAAGTTTGAATCAGGTCAATGTATTTGTAGATTCGAGTCGTAGTTTTCTTAGTTATTTGAATAAATTATCCACACGCGATATGAGAAGGACGATGTGAGAGTTCGAATGTATATGATTGGTCTATTCACCATTATTATACCTTGCAAAGTTATCTTGGCTTTCAAATTAAGGTATACAATTGATACACTGATATATATTTAAAAAATAAGGAATCCTCTGGCCGGGTCACACTCTTTTAATGAATTAAAATTAAAATTTGATACAAAAGGATCGTATTTGCCTTTCCTTTGTCTTTACTTTTTTCTCACCCATAACATATAAAATACCAATCATTCAATTGACATCTAAATTAAATTGACAAAAAAAAAAAAAAAAAGACATTTTTTTTTCAACCTTAAACTCGTAATTTATATAAACACTCATGCATAGATTCATAAATTTGTACTAAAAATCAGTGTTATGTGCCATATTTTATCACTTATCTATCTTTTGTAAATATTAATAATGAAGAAATTATTATTATGTATAACTATGGTGTCCCTAGTTGAATTAAATTGGTATGGTTGAATGCTCAAATGTGGGGCTTAATTTGTAGTTAGCACAAATCCTGGGTTTCATCATTAACTCATCAAGTACCCACATATCGATCGTAGACACGTTGCCAACCCATATATTGGTCCAACACGTACCAATACACCATTATAGTTTTAGCCATTTTGTGTATTAATTTAAAGAAAATCATTAACCAAAATGCTACCCGTTTACCAAATAATTACTAATTACAAAAATATTTCAACAACCTTAACTAAGATTCTAGCTGCAATATATAAGCTAAAATATAGAACCGAAAAAATGACAAATTTATTCAACAATTAATTATCAAGTCAATGACATACCAAATCAGTGTTGTAGGTCGATCACCGAATGACTCCGTTTACTTTTTCCCCTTTTTCTAGACACATCCATTCAAGAAGATATAAAGTTGAAGCTTGTTTAGTGTATAGCCTTGGTATGAATGAAACCAATTAAATATGATAATCATTAATAAAATAAAGGAAAAACAGAAACAAAAGATTAATTTGGTTCATCTATGTTTGAGAACTTTCTTTTCGAAAAAAGAAATAGAAAAGTTGGTTCGTCTAGTTTTAAGGTAGATTGATAAAATTGTGAGTAGTGATGACAATCAAGATCTGATCCAATGGATATCCATCGACCTCATCTACCAGTAATGGATATAGACGATATAAATGAGTATATAACGGATATGAAAATGAATATAGATGATTAGTGGACTGGATGTGGATGATCAGTTAGCATTCATGGATTCACTCATTATCATCCGAAATACATATATACGCGTATATATATATATATATACACTATAGACTTATATATAGTATGAAATTATAATTATTTAAGAGTATTGTTATTACTCCGTATATCTTAAGATTCCTGATAAATATTTACTTTTCTCTTATAATTTAACATCATTTATTATTAATAAATCAAAATTCTTACATACCCTAACACCATGAAGATAAAATTTAGTTCCTTCTATACCTCAAAGGTCACTAAGAGATAATAAACAACAAACAAGTGTTTAATATCTTTAGAAACTATATTTTACCTGTATTTTGTAACTAATTATGTCAAAATTATCGCAATGTTTAACAAATTCTTGAATATCCATTAACTCACTCAATTCATTGAATATAAACGTAGACGGATGATTAGTCATTTTAATAAATACGAATATGGATAAAGAAAAATAAATAAATATGGATATAACCTCATCCGATTCATTATATTACTATCTATATTTATGAGTCTATAGTATTTGAGTTGTGGGATCTATTAATGTTTATAATTTACAAGAATATAATAATTTGAATATACAACAAAGCAATTGACTTATACTTTATTTGTTACATATAAATATTCTTTTACAATAATGTTTTCTTTAAAATAGAAAAACAGGTAGAGTTGGTAATATTAAGAAAGCAACATCATCCCAACCTTACATACTCACCCCTTCGACCCACACCTCTCACTTACCGGATTTGAAAAGGAGCCAAGCCACCCAACTTCTACTAAAACTTTATTCTCACTCTTCTAACAATAACAGTGTCTCAAAGCAAACAAGTTGATGAAGAGATTAGTTACAAAAAAAATAGGTATTTTACTATCAAAATGTAATAAAAATTATATAAAATTCTTGTAGAAGATGACTCTTCATCCACCAAAGAAAGCAGTTACTTGAAGACAATCCCATTTCACCAAATCTACTCCTTAAACAAATCTAACATTTTCAATGTCTCTATGTTCTTCTCATCATTATATCTTTACCACCATAATCACCACCACATCCACTTCATTATTCTATTGTTTCCATGATCATGCATCCCCTACGACGCAAAGTCTCTCTCTTTTCGACTTACACCGCAGCCATGAAACAAAGAAAGAATAATAATCTTTCTACTTTCGTCGTTGTTTTCTCAATCTTTCTATTTGGGTTCTTCTTGTACAATGAAGATGTTAAGTCCATAGCCGAGTTCCCATTCTCAAGTCCCAAAATTGTACCACATGAGAAGTCTTTAAAGAAAGTAAATGATGGAAATGAGGTGGTTGAGATTAATACTAGGACGACTTTAGTGGTGGAGTCGAAAGCAGAAGAGGATCAAGTGATTGAGTTGCCCGTTCCTGTGGCTGTTGCGGCTGAGGATGAAGTGGAAGATGAGGAGGAGATCGAATTGCCACCAGAAGACTGTGATTTGTATGATGGGAGTTGGGTTTACGATGATGCAACGCATCCGTTGTATAAGGAAGATGAATGTGAATTTCTTACGGCTCAAGTAACGTGTATGAGAAATGGGAGAAAAGATTCTATGTATCAAAATTGGAGGTGGCAACCTAAGGGTTGTAACTTACCCAAGTAAGATCTTTCACTAGTATCAAAATTTTGAAATTTTTTGTTCATGATATAATCATAGATCCTTTATAATATGTTTCGTACTGATTTCTTTAAGAGACACTTGGCAAGTTCAAACAATATAGTTAGCCAATTAAAGTGTCTATTAAGAGATTCGGTAGAAATAAAATCAAGAAGTGTGTATATTTCTATCGGACGACTGAACTTGATATCGTTCTCTTGGTAAAATGAAGGTTTAGGGCAAAATTGTTGCTTGAGAAACTAAGGAACAAGAGGCTTATGTTTGTTGGAGACTCATTGAACAGAAACCAGTGGGAATCAATGGTGTGTTTGGCTCAATCCATAATTCCTCCGGGAAGGAAGAGCTTGAACAAAACCGGTTCACTTTCCATTTTTAGAATTGAGGTTTCTTTCTTTGATCTTTAAACTTCTTTGTTTTGCTTAATAATCAACTTAGATTCGCAACTAATGATCATTACGTATAATCTTTAACAAAATACGCTCAATAATGTTAGCATTTTACTTGAAAATGAGTACTTATGTTAGAGCTTAGTTAACTGAAAATATAGGCATTTGATAAGATTTATTGAATGTGGTTGTGTCCCTATTATTGCATCGGATATAAAGATGATTGGTGACATTAATTTAATGCATGGACAACGAAAAAAAATCATCATCATTGTAGCTTTAGCCTTTATGAGAGTAAAGAAGAAAGAACGTGTTATCATTTATGAGTTCAAAATCCCCTGCATTTGGTTAGAAAACTCAAGTTGAGCATTTAAAACTTTGTTCTTAATTTAATGAAGTTATCAATAATTAATTATGCAATTCCTAAACATTAGTACCACATCTGTAATGTTACTTTAAATGGTCAAACTTCTAAACTGATAATGTTTATAATGAGACTTGAAGTAAAGCCCCGATTTAATTTACACAATTAAAAGTTTAATGTTAAAATTTTGCAGGATTATAATGCCACGGTGGAATTTTATTGGGCCCCATTTTTGGTAGAGTCAAATTCAGATGACCCAACCATGCATAGCATATTAAACAGGATCATAATGCCTGGATCCATTAAAAAGCATGGTAAACATTGGAAAAATGTGGATTATTTGGTCTTCAACACCTACATTTGGTGGATGAATACTTTCACCATGAAAGTCCTGTAAGTTTCTTATTTTAATCTTTCATTTTCCACCTTTATATAATACTTATAAACTAAAAGAAAGAAATAAACATCTCATACCGCTTTCTGCGGGTTAGGGTCCAATACCGTCTAGGACTAGACGGTATATGAGGAGGTTAGATGTAGATAGTCTTACCCCTACCCTAAGGTAGAGAGGCTGCTTATAGTTCTACCTAAAGGTAGAAAAGAGCTTCGGCCTTTTGTAGGAGATAGAATTCGAACCCTGGAGCCACTAATCCAACTCTGATGCTTCAATAATAAATATAAACTATAATTACATATTATGTCAGCCATTACCTAATGATTTTAATAGTTTTTTTTCTTAAATTTTTATGAAATAATATTCTGATGAAAGTTAACCAATAATACAGGAGGGGTTCATTTGACAAAGGAGCAACTGAATACGATGAGGTTGAAAGGCCCGTGGCGTACGCAAGAGTTCTGAGGACATGGGCTAAATGGGTCGATAAAAACATCAACCCGAACCGCACCACAGTATTTTTCAGCAGCATGTCTCCTCTGCATATTAAGTAAATTTCTACTACTGAAATAAGAAAACAACAAAAATTAAAATAATATTTAGGGATCAGTGTCAACAATAATCTAGCAATTCATTAGGTGTAGTTGATACGTTTCAACTAACCTAAGGATGTTAGTTGGAAGTAGAGGTGACTTTTGGACATGATTGCTTATTAACTAATTCTTATTTATCTATTAAAATTAAATATTTCTTGCTGATAGAAAAACAGTGTAAAGATATTTGCGCGATTTCATTCAAGAGTAATGAAAATATGTAGTAGTCCTTTTCTTACATTATATTTGACAACTGACTGTTTATAACAAAATGAAACTTTTATGTAGGAGTTTGGATTGGAACAATCCTGACGGCATAAAATGTGCGAAAGAGACTAGTCCAATCACTAACATGTCCATGCCAATAAACGTGGGCACAGATTGGCGTCTCTTTACAGCTGCGAGTGATGTAATTCAATCAATGAAGCTTCCGGTCCATTTTCTCAATATAACTTCTCTTTCTGAATATCGTAAAGATGCGCATACTTCAGTTTACACAATTCGTCAAGGCAAAATGTTAACAGATGAACAAAAAGCAGATCCAAACACTTACGCAGATTGTATACATTGGTGTCTTCCTGGGTTGCCAGATGCGTGGAATGAGTTCCTTTATACACGTATCATTTCTCACTCTTGACCACCCATTTCAAGTCAACCATGATCGATTTGGTACATTTACCTTCTCATAGGATGTATAAAATTGATATTTTTCTTTCGCATACCTTGTATCTAGGGACAGAGCAATTTTATATTCTTGTATTTTTAATTTTTATTTTAAAAAATTTTGTTTTAGAAAGATGATCACAAGTGCTTACTAAAATTGTCCCAATGTACAATGAAATGTTGAAAGGAGAAATAATAAATGAATACAGAAATTGTAAGTAGGTGTGTGTCATTTCATTTTTGAGAGGCCAATAGCATTTGTGATGTACGAGAAAAGAAACAAAAAAGTACATTGGTGGTAACAAGTCATTTTTAGGCATTATTTTTAGTAATTTGTTTCAAGTATTCTTTGTTATGTATATTATATATTAGTTTAGTTGGACCTCTACTTATAGGATTATTAATGTATAATTCCATACAGAGAACTGGAATTGTGACTGTTGCAATATGTGAACAGATACCAAACGAAACAAAATGAATGTAATAGTTAGTCATAAAAAGTATAAACACAATAGAATTATATAAAGGTTGAATGAAATGGGTTTAAAAATAGATCCTTATATACATCTGTTTTGTGTTCATCTCTGTTTTCCATACCATATACAGCTTAAGACTCGAGTTGAAAACGACCCCACAACACCACATTCATTAACCATGAATTTTAGTTATCTTTAGCAAGAATGTTTTTAAGAAATTAACTGTAGGCTAAATTTGTTGTGTATTATAATTAAACATCTTGTATTGTATCTATGGCGATAGCCGATAGACGTCGTCCCTGTTCCTAAGTATAGGTAACATCCGCAGAATACGATCAATGGAGGGGTTATGTAAACATCTCGTTATCGTTCAAGTTATTTTTTTCTTCTTTTTGAACCAATTATCTATTATTTGACCTTAGATAGATCATTCATTTGTGTAGGTAGATGATATATATTTCTACTAGTTGAAATAAAGAGCAAACGAATATGATTCTTATTCTATTATAATACTTTCCCAAAAAAATTACTCCTATGCATACTAAAAGCAAATATGAAATATTCCTTCAATTCATGCTCCCTTTGATATAAAACATGGTCCAATATATATATAAAAAAAAGTAAATATACATCTATCATGTAGTTTATTACGGGTGTGTTTGAAAAAATTAGCTGGAGATGAGACTGAAACTGGAAATGGAGCTCGAGCTGAAAGTTAGAAGTCAGAGATGAAACTTTTATTTGAGGTTGAAGCGGGAGTTTCTATTTTTTCAATAAGTATGTAAAATGATACAAATGAACATGATGTTATATAATTTTATATATTTTTAATAATTATAAGAAGAGTAATATAGTAATTTAATACTAAGTGGATGATGATTATTTAAAGAAGCTACTTTCAAGATATTCTAGTTTAGCGGATTTTTTTTTATAGAATTCTTATTTCAATTTTTATGGCAAACAAGGATTTTAAATTTTTAAAGAATGGAGATTCTTGAAACTAGCAGCTTAATCTCTTAAATCCTCAAGAATCTCTTAAACTAAGTTGCCAAACAATATCCATTTAAATCTCATTAAATAATATGACTTGTAGTTGTTAGCTTTCTTAACTACTAAGTAAGCTTAAACTACTATGTTTTGAATCACATATGAGAGCACGCATTCATATTTATGTACATACGTTCAAATACGGTTAGTGAAGTATAAGGTGTCAATTAAAATTATTTATAGAAGTTATAAAATAAATTAGGAATCCAAAATGTACCTTTCTACAAAGTAAAACGTGAACGTAGTAACATGGTACCTCAGCAATGGCTCGTCCTCCACAACATATAGAAAAAGTAAACGACCATTGAGATCGGTCCATAAACAAATCAGGACCCTTGGATCAAAGGCCTAAACCATCCTTCATCTCTATATATACAGCCATGCATCCTACATCTTTTCATCATAATTTCATTCATTATTCCATACTGATCCTAGCTTTCTTTCTGGTAACATGTTCTTTTTTTTTTTGTTAAAATTTTGTTTATGATCTCATCGTGTATTGATCATTGATCAAGCTTCTATGTCTTGTTGATGGGGATGAATTTGGTTCCCCAGCAATTCGTAAACGGAAGCTAAATTTATGTTTCGAATCTCGTTTGCTTGTTTTGCATCGTGCGCTACTTTTGTTGCATCGCACTGCAGCTTCAAATGGGTTGAATACATTTTCTTTGTGTTTATTGTTCCTTTCATGCAGAAATTCGAATATGTTGGATCTACATCTATCAATGTTTGATTAACTTCGATCTTTCTGGCAATTTAAAAAGTTTAAAAAAGTAAAAGATGTTTGGGTAAAATAGTGAAAACAATAGTGATTTATATGGAACATAAAAATTTTATCAATCGCTTTTACTTAGATTAAACATTAGAAATAATAAGTCGTTTTGAAAGGGAAAAGGAGATATGAGTAAAGAGCATATGTCTTTATTGTACGCCAATCACCTTTGCCAACGTTTCAAAAGCTAGCAAAAGTAAAGCCTGAAGAATAAAAGATAGGATACTAGGACAGTAAACACTATAGTAATTAGTAATTCTTCGTGAAAAGTATTTGATTATACTGTTTCATAACCAATTGTGTGATTAGTTTTATGCTTTTAGCTGTAATAGTGTTATTCGTGGTTAATATACAAGGTTATCTAGAATATTTATTTTGACAATTTTATAACTAAAAATGCAGAATCTGTGTAGTAAAAAATAAAAAATAAAAAGTTTTTAACAGTTTCAAGTCGATAATCCATTTGAATGAATCAATCAAAGATTGTCCAACTCATATGAAAGCACCTAATTAAGATGTCATAAATATGTACTCCGTATGTATAATTGATAACGAACATAACGTTGTGATAGCAGATTATAATGCTGTAATCTTGCTATAGTATGTATATATAAATCTGATATAATGAATCTTGGCTAAGGTTCAGATTGACCAATAGATGGATGCACTCTTGAACAACATATGCCTCATGAAAAAGCTTTGATTGTGCAGCTCTTACTACCCAATGTTGCTATACAGGAGTTCTGCGTGCCAAAAATGGCTATAATGATAAATAAATATATACAATAAAGTGACAAGTACCAAAACATTAAACTACAACAACAAAAGTTATTTTTACATGATATTAATACAGCAATTATTAATGATCATCCACCATTGGAAGCCACCCACACCCTCTGGTTCATGATGCATGAACCACCGCTCCTACCATACTTGGTTCATAGCAAGTCTTCATGTTTACCGCATTTGAGTCTGCTTAAACCCTCTTGATATGCCCGGGTTGAGTAAACCGAATCCCCTGGTGCAACCTTTCTCAGAGTCAAGAGGTTGCAGACGCAACTGGCCCGGTGTTAAACCGGATAAGGTTCATCTACTGGACTTGGGAAGAGAGCAGAAATTTATCGATTTCATTCATTGCATTGATGTGGGTACCAGGAAACAACAAACGTAGCAAGGGCATCAAAGAAGGTGTGCATACTGACTTCAATTTCTCAAAACCAGCTTGAAATTTTGAGGGTGGTGGTACACTATACCACTGGAGATACCATGACAGAAGTGTGGAAAGGTTATCATCCTGTGCGATTTCAACACATGTTGACCATTTCCCGGATCTTAAGTAATCATGTAAGCTGGTTCTTAATGATGGAGAATATTTTAGAAGTTCTTCTACCCGTCTGTTGAGGGAACCTAAAAATGTAGATTGAACAATGCTGCCTCTTGAACTCGTTAGTCTTCCCTTCATTAGAGCCTCATTGTAGGCTAGTGCAAGCTGAAGAGAATTATAATCATGAACTGGAGGTGTTCAATTACCTAAACGCAATGAAGATGTCAAGAACAAATAAAATAATAGTTACCTTTAAACTGGGGAGGAATTGAGAATCATTTGGAACTGGTAAACTATTGATAACTTGATCTGCCATCGATGCAACGGTTGTGTACAAGGACAAGTACACCTGCATATGTATAATGCGAAAGATTTGATATATCTTAATATTAAATAAAAATGACAAGTGACAAATTTCATTTACTAATGGCAAATAAAAAATAACGAAAAAATCACAATGTGATACATGTACCTGTAAAAGCGCTGGCCTGTCCTTACTCACACACTCAAATAGCACTTGCAAGCAGAACTCTTGAAAATCAGTATCGGATCTGTAAGATTGTACGCTAATCAGTTGATACCAAAATAGTGGTTCTAAATAACAGTGCCCAGCATTATCTGAAAAATTACTTCCAAACTAAAACTCATTAATCCAAAAAGAGATTAAAGTGATATCTGAACTTTAGAGCTACAGATATACAATTTCTTAACTCATATCATGCCATAAAAAACATGTGCACATTGCATACATACTTGATGTTCCACGAATGATCACAGCAGAGAGCACCAAAAGCAATCAAGCTCGGATCCGAGGAGAAGGTACTGACCAACTGATTAACAGTTACTGCAGCATTATCATCGTTATTGCTCGGAGTACAAGCTCTCAAGCTTGCCAAACCGAACACCTACAATGTGTATCTCGTTATATATTCATAATCGTACCAGAGAAAATGTTTCAGTTAATGTCAAAATGATAAAGGTCGGACCTTCTGCATTGCCCTAGAAAGCAGAGACTGGCGACCTACGGGGTCATCCACATATGAACAAGCTCCAACTTTAAGTTTTATATAGATGATACCAGAATTAAATGGATCATTCTTGTCACCAGCATTCCACCATGGTTTTTCTGTAGATAAAAAATGAGATTAGCTTAGAACTCATAACATTCGAAACAAGCTGTTTACATAAAGCTATGTTTACCTTCTGGATTAAGCTCAATTACTTGAGGCCAGTAACGAGGACCACAGACCCGAACTGTTTTTAGCTGAAGCAACATATTCCAACATCAGGAGAATTCGTTATGGAAAAAGGTAAAAGTAGCCAGCTATTTAGCCCGGCAACATTAGACTGCCAGTATTCAAAACTTAGCAGCCATAACTTATATAAGATTGTAACATATGCACATCGAGTAGATGTCCCGTTCGTTAGGGGTGAAAATTGTTGGTACACTCGATAAACCAATATTTAAGCCAAGAGTACCATAATGACTATCAGAAGCACATGATGGGAGCACAAAGTTCGCATATTCCAGCATGGGACAAAAATGCAACTTACAAGAGCACGTTCGGGTAGAATGCACGGAGTGACCTCACAGAAACTTGTTTCTGCATAATGCTCAGTTTCCTTGATTGTAACTTCAAGAGGAGCATAAACTGGAAGGCCGGTGTCCACATCAACTGTTTGAACCCATCGAGCTTCCGTGGCAATTACGTATAAATGTCGAAATGCCTGTGAATGTATTCTTTCACAATGTTATTTCAAGATAATGTTGGTCAAAGCTACACACCATTTTACCAAATATCATGAAAATTTTAAATCTCTGTATTGCATGTGCACTCTAATGGTGGATACAACCATATCAAGGAAAAAATGGAATCATAAACTTATTGAGACAGGGAATAGTAAGCCAAATTAAAGGCAACATGAATTCGGAATGGTTTTCAAATATTGTCTCTTTTAACATGGTCAGATAGAATGACCAATAGCAATATAGCATCTTCGAATTCAATTACTAACATAAAATGAGAGAGAGAGAGAAAGAGAGAGAGAGAGAGAGAGAGGAGAAAATAACCTGAAGGTGGCAGCGATTGTCATTTGGTCCAGTGGGTAAGCGTGGATAGAGGGTTATTAACAATGCAGCAATGGAGCTGTTGCTAGTTGAGAATGTCTTCATTCCACCCCCAAGGAACAAAAAACCAATAGCTAAGCTCACCTGAAAGGTGTACATGCAACAACAAAAATGGAAAAAAAAATAAAAATCAAATTTCCAGATTAAGTTACAGAAAGCAAGAAAAGTTACTAAGTTAGTTAGACAAACTACCTGAGTTCATAAAAGAATATTAGTATGTAACAGCCTCAGCTCGTTATGTTCAAATTTTCATATTAGATAACCATTATTATAACTAAATCCAAAAAACAATATTCTGTCGGAAGATCTGAGCAGCATAACTGCTAAATATGATGTATTTACAATCTTGTGAGATAAACATATTGTAAGCTGTTACGATCCCTAAATGCAGGAAGAAGATTCATATATATGGTAAAGCTCCATGGATGGTTGGTGAACTTACAGCCATTTGAGTACCATAGTTGACATGTCCATCAGCAGAGTTTCTACCGCGGAGAAATTTTAGCAACTTAAAAGTCTGCAGGTGCCCGGATCCAGCCATAACCTGATACTCCAAATATGTCACGTACTGGGTGCAAAATTCAAAACGATATTCAAGAAAAAAAACCCAACATTACAAGTAATCATACTGCACTTACGACGGACAAAGAAAGAGCAATGAGATGTAGGCATGTCTCTAATGTACCCCTGTCAACATATTGAGACAATCCCCTTGGAAACCCATGCAAACTTTTTACAGATAGTGGCTTTATCTGCAATATACATAAGAAAAATGACTGTTGTTATAAAGAAAACGAATATAAAAGGAAGTTCCCCGGAAGAGCCATACCTCATTGAGAAAGGCAACGGTATAGCTATAAAGCAAGTCATGGGCACTTCCATCTTTGGTACCGGCAAATCTCAAACCTGGCAACAGAAATGGTAATACACATCAGTCGACATATATAATGAATAATCAAACTTTTTAATCAATGAAACATCCCTTCAGTCCATTCAAACAAGCAAGATATACATGTTGAAAATATAACTTTCCCATGTTATATTTCGTACTTTGGCTTTCTAATATTACACCTTAAGCAAACAAAAATGTTCTAAAATATAACTTTCCATGTACTGATGGTATTATCAAGTGCTGAACATGTAAACAATCGTGCACATACGAAAGCAAAAGTATATGATTGTTAAAGGATCACATACCAAGTGAAATACATGCACCAGCAACAACATTCACATATGCCTTAACAATTGCTTCAATGTCCATTTCATCAGAATCACACATCTCATCTTTGAGACCATTGATGCCATCTAAGACTACTTTAGGTATCTGACCCTGAATCCACTCTTCAGATGGATGAATCCTGAAAATAACAAGGTGTCAAGGTAGATATCCAACTACAGGGTTATTGTTTTAGGTCCATATATATTAAATATTACTTACCTGCTCCACATTATCAAATTACGGGAAATGACATGAAGCAATATGAAATCGGGTCTCACATACTGCAACTCGAAATGTGTTTGTGGGATACGAAGCCTGGATAAAATCTCTTGTGATTCAGTCTGCCATCAATAGTTGTGCAGAATTAGAAGGAAAACTAAAAAAATTCCTGCCGGGGGCTGAATTTTGAAGTTCTAAGAATCTACAGCCTCTTAATCCTGTGAACAGAGCTCACATACAATCATTATCTTTATTTACCTTTAAGTACATTAGACCCAAAGCAACTATAGCTCCAGGTGCAGTTACATCAACATTGATCTGGGTTCCATCCATCATCTGCAGTAGTGCACAAAAGCAGAAATTAAGAAGAGAGAATGAGTAACCAACTCTACATACGAGATTGACATTACGCATCCAATCTAAAATGCTGTGCTCAACCTGACCGGAACCACGATTTTGATCATCTATTGATCCATTAGAAAGAAGGGATCTTTCCTGAGATAAATAAAGCAAATAGTCATACACAAGAAATCCAAAACAAAAGATCCTTCAAGTGAATTGAAGTAAGGAAAATGAAATTTTATTTAGTGTGAAGAGCATATTTAAACAGCATTTACATAGTGGATATCCTTGCCGCCGGCATACTGAAATAACCGATCAACTAATGTGTCCATGAAACCAATCGCATCCAGGCCACGACCTTCAATTAGAGAGAACATCGTAAGAAGCAATAGAAACTTCCAGAAAGTGGGATTAGTAAAACTGAAGGTGCCAAATTCTACCCTATATATAAATGGGTTGACGTGACCCGCAGGTTGTGTTTCAATCTCCAACGGGTAAAATATAATAAAAAACTCCCTAAACTATTTTATTTATAAATAAGTTGGATAATTATCGAAATAATATCACTTTTGTACTCATACTTGACAGTTAACATTATTTATCACACACAAAAATAACATTGTGACAAAAAACGTTAGGGGGCAACTCAGCCTGCCCATTTTAACTTTATACAACTTACCCAACGCAACAAGTCCCAAGGAAAATCCAGCAGATACAGCATATCCTTCTCTTTCTAGTACATTATCACCTCCACTTCTACGTCCTATCTCACCCTGAGAAAGTTTATAAACCTTACTGATTGTAGTCCAAGGAGGTGGTATGGATGAAAAGGTAGATAACAGCATATGTCATAATTAGCACAACTTCAACAGATATGACTGCTATAGCCCACAGATATTCTTATCCCGGTAACTATGTAGCATCTAGGATTTAATAAGTTGCACATCCAGTGCCATGCTTACTAAAATTATTATGCAATTAAGCTTATAAAGAAACTTGTGCTTTATTAGTCAACCCTCAAATACTTTGAGCTCTGGAGGTAATATACTCCACACTAGGAAACCAAAACTATCAGGAAAAAAAGAGCTTTACAACGAAAAAGAATAACAGAAAGGAAGTGAGTATAAAAAATTGAAGAGCAGATCGCTATAATAAAATTGCAACCGGAGAAGATTTGACACTTTATCATATGAACTATGAAGTTAGTAAAAGTTTCAGGTTCCTATATCAAAGGTTCTTTTATCATGCAACTACGTTCATATCTCTCTAAATCTGGTTCATAATTTAACATTTTGAGGATAAGGATAAGGCTTATGAAAACTGGAAGTGGATCAACTATAAAATACCATTAAAACTTCAAAATGCAAGATGATTCATAGATAAAAAGGAGCTAGAGGGCACATATAAGGTTTTTGTAAATTGGGTTCTTCTGGTAATAAACTATGAGTCTATGATAGGCTTTTAATGATCCTTAAAGCTTCAGAGATAGCTGAAAAAGGAACGAATGAACATATACCAAGATAACAGCTGAAGACACTAGAGACTGAACAGTATAGACATGGGAACTTACCAAAAGAATTTGCATAGTTTGGGGGTGCGCAGATCCTTCATATAGAAGCCCAACTGAGACAAGTGCTGCTGACTGAAAAAGATGGTAAATACACTTGCACACAACAACAAAAAGAGTAATCTAGAGGGTACCCCTGACCCCCCTACCATAATTCAATGGTATGAGTCCGCCCCACCCGCAAGGACCATCAACGTCGGGTAAATCACTTGTCCACAAATCACCCACATGTGCTGAGGCATGCCTATAACTTATAGACAGCATCAGAATGTGATTTTTGTGTTGTAGTGTAGGTTTGATGGGATGCCCTAGGCCCCTAGCTAGATAATCATAAACACCTTCTGTAACTGTCCCCAATAAAAGAGAAAAGGGCTTATCTTTTGTATTGAGTACTTAAAAGGCCGTCAATGCAGTATTCATGCACATACACTTGCACACAACAACAAAAAGAGTAATCTAGAGGGTACCCCTGACCCCCCGTACCATAATTCAATGGTATGAGTCCGCCCCAACCGCAAGGACCATCAACGTCGGGTAAATCACTTGTCCACAAATCACCCACATGTGCTGAGGCACAGATTCGAACCCCTGACCTGTTGCTCACACATGTGGGGTCTGTGCGTTTGCGGTGGCGGTATCACTTGAGCTATGCCCAATTGGTATTAGACAAAAGGATATACACATCTGAAAAGGCATACCTGCAAAAGGGTAGGTAGTTCCAGTTCTGGAAAGGAAGATGGATGGCGAGCTGGTATGTGTACATATAGCGACTGCAAAAGAAGAATGATGTTCATGAATTCTGAACTCTGGAGGATCAACGAGTCCAAATGGAAAAACAAATGAGAGTTAAACCATTCTGCTTGAGTTCTGTTAGTTGCTCCCACAAGTCATCAAGAAAACTTAAACACTAACTTCACAACTAGTGAAAAATAGCGGTCTCACATAAATAACATATCCACCTAGAATTAGATTCACAGTATCGACATTATTCATGGAGAAGAAAAAAGTGGCTCATATAAACAGAACAATGTGGTTAAGTTGTTTAGTCGGTCCTACAAGTCATCAAAAAAATCTGAAACTCCATCCTCTTACCAGTGACACAAAAATCACTTTTATGAGGATAACTAAAAAAGATACGATTAAACTAACATGTGCAGAAAAGTGATCAGACTGCAAAGCTAGCATTAGAAAAAAGAAAATACGGGAGATTTAAACATTGAAAGGTAGAATGGCAGCTGGTAAATGAGGACCCACCAGTTCATGATCAAGAAAAGAAGCAAATTTGTGCTAGGGCAAAGTTTCAACAGTTTAAGTTGATACCATATGAGATCAAACAACTGTCTAAGTTGGCATACATGAATCCCCAACTTGATATCTTGAGAATGACAGCAAGGTATGATTATGAGAAAATGATGGACATATAGCGCATGACTAACCTTTGATATAGCCGGCTGCATTGTTCCTCTATAAGATGCAGCAAGTCCAAGCATTAAACCTACTGTAGTGCTTTCGTGTTCCTAAAAAGATAATAACATTATATTTGCAGAATATGCCACTAAGATGATAACAATAGATTTGCAGAGTAAGTCACTTGTGTTTTCCTATATAACCTTATCATGTGATGATCAAAGGTGCGACTTAAGTGCTATTAAATGGTGTCATAGACTCCTAGTTACATCACACTGCATAAGGACTAGGAAATTGCAGATCTCCTTGTTTCAGAGGAATATAATTATAGTACATAATTATGTATGTCAATCAAGCTTGCAAAATCATTCACGGATCTAATCACGCAAGTTAAAAGAGGTTATTATACCATTCCTGATGCCGATCTAAAAGCACATTGGAGAATTATGTGAACTTTTCAATTTTTCTAATAGGTCATCCCGGACTTAATTAGATAAGAAGCAGCAACTGAGTAGTCGGAGCATTATTATTACTAGCAGATAAAAGGCAATACAGATCAAAAAAATTGAGACGCTAACAAAAGAAAGTAGTTTATACAAGTGTGCAATCAATTTTACTTTCCAGTAACTCCCAACTATACAGACGAATTGACTATGGAAAAAAAAAAAAAAAAAAAAAAAATAATAATAATAATAATAATAATAATAATAACAACAACAACAACAACAATAATAATAATAATAACAATAATAATAATAATAATAATAATAATAATAATAATAATAATAACAAAGAATCTTCTAGTCTTTCCCTTTGTTAACTCGTTGACTACTTACTATTCTTATATCAACAACTACCTAATACTTTTTAATATCCAGATTTAGTAGATATCAAACAGAAACTCTGGCCACAAATAAAAAAAGGATATAAAAAATTGCACAATACCTGCGAATAGTACTGATATATATCAGTTATACTCAGAACATCTAAGTGACCATGCAATCCCAATGCTAGTAAGAGGCCAGCATGAGTAACATTTGGTTCCTCAGGTTTGTTGTAAATGATCCAAGTTCTTGACATTTTACCCTGAAAGATAATGCTAGTAATCAATAAGAGTATTGTTGTATATTCAAATTTAAGAAGTAACAAGGTAAAACTCCAGAAGCTAAGCTCGGGAACTAGAAAGCACAACTGTTAATTAACTATCTGGACTATTTAATAAGGCGATAAAGGAATGAAGCCTGACGCCTGCTTGGAAAAATTGGACCAATGAAACAAATCAAGGGAAGATGACATGTCAGTGCAGAACTCACTCTTAGGTTTTATGACAATAATCTATATGGACATGTTCACATACACAGGGAACATTAAGCATCTATATTACTATAAACCTGAAGAGGTGCCATCCGTAGTCCAGCAGCAACAGCATTGTGAAACTCGGGCCACGATTTAAGTTCCTGTATGTTCCTTATGGTTGGATCCAGGTTAACCTGTGGAGCATGACTCTGTCAGACTGAAAAGAAGTACTAAAATCCAGGATACTGACACCAGATATTAGACGATCTTGTTTAATAATAAACATGTTCTTGCTAAAAACATATATAGACTTAATACAACTAGTCTATAAAAGTGATGCTTTTTTATCTTTTAAAATATTCACACTCATGCCACTACATGAATCTCAGTTGTTAGTTTGTATCGACGTGGGAACAAAACATATTAGCAAACTGCTGAAGCTGAATCACTTATGCTGGATCCCAAAAAGGTTTAAAAACAAAGCATTAATGGTACAAACTACATCAGCTCACCCAGTTCAGCTGTGGCCAACAATGTTGAACAAATAATTAAAGAAAAAGTTACACACATACAGTTGCATTTTGTTGGGCAGGCAATCTGCCTGCTAATATCAATTTTGGGACAGGAAGTGCCTGCAAGATGTTTCAAAGGATACTGTTAGACTATCTCTTTAGGTAATCATCGCATGTACACAAAATGAAGAGGCAACATAATAAACCATTTCTCAAGTGCTAAGTGTTTAATAATTGCAAGGTAAAGCAATCCAACTCCAATTCTTGGAAGAGGGTGGTAAGGGTATCACCTCTGTTAACAAAGTACATGTGGTTGAAAGAGTAAATGCACCACGACCAATAGGGAGAGCAGTTGTCCTTTGAGCAAGCTGCCACAACTGAGCCTGCAAAAGAAGACCAGAAGAATACAGACAACGATTATACTAGATATTGGTTAATTAATTTACTCTATTTATCAGTACTTTAGTGCATATGTAATAAAATGTTTGAGTTAGCTTCAGTACTGGTTTGGAACAACTTACTCCGCAAAGATTAACTTACTGAACACATTCACTCCAAACAAAAACATGCAAAGAAAACAAAGGTAGTTGCTTTTAATCAAGCAAGCAGTCAAAAGAAAATGGACTGGACCACACTCCAGAGCATACAAAATCATACAGCCGCACCCTGGTCAATCTCATATAAAAGATAATACGTTTGAGGTATAACCTTATACCCATATAAATATGTTCCAAAATTCTTAACTTCCATTTCATCAAACAAAACTATTCATATGAGCTTCTGTTATATGTGCATGGTTTTCCTAATAGCATTCATAAAGGCCTGAAGCAAGAGATGACCTGTTGAAAATCCTGATCAAGTGCGGTAGGGTTGGCTGGTGTTTGAATAGCCACAGGTCTTGCAGAGCATAGAAGACGTCTAACCTGCCATTACAGGTTAAAAATGAGCCAAAAAAACTATTAAAGAAAGCAAATGCACGAAAATGATATTATACGGAATCAGAAGTAACCGCATGAGCAGAATGGTATACCTCCGTAAAAGCAAAAGAGGGGGAAGATTGATTGGCAAAAAAATAGAAAGAAAAAGGCACAAGTATATCAGTCATGAAAGATAACAAGTCCAAATCTAGTAATCGTACTGACCATCTCAAGCAGAACAACAATGTACAAGCACATAACTATTGGCAACATTATTCTACATACAGGAGCCAAAACAAACCTCATTTAATCGCAAATCACGGCCATATCGCAACTGAGTGCTCGAGTTAAAAATATGTTCCATGCCATCAATTGTAGATCCGTCCATAAAATCTGTATCCTCATGCTTGGAACTATCTAATTCGGTCGCATCAGTAACCGAAGAAGGAATAGTAACTGGATGTAGATGTAGCATGTAAGGCGTAGACATGGAAACAGAAGTCACATTGTTGGAAGACTTGATATCAGTGAATTTATTTGAGTGTGATAAACAAGACAAAGAGAGATCTTCCCGGCCAAGAAGAACATATGCAGAAGCAGGCCAATCAGTAGGCGGGCACTCCCGGCACTTGTCCAGTACCTATAAGTTTTTGCATAAGATTAGGGTTCTCCAAGATCATTTTATTGAAAAAAATGCATATATAGAATGCAATCATCTTTTATTATAAAATATTAACGCTCCACACACGCACATATAGTGTAGATAAGAAGTATAATATATAAGCATAGCTTACATGCCGCAAAGGAAGTGACACACCAACAGGCAGCAGATCTAGTTGTTGCAATCCAAACCTTTCTCCAACCATTGCCAGTACTGTTAGCTCCTCCGGAGTCGAAGCTGATCCAGTAGCAAACTTACAGTAAACATCAGACGACAGTTTGTTCCCCACAGTTTTTCCACCACATAACACACTGTAAAACGAAACAATCTTCCTGGCCCAGCTCACGACAGAACTTCCATCTTTACGCATGAGAGCTGGAAGATCACCAACACTGGTAGCAGTACATCCATATCGCAAGCAATTTTCAAGCCACCTAAACAAACTAGGAGGAGTTCTTTGAGATAATGAAGTCTCATGAATAGAGTACTTTCTTGAAAGAACGGGAAAGTCACGTATGTAATAGTCCAGGTAATCAGCTTCCCCCAAAAACTTTGAGACTTCACATAACAAATCAACTAGAAGACCTAAATCCCTGCAATAGCACGCATATGTTAGGTCTAGAGTACCTTCACTGGTAAACAGAAATTGCACTTGGAGTTTTGACAGAGCATTAATAATGACACAATGTATCCTTCATTATTGATTACATCATTACAAAAAGACCATAGAGCATTATCAGACAGTGAAAAATACTTATCAAAAGCTCAAATGATGTAGAGGTAATGACTGTACAGTTGGTACAAGTATTTCTTGTTGCCAACTTTAATATCAGTCAGCCATCAACAATTAGCATGACACATTAGTATTGAACAACAGAAGTAGGAAAAAAAAAAGTGAACTAGAAGTAGGGTGGGTACAATACAACGCACAGAGGCTGAAAAGCCATATGTAGATATGAACATGAAGGGCACAGAGAATAACTTCCATATATCAATGAGAAGAGCGGTGACCGTAAGAAGAAATAAAAACTGAAGGTACCTTTTACGAAGATGATTAAGTTTCAGACTTTCATACACTGCATGTAGTAAATTAAGAATCTCTATCAAAGATTCAGATGTGTAGGACGTATCCATCTGCGGAGAAGTAGAACATGATTCGTCACTTTCAAGAGAAGTTCTAGGAGAAAATCCGCACATGAAGTGAGATTTGGAATATTTCTCGTGAAATCTGCTGTTGATGAGTAACTCCCATGACGAAGCTGAATTTACTTTACAAATTTTCCTAGATTTCCCAAAGATTTCTAATATAATAGTACAGAAAGACTCCCATTCGCAATCAACAGGAGAATCCACCCTAGATAGGTAAGCTGAATCACCATTTCCCCAAAGAAGAACCACAAAGTGATTATATAGATTAGCTTCAAGTCCCTCGGCCATTGCTGTGATACAATCATTTGCCAATGATGATGAAGGGTATCTTCGAAACGTACATCTAAGAATCTGAATGAGTTATAAAAAATATAAAATGTAACCATAGAAAGAAATTCTGCAGAGCTAACATATGAAGAATGTGAGTATGACAGTTGACAAGTGAAGACATGAATGTGAATTGCTATCAAACCTGTCCATTACTTAAAATAACATTGATTCTCCCTTCAACAGCATCAGCCAATCCAATAATTTTTAAATCGTGAAAAGCAGTTGGTGCTTCCAGTGGCTTGACATTATGTGAAACACCACCACGTCCTTGAAAAGGGTGAAGGAAATATCTACACAGACATTGTTTCCCTGACTGATGCAGTAAAAAAACCACAGAAGTTCATTACATAATGATTAGCACTTGAGACTATAAGGCAAATGTTATATTGAACCTTTATCCTTATCTTATATAACAGGCTCATGAGTGTGGTTTGTTTGTTAGATCATGTAAGCTTCAAAAATGCAGAACCCCACATCTCAGATCATAAGCATTATGAATACTGTCTAGTAATAGTTTTGCCTGATATATGCATTGCATAAAATGCTCCAATAACCTCTCTCCCTCTCTCTCTCTCTCTCTATATATATATATATATATACACACAGAAACAGAGATTCAAGATCAAATTAAAAGGCTAAAGACCGTACAAGGAGCAAAACTAATTAATTTTCTAAATGATGTGCACCCACATCCAATCTGCATCAGTTTAATGCACTTGTGCATCAGGTTTAAGAGTGATGCACAGTTTGAAATATAATTATTTTTATTTTTATACGGTATTCACAATTTTTACAGGTAAGCATGTGCGTCTATAGAGAGATAGAGAGCCTGTTAACAAGGTTATTTATCAGATCACTTCATGGCAAGAACAACAAACTTAACCGACTTACATAAAGAAGAAGAGTGTTTTCAGGAGCCAAAACAATGATATCTCTATATGGCATTTGTCCAACTTTAACTCTGAAAAAAATAACAACAGAAATACACAGATACTGTTTTTAGTATACCAAGTTATCAAACAATAATCAAAAATAAAACAAAAGCAACAATGGTCAATCCATACCTTGGGCGAGTTACAATAACAGGTGCTGCTGCAATGGCAGGTATACTCCAACTCATGTCAGGTCTAATATCATAGAGGATCTCATTATTCAGCTCAACACACTGAAGCCTCACTGCTAGTAACTTCTTTTGTTCTTGAAGAAGAAAACAAATAATGGGAGTGGCATCATTATCCGTTGCCAGAAAGACCTGCATAACATCATTTCAAATAACCTATAGTGCCCGATCTATGTATAAACAAAATAAGCCAAATATATATATGCATATATATAAGTAAAAATAATAATATCAAGTCATTCCAATACGAAATAAGCGACTATTTCAAAAGTAACAACTGTAAATAACTAGTATAAACCACAGCCATGCCATCTTCACTCCTTCCTTGGTCTATTGTCCTAACATCTACATTTCATCGGTAAAAAACTATACAAACGATGTGCATCGGCTTAAATAAACATAAAAAATGTATTATGTAGAGGGTTTGATAGTAAACTTTAAGTCCACTCCATGATTATATTTAAAGAATCATAGGAACGAATGTGTCACCTCACTTGCAGCCGCTTGTGCACCTTTCCCTTGCCAAATTTTTCGAAAAAATAACTTCTTAGATATTAAAACATCAGAAAGTACAGAATCCCCTGCTTCAAGGTTGGAACTTATAATCTCTGCAGTCCATAGCGAATGTTGCATCTTTCCTAAAAAAAAGATACATATCCCAAGCATGTGCGAATGAGAATCAAATTCTCGCGGTGCTATTATAGATATCTAAAGGGTAAACAAGGTGAAAAGAGAGTTAAACCTTTATGATATGATGCCATAAGTGGGATAAGATCACTAGTCCATATTGTCTTCTCGTCAAATTCTTTCATGGTGCTTAGCTTCCCTCTTTCCTCCATATGGATTGGCTAGCCAGAACATACTAACAAATTCATATACATGCCTGATGCAGCCATTTAAATAAAAGGCGACAGAAAGAAGAGCAGAAGATACTTGAAGACAACACATCTCCATTCGTTATAAAAAAGAAGAGTTTTACACACCTGTGGGTCTTCAAGTGGATCCATTAAAATCAGATGTGAAGAAAGTGAAGCTCCATCTACTTTAACTAAAAGATCCCATGAACTTCTTAAATTGAAAGACTGCTGAGGACTATAGCCCATATCTTTTTTTGAGCGTGGTATATCATGGGCAGTCAGTAATGGACTTGAAGATGAAAAAAAAGAATGTCTTGATGAATTTGATTCATTTGACTGTTGGAGAAGTAGACCACATGGAAGAGGCCATATTGATGTTACAGCACAAGGAAGAGGGATAGATACTGCATCACCTGCAAAAACAAGCAACCAACTTTACACCAGTTGGGTTAAGCTAAAAACTATACAAGACAGAAGAAAGTTAAAAGCATATCACGCAAAAAAGTAGTTCACCCTTTAACTTGAAATTACAGAGCCACTTTCATGGCTAATGTAAGATTCTGAAAAGAATAATGAGTAAATCCAATCTATAATATAACATAATGGTTACAGACAATAACAGTCAAACTTATGGTTTTGATTATACCATGCAATAACTTTAGAAAGAAAGAGAAAGTTAAGCAGTGGAAATATGTCATGCATCAGAATTGTGTTAAATCTATTGACAGAACTTTGACAGCAAAAACAATAAGTTCGACATACCTGATGTGCTATAAATGGTCAAACTATCTACTTGTAGAACACAAAGAAGAGCTCCGCACAAGTCTCCCATTCGACACCAACAGGCCTAAACATAAAAAATAATAAAGGTAACCCTGGGCATCTTAAAAGGACATGTTATACCCAAAGCATAAGAAGCATCGTAGCCAACCCAATGTCAGGACATCAGTTGCTACATCAAAGAGATACAATGAAATAATAAAGCTAAAAACAGATACCATGATAACCGGCTCAGGTAAGCTAAATCTCTTATACACTCTTGCTCCTACTGTCCATATTATCCTGTCACATTTATTGGATGTACACACTTTGTATTTAAATTAGAAGAATAATAAAGAAATTAATTATTAATAAACAAAGTAAACTGTATAAATTACCGATTTCCTCTAACAAAAAGCTCATGATCGCTTCGATCACTCAAAGAAGAAGACGTTTCAGTATCATCTGAATCGGCTTCATCTTGTTGTCTGGTAACTTCTGGATCAAATAAGAAATACTCATACTCATCAGTAACCTCATCGGCAGATTTACCGTCCAGAGCTTCAGCGATTAGACCGAAGGGCTTGAACTCTCCAAGAACGGTGAGGTGTCGAACACCGATTGATGACATTTTCTCGTTTGCATTCAAGGTGTTCGACGAAATGCTTAGCAGAAAGGGGGCTTTTTGATTTATGTGTAAAGTGTTCCCGTCTCCCGCCCTTTTTTTTCTTTTTTTGGTGTATTCGGGTGAGACCGAGCGGGTCGGGCAATGGGAGATGGTAATAAACCCTAGTTCGAGTTCTAATGGTTTCAGAAGTGAGGACCGTTGGGTTATTTTTATATTTATAAGTAGTCTTTTAATCGGTACGATGCACGGTTGTTGAAAAAAATAGAACTATATGTTTATTAGTAAATAGTAAATATATGTTTACCGGTAAGTAGTCCAATGAATTAGTGTTGTAAACTTAAAAGGTGCAAATATTATTGAGAATTGAAAATAAATAATAACATTAACCAAAGTATATAATAAAGCAATTAAACTATTATAATAAATTGTACAAATTAATATATGGAGCCAATAAAACATAATGAATTGTACGAATATAGATAATATGTATTACATGTATTCGAGAAAAATAGTAGATCTTAGAACTCGTGCGATACATGGTAATCTATACAAAACTATTATAGATTATGAAAAAAAATTAACAATGTTAATATTGTAATTGAAAACTATAAATTTGTTATTGAAAATAGAAAATTAGTATACAGCAATCAAAATATATACGAAGCAAAACTTCATAAGTTTTCGCAAGTAACAACATGAAAAACAACTACAACACGTTCACAGATGGTAACATAAGATATTACAATTACAAATGTTATATGAATTTTATAAGCAGCACATGTAATAGTTTCTAACATTGGTATATCGAATGAAACAATTAGTTTTTGATTGTAGTTGTTACCGTATCATTGAATCAAATGTCGTACACCATGTGTGATGATTATATGTATGCTTTCATATATTGATACGATACAATGACTGATGACGTATGTAAAGAATGGTGGGCAGGCCCGGTGATTAGGGAGTTGAATTGGGCTAGTACACGCGCAGAGCCCCAAATTTAAAAGGGGTCTCAAAATTGGAAGTCCGCTGGTTTTTTGGCTCAAGAATATCAAATATTGTGTACAAAGTTTTATCATAAGAGCCCAAAGAAAGAAAGAAAAAACACTTTGCTTTGTCCTTTGGGGTTTTTATTAGGGAGTATTAGATTAGTTTTCCATTGAGCAATTATACGTTCACTAAATTTTTTACAAAAAATAATTCAAAAAATGATCTGAAATTAGATGTACCAATCAAAATCAATATGTTTTATCTCTCATCATTTTATCTCCTCGCATAATTGGTACATGTCATTTCCTTAATCTCAGAGTTATCAAATAGTTATTTTTCTCGACCATTCTAAAAGTTCAACGTTTTTTCTTTCTTTACTTTTAATTTATATAAAAGTTTAGATTTTTTACTTAATTTGGAGGGTTTGTAATTTGAATTATTCAAAAATAAATTCAGATCATTCAAGTTTTGCAAATATTGAAACTTTATATGGTTTCAATTATTGATATTGGATTTGCTAGTTAATTAGAGTTTAGCAATAGCCACAAAATGTGTACAACTCTATCTCCTTTTCTTCGTTTTATATATATATATATATATATATATATATATATATATATATATATATTAAGAACATTTGTGGCAGTGCATACGCACAGTCCAGTTCCGACGTTAATATTTTCTTTAGTAGATTTTTGTTTAAAAATTAATTTTAATATTAAGTGTTGAATGATAGTGGTAGTTGTTAAACTATTACGATTTATGAGTCGCTCTTGCGAATCGAGGCGAAAATTTTAAAAATTAGGCAACTCGGAGCTCGACTCTTAATTGACTTTGACTCTTATAAGTCATTTAGTGACACTTTTGAGTCGTGTGTGGCTCTTCCGTTTCTTATGCGACTCTTACGAAAAGCAAACAAACTTCTAGTACAATATTGTAACACGCAAAATAAAATGAGAAAATAGAAAAGGAAATGATTGTAATCTATTTTAAATTAAACATTTAGGTGACTTAGTTAAAGACTCTCTTCATGTTTTAATTCACTAAGGAGCGAAAATCGTGAACAATAATACCATACATATAATTGTAACTTTTAAAAAAAAATGTTTAATTACAAAAATTTATGAAGTAGCAAGTAGGGCAAGTTTGGGTAACAGTCATATTCAAAGTAATCGTTAATGTCTGCGTGGATGCAATAAAGAAAGCAAAAAAACACATAAAAAAATGGTGAAACCAGATTGCGTATTTGTCATTATTTTGTCCCATAAGTTTGTAAACAACTACTAATACTTACTATCACAATATAATTTGAGACAGATCAATATAGATGTTCAAATAGTTATCACAAAGGTTGTAGGCATAAAGAACCTTTAACCCGTTTGATCTCTCTAAATCTCTAATCCATTTTACATCTTTACCATTTTTAGCTAAATGTTTCAAAATAACCTTTATTAACTCATTTATGTACAAATGGGTGGACATTGTCACCTACACAATATTCACTGAGTATTAGTTAGTGCCTTATGAAAAACATATACATTAAAATCCCAACGAATGCTTTTTAACTCTTTAAAGAGGCTACACCTACAACTTAGAAGGTCTAAAATTTGAGTCATGTAAAAAAGGTACTTTAAATTTATTATCAAAAACTCAATCTGTCATATAAAAAAGATTACTCATTGCAAACAGAACCCGTTTCATCAGATCCATACCGACCCCTAATATGGCAATATGCCACCTCTGGAATGCAAGAAGTTGAATCAATTATAAAGTAGGTTTAAAAATAATGTAATACCATTGACCATGTACGAAAGTTTAAAGAGGTATGCTAACCTAGTTGGATTGGTCCATGTATATGTCCAGGCTTTGACTCTGGTGTATGTGACATTTTTGTTTCCGTACATTTTCAAATCAAGATAAACGATCGACTGTTATATGTAATAAAGATAATGTAATAAGTGCAATGAAGTATGCTAGCCAAGTTGGATCGGTCTTTCATCAGAGACTTGAAATACCAAACCTATAGTGCTTCGATGCATATCTTGATGTAAATTCGTTAGTACAAAATCTGGACCAACCCTTGATATTAGAGAGCACAATTTCAGATGACAAAATGTAAACAATTATTAGGATCCTTAAATGTATGCATAAAATAAAATTAACTCGCCAAGAAACCAACCCAACTTAACCCACATTCAAGTTGAAGTAGAAAGAAACAAAATGGGCTGGTAAAGCAAATTGAGTAATGGATTGATAGTTAGTAGGATGATCATAATATTAGCTACATCAGGCCGGGTCAACCCAAAATTCTTTTGTCTATAGTTAACTTATTAGAGTAAAAATAATTAGAAACACTGTTTGTATAATAATTTTCACACGTTTAATCAATTAGGTTGTATGCATTAACAAACTTTGGAAAATTTTCTACCCATTTTATTTTCTAGCTAATTTTATTATATAACTCTTTTGACTCATTACAAATAAAACATAATCCAAAGCAAATCAATCAAAAGAATAGTACTATTTTATTTTATTGAAAATAGAAAAGAAACGTGTATGGCCATTGCATGGGGTTAATACATCCAAATAGACCCATTTATCAGTAAATGGGTTAACTTTCCCACCTATACTTTCAACGTTAATAATTAACTTAAGCTTTAGCAAACTTTTTTTGTAATATATTCAAATCGTGCACGTCCTCGGCATCCACTTTTTTATAGAATATACCCGAAAGTAATGATTTATTTAAACAAGATAATTATACACTATAGAATGGGTTTTGCTAACAATTGCCATGAGGAGAATGGTTAAGTTACCGTTTATATAAACTATTGTATAATAGAAATGAAATGAAAATGTGCTTAATGTTCAAAGCGATGTAGGTAATTTATATTTCTAAGTCTTTAGCATTCAACTTATAAGCAAGATCAAAATAAAAAGATTCACACAACCCACAAATTATGATCATGAGTCATACATAAGATAAATGTTGCATACGTTGGGCTGCCCTAAGAAAAAAAATATGTGTAACTTAGAAAGCATTAGATGACTTGTTTTAATGGTTTTCCCACAACAACACCACCCTCAACTTGAGCATGGCAAACAAATTTGTGCACCAATATCACCTAGTCATTAGTCCTAAAGTAGCACCACACACTACAATAACATCCATATACATTAGGATATAGAGTTTTGCTCGTACTAAAAGATAAATGAAAGTTCCCAAGCATGATCTTAGTTTATTAAGTTCCCAAGCATGATCATTTTGTTTTTATTTCCACTTCCCCAACTTTACCAAAACTGTACGATTCTTAAGTGCACTTCTTTTTTATTTTGGCAAGAAACAACTTCAGTTACCATGCACAACAAAATCACGGATGACATCAAGTAAAACGGTTTCAATCCATCACTACAAATCATAGTCTAACATTCCATAAGTAAGATAGTAGCAGAAAATAACCTAATCAATATAGGTGACAAAATGGACATACAGGGCAGATTAACAGAGTAGAAAGTAACCATGAGTCGTTACCATATTTTAGAATATTGTACACAGATTCAAATACATTTTGCAGCAAAACATAAAAACATCACTCCCTTACATCTTTGACATGGGACTCATAAAATTATCCTTATCATGTAACGTATATGATATGTTATTTATCGAGGCAAAAACGACTTCCGCACCATCTGTTTACATACCTAAAATTGGTATAAACCTGATGCGGTACCATGGGATCACTGTACTCCACATCATAACCGATTACATTCTCAATTTCAGCAAGTACTTGATGCGATATCATATAGCGGTCCCTTGAGCCACGTAGCTACATATATACATACAGATTAATGAAACAAAGAAGGGATGTGTACGTGCATTAGGAGGGTAGAATCAGAAAAAGGGGTTTAATAATTTAAAGATTAATAAATCATTGGTTTAAGTACAGTCAAGGGTTATAATTATAGAGATTAGGCCAATGAATGGTGTGGATTAATCCTGGGAGCCTGTTTTAAAAGGAGATTAAGTCATTAACCTTCTATTTTATAAGATAAGAGAGAAGAGAGATTAATGACAGTCATGATGATTAAATTCTTAGCATGTACTTACGGGGTCAGTCATAACAAATCGTGTGCTGCATTAACACGGGTAAGTAGAGCAATTAAGCATACCACAACAAAACTACATGCAAATAAATGGATACATTTGATCATCAACATTCGCTAATAATAATATTTTGCCTAACCTCTTAGACAGTTCTATCACTAATAATAGTAAGGCGAAAACAACTAGTCAATAATTATGATTCCAATGCTCGACCAACACCTGATATAACACCCCTCATTTTACAACCATTTAAATATAATATATCGGAAGCGTAAGTCCAAATAGACATTAATAATTTACATCATTTAGTCAACATATAAAAATTTAACCTTTTTAAATCATAATTTATCAGCATGAGTGTTATATGAAAACAAGATATAACAATGATTTATACAAATCAATATCAGAGTCACGCCTCGTTGTCAAACATTCCTTCCCGTCCGACTTCTAGCCCACCCTTATTATATCCATAACCTGCAAGAAGTGTTAATGTGGGGGATTAGCATAACGCTAAGTGAGTGAATAATTAATCAACAGCCCAACTTAGCATAACAACTTTGTGTACAACAATTAACCTTAAAACACATAACTACACAATACAACTTTTCAACAATGCAACAGTTCAATAATATCACAACTCAATAATGAGGATCAGTGGCTCTTGAGAAACCCTACTGCCGCGGTGGCTTTAAAAGAACACTTACCCGAACATATCCGTATGACCATAACGGACGAGACCGATAGCTAATGGTTATTATCCTCAAACACAGGTTCTGCACACAATAATTGAAGTAAAACCCTGTGTAATTCATACAATAACCAACTAGCCCAACCAACCAGTTCAACCCGTTGACCTCATTAACAACTGATGCCCGAATGCCAAATATATCACGTGATCACATATTCACACACTCAATCGAGTCAACTTATCACACTAAACAGTCTAGCAACAGTATTATTACTAATAAACCAAATCATCATAGCAAACAAAAGCAGTAATAATACGTTTACCCATTGTAACCAAACCTGTTACAACTAAATCACACTGAGGATTAAAGATCCACTCACCGAATATCTCATTCGTCTACTCAGTAGTCTAATGTCACTGAGTTTTCTCCACATCTGAGAATACAATAGAACAACACAAGTTAGTCACTTGACATTTATCTCTATATTGATATAACATTATACAATTGTAATTACATCAAACAACTTATCACTAACTTGTATTAATTCAACATTCATTAACCATTTTAAACATCAAAGTTTCATAATCATTTATCACTTTATGATCATTAGGATCACCTCACCACATTAATCCACCTCAATCAAGGTTAATTAACATAATTAAATCATTAACCTCATAAATTAATAATTCCTAATTCATCACATCCATTATTTCATTAATAACCCATGATCATCCTCATGATCATCTTAATTCAATGATTAACAACTTGATTTACTAACTCACTTTTCACTAGTAACACTATAACAACAAATCATATTACCAATTAAGGTGAATTAACACCTAATCATCACACTTTTCACAAACCCACTTGGATTACTATTCATATAACTTGATTAATCCACTTTTTGGTTAGATTAAGGTTACTAACTGTGACACCCCCAAATTCGTTGATTGAGTTTAGCGGAAGCATTTAGTTAAGTATGGGGAGTGCCACAATACACCGTACATGCATACGTATCAGAGCTTATGATTACAACAGAACATAATATATTAAGATGCCAAAAGTAATAGTTATAAAGTTTACAATTCATCGAATCGTATAAGTTGAAAAGTAATTAAGTTACAAAAGTAGATTTCGTAAATATGACTAAACAGCTTAGTTATATAAAAGAAATCTAGTTGTCAAAAGTTGGCATCCTATTCCTTCGGGGGTCGCCTACGTTCCATGTGTGTAGGATGTCTTACATGCAGCTAATTCCCTGAAAAACATAGTAAAAGTCAACAATGAGGTTGAGTGAATTCACATGTTTTATGTTTGCAATAGTTGAATCAAATTTGTAAGCACGGTTGTTAAAACCAATACGTTCACAAATAGTTATTTCCGTAATAGTAAAGTAAATGTTTTGTGGAATGTTATCCAAATATAGTTCGGTTGGGATGTTGCCCAAAATACAGTTTGCGTGGGATGTTACCCAAAATACAGTTTACGTGGGATGTTACCCAAAATACAGTTTACATGGGATGTTACCCAAAATACCGTTTGCAATACGTTGCTAGTCGTTCTTCAGCGTTTTCAAAATAGTACCGGTCATTCTCCGATCTAAATACGCATGGGTCGTTCTCCCGTTCCAACTCAGCTAGTCGTTCTCTGGCAATAAATACTATTGGTCGTTCTCCAGCGAAACACAGTACCGGTCGTTCTCCGATCAAAAGACGCACAGGTCGTTCTCCCGTCCACTTGGCCAGTCGTTCTCTGGCACTAAAATACGTTGTTGGTCGTTCTTCAGCGTTTACATAAAAAGTACCAGTCGTTCTCCGGTTTACCAAACAAGTTTTATCACGTTGATAGTATGAAAAATGTTGTTTCATAAATACCAGTTTTGTTGTAAGGGTTCAACAGTTCAAAGTACTCAAATCGTGCGAGTAAACAAGTATGATAAACAATCATGTAAGCAAAAGCAGTTATGGCAATCAATAAAGCAGTTGGCTATACTTCTCACCCCAAGTTGAAAGCGGTAAAACAATTAAAAGTGGGGTTGTGAACTCACCTGTTGAGTTGTGTATGTTCGAATGCTAGCAAAGCCTAAAGCCCAAGTATAGTCCGGAATCTCCTAACGTCCTAAACATATGAGATTTAATGAGTACGTGGAGGTCTAAGTTTACCATCCATGCTAGTGTTCGTACAACCAAGTTATGTCCAAGTGTTTCTTCGATGATTATGTTTGAAGTTTTTGAAAATGTATACGACTCGTTAGTGATAGTTTGAAATCGACATTTCAATATTATAAGTGTGTTTGTAATGTTTATAAAATTCATGTATCGTATCGTATGTAAATATTCGTTTCCGATTAAGTTCGACACTTAGCGGGAAAAAAATTTGCAAGTTTTCTGTTTTATGCGTCACTTAAGGGCGTCATTTGCCTTGGGGGTAGCGACATTTAGGAAGTGTTGCATAAAATGGTAAGTTCTGCATTATTAGCGTCACTCGAGGAAGTGACGCATATAGGGCGTCACTTAAACAAGTGACGGGTACAAGTGTCGGGTACAAGTGTCGGTGTAAGTGTCGGAAAAAGAGGGTTTGTAGCGTCAATTGGCGAAGTGACGCAAAAAGAGGGTTTTATGCGACACTTAGTGCGTCACTTAAGTGACGCTACACTGTTTTGGGTCCCGATGCGTCACTTAGAACTGTTCGTAGATCAGTTTGTAAAAACGAGATTTAAGCTCCGATTGGACATAATCAGTTGATAAAAACACTAAAACATGATATTTTAAGTATTATAAACAAGAGATATCAAAGAAAATAGCAAAATCTAAGAGTTTGCGGGATTGTCGGGATCTTACAAAGTTGTCGCGAGGAAAATCCGAAAAGATGGAAATGCTCCTCTTGATCTCGTGAACGTTTTTCTCTAAAGAAGCTAGGTGTTTTATGGAGATTTGATGGTAGTTTTTAGTGGTTTTGTGATGGTGGTTTTGGTGTTGGTGGTGATGGTTTTGAGAGAGAGAGGAAAGGAGATGTGATGATGAAAATGAAAGGAAAGTGGGGTTGGGGTGGGGTGTGTTGGCTGATTTTAGAGCCAAAAAGGGAGGGATTTTCTCTCAAACTTGTGGTATTTAACTCGTGTTCGTTTACCCGATCGTTAAATATTAAAATATTTTTAAATGATTAATTTTTAAATACGTATTCTATTATATTTTTAATTGAGATATTTATAAACTAATCTAGTTGAGTTTGTAAAATCTTAAACTTTATTTTGTTTCAGTTTTACGCAATAAATGTCATTCGTTACGAAATACTTGTAAATATTATCGACATAATATTTAATAAACGTTAATGTTATTTAATAAATTTCATTTTACTAATTAATTTAGTTCACCAACAGTCGCATATTTTGTCGCGTTTGTTCCAATCGTTTTGTACGTAATTACGAATAAGTAATACTACGCGTATTAACTAGTTGGGCTTTGCTAGATTTACCTCTAAAATGTGTTGTGAATTCACTCTAGTTAGGGAATTAGCCTAAAAATGCGTGCAATTAACGTTTATAATTTTGTTGAAATTGTGGGGTGTTACACTAACCATCTTATTAACATTTATTAACACTACTTTAACTAATATCAAGCTTTAATTTCGAATTAAAACCATTAATCCATCAAAAACCCCATGAACTCATCATAATCATCAAGTTTCTCATAAACCTCATGAACCCTAATTCAAACTTATAACTTTTAGCTTGGATCATGTTACATATCATCATTTATGAGTTTAATCAACATCAATATAACAACTTCTAACCCTAATTTCGGGTTATAATCAATAACCCCAAAACCCCCAAATTTTAGGTTTATAAAAATCAAGAACACATATCATACCTTGTTTCTAATGACGTTAGAAGCTTGAATTCGAATTCTAGGGCTTCAATTTTGTGTTTCATCATGATTTTGATAATTACTTTAGGGTTTCATTCATGTATGTAAGCACGCATTGTATGTACGTATGTGAAGATATGGTTAGAATAAAAGACCGACTCAAAATATGAGTATATTACATAATTAGTTAAATTTCATTCCCCGTACATATCATTGTCTGGAACTTAAAAATCATTTACGGGAAAATATTATTTTATTTTACCGTCAACTAAATTAAATTAAAACAGTTATTAATTTATAAGTCACAATCAATTATTTGTCTCTTTTCCCCCATTTATTTTCAAATAGCACAACGAACCTATTTTCTGGCACATTAAATAATAATTCAAAGTCACAAAATATTAAAATACTACCAGACTCGAGAAATGGGTGTTACACCTGATCAGTTAGAAATCAAAGTGAAGCATCATCACCGATGACAGTGTTGCCTACCACTGAGCTACATATCTGCACATAATGACATAGGAGGTTATTGTGATTTTTGAGCAGAAATCAATGAAATTGCAGAAAAATTAATAGTTCATCATATACATATAATCAAATCTGTAGATATTTTCAACCATTTTTCCAAAATTTAGCACTCGAGATATACTGCTTGAAGATACACATACAGAATACTGAGGGATGAATGATAAGGGCGTGTTTGGAAAAAAGGGGGCCAGTAATTATAACATCATAATTATCATATGAACCAAACAGGAAACACTAATTTTCAAAATCAAATTCATACCATCAAAATTAGGACTCAACAATTCTTGACCCCCTTTTTGAAGACTAACTATAAGATTAACTAATAATCTCTCTTATATTTAATCACGTTAACATAAAATATATTCAACAAATAATAATAACTCATAATATATATCACATGTATCACCTGATTTGGAGTTGACGGCCGAGTTTCTTCATCCATTCACTTGGTTAATTGATTTGGGAGATGACGATCCAGTCAAGGGATGGAGAACTATCGGCCATTCAATCCAAACGTTGAATTACAGTTTTAATATGAATTAGGGTTAGGATTGTCTAGATTGTAGCAGATAGAAAGAGGCTGATGAATTATGTTATGGATTGCGAGTTATGTGATGTCGTCTAAATTATTCCACGGTTAAGGAAAACAGAATTGTGAGTAATTAAATTCAATTAAGCAAATCGAGTCTCATTTTGATAGATTGTACCTTTTGCTACCTGGAGTTGAGTTACGATTGCAGTTTTTGAATTAACCGTGACAAGATCGGCACAATATGATCCCAACCATTCTTTGAAATCCTCGTGAAATTGAATGACGCAGGAAAGAGCAAATTAAATTAATTTGTGGCTCATGATTATCCATTTGAATTGCTTGGATGTTCTGGGTCAGGAGTGACCGATTGTTTTGAAGCAGATTGGGTGATTGTTTGGAAGCAAAAGGCAAGGGAAGGCTCACGTGAATGCTAAGGGCATGTTTGTAAAAAAGGGGGCCAAAAATTTGAAGATTAATAAATCATTTTTCTAATGACAATCAAGGGTAGTAATTAAATGGGCTAATCCAATGGAAGGTGGGGATTACTTTTTGTAGCTTGATTAGGAGGAGATTAACATATAGCCTCCTTTATCTTTGTAAGATAAGAGAGATTAATAGAAAATAAAAATGTATTATATAGTATAGATAGATATAGATATAGATAATTAGTGTACTTATCCTGTTATATATGCAATAGATAGATTAGATAATTTGATTCGATCAAATAACACATGCATGCTTTAACAACTAGTCTCTCAAAGAAATGGCCCAATCACAATGTATTATAAGCTACGGAAGATACTTTTGTCGGATAAATATGAAATAAGAATTTTCAGACATCAGAACTAACACCTGAGATAGCTACAGTCTATGGACTTAACATGATGACACGTGTCTCTTCAGGATCCTCATGGGTCTATGAAAACCAACACGTTTCACACCTATTGGCTAGTTTGTTCCTTTTCATCACTCTACTGCACCACCTCATCATATTACGTGCCACCATGCATGTTAATTTCGTCCACTATATATACCAAGATTTATCCACCCTAACATTCATCAGTTACACAGTAAAAATCAGTTAAAATATAAAAAAATGTCATCGCAGCAAGAACAACGAAAGCTTTCGGACCAACTCTCCCAAGAGGAGAAAAAAGATCTCGACCAGCGAGCGGCTCAAGGCGAAACCGTCGTTCCTGGTGGCACCGGTGGTAAAAACCTGGAGGCTCAAGAACGTCTCGCTGAAGGTATAAATAAATAGTATATATCTAGTTTGTTACTAGTATTTCATGCATGTATTTAAAATTATCTATTAAATTTTGGAGGTCGTAGCAAGGGTGGACAGACGAGGAAGGACCAGCTGGGAACAGAAGGGTACCAAGAGATGGGGAAAAAAGGTGGTCTTAGCACCGGCGATAAATCCGGAGGTGAGCGTGCTGAGGAGGAAGGGATTGAGATCGACGAATCCAAGTATACCAAGAAGGGTTGACCATGGTCAACGGTAGTCGTGTTTGCTCGTGTAGCTACTTTGATGTTGTAGACTTAAGAAGATGTCTGTTTGTAACATAGCTTAATTTGGTGTGTTTTAACTTTTAAGTTGATCTTATGATGCTATTGTTGGAAGTTTTGATATGTTCCACCGTCGTGTAGACGTGGCGGTGGACTTGAAACCAAACAATATGCAAGTTTGTAAGCGGATGTTATGAATAAAGAAAAAAGAAGTCGGTTGTGACCTGAATCAGAGCCATCGTTACTACCTAATTTAGACTGGAATTATAGCATGTGATGATAACAAACGGAGTATTAAATTAGCGTTGTTTGAATTTGACAAATTGGTCTACGTTGACATTTTGAGGTATGTTGGGCCTATTTTGACCTTTTAGGTTTAGTCACCGCTGACTTCTAAGTTGGTCGTAGTTGACATTTTTATTTGATCAAAGCTATAAAGGGAGTTTTCAGGTTTCCAATGGTATTCGACTACTCATGGAGTCATGGTCTCCACTTGGGTCTCCAAAATTGAGCAAACTGTATTTTGGTGGTAAAAATTATATTTGTAGGACCGTTTACCGGATGGTCGAGTAAAAAATATACGGAGTATCTACTCTAATAATGAGTAGAAAATTATACAAATATTATTGTAAATCGATGTTGGTTGGTCTACCTGTGTTGTTTTTTAAATAATTTATGTGCCAAAGTGTGTTTGGCAAAACCATTTTCCAAATAATGGATGTGCCTCAACTTTAATACTGAGTGTGTTTGGTGATGTGAGGTTAAAACGTTTTATTTTTCAATATATGTTTGGTAAAGTAGATAGGGCTGAAGCTTATTACGTAAAATGACAAAAAATAACTGACAAAAAATAACATGGTATTTTATAAAATCCAAATTTTAATAATTATAAAAAGATTAATATAGTTTAATAACAAGGGGATAAGAGATTTTCTTAATACACTACTTTGAGAATATGCTACATAAGGAGATTATTTTTTTATAGAACTCATATTCCTTTTTTATGCCAAAAGGATTCTTATTTTATAAGAAATGGAGAATTTAAAAATTAGAAATTTCAATCTTCTAGAATCTCCAATAACAATCTATTAAAATTAGATTGTCAAAAATTGAGTTATCAAACACACTCTTACTCCGGTTATTATCCCACTAGATAGTAATTAAATAGAGTTACATTTTTCATCCTAGGACGGGTTATAAGAGCACACGGTATGGTCCGAGTTGACATCAGCGTTTTCTGACGATAACGCCGTGCGATGGCGTTCTACCGCCCCGCACCGGCGTTCTCGTCATTTTTTATTCCAGCGTTTGTTGCAAGACGGTGTATCCCTTCGATGTTATGACATTTTTAATTGTTTTTTCTTCCTTTTTTCTGTTGGTCACGAGCTAGCATAAAAAAAAGACTTTTTTCTTCCTTGTAATTGAATCATGTATTGTTCTGTATGTAGGAGGAAGTCGATGAACCAAGGAAGAAGAAGGAATATACAGTATTAAATTGGGCCATTAAATTGGTTTGAGATTGGACCAGATAGAATGGGTTTAAAATAAAGGAATATGCAATATTAAATTGGACCATTAAAAACTAATTTGTTTATGTTTAATTAGTGTATTTATATATAAAATTGTAGATTTTTCTATTAGTTTTAATTTATTTATTTTTTATATATTAATTTATATAATTATCTTTATTAAAAAATCAAATAAAATAAATAATAAAAAACTCCAGAACACTGTCTGGAACATTGTGATTTCAATTTCACCACACCATAAAATCCTCACTTTCAACATTCTTCATAATATTGTCCTAGAACACCGACACTACATCCTGTGCTCTAAAGTTGGAAGTAGATCGACATATCTTTGATTTTTAATGTTTGCCACTAGGTTGTCATAAATTAAATGGCTTTCGTAGTTACGCTACAAGTAGTTTAAAATGAATTGATATCTATCGTATTTATTACTTGACCAGATTTCTCAGCTAAATTCTTTTGGAGTTTTAGTACCGGAAAAAAAAATCAAGGAAAGAATCTCTAAGAAGTAAGAAGTTGGACGGTTGAATGTGTTTGACACAAATATTTCATTTTAAGAGATTTTAAGGGTGCGTTTATTTACCAAAAAGTTTATCCATTTTTTATTTTCTATTTTTCTAGGGAGTGGATAGTGTTTTACATGTTTAAAAAAGCAAGAAAAATTTTAAAAATATGTTTAAATGTTAGAGATGAGGTTTTCCTTTTCCAAAAGATAATATAGATGAAAATTTAGAGAATCATAAAATTTAGTTTTCCACTTTTTAGTTCCTTGAAAAAATTTAAGAAAACTTACACGTTTTTAAATTTTCTACGTAGTAGTGTTCTTGGAGATATTTTCTAGAGTACGAGTACCAAAAATACCTCTAGAGTACTAGAATACGGAAAAGTTTCAAGAATTTTATAAGGATTTTTCTAAACATAGCCCTTAGGGCTATCGTTAACGTACATAAAAGTGTTGTACATGGTGGCTATTTATTTATTTTAGGGTGATGGTTATTTTATTATACAACACTTTTATACAAGTTAACGATAGCACTAAGGACTATGTTTAGAAAAATATATTTTATAATAATAAATCATAGTCTAATTTAGAGGTGCCAAATTGAATTTAGATTTTGGATTTAAAATGAAGGTACCATATCTTATCTAACACTACACATAAAAGAATTTGGATCGGATCGTATCAAGCTATGTTATTTTTTTTTTTGTAAGGTTTCTCATCATATTAGTTTATTATTATAATTATAATTAAAACTAAAATTGAGTATATCTCATACAATATATATTTATTAAATTGGAATTCTATACAGATATGTTTACCTAATCTATTAAAACTTATACGGATTATATATTACTTACTTTTGATAGATATACATTTTGGCACGTTACAATTGCTCTGTTTAATTACATGTGTGTCATGTCGATGACTAACGTAAGCAAATGGCTAAAATAAACATGGTCAAATAACTCCAAACTAATTAAAGAGTTTGAATAATACATGTGCGCAATGGCCTGAGCTAATTTGACCCATGCATATTAAAACGTCACACCTTTTAAGTTTTTAACACGTTTTTATTTTATTTTAATGGCTCAAATATTTTATGGTTGATAATGGTTTAATCCTCAAAATTTTACTTTTTCCCGTTTTAATTGTTCAAATTTTTTCTCATAATTTAACCTTAAAATTTGCATAGACTTGTTGGTTAAACCATTAAAATTTTGAAAGTTATATAATTAAACTATAAAATTTTAAATGGACAAAATTATTATAAGATATAAACTTTAGAGACTAAACCATCAAAATCATTAGGAAAGATAAACTAAAAGGGTTAAACCTCCATAACTTTGAAACTTGAAGGATTGAATTATTAGAAAAAAGTTGAGTGGTTAAATCGAAAAAATAGTAAAACTTTCAGGATTAAACAATTATTAACTCATAATTTTATTAAATCTATCTACGAGCGTCGTTGCCTCTCTAGGTGTTGGTGGTGATCCAGTATAAATTTGGACCCAGAATTTCTAATTAATTTAATTAGTATATATCATCAGCTTAGATATTTAATATCTATTGTTAGTAGTTAGTGGTAAAAATCCGATGATATTTTATCATAAATGTTAGATTATATTGGGTTTTGATTGGCTTCTAATTTAATGATATATATACATGTATACAATCTTTTTGCCAACTAATTGGATATAAATGAATATACATCATCATACCTTTGGATCATTAGAGTGTTCCATGTCAATCAAATACGAATTAAGATTTGTAACGAAGGAGTATCTTCATTAAATTTTTTAATAAGGGGACAAAAAATATATGTATAATATTATCTATAATTTTAATATATACATTTTTCAATGAGATGGAGTATATATTTTGAGAAGTGAAAGATAGAACTTGGATTTTGATTGATACAGCAAACTTGTGCATCAGTTAGTTGTACTGTATGCATTAATTATGTAAGATTTTGTGGAGTATTAATCAAATTTGTGTTGTATTTATCAGCACCTATATATATTTTTAGTGGCAGAGAAGTAGAGAACTACATCAACGCCGCTTGATAAATTTTATGTGTAATGAACTTGTTGAGATAAGTGATCGAATGTTAGGTAACTAAAAATTAATTAATTAGACTTTTGGACCATCCCGTCATGTCGTCATGACTCATGAATCATGATGGTGTGCCGATCGCAATGTGAAGTTGTTGCCATGGAAGAGATTGCGACTCGATCTCGTGCGGTCATGATTATCTTTGTTTAGCTTGTTGCTTATGCTACTTGTTCACATATATACGTACATATCAACCCTATTGTATATTTTGTATATAAACTATATAAAGCCACGAGAATTAATAATTAAATATCTCTAGTTGGTTCTTGTGGACTCAAACGATCATACATTCTGATATAATCACGTTCACGTGTTCATCGATATTCACTTCGCATTACGGAGTACTTGTTTATATATATCTGTTTTTAGTAGTTGGTGTAGCCACGTTTGAATTGTTTTAGCCGTAATTTTAAAGCTAGCTATGATGTAGGAAGACATTTTCATAATAGTTTGTTCAAGAAGAAAAGTATCTTCTATATACAGATTGAAAAAGGGGATAATCATTAGAAGTTGTCAAAGATCGAGGACCTTTTCTAGTGTAACCTTATATGCCGGATCTTGATTATTTAGGTTTTGCAACTTACTTGAATAGGACCTATTAAACTCATGGGTTTAATTGTATTAGATTGAATACAAATTCTTTTTTTGTTCCATCAAAGATAGTAGATTGTGTCCGCCTATATGTACTCCTTCAACGATATACGAAAAGTATAATCAATCATCAATTATCAATCAATGAATAATAAAAACAACCAAAAACAAGTAACAAATACTTATACCGAGATACTTAGGCTACTCCCATCGGTGACTAAACCCGACTAGCCAAGTAAGCGACACGTCAACTTTTTCAAAAACCGACTGAAACTGACCGATCACTCTCATCCGTGCTCCGTCACTTTCATTTTTGGGTCCCGCATTTACCAATTTACCTTTAATTTTATACACAAATTAAACAAAAAATAGCGTACACGGTTTGGTGACGAAGGGAACCGACGAGACGAAGTGACGAACCCGTGCCATCCTGTCAGTTCGTCACTTCTCGTCGGATGTCAAGTGACGAGAACCGAACTCCACCGATAGGAGTGGCCTTATTCAACGAAACAAACACATTTAGTTACAAAAAACTCTCACCTTAATTTTATTTTATTTTCAAAAAGTTTACAAATTATAAAACGCATTCAAATCTGACTTTTGTAAAAAACTTTTATAGCTAAAATGTTTAAAACTACTTGTTATGGTAAACAATATTAGTTTTTGGTCAATATATTTTTTTCAAAAGAAAAACTCCATCCCTAATATTTGAACACATTTTCTAAATTTTATTATTTTTCTATAGTAGTGTAACATTCATGGTGCGTTTAGTTACAAAAAGTTCTTCCCTTTTTCTAAAAAGAATAAGTAAGAAAAAGTGTTTAAGTTGTGATTTTATTGAGTATTATCTAAGAAAAATAATCTATGATTCATAATGCCTACATTTCCTATTCTAAATAATGAAAACAACAAATGCATTATATTTGAACGTGTTACATCAATTTCTTTTACACTTCATTCTCAAGTTTTTTTTGGGTGGAAAGGAAAGGAAACCAACTGATAAAATAATAAAAAGTGATTCTCGAGTTTTTTTATAGGGAAGAAAGGAATCGAGAGGAATGTATTTGGATGGGCTTTCTAGTATAAATCTTTTCCGTCCAACTTTGAGGTGATTACAACAGAAAACAATCCATCCATTCATATACTAACAACTCTATCTCTAATAACCTTATTAATATAACTAACTTATAATTTATGCATACGGCACAAGAAAAAAGTTGCATTCTCCTACATTTCTCCTTTTACAGTTCGACATCAACTCATGTGAATGGTTAAGTTTACTTGTTTATATAGGGTGAGTCATTGTTTTAATAAACTCTTGATTTTCGAGATATAATTGTCGGTTTCTGATGCGTGTAAACATAAAGGTTAGGAAAGGATTTACTGTGTGAGATCTCAAGTGGGGTCTAAGCATTGAATAATATGTTACGTCAAATGCGTTTCTAATTGTGTTGTGTATATCGTTTGTATGAAATCATCATTTGGAATATAGAATTCCTACACGTCACGAAGCTGCTTTACATGTTTTTAATTGCATACTTAGAATCAATGACAATAATATGGATGAAGGAACTTAATTTACACATCAAACTTTTGATTTGTAGTCTTGTAGATGTGATCAGATTGGTTTAAATACAACTATTTACAAGATTATATATTGAGTGAGTTGGTGTAGCACCCCCAAATTTATAATGCAACGGAAGTCAACACGGGGCGCTATTAATCCAATATCATAACACATAATCACAAGCAAACGACCTCTAAATGAGACGTTTGTAGAAAATAGTTACATTTCATAGTAAATCATTTGAAAATATATTGTTTTCGATACAAAAGTTGTAATTTCCTAGAGTCCACGCGTAAGGCGAGAGATTTTATTACATAATCGTAATATACAAAAGATAATGTTAAGAATCTCCGTTAATGCAGTTATGTTGAAATCATGCGACTCTAGCTATGTCCGGGAGTACTCCTACTCCGTATGCGTACCTGAGAATACATGCTAAAAAGGTCAACACGAATGTTGGTGAATCTCACAGGTTTGAAAGTAATATCGGTTTTGAACACAAGTTTTTATCAGTGGTGCCCGCAGGCGTAAATCAAGAATTTGCAATCCTGCAAATGTATGTAAGTTTATATTGTTGCCATGAGGCTCATAATCGAAGCTTAACCCGTAAGTAATAAGTTGCCCCCGCGACATGCTCAAAACTAAGCAAGCGTAAGTAACGAATAATAGGCGCCCGTTTATACAGAACGGTTCGTGGTAGCGCTACTACCTCGGGCGGGGAGGGTCATTTCCCTAATAGATCCATTAACTAGTGTTCGTGCTTAAGTCCATAACTAACGATGTATGATGGAGGGACTTCAGTAAATGGTAAGTAACTCATGCAATCCCGTATAGTAAAATGAGTAGAAGTACTTGTGTTCATGAAAAGTAAGCAATGTATCTCACCCCGTAAGTAAAACAGTGAAAGTGGGGCTGTAAGACTCACCTGAGTCTAGTAAGTACGTATGTGAAATCAACCAAGTAAAGCGGATGTAAGTCCGTGTATCGGTTCTCAGAACCCTGCAACCTTCTGGCGTCCGAAACGCACAAGGTTGTAAGTAAACAAGTAAATAAGTTGGTGTCTTAAAAGATCACCCATGCTAGTTGTCCACTCAACTAGGAAATGTCCAAGTGTTTATTTAGTAATCCGTTTGTAGTTTGAAAACAAGTATGGCCCGCTGGTGACGGTTTGTAAGTGTTCGACACTTAGTGTGAAAAGTATTTACAAGTTCCTGGATGACAGGGGTCCGGGGGCAGCACCCCTGGTAACGGGGTCCAAGGGGCGGCAGCCCCTGGCGGGGTCCAAGGGGCAGAGCCCCTGGCTGGGGTCGAGTTTTGGTAAAAATCGCATCTTGAATTTAAAATCGGGAAAATTGAACTAGTCTGGCTGCGGGCTGAAAAGGTGTTGCGAACTGAGTTCGCGGTGCGAGCTGAGTTCGGTTCGCAAGGCAGTAGGCTGCGAACCGAGTTGGGTTCGCAACACAAGGTTCGGCTCGCAAGTCGACTCGCAAGTCAACTCGCATGGCAGGTCAGTCCGCAAGTCAGGTCGGTTCGCAGATCAAAGCTCGGCTCGCAAGTCGACTCGCAAGTCAACTCGTAAGTCAACTCGTAAGTCAGCTCGGTTCGCAGTTTCAGTTCGTCTCGCAGGACGAACTGCATCTGGGATATCAACTCGCAGGACGAACTGCTCGAATACTTAATTTTAAAAACGCATTTTCAAGTCGGTTTTTAGGCAAATCTTGGTTGAGTAAACGTTCTAGCATGTAAATAAACGCTTTACAAGTAATTTAAAAGGGTTTTAAAGCTTCTTACCAACAAAATCGAAAATCGAAGAAGATGAAGATGATAATGATGATGACGATCCTTTTGCTTGTGTCTTGATGATGACGATGATGAATGATTATGGTGATGATGTTCTTGTTATCTCAATTTTTAGAGAGAGAGAGAGATATATATAGAGGCTTAGTGGAGAGCGAGAGATGAGAGAAAGTAGGTGTTGATGTGTGTGTGTAAATGGAAGGAAAAGAGAAAGGAAATAAATAAAAGGGGAATGGGTCGGTTGGGTTGGATTCGCGGGTTTGAGCCGACCCAACTTGGGTCTCGTAGTCGTTTAATCGCAAAAATCTTTTTAAGATATTATAAATATGTTAATGTATATCCGAAATATTTTAACCAGAGTATTTTATCAAAATACTTTATTTCAAGTTATAGAATTATAAAAATATACTTTTTGTTATTAATCGCTCGTTGGGGTGCGTTTCGCGCAGTTTCGTTGTGTAGGTCGTGTTTTAGAAAATACAAAATTTGTGTAATATATTATCGTAAATAATGTTTGTTTGGATAAATCCACATTATTTATAAGTTTTATCACCAACGTCCATGTTAAATACAGTCGGACCTCGTTCGATTCGTAAGTGTACGATTTAAACAAATCGCGTATGTATGTATGTAATTACACAAAGTATCACATATATTTAAATTAACACAAAACTAAGTACACGTAATTACAAGTAGTTTAAGCACTAATTACAGTCTTAATTTGGCGGGCGTCACAGTTGGGAAGGAGGAATATATGTAATCGAAAACAAATTATTACGGAGTAATTATTTTCCTTTCTTTTTCGTACAACTTAAGAATATAAATAATAACTAATTTCATTTCTTTTCTTTTATTTTCATCCTAGCTCGAGAATACAAAAAAATCTTTTATACTCCCATTCTTTTCTATTCTTTTTTTCTCTTTTCTTTTCCATCTCATTCTTTTCCACTAAAAAAAATCTCGAGAATACAGTGTTAACTTTCAAAGGACCTAGAAAAAAGAATGGAGATATAGTTTTACATAACTAAACTCGCCCTAATCGTTCTCTAGAAAAACAGAATAAGAACAATGCAGAGAGATTTTTCGTTGCTAAACTATAAATGTTTTGTATAATGTAAACGTTTAACTATATATAAATTCCTGAATTGGATATTAAGTATAACAATGATAAAAAAAAAATAGTATCAGTTTCCATGATCAAATCAAATTAATACGTATACATATTTTCTTACCAAATTTATATATTTTATAGGGATTATACTATTTGTATTGACGAGAATATAATAATAAAAAAAAGTGTGGATGCCAATTTGGAGGTAACCGAAAGATTTGGATGCTAAAGGGGAGTAGGAACAAGATGAGGAATTTTGGAACCAGATCAAATGAGCTGGCTGGCTGGCCCATAGAAATTGTCAACGCCATTGTTTGACGAAGCTTGCTATACATATAAGGTCGGTTTGGATGATTTATAAACGACGGTGTGATTCACTAAATGACCATAATTTTGACCCATTCTCATAACTAACTGCCATACACATAACTACCGTTCTGTAATAGCTACTTGTACACTATAAGCATTATAATATTAGCTTATTTTATTTAAGGATAAGATTCATTTTTTATTATTGTTATATGAGTTGTATTCTTAAGAGGGGAAAGACAAAAGGAGAGGAGGAGGTTTTTAAGCTTCTTTTTCAAAAATATGTTTGACCGTTGACAAGATTTGGTCTTTTATGTACTAAATATTTGCCGGTTTAATAAGTTTCCATGCAAAATCCATGCATATTTTGACTTTATCTCCCCGATTCGAACATTCAGCACGTGACAACACGCAACCCCTCTTACCTTGATTTTGATATAACGATTTCATACTCTAATTATGTTTTGTAAAACTGAAATTTTCTGTAGAACTTGAAATGAAATAAAATATCAGTATCACCCAATACAAAATACGTATATAAACAATGTTTATTCATTTTTAGTATTTGGTGTGAGTATTTTTAGTATTAGAGAATTGTAACCTTTTTTAGTAATAAAAGGTAAACAATTTTGACTGTAACGGTAAATAACATTAACAGCTCAATGCCTCAAAAGGGTGTAATAGTTAATTTCATAATTATTAAACGGTCTTATGTTAGAACAAGTTATGAAAAAACATCGTATTTAGTATTTACTATCTTAGGAAAAATAGAATTTTAGAAAGAAAAAAAAATCCAAATAAATGTAACGCTATTTAAAATGTCAACCATATTTAACCCTCACGCCCATTAAGATCGCGTGAGTGAATAATAAAAAAAATAAATAAATAACAAAATCTGCCATAACTTTGCCTTAAAACCGTTACCATTTATAAGATATCGCTTTCCATGACCCCGTCTCGTGACTCTCTATATATATTTCAAGAAAAGCAAACTTCCGAATTAACAAAAATCACACGATCCTTCTAATCTTCTCCGTCCACGACCAACCGGAAATCAAATTCAATCAACAAATCGCAGGTAACATGCCCGGTGCCGTTGCAGTAACAAATTCGCCGGTGTTTTTATCATCACCGATGTTTCGTCAACCAATGATTTCTCCATCATCATCGCTAACTCTTCATCATCCCTCGCCGGCACCGTCATCTCCATCGTCATCGCTTCACAAGCATACAAATGGATATCAGGATGGACAGATTATAAATTGCGATTCGAGTCCAGTTATTTCAAAGAGAAAGAGACCGGCTAGGATTCAGATTCCGTTTGCACCTTTAAATTTTGTGGATGACGTCAAGAAGCCCGATGATGACGTGGAAGAGATTGACGAGGAAGGCGAGGCGTATTCGGTTTATTGTAAAAGAGGAAAACGAGGAGCAATGGAAGATCGTTACTCGGCGATTGTTGGTCTCCAAGGAGACTCAAAACAGGTAAAATTGTTACATATATACAGCAAAAAATAGTTTGTTGATGCAACGAAAGCTGATTAAATCTTATCTTACTTGATGATAAGAACATTATATATATATATATATATATATATATATATTAGTGTACGTGTAATGTCTTGATTGTTGGTATTGACGACGATGATTGGTTATTGTCACAGGCTTTCTTTGGAGTTTTTGATGGACATGGAGGTGCAAAGGCTGCGGAATTCGCAGCGTCAAATTTGAATAAAAACATAATGTCTGAAGTAGCACACAAATGCGAAGGTGAAATTGCGGACGCTGTTAGAGCAGGATATCTAGCTACAAATTCAGAGTTTATTAATGAAGATGTTAATGGTGGTGCTTGTTGTGTGACTGCATTGATTCGTAAGGGGAACCTTATAGTATCTAATGCAGGTGATTGTCGTGCGGTGATGAGTCGAGGTGGAGTGGCTGAAGCTCTTACTGTCGATCATAAACCTTCAAGGACAGACGAAAAAGATAGAATCGAAAATTTGGTAAGAAGAAACGTCTAATTAGGCATAAAACTTGCAGTCATCTGCTATGATTATATTTAATTTCAAGATTTGATAAAATATAATTTGATCAATGCGGTATAAGATTGAATTAGGATAATTAAAGCTTAATGTTTTGAAATGTTGTAATGTGTAGGGTGGATATGTTGATTGTCGTAATGGTGTATGGAGAATACAAGGTTCACTCGCGGTGTCAAGAGCGATTGGAGACAAGCATCTCACAAAATGGGTGATTGCTGAACCTGAAACTCGAATACTAGAAATTAGACCTGAATGCGAGTTCTTAATTCTTGCTTCTGATGGGATTTGGGATAAGGTAAATTCTTTCCTTTTTCTGATTTTGAATACTAATTTAGTCTACTCTAATATTCAATCAATCGATTTCTTTTTAATATTCAGGAATCCCGATTACTAATATAGTCTGCATTGATGTATCTTTTCAGGTCAGTAACCAAGAAGCAATCGACATTGTTCGCCCCTATTGCGTAGGAACCAACAAACCTGATTTAACTTCTTCTTGTAAGAAGCTCGTTGGCTTATCGACAACAAGGGGGTCTTTTGATGACATGAGTGTTATGGTCATCCGGCTGCCAAATTTTTCGTCCTGATCATCTAATCTAACATTAACTAAACCTAATTTTTGAAAATTAATTGTACACCAAAATATTATCTAGACTCAGGTTTTCATTGTTGATGATCCTACACACTTCAAGTTGTCTATATATTTATGTAATCTTCTCATTTGATGGGATTCATTTAATGAAATCAGCAAATTTTGAAAAGGATAGTATAAACTGCTTTGATGCTTTGAGTTGACCAATTAATTGTACAGTAAATGATTAAAGAATGTAGAACTCGACCAAGTGAGTCAAATAAGTGAGGCTTGATAGAATAATAGGTTGTGCATTTTTTTAGAGAACATGCCAAAGACTGTGTAGCTAGCTAGCTGCTTCTAAGCCCAAAAGCAGCCGTTCTTGATTCAGGTTAATATTTGTGTTTGCATCAACATGTATATTGTGTATGTGGATATGAATTATGGGTTTGCACTTATTGATGCATTCAACTTTCAACAGACGTGTTAAAATGTATTTTGGTGATGCAACATCCGTTTAAGCTTCTAAGGTGTCACGTGGTATCTGTATAGGTTGACACGTCATCAAAAGTATTAATAATAAAGTAAAACACATTTTTCTGAAAATTTGATGCACTAACACTAGTAAACTTTAGTTGGTTACACACAATGAACATCAAATACAAGTTGAAAGCATTGTCGATCATACAATAATCTCTTCTTAATTCGTTTTATACGGTATACCTTGTAAACCGGATGTTGCCTGCCCACTACAAACTAAATGCCATTTACAGACTGATGGTTTTCATGACTGAAACAAAGAACAGTCGTTAAAGGTTTCGTGAAAGCCTTTTCTCCCGAAAGAAACCTTATGTAATTATGTAGAAAGTAATGATATATAAATAGGTAAATATAGAAAATATAAATATAAAGTAAATTTATACGAGTATCAATCACGGAGTAGTTCTGTTACCTAACACACAGAGTGTTAAAAATTTAAAACCCTAGACCATACGCAAGAAAATCAATCGCCGGCTATCACCGCCGCCGTCGGACATTAACACCGCCGCGAGGTCTACCTCCGAATGTTTCCGTTTCAAGTCGTCGCTACTGCAATCTAAAATAGAGGTACATATTGATTTCGATTCTCCAGAAATTGATTTAGAAGTTGAATTTGAATCGTTGTGTATTGATTCAAAAACCGAATTCAATGAATAAACTATTGATTCGAATAACTAATGCAAGTCGTTAAGCATCGATTCATAAATGAAATTCAGTTCATTACGTAATGATTCCGTATCGATTCGACGATCGAATTTAATTCATTACCTACTGATTCAGAATTCGAATTCAAGTAATTGCGACTTGTTCTGGAAATCGTATTAGTTAGTTACCTATTGATTCAAAAATCGAATCCTAATTGTTACTCACTGATTCAAATTCGATATATTACCTAGTTACCTATTGATCTACAAATCGAGTTCAAGTTATTATGTATTGATCTAGAAAATAAAGTCGTTATTTATATATTTTGAAGTCAAATTTAAGCCATTACTATACGTATCGATGCATGAATTGTGTTCAATTTGTTACAAATTGATTCAGAATTTCAGTTAAAGTCGATTACTTATTGATTCAAAATCGAGTTTAATATGTTTGTATTGTTATGATGATATGACACTCTTTTATTTTTTGTTGATTCACAAGTCTGTAAGCAGCGAATATAGTGCAACACAATCATTTGTAGAACAGAGGTATGTATTTAATTTGCAGTCCTCAAGTTATAGAATAATATGTACACATAATTACAAATTTTCTGTGATTTTCTGTTATATAATTAGGTTATTCTTACTTGTAAGGAACTTAACTTCATGGCATCTAATACTTTTATGTGCAGTATGGTTCATTTATCCTATATTATCGTAATAGGAGAAGTAGTTTAGTACAAGCAAAAACTTATTTCCATCCGTAAGTATTATATCATATGAACATTGCTTGGACTAGTAAAGGTTAATAGATTATCAATATCTTGGGTGTACTTTCACAGTGGTTGCCCATAACTATAGACCTTAGCACAAATGATAATACGCTCACAAATGAGAGCAATCATGTGCAGGTTTAGCTATGTTGTTTTATAAATGATTTTTATTCGTCTGCATGTATCATGCCAAACCTATATTTACTCTTGGTAATGGTATTTCTATTTGCCAGGAATAAGTTGAACTAATGAATGAGTTATGTCTGCTCAGTAGCAGAATTATGACAAGAAATGTCAATTCATGTAAGTTTCACTTCCTTACAAGTTGATTTATAAAGGATGATTCTGAATTTTGATTGTGTTTTAGATCTTGATTATGCTACAAGAGGCAAGACGATTGATTTTCTCGCATAGCACAGGCACGCAATTGAGTTTTAATCTTCGAACTTGTCATTGTTTTTCTTTCCTGGAGTTGGTGTTATTATAATGTAGGTGAAAGAATTGGTAGTACTTGCAGGTTTTATGTTTGCATTAAGATTAGCAGGTGGATCATTGGATGACCCTAGATTTCTATATTGCAATTCGACAAAATTTCAATTGCTCTGTGACAATCTGACATAAGCTCAGGTATTTGAGTTTTATTTCAACTCTCATTTCTAGTGTGATGTAGTTCTTTGAACATGTTATGAAAATGCTAAGTGTTTTTAGGATATCAAAGCATCTTCTGTACCTGCTTAGAGAACCTATATTATGCTACTATCAAATTCTTCACAACTATTCCTCTTCTTGGTATGTACCAACTCTTTGTATTTTTCGGTCCGACTTCTTAATATTCTTTGATTGTATTTTTCGGTATGACTCATTTTAGAAAGACTTCATAATTGAAAATAGTTTCAGGGATCATTGAAGAGCTTGAACAGATCAACCATTTTGTCCCTTTTCTTTCTAAGTTTTACTCAACTGACCCGTTTACATATAAAGCATAGATTATGCTTATAGCGGTCACAAATTTTCGAGTCCAACGGGGGTCAAATTGGTTAAAAATTAATTACACTGATCTGCTCATTTATCAAATTATTGACCCCTTGCTTCAACTTCGTTAAATTTTGTACTGATTAGCCTAATTGTATATTCACATGATCTTTTTTAATTTTCTGTAGGTGCTATTGACCACATTTGGAGCTGTTTTATTGCATACCTGATCTAGAGCATACATTTTGGAACTTTTTCCTGTAGTGTTCTTAGAAATATTGTATAACAAGCATCTTGTAAAACATGTTGGTTTGAGAAAGAGAAATAAAATTACCATTTGTTAAATTGTGTGTTCTATTATGAGTTGAATACTATTATAAATAATAAATCAATAAAAATCAAAAAAATTTTTTGTCCAGTTTAGACTTTTAATGACTGTAGTATTAGTAACTAGTGAATTTGTGTAATATCAACTGAAACTACATGGACGCCTTTTCCTGACTGAAGCTTCAGTCAATAAAGCTTTATGAACTATGCTGACTGAAATATTTGAGTAACTATAGACTTTTAGTGATGCCCTTGTTACTGACTCTTTTTTCCTCAGTAAGAGAAGCCAAATATGGTTTTACTGACTGTTTTCTTGACTTTTACTGACACTTGTTTCAGTCACTAAATGGCATTTATTTTGTAGTGGCCACTCTATTCTAAAGTGATGCTTCTCACTTTAATTTCAGGTTTTTTGAGTCTATATTCTTTTTTTTTTGTTTATATTTTATTGGCATCGACTATTATTTTATCATAATAAATATATAACATTAAGATCATATGGCTGGAACGGTGACGGTTAGTCGTGAGATGATTAACTGCCACATTATAACTAACAGTCATGGACGATTAGTGAGAGTGGGGAGTCCTACGAATAAATCACTTGATGGTGTTGTCGCATTAGAGAGTTTTACTTTTTTGCATTATTTAATAATAACAAATGCATGGAACGATTAAAAAAAATGGGGTTGTATATACTCTCATCCTCATCCGGAGCATGTAAACGTCAAAATCATCGTGATTTGTGTTATCGTATACTCCGTATAATTTTGTAATGACAAATGTAAAGTAAAGACATTTGTAGCCTAGCGATTCTCGCCGCCATAATAGACATTATCACCCGAGCGACTCAGGTTCGACTCTTTTCTGTTAGGGAAAAGTCCCCCAAAATGATACTAACTTTGGCCCAAAAATTATTGTGTATAACTAACTAATGTGTAGGTGTAAGAATGCAACAAACTTTCAAAAATAGGTGTTTTAATGTAATTTGCTGACGTGTCGCTCATTGAATGACACGTGGCGTCTGGATGTGCCACGTGGCTTCCGGATAGTTTGACAACTCATCGACACGTCAGCAAATTACATTAAAACACACATTTTGAAAGTTGGTTGCATTCTTACACCCATGTGTTAGTTGGTTACACACAATAGCTTTTGAGCCAAAGTTAGTAGCATTTCGGGGGACTTATCCCTTTCTGTTACAACAATTTTTTATTTTTTTAGCATATATTAATATACAATATATTAAAATTATATACAATATATATATATATATATATATTTTAAATTCGTAATTAAAGTAAACATAATACAACAATAGTTGGATGGTGAATGTGCCTTATTCTTTTTATGAGGTCTTGAGTTCAATTCCTACAAATAAAATTACTTTTTAGGTTCTTTATTTTCAAAGACAATTATTATTATTATTATTATTATTATTATTATTATTATTATTATTATTATTATTATTATTAGTTTAGGACCCGCGAAATTTGTGGAATCATCTGTGAAATATATTTAAGTACCCATATTCATAGTCGTATAATTGTTATTGTTATCTTGAGTTATATATATACTATATATACAATATTTTTTTAAATATAATAAGGTAATATACATATCAACGGGTGAACCTTATACTATATGCTATTATATTTGAATTTTCATGATTATTACATTTTAATTTTATATGATATAAAAACATGAAATTGTTCGTTATCTTGAAAGTACCAAAACTTTAAATTAGTTAACTTAAAAGTTAAATTGTTAGCTTTAAGATTAATTGAAATTTTGAATAGTATAGTTTATGGTATTTTGGTTTCGATTTTTTACCGTATTTCAAGTTTGCATCGTATTTTTAATAACTAAAATTTTTGTTTGACCAAAGTTACATACATGTGGATAATCCAAACCCCAAATAAATATGAAAAACCAATGGTTAATAGGTAATACTAATTGGGTACCCAGCGGTAACCCGTTTGCATCCATAATCCTAACATTGTAAATTAGAAATTTATAAAAGAATTCAAAAATGACGATGGTATGGGTACAGATTGGTACAAATAATTTAAATGGGTATGCGTATAGATACAGTAAAACCTACCGGAACCCGACCCGTAGGCATCTAAAATTCAAGAATTGTAAATTATAAATTTATTAAAAAATTCAAAAAGGCGGTGGTATGGGTACAGATACACTATAATCCGTCGGAATAACTATAATCCAAGAATCGTAAATTATAAATTGATAAAAGAATTAAAAAAAGTCGGTCATATAAGAAATTAAATCACTGACCAATGAAATGAAGTCATTAATTTTTTGAAATTGAAAATAAATTATTGGGGTTTCTTTCATAAAAAAAAATAAAAATAAAGAATATTGTATGAAAGGTTTGAATTATGAAAAAAATAATAAAGTAGTTATTGAATTAGAATCTCTATAAAATATTTGGAGGATTATGTACGATTAATATAAAAAATGATTTATATTGTAAATATTGAAGGGTGTATATTAAAAATATAGAAACGGTATATTAGTATTTTAGTTACATAGAAATGGGATTAATGATGTCATTAAATATATGAAAAACCAATGGTTAATAGGTAATACTAATTGGGTACCCAACGATAACCCGTTGGCATCCATAATTCCAACATTGTAAACAAGAAATTGATAAAAGAATTCAAAAATGATGATGGTATGGGTACAAATATGGTACAAATAATTTAAATGGGAATGCGTATAGATACACTAAACCTGTCGAAACTAGACTCGTAGTCATCTATAATCCAAGCATTGTAAATTATAAATTGATTAAAAAATTCAAAAAGGGCGGTGGTATGGGTACAAATACACTATAACCCGTCGGAATATCCATAATCCAAGAATAATAAATTAGAAATTGATAAAAGAATTAAAAAAAAGGTGGTCATGTAGGAAATTAAATCACTAGCCAATGAAATGAAGTCATGAATTTTTTGAAACTGAAAATAAGTTATTGGAGTTTTTTTCATAAAAAATAAAATAAAAATAAAGAAGATTGTATGAAAGGTTTGAATTATGAAAAAATAATAAAGTAGTTATTGAATTAGAATCTCTATCAAATATTTGGAGGATTATGTACGATTAATATATAAAAGAATTTATATTGCAAATATTACATGTTGTATGTTGTAAATATAGAAGGGTATATTAGTATTTAGTTATATAAGAATGTGATTAATGATGTCATTAAATAAATGAATGGTTGGATCTTAATTGTTGATCTCCATCTAATGGTCTTTATTCTTTCAAGAATTTTCTTTTAATATATAAGATAAAGTTATTATTATTATTATTATTATTATTATTATTATTATTATTATTACTATTATTATTATTATTATTATTATTATTATTATTATTATTATTATTATTATTATTATTATTATTATTATATACTCCCTCCGTCTCAATTTAATTGTCCACATATAAAAAACACGCAGTTTAAGAAAATATCTACTTTTCTCTTACTTTTTGATAAGATGACAGTTTTACCCTTTACTTTTTACCTTCTTTTTGTATTACATATATGAATTAGGAGTATAAAAGTATTTTATCTCATCATTATAATCTATTTATGGAAGTGGATAATTAATTTGAGACAACCTAAAATGGAATACTGGACTATAAAATTTGGGACGGAGGAAGTATGTGTTTAGCATGAAATGTATACATTTTTATTAAATTTGTAATTAAGTGGATAAAACCACTAGCTTTAAAAATAATAAATATATATTTTTCAAACAAATAAGTGGTAAATATGATATTAATTTAACAAAAGTATTAAAATTATCTTATATAGAATACTAAAAATTCTATAAGTTTTTTCATGTCAACAGAATGTGAAATCAGAATACAAGGTTGAAAAAGTCGGAAGTCGGGGGCAAGTCGGTCGGGACTTCAGAAGGACTAGTCGGGACTAGTCGGATGTAACACCTCCAAATTTACTGTTTGGCGGAAGCATAATTTGGGTGTTACTAATCAATAATCAAAGCACACAGATATATAGCAAACGGCTCTATATGCATCGTTTTAACAAAATATATTAATATTAAAATGTTTACAATAGTTGAATACGTACATAGCTCGTGTTTGATTAAATGAGAGATTCCAATACATAAATACTTGTACAAAATATACTAATGCAAGGAAATCTCTAATGTCTGCATGCTGACTCGAGCTATAGTAATCCTGAGGGCAGTCCAAATCTACTGCTGAGTACCTGTGATACACGCTAAAATGGGTCAGCTAACGCTGGTGAGCTCACAGGTTTGAGTATCGAATAATATCGTGTGAACCGCAAGATTTAAGTACTGATTTGCATCCAGCAAATAAAAATAATGATAATGTATGCAACCATGAGCACATAGTCTGAGCTTAACTCGAGGGGTCAGGATCACAATCAGTGCATGAGCGAGGTGCCTCCACGAGTGTCTAATCAACACTCGTCTGAACAAATATTAGTACATCCGTTTACCCAGTTAGTGCATGCTAACCCGGACGAGGAGGGTCAATCCTATATGGTACCATATACTAATATTTACGCTACAACGTATTACCAAACTATGCTGACGGAGGACTTTGAAATGATTAGTTGTGTAAAACTCATCTAGTATATGAAAATGTTTGTACTTGCGTTCACATGTTAAAAACGAGCAATGAATCACACCCCTGAGTAAAACAATAAAAGAGGGGCCATGAGACTCACCTGAGTCTTGAAGCGTTTATTCAATAAACGTGAGTTGATTAGCCGATTAGTGATTGCCCGAAGACTCGTAACCTGAGGATGTCCACAACACGCGATGGTTATAAACATGATTGGGTATCTCAAAGATCACCCTTGTAGTTGTTCGTCCAACTAGAATGTCCAAATTACTACGATTTGGTTGATTTGTTTAAGTATTTGAAAATGTGTACGGCCCATTGGTGATTTGTTTGTAATAATAATCTCGTTATTATTATGATTTCGAAGTGTTTATACTTAAAAGTATGTTCGACTGTGTGTTAGAAGTCGTATCGTATAAACGTTTGAAGTTATACAAGTTTGAAACCTGGTATAAAAATCTGTGTTTTCAAGGTTCTGATTTGTGCGACACTGGGTGCGACATAAGGCTTTGTGTCGCTAAGTGCGACATAGTCTGTTGTGTCGCAGGTCATGACTGCGACATAATTCGTTGTGTCGCTACATGCGACATCCGCAATTTTAATGCGACATAAGGTGTTGTGTCGCTATGTGCGACGGGAATGAGTTATGCGACATAGTATTTTATGTCGTTGTATGCGACATCCGAAGGTGTTGCGACATAGTCACTTGTGTCGCTATATGCGTCATAAGTAAGAGTTTTGCGACATAAGGGCTTTTGTCGCAGGTGGCTTGGAGCCTCTGCGACATAACGGGCCGTTGGTCGGAATTTGAGCCAAAATCATGTTTTCCGAGGACATTTGGTCCGATTCTTTTACTCAACTCATATTTGGACATTTCAAGCTTAAATAAACAACAAACAAGTAAAAATATACAAAATCGAAGAGTTTCGAGATTTGTCGGGAAACTTACAAGTTAGCGCCGAAGAAATCCGAAAAGGTAGAAATGTAGATCGTGACGAGGTGAACGTTTTTCTCTAAAGGATTCTGGTGGTTTAAGGTCGTTTGATGATGTTATTTTTAAGATGAAGGTGATGGTGGTGTGGTGGATGTTTGAGAGAAAAGGGTGGAAGAAAGAGAGAGTGAGAGATAGAAATGAGAGGGAAAAGGAGGTGGGGGGGGGGGGGGTGATGTCCCTCTCCCTTGGGCCGGCTTTGGGTGGGGTCCACGGGTGTGGGCTTCACCCATTTTTGTTTTTCTGCGTTTGCGTTTCGTGCGGTGTTCGTTTTCCCGATCGTTTAAACGTTAAATATTTATTTTATACTTTTTAAATATACGTTTTAAAATGTGATTAATTAATCAATATTTTATTGTAGTGTTCCACTAAATACTTTACAATTGGGTTATTAAATCTAACTTTGTTTGTTTTGTTTGTGCGTTTATTCATTTAACGGTGTAGACATTTATTCGTACGATACTAAATACGCTTGAAATATTATCAAAATAATATTTTGGATATAATAGTGTTATTAAATAATGATTTATTTTAATAAAAATGTTTTCGCCAACGTCCGCAATAATTGAATCGAATTACATTGGATTTAAATGGCGTACGATTTAATCAAATCGTATAATCATATATATTCATCAATATATATATATTTTGATACATTAATTTGCCTAAAACCGAACTAATTACATGTATTAACAGAGGATTAGACAGTAATCACTAGTCCTAATTTGGCGGGTGTTACATTGGATTTTGACCTTTGTTGACTCTTTTACAATTATATAATAAATTATAAATATTAGTGTAAAAATAGATATATTTTAAAGATGAAGGACTAAGTTGAAACTTTTTTTAACTTGTTATTAAAAACTACCACTTTCTTTATGTACCTATTTTGTCCACATCTAGATTTGAGATATGAGATCTTCTTCCACCTCCTACTTCTTCATCTTTTTATCTTCTACCACTTTCTACCACATTTTCCTATATTTTCTTTCATATTTAACAACAAAAAGAAATGGAGAAACACATAAAGCCCTAGATCGAACGATTATGAGTATTTGACCGTCGTTGACCACTGTTGACTGGCGTTGACCGACTTTTTTGACCGATTTGAGGGTAGGCGAATCGGAGTACTTCCCAAACCCGACTAGTCGGCCTGGTCGGCCGACTTTTACAACCTTGTAAGAATATCAACAAAAGAGATTATATATATATATATATATATATATATATATATATATATATATATATAAGAATTATGTGATGTAGAGTGCATCCATAGGAGAATACATACGTTAGAATAATAATTGACCAGCTAACTGGATTGGTTTGGCTCTATGTGTTCGAGCTACATAAATTAAAATAAGAGGCACTAAGGTTTGTTTAGTTCATGAATCCAATAAATGCTAATTCCTGAAAATAAAATGATAAATGGGAGTAATCCACCTTTTTTATTGAAAATTTAAGGCACGTACTTTGGTGAGATTTGGATTTTGATGAAGAATGAGAAACGTTATAGCTTGTTACACATATTGTCAAAGTGGTCTTTTTTTTAGTTCGCGAATAATAACATTGTAAGATGTCTGATCTATGATATGGTGCAATATAGAAGTATCCACAATGTAAAAAGTTTTACATGAAACCTTTTTTAAGACACATCATCATTTTTCAATCTCTTTAATAAATTATAATAGAGTGTGAATTAGGTAGTTATTTTATTTTTAGTAACTTATAAACTAATCTCCACCATTAATAAATTAAGACTATTAATTTAGACTATTGATCTTACCTTAATAAAATGACTACCTAAATAGTGGAGAGGGGATGATCAAATGTCTAAACTACTCATTTATTCTTTTTTTCAACAATCCATTAAATTTAATTTTCAATTATTTAAGGTAAATACAAATCAGGGTTTAATCTTATTCACATAATGATTGTCAAATAATTCATCATTTATAAATTTGAATTTGAATATTTTCTTTATTTTTTTTATTATATATATGCACAACGTATTGTTAAATTGCTAATAGTAGTTTTAATTTTTCATTCTTAATTTATTTTTTCTTCGATCATCAAATGTAGTTTCATCGATTAATTTCAAATTTTCAGGTTTCGTGAATGCACATGAAATGTTCGACTAAATGTCTCTAAGGATTTCAATGGTTCTACCCAACATGTAAGATTTATAATTTTAATTTGGTTAGTTGTTCATTTTTTTTAATAAACGGGTTCGAATTCGTGCATTGGCATGTGTGGGTAATTTGTGGACATGTTATTTGTCCAGCATTGATACTCGTCTTGCGGGGTGGGGTGGATACGTACCATTAAAATATGGTACAGGAGTCGGGGAACCCTCCAAATTACCTTTTTCCCAATTTATTATTTAGTTTAATGATATTTCCTGGAAAAAAAAAAACATTTTACACTTACAGTCGATAAATTTCGAATAGATCTTTGTTTCCCTTTTTTTGGTTATATTAACTTTAGTTTTATTGTTTGCTTGGATTTAATACAATAATGTGATATCGCAATATACTCTTTAGATTTAACCCCATGGAAAGCGTTTTTTTCTATCATTTTTTGTGAATCATGAACTTTGTTATTATATACAACGGCCTTAATTCATCATTTATAAATTCGAATTTGAATATTTTCTTTAACTTTTTTTATTATATATATATGTAGTATGCATTGTTAAATTGCTAATAGTAGTTTTAATTTTTCATTTTCAACTTACTTTTTCTCTGATCATCAAATGTATTTTCATCGATTAATTATAAATTTTCAAGTTTTGTGAATGTACACGAGATGTTTGACTAAATGTCTCCAAGGCTTTCAACTTTCTATCCCAAATGTAAGATTTATAATTTTGATTTGGTTAGTTGTTCATTTTTTTTATAAATCTCATACACACGTATGTGACATAGAGGTCAAGAGTTCGAATCCGGGCCTTAGCATATGTGAGTTATTTGTGGATATGTGATTTGTCCGGCGTTGATGCTCGCTTTGCGAGGTGGGGTGAACACATACCATTAAAATATGGTACAGGAGTCAGAGATACTCTCCAAATTACCTTTTTCCCAATTTATTATTTAGTTTTAGTTTTTTCCTAAAAAAACATTCACGCTTAGAGTCGATAATTTTCTGATAGATATATATATTTTTTGGTTATATTAACTTTAGTTTTGTTTATTGTTTGGATTTAATACAATAGTGGATTTAACCCCATGGAAAGAGTTTTTTTTTCCTTTCTATCTTTTTTGTGAATTATGAGCTTTGTTATTATATACGGCTAGCTGACCTTATTATCATAACAATCCAAATTATAATGGCAACTTTCTAAAAAGAAGAAAATAATTCTAATATACCAAATAACTCGATAATAAAAACGTAAAATGCCCTTACACAATAAAAGAGTTGCATTTTAACTTTTGTTAAAAAAAATGAAACATTAGTTTATTAGTCTATTTTAAATATGAGTGTATGATCTGTGAAGAAAATTATAATATTGTCGTGACGGATATTTTTATGATATTTTTTTAACAAAATACAACATGCAACTCATTTACTGTGTAACATCACCTTATGTTACTTATCAACTTTTTAGTATTACATATTTCTCTTTATCGCATACTCATGGTACCAAGTGGTGTTGATCAACTCTTATAAACTGTATTTCTATATATAACTTTTGATTAAAAAAATATGTGAAAGAATATTTTTTATAAGCTTGAAAATACTAGGTTTTCAAGTTTTTGTTTTTTCATGTTATAAAGGAAATTTGATTCGGTGTCGTGCATTAACGTAAAAAAGGGTTTATAATAAAAACACCATTCTCGTGGTAAGAAAAAATTAATTAGATACCTTACATTAATGAAATAAAAGATAAAAAAATTGAGTACTTAAAACTTAATTTATTATCATTGAGATCAACAATATGTAAGGTACTATTATTAACAAATAAACAATGTTTCGATTACTTTAATTTAATCATATTAAACATATTTAATAAACTTAAGACATATATGCCTTTCTTTCCAATTAAAAACATTTATACAATGTTAGCCACATAAATATGTTAATTAAAAATTGCGTATTACAATAAAAAATATAATATAAACTTTGTATATAAGTTGTATGCGAATTTGCGGGTTATAATCTAGTAGAGCTTTATAAAAAAGCTTTATATCCAATGAATAAATTTTTTGGAGAACTTTTTTTTTAAAGATCTACTCGCACAAATTTGAAGAAAGCTTTTACTCAAAAAATTGAGAATTATTAAGTTTTACATAAACTAGCACAATACTTGCTCAATGTTGCGGTAAAAGTGGTAATCGTAGATGGAGCGGCGAGTGACGATTTTATAAAGAATTTAAAAGTAAATAATTTGAATATTTATTGTATGATGCTTGTGTTATATATTATTTTATCTTTATATGATAGATAAATATAACATAATATAAAGAAATCTAATTTGTTTATAGTAATCTACATATTAATGGAAATGATTCGATCATATATTATATGTATTAAGGATTTTGATAAATGGTACCCTAAGAACAATATATAAGCATTCCATTTATAAGTTTAAACATTATTTAAGCTTTAATATATTCCTAATGATAAGACATCAATGAAATTCATATGGAAGGTGGTGTTGTAATTATAGAAATGATGATGTTTATTTAATGTTTAATAAATGTTTGATTTTATTTATGGAATACTTATGTATTACCCTTAGGACACTATGTGTAAAAATAAAATTTACTTTAAGAACATGAAGTAAAATTTGATCCGAGATACACTTCGTATATACATACAAATGCGTATCATTGAATCAAGTATGAAAATGTAAAATACAATCAACATATATAAAATAAAATTATTTAAATAGATTAAAAATATGTGATGCATGAAAGAGCATAGTTCATGTTCTCACACATTAAGGAGGACCTTTTTGAATATCAAATGTGTGAAATCAAATAGTTTTATGTTGGTATAATCTATTTGCATTACTCCGTGGTTGATCTTTATTTATTTATATCATTGATAGGTAGATCACCCAACTGACTTAGCCAAATGCACAATAATTAATGTAATATATACCACAATAAAATCTAATACACATACCCTACAATATCTATACATATACACCCATATTAAACGGCATATAAGACATCTAAGAAATATACACATAAATTATAAAGATAGTAATTTATCAAATGGAAGAACTCAATGCCAAGTGACGGAGTCGTCGTTACTCTATCCTTACTTTCAATCGCACAAACACCTGAACATCACATACTATATCTTTATCCTCAAAAATAACTAAATACATTACATGGTTTTATGAAAGCCAATAATTTACATAAGAATCATTAGTGGATTTGGGATTATGATATATAGGTTTTTAAGATTGGTGTTGTTGTTGTTTGATGATGAGAGAGTTTTATTTTATAATATAAAAATGTGGATGGCTTAGCAACTTACCAAAAATCACACATATACAAATGTTACATGGTATGAATTTTAATTACCAATTAATGGTATAATGATTAATTTGAATGAGTTTTAACATCATTGCAAAAGAGAGCTCTCCAACAATTAGAAAACATAAACAGAGAAATTTAAATAAATTGATGCAATTAGAGAGGAAAAGGGACTAGAAAAGGAAAGAACTTACTACATAATAATTGACTCAAATTTGTTGATGAAGTAAAAATACGTAACTTACAATATATTCGTTGAAGTAGTTGGAAAGATCATAGAGAGTAATAGATGATCCTATCAAAGAGTTACATTATCATTAATATTACTTATTATTTATGAATCTGATATTAACAATGATAAAAGTGAATTAGTTATTGATAATTATTTCATTAACCAAAACTCAGCATCGTATAAACTTCATTATAGTATTTAATACCATTAATTATTGTTACAAAACTCAATTTCTAATACATGTTTACCATGTTTATCATAGTTAACCATATATTTTAAGTTTAATATAAGTTTTGTTTTTACCGTCATTGAGTACCATATTTAATCATATTTATTTTAGCCTTAGTATTAGTTTTTATCATCATTTCGTATCATAGTTAATCATATAATCATATATTTTAGCTATTTACTGTTATTTATTATAGGGGTAAATAAACGACTTAATTTTGAAAGTATCGTAGATGTAGATGCATGTATTATAATCATTAAAATTTCCTTTTTTAAAGCAAAATAGTCAAATAAATGAAACAAAATTTTGCCCCTCTTTCTCAGATTTACTGATATCTTCTATTTTTCGGTTTAGATTTGAAGTATCACAATCTGTTAACAATTTCCCCACTATTTCCATCTCCGGTGGCCTTTGCAGTATACTCCATCAATCATCATTCAGTCAGCGAATCAATAAACTTAAATACATTTCAATCAAAGCTTCGTCTGACCACTCGTCGTTTTGATCTATTTCGCCTTCACAATGGCGGCCGCTAATGCTCCAATCACTATGAAGGAGGCACTCACGGTATGTGTTTCTCTACAAAAAACCCTAGGTTTATCATACACACACTACACACACTCGCAGTGATAATGTCTAACTGATACTGTATCAAACTTAGCTTGAATTATACAATTTCATCGTTCATGTAGGTTTTTGGACTTTAGTTTGATGATAATTACTATACATAGGTTTTAGTTCCCTATACATGCATAGGTATACACACATTGCACACAAACTTGTATTGATGTATTCACTGTTATATTGGGCTAACATAGTTTCAATCACACAATCTATAGTTTACCTAAGTTTCGGACTTATTTAGGGTTAGTGTGATGGTAAATACTTTAGATATGTTTTACAGTGCCCGTGTTTTTAGAACTGTGATTCTAAAAGGAGTAAAGTATGGAGCATATTATATGTTCATAGTGATGTATGCTCAAATAAGAGTCACAATTTTGCCAAACATAGCTTGAATTACACCGTTGTGATCTGTGGGTGAAGATCTGTGTATAGTTTTAGGGAAGTATTATGTATGGTTTGAGTGTGGTTGGATTGTTAATTACGTGGCATTGGTGTTGCAGTTGCCAAGCATAGGGATCAATCCACAGTTCATTACGTTTACAAATGTTACAATGGAGTCAGATAAGTTTATATGTGTCCGTGAAACGTCGCCTCAGAACAGTGTGGTGATTATAGATATGAGCATGCCAATGCAGCCGTTGAGGAGGCCAATTACTGCTGATTCAGCTCTTATGAATCCCATTTCCAAGATTCTGGCCTTAAAAGGTATTGCTTATTGTTTGCAGTTAAAACATGTGGATATACTTTGACCCATGTTGAACTCTCTTGTGTAAGTGTTTGGCCTTTGATTTCATGCAAACCAATTTTGAAATACTATTTTCCATGCGTCAAGTGTTGCCTGCTACTACTGAAATCTATACCGCGCTCATGGCTCTTTGTACTCCGTAGTTCTTTTCTTTACTCTTGGTAGAACTTGTGTTTAGTGATATGCTTGGAGTATCATAATACATTAGTATAGGACTATATGTGCACACCTTATTACCCTAGCTTTGTATTCAATTGAGTATTTAAGACTATACGATCAAGGACCTGGAGAATGTACGTGAGGCATAGTGTTATTAAACAACTCAAAATCTACCAACTTTTTGTAATTTTTTCTCTGTTCCATTTGAACATGAACTTTGATGATAATACTACAGCATTGCGTAGCTACAAGTATTTGAATTTCTCGGGTGTAAGATATATTGAGTTTATTTTTTTATTTCTTGCTTATTTGTGTCATGGTTTTTTTGAAGCTCAACTCCCTGGGACTACTCAAGATCACTTACAGATATTTAATATTGAGATGAAAGCCAAAATGAAGTCTCATCAGATGCCTGAGCAGGTGACGAATTTTTTGTAACTTGTAATATAATTATATTTGTCCTTGCGTCCTTGTTTGCTATACTTTGATGTTTATTTGACCTTATCACATGTCTTTCTTTAGGTTGTCTTTTGGAAGTGGGTTACCCCTAAGATGTTGGGCATGGTAACCCAGACGTCAGTGTATCACTGGTCACTTGAGGGTATATTGCCTTCTTTATGTCATTTGCATGTAAGCTGAAGACCGTATTAACTGAGATTGGTGTTCAACTTTTTCCGTGTAGGTGATTCTGAACCTGTGAAGATGTTTGATAGAACAGCCAATTTATCAAACAATCAGATTATTAATTATAAATGTGACCCATCTGAAAAGTGGCTGGTGTTGATTGGAATTGCCCCCGGCTCACCAGAGGTTTGTTGTTACTTATTAGTTAAACGTGAACGTAAAACAGCTTTTTTCATCAGTCATATACTCATTTTATCTAGCATCCGTTTATAGATGCTACACAGAACTTAACATATATCTTAATTAAGTGATCCTCGTGTTATTTGTTTTTATTCTGGTATGTTGGCATCTTTTTCTGCATCACCTTAAGGCTAATTGGCTGTCACAATTAGGACAAATCGACCTGTTTATGGATAAAAGGGTCAGAATTGTCACATATAATTTATTCGCATATGCTTCACTTCAACTGCTATATTAGTTGATTTGATCATGATGTGCCATGATTATTTCTTTTCCTTTCTATTTCTTATTTCCTAACGGTTTTAAGCCTTTTTTTTCAAATGTTGCAGAGACCCCAGTTAGTCAAAGGAAATATGCAGCTTTATTCTGTCGATCAGCAGCGTAGTCAAGCTCTTGAAGCGCATGCAGCATCATTCGCCTCTTTAAAAGTACTGAATGTTCTTTAATGCTGTAACTGAACAGCAGATTGTTTGTATCTGTTTATTTTTCATCCTTTAGCTAGTATTATGAAAGAGATCACATATTTATACATTTGTAAACAGGTCCCTGGCAATGAGAATCCTTCTATTCTTATTTCTTTTGCAACCAAAAGCTCTAATGCTGGTCAAGTTACATCAAAGCTGCATGTCATTGAGCTTGGTGCCCAGCCAGGTTTTATTCCTTTTTAAGTCAACGATTAATTGGTTATCATTGGCGTATTTGTGTTTCCTGAGTTTTATCTGTACGCATCTTGCAAAGAAACAGCATATCTGAAGTACAAGGGCTTGATAGCGTATGTTAGGGCTGTTAACGAACCGAATCGAGTCGAATATCAGGATGCTCGAGTTCGACTCGTTTGCTAATTATCCGGTTCGAGCTCGACTCGAGTTCGAGTAAGTTTTAAAAATTGTGTTCGAGCTCGAGTTCGAATTATTTGTTGTTGTTCGAGCTCGAGTTCGATGCTCGTTTATTTGATTGGAAAGTGTCTTTATGAATCAAAATTCCAAGCGCAATTTTGCTTGTTTATGAGCTCGGGATCGCTAAACTCATTCCATAACTCGAAATCAAGCTCGAGTAAGCTCATTTATACTTGATGTCTTAGGTTTAAATATATTAGTTACATACATTTAAAGTTCCAAATAGACAAATTTATTATATAAACTCGACTCGTTCGACTCGAATAGCTCGTTTGACTCGAAACTAAACGAGCTTTCGAACGAGCCGAGTCGAACATCAATTTTTTATGCTCGGCTCGAGAAATTAATCGAGTAGTATTTTTCGTTCGAGCTCGACTTGTGTTCGAATATTATCAAACTCGAATTCGAGTTAAACGAGCTCGAACTCGAGTAGCTCGTTAAATGCTCGACTCGTTAACACCCCTAGCGTATGTTATTTATTTTACCATTGATGTGAATAAACCAACCAGGTTGGAACGTTGTCCTCGAAACAAATAAGCATCTGTCTACCTCTCAACATGTGTTTCGTGTAACACGCGTGTTTGTGTGAATTGCTCTGGCTTGGCTTAAGGCATATATAGTTTTGAGGTTATGTAACTGGCTAAAAGATACATCTACCATCAGAAATTCTGATTGTGTTGCTGTTATAACTTTGAACGCATATAGTTGTTTCTTCTCGTTCGTGTTTTTTATATACTACGTTTTATGTTCATCCTTTTTCTAATCTAAATATAATGCAGGGAAGCCCTCTTTTACCAAGAAACAAGCAGATCTTTTCTTCCCTCCCGATTTTGCAGATGATTTTCCAGTTGCCATGCAGGTAGTTCGTCTGCCATTCCTGTTTATCCAGTATTACATCTATAAGATTATTATAAGCATTTATATTTTTGACTCTGCAGATATCTCACAAGTATGGTTTGATTTATGTGATCACCAAGCTGGGGCTTCTATTCGTATATGACCTTGAAACAGCCACCGCAGTGTATAGAAATAGAATTAGCCCAGATCCAATTTTTTTGACTTCAGAAGCTTCATCAGTTGGCGGTTTTTATGCTGTCAACAGACGTGGTCAGGTGTTACTTGCCACTGTGAATGAATCAACAATTGTTCCTTTTGTTAGTGGACAAGTAAGTTTCTGAGGTTATTTCAACAATGACGGACATACTTTTTTCTCTACAATTTAATTCTAACTTGGCGTTTCACTGCAGTTAAACAACCTGGAGCTTGCTGTCAATCTCGCAAAAAGAGGAAACTTACCCGGTGCAGATAATTTGGTAATTCGTTTAGTTTTTCATTGTCGTTGAGATTTTCTTTTGTGCATCAGTTTTTGTAGTAGAGTAAACAAATATATTTGCATAACCATAAGTAGTTTTTAGTGTATTTAAACATTTCGTTCTTAGGTTCTCACTTTATTGTAATAAACTTTTCATTTTTCCAGGATCTAGTTGCATGTAAAGTTCAAAAGCATAAGCTCAGAAATTTTTCATGTTTCACAATATTATTTCATGCTGATGTACATGCAATTTTTCCATACTCTTGGTAAAATGAGCAATATATGTCACTGAGAACATCATGCATAGCTTGTATCTTAGGCTCTAGTTGTATGTAAAGTCCAAAAGCATAAGCTCCCGTGTTCCACAATATTATTTCATGCTGCTGCACATGCAATATTTCCATACTGTAAAATGAGCAATGTCACCTAGAACATCATGCATAACTTCTATCTTAGGTGTACAAAGTAGGAAGGTGAACAGGCGCTTATTTAACATGCAGAACTGCTTATTAAACTATGATAGAAGTGCAGGACGTATTACTCACCATCATTGTTTTACCATTTACTATATGCAAAATGAGGGTTATACGATTTGTAGAATTGTCAATCTGTTTACTAGAGTTTGGCTGCTGATATAGATCTAGCCTCTTTAGATATTTGGCAAGATTGCATCGGGGGTAGTTATATAACAGATGCTGGATCATTGTGTAGTGGATCTCATAGTTACTTTCTTTTCCATGGAAAAAAGACATACTACATTCAGTTAATCTGATTACATTGTCGTAGCTTTTTGAAGCCAATAGGTTATATATACGATTAGAAATCAATTAGTTTTATTGCAAATGATCTTAATATTGTGAAAGACTCTCATACGAACCAAGCCCATACTAGGCCCATATCTAGCCATAAGCCCAAGTGTAGAACTCACTCCCGAAAGCTAGCTTGAAGGAGAAGGGAACTCTTAAACTTATAAGCCACCAACCAATCCCATACTTGGCCAATGTGGGATCATAACGATACCCCACGCTTCGAAAAGCCAACGTCCTCGTTGGTCACGGCTATGTTGGTTACGGTTGGCACCCCTCTTTTCGGGTCCAAGCCACCACTCCGTTGGCCACCACTCAGAGGCCTCGTTGGTCACGGCTATGTTGGTCACGGTTGGCATCCTTTTTTCGGGTCCAAGCCACCACTCCACAGGCCACTACTTCGAGGTGTTGGAACCTCGAAAGATAGGGTTGGCTTTGATACCAATTGATACGAACCTAGCCCATACTAGGCCCATATCTAGCCATAAGCCCCCAAGTGTAGAACTCACTCCCAAAAGCTAGCTTGAAGGAGGAGGGAACACTCAAACTTATAAGCCACCAACCAATCCCATACTTGGCCAATGTGGGATCATAACAGACTCGTAATGAACCAATGAACTAAACTTTTGATGATCATTGATGAACTCACATTATCTTTATTCAGGTTGTACAACGTTTCCAAGAATTGTTTGCTCAAACAAAGTACAAAGAGGCTGCTGAGCTGGCTGCAGAATCTCCCCAAGGCATTCTCCGTACGCCAGATACAGTTGCAAAATTTCAGGTGAATCTCACGAACTAGATGGTGTCTGTTGCCTGTAAGAGATGTGTTAGAACCTGTATATTTGCTCGAACTTCAGTATCCTCCGTATATATCATTGCAGAGTGTACCTGTACAAGCTGGACAAACACCGCCATTGTTGCAGTATTTTGGAACCCTTCTAACCAAAGGGAAGCTGAATGCATTTGAATCACTTGAACTATCTCGCCTAGTTGTCAATCAGAATAAGAAGAATCTTCTGGAGAACTGGTTGTCTGAAGACAAGTTGGAATGCAGTGAGGAACTTGGAGATCTCGTGAAGGTTGAAAGACGGTTATTAAGTTTCTATGTCTCGTGTTGTCTACAGTTTATCTTTCTCAACTAAAGTTATTTCTCTCCCTGTTTGTAGACTGTGGATAATGATCTTGCATTAAAAATTTACATCAAAGCTAGAGCAACTCCGAAAGTTGTTGCAGCTTTTGCTGAGCGAAAAGAGTTTGATAAAATTTTGATTTACTCTAAGCAGGTAGGTGTAATGCTTACCAAAGTAATTTTATATATTACCTTTGGCATAAGTCCTCAAATAACAGTTGAATTGGTTCAGGTTGGATATGCACCTGATTATTTGTTTCTGCTGCAAACAATTCTTCGATCAGATCCGCAGGTACTAAAACTTTACATTCAATCAAGCTTTTGTAGTTCAATCAGTTGGCAGATATATATGTGGTCACATCAGTTTTAATTTTGGTTATTCAATTCTTTAAGATTGGTTTTATGTTTTCATCTATTATAATTTTAATTGGTATGACTGGAAGTAAATTAAGATTGGTCACCTGGTTGTGTGTTTTGCAGGGAGCTGTTAATTTTGCTTTGATGATGTCCCAAATGGAGGGAGGCTGTCCTGTTGATTACAACACGATAACCGATCTTTTCCTTCAGGTATGATACTAACATTTCCTCATTAATATCCTATGATTTTACCAATTTCTAATGCTGTATATTTTTCATTTTCTCAGAGGAACTTGATACGTGAGGCAACAGCTTTTCTCTTGGACGTCCTTAAGCCCAATTTGCCAGAACATGCTCATCTGCAAACCAAGGTTGCATTTCACTAATGCTAAGGAACTACTGTTGCGTAAGATAGCTGTAGAAATCATGTATTTCTTATCTATGCAGGTTCTTGAAATAAACCTAGTAACATTCCCTAATGTTGCTGATGCCATACTAGCGAATGGCATGTTCAGCCACTATGATCAGCCTCGAATTGCTCAACTCTGTGAGAAAGCAGGTCTTTATGTCCGAGCACTTCAGGTTGGCTAAATTTCTGATATTTCTCTATTTTACTTGAGAAGCTGTATCACTTGCATGACCGAAACTTCTATTTTCTTCTACAGCACTACAGTGAACTGCCGGATATCAAACGTGTCATTGTGAATACTCATGCAATCGAGCCACAGGTTTTTTATTATTGGATTTGGTGTACTTCACATTTTGAGATTTTTGATGGTATTGCTGATTATCTTCTTTTCCAGTCTCTTGTAGAATTTTTTGGCACACTGTCTCAGGAATGGGCATTGGAGTGTATGAAGGATCTTTTGCTGGTTAATTTGAGAGGAAACCTTCAGATAATAGTGCAGGTAACCTTATGTTGGTTAATTCTTTTAGAGACAGCAAAATGGGTGGGTTGGTTAAATGGGTTATATGTTCTACTGAAATATTAATAATATATGGCTGATTTCTACCCATTTAACCTGTCCTGCCCATTTGACCCATTGTAAATTCAACCTTTTTAAATGTCCAGTTTATGGTAATACATAACCAATTCTACTCATTAAAGTTGCAACATGCAATATTCCAAGATTTACTCCTAATCTGCTGTGATGACCGAAACAAATATGTGTCTGCAGGTTGCCAAAGAATACTGTGAGCAGCTGGGTGTTGAAGCATGTATCAAATTATTTGAACAATTCAAATCGTATGAAGGTCTATACTTCTTTTTGGGATCGTATTTGAGCTCCAGGTGACCTTAGGGATCGACTTAACTTCTATCTTGTTAAAGCCATCTGTATTATGTCTGCCCACATTGACTTGTGCGCGGTGTTGCAGTGAGGATCCTGACATCCACTTTAAGTACATTGAAGCAGCTGCCAAGACGGGACAAATTAAAGAGGTTGAGCGTGTTACACGAGAGTCAAATTTCTATGATGCTGAAAAGACCAAGAATTTTCTAATGGAAGCCAAACTTCCTGATGCAAGGCCGTTGATCAATGTGTGTGATCGCTTTGGATTTGTTCCTGATCTCACTCACTACCTCTACACCAACAACATGCTGCGGTATATCGAAGGTTATGTTCAGAAGGTACAGTTTATGTTAGTTTTCTTTTGTATTATTTTATCTGTTGGTGGTTGCAAAAGCTACTGTATATGAGTGCCTGTGTTGCATCTATATAGGTCAATCCAGGGAATGCTCCTTTAGTTGTAGGACAGCTTTTAGATGATGAATGTCCTGAGGACTTCATTAAAGGATTGATTCTATCTGTTCGTTCTCTGCTTCCCGTTGAGCCTCTTGTGGACGAGTGTGAAAAAAGGTTGTTTTACTTGGCGTAAACTTCTTGTTATGGCTATCATGTTTATCACATCCTTATATCATTTGCCTGCGTCTTTTAGGAATCGACTTCAGTTGCTTACTCAATTTCTGGAGCATCTTGTGAGTGAAGGAAGCCAAGATGTCCATGTGCACAATGCTTTGGGTAAAATTATCATAGACAGCAATAACAATCCCGAGCACTTCCTCACTAGCAATCCTTATTATGATTCACGTGTTGTTGGGAAGTACTGTGAGAAGCGTGATCCCACACTCGCCGTTGTTGCATACCGTAGAGGGCAATGTGATGAAGAGCTTATCAATGTAACAAGCAAGAATTCTCTGTTTAAGCTGCAAGCCAGGTACTCAGTTGCTCTTTTTCGTCAATTATAAATTGGTAATATATTGAGGTGGCGATTCTCCCCAATTACCTTAAGAGTTAAAAGGGGCCATTTTGGGTTATATATTATTTCTAATGGGTTGAATTGGTCAAGTCTAAGTATATCTCAAAAAATGAAATTGTCAAGCTGGTGGCAAGTTTCCCAAAGTGTTACTTAAATGTTTCAACCTTCAATATATCAAACAAATAAGATGATAATTTTGATACAATAGTTGTAATAACCATATCTAATACTTTACCATTTATAAAGTTCTAGAATAATTGGACACAATATTTTGGCAGGTAAGCTTGACCTAAACGGTTCTGATCCATATTGAAAATTTACCTGGGTTGACCTGAACCCATTACTCAATCTTCGCCCCCCGCCCCCCCTCCCCTCTTATAATTTTTGAAGATTTGTTGACTTATATTTATACTGATCTTAGGTATGTTGTGGAGAGAATGGATGGTGATCTTTGGGAGAAGGTTCTTAATCCCGAGAATGAATATAGAAGACAACTCATTGACCAAGTTGTCTCTACCGCATTGCCCGAAAGCAATAGCCCTGAGCAGGTTTCTGCTACTGTTAAAGCTTTTATGACTGCCGATCTTCCTCATGAGCTAATCGAGCTTCTTGAAAAAATAGTTCTCCAAAACTCCGCTTTTAGTGGAAATTTCAATCTGCAAAACCTGCTTATTTTGACAGCCATTAAGGCGGATCCATCACGAGTCATGGACTACATCAACAGATTAGATAACTTTGACGGGCCTGCTGTTGGGGAGGTTGCTGTAGAGGCACAATTATATGAGGAGGCGTTTGCGATATTCAAGAAATTTAACCTAAATGTTCAAGCAGTTAATGTGTTGCTGGATAATCTCCAAAGTATTCCACGCGCTGTGGAGTTTGCATACCGTGTGGAAGAAGATGCTGTATGGAGCCAGGTGGCTAAAGCTCAGCTCAGGGATGGACTAGTGAGTGATGCAATAGAGTCATTCATTCGTGCTGATGATGCCACACAATTCTTGAATGTGACACGTGCAGCTGAGGATACAGAATGTTATCATGATTTGGGGAAGTATCTACTGATGGTTAGGCAGAAGACAAAGGAGCCCAAGGTGGACAGTGAGCTCATCTATGCGTATGCGAAGATTGACAGATTAAGTGACATTGAAGAGTTCATTCTCATGCCAAATGTTGCTAATCTTCATAATGTTGGTGATCGTTTGTTTGATGAAGCCTTGTATGAAGCTGCAAAGATTGTATATGCTTTCATATCTAACTGGGCTAAGCTTGCTGTTACACTAGTTAGACTGCAACAGTTTCAAGGTGCTGTTGATGCTGCTCGTAAGGCAAATAGTGCAAAGACATGGAAAGAAGTTTGCTTTGCTTGTGTCGACGCTGAGGAGTTCCGCTTGGCACAAATATGTGGGCTTAATATTATTGTGCAGGTAGCATTTTTTGTAGTTTTGTGGTGTCTACTGTGTAGTTTTTGTATGTCCCAAAACAGTTCAGGGTCGACCAAAATAACTTTTTGTTCACTTTGTTTTTATAAATAATCTGTGTGACAAATATGATTTACGTTTTTTTAATCTACTTTTTTTTTTAATAAGATTGATATAGAAAATTTTATTCATAATTAAAATATATTTCTGGCAACATTTGAACCGTTCTTAGCAACATCTATGTTTATTTATTTATTTGTTTTACGCGTTAGAGTCTCGGAGATAAAACATAACATGAATTCACCCATGCATAAGTAAATAGGTCGACTTTGTCATCTCTAATTTCCTTGATTGTTTAGTTTTGATTTTTGTCTCTAAATTCATTAGGTGACTCGCTAACCTCGTCCAGATCATCCACCTAATGAATTCACCCATGCATAAGTAAATAGGTCGACTTTGTCATCTCTAATTTCCTTGATTGTTTAGTTTTGATTTTTGTCTCTAAATTCATTAGGTGGATGATCTGGACGAGGTTAGCGAGTACTACCAAAATAGAGGATGCTTCAATGAGCTTATATCTCTTATGGAGAGTGGCTTAGGGTTGGAACGTGCTCATATGGGCATCTTTACCGAGTTGGGTGTCCTTTATGCCAGATACCGTCATGAGAAGCTCATGGAGCACATTAAACTCTTCTCTACCCGTCTCAATATTCCAAAGTTAATCAGAGCTTGTGATGAACAACAGCACTGGAAGGAACTTACTTATTTGTATATTCAATATGACGAGTTTGATAATGCCGCTTCCATTGTTATGAATCACTCTCCTGAGGCTTGGGATCATATGCAGTTTAAAGATATTGTAGTTAAAGTGGCAAATGTAGAACTTTATTACAAGGCCGTTCACTTTTACTTGGAAGAGCATCCCGATCTAATCAACGATGTTCTTAATGTCCTTGCATTACGTGTTGACCATACACGTGTGGTGGACATTATGCGAAAGGTTTGTGTACAACCTTTTGGTTACAAATTTTATTTTACCATCTTTTTGTATACATTATTCCAACCAGTGCAACCATGCTTAATGGAGATTCTGTATGAATTACAGGCAGGACAACTTTATCTTGTGAAACCATATATGGTTGCAGTTCAGAGCAACAATGTATCTGCCATAAACGAGGCTTTGAATGAAATATATGTTGCGGAGGAAGAGTACGACAGATTGCGTGAATCTATTGATTTGCATGATAACTTTGATCAGATTGGCCTCGCACAGAAGGTAAGTTTGTATTGGTTAAGGGTTTGTTTCCCAGATATATAATTTTGATGTGCTGCATTGTTATGCTGTTGCAGATTGAGAAACATGAGCTTCTTGAGATGAGGCGTGTGGCTGCATATATTTACAAGAAGGCAGGTAGATGGAAGCAGTCAATTGCACTGTCTAAGAAAGACAAGGTTTACAAGGACGCCATGGAGACTGCCTCACAGTCTGGCGACCGTGAGCTAGCAGAAGAGCTACTTGTTTATTTCATTGACCAGGTAGAAACTTGTTCTTAAGAAATATGTACTTTTACACTTGAAACGAAAACAGTACTTGTTCCTAGTGAAGCAAATGGTAAATATACGTTTTTATTGCTTATACAGGGGAAGAAAGAATGCTTTGCTTCCTGTCTATTTGTTTGCTACGATCTCATTCGTCCAGATGTTGCACTTGAGCTAGCCTGGTTAAACAATATGATTGATTTTGCCTTCCCGTATCTGCTTCAGGTGAAGTTACAGCCTTTTTTTCTTCCATTTGTTATCTTTTACAAATGATACATCAAATATGAATCTTATTATTTGATTATTTGCAGTTTATTCGTGAATATACCGGCAAAGTTGACGAACTAATAAAGGACAAAATAGAGTCACTCAAGGAAACCAAGGCCAGGGAAAACGAAGAGCAGGATGTCCTTAAGCAGCATGTATGTATTTCTCCCACTCTAAACTCTAATGATAATTCCTCGACTTCTGTTTTATTGGGAGGTTAGGGGTACATGAGCAAGTAAATTTGATGGTGTACATATCACCTCCCTTCTTTATATAGTAATACTAGTTAAGTTTAAAACACCTATATTGACAATATGTGCTTTGGTTGATTTACAGAACATGTATGCTCAACTACTGCCGCTTGCTCTTCCTGCACCGCCAGGTATGAGCGGAGGAATGGGTGGAGGATATGGTCCACCCCAATCTATGGGGGGAATGGGAATTCCCCCGATGCCGCCATTTGGAATGCCGTTGATGGGCTCTTACTGATTATTGGGTGACTAGTGAATAGATAGTGTTTTGTTGGGGGGAATAATCGGATAAAGGCATAGTTGGGATTTGGGAAAATGAAGATTGGTCTTTTTTACCTTATAGGTGGCTGGGTAGGGAAGGGGAAATGAGCGCATATAAATATGTATTATGTACCAGAATCCAGAAGTCCAGATCGATAGGGATCCATAAAAGGAAAGGATTAAGCAACTCTCTATATATTGTTTTTTGGGTCGAGGTTTGAGACATAATGTACGAGTAAATTTTGAGAACTGAGTTTTTATAGAAAATATTATAGATATATTTTTTTTGTTTGTTTATGAAGCCAAATCTATTTCTTTACATATTTTGTACGTACAATATACCGGTAACTTATGAAAAAACCGTATTACGGGTTTAGCAAAACCTAGAATAAATTCCTCTATAAAGGTCAAGACTCTATTAAATTACAATACTTCCACTTATTCTGATAATCTACCGCTATAACATCATATTTGGTAGAAAAACATTATACGTGAATCAGAAAAAAATATAAAGTGAACCTTAATATCAAGAAACAACCCATGATCCCCAAAACATACTCCGAAGAACACATATACAAAACAAAAACTACTACTTGAAGATTCTTCCATGAATACAATCATTATAAGAAATCAACACACCTATCAATTAGTAATACTCAAAACATACTCATGCTATTTGTAATAAATATACACAGAAACATTCTTCATAAGTCATAACCAATACATATAAACAGTGTTCATGATTATAATGCAAACTGAACATTCAAGACCAAAAATAAGTACGGCCATATACAATCCAATGACTTCACGTACAATACAGCCTCACATGTTATTGAACCATTAATGTCTTTGGCCCTCTATTTTTTGGATTTGCCTTGTAGAATCCTTAACCGTAAACCCTAAAAACGGATGTTGTGTTGCCTTCGAGCCCAAGAAACCATCAACTTCGACCTTAACCTTCCGTTCCTCGATGGTATGCGTTAGAGAGTAATCAAGAATGACTCTAATCTTCGAGCCTTTTGCGTATTGATCATATTCTTCAATCACATAAGCAAGATCCTCGTCACACGTTACAAGAATTAACAAGTCAAGATCATCTCCCGGCAACTTACACCTCAAACGCATCGATGGTCCACATGTGTCCCACAACTTTATGATCAACTCCGTGTAGGTGATACCACGTTCAACCGCCAGAATCCCATTGTTGCCGCCAGCATACCGGAGTTTGCCGCCATTCCCACACACAATCTTGCCGCCGTAACCATAATGGAACTTGATTTTCTTATTAATGTTGTAAGATGATTGTGCAGCCATGATTAACGTAGAGAACTAATGAATAACTCAACACGTACTCTTTTAACGTAGATAACTAATGAATTATTGGAAGATTTTGGTGAATCAATGAATATTTCGTCATGCATGCACTCTTATATATAGTTTCACTAACTCAGTCTCAAACTAGAATACGTGTGGTACAATTATTTTGAACCTTTTAACGCAAGTATAACCCTACAAATTCGGCAGATGGATATACACACTATAATATTTAATAATTGCTATAATATCTTTTTAAATCGTTATCTGAGATTAAACTCACTACTTTTACTAGTACAAATTAATTTCATTACGAACTACTATAGTAATTAATAACAAGGCCATACAAAATTAATGGTATTTCTAATTACGATATATATATATATATATATATATATATATATATATATATATATATATATATATATATATATATATATATATAGGGTAAGGTTCCAATGAGAACACTTCAAAAATAAGAACGGTAAGAACACTTCATAAATGCATAATTAGCCAACAAAATCAATAGATTCACACTCAAATATCTCAAATATGTGTAGAAAATTTGATTAGAATAGATGTGAACTTTCGAAAATACACAAAAATCAAAAAAACAATTGATGCACAATTACAGAGATAATCGTGCATCAAACCTTTTTTTCGATTTTTGTGCATTTTTATAAGTATGCATTTATTTTTCTTTGCATATTTGAGATGTATGACTATGAATCTAATAAATTTTGTTGGCCAGTTGTGCATTTATGCGGTGTTCTCACCGTTCTTATTTTTGAAGTGTTCTCATTTGATCCAAACTATATATATATATATATATATATATATATATATATATATATATATATTCTTTTTTCTTTTAACATCTTGCAAGTAGATAATGATTATTTTATTTATTAATATTGTTTAGTTTTATCACGAAACAGCGGGAAGTTTAAAAAAGGTGAAAATAATACTTATTCGGTACTACTCTCTCCATCATATTTTCCATCCTATTTTATTATCCACGTTACTATTTTTATATGTTTCAAAAAGGTTATTTGCATGAAAATACATAACCAAAAAAAACATTAAACTCTTGAAATATGAAGTTTCTTATTAAGATTATAGGGTTAATAATATATAATCACCAAATTTTTATTTTTATTTTCATTTTAACTAGTCAACTTTATTTTTAATGTTTTAATACCTTAACTTATAGGTTGATCAAAAATATTTTAATTTGTTTGACCGTTTAAAATAACTCTTTTAATAACCGGTAACCAGTTGATAAGGTTTTATTAATAAATATAACATAAGTTTAAAAATGATTTAATTATTAAACTTTCAAACTTTTTTCGGTTTAGCCCTACTTTTCTTTCATTATCTAACCCTTTAATTTAGTGTTTACTTATTTATTTATTTATTTAAAACATAAACCTAAAGTAATCTAATACAAACATATCATTAAATTGATGGTACGTAGTATGAACGTATTTAATGTTTTACTATTTTAACAAAGGGTCATACTTTTACATAATAGTTGTATTTTCCATATTTTTAATCATAAAATCACTTTTATCATAATAAATAATGTTGTATATAATATGTTATATCATATATCATTTTAAATATTTAAGTATATATAATATAATGCTTATATATCAAGTACAATCATATATGTTACATCATATATCATATATCATTTTAAATATTTAAGTATATATAATATAATGCTTATATATCAAGTACAATGTCATCACAAATAGTATTATAACGTTTTCTTTATAAAAAAGTGCATTTGTACAATATTGTCATGTCTAACAATTCTAATTTATAAAAATTTATTTATAGTGAATATGTATAAGTTTATATAAAATTTCTTGGATAAATTTATATATTAAATGTGATATCATAATTTTTTTGTTTAGCATGTAATATAGTAGTAATTATTTATATTCAACTGGTTTAAAAACTATACAAGAGTTTGAGGATAAAACCAGTACTTACGTGAAATAATAGAAATTAAATTGATTTTTTAAATTTTTTTAATGATTAACAGGTCATTCAAAGTTAAATAGTTACAACATGATAAAAAAGGTTAAATTATTAAAATGAAAAAAGCTAAAAATTTAGTAATTATAAACCATTATTAATTATTATTATTAACTCTTGATTATAACAAAAAAATATATATTAAACTGTTATATATCTAAAGTTTCTTATATTTAATTAGATACAAGAAAAGTGATATGGACTATAGAGTATAGAGGGAGTAAAATGTCCAATTTCTTTAAGTATTCTGAAAATACATAAACTCTTTCCCCTTCTTGCGATTGCAGTAGTCTTCCATTTCAACGCACGCACAAACGCGAACTTTCTGAAAATGTTGATTCTTACTGTATTACGAATATTACTAGTATCAGCTCTGATGTCAATAACAGTTAAATTAATTTTACTTATAACAATCGGTCGGAGTAACAGAAAGAAAGCCGTAGGGTTCTTCCATCCGTACACTAACGACGGCGGCGGTGGAGAACGAGTTTTATGGTGTGCAGTTAAAGCTATACAAGAACTACGACCTGATCTTGACTGCGTCATTTACACCGGCGATCATGATGCTTCTCCGGACAGCCTCATCCGTCGTGCCGTTGATAGGTTCGGTGTTAACTTGATTTCACCTCCTAAGGTAGTTTTAATGATTGAAAATCTAAATTCATGTTTTCGTGATCATATTAAATTGACCGTAGTGTAACTACTTGCTGAATCAGATGTTTATTAGTGTATATAGTGAATTATGATCCTAATTTGTTGATATTGTTTTGCCCGTTCAAATGAACAGTTTATTGGTTAACCAGATTAAGCAGAGTATGTGTATCATGATTTTTTAAGTTAAATGTACTAAACCCTAACCGCTGGATCCAACTGCTTAGATATTGTAATACAAGTATTATCGTGAATTACGATCCGAATTCATTGATGCTGTTTTGTGAAGTCTGATGAATAGGTTATATTTGCTAAGTAAATTGTGTGTACCGTTATTCCAAAAAATACATGTACATAACTCTAGCTGCTGGATCACAATATCCAGATATTGCGAGTACAAGTATTCAGCGAATTATGATTCTAATTTGTTGATGTTGTATAGTTGAATCTGATGAATTGTCATCTGCTAAGCAAAGTTTATGTGTGATAAGTGTATTGTGTTACGAACAGGTTGTGCATTTACATAAAAGAAAATGGATAGAAGAAACAACGTATCCTCGATTTACTATGATTGGACAAAGTTTTGGTTCGATTTACCTTTCATGGGAGGCTTTGAACAAATTTGTACCATTGTACTATTTGGATACTAGTGGATATGCCTTTACTTATCCACTTGCCCGCCTTTTTGGGTGCAAGGTCATCTGCTACACCCATTATCCAACGATTAGCTTAGATATGCTATCTCGTGTTCATTTGCGGAGTTCCATGTATAATAATGATGCCGTTGTAGCTAACAGGTTTGTTACTTAATTGTTCGATTTGTTATTTTACTTGAAATCATTCATGCTGCATAGATTAGTAACTGAAATCAATGTTACAATTCCTTGAGTAGGACTAGTTTAATGGAACTTTTGAGTTATTCTCTTCAACTATTATTGTAAAGTGTGAATCTGAGAGACTGAAACAATAAATTTCATTACAGTGTTCTGCTATCACGGTTGAAACTTGTTTATTACACGTTCTTTAGCTGGATGTATGGATTTGTTGGTTCTTGTGCACATCTTGCTATGGTAAATTCTTCTTGGACACAGTCACACATTGAGAAGCTTTGGGGGATTCCAGATCGAACTAAACGAGTGTATCCTCCTTGTGATACAACTGGATTACAGGTTTGTTTTCTTTTTATGCATTCGCCCTATCTGCAAGTCATTAATCGTGAACTTAGAGAACGTAATATATTAATAGTGCATGAATGGACCTAGTATTCTAAAAGTTATTTAAAAATCGGTATCTTCCTTCACATAATTTATAAATTGATAGGAAAAGTATGTGAAACAATACTCTACATTCACAATTTTCAGTTGCATACTAACCTTAATCATATGAACAATGCCATCTCCTACCAATTTTAAAGCTACTTTCTGTCATAAGTCATCTGACACCTGAAATTTTGACATAATTGTCATCAATATTTCTTACTCATTCTCTTGTCCCAAATTGACCATTCATATTTGTTCACTTGATTATGATTGGACAAAGATGATTCAAAGATACATATGTGAGGTAGAACTTTGCGTGTATATAAAACTGTTATCTTCTCTCATGCACCAATTGAATATATATGGCTTGATTTGCTGTAAATAAGCAAAAGAATAGGATTTAGAAAGAATATACTTTTAAGCTTTTAATGCACCATTCAGAGTAGGGGACTGTTTTAAATGATCTCAATCGCTGACAGTGTAGTATTAGATGTAAAGGTTTGACCGAACATCGTCCGCAAAGTGTCATGTATTCTAGCGTATACATCACTTTCATGATCTGATTTTTGGTTTTTGAGATGTGTGTGTATTTATATGTTGTGTGTTCAAGGTACCCAATCTGATAAAACTCTAACAGGCACTTCCACTAGAAAGAGAAGCAGCACCTCCCAAAGTAATTTCAGTGGCTCAATTTCGACCAGAGAAGGTGTACGATAAAGACCTTAGTCATTAAAATGCCAAATTTAAATGATGGTTTACTCATATATGGTTCTTTGTCAGGCACATACCCTTCAGCTTCAGGCTTTTGCACTTGCCATCAAGAAACTAAATTCAGACGTTCCTAGACCCAAACTCCAATTTGTTGGTAGTTGTAGAAATGTTACTGATGAAAAGAGATTGCAGAATTTAAAGGATTTAGCTATTGAACTGAAGGTAGAAGGGGATGTAGAGTTCTATAAGAATGTGACCTACAGGTTTGTCTCACTTTACTATACATTAGAGGTGGCAAAATGGGTGGGGTGGGTAATGGGTCATACTGGTAATGTTTTGTTTCAGCCATTTAAATGATTATAGCCAATTAGCGTGTAACAGATGATTACAAAATAATAGTATATTATTTCAATAGTGGTCTATTTTTTTTAAATGATGCAGGAGGTTTTAACTTCTATGCATTAAAATTACATTTGATGCGTTTCCCCAATAACCAATTCTTTGTCTTTGTTTCTGTTTGATCCATTATAGATAAAACGATACCCGAATCGACCCATTCAATCATAAGTATTTGGGTCAAAATCGCCAACTGTACTTTATATCCATTAATGTTGTTGCTTTCATATACTATTACTACTCAACAAGTTTTTGACCGCATCTTTCTAATGCAGGGAGTTGGTAAAACTATTGGGTGGTGCAGCTGCAGGGATTCATTCAATGATAGATGAACATTTTGGCATTAGTGTTGTTGAGTACATGGCTGCAGGAGCCATACCCATCGGTAACCAAATTAGCCATAAGTACATGTTTACCTGAGCAAGTTTTCGGTAGCTAAAAGTTATGTTCTTGGACCATTTTCAGCTCATAATTCAGCTGGCCCGAAGATGGACATTGTGTTACCAGAAGAAGGTAAAGAAACTGGGTTTCTTGCACAAACAGTTGAAGAATATGCAGAAGCGATTTTGAAGATTTTGTGGATGTCAGAATCTGAGAAACATGAGATGGCTGCAGCTGCGAGAAGACGAGCTAGTAGGTTTTCAGAGCAAAGATTTTATGAAGATTTCAAAGCTGCTATTAAATCAATTATAAACCAGTCAGCTGAGCAAAATAGTGTGAACTTTTTAGGAAATGAAAGATAAACTAACATAGAAGATGAGAATGTTGTCACGACAGGACCTTTCTATATAGTTTTCAAAACGCTCAAAATCACTTTTTTTGATCATGTATATTCTATCTGGGAGTTTAGTTTTTGCGGTTTTAACAAGAAAACAGTTGCTGGGTATTTAACTTCAAACCATAATTTCGATCATTGGTTTCTTCTATTTTTAAGACATATCATATTTTTTCCCCTTTGAAATAGAGTAGTTATTCATTTTGTTATGAAACCAAAATCACTTCATTGTTCATAGAAAGTAAAAACTGCACGAAACAAATATAAATATTAATCAAAATAGGTTGAAACTTCCTGGAAAAAACTTCAAATTGGGAAGGTGACCCTCCCGGTGAAATGACTGTACCCCAAACTGAAGGTGAACAAGTAGGGTATACCAGGGCGCTTGAGACATGATGACAATCATGTCGAACGAGCTCTTTTACCTAGAGAAGATTCGACGTCCTATTCCAAAGTAATTATAATGAAAATTGTAACGAAGGTCTAAAAGTAATTATCTTTTCTTATCCGACTCTCTTAAAAACTGATCGATACATGATTTACAAAAGTAGCAGAGTATGAAACACGGATTTCTCAAAAATCTATGGTTCCTTGTAACAAAACTGTTTTAACTTTTAAGTAGTGGACCAAAGTTGTAGTTTATTAAAAGTACAGGGACGAAATGGGTGTGGAGTGCAAGTAGCAATTCTGTACTGTAATATACTCTCTTTATATCACTACTAGAGAACAGAGTGCAGTTGGATCACTTTAGCTCCACAGATTTATTTTATTCCCTCAATCTCAATTTCAATCTCTTTAATGGTTGGAACGTGAAAATTACAAGTCGAATAATCCAATCTAATGGTTGTTTCCTTAAATTCATTCGCCGGTTTCACTTCAACGGTATGTTACTATCTTTCTTTCTCATTTCTTCATTTTATACTTATTGTGTGTAATCCTTATCCATTCGTTGTTTGATATTCATGATTCTAATTCTAATTAATAAGGTAAATCATGGTCAAGGAAGTTATTGGAGGTATGACATCATAATTAGCATAAAATATATATCGTATTTGTATGTAGTAAGAAGGCTTTAGCCCCTGAACCAGTGAATCCCCTTGTAAGCCAGAAGGGGGAAGTGATTTTTAGGCATAAATCAGAGCTTGAGAACCATGAACCAATCTGAGTCCTTAGATAGTTAGATGTATAAACAAATATAATAATAATTAATCAAATGTCATTGGAAGATAGCATATTTATGAAAATCGCATATTTTATGGAGTATTATTTTATAATCACATATAATTATAAAGTGTAAAGATGTGTGATTGAAATGGTCTTAGATTTGTTAGGGGTCTCAAATGAACAACTCGTCGGCCTGCTATTTTGCATCTTTCTACTGATGAGAGTTGATAAGTGTAAATACTTGACGTTTCAATGATATGAAGCGTGTTAAATATATGTTGTTTGACCATGCTTCTTGGGATCAATTCTAGTGATCTATATTTGTGACTGTTGAAGGCAATGTTCATAATCTGGTGTTTAATAACACACAGGCGAACCATCAGAATGTCCCACGAGTGTGCATAGGAGCTTTAATACTAAAGGCACGCAATTACACATCACCTTCTAGAACACTTCTTTTCAGTAAACCAACACATACAAGAAACAGAAGCCTTCTTTTAGTTGCAGACGGTGATCGCCTTGCAACAGAAACTAGTGACAAGATTTCAGAAGCTGAACCTATCATAAAGACACTTGAGCCATCCAATGGGTCTGTCACAGCCTCTGAACCAAAACAAGATGCAGCTAATACTGAAACTGATGCTATTCCAAAGAGATCAAAATTAACAGCAAGAGAGAGATTAAAGGCAGCAAGAGTTCGCAATCGTGATTCAGAACCAAAGCCAGTTAAAAAACCAGAACTTGGAAGCAAGGTGCTGGAAGCTCTTAGAGAAAGTGATAGAGTTACAGGAAGAAAAAGATCTGGTCTTCCAGAAGCACCGGTGAACTTGCTTGATGACAGTAAACGTGGAATGCCGAAAAAAGGTCTGACCTTCGAGCTACCAGTTGGTTGGGATGTGTTTCTTATTGTCCTTTCTGTGGTTGTAATCAGCACCATTATGTTTACAACAACATACGTCGTTTGGAAAGTGGGTGCGATTCATTTTAACGAGTACTAGAAAATAGATGGTTGCATTGATGAGGGAGGGTCTGTCCCTTTCGGTGCATTTCTTCGTTGTGATGATCGATTTTTGTATCTTTATAAAGTAAAGCGTATACTTGAATGTGCAAACTTAGTTTTTTCAACAACTCTGTTTATACATTTACTGTTATAAGCTTATCTGGGTTCATACCATGTGAGCACTCGAATACATTCTAGTTGATACATATCATTAATCATGTTCATCTATCATTCTTGTAATGCTTATGAAAATATCTTTCTTTCTCATCTCATCTCGAATCCTAGATTCTGCAGTATGTAACTATCTTGGTATTAAAAGGACTAGGAGGATTTGAATCATTTTTGTATGTGCAGTTCTTTAGTTTTTGTTGAATCTTTTGACCGTTCTTTTAGATGGTACTGTATTGTATCATGGACGTTTTGCCAAAAAAAAAAAAAAAAAAAAAAAAGAAATTACTTTGGGATTTTTTTTCTTTCTTGACGAAATTTCTTGTTCTCTGGCAGTTCCTTATTTACCGTATTTTTCTTTGCGAAACATATTTCTTTTTCTCGTGAAACGTATTTATTTTGTCAAATGCTAAGGAAAAATAGATAATTTTTTCCGTAAATAAACGCACCCTAAATATCTAATTAAAACAGTTGTAGTGATAAACTCGATTCTCTAGTTATAGTGTTGCTTCCTCACTCACCTAACTTGTTTTTCATTTTCATATGCAATTTTTATTTTATTTTGGTACGAAATCCTCTCTTATCTAATACTCTGTCATTTTTTCTCACTCGAGCGTGTGACTCCTTGAAAAAAGTACAATTATAAACTCAGTTATCTAATACAAGTAACGTAATTTCATCTCTTATGATAAAACCACGATGGTCAAACAAAAAGGGAATATTAGAGCATAGTAGCTTCTCTGTTCACGACTAAATAATCTTCATCGGCTCATTGTTTAGCGTATACTATCAAACAAATTGCAAGTGTTACTACAATGACACCAAAATTCAATCTAAATTTAACTACAACTACTTTAAAATTACTATTTATTATTATTGTACACAAAACAGTAAATGTCTTCGTTTGAATGTGGTGGAAGTAAACGTACAATCATATCTACACCAAGTACAACCCACTAAAAAAGGTTGGAAAAAAAAGGAGTGGTCAACTGTGATATCACATGTAACAAGGGAGGATTTGGATGGTCACATTGATATGATGGTTTTATGAAAAGGCCGTTACAATTCAGTTGCAACCAACTTAATTAAGGTAGGATTTGGATGCCTCCCCGAATCTCAGTTTTTTTGTTTTATATTAACAAAATACCAACCGCCTTACTTTTTCCTGTGCAACCACCTAACAATATATCGTTCCGTTTTCAATACTCATGATAAGGATTCTATTATCAACCATGTGATAATAAAATGGTGCATCATTTGAAGTTTCGGACCATCAAAATGTTAACTTTAACTAATTTCATACGTTGTGTGTGATAAATACTTTTTACCTATAACGCCAATTATACCGTTCACATCTCATAAAATACATAAAAGCATTTTTTAAATATTTAATAAAGGTTAGTATAGTGTAATCACTTTTATTTATTTTTAGAATTTTGCTAAACTTACCACTTAGAGCCATAACTCCCACAAAAAAATAGAAATGGAAATTAACTTCCGGTTTCAACTGTCAATTACCATTATACTGTCAACAACAACTTAAAGTTAGATAAAAATTATTCACAAATTAAATTATAGTTCTGTAACTTCTATTTATCAACAACCCGTGAATGTTCAATTCTTAACCATTATGTTTGGCAAAATTATACACACTTATGTAAACCAAAAATAAAATAAAAAAGTAAATAAATAGAAAATAGATACATGTAGAAAGAGGTTGTAACTGAACAAGTGATGATGTTATGCATTTAAGCCTTATTTATTTATTTACTCCGTATTATGTACATAAATTAATAAAATATAAATATAACATAAATAAATAAATAGGGAGTATATAAATAGAAGACGCACGTACAGAAATAACACACGAGCAGTTTATGAATATAGTCATCCCAACTACTCCCCTCTTCCTTCCCAAAAAACGGTTAAACCTAACCTCCCATTTCTTCTTAAACCAAAACCCCCCTTCTTCCCAACCGTTTCATTCCCGATCCCCTGAAACTTCCAACATTGCGATCGATGGCATCAACAAACGACGATTCCGGTGGCAAGATGAAGGGATCATGGAGCCCGCAAGAAGACGCAGCACTCGTTAAGATGGTCCAACAACATGGGCCCAGAAACTGGTCGTTAATCAGCTCCGAAATCCCCGGCCGATCAGGCAAGTCATGCCGTTTGCGTTGGTGTAACCAACTCAGTCCTGACGTCCAACACCGTCCCTTCTCACGTGACGAAGATGACGTCATCGTCCGTGCACACGCGGTTCACGGCAACAAGTGGTCGACCATCTCGAAGCTTCTTCCTGGACGCACGGATAACGCGATCAAGAACCACTGGAATTCGACTCTCAGGCGACGTGGGCTTACCGGTGACGCGACGGCCGTTACCAGCAAACGGCCGTCGGAGGATTCGAGTGAGTCGACTCAGTCTGACTCGGCGGTGGCGATGAAGAAGAAGAAGCAGTGTTCGCGTAGCAGTTGCGATGTACCGGTGACGACGGTTCTGACGCTTTTGCCACCGGGAGAGAAGGTGAAAACGGTGGTGGGGGAGGGGAGTGATGACGTGGATGATGGTGATGACGTGGATGATAAGTCGACGGTGGAGATTGATAACACGTGTATGGTCACGATTATGAAGCGTATGATAGCGGAAGAGGTGAGGAAGTACATTAATGAGTTACGGGCTAAAGAAGGCCTTGTTGGGGAGCCTGTTTTACGGTCTGTGGCCCAAAATCAACAAATTTAGAATAGAACTTAGAAGTGAGAACAACGAGAAATTAGAAAAGAATGTGTAATTCGGTCTTTATTGAAACTTTTAATTGATTGATGATTCAGGTAACATTTTGATTTTAACAGATGTTTGTGTTTAATATTTTTGCTTCTATGATATGAACTTATGAAGATCATGATTTATGAAAAATTGAACCGTACAATTAATCTAACAAAATTTGAATGGGAGGATATCATAAGGTTTATGCTACTGTAGTTGTCATTTTGATACTTGCTTTAAACTTTTTGGTAAAAGATTTTAGTGATGACACAAAAGATCCTAACAACAGATCTTTTTATTGCTTATCGTCTTCAATTGAACTACTTTACTATCGCTTGATGTATTTAGAGTTATTGTGACTCGTGCTACCGTGATACAATATTTATCGAAATTTATGTTAAAGGCTGATTGCGTAGTAGAATTGCGAAAAAAATTTAGGTTTGAGCATGATAATAATGTATTTGTAGCTTACGTGCAGTTGGATACAAAAATAGAAGTAACTTGTATAAGTTACCAAATAGATTTCGGGCGTATCTAGAATACTAGCTTATAGAAACTTAAGTTTACTTCTTCTTTTTTATAGAAATTTAGGTTGTTTTTTTTATAAACTCAAGTTAAAACTTAGATTATGTTTTGTAGACCAAAAGGTATCTTAATACCCTCAACTTAATATCCTGAAATATTAAGTGTATATGATAGTACCTCGAACTTTGCAATTGAAGTGACACACTTGCAAAATATTAAGTGTATATGATCGTACCTCGAACTTTGCAAAATGGTCAATCTAATACCTTAACCATTGAAGTGTGTTGCAAAATGGTCAATCTAATACCTTAACCATTGAAGTGACACACTTGCAATGTATGAGAGGTTGGATGCTCTTTTATGAGAGCTTATTGTGGATGGCATAGAGGGATGGCAAGAGCTTGTTGAAAATGAAAACATATTTAAAGGAGAGAAAAAGACAGAAATTGTGATTTATTGAGTTTATAAACAAGAGAGGCCAATTAAGAAAGAAAAAAAGTTAAAACTAGAAGTTGTAGGGCTTTACCCTTAAAAAGGGAGCCCTTCCAGAAATTCTCGATGGCTAAGGGAGACCCAAAGCCAAGGAGGGGGTTTGGAAATAGTTTTCAACCAGCAATTGACGCGTCTCGGTTATTACCTCATTAACTGCGTCATTGCCCCAAGCGCAAAGATGCTTTTCCACGTTCCCCACTCCCCTCCTTTTATACACCTCTCTACCCACCTCCTCTTTTTCAAACCACCGATGTGGGACGCCCAATACCTTTCTCATATTTCGATCTTCCCACCTTTCTAAATTCTAAGTAATATGATAAGCTTCCATCTTATGTGCTCCCAACTTAATTGTTTGCCCTTTTAACTTGTGGGTGATAATTGAACTATATACATATGCACATAACCGTTACGAAGCATGTAAATTAAACTGATCTACAGTACACGAATGAGGAACCGCAAATCCAATTAACTACGATTATTAGGAAGTCATATCAAACCATTCCACGATGTTTCTTTTATGTCAACCGCAAACGACGCCGTTATGCGTTGTCCTCAAGGTTCAAATGTCAACGAATGATCATTCAGTTCGGATTGAAAGGTTTGGTTTTGGCTTCTTGAGTTTCATTGTTCATGGTTGTGGACATATAGCGAATTTATCTCCTGCCTTTGACTAGGATTCAATGATTAAGAGGACGTCGTATCTAAACTTACATTATCCGCAGCTGCCAGTTTAGCCTTTGACTAGGATTCAATGATTAAGAGGAATTCGTATTTAAACTTACATTATCCGTTGCTGCTAGTTCATTTTGGTGTTTCATGCTTTCTTTTGTGGTTTAGCGTTCGGTTGGTCATGGTGAAATATAATTGGTACATAAATGGGTTCTTTTCTTATTGTGGTTGAGATTCTTGTCTATAAATTAGGCTCTAGGAGTTTAAGTTTACAGGTTTGTTTCAGCAACATGTAAATGTTTGACATTCAATTCATAGAGAAAGTAATGGTTTGTAAAGTACTGTATCGGTTCCAAGTGCAAATTCGTGGTTTTGCAAAAAGTCGGTAGGTAGTTCAATTATTTGCAGAAGAATTCAAATGATGATTAGTTCAAGCTTTATAATAAGTTATTGAGTTATATTGAAAGTAACCAACTGAAGATGAAATAGCAGGAGAGACAAATCAATCTCTCAACGTCTCAGACTTTACTCCATGTAATCATAATGGATCAAAATTGCAAATTAAGATATAGTCGAGTAGGTAACTTTTTATTAGAGAATTATATGCAGGACGAATTCCCAAGGACGAGGGCATGAGGCATTGGACAAGGTTGAGTTAGATCAACAACACAGATTTTAGCTTCAGAACGATATGGGATGCAAGTAATTTAGTAATTTACAACAAGATCAAACACCAATACAAGAAAGACTAGTTGGGGGACCAATTATGAGCATTGTTCAAATGATATGAAAACAAGGTGATACACATATTCTTGAACAGAAGTTGCTACTTCTTTTACCCTTCTCATATTTACAAACCAAAAGATCTATCTTACATTGGTGGTAGATTCGCTCCATATATTGTACCTCGTAGCTGTTTACATCTAACATCCTCAATTAACGTTTAGCATCTATTTGATTTTACAACTAAGTTGCATGATTATTGGGCAGATGTTTGGTTTTATATTCACACATAGTGTATTTTTTAAGAAAACATCTTAGGTTGTGACCAAGGAACCAAAATAAAAAGACATGAGATACACGAATGGCGCAAGATAACCTACAACAAAATGTTAACTAGTGAACCAGCTCTTAAACATTTCATATCAATTTATATATCATAAACTACACGTTTGCTACAACTCTGCAGTAACACTTGATTGCCACCAAGTCAAGCCATTTAAATTCATATAACCTGGACTTCACAAATGTATAGGTAGGAAAGATTTTAACCAAGATGACAAGATTACAAACAAAAAATGATTATACTAACAGACCAGGTGAAACAGTTTGCATGAGTCCAAATGTTCAAGGTAGGCATGTAGCAATTAGACTATCATAGTGTATAAACTATCAGCACATGTTAATTACAAGATGAAGTTATGATTCATTTTCACATTAGCTCATCACCTCATCTAGTATCTTAATTCTATCCATCATATATATACCAAGAAAAACTAGTAACCTAATCCAGTCTCTCCTTGCACATCACCAACTCCTTCCTAAACATAATTGACACTTACTCAAAATTTATCAATATACAGTTCTTCAACATGAACGGTTACACGAGCTCACCAATAGCTGTACATCGTAAAACCTCAGAAACATAGAGGGAACTAAAACATAATCTTTATAGGGAACTAACATGTGAACTTCAAGACCATTGAGGGTGTTTTATACAAGCATTATACAACAAAGCAACCTAACAAAACTTTGCAGTATTTTATGTTGCACAATACACACTTTCATCTCATCAAAATTCTGATCAACTGGTTGGTCAAAAGCCAATGTTAAAAGCATACTGCAGACAAGCATATACATTTGTATCCTCAATTTTCAACTTAAAGGGTGTTTGGGGGAGCTTATTTTTTGCTTATTTGCTTATTGCTTATAAGCAACTAAGCCCCAAAATCGTGGCTTATTTTGAGCTTACCAAATCTCCCTCCCATGAAATCAAATAAGCTAACCAAATAAGCTTATCCAAACACTAAATCTCAAGCTTATTGTATCACGATAAGCAAATAAGCCAAGAAAATAAGTTCCCCCAAACACCCACTTATATGAATGTTTAAATTTTGCACACAAAAAAATCACATAATACAGAACCATTCAGGGATGCAGATAATAAGTAACAATCAAATTGGTACAGAGGAATTAACAAACTAACTAACAACAAAAACACAGACGAAAAAGAAAAATAATTTGCATCAAAAAGATAAAAGCATTAGATTAAAGCTAAACTTGTAATATCGTCAAAACCTCATAATCCGAACACCAGAATTCATATCTAAACACAGTACTGATTACCACAAACTCAAATAGAAAACACAAAGCGAAACAAGGCTAACGGATAATTCGAAGCAAACAAGCAGATAACTACTTAGATCTCTGCCTCATCTTTCGGCGCTTCCTCTTCAATCTCCTCATTCGCTTCTTCTTCCACTGAACATTTCACAAATCAATCCAATTTCTTAATAAAATAACAATATATGTATGTATCTCTAGAGTTTAATGAACAGATATATAAATAAATAGCTGATAACAATTTAATTGTTTACGAGCAGTGTACCTTAGCTCTCATGGTGATCGGAAACCCTAGGTTTGTTGCGCCTTTTCTGATACGATTGTAACAACCCTAGCCGACTGTGATTTTGCGAAGTGATAATAAGTGATGTGAGTGGGTGTCTATTTAGGGAAAACCCTAAATCTTAGTGGATCAAAGGACCCGATTTTATTTATATCGGGTTATTTTAACAAAAAACTTAAGTCCAAATTAGCAGGGTTTTGTTTGGGCCGTATGGTGGATCACGTCTCGTGATTTTGAAGTTTAGTCGGATCCAAACTTTTCCTTCAATACTCAAAAAGTTTAAAAAATATTTCATCTTTTCCTTTTCAATTTTTCGAGTTTTTTTTTCCTTTGAAAAACTAAAAAAGTATAGAAAACCATGTAAAATATGGAGGTTTCATTTTCCAAAATAGGAGATGCATAAATCATTAGATTCATTTTTCTTAGAAAATTTCTAAAAAAGTACAGTTTGATCATCTTTCTATATTTTCATTTTGCCTAGAAAATTTTCTTGAAAATTGAAGGAGTTTTCCATAACTAAATTCACCATTAATATTTTGTTAAAATGATCTTTAATCTTTCAACGTGGTCATGATATTGATTATTACTAATGTAGTTTTTCTGTTTTTTATGTTTTAACTTAGAGCTCATATAAAGCGTCTCTTTCAAATTAACAATCAAACAAAAGATAAACTTCTCTTAAATTGGGTAACTTAATCAAAGATTTATTAAAGTTGCTTCCATACTTAACGGAGATCTAACATTTAAATTTCGCTTACATTCTAAGTTCCTAAAAAATAAAAATAAAAAGGTATTTGTCACTAAATTGAAGGTAACTTAGTTGGTCTTGTTGTTATATGTTTTTCATCTCTAATAATAGAGGTATATATATATATATATATAATCTGACGTTGGTACACATGTTATCGACAATGCCTTTGACGGGTATTTGTCACTTTTTTGGCGGTGTTCATTAGTTTGGAGTTTACAACACAATGTTTTGTCTTGCTATGAATGGAATTATTTGTGGTGTCTTTTCATCAAATATTTTTACTGGATTCTTGATTGATTAATAGAATAGCACCAATTACTTAAGAGGGACTTGTGTTTCGTATGAAATGAAATTTCAAGTTATATTACTCGTACATGGGAAAACATACTTGCTGTTAGTTGAAGCAAACACCTAAAACATTAAAACAACTTATACCTATACGTAATCCCCCAAATGTTTATGGCATAACTTCCTATTACTATTTCCTTTCCTTTCATTATTAAAGAAAAAATAATCCCCTTAAGAATGTGATACATTTGTACTTCCTTTTTTTACTTTATGTTTCAAAAACACTCGAGAATGCATTAGATTCAATGAAAACGAGTTAAACCCCGTTTTTTGAGTATCTAATTCTTAAATTTCCGTTACAACTACAGGAAAAATGGAAATGATTTAACAATTTCCTTTGCTCTTACCTCTTCCACACGTGTACTCATTTATAAATGAGAAACCATGTAAATGTAACATCATATCAATCATGCGATGTGACTACAAGATATCATCATTTTCGTAGAAGATCGAGTTTGTGGGTTTCGTTCTTATATTTTCACTTCATTGTCGAAAAGACCTAAATTAAGCTTGGGGTACCTCAAGGCTCAAGAATCACAATGGGTGTGTGGTCCATTACGTCGCGATAAAAATGGTACATAATTGCTAATCAACCATGAAAGCACGTAGGGTCATTTCCATCCATCAATTATATTAATTATACATCACGTACAATTATAACATTTGTGGTCTCTATTATGTCTCATATAAATGATACATACGTCAAAATCATTTTATGATTTCTTTATTCTTATATATTTACATTATTTGTGAACATTCTACTTTATTCATGATTGATAAGTTGTGGCACGGCTTTGTGGGTTTCGTGTTTGGTCATCAACGGTATTTCGAAAGGAAAGTTTAATAATTTAATAATGTTATATATATTAAAAAAAACATATAAAGGGTTAAAAGATTCTATTTAATCATCTCAAACACAATTGAGAACTTTATTTAATCCCCCATATACTGTTACTGTTACTATTACTATTACTATATTACGTAATCAACAAATTTGTGAGACTAATAGGAGTAATAGTAATAGTGTAACCACCACGCTTGCATCTATCCCTCCATGGTGCCATCTTAGAGGAACAATACCTAGTCTTACCCTGAGGATTGTCCCCGTGTAATTACGATACCCAGACAACTAACTAACCTGGTCAGAGATAGCTGTCCTCGATAAACTTTCCGTGTATTATGTCAGAATCAAGTCCGTTGAAGGTCGACCCTGTACCTCGCTCCCCATTGGCCAAGAATTAGGACAAGAAGTTTGCACATCTGTCACACTTCCCCATTGACTATCCAATGAGTCCAAAGAATGTGTCAGGTGTTTTAACTTGTTAACCCTCACTAACCGTTCAATGACCGTTGGCCCAACAAGAGGAAGACCCAAGCCCATCCAATCTAACATATTAATCCCTGGAGTATAATGGCCTGGGGTATGCCCATACACCAGGCAACACACACAACCCATATTCTATCATCGTTCCTTGCATGATCTCACTCGATCTCACTTCTAATTAGGATTTTACCACCTGGTTTATGTAAGTTCAGGTTATAACAACAATTGTAGAGTAAACATACGATCTCAACCCTATTCCTCAATATGATAATCGCACTCAAGTAATTTAACACTTGATCAAATAGCGTTTATGACATATTTTTAACTTTTAGATATTGTAGTATTATACTGATGATGATTTACCAAACATTGCTTAACCTATCAAATAGAAAAGTTGAATAACGTTTGCCATTTCTAAATATTCTGTATTAGGATCTCCAAAATCAACACAGTAAAGGGATTATCTTATTTCAATCAAGAGGTATCTAATTCCTTAACTACATTATTAAACCTATAATACTATACTTTTAAAAAAAATGATGAAAAGCTAACTCGTTGTTAAAGTGCATTGAAGATAAGCTAGATTATTAACAATTTCCATAAGCAACATTAGCAAAAAAAAACTAAATAACCCCAGAACGTTAAATTTATTTAAAGTTATACGGAGTACTTTATCCATTAGAAATTAGTTATACATTACTTTGCAATTATCCGTACACTAATGTCTAGCAAAAAGATACCCGAAGAAATTAAAAATTGAAAAAGAAAAAAAATTAGCCGAGTCAAACAGGTGAGTCAACCAGGATCGCAGCTCTGCAAATAGGACAGCTGGATTGAGTGGTGAGCCATTTATCAACACACTCACAATGATAAGTATGGCAACATTTTGGTAAAACCTTCACTTTCTCACCTTCTTCAAACACCCCAAGACATATACAACACTCCAGCTCATCTACTGACGTGGATGGCCCTTGATGTAGAGTGATCGGAAGGCTATTAATAACTGCCAAATCCAACCCTTTTGGCCTAGCGAAAATCTGTACGTGTTGTGAGAACGTGGCTACCACAGTGGCCGAAGATGATGATGATGAGGATCGACATATCCAACGGACGTAGAGAAATATAAGCGTAGTAAATAATATGAGACCGAAGAGTACAATGATGAAAAAAAGTGTACGTCCTCGAATCTGGAAGTTTTTATCGTCGAGTTCATCGAGTTGCCAGTTAAATGTTTGAGAGTTTTGGTGAGTGGCCATGGTAATTAACGATAATGAATACAGGGTTAAGTTTGTGATGATGTAACGGCATGGGTTAAGTTTGTGGATGTTAGGAATGGATCGGAGAGTGTTTAAGATGGAGTATTTTAATGGTGAGGGTGATAAGTGATGAATGGTTGGTATATATAATGAATGAAAAAGTCGAAAATGGGGAGAAATTGACAAGTCTGGTAAAATACAGGGTGTGTATTTGTGAAATGGTAGTTAACGAGAATTGACCATGTATCTAGCTATCTGTCTCCATACTCAAGTATCTATGTCGACTCTATAGTCTATTAGTCTATACTGACCAATCAATATAAACTCATCTTCTAGCGAGTTTTAGTTTTATATCTAATTCCAAACAATCAAAGGCATTGAAGGACACATTTTTGTTAACTTTTTATATGTAATAGATTAAAAAGTCTATTAAAAATCTATTAACAATAAATTAAAAATTAAAGATTTGAAAAATTAAACTTTGATGATTGCACTTCATTTGAAAGACTACAAAAAAAATTTTAATTTAATTTATTGCATCAATATCAATGATAGCTGATTTCTTTTTGTAGTCTTTCAAATGAAGTGCAATTATCACAGTTTAATTTTTCATATCTTTAATTTTTTAATTTATTGTTATTGTTTCTAATTCATGATGATATGTTATTCATTATTTGTATTTTGTTGCTGTTAATTAATTGGTTTGGTTTTGAGATCGTAAAAGCAAGACGGGAAATTGGCCCTCTGACGCGTCATTGATGCTCTGGAATTTAACAAGTCGCCTGTAGAAGTGGTATGAGAAAATTGAGCGATAATTTGGTGTGTTATCATTTTGAATGGTTAATAAAAAGATAAGATGGATAGGTTAAAACTAACCTGTGGAAAAATCACCAGCCTTTTATTCATCATCCAACTAAACTTAAAAATTTACACTTAGTCTCTTATCTGCTCAAAATAACTAAAATACCCTCTATTGTAATTCGCAAATGAACAATAGTTTGTGAAACAAACCATCACGTACCGTCGATTAATATGTCACGTCGAATTTAATTGCATATGCATCTAGTACATGTTTATTATGATTTCTTTATTATAAAAGGCAATTAAAAGATATAAATTGAGGCATCACTTTAAGTATCTGATTCTTAAAGTTGACATTAAAACAATAGAGATTCATTGAATGAATAGCGACTTTCTCATACCTACCTTTACTACGTACATACGTAAATACGCATTTAAGTGGTAAACCTTGTAATTTTAGCGATAAATTAGAAGTTTGTAGGTTTTGCTCATGATTTTTCAATTTTGTTTCATGTAACAATGAATGAAATGAATATTATTTTCACATAAAGAGCTCGCATAACTTAATTAAGATTGAGGCACCCCACAATATATAATGAGGAGTGGGCACTGGGGTCTAGTAGCTTATTCAATACTTACATATATGTTAAATTAAGATCGACCATGAATATAATTGAATGCATGTACGTATGGTCATCTCCATTCATCACTTATACATCACACATGCATCTAACTAACTTTTGTGGTTTGTATGTCCCATAAAAACCATACACAAGAAAATGAAATCATTTTGATCAAGTTTTTCAAAATCTTAGAATTTATTATTAATGTTACGAATCATTATCTAACTCTAGCTTGGAATTATATACTCCTACGTTTTTCTCGATCCGTATAATCACATATTTGCATTATGTGTCGTCTTTCTTTGCAATCGTGGTCTAACCAATCATATTATATAGGCGACAACGTAAATTCTTTAAATTAGTGTGTGGCCGTATAGTTCTTTATTAAACTTGAACACGGATTAATTGATTACTTTATGTCATTCGTGTAAGCATCGAATTAACAATTCATGTGATCCATATGTATCTATTTATTAAGGGTGAGAATTCATATACTAACTATTTTTATTTATATATAACCAATTAGGCACGCTATACGTATTATACTATACAACACTTTAAAGCACATTTAGTGGTGCAGCTACGATAAAAAACAATCATTTCCCATTTATTAAACTAAATGCCAACTTAATAAGTTATGATCATAACACAAACGATGCAATGAAGACACAAATTTGTTCTTTTGTACATATACATCATAGGTTCAACATACACTTCTAATCTTTTTATTCTAAAAAGACGTATTCCAAATTAAACTGTCATGGTAATATGCTAATATAATATCAAATTCTTTAATATAAATTTATTTAGTTACTTTTAAGGTTTCATCATTTTAATTGATTATTACACTCTTAACAAACTTTCGACGTACGTTTTTCATGATCGATTGATAAGCAGATAAGTAAAGTTTTAAATATTGATACTCTTTTGGGGCTTCAATTCTTTAAAAACAAGTGGCTTTTCGCTTTAATGTCTAATCACTAGCACTATTTCAAGTCTCGAATATTGTCCATAAAGATTTACAGAATTTAAAAATGGATTGTTAAATAATTTGTTTCTTGTAGGTATCTAATTCCCTAATTAATTATTAACCTAAGACAACCCAAATATATATAGTGACAACATCAAAGCCTAATCGCTCCTACATTACAATGAAGGTAAGATTAACAACAATCCTAAAACAACATATGCACTTTGAAAAAACATAAGCAGCTAAATCGAAAACAGTATCATTATTTAAATTCTATACTTTATCCATTAAAAAAAGTTAAATACTTAATTACTTGCAATTACATTTCTAGCAAAAAGAAGAAAAAAAAATCGGCCGAGTCAAACAGGTGAGTCAAACATGATCGCAGCTCTACAATAAGGACAGCTGGAATGAGTGGTGAGCCAATTATCGACACACCCACAATGATAAGTATGGCAACATTTTGGCAACACCTTCACTTTCTCACCTTCTTCAAACACTCCAAGACATATACAACACTCCAACTCCTCTGCTGATGTGGACGGCCGTTGATGTAGAGTGATCGGAAGGCTATTAATAACTGCCAAATCCAACCCTTTTGGCCTGGCGAAAACTTGTACGTGTTGAGACAACGTGGCTGCCACGGTGGCAGAAGATGATGACGAGGATCGGCACTTCCAACGGATGTAAAGAAGTATAAGGGTAGTTAATATTATAACACCAAAGAGTACAATGATGAAAAAGATTGTACGTCCACGAATTCGGAAGTTTTTATCGTCGAGTTCATCGAGTTCCCAGTGAAATGTTTGAGAGTTTTGATGAGTGGCCATTTTGTCGGAGGTAATTAACGGTGGTGTTATGTTGGATGTGATGACGTAACGGCATGGGTTTGAAGATATTTGGAATGGAGAGTGTGAGATAGAGGAATTAATGGCGAGGGTGATGAGTGATGACTGATGAATGGTTGGTATATATAATGAAACAAAAAGTCGAAAATGGGGAGAAATTGACAAGTTAGGTAAAATACAGGGAGAGTAGGTGTGAATAGTAGTTAACGAGAATAACGTGACCAATGTATCTCTGTCTCTATACTCACCAATCAATATAAACTCATCTCCTAGCTAATTTCTAGTTTTTTTTTTAAATCTAAATTCCAAACAATCAAAGGCATTGAAGGCCGGACACATTCTTGTTAAGTTTTTATATGTAATTATAAAAATGTGAAATTATCATAAAATGTTACTCGGTATATAATTCGTCTCTTACGATTGATATGCCAATTTTGCAATTTATCAGCCGTTAGCACGTAATTTCCCGACTCCATCATAACGAATGAAAATTTGCTACATACATCATACATTTCTTTTGCCTTTTTACATGAAATAATTGTGCGGTGATTGAAATAATACCCGTTAAGTATGTTACACCTGGTTCAATCATGAAACGCTAGAAAAAATATGCATTATATTGCATACATCACGTGTTATTGAACAAAAGACATGTAAACTTTATGTTTTTTCGGATGTACGTTTTTATACTTTATGCTACTCCGTATATTGTAAAACGTGATTAGTTGCAAATGATATATATATATATATATATATATATATATATATATATATATATATATATATATATATATATATATATATTACCGTTTGTATGATAAAGTATCGTTTTGTCATAATTGGATTAGAGTTAGGGGAGTTTGTTTGAGGTGATATAATTGGATATGGGATCAAGTGCTAACAAATGTGGTCAAAATATGTATACGGAAGACAAAGAGTAATGCTAAATAGACCTACTTATATAGACCTAAAAGTAGATCTAATTTTTTTATTGGTTGAATTTTATCTCTCTTAATCTCATCCAATCAATTTTTAAAATCTACCAATCACATCCTTAGGTCTATATTTAATCCTATGAATTTAGGTCTATCAATCATTTTCCAATACAAAATATAGAAACTAAACCCATACAAGACTTTTCTTGACTTCTAGCTACTATGCATTATGCACGAGCACTTTCATAGAGCATTAATTCTTTATTTGTCAATCTTTCTATTTTGATATATTCTAAAATAATTAACTTCTTAAATAATCAACCATACTAAATGCTTAAAAGTTATAAAAAATTTTTTGAACGGTGGTCATATCATTAGAAACTAGCAACAACCTAGAGGAAAACAAAGGAACATTACAAGAATTCGGATATAGATGAGATGGGGTTACTAGTCTACTCTATCCATTTTATATCGATTTTTTTTACATCTATTAGATAACCAAAGAAAAGAATAGAGTTTAACATCGTCTCCAACCGTGTCACTTCTAGGCACAGAAGAGTTGAAAGTGACCCGTTTTTATACCTCCAAATAATCCAAAGGATAGTTCTAACAACAATGTCGAAATAAATCCTTAAATTAACTGGAGTAAGAAGTGTATTCGAGCCGTTGAGAAGATCCAATAGATTGCCTTGGTACGTGTCTTGAAATCCCTACCATTGAAAGACATCATTCCATAACTTTTTAGTTGTTCAACAATTAAGAAATAAATGTTGCTCGGTTTCGAGATCCTCGTCACATACCGAGCATCTAACCGAATGAAAATCAATTCCTTTCTTATCAAGATTTATTCTAGTTGGAAGCCTATTTAAAGTCAAGCGCCAAATAAAGATGTTAACTTTAATGGAACAAATTTGTTCCAAATATAAACAGGAGGTTACAAGGAGCCTCCATTGAACAAATTCCCACATCCATTCTCCATAATGAAATGTGTAATGTCTACTTGGATCAGGAGTGAATACCCATGTATCTTGCCCATCCACAAAACCCATAGTTGAGACTGAACTTTGAAGATCATTAAATTCAAGCATGTCTGGGCCATCTCTTGGTTGCCGACGCCAAGTATATTGTAAAATGATTATATTGATAGTCAACATTAATAAATGCATTTTTCTTTTTAAAAAGAATGAAGTATAGTATATTGTTCTAATTCGTAACTCAATTATATTGTTCCAAAACTCAACCAGTTTAACGCCACAATTGATTAATATGTAAAGAAATTTTAATTTATTTGCACATGTATATAGTATACATGTATTATGACAAAAATTCGATCCGTTATTATTGTTTTTTATTTATATACAAAGGCCGCCAAAAGATATATATTGAGGCATCACTTTGTCGAGTATCTAATTCTTAAATCTTAAAGTTGACATTAAAACAATCGAAATTTGATTCATTGAATAACTAGTCTCATACCTACCTTTACTACATATATGAACAACTGATAAACCATGTAATTGTACCTTAAAATAGCGATAAGTCATTAGACAACAAAATACCATCATATTCAAACAAATGAATAGAAAATTTAGTTCGTACATTTCGTTCATAATTAATTTGTTACTATCTTTCATGTACGCATGAATATTTTCACATAAAGAGCTCGCCTAACTTAATTAAGATTAAGACACCCCACAATATATAATGTGGAGTGGGCACGTAGGGTCTAGTGGCTTATTCAATGTTACATATATGTTAATTAAAATCGACCATGTACGTATGGTCATCTACATTCATCACTTATACATCACACATGCATCTAACTAACTTTTGTGGTTTGTATATATGTCCCATAAAAACCGTACACAAGAAAACGATATCAGTTTGATCCTGTTTTTCATATTCTTGGAATGTATTATTAACCGAATCATTATCTAATTCTAGCTTGGAAATTTATACGTTTTTCACTATCCGCATTATCATACATTTGTATTACGGGGCATCTTTCTTTGCAATCGGGGTCTAATGTATCATATGATATAGACGATGTAATTTCTTTAAGGGTTAATTGTTTGGTTATCTATCTAACTTTACTCGTTTTACTATTGTATGTAATAAACTTTCAAAACATATATTGTATGCAATAAACTTGTAAAAATCCCTATTGTATGTCACAACCTTTAAAAACATCTATTGTATGCAATGAACTTATAAAAAAACTCTATTGAATGTTGCGGGTTACCATTTGTACATGCCAAACTCAAAATAGCTCTTTAACATTGGTTTGTGGCGGCACGAGCAAACTCAGCAGATCATTGACTACCGCATCATACGATAACGATTTTTTACAAGTTTATTACATACAATAAATGTTGAAAGTTTGTTACATACAATAACATGTTTTACAAGTTTATCACATACAATAGATATTTTGAAAGTTTGTTACATACAATAGTAAAACGAGCAAAGTTAAATACATAACCAAACAATTAACCCTTTCTTTAAATTGGCTGTATAATTCTAGCTTGAACATAGATTAATTACTTTATGTCATTCGTGTAAGCATCGAATTAACAAGTAATGTTTATGTGGTCTATATAATATATATACCTATTTATTATATTAACACTGCATAGTAATAGTAATTTATGAAGTTATGATCATAATACAAATTGATTATACGATGCAATGAACTGAAAACACAAATTTGTTCTTTTGTGCATATACATCATAAGTGTAGGACGGAGCTAGGAAATTTAAATGAACATGACAAAAAGAATTATTTAGTTCTTATTTAAAGTTTTGCTGTAGTAAAATTTTAAATTGTTAATAAATCCATTAAAAACATTCTTGTTTATGTAATTTCAAATTTATTGAGCGGACAGTTACTAGGAGTGTTCAAAATAGTCAAAACCAAAAAATCGAATCGAAAACTGGTTGAAGCGAACCGATTTTTGATTAACCGAATCGATATTTTTTTGCTTTTCGATTTCGGTGAACCGAACCAAATTTTTTTTGGGTTTTCGGTTCCGGTTCATGATTTTGAGATAGAAATGATAGACAGTTAACCGAAAAGTTTTTATATACCTTATAATATATGCAAATATATATTGTATATATTAAATTTAAATATTGATATTTACACTAGTACTTTGATAAAATCATTTATATTTCTTTTCACTCATTTTAATGTAAATTACAAACTTAAATTATGTTTAATTTGGTAATTATTACTACTTAGTTTAAATTATATTCGAACGATATACGTATGTATAACATAAATACACAATTATAAATAGTACGGAGTAAAATTGATATCGTTTGAAACTTTTTATCGTCAAAATATTTTTAAAATAGTGAACAATTAATAATTAATGTATATTTGTGTGTTAATAAATACTTTTTAAATAAGTTCTAGGTAATAAAATGATTAATTTGGTTAACCAAACTGAAAATTCGGTTAACCGATTACCGGTTAACTAAATTTTCCAATTTCGATTTAGGTTCAAAAATATGTCAAACCGAAACTCCGATTAACTGATATTCAATTAACCGAGTCCCCAATTAACCGTCTATGAACACCCCTAACAGTTACCCCTATTCTAGATACGCCCCAAGGGCCAAGGCATGCTAACACTTCTAAATCTTTTTGTTCTTTGAAAAGCGTATTCCAACATTCAACTTTCATATGTGGTAATATAATTTTTTTTTAATATAAATTTATTTAATTACGTTTAAGGTTTTATCATTTCATTTTAATTAATATACTCGTAACAAACTTTCTACATAAGTTTTTGATGATTGATAAGCAGATAAGTAGACCTTCAAAATTTGATATTCTTTAAGCATTATTTTTTGATATAGTAGCGGTTTTTCGCTATTTCAATCCTAAAATATTGTCTATAAAGAAAGATATTTAGAATTTAAAATGGATTATTAAATTATTTCTTTCTGGTAGCTAGGTATCTAATTCCCTAATATTAGTAACCTAAGACAATTAAAATATAATGACAACATTAAAGCCTAAACGTTCCTACATTGCAATGAAGATAAGATTAACAACAATCCTAAAACAACATACGCACTTCGGAAAACATAACTAGCTAAATTTAAAGTAATAGAATTATTCTAATTCCATATACTTTATATCCATTAAAAAAAAGTTGAATACTTAATTATTTGCAATTACATTTTAATTTCTAGCAAAAAAGAAGAAAAAATCCGGCCGAGTCACACAGGCGAGTCAAACATGATCGCAGCTCTACAATAAGGACAACTGGAATGAGTGGTGAGCCATTTATCAACACACTCACAATGATAAGTATGACAACATTTTGGTAACACCTTCACTTTCTCACCTTCTTCAAACACTCCAAGACATATACAACACTCCAGCTCATCTACTGACGTGGATGGCCCCTGATGTAGAGTGATCGGAAGGCTATTAATAACTGCCAAATCCAACCCTTTTGGCCGAGCGAAAACTTGTACGTGTTGTGACAACGTGGCTGCCACGGTGGCAGAAGATGATGACGAGGATCGGCACATCCAACGGATGTAAAGAAGTATAAGGGTAGTTAATATTATAACACCAAAGAGTACAATGATGAAAAAGATTGTACGTCCACGAATTTGGAAGTTTTTATCGTCGAGTTCATCGTATCGCCAGTTGTGAAATGTTTGAGAGTCTTGTTGAGTGGTCATTTTGACGGAGGTTAACGGTGGTGTAAGGGTGGATGTCGTGACTTTGTAACGGCATGAGTTGGTTGGTGATATTTGGTGAGGGTGTAAGAGAGTGGGGATTATTGGTGTGGTTGGGAAGGTTTTGTATAAATAAGGAATGAAAAAGTGAAAAAGGAAAAGATAGTGACAAGTTGGGTAAAGTAAAAGGGGTGTGGATGTAAATATTATAATATAACGAGAGTAGCGTGAATGTCGCGATTTAGGAAAGCAAACATGTGATTCCGAAAGTAACTCATGTCTCTAGACTTACCTATCATATAAAGAGTACCTCTAATTTGGTTACTTGTTTAAGCTTAATAAAAAAATAGAGGTATCAAAGTAGATAATGTAATTAGACATGTTGGGTAATGGATTTCCATTTTGTCGCAAGCTACTAAATTCATGATACAGATTGTTCCTAAACATTTTTGTCTAAATTTTCACAAGAATTTAAATATGATGTACAACATACTAATTTATATATATATACGTACAATATACTAATTTATTAGTAAGTAGTAATTTATTAGTTTATTACTCCGTACAATATACTACGTAATGAATTGCTCATGTAGTCATGTGTAAGAAATAAAGTAATAAAGTAATAATAATAATAATAGAAAGGTATCTATGTAGGCCGTCAATTTTTTTTTTATTTTTTTTTTGATGTTTGGTTCAACTTTGAAACGAAGAAAAGATTACGTACATTCATCACGTGTTATTTAACAAAAGACATCTAAAAACTTGAGATTCCTTTAGATGTTTTATACTTTTTTCTTACTTTTTGCTATTATTAGGTCTTGATAAATTGTAAAACGTGATTTAGTTGCAAAAACTATAAATGGCATATTGCTATCTACGTTTGTGGTCTAAAGCATCGTAATGTCATAATTGGGTTCAAGTTAGGCGAGAATGAGGTAGATATGGGTCAATGAACAAATGTCATCAATCCGTAAATTAAAGATCGAGTTAAATATACGAGTAGAAAGTACAGGACATTAACTATCATTAAATCTATAGCTATAAACGTATTTGAACGTTTTATGTAAGTTTCCATGAGAAGTAATTATGTTTTTGTGTTAAGTAGTATAATAAGTATAATCATAAGTATAAGTATACTATAATATAACTAAATTTTTGTTGCTTGAAATCTCTTATGCGTTTGGGGTCATTTTTTGTGTTTATGATTTCTAGCTTCCATGTGGTAAAAAATCACTAATCAGCGATGGACTTGTAGTAATAATAATAATAATAATAATAATAATAATAATAATAATAATAATAATAATAATAATAATAATAATAATAATCGTCGTCGTCATCTAGATTACATAAAACATGTACTCCTTAATTTATTAAAATTTATTCTAACGACAACTTTATGTTTATTGGAACTTTTTTTTTTATGTTAAAGTGAGTGAGGTTGTAATTAAAAAGTTAATGAGGTAGTTATCATTATAGAAAATAATGTACGTCTATTTTAAACATAACACTTAGTGGTATCATTAAAAAAATTCTTTTATTAATCACTGAACACAAAGTTATTGATTTTAAGATAAATAACCCATCTCATGGACGGAATTTGTCATTACAACTTTAACTTTAGAATTGACATTTGTATCACTGTTTAGATGTCAAATCAAATTTTTTACACTAAAAAATTATTAATGAAAAATGAATTTTAACGGTTTCTCATGAAAAATGAGTATAGTTTTTCCTTCAAAATAGAAAACTAGAAAAGAACTTTAAAGCAACCAATAATGAGAAAAAGAGAAACCACGCACACGAGATTCAAATGAGCTCATCAAAACCACCAAAAACTTATTGATACGTGTCGAATATTTGAAAACGTTTGGTGATGCTTCTATTTTTATGGCCGACGAAACGGACCCATAGTTTCACTTCGTTCTATGATATAATTGGCTCTCTTTTTTTAACCTGTCATTTCATAAATGATGTCATTAGTTTGCCTATTTTATACCATCTCCGTTTTACATTATATATATTCACTTTATTATGCACGTAATTTCAACTTTTAAGAATCTCTATTAAACTACGCTAGTTATCATTATCAATTAAATAGCATCTATACCAATTAAATTCTTTACTGATTGGCTGTAACATTAGATATGTGATCATGAGGACAGAGATCATTTGGAGATAAAGGAGGTCAACTGGCAACTCCACATCCATCCAGAAAATAACATGTGTCACATATCAACTTTCATTTTGATCCATCCACTTTTAAAATATTTATCTTTCATTCCTAAATTTATTAAATAACACTACATCATTCTCACCCTACTAACCACCCACTCCCAACTCTTACCACCAACCACTCCCTCTCTGCCGCCACCTGCCACCACCTTTCCGCCGCCGCCCCACTGCCGCCGTATTCCGGCTATTTTTTTCATAAAATAATTTTTAAATTTTTTTTCCAAATTCTTTTAACATTTTTATTTTTGTTAATTACATTTTTTTATAAAAATGTACTGCATGTTATTTTTACTGCAGTTTGTATATATATAACTTTTAGTACACATATTGTTTTAGACTTGATCTTGTATTATACATATTACCGTTTTTATGCTGCATTTTATAATAATTATACTGCATATTGTTTTTTGACTGCATTTTGTAACACATGTTATTTATTTTGTACTACATTTTGTATTATACATATCATCTTTTTTTACTGCATTTTGAATAAAATTATAATGCATATTATTATGTTTACTGCATTTTGTATATATATTTAAGAATATATATTATTTTTTGTACTGCATTTTGTATTATATGTATTATCTTTTTATTGAATTTTATATATAATATACTGCATATTGTTCTTTTTACTGCATTTTGTGTATATAATTTTAGTAGATATCGTTTGCTTTTATATTGCATTTTATATTATATGTATTATATTTTTACTGCATTTTTTAATATTATATATTAAATGTATTATATTGCATTTTGTATCATACATATTATACTATTTTGTACCGTATTTTGGTGACGGCGTATATACAATATATAAGATGCAGTACATAAAATACAAAATGTAGTAAAAAAGACTAACATGTATACAAAAAGATTGATGCAATAAATACATATACAAAATGCAGTTTGTGATATCACGTATTGAAAAATAAGTAATAATAAATATATAAACATACACGATACAACACATAACTACAATATGCAGTAGTATATAAATAACCACAAGATGCAACAAAATGTTTGTTTTTTCTATTTTAAATCAATATGCAGTGTTTTTAATGAGAAAAAAGTTAGTTGCAAAAATTTGGAAAAAAAAAGTTGAGAAAAAAATTTAGACAGAAAATGGAAATAAAAAAGAGGTCGGAATCCGGCGGCGGTCGACGGTGGCGAGTGGTGGCTGATGACAACAGCGGGCGGTGGCTGTTGGCAGCAGTGGGCGGCAGGTGGTGGCAGAGGGTGGGAGTGGGTGGTTGGTGATAGTGGAGGTGAGGGAGTGATATTGAAGAAGTTGAGGGAATGTAAACATAATACAAATATAGATGAAGGGTTAAATTAAAATTTGTATTGAACATGTGACATGTGGTGATTGGTTGCTCTCATTGCTCTCCATTTAACACTTGCTCTCTTGATCCTTACTCGTAACATTAAAACGAGCTTTGAAAAAGATTCCACGCACCTATAACCGTATATGGTCTAAATTTTGCCATAGTTTCGTTATTGACTTTATTTAATATCTAGCTAGCTTATTCTTATTATATATGCAGAAAGGGAAAGAAATGAAGAGAATTAGATGTCCAAAGATAACAGGACACATAAAATATTGTAGTTAATGGATATAACTTCTTCTCTTTTTTTTCTTTTCTAAAGTTGGTTTAGAATTTAACTCCTTTAATGAATTCCATGACCTAATTAATACAAAAGGATCATTAAATAAGTGGAGTCCATGTTGGTTTTCAAGTGGACACTTTTCTGACCTTCAAGTTTGCTTTCATGATTTTCCTTGTGCTTTCATGATTTTCCATATATAAAGAATAAATAAAAAAAAACCATATAAAAATTGTCTCTGATCAGCAATAAAAAATCATCAATCCTTGCTGAGTAATTTTGAGAATAACCTTCTAATAATCAATAGTGATCGAGTTAACATCTGGCAGTGTGGTTAAATTTATCCAAATCTGAATAACAACTATATTTAGACGAAATTAAAATTATGTTATCCGATGACAATAATTTTGGGACCGATGAAGTATTAAGAATTGGAATATGAGGAGGTGGCAAACATGCCAAACAAATTGATTTATACATCAACTTATATACGTTTAAATTTTTACTTACGATTTCCAGTCAAATGAAAAGAAATTATATTTCTTATAAATTTAGGGAAAGTAAAAAAATCGATCCATATGCTAATTATTAACACACGCTCTTATATTTTAATCTCTTCCTCTTATTACATATGATATCACCATCAAAATTATTTTGTGGGCCCATTGATTTGCATGACGGAACAGACTACTCACAAAGTGAACACATATATGTACGTGTGTTGCTTTTACCTATAGTGCGATTGTGCCCCATTGTTATTTTAATTGTGAAAGAGACACGTTTTTTCTTGAAAAATGACTCCTTACTATTTTTTTAATATGTACGATATTATAACACCAATTGACATGAACAACTTTAGTTGATATGCCACCATTTGATAATTCCCAGTTTCCCATTACCACTTCTGTCATTAAAAAATATTTGCTTTGATTACCCTAACGAACATAGCTAGTCCATAAAAGATAATGTTTAACAAATCACATATCATCATATCATAATCATTTAAATATATCTCATACAATTTAAATGATTATATTATTTTAAATATTTTTGGTGTACCGTGTAGCACACAGTTTGTGCTGATTGCTCAATAAGAATATCTCAATATCATATATTTTTGGTGTAGCACACTAGCACATAGTTCGTTGGGCCAAAATGTCCAGGCTTTATTCACAGTTTGTGATGAAACATTTTGACTAACTAGACACTAGCTAGTAGTCTAGTACGCGCCGGTAAATAGGACATGGTAAAAAGGGTGAAGCAACTACCTATATACATCGTCTAATATTGCATGCATAGCTCTCAGAAATCAGAATTAAATAAAAGTAAAACAATGAACCCCTCAACAGGGGCGGAGTTAGAATTTAGAAAAGGGGGGCAAAAAAAAATTAAAATTATTTGTTTATGTTTTCGGGGGACAAAACTTATGAAATATCGCAAATACCCTTAAAAAAATTTATTTTTTACATGATTTGAGAATTCTTGGGGGACAGCTGCTCCCCATGCCCCCTCTACCTCCGCCCCTGCCCCTCAAGAAGTTAAGCAAAAATCACACGTTTGTAGGACAGTAGTTTTGCACAAAAAATTGGTCGTTGTATAGACAAACTGGACCGCTTTGATATTGAGTTATTGACCTGCATCCTGGCCCAAAATTCAAAAACTGTTTACAAGGCATAGTTATTAAATTGGGGGTTCATGGTTTTAAACTTTTAATTATGGTGTAATTGGATTAGGCAACTAGGTAAGGAGACCCATTGTCTCCATTCATCATTTTAATAGCAGCATAGGGTTTAAACTAGAGGTGACAATTTTAAACACATTGGTTAATTATGGGTCAATTTGGTTAATTTTTAGGAGGGGATGTGTTTGTTGGGTCTCCTCCCCATTTTTTGAATGGGTCTAAATGGGTTTTTCAATATAACCTATAATTGTGTAACAATTAACCAACGGGTTTGGATGGGTATAACGGGTAATTTTTTTTCTCACTTCATTTCATTTTTTTCATTTTTCACTCAAAAAAAAAAAGTTTGGTGAACCCGATGACCCGACCCGACCCGAGACCCATTTGACTCGGACCCGTTTAGACCCATCCTTCTAAGTCTCCCATCTAGACCTGGACCTATTTAGACCCGAGACCTGACCCGACCCATTCATTTGCCACCTCTAGTTTAAACGCAGTCATAACTCAAACGCTTAGCAAAGGGATATTCAAAGGGGTGGATGTTGGGGATAACGCGGTGACAGTTTCACATTAACGATAGTATAAAATCCTGTAGGGAGATGAAGGAGAAGGATATTGATTTTGTACATTCTTTTAGTAAAATAGTCAAAAAAGAGATTCAACAAAATTTTGGCTACATAAAAAGGTCAAATATTATGTGATAGATTTCCAAGAATGTTTTGAAGGTGACAGATTGGTGTCAATTAGAGATAGGGGTGAGGAGAGAGAGGATGTTTGGTCCTGGGTTTGGGGATGCAGGGGAAGACTTAGAGGGAGGTTGATGAGTGAGTTTGAGGATTTAACTAATACTCTTTATCAATGTTTCCATTTAATTTCAGTGAATCCACGGGCTCATGGGTTTCGTCTTGTGACGCAAATGGTGTCTTCTCGATTAAACTTCTAAGAAAGAAGGTGGACATCTAGCGAATGGGTAATGTCAGTCAAGTGGAAAAGAACGGAGTGGTTCATTCCTCGAAAGGTTAATATCTCTGTAGGTTATACCGTGGTCGTCCTCCTTTAAAATCACTTCTTGATCATGTTGGTGTCGATCTTCACACTTTATTATGTCCTTTTTGCAATAATGTGGTAGAGAATTCAGATCATGGTTTGGTCTGTTGTCATCATGCCATGGGAGTATGGGTATTTTTGAGGGTAACTCCGTCGAGGATGTAAAGCTTTCTTTATCCAAGAAAAAACATATGTGCCATGGGCTGAACTAGTGGCTGTTAATGGATTGATCGAGTCCAATCCAATCCATTTACGTGACCTAATGGATCAAAAAACAATTGTAATATGTAAGTGATTATTGCTTGCCAAAAATCCTATTTGAAGGAAGGTAGTCCAACTCCATATCTTACGCATTAGTGACATTTGAGTGAAAGCAGTAGGTCCATTAAGTGATGCAACAAATCGATTCGATTGTCCATCTAAATATTTGAATCATCCATGATTCATTCGAATCAATCCGTTTAAACTTCCAAATCCTAACAACTGATGTAGATCAATGCATGTTTGTATTATGATTACAATGAATTAATGTTGTATAAATAACGGAAGAGTTTTGTTAAAAGAAGTTTTTAGAGCTCTCTTTAATAAAATCTTACATGCATAAAATATTGTACATTCAATCAAAATTCAAATGTTAACATAAATTCAGGAGGAGACAAGAAGTTTGTTATGGTCTTGATACAAATTTGTATGTATGTCTTAAATGTTTAATGTAAGCCCTAGGGGCTTCTATTACCATTTTAATTAACGGAAATATGTATGTATTTTTGACACATTTAGCATTGCTAGCTCGTAATCTAATTATATGTATAGTATGTTGTTTTTTTCTATCTTAAAATAGGAAATGTCATGTTTATATGGAATTGAAATGGTTATGCATATCATTTTACATTTTTCTTCTTTAATAGTTTTAGAACTATTCGAGTATTAATATTAATTGATTAAAGTACTAAATCTTGTTAGAATAATGTTTGGAAAATGACTTTCACCATTTTGAGAATTTACTTTTAGGTGACAAAAATATGCATAAATTTGTACCATAGTTTGACGCTCAATACCATGATTTCTTATCTTTAGGAATTACTTTTCGGTAATCAAATTCATCTGTTGAAATTTTTTATTCTAATCCATCACCAAAGTTTTATGCAATTATTTGAGCAAAAATCGCATTAAACTAATCCATTACACCAGTGAATTCGAATACAACTATGGTTTCAGCAACAACATAAACAGTAATAATTTGCGTGATGTTTTTGTTTATGAAGACCGACAACGTTGTTCGTGTTATCCTTCATCACATCCTCAATAGGTAGTTTGATACTCCGTGTAATAATCGTACCTAATTTAGCAGAAATTAAAATACTACTATTTTGAGTTTACGTTGATTACATATCAGAGTAATTGTTTTATGCAATATACTGTATAGTTTATGTGTTCATGTTAATGAGTTACATTATTATTATTATTATTATTATTATTATTATTATTATTATTATTATTATTATTACTACTACTTAATAAAGTCTATGCATTGCTTGCTCTAACCATGGGCATTGGACTGGCCGGGCTACGGCCCAGGGGCAATGAGCGATCATTGCCTGCCCTAACCATGGGCATTGGGTTGGCCGGGCTACGGCCCGAGGGCAACAAGCGATCAGGGGCATCAAGCTTTTTTTTACACGGCTGAATTTAATTATAGAAATTTACTTTTCGCAATACTTCCCTTATCTATGGCTCCAGCTTAGTGACAACCGTCTGCAACCGTCCTGGCGGGTTTTTTTTCCATCGACTTCACTTCTCCACCGTTTGATTGCGTTGACTTTAGATCCTGACCATCCTTTATTCAATCTTTTCCGTTATTTTCCTCCAAAATGGAAGTTACGCCAGGACGGAGGTTATGCAGGATACTAATTAAATCCATCCAAAACGCCAGGATGCTAACAAAACGTCAGTTATGCAGGATGCTAATTAAATCCAAACAATGCCAGGATACTTACAAAACGCCACATGCCAGGATGCTAATTAAAAATTCCAAAAAAGAGATGAAAGTTACGCCAGGTTATCAACAAAACGCCAGGATGCTCTAAAATGCCAGGATACTAACTAAATGCGGGATGCTATTTAAAAACTTCCAGGCCCAATTGGAAATTGCAGGCCTAGAACCTAATTACCATTTAAACAGCAATGTTAGAGTCTGATGTAAGACTTGATGACTGTGTAGAAATGTTCATATGCTTTTTACAAAGATTTTTAGCATTTACAACAAACTTGGCAATGTAAACACTGTGTATACATTTGATTTATATTAATATTGATGATTAATATTAATATTTATACATTAAATTTATATTAATATTAATTAATTTTTAGCATTTACAAACAAAGTTGGCAATATGAACCCATTGTATACATTACATTTATATTGATATTATTTATTTAATTAACATACTTAAAAATAATTATCGTCATAAATTAGTAATCATTTAATAATAAAAAATAACTAAACAGGAAACTTCAAGGCCCAATAAGAAAAGTTCAGGCCCAATTGTAGATTTCGAGCCCAGAACCTAACCAGGATACTCCGAAAGTTTGAAATACCAGGATACTAACTAAATGCAGGATACTAACTAAATACAGAATGCTATTTAAATTCCAGGATAAAATATTTGAAAATCAAAACCCCAGAATGAGCCGGAAACTTCCAGGCCCAATAAGAAAATCGCAGGCCCAGTTGCAAGCTGTAGGTTATATTTCTTATACAATAAAATTAAATAAAACACGTATTTTAATTAAATATATTTAATATTTATAACTATAAATTATTAAATTTTTTATAATTGTAATACCGATATACTATGTATAATACGGATACAGATGGTTGATGGTGTAGACGTGTTGGCTTCCAGGCCCAATAACAGGCCAATACAGGTCAACTGTTTACAGGCCCAATAACAGGCCTCAACACGCGCAGACAGACTTGCAGGCCTCAACACGCGTAGACAGACTTGTAGGCCCAATAGGCGAAATATATTCCTGCGTGCAATGGCACAAATAAATTTACAGGCCCCTTGATTAATTATATCGTGAAGCATGTATTTAGACTTAGGGCCGGTTTACTTTCCACTTAATGGACACTTCTTAATCCAGACAGATAAATTGCTGTTTCTTTTGCACTTAATCTGAAAGGAATGTCTGTTTTTGAAATAGGAAGAAAAACGAAGCCCTTATCAAAAAGAAGCACTTAATGATAAATTTACATTTTTTCAACATTTTTTCTCCAATAGAATTTGAACACGTCATTTTTTATTCAAACTTTAAATCATTTAAGTTCATCATTTTGGTCAAGACAAAAATAATATTTACATAAACAGCACTTGTTATAAACAGACATATTTATCCAGACAGACATCACATGTAAACAACACTTAATATGAAAAAAAGTAAACAGCCCCTTAAACGTGTATGCATTGGGGAATTAACATGATGCCAAAATAAAGGCAATGTAGTAGTTTCAACATAATTGAATTATTTAAATGCAGGATGCTAATTTCTATAAATAATGATAAAAGTTTAATTAATTTATATAAATTTTGCGTAGAGGGTAGGATGCTGTTATATTATTATACTAGGTTAAGACCCGCAAAATTTGCGGGTTGATTCATAATATGTCTTATATAAATATGTTATACGAATCTAATATGTGTTTTGGTGTTGGTGTCCAGTACATCGATTTGTATTGGTTTAATTTCAAATGAAAAGTGTATTAAGGATTTGAATTGTGATAGATTTTTAATTGATGAGTCCAAATATATTAATTAATTAATAGATTAATATTGTTTATGATGTCACTTATTATTTGTATTCATTTTTAACAATACTATCTTATTTAAAATTGTACAGATATATTTTTTCAAATAAGCAAATTTAGCGGCTCAATAGGTAAATACTATTTTGTACAATAAATAACAATCTTTGCAGTGCATTAGTGGTTTTCGTCGATCTAAGTTACTATCTTTAATTTAAATCAACAATCTATAATGCATTACTTTATATCTTTAACTTTGACGAAAGATGACAAGACATGACAACTCAAATGTAGGCTCTACTAACCCGAATGACATTTACCTTAGAAGATTAAATGGTAAACTATTTTAGGGATGTTAATCGAGATATAGAGAGATTAATGGCAAAAGAGTAAATTAATTAATCAATTACTGATAATATTGTGCATGATACCACTTCATTTTTTGTATTTGTATTGTTCTTTAATAATAATAACATATATTATGTTCCAAAACTTTGTGTTAGTTACTTTAAAAGTTAAATTGTTAGTTTTAAAATTTCAAATCTTGTAATTCGGTATCTTTTTTTTTTGTGCTTCAAATTTGCATTGTATTTTCAATAACTAATTTTCTTTGTTTCGCCAAAGTTACGAACATGAGGATAACCGAAACCCGCAAATAAATATGAACAATCGATGGGTAATACTAATTGAGCATCCATAAGCCAAAAATTGTAAATTAAAAATTGATAAACAAAAATTCAAAAAAGACGGTAGTATGGATACAAATACACTAAAAACCGGTGAAAGCTAACCCATTTGACACTCATGATCCAAGAACTGTTAATTATATATTGATAAAAGTATTCAAAATAGTAGGTCGTATACGAATTTAAATCACTGTCCGATGGAATGAAGTTATAAATTTTTTTAAATTGAAAATAACTTACTGAATTTTTTAGAAAAATAAAATAAATAATATTGTAGGAAGAGTTTGAATTATAGAAAAATACGGTGATATGGGTATAGATACACTAAAACCCCCTGGAACCCAACCAGCTGACATTCATAATCCAAGAATCGTAAGTTAGAAATTGATAAAAGTGGTAAACAAAGGACGGTCGTATACAAATCTAACTCATTTGGAGATGAAATGGAGTCATGATTTTTTTGAAATTAAAAATAACTATTAGAGCTTATGTTAGAAAAAATAAAATAAAAAATATATTACGAAGAATCTAAGTCATGGGAAAAATAATAAAATAGTTATTAAATTAACATTTTCATAAAATATATGAGGGATTATTTATAATTAAATGAAAAAGATGATTTATATTGTAAATATTGAAGGGTGTATATTGTAATTATAGAAGGGTATATTAGTCTTTTAGTCACATAAAAATAGGATTAATGATGTCACTAAATAAATTAAGGGTTGAATCTTGATTGTTGATCTCTATCTAATGGTCATTATTCTTTCAAGATTTTTCTTTTAATTAATAAGACTAGGTATAAGACCCGCGACAACGCGGGTTACAACATTTGATTTTGTAAAATTTAAATTTAAGATAAAATAGTGGTTTATTTGTTATAAAATTTATTTTTCATAATCAAGGATGTTAATTTAAATTTTAATGTAACATCTTTTTTTAGTTGAAGTTGTAAATACGTTACTGGTTACGTTTGATTAGATTAAAAAAATTTACTATGATGTCATGCATCTAATGAAATATATGAAATTTCTATCTACTTTAGATAATTTTGTATCTGTGCTTTAGATAATTTTACGTCGTATGTATTCAAATTGTTATTTTATCACTCATTGTAACGTAAAAGTCATAGAAGGATTCATTATATATTTTAATAATTGAGGTCGTCAGTATTTTCAAATGATGCTACTCTGATTATATTCGTCATATCAAAATAATTGGCAAATCACTTCCAAAACACATATCTAAACACCTTAAGGAGGAAAAAAATTGAAAAGAAAAGGGGGCTTACAACATTGAGACTTTTAGCTATAGGAGTACTAAGCAATGCAGAGTTGTCTGAACCAAACACTAAAAAGATGTTGTATTCCAAACCTAATCATTATCAAAATTACACAAACCTACAAATTCTTTCTTTTTAGACAATTACTTATCATCCATTTATTTGATTTGATTTGTAAATGAACCCATCCCCCAAAATTACGCTTTTTAGGCTGGATCATCAATCTGCCATCACAAATCAATCTGCTCTAAATACTATAGAGATGATTTTTCTAGCATCACTACAATGAAGAAGAGAGGCTAGATCAAGAACATGGCATTATCTAGGTTTTGCGACTTGAATGATTTCTCTTTACAGGATTACCATCCACAAGTGGCCAAGTCCATCAACAAAAGGATTACCAGCATTTGCACCCACACTAATAACCAAATCACCACTGCCAAACACTTGTAAAATTAATGAATAATTCTAGAAGCAATTAAAGTAGCACATTCTAAGTCATTCGTCATTAATATTACATTACCTGGGAATCTCGTTAGGGAAATATATGTGGTGAAGAACAGGGAAATTGAGTGTATTTTCTGAGTGACACTTAAACAGCCTCTTAGTAGAATGTACTTTGTCGTTTTTACCTCTGTATATGGCACGTCACGAAGAATCATTGTCGCACCAATGCTCTTGAGAACTTCTATCTCCTCATATGGTTCCTCACCACACGGTGAAACTGCCAAATGTGTGCCTGAAAGTAGATCATATATGTGGAATCAGAACCAAATAAAACTTGTTTATGTCTAACTGGAGAGAAAAGTAACCACCAAATGCACTTAGAAATTGACTTTTACAGCTAGCCTATATGCTCCAATCAGATGTACATATGAAGCTACACACATAAAACAGAAAGTCGTTTCACCTATTTATGTCAGATCCAATACAAATCAAAGACATAGATAGACATGGTTTTACATAAGAAACCTTACCTTTTTACAATAAACAGATTGATCGGGATGGGGATGTTGTTGTTGATACAATAAACAAATAAAACTTTTTACAATAAACAGATTGTCACCATGTTATTCTATGGTGACAATTGCATCCTAAATAACTACAATTCAGAAAAAACTCTACCCAAATGTCAGTGATACACTTCCTACAAACATTGTCTAAGAAGAACAAAAAAGAAGTGAAAAATACAAAATGAATTTATGAACTTTGAAAATCCATTTTCTTTTACAATAATTTCAAAGTAAGGATCAAATGGTGATTTTTTTTTTCCCCATTTTTCCACTGAGTTATTTCATAGTGGAAGGTGTTGCAAATCCATATACTTCTTTAGCATTGCGATTGATTTTTTGTATAAATCTCGCATGGATCTCTTTGACTGCCTCCATTGCACTTACTATACCAACAAAACAACATTAAAAAAATTTAATAAACGCTAGGTATTACTTTCTCACACGTAGTAAGCGGTTCTTGTTGCCGGCTTAATCCATGTGATCCGTTAATGTCTGAGTTACATTTTTTTTATTTGACCTGATAGAGAACAATAAACATAACCCTAATCAACCCATTTATTAGTAAATGGGTCAAAATTGAAACCTCTAAGATCATGCACAGAGCAATGATTCTGCCTTTTGTTTCAATAGTCCATTAAAATGATGAAGCAATATATAATTGTTTACAACTGGAGTACCTAAGTCAGTGTGGTTGATCTAATTCATTGAACTTGTAGATGACCTCAGTTTTGCTGACATTCACTATTAGTATAAGTCAAAGTCAGCGGAGATGGTGAATTCAACCCATTTAGTATTATTCGGGTTGGTTCAGATTGTGTATTATCACCAAGGGGTCAAATTAAAATAGCTTTATAAACAGGTCAAATGTGAGGAAAGTCGCATAAAGTGTATTCTGAATATGACGAATACCACAAATAATATACAGAAATAGAAACTTAAAGACAAACTTTAGCAGAAATCCTACTCTTTATTAAGACAATGCTAAATCCTAATGTTTGTTCTTTTATAGCCTGTACAAATCCCCTTGGTAAGAAAAAATACCTCAATTTTAGTAGCTTTCAAAGCTGCTGCAACAGTGATCATCAGTATTAATTGAAATGGATCACCAATGTATCTGCAAAGAGATAGAAAAGGGAACTATATAAAATCAAAATCAAAATCAAAAAGGGCCCAAGTTTAGATACATATAAGAGGATGGTTTCCTTCAGGGAGAAAGGATTATACTAAATTAATAAAAAAAATATTAACAATAATACTTACAAAGAGAGGCTCGGGTTTTCTATGCCCAAATCTTCACTACCTTTCCTCTACCTACAAAAGCCAAATTATTAACATCTTTGATGTATTTAGTGAATTAAGTACGTAAAAGCCTTGTAGGCTCAAAGTTAGAAATGAACAAAGTGCCTTTTCTATATAGGAATTCATAAGTCAAAATAATTGTTGTGAATTATTCCTTGAAACATTTTCTGAAACACCTAACATACAACGAATGGTTGTGAATTATAAGATTAGTATACAATAAAATCATTTAATACAATGCAACCCATTCTGCGAACCTTCACAAAAAGGCACCAATGCTACTGATTTATGAGGATGAATAGAGAATATTGATTTTTAAATTTTCTTTAAAAAATGAATTGAAAAAACTGAATCGAATTGAAAAAGAAAGAGACAATTATTTTATCTTTGTTTTAGAGTAATTTAAATCACATTTAGAAGGTTTAATCAAAATACACCCATCTTCAAATCAGCATTATGTATTTTAAGTCACCCTAAACAAATGAAGCTAACCTATTAATAAGTGTATATAACTGTTTAAAGATTAATACTAAGCTGCTAAACCTAAGTGTATTCACTTGGCAACAGATCAACTTCTTTCTTCAAAATTGCATCACAACCACAGCTCTTTAAACCTGCACAAATCATCTATAATACACAGAAATAAGTAGATAAGAAGATATTCTAGAAATACTCTCAATTTCTTCAAAATTTGCATATAAGTACATTATCATTGTAGTAGCATCATTGATTGCTCTCAATTTTCATCTAAATGGTTTTTCCACAATTACCCTTGTCCACCCAGTTTTGGAAGAAGCTTTGCCACGGGCACTACGAACCAGGTCCACAAAAATGTTTGGAGGTATTGACGAATAAAACAACCTATCTGACAATTTACCCCTGTATATGTTTGTATGAAACTCCAATAATAAAAAATATAACATATCACACAAGAAATTAGATCATCATTTATTGTAAGTAACCAAGGAATAGAACCTCTTTCTGTTTTAAGTTAGTGTCCAATTCTGCAAAATCCTCTCCAGAGTCATATTGACCCGAATCGTAAAAGCATCTATCACGAAACGCTTCCATTTTGTAACCACAGTTCTCTCTGAAAATCTTCAAAATCATATTAGTAACAATGTTTTTATTCTTAAATTTTTAATATTTAAGTAACAATGTATATGAAATAATATTAGCATTATCTTTTATCACTTCTGCAAGTTAACATTCTACTAATCATCACTCTCAGCTCCTCATCATTCACTTTGGTTCGGGCATAACCACATATAGTAAACTTCTTCATAAATATGAAGTAGTAAGCATTGTTTAATTACATAAAAATTTATACTATTCAAACAGAATAAAGCATTAAGATGAAAGATTAAAATAAGAACCTGAGGCAAAAAATCTTCATAAAAAAGAACAAAAAATGCAGGGAATGTCTTTTTCTTGGCAACATCAGCCGAAGCACCCACAACGGTCACACTAAGATTGGAGGTTACTTCCGGTAACAAAATGTCCTTTAATGGAGGCTTCTCTGCTGCACTTACTCAACAACACTAAAATCAAATAATATAGGAGCTAACATAAACATATTAATTAAGATAAACATCAATGTCTGTGTTAAGCTTAAAAAAAAGAGCATAATAAGCACAGCATATATACATATGATGACACCAGCTTATAAATATAAGAAAAACAAAACCTGAACAGGAAATAATCAACATTCAGCCAATTAACCAAGTTAGCCCAATAATCACACGATCCAATATCTAATTCCTAAATAAATCCAAATCATCCTCAATTAAAATTCAAACCTCAAAAAACAGAAAAAGCAATCAAATTTGGGAAAAAGTGTTAACCTGCAATACGTAGTACTGCTTACGAAAAACGTCAAACCACCTATAAGCACCTGCGTATATTAACCTGGACTCAGGGCCATAAGTTTCTTCTTTACGCGATAACTTCTTGTGGTTCTTCTTTGCTGCTATCTTCTCGACTGAAGAATGGGGGATGTCGTCGAGTGATGGATGGAGGGGAGCAGGGTTTAGGTTTTCTGTGTTAATTGGGATCGGAATATGAAGCGTATTGTGTACATTTTTTTATGTTATTAAAATTAAAATATGATTAATTTAATTAATAATTTAAAGTTAGGGGGCTAAGTGTAATTGTTAAGAATTAATATAAATCATTAGATCGATTTAAGAAAACCTAATTAACGGTTGGGATTACTCTATGGTATTTTACTTTAAGTATAGTTTATAGATTATTATTATTATTAAATGAATAATAAGATTGCAGCATGATGGTTTCACAGGAAGGCAGGAACTAATCAACTAAATTCCTAGGATCAAATCATCAAGTTCAACCACACAAAATTCTAGGCCCAATTTAAAAATCCTGGCCATGATTTTGATACATAGAACTTTTTTTATTTTTGCTTTATTTAAACCTACCAACCTACTAAAGATTGTTGTACATTTCTTGATGTACTAAATAGAGAAAATACAACATTAAAAGAATAATGTACCAAAAAAACGCTATAGTGATTGCTCGAGCCGAGCACTAGCATGGCTTTAATATGTTTTACCAGTGTATATGTAACAAAAGAGCTATACTAATATAACATAAGACTTAAAACTTAAATAAGCCATCCAATATTTTTGACAAACATACAGGCTCAACTGGTCAAGCCCCTCATGATCCGAACCAAACTCTTCAAAACAAGAATATTTTGAGCATATTCTAACGCTCAATTTTTTTCATTCAAATGCGTGCACTATATATTTACACTAAAATTTTTTAAATAATATAAAGTACATCACACAAACATACTGTTAACAAAGTTATAATATAAAAATACATTTGTATTGATTATTATTATTATTATTATTATTATTATTATTATTATCATCATTATTATTATTATTATTATTATATATTGAATAGTATTTAGTGTAAGGTTTAATGATGCACTAAAATTAGAGATACTATTTTTAGATCCACTAGTTAATTATGGGTCAATTTGGTTAATATTTAGTAGCGGATGAGTTTGTTGGGTCTCCTCCCCATTTTTTGGCTGGGTCTAAATGAGTTTTTCAATATAACCTCTAATGTGTAACAATTAACCAACGTGTCTAGCGGGTAATTTTTTTTTTCACCACATGTCATTTTTTTTATTTTTCACTCAACTAAAAAAAAGTTTAGTGAAAACCCGATGGGTCAACCCGACCCAATACCCATTTGACTTGGACCCATTTAGACTTATTCTTCTAAGTGACTCATCTAAACTCGAACCTATTTAGACCCAAACTCCCAATTATTTTGCCACTTATAACTAAAATAATGTAGTGATTTAGTGCTAACATTGAAGAGCTTTTTTACATTATTTTTTAGTGTAAAAGGTAGATATAGTGTCCACATTAAAGATGATCTTATAAATTAAAATCAGAGTACAGTACAACTAAAGCAAAAATACAAAGCCATATAGGACGAGACAAACACACTTTCACAGGTGAAGCATATTTATAGGTATTCCATTTACCCCCACCATATCTAGAATACAGCAAGTCAAGGTGGGATTATGTATTAATAGTATGAATGATAGATCAGTTGATTGTAAAATTTCAGGCCCAAGATAAATATTCCAGGCCCAAAGTTTTTGGGGTATAAAAGTATGATTTTATAAGCCATGTGATCATATTCACGCCAGGACGATCTTCTTTTTATTATTTATATTAGTAATTTTAATTATTTAAATACTTAATATCCATTTTCATGCCAGGATGCTATTCACAATCATCCATTTTTAATTATTTATATAAATAATTTTAATTATTAATTAATTAATATAAATTTTTCCAGGATGCTAATTTTTCTACTCATCCCTTTTTAACATCTTAACCAGAGTAGCACACGTTTTTATATTCGAATTTCCCTTTTATTTTTTTTATTAATCAGCTACGTTTTTATATTTTTTTTATTCCTTTGTACTATACTTATCAAGTATGTGGTTGTTTTGTTTGTTTTTTTAGTAGTGTGTTTATGTTTTTGTTTACTAGGAATTTATGATCCTTGATACGTCTCCATAACTATTGTTTATTAAATCAAATTGTTTTGTAGATTAAAATTTAACTTAAAAGTTAAATAAATGCGTTTGTCATAGTTATCTTTTATTCCATTCCATGTTGGTTTTTCTAAAATGATGCTTCTTTATTTTTTCACAGGCTACCTTTTCAAATTCTTAATTTTCATTGGTAGTAAACTTAAGTAATAGTTTTTACAAATTTATAGAGGCGCACAAGTTTTCATTGGTAGTTCGATATAATTCAATAAGATTGAGTAGTCTCATATAAAAGGATGGCATCATTTATATTCTTATTTGTCTATATTGGTTATTTTGGAAGAGAAATTGCATAGGCATTATAATTATAACACATATTATGGGAGATCACTTATGATGCAATTTTTTTTTTCTCATTTATATGCTGAAATTTATTGTTAGCTTAAGTATTTCTAGGTATATATGTTTCATGTCATCCTTATATGTACATCGAATGCACAATGTTCCTATTTGTTTATATGTCTGTTGTTCGGCTGGGCAACTCCCGGGTTAAGTACCAGTTTTAATGGAGGCAAGTGAAAATGAGATTTACATGTAAAGTGGGAAGATAACTATTCCAGCCCCTAAAGTTTTAAAATGCTTAACTTTTCACCGTCTGTTCTTATAAAAGTTACTAATTTAGCCCCTAAACTTTATATTTCATTACTTCACCTACGTAACTTTCCCTAATTCCAGATTTCCAGACATACCTTTGAATATTTCTTCCGCAAAATTGCAATAAATTCACATAAAACTAAATTAAATATTCTTATACATATTTTTGAAGATTACTCATAGCTTTGATGAAAACCAAAATTAAATGCCTAGAAAATAACTTTTAAAATAACTACATAACTAAAGTAATTTACATATAAATTATTTAATTTAATGTTTAACGGCCTTTCTTTTTAACTATTGCATGGGCCATCGATTCGGAACAACATCTGTAACAACCCGTCTCACATTAATTCGAGATAAAAAATTTGAATCTCTTATAAGCCTAAAGTTATGGTTTTTGATATCTTCCATCATGATTTTTAGTTGAAACCTGAAAATATCATGCTACTCATTGCTTTCGGCTTTGAGGGGGCATTATATGGTATCAGAGCCATAGCCTCTTGGGGTATAGGCGTTATATGGTATCAGAGCTATAGCCTCTCAAGGTGTGACGAGTATGCAACTCGTGTATCTCCTGGGGTATTGATCCTATTTATCATGGCTTTCGGCTTTGAAGGGCGTTACATTATGTCTTATTTTCCTTTTGAAGAACTATGTGACAAACCTCTTGGTGCTGCTTATTACTTTAATTTAAGTCTTTGGATCTGTATTAAGTGAAATGAAAGCCTATTGTTGTTTATTATATTACTCACTCCGTCCCATTACAAATATCCACTTTGACTTTGCACGTGGTTTTAGGATTCTCCACTATCTACATTTTTCACCAATCAAATATTATACCATTCACTAAAGTCTTTTTTAACTGGTTAAATATTAAAGTGGACACTTATAATGGGACATCTCAAAATAGTAATGTGGACATTTCAAATGGGACGGAGGGAGTACATATCTAAAAAATTTATAACATAGGTATATTGACTTTTAAGGTCAAACAAATATATCTAACATTAAATCTATGAGAAATTGAGGCTTTTAAAATTCGATTTTTACGTTATTTCCCTATTATCCTAAATTTTTGAATGGAACGATATATGACTATATGAGATAGTAAGGCAGTAAGCTCGACCCGTTTGACCGTTTTGAGATACAACATAAATTGAACAAGTTGTATTTTATAGGTCTAATGCTCATATAGGTCGTTAAACTTAATAATTAATTACTACTCCGTATAATTTTTCATATATATAATCTCACAAATTTGAGGGTTATAAACTAGTTCTTTAATAAATTCTCAACAAATTATGATTATGTCAATCAATTAAGAAAATTTTTCATCTAAGTAAGTGTAATTTAATACCGTATTAGTCTATCTTTCTACATACAAATATAGAAATTACTTATCTAAAAGATCACATTTATGACATATATAAAACATTATAACCCAAATTAGTTATTTGTTCTCGTTATAAATTATACGTTTCGAAATGGATTACATAATTATGCATATAAAATTATCAGTACTTGATACATAAAAATATTAAAAAGCGGAGGTTACACTTTTGAAAATTGCACTCGACTTGTGACATATGATATATGAAAGGGTGGTGATATTTCCACCAATATATTTGATAAGTCCACCATAAGTATGTTTTAACAGGTTGTAAAGTATAATTTGTTATTGCACTTTTGTGATGAATTTATCAAATATAACGGTAGAGATTTCATTGTTTTAAGCGAAACTTGTCTCCGTTGTGACTTAAATATCTACAAAACAAAACAAAATCACAAATATCTTTCATAATCACATCCTTACCTACTAATTTTAAATTAAAGGCTCCCTCGTTTAAAATTATATATGTAAATGAGAGGATGTTTTTTGTATGGTTAAGTTTATTCATATAGTCAAACTGTTGTTCATCATTATGTAGACTTATACATTTCGATATCTTTTTTGTGGATTATAGGTTAAGTCAGTGAAAATGTTTTAATATAAGCGAAAAATGGGAAGGTTATTGTAGGAACACTTATTAGGGATCGTAGGAACCACTTTTTTCAATTTTAAATTCAACATATGCACACATTTTGCAAAAAAAATTATTGTCAAAATTATTAACATTTTATCCTCTTTAATATTATATCGATTAACAAAATAAAAAATTACATGATACACAAATTAAAATTGTGCATCACAACCTTTTATTTGTGATAGTGTGATACACACTAAATTTTTATGATGTGTATCACATATTTTATAAAAAAAAGTCTCATATTAAAGAGCACCCAATTAATAATTTTGATATAAATTTTTAATCAAAAACATAATTTAATTTAAAGTTTAAAGTGAAAAAGTCGTTCTTACGGTTTCTACGATAAGAAGTGTTTCTACTTGAACCTTCTCCAAACGAAAAACCAAGATTTGTATATTATAGAATAAATATGCTCTTGATGTATATCAATTTGACCCAAAAAACACGTCCTATACCTTGTATATATTACCTATATAACTATTCTTCATTAATCTTTTGCTCAGGAGTTATTTTTTTGAAAATAGTTACAATTTTTTTATAAGTCAGGCCGAGGATAATTAACATAGAGTGTGTTTAGTAATAATTGTGAATAAAGTTAGTTATTGAATATTTTTCAAACTACTTGGAAAAACTTATCGAATGGATTCTATAATATTTTCAAGGTGTTTTTTTTTTCTCTTTTTTTTACAATCTCTTTTATATATTTGTTGACAAGCACAATTGAATGGTTGAAATTGCTAGTAACTCGGAGCTCGATACCTTAGTAATGGATTGTATTGGGCGGTAGGTAGGACCGGGCCCTAGTTTTTATGATTTGTGGCTAAAATCGAATATAAAGACTTAATCCACTTCCCTTTTATTCACGACTACGATTTCGTTGGTGGATGTTAATGTTGTTGCCGCCTTCCTTTATTGCATTTGTATTTTCGTTGCCTTCCTTTTTATATGATATAGCTACTCGTTTGAAACTTCCTTTATTGCATTTGTATTTTCGTTGCCTTCCTTTTTATATGATATAGCTACTCGTTTGAAACTTCCTTTATTGCATTTGTATTTTCGTTGCCTTCCTTTTTATATGATATAGCTACTCGTTTGAAACTTCCTTTATTGCATTTGTATTTTCGTTGCCTTCCTTTTTATATGATATAGCTACTCGTTTGAAAAATACAATTGTTTGTAAAATGCAATTATGCAGTTAATTTATTATAATAGACCGATATATTAATATTGTTAACTTAGTTTAAAGATGCAACTATTATTGGGAAAAAAAAAGAAACATAAACCAAACTTCTTTACAAGCAACGTTTGTTGTGTTGTAGTTGGCGTTCTTACCTTTGTTGTAAATCAAGACTTTTAATTAATATGTTTTTCTTTAAATATTTTTTTAAAAAAGAGTTATTTTAAAAACACATAGAATTTGCATGAAAATGGAAGACAAATAAACATGTCGCATAAGTTATATAAAACTTTGTTATTTTAAGCATGTTTGACGCATGTCAATTATTTGTATTGTTTTCTGAAGTTGTAATTTTATCATTAATAATTTAATATATTATTATTATAAGTAAAACGTATAGAAACCAATCAATTACCACTGGTCAAAATAACCAGAAATAAAAACTAACGATGATTCATTATATTGCGAGTCAATACTTTTGCATACATTATTTTATTAATATTGTTATAATAATAATAATAATAATTATTATTATTATTATTATTATTATTATCACTCATTCCTATTTAAGGTACACAATTTTAAATTTTTAAATTTAAGGTATCTAACTTTCAATTTGTAATCAAGTTAGGGATGTGAATTTCACAAATGACGAGTTGTCACCAAATTTCTTTTTTATAAGTAACATATCTATTTAATAAATTAATATTCCTCGATCAATTTTAAAAAATATTAAGTATAATAGAAGATATTAAAGTTGAAAGTGGTAATAAGTTTTTGTTAAAAATTTTCTCCCAACTCAATATTTTTTAAAATTGATCAAGGAATATTAATTTATTAAATAGATATGTTACTTATAAAAAAGAAATTCAGTGACAACTCGTCATTTGTGAAATTCGCGTCCCTAACTTGATTACAAATTGAAAGTTAGATACCTTAAATTGAAAAATTAAAATTGTGTACCTTAAATAGGAATGAGTGATAAGTATAATCCTTTGATTGTACTTTTCCATTATTATTATTATTATTATTATTATTATTATTATTATTATTATTATTATTATTATTATTATTATTATTATTATTATTAAAGTCACATTAAATAAGTTAGATATATGGAAAGTCATCTACCATGTTTAAATATTGAGATGTATTTAAGAGTTTGTAAATTAATAACACGTCATCATTAACTAAAATAACAAGCTTTAATATGCAATTAAAAAATTTTGTTATGTATATATAAATTAGACTTTGAGCACGTGCGATACACGATCATTTGTAAAATGCAGTTATCGGTTTATTTGTAAGTAGCTTGTTGCATTAGAGTTGTTAACTTAAAAAGTTTGATTATCATTGAAAATGAAAAATAAGTAATAACTATAAAATTAACTTTCGATTATCATGACAATGAATATAAGTAATAATAGAAATCTTACCTCGTGGTTGGAATTTTGAAGGTCGCCACAATAACGTCAGACAATGACCCTTTGGTAAAATAGCATTTCCTATACAAGTTTTTGGAGCTCTTTAAGGTTGAAAACCAAAGAAGAAAGTGTATTTACAATACACTCATGGCACATGTAAATTTGAGACACTGTAACTTAAATAAAGACATTTTTAGGAGAAAATAAATAAACAAGGGTGGTCCATGAATATTTGACAGTTATAAAAGTTGGACAAAATTCAAATCTCAATTAGATTTGATCTCCACATTATAAGCCAGCACCAAAACATCCAAACCATATTGCATACCCTACAATCACCAAACTTACATAATTATTCGTGAGATTATATCTAAAACACTTATAAGACATTTTTCCATTTTAACCTTATATGGCTCACAAATATATATGGCTCAACATATATTGTGAAGATGAGTCGTTGATCACAAAAATTAAGGGTTGAAGTCGTCAGTTACTCGGTTACTCCTCAAAATGTAACTACCTATCTGATCTCAAACCTTGTAACTATTCCAATTAATAAACGAAGTATAAAATCCATCTCTAGCTATTTTGAATACAATAAATATCCTCATTCATATTAACTCAATTATATTATCTGTATTGAACTTGTGGACCTTAATGATTTAGTAATCTATGGATAAAGGCTCGGGTTTTTGCTTACGTTCATATGGTAGAAACCTTTTTAGAAAATCTTTGATTTAAATAAACTTTATTTAAAATCGTACTGTTAGAAAACTATGGTAAAGGTGACTAGCTTGTCATGAGGACTTTTGGAGCTTAAATAACAATTACAGATTCCAATTTTAATTTACCGTACATTCTCAAAGTTTCAAAAGACATTGATTGAGATGTTTAACTGTACAACTTTATATGCACGCTGTACAATTTGGATTTCCGTTCCACGAATTTTATTGCGTTCTTATTTAGGAGTCCTTTTCTAGCTTGCTATAAGATTTTGTAACATGTGACAATGAGACAAGACCAATATAGCAGGGCAACCGATACAATTTAGCATTTGTTTTTGATTAATTTAACAACATGTATGATGATGCCTATAAATATGTTGCAATAAAGAAAGAGATCGATATATTAAGTAAAGCTAATAAAGTGAAAAACCTCAACAAGTTAATCATTAAAAGGGTTCGTCAAATGGTGCTTCGCGGACACTCGATAAACTAGTATTCTTCTTATAAAACTATTCAATGCATTTTTTTAAATGCATGTAATACACAACTTATCGCGGCTCCAGAAATTTGGTAAAAGACTTGCTAAAATCAGTTACGACTTACGAGTGATATAATTTTTAACACGTGCACGGCAATATTTATAAATAAATACCACCAAGAAGGAGCACAAAAAGAGGGGGAAAAAGAACAAAATAACATTGAGAGATTAAGCCTCCTATATCAAAACCAATAACTCCATAATGCCATGAATATCAAATATAACATCATTAACGTTCAAACTTTCTTACATTTTATCATGTACTCTTTTAAGGTATAATCTCAACATACCTCAGTCTAAAAGTATAAACTTAGTAAATTTCATAGATGGTCCATATGGTTTACAACGATTTACGAAATTTGTCCCTGACCTTTTTTGTTTTCACCTTTTCGATCCAATAACTTTACGTTTTGCTTGAAAATGGTCTTCCCCTCTACTAAAATGACTAAATTACCATTTTCCTTTTTTTATTTAATGTTCACAATATTATTATTATTATCAGTAATCTAACTATATAACTACAATTTTGCTAACATTCACAAATCATTTTGTAAAGTTATAGTGTGATACGATTTTATATGCCAAGAACTCAACATCAAACAAGTTAATCAAATAACTTTGTTTTAGTTGTTATATATATACGATCCTCCCAACAAGGTGAATGGATATTGTTACATTGAAATACAAGGGGGGTAATGATATTGATAGTTTGTAATGATGAACAAAAAACATTAATAATGAACGTTATGTTATAATACAAGGGGGAAAAATGATATTGTTACATTGAAATACAAGGGGGAAATGATATTGATATTTTGTAATGATGAACAAAAAACATTAATGATGAACGTTATGTTATATTTCAACGTTTAATACACTATAGTCAATCTACAAACGTAACATCCTAAGAAAAATTTCATCAAACTAACTATAAATGGATTGTGCATTGCATAACCTATTTTACTTACTAGTTAGGCAAACTAACTACACATGCATATCTATGCCAATTGAACCGGTCACAATTTACTAATTGAATAGTGATTCGCCTACAACAAGATCATACGCTCTATCATTGCGTTAATACTCTGTATATTATTACTACTTTTTTGTTGTATAGAGAAAATCATGAAATTTTAAAAATGTATATTGACAAATCGACTGAAACAAAATTGACATGTCTTGCAAAGTTGCAAGTATACAGCATCTCTTTCAAAACTTTTTGGACACTTTATATATTATTTCAATCTCATTTCAACTGTTTTGATTATATCTTAAGTTGTTACAAATGAGTATTCACTTTATCGTAATAACTAATAACCAATAAAAATATAGTTGATACATATATTATTAAACAAGTAAATATCAAAAATAAGCGGGTGAATATTTATCGATTTAGGTTATTTGGTATTCTTATGAATCAATTCAGATATCTCCCTTTCTAATATTAATATAGTGTTCATGTGATGTAGATTACTTAAAAGTTGTTTTTTTTTTTTAATAAATTAGGAAATCTTTTTGATTATGGAATGTGCAATAAATATTTGAGGAGTAATGATTTATAGATTGATAATAAGTATAAATTAGTGAAGATTTTATATCATAAGTATAATGGACACCATAGTTACAAATGATGTAGTCACCATTCACTAGGGGTGTTCAAAATAATTCGAACCGAAAAACTGAACCAAAAACCGGTTGATTCGAACTGATTTTTGGTTAACCGAACTGATATTTTTCCGTTTTTCGGTTTCGGACTACTGAACCGGAAATTTTTCGGTTTCGGTTCATAATTTTGAGATCGAAGTGATAAACGGTTAATCGAAAAAATCGAAAAATTTATATATACCTTATAATATATGTATATATATTGTATATATTAAATTTATATATTGATTACCCATATATTTTAATAAAATCATTAATATTTCTGTTCACTCATTTTACTGTAATTTACTAACTTAATTTTGGTTTAATTTGATAGTTATTACGACTTACTTCAAATTATATTCGAACGATTTACGTACGTATAACATAAATACACAATTATAAATAGTAATATTGATATCGTTTGAAACTTTTATCGTCAAAATATTTTAAAAGTAGTGAACACTTAATAGTTAATGTATATTTGTATGTTATTAATTACTTTTTAAATAAGTTTTAAGTAATACACGGTTAATTTGGTTAACCGATTAACCGAATCAAAAATTCGGTTAACCGACTACCGATTAATCGAATTTTTTAATTTCTGTTTAGGTTCAAAAAATATGTTAAACCGGGACTCCGATTAACCGAGTCTCCGATTAACCGTCCATGAACATCCCTATCATTCACCAATATTACTAGTATTATACTCCGTAATTATTATCCATTTATTTTACCACCTAATAAAAAGACATACATATAGAAAGATTAAAAGTGTTGCAGCAGTACAGGTGGTGTTGGGTCCCAAGGAATAATATTGTGGAGCCTATTGTCACTGATTACACCATCATATTTCTAGATCAGATTGATTTTTTGGCCACCAAATTTGTCCACTTTACTGTTCAAGATACCGGATCCTATTAAACTGCCTCGCCAGAACATTTAATTTTGCTCGGTAACAAATCTGATATCTAAAACATTTCCACATTATTTTTATTTGATACGAAGTACTCCGTAGTTAGTACTTGGACCTTGTACTGTACATCTATATAGCATTACGAATTGGAAGGACAAACATTTTAAGAAAACCATACCTTTTGTATTTTCAAATGATAAACTTAAAGTATTTCACAACATATTTATATATGTGATTCGAATGCAAGGGCGGATTTTAAAGGGGCTATAAAATTTGAAAATGCATAAAGATTAAAAATAATAACTTAGGTTATTATTTTTAATTTTTTGTCTCTTCAAAATTATAGAGGAGAAAAAATATAGGGGGTGTTTAGTTGTGAAAAAAAAGGGGAAGTTTTCTAGAAAATTTTTTCAAGAAAAGTGGAAAACTAGTAAATGCGTTCAAAATGAATTTTTCTGAGCAAATTTTCTAAGAAAATGGAAAATTCACTTTTCCAAAATATAACTTGGAGGTGAAAAACACTTTCCCTACACTTTTCCAAATTTTCCAATATATAACTAGTTTTCCAAAATCCACTTTTTCAACATTTGAACGCATTTTCTAATTTTTCTACACTTTTCCGGAGAACGATTTTCTTTAGAAAATTGAAAAAGGAAAATTATGGAAAATTTTCCACAACTAAACACACCCATAGTCTTTTCACCCCTACTTTCCTTGCTCTCTTTCCATGCAGATATAATTGGGTGGCGGAGGCTTTTCAAGAAGTTTGCTATTTTGCGGTTTGGCGATATGGAAGTGAAGAAATAAACTGTTACTCGACTCTGAAGATGAAGATGATACTGAGGTTCATCAAGATGATATTTTCTCATATATTCAGAGTGTTTGGTTGCTTTAGATGGAGAATAAAGTAATTGTTAGGAAAAACGGTCTCAAAGATTCCCCAACAACACAGTCAATGAAAACAGTAAAGAAATATAAACACAAGAATATACGTGGAAAACTCCAAAACCGGAGAAAAAACCACGGGCCTCCAAAGAGAAAAGATTTCACTATATGAAAAATTATTACAATTACATAGACTAATCTCTTAAGCCACCACCCAACCAACACTCACACCCTTCAAAGATTTGACTAACACCTTAAACACTCTAAACCAAGTGACTAAAACAAATGGAGAAAGAAATAATCAAATACTTAAGATGTATGTTGATTTGGTGCACTTTGAAACTAAGGCTTAGGCCTCCTTTTATAACCAATGAGTCATCCATCAATGTGGGATAAATACCCAATTTTTATTTTAGCCAAAACCAACAAGCAGGTCAAGCTAAATTGAAATGTGTGGATTCAAAAGTCTCAAGCTATTTTAAGCTCAATGAATGTTTGAGTTTTTTCTTGGCCTTCTTGTAATTTCGTCTCTCTATCTTCGACCCTTCTTTTAGTTTCTTAATCAACTTTTCACCCCCTCATTTTGAATTTCTAGTTCCGCTTCTCTCCTAATGGGATTCAAACTACAATCTCCTGATTAATGGTTTTCTCGATCAATAGGTCAATTGTTATGTTATGTCAGTGAAATACCCATGTTTACATGTAGAAAATCGCATGAAAGTTGACAGTATCAAAATTCAAACATGACATAGATGTATTTGCAAACCCATGTTAGTTGAATGTGAAGACACATTTGCACATCACTATTTATATTAGTACAAGTAACCAAATGAATATCAACCGTAAAATTATTGTGAACTATATGAAATTTTCTAAACACTTAATTAATGTTAATACTCCATATATAATATCGATTTACACTATTACACTATTTTGTACTATATTAGACATATTTGTGCATCACACGAGTAATGATCTAGTAATTTGTATAAAAAAGGATATTAACATTTGATTGATAGTTGGTACTAGATCTATGAAACTTCCTTATAATTTTCTTTTTTAGTTATAATTTTTATAAGATTAATTTTGTAGACGTGGAGTCGTAGAAGATCAAAGTAGGATCAAATTAAGGGTGATGTATTTATGAAAAAGACAAGAAATGGACGGAAATATCAAAATTGGTTGGACTAGTAACGTCTAACTCCATTGTTAATGGACGGAGTTATATTTGTCACAAATAAGCACAAATTACCGGCTCGGGTGTTGGTACTCCTACTCGAGAGTTTTTTGGTTAGCTTAAATAAGTGCATATCCATCTATTTTGACAGTAAATAAGAAAATTGTTTATCTTCTTATTTAATAAGGAATAAGCAAATCCAAACAAACACACCTATCTAGCAAGTCTAGATATACCTTCACAGTTCACATTATGGGTGTGTTTGGCACGAGGCTTATGACGGTTTTTAGGGGTTTGAGGTTTCCACTTTTAATAAGTCCCAACCCATAAGTTTTGTTAGGCAACAAAAAAACAATAGGGCTTTTTGAAAAAATAAGGTTCTAGAAACCCCTAAACAAAAAACTTTTTAAAGTGATTTTAGAATAGAATCTTAAGCTTCAGCCACAAGTTTCAACCCGAGCTCGGTAGATGCCAAACATACCATATGAATAGACAATTGTGAACCGAGGTAAGTTATCGGTTTTGTTGTCCCCAATATGGGCCGGACCGTGGGAGGAAGTTAACCAGACTACCAGAGTACAAGAGGGTGAAATGTGGTCCAATAGCCGAATGTCAACATCATGCACTGGCAGAGTATCCTGCACTTTTGCACATGCTAATATATCTCTCTCCAAAACAAATTAAAAGTTGAAATCAAAATTTGATTCTATTCGTCACTGCTTTATTTTTTTAGAGATTTTCTTCTGTCATCTTTTAATTTCACGTTTCAAAATTTTTATAATGATTTCTCTTTATTACTAAGATAAGAAAATATATGTAAATAAACTAGTAGTAGAAACTAAAGCTCTTAAACTTACCTTGTTACATTCGACATGCTACGTAGTATTATTAATTTTATTTTTCCTTTTTTTATTGGTTGTGTGAGATAAATATAAGGATGTGGTATATTGTTGATATTTTGTCTTAATATTAACAATATTTTTGACAAGAACCTTTTAGTAATAATGTATAAATAACCCTGATTATTATTAGTGTTTTTTAGATATAAAAGTTGCTTCGTGTTTTTCAATTAAACCTTAAAATATGAGGTACACGGACAAAAACAAAAGGCTAGAATCACTTAAATCTCTCAAAAACGGACGACCAATATCATCACAGTTTATTATTTTAATGCTTTGGTCGCTTAATTTGCTATCATTTATTTAACATCTTTTCAACTCACTTATTATATACGTATACGTATTTCATTATCGTTTTTTTATATGGACATGGCTACATTAGAGGAGGATGTAAGACTACTGGGGTTTCGTTGGTTTGGCATTGCCGAGTGTCGGCCAATCGACATTGTTGGCACGGGCTCATCGGTTGCCTTCGTCGGTGAGAATGTGTTAGTTTGATGACGAAATGGTAGATGAGCGAGTAAGCCAACAACTTTTTTAAATGTATAATTATTTATTGTTTACTGTATGTAAATGTATGTATATCGTTAAATGTGAGACCAAAAAGTGAAGTGATACAGTCATTGTTGGCACCGTTGTGTCGGTTGTATGTCAGTTTTGGGTGTATTGATTTGACGCTGAGCTGACACAATTGACGAAATCGTTGTGAGTGGTAAGTGAAGTTGTCAGATGCTTGAAGATAGACTACAAAGTTGTAAGTTTATTTGCTTATAATCAACTCAAATTAAACTCCTCAAACCCTCCTGTTATATGGACGCAATAAAACCAGAGGAAGTAAGATCAGGGTGACAAAGTAATTTGGACAAACGAAAGAAGAAAAAAGCAAAGAGATTGTATATGGTGGTGATGATTTACTGATATGAAATTTGAATCATTTTTCATTAAACAAAATATTTTTCGTTACCAAGATACAAATGAACATACTACAGAGACAGAAAGGAAAAGGTAAACTTCATATATGCATTACCCACCGCCAAACAGACAAAAGCCAACAACATCCCAAGCTGTAATTCATTTCTCATTTTATTAAAAAAAAAGGTTAAAAATTAAACCAAAGAATCTTAACGAAATCTTTTTATGTCACAGGATTTGCATTTTTATGTTTTTTTCCCTTATTAAAGATCACACACCACACTATCTACACATTCTCTTTATATCCTTACCTTCCTCCTTAATTTCACACACCATATATACACATACATACATATACATACACATGCATGTCTACAAACATATATATATATATATGTTCGATCACTTCTTACATTATATAAAATTAAAATAGAAAAATCATGGCAAGCTTAAATGTACAAGTAAAAGAAGCAGCTTTGATCACTCCTTCAGATCCAACTCCATCTCATATCCTCAAACTTTCAACACTTGATTCACAACTCTTTTTACGTTTCACCATTGAATATTTACTGATTTACCCTTCTATGCAACTCAATGACGTGGACAAAACCACAATCACAAAGCATATTAAAACCGCTTTATCTCAAGCTTTGGTTCCGTACTACCCGTTAGCCGGCCGAGTCCGGGTTAAACCCGACGGTTCATGTCTTGAAGTTGTTTGTCGTGCTCAAGGGGCTGCTTTTGTTGAAGCCACGTCGGATTTTTCCGTTACGGATTTTGAACGGGCTCCACGTTATGTCACGGAATGGCGGAGGCTTTTGGCTTTGCAAGTTACTGACGTCATCAAGGGTGGTCCCGCTTTGGTTGTACAGCTGACGTGGCTGAGTGATGGAGGTGTTGCTGTAGCTTTTGGGTTCAGTCACTGTATTTGTGATGGTTTTGGTAGTGTTGACTTCTTAAACCTGTTTTCAAAGTTGACCACCGGTGGACTAAATGGAGCTCCGGTGGATCTCAAACCCAAACCCGTTTGGCAAAGACATTTGCTTGATACGACGTCGTTTACACAAAAACAAAAACTATCAAATCTACACACAGAGTTCAACCGAGTTACCGACCGTTGTACTTTTATGACTCGCTTTAGTCCTGATCAGCTCACTCCTACCTCGGTCACGTTTTCTGATTGGAAAATTAACGAGTTGAAAACTGAGTTGACTTGTATGAATCGTCCGAGTCAACTCGGTTACACTTCGTTCGAGGTTTTATCTGCTCATATTTGGAGAAGTTGGGCTAAAGCAATAAACTTCCCACCGAGTCAGACGCTTAAACTACTTTTTAGCATTAATGTACGCAACCGAGTTCGGCCGAGTCTACCGACCGGGTACTACGGGAACGCGATCGTACTCGGTTGCGCGCAAACAACCGCGAAAGAGCTAACCGAAAAAGGACTCGGTTACGCAACCGAGTTAATTAGGGAAGCAAAGAACCGAGTTGACGATAGTTATGTAAAAGAAGTGATGAACTGGGTGAGTTTGCGTGGACCGAGTTGTGTGCCTGACCCGGTTGGGGTACTAATACTATCACAATGGTCAACGCTGGGATTAGAAAGAGTTGACTTTGGAATTGGGAGACCTGTTCAGGTGGGACCGGTGTGTACCGATAGATATTGTATACTGTTACCCGCGGATGATCATAGCCGGTCCTTAAAGGTGATGTTAGCTGTACCGTCTACAGCCGTAGAGAAATATGTCGATCTGCTTAAAGCCGTCCAATGAAACCATTAACCTTTATTTCTATTTTTGCTAGTTTATGATTTTTTTAGTAGTTGGTTAGCTTTTTTAATTTATTGTTTTGATTCTAAATCATGTCAACGTGCTTTTTTTAGTAGTTATTACTATGTATAAAAAAGTACATGAAAATGGAATGATAGTCGTCACATGGAATTAAAGCAATGTGTGACACGTAGCACGTTAAGTTATAAATTTGTAACGCAATTACATATATAACCAATTTATAAAAAGAAATACGTATCAAACACATGCATTATCTAAAGTTCTAAAGGTTAAAAAACATTATTTTCTTAAGATAAGATTTCGATATAAGGGCCACTTGACTTGTAAATAAAGCACAACTTAATATTGCTTACATTGAAAATTGTCCAAAAACGTATAATCAATATGGAATGAAAAAAATATTATTTTGAAAAAAAAAGGTTGCAATTCAATATAAAATTATCAATTTGTTAATAACCACCACTCGATCCGAATAAAATTTGAGCTTGGCCCATATTAATATTTTATTATTGTATGCCAATATTATTAATGTTCATATATTAATAGATTGACTTTGGTCTAGACCACGGTTTTGGTTTATTGATATTCAGGATCAGGATTCATGATGATTTTTTCACCTTCACTTGATTTTTATATTTCCAAATAACTAAATCATCATGATTGAATATGCTGATGATGGTATTATCATCATTGTCTATTATTTCAAACTATAATAATTGAAATTATCATATTAACCTTACAAATATATTCTTCAATATATTTGAAATGTGTGCACTCTATCGTATATATTACATTTAAAAATAGCTCAAACTCTCTAACTATCAAAAACACGTGAAGGCCTCAAATCAAGTATACTCTTGGTAAAATGTTTTAATCCCTCTAACTATTTTCTTAATAATGATACTCGAATAAGAGACGACACGTATAACCTACCAGGGTTATATAGATAACTAAAATATGATTAAATATATATATGATGCTTCAAGATTTTATTAAACATAGCTCTAACGATGATTAGGTTGGTATCATTCACGCAATTTTGTTTTAGCTCCTAATTTTGCTTTCCCCCGGCTTGGGTCTTTTTTTATGAAATGCCTTGCTATATATATATATAAAGTTTGGAGTACATAACTACATTTACCAAATTTTCTTCTGCTGTATTTTATTTTGTTAACAAGAGCCCTAAGGGTTTTGATTAAGCTATTTAGACATGCATAAAACAATTGTACTTTAATTAAATTCAAGGGGATAAATTGAAAATTTAGGAGACAAATTTTGAATGTACAAATTCTTATGCATGTTAAAAGAAGCCCTTAGGGCTCTTTTTATCAATTTCCTTTATTTATTTATTTATTTATTATTATTATTATTATTATTATTATTATTACTACCACCACCACTACTACTACTACTACTATTCATATTATTCATATTATTATTACTATTATTACTACTATTATTATTACTACTACTATTATTATTATTATTATTATTATTGTTATTATTATTCTAATTATTATTATTATTATTCATATTATTATTATTATTATTATTATTATTATTATTACTACATGTCTAAATGTCTATTCGTCTTGAACTCTTGAATCTTGATCAACGCTTACTGGGCTTTTGTTAAATTATTGTTCCGTGTATTGGGCTATCCATATATATATGACTAGTCCGTGAACAAAACCGGGTATTGGGCCTACCCGACCCGTATCCGGAACCTGAACCAGGTATTAAGTCAAAGGATGAGAACCGGGTTGTTGACCTACCCGACCCGAACCGGGTTTTTGACCCACGAATACCGGTTTTTATACCGGGTTTTCCAACCCGACCCATAGTGTACCCGGTTCCAACCCGATTTTGAATTTCAAAAACCCAACCCGGGTCCCTACCCGCCGGGTAGTGAAAAAACCCGAACCGAGTCGAGTATACGTGGGTATAAACCGGGTCGTTTTTTCAGGTTTGGACCGGGTTAGTTTTAAGAACCGGTTTTTTTAAACACCTCTATATATGACTATATGAGCATAAACTCACTTCAAACAAAGTCTAAACTACAAGCAATTCAATCTATATTTACTTCCCTGCTAACACAATAACAGTTTGGGAAAATTTATTAGTGTTGTTAGGTATAATGCAGGGACTAATTATGATTGTAAAAGTGGATGGTTAAATGCATAGAATATAAATATTTTCTCCAATCCTTATTGGTCAACGATACCAAAGAACCAATGATAATTGATTAATTGATATGACCATAAACTTTATAGGGTTTTAAAAAGACACTATTTAATTATTTATGACTCTGTTTAGTCCTGATCAACTCACTCCTACCTCGGTCATATTTCATGATTGGAAAATTAACGAGTTGAAAACTGATTTTGCTCGGATGAGTTGTTCGAGTCAACTTGGTTACACTTCATTTGGGAAGTTGATATATACAACAAATAAATTGTTGTATACACCAAACTGTACAACATCTAAAACACACAATATAAGTATATAATCGCATAACAGTGTTGTATAAATCATTTTGTATGGAACACTAAAAAAAACCACCTACTCCTGAACACCAGACATATAAACAACAACAACAAAAACACCTACCATCCACTACAAGACAAAGCATTCTAAGACCAAACCAAAAAAAAAAATTTACAAACCACAAACCATAGAAGGCCCATATCACCAGAAGCAAACCACTGTAGTCCGTCACAGCTACAATTGTTAGCTGTACCGTCTATAGCCGTTGACAAATATATTAATCTGCTTAAAGCCGTGCAATGAAACCACTGACTTTTTTGTGTGTGTGTGCTAGTTTATGATTTTTTTAGTAGTTGGTTAACTATTTTTAATTTATTGTATGGCTCTATATCATCTCAACGTGCCTTTTTTTTAGCATTTATTACTATGTATACAAAAGTATAAGAAAATGGAATGATAGTTGTCACATGAAATTAAAGCAATGTGTGACACGTAGCACGTTAAGTTATAAATTTGTAACGCATTTACATATAACCAATTTATAAAAAGAAATACGTATCAAACAGATACATTATCTAAAATTCTAAAGATTAAAAAACTTTATTTTCATAAGATAAGATTTCGATATAAGGGCCACTTGACTTGTAAATAAGTACAACTTAATATTAATATTGCTAACATTGAAAATGGTTCAAAACCGTATAATCAATATGGAATGAAAAAGTATTATTTCGAAAAAAAGTTAAAAAAGGGGGTACAATTTCAATATAAAATTATCACTTGATTTGTTAATAACCACCACTCGATCGGAATAAAATTTAGGCTGGGCCCATTTCAAAATTTTATTATTGTTAGCCAATATTTATAATGTTCATATTTAATATATTGACTTTGGTCGAGACCACGATTTGAATTTACATGATATTCATGATTTCATATGATATTTTTATATTTCAGAAATAAATAAATCATCATTATTGAATTTGCTGATATTATTATTGTCATTATCATGATTATTATAAGTTATAAATTATGAACTATAAATAGATGAAAATTACTCCGTATCATATTAACCCTAAACATATATTCTTCAAAACATTGGAAGCATATTCTGTATCATATATATTCCATTCAAAATTCACTAAAACTCTCAAACGTGTACTATAATAACCACGTGAACATCTTAGATCAAGTATACTCATAGTAAAATGTTTTGATCCCTCTAAGCATTTTCTTAATAGTGTATTTGAAAAAGAGACGACACGTATAACCTACCAAAGTTGTATAGATAAATGCCATATGATTACAAAATACATCAGGAATTTGTTAAACATAACCATAAGGATGACTAGGTGAGTATTATTTACCCAACTTTGCTTTTAGGTTCTAGTTTTATTTTTCTTTTTTCGGATGTAGCTGTATTTTTGTTTTTTCCTCCCCGTGCTTGAGTTTTTTTTATGAAACGTCTTGCCATTTCAACGATAAACTTTCAGACATATGTACAAAATATATGTTCTCCGTTATCTTATTTTATTTATTTCTAATCGTCTGGAACAACGCCTACTGGGCTTTTGTTAATTACAGTTCGGTGTATCTGGGCTATCCATATATAGGACTATAGGAGACAGTATTTACTACAAACAAAGTGAAAATTAGAAGCCCAAATTAGATTTACTTGCATGTGAGAACACAATAAACTTTAAAACTTCCGGGGCCTTATGGTTGTAAAAAGGGTTACTAACAATTAATTCCAAAAGTTTCACTGCTTTCTTTTTGTTTTAACCACTAAATTTTTTATATCGTGATTTAATTATTCAATTTTTAAAGTTTTGGTGATTTAACTCTCTAAGTTCATCTTTCATAATAATTTTGATGATTTAATTTTTAAAATTATCTTTCATAATAATTTGTCATTTTAAAAATATATAGTTTAATCATCAACTGTAATTTTTAAAAATTTATTTTTTGAACTCATTGAAGGGGTTAAACCTTAGTCTATGAAAAAAATTTGAGAGGTAATTAAAAAGTGAAATTTAGAGGATTAAATCATTATTAACCCTTTTATAAGAACACACTATTTAGGTCCATTATTAGAAAATTATTATATGCGATTGTACATTAACAACTTATGTATCATCAATTTTGTAAGTCCGTATGTATTAGGATCGATAACGAGGTTATCTTTAGATATTAAGGTGCGGAATCCCTTAATACTAGTTTACGAATTGTGAACGGTTTGTTTCACACGTATTAGTGAAATCAATTACTATTTAGCTTTGTATTGATTAAAACCAATGTTAATCTATCAATACCTAGCTCTTAGAATGCTTAGAATGTCTCTGGAAACACAGAAAATTCGTATGGGTATTATGGCAAAAATTAATTAGGTTTAAACCTAATTTTGTATATAAACTCGTCTCGGTTCGCAGGTTCTGGGCTTTGCGGATCGACTCGGTTCGCAACCCAGCTTGGTCCAGCGAATCAACTCGATTCGCTTCGCAGCCCTGCCCTGCGAACTCACTCAGTTCGCATCGCAGGTCATGACTAGCCTTTTGGTCAACATATTTTAGCATTTAATCTTTAACTCTAATATGTTTACCAACCTATATTTTTATTACAATTCAAAATCAATTTACAAACTTGATTACAATAATCTCTAGTACTATTACAAGCTAGATCTGTTGTCACAATAACATGTCCCAACAAATTTTTTAAGTCTTAAAGAAAGTTTTCAAATCTTATATTGAACTAACAATGTATAGGTATAATAATACGAGAGTAATATGCATCAACAAGTTATTAAAATGAAGGGTTTTTGAACCAAGTGGATGTACAATTTTGTCACTATCAGGCGATCGATTCTTAAAAAATTAAATCAGGTTCAATCATGTTGAAGCTTCACATATAGTGTCTACGTATATAATTTAGTAGGATTTTTAAAAATGATACTTTAGCTTCTTGCTAAGTTTTAGACCCTTTTATTCCATACGTATATTATAGGAGTATATGTTTAATCTTATGTTTTTGAAAAGTTCAAGTTATAAACTTTGTTTGGTTGGTAAAAATTGTACCTAAAAGCTTATTGAAACAATATACTCTAGAAAAATAAGTGAGTGCATGAGAGTAGTTCTTTAGAGCTTATGAAAATTTAAATCACCTATATACACCTCAAATTCAATAGTAACTATATATGTTTTTTAAGTGTTCTTTACAAGCTTCGGCTACTCTCTCAAACGTTTATATACAAATATAAAAGCTCCGGCTCTCTAATGTACAATAAGTTAGGGTTCAAGCTAATTTTTTGTCAAACATATTACAAGACTTGGCAACCATCTATTTTCTAACATGATTTTTTATACAAATGATAATCGACTTAAAGGCTCTCACGAAAGTCGATCTAACAAGAATAGGTTTAATTAATTGCTTTAAATTCCAAGGGGCCAGTAAAAAAGAGAATGCTTGAATTGAATCAAAGGATTATGCAAATTCCAACGACTTGAAAACCCTTCAAACTCTCTGTGATGGAAAAGTTCTAAGATTTAACATAGTCATTAATTATTTTCTAATCACTATTTTGCTATTTACGATAAAATATGTAATTAACTTATTTTGTTGATGTAATTCTTTATCCTTTTAAAATTTCAAAAATTCTAAAAGGTGGAAAATTGATTCGAGTAACATAACGAACTTGGATCAGTTGCTATTGTGGCCCGATTCTGGTGGTTTAAAAGGAAGAAAACAGGAACTATTTCGAGGAGTAGTATACACTTTCTTGTGGATATTGTGGAACTTTCGTAATGAGGTGGTTTTCAACGATAAAGATCCCAAGAAGTCAACGGAATTAGCTGCGCAATTAATTGGAAAATCTTATTTCTGGTTGAAGCATAGGAGCGGAAACAAAGGCAATTCGTTACAATGGGTAGAATGACTTGATAATCCGTAGGGGAAATAGTCTAGTTTAAAATGCTTTGCTTAATTGTAATCCATTCTCATGTACATTTTCTAGCATCTTGCTAGTATTATTTTATATTAGTCGGGGTTCGGGGATGGGGTGATAGCGGTGCCGAAGCTCCTCTTCGTTCTCCTTTTTTGTTGTTCAAAAAAAAAAAAAATTCAAAAATTCAAAAATTCTGATATCATTTTTTATTTAAAATAAAAAAGTAGATATCATATACCCTTCCTTAAAACCTTAACGAGAACAAAGAATTTAGCCAACAGTGATATATATATATATATATATATATATATATATATATATATATATATATAGAGAGAGAGAGAGAGAGAGAGTTTGGATCAAATGAGAACACTTCAAAAATATGAACGGTGAGAACACCTCATAAATACATAACTAGCCTACAAAAATCATTAGATTCACAGTCATACATCTCAAATATGCAAAGAAAAGCAAATTCACACTTATAAAAATGCACAAAAATTGAAAAAACGATTGATGCATGATTATCTCTATAATTGTGCATCAATCGTTTTTTCGATTTTTTTGTATTTTCGAAAGTTCAAATCTATTTTAATCAATTTTTCTACACATATTTGAGATGTATAAGTGTGAATCTAATGATTTTGTTCGCTAATTGTACATTTATGAAGTGTTCTTACCGTTCTTATTTTTTAAGTGTTCTCATTGGAACCTTACCCAATATATACATATATATATATATATATATAGCCAAAAGTTCAAATGAGAACCACAAAAAGGTACAGAACTACGAGAACTTTTAAATTATAGAGATTTGAGCATGTTTAATGATTCAATTACATGTGAACATTGATTTAGATCAATGTTAAAAGCAAAATAGTTTGAGAAAATATCAAAATAACCTTTAAAATCAAATTTATATATTTCGTTCACATGTGCACATTTGGTATGTGCACATATGAACAATTTATATATTATATAGTTTAACACGTCTTTTGTGGTTTTTTAGTTTTGTTTGTCAATAATATGAACATTAAATAACATTTATGTGTAATTTGTTGCGTTTACATGTATAAAAATAATATAATTTAAAAGTTCTCGTAATTCTGTACCTTTTGTGGTTCTCGTTTGAACCTTCCCCTATATATATATATACACACATTAAATTAAATTAAATATTTATTAATTATTAATTTGGATGCACCTCTATATGAATTCTTATTATTCTTGCAATATGAAATTGCCGTAGATATTTTTGCAAGATCTTTGTAGCATAAGAAAACAAAGATGTTGTGTGTGCAAAATTAATGGCTCCTTACTGGTTGGAACAGACACGCAAACCCTAAACTTCGGCACCACATACTTTTAAAGTTCATAGCTACAGAAAATTTTAATTATTATTGTATGATAAATCCATACGAAGTTTCATGAAGAAATAGCGGCTTTTTAATATATATTATATATATATACCCGATTCCATTTGCCTTACAACCTAAGTAAGAAATATGGATCGTTTATGGTAAGTGTAACAAAAGTTAATGTTTATATTTTTGTATTATATTATAAAAATAAGAAGAACTGGCCGAAATGGTACAGAGAAAACAAACAGATGCAGTACAGATATACAGATATGTATATGTATAATTAAACCCATGAATTCATGATCACCAGTTATGGCTATCACAGATTTTGCAGCCACCGGCCAGTTGTGTAGTTTGGTCCATGCAATCTGTACTTAAATTCCTGTTTGCGGCTACTTTTTTCGTCTTTAACTAAATGGAGTACAGTATTATTTTATTTTTGGAACGGATTTCTTATGTTTATATTTACATGTAACTACAAATAAATTGCTGCAAATTATTATATTATATAATATATATGCGTAGGATCAGATAGAAACAGATATTTTGAGGAAAAGAATTGACCCACGATTCAGACGTGATTTCGGTGATCAACGATATAGATTCCTAACACTGCAGTGTTTTTAAATGCAAATAATCGAAAATCCCCGTTGTTGATCGTAAAAACTAATATTCCGTGATTGAGATCGTCTACCACTCTTTTCTCAAAATGCAGAAGGTGCGCCTCTGATATCACACCTCTTTCTCGTGCTTTTAATTACATTGCTACATATAAGCTTTGTATGTACATATGTATGATTTTTAACTATATAGTTACATACCTTTTTTGACTATTAGTCAATTGTTTGAAATTTGTTTACTTTTCATATTAATCAATTGAATATATGTGTGCATGTAGACTAGTATATCAATGTCAATTAGGCCCATCTAACTACAATAAAATTAGATAGAGACATTAATAATTGATATGTACGATTTTGTAGGCCTCAAAATAATATGAATCAAGTTTTATGCTCAAGTTATGTATCTCACGTACATAGTCTTTTATGATTCTTTAGGCAATAGTTACAAATGTTTTGGTCATTCGAGCAACTTTCATATATAATTCTTATATAACGAAGTTTGATTGAGCAAGTGATAATTGAATCAACGTCGACTTATAAGTCTATATAATTCTAAAGCCGGTTGATCATGATTACACAGATGCCATCATATGTTACCAACCTAATGAAAATAGATCAATATTAGGTTTTGTATCACCATATAGAATGCTACTTTTATGAACACATACATTAGAATGTTAAAAGCCATATATATTAGGGGTAAGTAGCTGAAAATGTATCAAACTTTGTCAAAATTTCTATTGTAAGTATTACCTTTCAAAACCTCTATTGTATGTATTCAACTTTTGATTTATGTTAATTGTATATAAATTTTTTATTTGACGTTTTGTGTGAATGACACGTGGGTACTATATATGGATGACATATCAATCAAATTACATTTAATTAACAATAATTGAAAGTTAAATACATACAATGGAAATTTTGAAAGTTGATAATACAATAAAGATTTTGAGAAAGTTTGATAATTTTTAAATATCCATTATTAAGCTCAAATAAAATCTTGAGGTAACTTTAGGTTGTTGCCTTCTAATGAACATCATGTATATCGTACAAACAATATACTTCAAATTTAATACTAATTAAATGTATCTGACACCCATCCCTACGTACATCAAGTAGTACACACAAAACAAATCTACATCTATATAAATATATACTTTGTTAGTTTCAATCCTATCTTATACAACTAAAAAGTTCCATGTATATCTACATAATTCCAATCATTTTTCATCACTCGGCAGTAAAATTCTACGTATATGTACACGATTCCAACATTTCATTAATGATTTTGGCAGTAATTAAAATTCTACTATATGTGCTTGATTCCAAGTACATTTCATTTTTCATCACTTAACACTTCAGTTCTTCTTACACATACAAAAGTCCAACATATCATTTTTAATTTTATTTTTCAATCACTTGACACTGTCATACCATTTTCAATACTTATAAGTATTAAATATCTTAGTTGTCTTAATTAGGTCAGGGAAAAGGGCAAAATATAATCCTTACACACACACATATATATGTACGTGTGTCTATATATATATATATATATGTGTAGTGCAATGTAACATGATACATATAATCCGAAAACTAAGTAAATGCACCAATCCATTTATTCTCCTATTTTTTGAAACAAAATGAACCAATGTTGTTATCCATATGTTCCTTAACAACAAAACAATCTTTTTTTCTTCACCAACTTTATAATCATTTTGACCAGCACTATATATAACATCACCGCCCCCTTCCACCATTTACCATCACACACCGTCACTATCCACCTCTCTCTTCTTACTCTCTTTCTTCCACCTTACAACTTAGGTTCTATCGCCATCTTTTACTTCCTTTTAAGTAAAAACATTAATATGGACACAGACAACAACACCAACAATTCCCACCTTCCAACCACTTCCTCTCCGCCACCTCCCACCGCAAGTCCACCGCGGATTAACAACCGGAAGTCCAAAGGAAAAGGCGGACCGGACAACTCTAAATTCAAATATAGAGGTGTTCGACAACGTAGCTGGGGTAAATGGGTCGCGGAGATTCGCGAGCCGCGAAAACGTACCCGCAGATGGCTCGGTACGTTTGCAACAGCCGAAGATGCGGCTCGTGCATACGACCGCGCAGCAGTTATTTTATATGGCACCAGAGCCCAACTTAACTTGCAACAACCGTCTGCTGATGGCTGTAACAACAACTCCAATTCCACGGCCGCCACGTCATCTTCCTCATCGCCACGTGGAGCAGGTGGAAGTGGTAGTTCTTCGTCGTCTTCTACCACTCAAACGCTCCGGCCTATACTTCCTCGACCAGCTGCTTTCAATCTTACATTTTCGCCGTCTCAAACGACGCCGTCTAATGTCCCGATTTTGGCTAATTACATGCCGTACCCTTTTTACCCTACCGTACAACAAAGTACAGGCTGTGGTGGGAATTTAGTGCAATATGCTTTGCAACTTGTACAACCGCATCATCAGTACTTACCCTACTCCAACTTGAATAAAATTAGGGTTGGTGAGGGTGAGGACCCCACTTCAAGAATGACAACAGCATCCACAAATCCAACCTCGTATCATCCGAATGCAAACGTAAGCCCTAGAGTAAACAACATTAGTCAACGGGGACAATTACAACCGATGAGACAACAATTTGAGAATTTCCGACCGATGAAAGACGAGGTTAATTCGTTGGTGGGGTCGGTTGGGTCAAGTCTTCCACTCGTGTCAAATTCCTCGCCGACAATGATGGTCGGAGAGTCGGTTTCGGATCCGACTGTGGCTGTCGGTGGCGGTGGGCCGTCGTCACCGTCTTTGTGGTCGTTGACAAATGATGACGAGTACCCACCGCCTAGTATATGGGACTACGGAGATCCATCATTTGATTTTTGAAGAATTTGGTTTTATTTATTCGAAGAAATTAGTTTAGAATCTGGGGATTATTTTATTAAGTGGTTTAATTTTAGGAGAAAGTAATAATTATTATTGTGATGATCAAAGAGTTAGGGTTTAAAGGGATCTTGACAATGAATGAAGATTTCATAGAGTCGTCTCATTGTTTGAAAAAGGTAAGCCGTTTAAGTGAATTTTATTATTTATTTATAATGAACTTGATATAATTTTGGAGAAATTTGTAGTACATTTTAGTTCTCTTAGTTTTAATTATTATCGTTGTTACTATACGCCTATACGGTTAGTTATATTTTTCTTCCAGTTCTGATTATGTACTCCGTATCTCCATCTCCAGTTCTATTATAAGATTGTGCTTATTGATCTGAATTTGATTTTGGTTTTAACAAAAACATGTACCCTAACTAGAACAGTAGAACGTACAAATATGTAAGTTAGTAGTACGCCGTTTTATAATGTTAAAATTTTCATATACGAATTGTAGAGTATTTTTTTTATTAGTAGCTTAGTTGCTAAGTTCTTTAATTTATTAACTACGTTTACAGTTATTTTTATAAAAAATCACAAAAATATTCAATCATCACACCCCTTTTAACAAATTAATCCTTTGACCAACCATTTTAACAAAACTAATCCACCTTATAGCGCCGGGTGAGCGCCCCTGACGCTCCACTCTCAAAAAACGCGTCACGTGGGGCGATTTAATAGTGGGGCGCCGGCGCTCCACGTGAGGCGCCTGGGGCGCCGGTCCCACATGCTGACGCGCCTGACGATAGTGATGCAAGCTTTTTCCACGTGGCGCGTTTTAAAAGGTGGAGCGCTCCACGTGGCGCGTTTTTTGAGGGTGGAGCGTCAGGGGCGCCCACTCAACGCTAAAAGGTGAATTAATTTGTTAAAATGGTTGGTTAAAGGATTAGTTTGTAAAAATGGATGTGGTGATTGAATATTTTTGTGATTTTCCTTTTTCTTAAAGTGGAAGTAATTAAGAACTAGCATATGGAATTATGGATAGATGGATACATAGATATTAATTATAACAAGGTCAAATTAAATTTGTAAATAATGAAGAATATTTTAGAAAACGTGAAAGTAGTAATATTATGTTTTCGGGTACTTGAATTACGTACAATTCATTGTACTACTATAATTGTAAAACAACATGCTGATTATATCTAGCTAGCTATTTCTATTATCAAATTTGTATTTTTAACGAAAATGTAATTATGAATAATGCCACCACATTATGACTATAAGTGGTAAAATAAATGGGTCGGGTCATAAGTTTAAATGAGTTTGAGTCTAAATGCGTTCGTGTCTAGATGAGTCATTAACAAAATGAATGGGTCGGGTCACAGTTTTTGATGGGTTTGAGTCTAAATATGTTCGGGTCTAGATGAGTGATTTAGAATGATAGGTCTAACGAGTCTAGGTCAAATGGGTCTTGGGTCGGGTCGACCCGTTGGGTTTTCACCATTAACTTTTTTTTTATTTGAGTGAAAAATGAAAAAAAATGAGATGAGGTGAAAAAAAATTACCCACTAGATTCGTCTAGACCGGTTGGTTAATTGTTACATAATTAGAAGTTTGAAAAACCCATTTAGGCTCATCCAAAAAATAGGAAGTAAATTCAACAAACTTACCCCCTCCTAAATATTAACCAAATTGACTCATAAATAACCAACGTTTCTAAAATTATCACCTCTAATATGCATGACCACAATCGAGGACTTGAGGCATCCTCTATCACTCCCCATTCAAATGTACAAAAATTAGTTCGAACATATTCGTCACATCGATCCAGTCGTCTCATTCGAACAATCAAACAGAATTAACACCTAGCTCGATATCCAAACTAGCATATTACAAACACAATCACATATCCTTGATCATCCCCAAACTTGAAGGCAATTGCAAGATCAGACATTATTCTCTGTCCAGTAACATATCAGCTAATAACAAGCATATATACATCCATACATATATAACACATACACGTACATACGAGGAATTAAGGGATGTATATATAATTTTGTACTCGTATTACATAGCGTGTCTCAAAGTTTTTCCTTTCATGTAACCTAGCTTCAACGCAGGAATATAACTAAATCAATTATACTATCTCAGCCCACTCCCTCTTAAAAGTCTTCGATCGTAAATTCCTAATCTCCAAAAAAGTATTCGTATTTAAGTATGTAATAAAAATATATTTATAGTTAGTTATTAATGAAACCAAAATCCTCATGGAATCATGTACTACACGTATAGAGCTTAAAGTTATACTTCTTAATGGAGGGGTTATAAAACTGAGTTCTTAATAGGAAAAACTAAATTTGCCATTGCTGAAGATCACGTGTTAGTTAATGTACCCATGTATAATATACTAGCAAATAGCCCGCAATGCAACGGTAACAACTCATTTATTTATTTTTGTTACGTACAATAGTATGTTCATCAATATAATGCCATCTTTGAATATTTATGTCATTATTTTATCGATGATGATTCAATTGGTTATATACATAATAAATTCTTTACAAATAATTATAGAAAGTTTGTATAGAAAGTTTGTACGAATTATATATGCTTATGTCAATGATCTTTTTAATTATTTCTTTCTGTGTAGAACATAACTTTATTAACAACTTTGTAAATAGATTATATAAGTTCAAGAAAGTAATTATATCATCTTGTTCTAACAAAACAAAAATGTAAATAAGTAATTTTGAAATAAAAATGTTTATGTTTAAAGTGATTTTATGAGTGTAAAAGGTAAATGAGTACCATTAAAGAGTTAAACTCTAGAATTTGGACTTGCTAAATGAAATTACAGTGTTGAGGACTTGCACGTTTAAAGTTAAAAGACTTATATTCTAAACAAAGTTAAGGACTTGTTGTAACATAGATGTTAGATGTAGACTATTTAAATTTGAATATTTTTGTAAATAATTGTGGTAATTTTGATTTGCTTTCTTTTTGGTAACCTTGAAAAAGGTATTATAGTTGTTGCCTATTATACTTGTTAATTAATTGTGATTGTGATCGCTATTATAAGAAATTAAGTATAATATAAATGTAGATGTAAGAGGGAAAATTTTGGAATTTTGGGTTTTTTAAGATTTATAAGATTCTAACATCATATATGCTTTATAAGTAATTATAGATAATTATATATTGGGTTTAAGTCAACGATTATCAATGTACTTTTTTTTGTCCCGAGATCACCAATCAATCGGTTTTATTATCATGATCACCAACAAACTTTGTTATGTGCTGAGATCACCAGCCCAATACCTTTTTACCATAAACAAAATTCATCATGTGACTTGGCATTGCCACATCACTAATTTTAATGGCGTGGCATTCACGTAATAAAATGCAAAACACGTGGCATCCACAACAATATGTACCCTTTCCTTTATAGTTGCTTTCTTCCCCAAATGCTTTCTTCCCGACAAGTGGGTCGCGTATGACCCATCGATTGGAATCTCCAAAACCATTGTCGATTTGCAAACAAGGAGAACATTCATGCTAAATATACACATACATTGTTGCACAAAATAAATCAATTTAATACCGAATTTACTTCCATACGTCAAAACATTTCTGAAATCGAATTAAATTATAGATCTAAAACCAACTATTTATTTTTATTCATCTCATGGTTGCCATAGTCCTATGTATTTACTTCCATGCTCACTTGTTGGAAGTGTTGGCATAATCATCCACTTCATAGTCATCCTCACCCTTTTCTGATAAATCCTCGGTCAGATAATCACCTTCATTGCAACTGCCAGGTGCGATCCTACTGGCACCACCTAAATCGCCGCTGAAATTTTTGCCACCAGCAAAATTATGATTACCACCTTCATAACCACCTAGATTGTTCTTGTTGCTGGCACCATAACCACCACCGCCTCCATAGCCGCCACCACCACTATAACCACCCGCTCCTCCATAGCCACCGTCGTTTTTGCTTTTATGAATGGTCAGCGTTATGATTCTGACATTTGTGACCTCATTTTTACTTTTATAATAAATGGTCAGAAATCTAGAGTTTTATGTTTATGGGCTCGTGACAGATGTGAATTAGAAATCGAAAGAGTAAGTTTTTTAATTTCAATGGTGTTCATGGTAGTTTGCTAGAGAAAAGATTGATATTTTAAACAATAATAAAAAGGCCATTAATAATAGAAAAAGCCACATAACTATTATATCTAAAAAAATGCCAAATATTCAAAAATTACCAGTTTAGCCGGTTACCGGTTACCATATATTGACATCAGGACAAAATTTGAAAGTTCGTTGGTAATCATAATAATAAAACCGGTTGAATGGTAATCTCGGGACAAAAAGAAAAGTACGTTGGTGATCGTTGACTTAAACCTTTATATATTCTATCTTATTCTATTCAACTCACTAAAAATATCAACTTTATTTATATACCTAATTTTAGAAGGCAGATATATTATGTACATATCAAAGTTTCTTTTGATTTGATTAATTGTTAAAGGGATAAATATATGAAAATGTATTAAACTCTGTCAAAATCTCTATTGTATGTATCAACTTTAAAAACCTCTATTGTATTAATCAAACTTTTGATTATTGCTAATTGTATGTAATTTGATTGGTGTGTCATCCATATAGAACATCCACGTGGCATTCACACAAAGTGTCACGTTGAAAAATTACATACAATTAGTGTAAATCGAAAATTGAATACATTCGATAGAGGTTTTGAAAGTTAATACATACAATAGAGATTTTAACAAAGTTTCATACATTTTCAGACACTTAATTTGCCTATTGTTAAATTAAAGTTAATTTATATTTGAAACAAAGTAAAATAGTAATGTACGTGAACACTTTTAGTAGGATGGAAGAGATACATGAACTTCTATTTTTAACTCTTCAAAAGTAGTAGTATTTATTTAGCCTATGGCTCTCTGCTTCAGATATAAATTAATACCATCAAAATTATAGGGAAAATTAAAAAAATGCAACTTTTTTTTTTCCAATTATATATCGTTTTGCTATCTGAAAAAAATGACCGATATACCCCATGAAATTGCAAAAGCAAATTTACATTTGCCATTCCCTTTTGGCGATTTGCGATCCAGTCACTTGACTGACCCCTTTCTCGAGAATACTATGCCATCGCAAATGGCAATTTTTTTTTTTTTGCGATTTGCCATTTACCTACGCATGAGGTCGTCTTGCGATGGCACGTGGTTCCTGCAAAGCATGTCATCGCAAATGGCAAAACTTTTTTTGCGGTTTGCCATTTACCTATGCACTGCACGAGGTCATTTTGCGATGGCACATGATTCCTGTCCGTGCTCGAGCAAACGATGTCATCACAAATGGCAAAAAAAAGATTGCGATTTGCCATTTACCTATGCACGAGACAAATTTGCGATGACACGTGGTTCCTATCCGTGGTTGAAAAAAAATATGTCATCGCAAATTCCCTCGTGCATAGGTAAATGGCGAATCGCAAAATTTTTTTTGCCATTGGCGATGGCATGCTTTGCTCGAGCACAGACAGAAACCACGTGTCATTGCAAAACGACCCCATGCATAGGTAAATGGCAAACCGCAAAAAAAGTTTTGCCATGTGCGATGACATCGCTTTCTCGAGATCGGGGTCGGTCAAGTGACTGGATCACAAATCGTAAAAAGGGAATGACAAAGGTAAATTTGCTTTTGCGATTTCATGAGGTATATCGTCAAAAAAAAAATTCGAATGACAAAACGATATATATCTGCAAATAAAATGGCATTTTTTTAATTTGAAAATAAAATGACATTTTTTTTAATTTCCCAAAATTATAAGCAAGCAATTTAACGACTTAGATATATTCTTCGCTTCTTGATACTCCGTAATCCCGTATTCTAGACTAGTATGTATATTCTAAAGCCATCTTTTGGATCTTATCAAAGAGATAAAATGGGCCAAAAGCCCAAATTTAAACCCCGCGTACAGTCAGTCCTCACATGACAGAGAAATAAAATGGGCCAGCCCATTTCGATGGGCTACAGCCCAGATGCCAAAACATACTAGTTGTTTCTGATTTGTTTTTTAAGGACAATGAATACATGACATTATAACTTATAAGAGAGAGCACCAAGGAGTAGTTCCATATTAGCTCTGTCCACATGTGGTATCGCCAAAAATGCATTGTTATAACTAGATAATGGTTAAATGTCTAGAACCAGCACCCATAAGTCTTTGTCAACTAGTCTTTTCTGATGGACGGAAGTCTATAGCTAATACCTATTTCACATGAAGGTACATTATAAATAAACTACCAAATCACCAAAGTACGACTATTGGCTTTACTTACCTTTGTCATTTATAGAACTTAGGAGTCTATGGGTGACCCATTTACTTATAATGTCTGCTTTGGGTCTTCACTCCTTATACAGGAGTAGCTCTGGCCGAATATTTTATGTACCTTGAACGACACACTTCAATCATTTATGATGATCTCTCCCCTCTGCACCTATTCAAAAGGGTTTGGATCATCATTTTAGCTAAAAAGGAAAAACCCCGAGTCTTCTGAATGTTTTCAAATGCACAAACTTCCTAAATAAATTGACTTTAGGAGTTAGTTATGAATAGATAGATACTTGGATAAAAACAAGTCTTGTAATATTGAAAGCATCAAATAATTATAGATTTCAAAAAAGGGATTTTTTTTTGTTGCTAGAGGATGCCCATTACTACTTACATATAGATTACTGATTTTGACCCGAACCACTATCCATCCCCTGATCCCTTGCCCATTTTGCCAACTCTGGTAGATTGTTTATGGCTTCCTTGCCAATGTTTTAATATCTTCTCATTAACTAATCTTTAGAGTTTCTGAATTTTCAAGTCTTTAATTATTTTACGCATTTGGTCCATAAACTATTCAGCATACAATGTAAGATTGGTAGTAGTTGGCTTTTTATTCTATAAACCTATTCACATACATGACTAGGTCAAGGTTTATCATCTTTTTTTGTCAGCCAAAACCTTCCAAAATATCCATCAAGAAGACTCATTCTGCCACGGAATACATGCGTCTATATAATATACCGATACGAGAAGGACCTCTCATCATCCTATTCTAACTAAATAAATAAAAATGGTGTACAATTAATTATAAATTACTTGGTCTTACCGAGACCCATATTAGGCTTAATATTCAAATTTCAAAGTCCTTATTAGTTAGTGAAACTCAAATCAACCTCAAAGAATTTACTTTTATTGTTTAAACTTAGCTATAACTACATATTATTCGTGGATTCGATACCCACTACCCTGTCAGCCTATCTAGCATAAGCAATTGTTGTCTGTAAATATCTCATGCAAACCAAGTCTTTAGTCACCTTTTCTATTCATAAGCATTCTATATAATATTGGTTCTAAATTCCTGATGTTTGGTGTGTACATTTTTTATTTTGAATTATTATTATCATCATTTGTTTGTCATTTTGTTAAAGGGTATTATGGGCATCCAAATAGCTGCAAACCCAACTCTGCAATTTCTTAAATACCCGGTTAGAATATTACAATTACAATAGATATCGAACTCAAGCATATTGACCAAAGATCTGTTGATGTTGATTTCAACAGATAATCCAACAAGAAGCTGCCAATTGCCCAAGTGATATCCCAAGTCAACACAGGAAACCTTTCTGTTATTTCCTACCATAAAAATTATCATACATAATAAAGTACTGTAATTGCTATTTTTCACTTACTGAACATAAAAAATGTGGCGATGCTTAACTAAATCACACTTGATACATATACAACTTCTTTTGAAGGTTGATTATCAAGTAGGATGGCTTCTCTACCTGATAAGAGTTTATTTGACTTGCAATTATGGTTTTTATAGTAATAGTAATCCTAAATGCTAATGAAATCAATCATTTAATCATTTCTTTTTCATTAGACGCTTCAATAAAGTAACCAACACACGGTACACGACTACACGGCAATGTAGTTTTCCTGGGCCATATCAAGATCAATTTCCCACCTCTGGTTGGACCATACGCTTGTATGTTTATGCACAGGATACAGATCCTAAAGCATTGAACACAGCATAAGTCATTTTAACAAGTAGTGAGAGGGTGAAAGATACTTGAAAGAAAGCGAAAGGATATCAATCCAGCTAATCAAAGTTTGACATGGCTCTTATAATTTAAAATTAAGGAGGGAATAAAATTATTATGACTAACCAGAAAGGCCTGCAACTTCTCCAAATGGCAGCAGCCAATGACTCCTGTTTTCTTCTCCTGACCTCAATCCTCTTGTCATCTATCTATATACTACAAACAGAAACAGACAAATTACTTTAAAAAACTACTAATCTATTATAGATTTATGTATTCATGTAGTCTAGATCCTTCAAAACCATTGATGACGAATAGAGGAGAAAAACACCATGGATGTAACTCTACCTCCTCCTCTCATGGTTTCTTCAGGCTTACTTCCAACTGGTTCTTTGTTGGAATCACTGATCCAAATCTCTAATGAAGTAACAAACATGGAAAAGATTCCAATTACACAATCCAAAAATGTTTCAACAATGATAAGAAGGATCAAACTTCTTTCATCATTGTTTGAAGAAATTCAAGAAACAAACACTCAACTTCCACCTTCTTCCATCTTGTGTCTCACTGAGCTATATTCAGTGATTCGGAGGGTGAAATCATTGATACAAGCTTGTAAAGAAGGTAGCTGCCTATGGAACCTTGTTCGAGCAGAGAGCATTTCAAATCAATTTTATGTGATTGTTAAAGAAATGAGTAGAGCTTTAGATATCTTACCGCTCAGCTTGTTGAAGATAGCAGCAGACACAAGAGAGCAAATTGAACTTCTTCATAAACAAGTCAAACGAGTTGACTCATTGATCGATTCTAAAGAGATTCAGAGAAGAGATGAGCTTCTTCAAGTGATGATGTCTAGTACTTCTAAAAGCAACAAGAGTAAAAGCATCACTGACTTCGAGAAACTCAAAGCGATTATGATGATAATCGGATTGAAAGCCCCACTTGATTATGAAGAAGAGATCTCAAAACTCGAGGCTGAAGCAGAGAAGCAAGCAGGAACAGGTGGGCTTATCGTGGTATCCAATATCAACAATCTCATTTCACTCGTTGCATTATCGAAATCCATGGTTTTCAACAAAGAGCATCATAATATAGCCCAAGAGGAAGGTATGCATAAAAGTTCCCAATATAATTATTTTCCATCTTGTCAATCAATGATCACCAACATCCCAGACGAATACCGCTGCCCAATTTCACTCGATTTAATGCGAGACCCAGTGATAGTAGCATCTGGACACACATATGACCGGATCTCAATTGCACAATGGATTAACTCAGGGCATCATACATGTCCCAAAAGTGGACAGAGGCTAATCCACATGGCACTCATTCCAAACTATGCACTCAAAAGCTTGATTCATCAATTTTGCGAAGAAAATAACATACCGTTAACCGATCCTGCAACATCAAGTTCTTCATCATCTCATCTCGAAAGAACCCCGAGTATGAAAAGAAAACTACCTGAGAAGGCAGTTGATCACATTTCTGCTACCAAAACTGCCATGGATGCTGTAAAAATGACAGCAGAATTTTTAGTAGGAAAATTAGCAATGGGTTCGATTGATATCCAGAGGCAAGCAGCATATGAATTGAGATTACTGGCGAAAACGGGAATGGATAACCGGAGGATAATTTCAGAGGCAGGTGCAATCCCTTTTTTGGTAACGTTACTCTCATCACCTGATCCAAGAATACAAGAAAATGCAGTCACGGCACTATTAAACCTTTCCATATTTGACAACAATAAGGTGTTGATAGTGGCTGCAGGAGCAATAGACAGCATTGTGGATGTATTGGGTTCAGGTAGAACGATGGAGGCAAGAGAAAATGCAGCAGCGGCAATATTTAGTTTATCGATAATCGATGACTATAAAGTGGTTATTGGTAGCCGTCCAAAAGCAATTTCATCATTGGTTGGGTTGTTAAAAGATGGAACTACAGCCGGAAAAAGAGATGCTGCAACAGCATTGTTTAATCTTGCGGTTTATAGCATAAATAAAGTTAATGTTGTTCTTTCAGGGGCGGTACCTCTTTTAATAGATTTGTTAATGGATGATAAGGCTGGAATTACTGATGATGCACTGGCGGTGCTTTCTCTGCTGTTGGGATGTTCTGAGGGACTTGAAGAAATAAGGAAGAGTAAAGTTTTAGTTTCAATTCTCATTGATCTTTTAAGGTTTGGATCTCCAAAGGGAAAAGAAAATTCACTGACTTTATTATTGGGACTGTGTAAAGATGGTGGTGATGAAGTTGCTAGAAGATTGTTGATGAATCCAAGAAGTATACCTTCTCTTCAAAGTTTGGCTGCTGATGGATCTATGAAAGCCCAAAGAAAGGCTGATGCTCTGCTTAGATTGCTCAACAGATGCTGCTCACAGTCTCGGAATCCTGTTGAATAAAAACACACACAAAGGATTGATTCATTGCAAACTAAAACTTATAATATGAAGATGTAAAGTTGTGGAGATTGACATAAATGAAAATTCTGTTTTTATACATTCGTGTAACTTGTAATTTAATCCGTATTTAATGCATAAAGGTATTTTACCTGTATTAGTTCATGGAGGGATGCTAATCAAACTTTATCACGCAAAATAAGAATATGCATGTGACATACCGTTCTTTGTTGACATAATCATCTACCGTAGAGTAGCTGGATAGTGTGCACTCTGAACCAATGAGGTGACGAGAGTTGCAACTTAAAGATAGATAAACATTATTGACTTGATAACATCTATTATATACATACATATAAGTATATCACAAGAGTTAGGCGTAGAATGAAATCCAACATGTGTATATTCTAATGATAAAACAGCTTAGTGAGTTATGTGCCCCACGTTAGAAGGAACTTTATGTAAAATGAAGAACTGAACCAACAGTTTTAATTTGATATACCCATAACAGGTTTTACACATAATTTACATTAACTTACATGAAATATACCCGAGACCCTACTGGTCATACTAGGCTCATATTGTATATACTGTTACATAAATCACTGGGTAAAGGGGGTTTAACTTGTGTTCAACCACACAGATGAAAGGGGTCAGGTTCTTCTGTGAACGATAATTCTCAAAAGGTAAACACTCTCATAAGTCCTCTAGAACTGCACCAATTCCAAAGTAATATGTTTGTCCTTTAACATGTACTTCCAAGACCAGCTTCCACTATCCATAAATTCCTTTTCGATAGGATCTATATTTACAGATAGACCTGAACCAAAAGTTTAAACAGGTAAGACACATAGATGCTTCTTGTAGAATTGCAGGTGGAAATGTTCTTACATAAAACTATACCATAAACACACAAACGAACGCTGGACCTATAGTTCGATTACAATATGATAATGGATCATTAGCCTCTTCAGTCAAGTGAAAACAAAAAGCTTTTGTCAGAAACCATTCCAGAACATTCTCCTTTCATATAACCAGAATCAAGGTACCATGGCAGATAACATTTTTAGTCAACTAAAAGTAAGGTTTAGGGGAGCCTTTCACATTCCCAACTAAATACCACTAAGCACAAGTGACATGGCGGTCATGGTATAGTGTGACAGAAGTACATGTGCTACTACATCCAATGAAACTAACTAGGTGTTCTAATGAGAGACCTGAATAATGAAGAACATTTAATAAGGATTGCAATGTATCTTAAAAGCAAATGGCTCTCAAATGTGAAGCAGTAAAGGGTCATGCTGGTTGAGTACGGAACTCTAATAATAATTAGTAAAACAGAACTTAAAATTAACGTTAAAAGAAAACCTGAAATTCCAGATGTGATCATCATCTTGTAGCCGTCTGGAACTTCAAACACATGATTTCCCTGAATCAAGGACAAAAAAGATGCATATTTGATCACGAAGATATAAATCAGATTCTTAAAGTGTATATAGACACTGAATAGATGACAAAAAGTAACTATCTAATTCAAGTATTTCAACTGTTGGCCAGCAAAACCTCCAGCATAATCTGGTACTTCAACTATTGGCAACAACATGATCCTCACATTAAAAAGGCAGTTTCGGAAAAATCTAACCTCAATATTGACATCAACAGCTTCAAACTCGGCATTTCCATGCAGTATGACTTCTACTGCCTCAAACCGCTCAACATCATGCTTCCAATACAGATTTTTATCTGAACTCCAGTCTATTCCTTTATTTTGTATTTTCACATTTTCTAACTTGCACCGTGCACACCTACATTAATAAACCTCGTATCTCAGCACAAGGACTCCTAAGTCTGTTTTACTAATTAGTAAAGTACTGGTACCATATACTACCTGTAACCATATTGTAGTATGGACTCATGGTTTCTGTCAATCTGAGAGCCCATGACGTTTTCGGCTATGATCATTAAACTCCCATCAAGCTGAGACACATTGAACAAGTTCAGTTAAGAGAAAAAAAGGTGTACGAACTGCATTTCTGAATATATTTATTTAATATACAGGTTCGACCTGAACATTCCTCCATAAGAATTCAGAAATCTCGATTTGTAATTCAGAACCTTCGAAAATCGAGCCTCCATGAAACTAGAAAAGTTTAAAAAAAAAAAAAAAGAAGAAGAGACAATAAGAAAATATAAAGTGCGATACAGTATGTTTCTAGTATAGTCACATAGAACTTTCACGCACAGTTCCAATATAGAAGACAAAGTAGGAGCTTACCTTTTGTCTAGTGACTTCCCATATAGGACCTAGAGCAGGATGAAGAAGGATAAGATATGGTGGTCCAGAATCCGCATATTTATCATTACTTTCAATCTGCACAACAAAGATTAACTGGTAAACAAAGTACCAGATATTCCCCTCCCCTTAGAGACCATGCGACTCCCTTGTATGTGGATACCAATGTTTAACTAAAAAGGATACCAGAATGAAAGTGAGTACATTATACCTCAGGGAGATTGATATCACAGTGTGAAAGAAGATCATATGCATTTCGTACTATGTCAAGTAGTGCACCATCAGGAGTCTGCATACACATATTTTAAAGTAACTAATTAGCAGGTTTGCAAGCTAGAAAGTATAGACCATAATGAGTACACATGCACCGTAATATACAACATCAGTGAAGCAGTATGTGGTTGTTAAGGGGATATAAAACATAAAGAATCCAATGTCTCATACTCTCATCACAACATTTCATTCAAATTCCCCATAAATGACAATAGAGAGATGGACCTGATGCAAGGACATGTCAGCAGGCTTTCTTTTCTTTTTGGCAGATGATGTGACCTTCCTTCGGTGATTATAGACTATAAAGGTATCTAGCGTTTCTGCATTTATGATACATGATGGTCTTCTTTAAACAAGATACTTGAATAATGGGCTAGATTCATGAAAATACAACTAAACAGATACATTGCATTACACATTTATACCTTCTACACCTTCAAAACATCGAGAAGAAAAACTATTGACAAGATGATCAGCAATATTTTGCATTGTACATTCCAAGCGTCCACCTGAAACACTGGCCACAGAAAACAGAAGTTAAAGTGTTAAAACCATATCCTACTTTGTCAACGAAATCTATCAATCCGCAAAAATAATTATAATTTGATATGTAAGAAAACTTATTTCCTCAAACACCATGCATTAAATATGAAGAGTAATGAGTCATTCCATTACGGGAAGTAGTATAACGCACAACAACGAGTTAAAACAATAAGTAGGTAATAAAAATATATTGCCAAAAAAAGTATCTTATATCCCCACCATTTTCTCGACAAAATAAACAGAAGAGATTGAAGGGCATATGACTGCTAATTAAACATGCTATGGGAATTTTAAAAGGTTCATGGAGTAGAATATGCACCCATGCTGGATCCCATAGTTGTCAACGTAGTTGATCGATTTTTTCACATTGAGCACCATGCCTGGTAAACTTGTCTCATCGTTGCTTGATGCGATAAGTTCTGCAGCGTTCAAGTCCACATATAAGATGTTTGTATTTGCTGGGAACTCCATCTGCAAACTTAACAAATCACCATGGTTTATTTATAGAATACAACAAGATTCTTGTGCTGGCAGAAATTCGAGACAAAAAATGTAACACAATAATGGTGAACCTGTAATGGAATAGCCATACATGATTTCATATGATAAACCGCATTAACATAGAGAAACTACTAATGGCGACCTATAGTGATCTACATATCATTATGGCAAAAACAAATCTTAATTATTACATTCCAAGCAGACGGCTCATTTAATGTGGCCAATGTCATCATATACCTGACTGTGACTAGTAACAACAATAAATGGAAAGAAGCAAATAATTTAGAAAAAAGTTGAAATACCCCCAAATGAAAAAATAGTTAACCAGTAGACACCTGGTATAGATCCTGGAAAACTCCGGGATGGGCAGCCAAAATACACTTTATTCAGAAATGATAAAACAACAAGAATTCGCAAATATAGCATCTAAAAGTTGCATTTTAGAAATAATCTTCATATGCTGGTGCGAAGAAGACATTTCCCTAGCGTATCATATTATAAATTTATCTAACAGAAACAATGTTGATTAACTAACAGGAATTTGATCAAGTGTTGGTCACGGCAGAGTCGAAAGGGGAGGAAGCTTGGACAGCATCTGCTTCTTTTGAAACAGCTTTCTGTATTTAATGTTCAAAAATGATAATCACTGTGGTTTTGCTGAAATATAAAACTTACCGACTTCCCTTTACTTAACAGGCCTGTATTAAGTTGTGAAGTTTAGAGTCTAGAATGATGCAATTTTTGACATCTGGTGACGGAACTTGTACATCCATGCCATTTCAATGTTAGTCCACAGACATTTGTAGCTTATTCTTATTTATTACCTAGTTCCTTCATTGTACATTTCCCAACGATCCAGACCTTTTCCTCAGTGCCCAACTAAAGGATATATTCTGGCATTACACTTAATTGTGTAATGCTTATAGTGTTGTTATTGTAATATATATTATCTAATAACGTCACAAAAGCTTCTATGTAATTTAAACCCAGATTCCTATAGTTAACAATAGCCATAAAACGCCAGGGGTCACAACTCTCAGATTTTAACTACATGCCTAACATAACTTAGATCTATTATTAGTAGGAGCTATTACTTGAAATATGCTTGTGCAAAATAATAAATTTCAAATGAATTTGAAAAAGGATAAGGGTAAGACAACGGCATTCTGTTAGCGTTTCGACTGAGTATCAACGACAAACTTTTAGTTGTTAATTGATTATAGCTTCAGTTAGTTACACAGTATAAAATATACAAGGTAGCTACCTAAGTTGGGATGATTAGTTAATCTAAAATCTTACTTCTGTAGTTCTGTGAAGTTCAATACAAGGGTCAAAAAAGGTACCTACTGGAAGGAGAACACCCGTCAGCAATTCCAAATTTCTCAAACTCTGTATACTCGATGCATGAAACACCATATGTCCATGTCCCATCAGGCTTGCCTTTCTCAATCAAAACATTTATGCCTTCCGTAGCCCCAGAGTTTCGTTTGCACGATGCGAAACCAAGTGTCTGAAAAGTTAACAGGTAACAACAAAAAAGTATTTATACAACTTTTACATCAATATAGAAATACTAGCTCGATAGTAGTTACAGTCAGAAACATTGCCCATTATGGACAAAAGCTTTGCTCCATTCTCTTTCTGTGGTGATTTGAGTAGGCTTTACGTGGCCAACTATGCAGAGTTCAGATAGAAATGTTACCTTCCCTTCATTCAAACCAATTCCTGCCATGGCCAAGAGGGTCACATCTGTAGCAGCTACAACATTACTGCAAAGGTAAATTTGTTAAAATTAATTTGTGACATGTAGATGTAGCATGTTTTAATAACTAACTTAGACAAACCTGACTTGTCGAACAGTTGCTCCTTTTCTTCCATGATCACGAAACCATTGAAAAATGCCTTTGTCATACGCTAGTTTCCATATCACACCATGACCACCAGGCTTGCAGACAGGCACGAATTGTCCTTTTGCTATCCACTGGCCATCTTCAGCGCTAACAGCCGGGACGAGTGGCTGGAAAGAACAATAAATAACAGGATAGCTATAGTCTTATTATAAAATTTTACTATTATAATGTGAACAAGCAGGGTAAAAGATATCATCGACTTTCTACTTATATTACCTGTTCAAAAAGTCGGAAATTTGATCGACCTCTTCCGAACCATTTGGATCTTTCACACAACCATGTGATATGTTCATGATTGTTCTTTGCCGAACTTGTCATAATCGCAACAGGAGTTATGCATTGCTCCCCATATAGTTTGTAATATAAGAACTCCCTAGCCTTGCAATTGATGATCAATTGTTACTACATGTGAAAAATAGTATCACTGATAGTGTAAATGCAAATAAAAGTCCTCAAATTTCTACACATAAAGAAATGCTACCTTAACCTCAACTATCCACTATCAAAATAAGACAAGTGAGAACAAGATTCTACCTGAAGATCTCTTATAAGGCCTTCCAACAAGGTTCGTCCACAATAAGGAAGCATTGCTGCAGGGAGACATTCACCCGTGACCGAGTCCACTAATCCAAGCCTGTCAGCAGAGCCTCCAAGAGGATAAATCTCTCCAAGTTGCGGCAAACCCTAAATTCAGTATCAAATACCTAAATCTCCCGATACTGTCTACAGATATCATTATAAACTAACAAACAGTTAAGATCTAGTCTTACCTCCACACCCCATAAAGCGGCCTGAGCTGCATATTCTGTGTCTTGAGAAAGATCAAGTACACTCGGGGGATGAATTTCTAAATATTGCAAGTCATTTATGTGCGGAGAATTATTTTTCTTCTCCCCATGAGAAAGAAGCTCTAAAACCATTAGCTGGTATCTGCGATGATCAGTGACTTAAATATATGGTCATCACTCATTGATATATATTTTCAAAAAGCACATAAACCTGTATACCATAAAAATTCGAAAAACCACATAAACCTGTATATCATAAATAAAATCGATCCAAAGTCCAGTCTATAAGAAGAAGCATTTAAAGTAAACTGTATACATAAAGTAAAATAATTGGGAACATATGGTCTAGAAGCTGAAAATATTAACACGGCTATCTTCTGAACACTTTTCTATTTGATTTAAATTAGGATAATGATCCATGTGATAATGTCAAGTGAATTTCAGTCTTAATGTAGAACCTTGCTATTTCAACATCCTATTCTACTAGTTATGCTACAAACAGATAATTTATGCCAAAAAGTGACTCCTATAATCAGGTGATAAGTGTGCATTAACATGAAACCTATAATTATATAAACATGACTCCTATAATCAGGTGATAAGTGATGGCTGAAATCAAGTTATAAGCGTAAACTAAGATTAAAAAAAAAAAAAAATTAAGTGTACACTAACCCAATAATCCCGCCAATACAATCATAAAACTCTTCAACATCTTTAAGCGTTTTCAGTAACGAATTCAACGCAACAGCATCAACCTTCTTCACATGTATGTCACGATCATCACTCCCGTCGTCCCATTTTTCAATCATTTCAACCAAACTGTACAATGCAGACTTCAACGCGCTTCTAGAAGACACAAATTCACTATCAACATCCGAATCCGACCTTAACACATGCTCTTGACCAGCAGCAACAATGCACTTAATCAAATACAACTCATACTCATCCAAACGTACCGTCCCTAAAACCCTAGCCAATCCGTTTTTATAATAACCGCTCGTAAAAAATCGTTTCACATTCGAATCAGAATCAACCACGCGTATTTTATCTCGCAGACTTTTTGAATTTGATAAATTAGATCGTAGAATACGGAGACGGTTAAGTTCGGAGTCAAAATCCGGCTGCGGCGGTGGAGGTACGTAGTCTACCGGTACGGTGGAGACTAGCGTTCGACGACGACCTGACGGTGACGGTGACGGTGAAGATGACGGGATTGACGGTACGGAACTGATAGGGAGTTTGTTGTTGTTATTAATTGGACGGAGGAAGAAAGGAGAGTGAGAGTCACGCGCCGAGAATGTGAAGTAGATGCCGTTGTGGTGGAGTAAGGAAGTTGTTACCCGCGCCATAGAAGGAGAGTGTGTGTTTTCTTGGGCGGGTGCGAGTGAGATGGGGTGTGTTTGGGGGTGGGGGTGGGGGTGGGGGTGGGGGTGGGTTAGAGTAAGGGGGGATAAGACGAGATTCTGGGAGCATATACCAAAGGGGTGTGTTTTGCGTGTTTGGATGCGGAGATTTCTATTTATTGTAATCGGCGTAACCAACTCGAAAATGCAATCTCACATATAACGGAAATATCTATAACATAATTAGGCGTAATAAACTCGATAATGTAATCTTACACACAATTGGCAATATCTAAAACGCAATCTATTCGTATGAGAGTCTATTTTTTACACAAAAACTAATTCGTGTGAAATCTAATAGATTCAAGTATTCAAATTATTTATTTTGCTTATTTTTATAAACCAAGTGAAATGTTGAGCATAAAGTACGTGTACATCTTTTATTACGAAGTTCTAATTAGGATTGAGTAATTAATTGATCATGTTTATTAGCGTATTTTAGATTTGTTTATTTTAATGTATAGAACTCTTTTAAGTATTATTAGGGTAGTGTTAGGATTGTTATATTCGAACATTGTTATGTAATTGTCAAGTATTAGAAAAAATGGTTTTGATTTAGGTTGAGTAAGTGTAGGTGATATTCTTTTACTAATCGGCGTGTGCTAATCTTTAATGCATTACTCTGTTTAAAGTGTTTGAAAGTGATGTTTGTGGTCGAATAATAATTGCATATGAATCTGCATGTGTATATTGTATTATGGATATATCTATTGCTATTATTGTAATTGTATTAGATTAATTTGAATGTATTCCCGCCTTCCCTGCATCAACCAAGCAATAACAATGGAATGAGAATGCTCATTCCATTCCTTAACATTACTATTGTCATTCCTTTTCTCATTTCTCCCCCTTCTTGAACCAAGCGCACCCTAACAATTACGGACTTCCCTATTACTTAAAGTGATTATAATTGCGAGAGTATTTTAGCTTTAAAGAAGGTAATAATGACAAAATCAATAAACTTTGATAGTTTGAATAAATAATTATACCCATATCATAAAAAAAAAACTCATTGTATTTTTGATTTTTTTTAGTTAAGATACAAGTTAATTATATATGTATCGACATTTTAAAATAAATATTAATAATATTGATTATTATGTGTTGACATCTTTTAATGAGTAGTTATAATCAGGAACGAGTAGGAGAAACATGGGGTGGTGAAAGAATCTTGTAGTAGAAAAATGGTGATAAAAGAGCGTGACAAGTTTTTATGGAACAAATTGTGGCCAAAATAAGATAGTTGTGCTAGACATGCCTTATTCATATTAAAAAACAAGCCTTTATCAATCTAATATGACGTGAATAAAATAGTATATGAATGTTCTTAAAGTATAAGAAACTCTATGGGAGACTCGTTAGTATAAAATAACCCGATTTAGGTTGTTACTCGTGAATTTACATATTTAACTCATATATATCAACAAGGAGACGAAAATATGCATCTTGGACAAACATTATTATTAACTTTTTACAGGTAGTGCTTGTCTAATAAATAGATTTGCATGTTACATAAACAATTTGCATCCACTCATCAACATTTTTCATGCAATTTATAAATCTTGTATAAAGAATCTAGACATCAATTTTACATAACTTTACTTTGTGAATCTATATGACTCGTTTTAACTTTTTAACAATTTAAAACATTATTTATACCATAGTTCATTTAAAACCTACATTTGGGCTCATTGTGGGGACACAATAAGTTGGGCCAAAAGTTCATTTAGTCCAAAATTGATGATTTCAGTTTTACTGCTTAAAAGTTAAAACTGCAGATATTGTATTTTCATATTGTTGTTTGATATGATAGCTTATTATATGTCTATGGATGTAGCGATCTTAAAAATTTGATGAGTTTTTTGGGTGCCATTTTGTTAATAATTATAGATTTTTAATCATCTAAGGTAAAATTTCTATAAGTTTGGATAAACATGACAAAATGTAAGAGCAGTCTGAAAACTGATTATCGAGTTACATTTGTAATACATATATGTCCTTTAGTTAATTGATAATGTGATAATTAAGATGTATAAGAGTTGCAATAGTCATATGGAAAACGCACACCCAACTCCTTAAATGTTAATAGTCGTGGATATAGTGTGCTATTAGACCTCTTGCAACGCGGGCGTTCTGGCTGAGGTGGAGCCTCAGAACGCCCCAGAACGCCGGCAATGGGGCGTTCTGGGGAGCGTTCTGGGGGCGTCGATCGGAGAAACACGGGGCTGCGTGGGGCTTTTTGTGGGGTCCATTCACATTTTTACCGTTTAAATCATAAAAAAAAAAATATTTAAAAAATGTCGTTTCCAACGGCTATTTTTTTTCTTTTCTTTTTTTCTTTTCTTTTCAACGGCTCTTTTCAATTTTTTTTTTTTTTTTCCAAACCTCTATATATGCATACTCCATTTATCATTTTTCACACACCAAATTCATCCAACTTTCTCTCAATTCTTACCAAATTCAAAAATGGATTCACTAAATTTTATTTTGGAATCTGATTCGGAAGAAGAACTTCTTTTCCAAGTGTTACAAGCTTGGGACGAAGAAGAAAACAATGAAGCCGATGCTAGTTCTAGTTCGAGACCACCCCGGAATCGGACCTATCTTGAAAGAGATCGCGAAGGTGCTCAAGACCGATTGTGGAACGACTATTTTTCGGAAACCCCAAAGTACCCAGCAAACTTGTTTAAACGCCGTTTTCGTATGCGTCGGGGATTATTTTGCAGAATCGTCGAAGGTATATCCGAATACTCTATTCAACCTATTCCCGATCACTTTATTTATTTTAAACAAAAGCCGGATGCACTTGGTCGGCTTGGTTTTAGCACGTTACAAAAGTGCACCGCCGCCATACGCCAATTGGCATATGGAATGTCCGGCGATATGTTCGATGAATACTTACAAATGGGTGAACGCACGTCAAACGACTGCGTTAACAACTTTTGTAAGTGTGTATTCGACTTATACTCTCGAGAGTATTTGAGGAGGCCGACTGCCAACGATATTGCTCGGCTTTATAGAGGACACGAGCAGATACATGGTTTTAAGGGAATGCTTGGGTCCATTGACTGTATGCATTGGCAATGGAAAAATTGTCCCAATGCATGGAAAGGTCAGTACACTAGGGGTGATCACGGGCACCCGACCATTATGCTTGAAGCGGTTGCTTCATATGATCTGTGGATATGGCATGCATTTTTTGGCATGGCGGGTTCAAACAACGATATTAATGTTTTAAATGCGTCTCCGTTGTTTGATTCCATCAAAAATGATACTGGTCCACCCGCATCCTTTGATGTCAATGGACATCACTACACAAAAGGATATTATCTAGCCGATGGTATTTATCCGGATTGGTGTACACTTATGAAAGCCTATCACTCTCCTACTGATGAGAAACGAGCCAAGTTCAAGCGGTTTCAAGAAAGTGCAAGAAAAGATGTCGAACGAGCATTCGGTGTACTTCAAGGCAGGTTTGCAGTTTTAAAGATTGCGGGACGAGCTATGAGTGTGAACAAGTTGCGAAGACAATTGTACACTTGTGTCATATTGCATAACATGATCCAAGAAGATAATGGTTTTTTGATTTATGCGATCGAACAAGAGATGATTGATGATCCTGCTAACCCGCCTCGTCGGGATTTTAGGCAACGTTTGAAAGATAGAGAAGCGCGAATAAAGGAAATACGTGACAAACAAGTGCATGACCAATTGCAGTATGATCTCACCGAGCACATTTGGACGCTTTCACCTAACTTCCGCAGCATACCTTTGCCTCCAGCTTGATTATTGTATTGTATTATTTTATTTGTAACTGTCTCGCATTGTAATTTGAACTTTTATTTTAGTGTGGTGTGTTTAAGTATTGTATTGTATTTTTATTTAAGTTAATGAAATGAATTTGTTTAAATTAATAAATTGTAGTTTAGTTTAATTAAAAAGAAAAGTTAGTTTCTTTTTAAAAAAAATCAAAATTAAAAGAAAATGGTGGGGCCAAGGGGGGATGATGGGCGTTCTGGGGCGTTCTGAGTTTACCACTGCACATGCTGACTGGGCGTCGACGCTGATGTGACGCTCAGAACGCCCCATGATGGGCGTCACCATTGCAAATGGTCTTAGGTGTTACGCGTGCATCTTGTAATGCCTATGGATATGTTATTTGTTTACTTATTTTGAAGAAATGTTTTGGGTAGCTAAACTTTTGATTACTCGATTGTGATACATCAAATATAAGCTTGAAATTTTTGAGAAATTGCCCATATATATAACTGTCGAGAAGTTGACTGGGCAGTTTTTTATTGACTTTCTATCTGGACCGTACGATAAGTAAACTTTTAATCCCCACCCTTAGAGCATACGGTGTGGTAACACTGTGTTCACAGTGTTTTTGTTGTTGTGTTGTGAGTTAAAATTTTGGGGTGTGGTAACAGTGTTGTGGACAGTGTTTTGGAATATTTTATTATTTATTTTATTTATTTGTTAAATAAAGATAATTGTATAAATAATATATAAAAAACAAATATATTAAATAAAAGCTACATTTATTTCATTAAAACAAAAGGGAAAAAATTACAAAGTCCTAAAAAATAAAATGCATAATTAAAACACACTATTTAAAAAGTCCTAAAAAATACATAATTTAAACACACCATTTTTAAAGTCCTAAAAATAAAAAATACAATCAATCACCACCGGCCCCGGATCCCGACCCCGAAGCACCACCGCCCGATCCCGTTCCATACGGCCATTCCATTTTCTCGCAAATTTTCCTTTTCTCCATTTCCAAAATGTACCTAGCTTGATCCGGTAAATTTTCAGACGGCATGGACAATATTCGCAGTTTTGCCTCGAGATCCTTCGTCTCGTAGTACCCTTGTTTATCGCTTCGCATCCCCTCGAATGTTGTCGCAAGTGACTCGTCAAAAGAAGCACGGGAGGAAGCTGCTGAACCAGACGATGTTTTTTGTGACTTTTGTTTCCTAGATTTTCCTGCCGGACGTGGATACGGATCGTCTCCAAATAAATCTTCATTCGGGTTTGGGGTTTCTTGCGCACCGACCTGATCAAAATCCAAATCTTCCAAACTAACCGTATCACGGCGCTTGGGTACATTGCGTCTACCAACGACAAAACCAGAGGGATGGAGCCACTTTTGCTTATCTCTCAAAAACTCCCACGCCATCAAGTTTGTGAAACTTTTCTGATCATTTTCCACCTTGTATTGATGGTGGCAACGGATCAACAAATCGTCGGCGCCTTCACCACTCCTTTTTTGGTCGTCAAGCCTTTTATAAACCCCCTGAAATTTGTTCCAATCCGCGTTTAAAGAACGCCATTTCGAAGACAACGCGTCTTTTCCGCGTTGGAATGGTGGATTGCGGGCATTGTAGGAATCCATCACGAGATACCAAAAAGAAGACCCGTCTTGGTCAGTGCCACGTTGGGAATTTTCCGATACCGAAATCCAACTTTGAGCCAAACGAAGCTCGTCCTCGGGTGTCCAAAGGTTGCGGTTTGTAAATACTTTTTTGGGTTTAGCCGGGGAGTCTTTTTTAGACTTTTTGGGTTTGCCTTTTTTGGGTGCCTCGGGCGTCGGAGTTGTGTCTTCAACGGAAAAAGCGTCGGAGGCTTGTTGACTTTGGCGCCACAATGTAAACTGGTGGTAATCCTCGGGTGACATTTGCGGTAGTGGCGGCATAGAACGTGGTTGTTGGTTGTAGACGGGATTGTATGGGGTTTGGTTGTAGACGGGAGCGTATGGTGCAAAACCTTGGAGTGGTGGGTTGGAAGATTGTGAACTTTGTGGCGTTTGTGGTCGCTCCCAATCGTTCGTGAATGGGTTCCAAGTGGATTGTAAATGATACGGGTTGTTTTGGTTGTTCGACATTGTTAAAAAAATAGGTGAATTATATAGATTTTTTTGAGAATATTTGGAAGTGTTTTTGGAAGTGTGAAATGGGATGAGAGTTTTTGATATTTGTTGTTGTGTTGTGTTGAATATATAGGAGAAAGAATGAAATTGTTTGGAATGTGAATTTGTTTTGTTTTTTTTTGTTCCCAACCGTTCACTCCCTGTCGAATGCAGCCAAAACAAATATTTAAATAAGCAAAACGCTCCTCGTCGCAACGTTAACTTTCGCACGGTGCACGAAAAACGGCACCAAAACGCCGTTCAAAACGCTGTCGCCGGGGCGGAAAAACGCCGTCCGACGGCGTTTTTGGCGAAAAACGCCGACGCTAACCTCCCCACACCCGGTGCTCTTACAACTTAACATTGTTGGTTACTTTTGGTGCGGGAATGCGGGTTTTTAAATGCCAGCTTATATTAAGTATTAACCGCTCACACGTTCATTCCAAAATACTTCAAAATTGCTTGACGATTCAATTTCAGATCAGTTACTTTCCTGTCAAAAGTAACCCTAAATCAACAATATAAGGTACCCCAGTTTTTTGGTGAATTTTTATTTGTTCGAAAAATAATTATTCGGGCAATTTCAATTCCGTCAATTATACAGCCAATCAATTATTATGGTTTGACTTAAAGATTCGTTAATTTTATTGTTGCGAGGGTACCAGATGGCGTTTATGAATTTTGAAGAAACAAGTATTTAACACAAAAATAAGAAAATCATATACTGGAGCATGGAGGACTCGAAGAGTTGATTTTTTGGTTAAGAAAATCATTATTTGTTATTGGAATCACTATGTAGTTGAATCGAATGATCAAATCGTTATACATAATTTATGTCTCTGGTACAGTTATAGACCTCTAGGAATTGAAGTTATTGGGATTGACTTTGAAACAAACTCATGTGTTTCTGTCATGGAGGAAAGCCACGGGGTAAGATCTTTTTTCAAGCTGCTTATTAATTTTGAGTAGTTATATAAACTTAAAGTGTTAGATGTTTTTATATCTAGTCTCCAAAAGTTATGGAGAATGTTGAAAGTGTATGTATGACACTGTTAGTTTAACAAGTTATTTGTGGATATCAAATCCAGAATTTACTTTAAATCTAATATGGGGTTCCCTTATTTTTATTTCCTTTGTTTGTTATTTTGTTGTCTATTTCTGTTTTTGATTCGTGATTTTGAAACTGATTGCTAACTGTTGTGCTTAACGGAATAAATCTCTTCATGCCTAATTGATTTTAGTTGGAGACGGTTTCACAAACCAATAGTTAATCGAATTATGATTTTGTTGCGATAAGGTCAAATTCTTGATGATACAAAATAATGTCAGGTACTCAATCACTCATGATAAGCCCTTACTTTATTGTTTGTCGTGTTCTTTATTTTTTGCATCTGATTCTTTATTTTTTGCATTTTGTTGGTCACCATTGATTACAGCCGTGATCATGATACATATATATTAATCTAAGAATGCGTTGTTATTTGCGGTATGTGCTTATACTACATGACAACTTCATTGCAAGTGATGCACACATGACCCATGTAAATCAAATATGACTCCCCCAATAAAAAAGATCAAGAGGCTTAGGAGATGACCACCCATAGGCAGCAAATGATTGAACAGCATATGCGTTGAGGAGATAAGCCCTAACTAAAGACCATATACAAACGCCATGATAGTCGGTTTGAAGTTTTCTGTATGGTTCTATAGAAGTTTCTCATTATAGTTGCAAATTTGAAAAATGGATTCAATATCATTTAAGATAAGAGAGCTCCTTTATATATATATATATATATATATATATATATATATATATATATATATATATAGGGTAGTGATCTAGAGGGAAGTGACAAAATTAGAGGAAGGGGGAAGTTAATCTGGTGTGTCCATCTCATCAAACTAATTAAAAACGTTGAGGGGTAGTTTGGTCAATTTACAAAGAAGATAAAAAATCAAGGAACGGGATTTATTAACAAAAACACTGAAACAACATCTAATTCATTCCATAAAACCTAAATTTCTTCTTCCAAATACGATTCTGAATGTGAGATTCATCAAAATCATTACATAAACAAGATCTGATTAATTTCCAGTTAACTTCAAACGGGATTTATTCAACAAAAATGAGATTAATCAATGGCGAAAGATTCCAAAGAAAAGGGGAAAAAATTTGACCAACGAGGTAAACCTAATTCTTAAAATTGAATGTTACTGACTGAAAATCGCTTAAATAATGTTATTAATTGATTATATGATCTGAATTAAATCAATATTAGTGTATATTTAAGAATTATTTGTTACTTGTAGATGATGACTGTTACAGATTACCAATTATAATTTTGATGAATAATATTCACTGGTGCTTGTTATATGATTAAATTATGTTAGATGGTTATAATTTACAATATACATCACCACAATTAAAATTATGTTAAGATGCATCAGAGTCCATAGTATCCACATGGGTGTTTAAATGTATCAATAAACGTAACTATGTGGAAAACCTATCTTATGATACATCACAATGCATACTATTAATAAACATACACATGTGTGTTACTATATATCGAAATACATCACTACGATATAAATTCTGTTAAGATGCAACATAGTGCATACTATTGTCGACCGAATTGAAAAAACATGTGTGAGCTGCTAAAAGTATCCACATGGGTGTTAAAATGTATCAATAAACATAACTCTGATGTAAAACTATCTTAAGATGAATAGCAGTGCATACTATGAGTAGTCAAACACATGTGTGTTACTATGTATCGAAATACATCACTAAGATGTAAACTTCGTTTAAGATGCACCGTAGTGCTTACTATTGTGGGCCGAATTGAACCAACATGTGTGAGCTGCTTAATGTTTATGGACTGCTAAGCCTGTTAAAATTATGACTAAATGTGGGCTGTTGAGCTTATTGTTATATACGTTAATAAGTGTCATTGATTTGTAACAGAATCGAAATATAAGCAAAAAAAACCGCAGAAGAAAAGTGAGAAAGGAAAAAAAAAAAAGCATCAGGAGTTTCCATAAACGAGAGCAAGCAACTTGAATCGCTCATGTTTGGTATCCTTCAGAAGTTTAATGTGATTCCACAGACTAAAAAGCCTAGAGTTCAAAATAAATACGGTGAAGGAACAAGTGGGTTTAAAGCTAAGAAAACACAAACAAAAAGGAAACAGGTAGTAAAAGATGTTGCTGGATCTGATGACCCGAAAGATGAAGATTATACACCTAAAGAAGATTCGGATGATGATTTTCAAGCAACAAAAAAAAACAGGCAAAACTGAAAAAGGTAATATACATTTTGATGAATTTTAATAAAATCTTGTTCATTAATTATTAATTTCAAGTGTATCTTAACTTACGTACTATATGTTTGTCATATAATTTAATAGTTGTTAAAGAAAAAGGTGTGAATGCTGAAACAGTGGAAGTCAAAAGAACAAGAGTAGTTATTGAAACGACGTAACAGGAAGATTCTAACAAGAAGTCTGATGTTGAAGAACCGAAAGGTGCTGTTGTTGAAGGAGTAATCTTGAAAGAAAATTGTAAAACTGAAACTCCTGAGAAAGAATTGGGACAGGAAGACTTGAGCCAGCCAAAATATGCATACCTTCCTACACCAACTACTAAAAAGATGATAATGTCTTTCAATTGGCTTCAGAAGAATGTTATTTAATGAAATTATTAGTTAAGTTTTTGATATATTATTAGTAATGGTATTGAATACCATTAACTTTGTTATGAACATTTATATTACAAATAAACAGGGATACATAGAATGTTTGGAGTTGAGACTTGAACATATTGCTGAAGAAATAGAAAAAATTGAAGTAATCATTAAGAAAGCAATATCATTGTATCCTAATGACAAGGAGATTCTGGAATTCAGAAAGGAGATATTATGTTTGTTTCCTAAAAGTGAAGATGGAAACCAAGCTACTGGAAATGAAGATGCAGGAAAGCGACATCTGGTGCAATCAATGGTTAAAGCTGAAAAGACTTCTTATGATTCAAAAAACCATAAAAAGGTATTTGACACATCAGATATCCCATCATTTGACCTTGGCATTGAAGATGAAATACCGTGTCCTCCAAGATCGCCATATGAAAAGGAAGAAGTCAACGTAAGGGTTGATCTGACAGGATCGGAAAAGGATGTGTCTACCTTCATTCACTGTTTTGTTGATGCACCAACGTAAGAATTTCACTGTTTTATTATTTACAAGTTTTAGATTATTTATATATTTTATACTTTATTTTTATATATTCATAAACAGGAGACCAATCTTCACTACCAAAAGTGGAATGTCATTGACAAGGATTGAAGCTGCTACTTTGCTACATCAAACGAGTATCTCTAACAAAGTAATTGATTGCTGGGCATTAATTCTTAACAGAGAACAAAGGTTGCTAGGAAAAGAGCATACGTCAAGATATTTTTTCCCTACTACAATATTGGTAAGTAAAATTATATTTGCAAACAATTTCAAGAATTATTATATTAACAATAACAAAATACTTAAAATTGAAATTGCAGAATCCAAGCATGCTTACTACTGATGCTTATAATGATGATACGTATGTTGAATTTAGAACTAAAGTTGTTAAACAAACAACTTCTGAGGATACGGATTAAAGATTAACTCAAATTGATATGGTATGTGATATAAACATTAATAAAAAATAGTATTATTCATGATGAATGTTAACATGCATGTTAATGCAGGTGTTCTTCCCAGTTTTAAACAAAACGATGAACTTTATAATAAGTTTCAATTTGAGAACAACAGAAATAGAAGTTATCGATCACAGTAAAGCTGCAATTGAGTTTCATGTTAAGTACGGCGGCACACCATTCCTAATAGTAAGCAAAAATATTGATATTTATGTAAATACATTTAATATGTTAATGTAAATAACTAATAAAAGAATTAAATTACAGAGACATTTGTTTGCTAAGTACTTGAGTGAAGTAGCACATCCAAGAGCCAATTTGATAATGTCTGTTGTTCCAAAGAGAAAATTAATTAACTGGAGAACATCAGAACACCACTTCGGATATGGAGTTGTAATGATGAAGCACATGGAAAGCTATAGGGGTCAGATTAATTGGAATTGTGGACTGGCTGTTGAAGGAACAGAGCAGAATAAACAACTTGAAGACCTGAGAAAAAAGTATGCAACAAAGATAATGCTCAGCGATTTAAATGTTTTGAAGGAAGAATTCTTAAAGGAAATGAAATGTTTTAATAAGCGTTATGGTTTGCAAGAAAGGGAAAAACTCCGTCTCATTTCAAATGGACAATGTTTTATGCACTTCAAGGGAGTTGTTTGAACACAGAAAGAAGAATGTCTTTTAGAATAATACTTCTATGTTTTTTGTAACACCCTCAAATTTCGGATTTGCGGAAGCGGTCGGGTCGGGTGTTACCAAATCAAATATCACAGTATAAGATACATAATGAACGACTCTAAATGAGACGTTTGAAAATAATTATACATTTTCCAAAGTAGAACGTTTACAACGTTGCGAGTTTAATAGAAGTTTCAATTACATAATTTGAAAATACAAAAGTAAATGCAGAGTGGTCCCCATTGTTTGAAAATATACGACTCGAGCTAGCTTATCTTGTTACAATTCTAATCCTTCTGGGCACCTGAGAACACATGCTAAAACGAGTCAGCTATAAAACTGGTGAGTTCATAGGTTTGTTAGTTAAAACATAAAGTAGAAAACCTTTTATGTTTTGAAAAGTAGTTCAGAATTTGCGATTCTGAAATGTATTGTTATAAAGTTGTAACACCAATGTGTATACGTCCTACAAGGTATCTCATACCTAAGGGACAGTGGTGCGTACCTAAGTACATAACATTGAGGCATTCATGCCTGGATACCTCTCGAGTATTAAGTAATCTATCAAGGTGAGGCCAAACATGCCTAAGGACTATTGAGTAATTGTATGACTACGTCATATGATGTTGTGTAATAATTGGTGTGCCACTTGGCATAGTGTATTGCATCCGGCAACAGTTATTTGTAGTTCTCACAGAACTATGTTTGAGTATTTAAACAAATACTGAGTTGACGGCCTCACACGAAAGTTCGCCGATCCGTTAATTGTACGGATCATGAGCATAAGCTCGCCCATCCGTAGGTGTGTGTGGATCACGAGCGTAAGCTTGCCCATCCATCGAGTGTATCGCTTTACCGCGATATCGTACTTGTACCCACTGCAAGACCGTGGCATCGTTTTGTGCCCACTTCTCACTGTGGCATCGTTTTGTGCCCACTGAGACCGTGACATCATTTTGAGTTGCTCGCAAGCAATGTATATAATTGATCCGGCAATACTACGACATGCCCGACTAGTATGGTTGCTGTTTGTAGAGAGTATGTATGTCTATATGCATATGTAAATTGTATGCAGCACCAAGTGCTTAAGATGAAGTACAAGCATGTATGTATATATATATATATATATAAATATATATATATATATAGATATAGGTATAAGTTAAATCAACAAATACCACAGATGGGGTATCATGTAGCACATGAAATTGATATATTGTAGCTAAGTATGTATATACAGTACTTAATTATCTGTTGAGTCACAATAAGCCTAGGCATGAAAAATCATCACCTAGTTGTTTTGGTATTAGTATAAGAGACCCATACTAACGTATATTTCTATTGTATACTCCCAGCCTCAGCCTAGCAAGTATATGGAGATCTTGGGTTGATGTTTACTTGGGTTCAATTCCAATTTCGAATTCGTGAAACGTATGTGCAGTCTTAGTTCCTAAAAAGAAAGCTAATCCTGTATTGGTAGAACTAACCAGTTCTATTGTAGTTGATAAGATTGTCCCATGACAATAAGGTCAATGTATAATAGTGACTTAACCAAGTCAGATAATGGTGATTGTTGGTCAACAATCTAAGGGTGTACAATGGTAACCTAACTAGGTTAAACAGTGATGTTGTTCCATAACAATATATTGGGTGTAAATCCTAAGTATTACACATTCGTATTTCCAAACAGTATCATAGAAACGTGTGAATTATAAAAGATTGGCTTATAATTCGAAAACAGTAATTGAGCATGCGTCTCACCCCGAAAACAGTAAAACAGTTGAAAGAGTGGGGCTATGAAACTCACCTGAGGAGTTAGCGATCCTACGATACGCGCGTCGTCCGATGGGTAACCTCCTAGTGTCCTAAGCACATGAGGTTATATGAGTACGAGACAAATTAGTTTGTCTAAGCGAGTGGTGCCAATATTTGTTCGTCGCTCAGGTTTGAAAACTGTGTACAGGGGTCCGGGGGCAGTGATGTGGCCCGAAGCGTCGTATGAAGACGGTGCTCGGACCACAATCGGTTTGTTTTAAATTTGTATTTGTTGGGGTCTAAGTATGACTTACTAATACTGAACCAAAAGGCTAGTAGATGGTAAGTATGACCTAGAGTCGTTCTTAAAGAGAAACTGAATTGAAACAGAGGTGATCCAATCAATCTTTCTTTTCTAGTAAAGGTTTTAAAAGAGTGCGTTGGGGTTTTTTTTTTGGTTCAGTTAATTAAGTAAACTAATTAAAGCGAATAAAAGATAATGGTAAATCAGATAATAATGTGGGTTCGTTAGCTTATAATGTGGGACGATGACTTGCAGGGAAAACGTTTACTAAATTTGGAATGTTCACTAGACTTGGTAGCTTATGGTATAACCGATAGATTCCCTATTAGTCGGTTATCAACTAATATGTCACGAGGAATCATGGTGTCATGATTCTGATCAGACAGACAATGCTCAACTCTCTACACTCTCCTGTGAGGGAGTCAGTGGCCCTTGTTATTGAACATATTTGCTCATGGGCGAAAGAATAGAGTAGCAGGTCTACAACAAGTCTAACCGTTCTTAATACCATAAAGGCTATAAGTTTAGCAGACAAACTAACTTAGCAATTATGTTCGGGCTTAGTTGATCAGTTCCTATTAATGAAGTTTAAGCATGGTAAGCGAAGGAAAGTGTTGAGGTTTCTTGTGTACCTTACTTTAAATTTCATAGGTTAAGAAAAAGTATCGATTTAAGTTTGATTTTAAACTTTCTTTTCTCAATACAATTAACAAATCCCTAGGTTTTCGTAAATGGTTATTTAGCCTATAGCCTACCTAATCTAATCTAAACTAATCTAATTAAAAACGTAAATAAAATGCTGATGGCTTTTTGCATAAAGTTAAACCCAGACCATGTCAGAAAATGCTATGGTAGTCCACAATGTATTTAATCGTTTACCGATGTTTCCATTGTGGATTAAATTGCTTCACGATGTTTACATGATAAGTACATTGTGATTTTAAGTGTACAGTACTCATGGCAATTCCACGTAATCACATTGCATTTTATGATGCGCGCATAATGTTACAATCGAAACCATAGTTTTACACAGATAACTATTGACCAAGTAGTAAGGTTCGCGACTCCTCTTTACAAGGTTACAATCACGTTTGTTAATCGAAAGGCGAATGTAAGTTTTAGGTTTAAAATCATAAGATAAGTCTGTTCATAAAGTTTCCGTTTTATAATGTCGATCCATAATACAACGACCTTCGGTCGTTACCAGCTTCCATACGTATGTACTTTGCTTAAAAGCATTTCCAGGACTATACCGAGTAAACAGTCGAATAGGGGCCGTCATATTATTTCACGGTGTATTTAAAGTCATCCCACAATTATATATGCTAACTACATCACAACAAATACAATAGTAATCTACTCGCTAATCATGGCATAAACTATCTCTAGCATAATTAAAGTATACATATTTAATCAAGATAGATAAGGATAGAAATAACCGAGATTAATATGCGAGAAGGAGTAGACTTGAATTAATAAGAGTTGCTCCAAGCGTACACCAACGATTACAAATGCGTTCCTCACCAAGGATTATAAGCACGTTCCTTGCTTCTATTTTAACTAGCCTAATACTAATTTAAAATAAAGAAAGAAAGAAAAGCTAGAAAAAAGTATGAAAGTACCTAGGTATGTAAGTATCCTAGTGCCCTTGGTGTGTCTTTCAAATGAGCCTCATGCCTCCTATTTATAGGAGAGTTTTGGTGCATGTTAGCAAGTGGAAGCTCACAATATCAAAAGTTGGAAAAGGTAGTGGCACCAAGTATGAAAAGGTGAAAAAGGCGGTGGCACCAGGTACTAAAAGCAAGAAAAGGTCTAGCACCGGGTATGCGAAAGGACAAAAAAGCGCAATCCGTACGGGGGGGTGGCGGCCAGCAGCGGCCAGGTGGCAGACAGCGGCTGCCAGGTGGTGGCCGCCGGCGGCTGGCTGCTACCTACACCAGTCCGCTGCCCGTTGATTCGTTTCTCGATTCGTGCGTGTTTTCTTCATTATGCGTCCGTTTGCGTTGATTCTTTTTGCGTTGGATTCGTAATTCAAAAACAAAGCTTTTGATGAAAAGAAATCCCAAAAATATGTCTCTGAACTTTAGATGTGTCATACGAATCGTTTGGATCTTCCGGAGTGCGTAGAATCTTCATTCTTCGTCCGTTTTTGTCGATTCTTCTTCTGTTGGATTCGTAATTTGAAAACAAACATATTGGGTCAAATAGATGTTGGTGATGGGCTCTTTTATCTTGAAATCTCGTTTTGATGTCTTGAATCTTCAAACGTGCGTGGAATCTTCGTTTTACATCCGTTTTGCTTGATTTTTATCGTGCGACCTTGTTTTGACCATCTTGGCATAATACTATTGATTTGTAATGTTTTTGAGTTAAAGTGCCAAGAATCGTTCCAGAATGAGAGAGATATCGGTAGTAAAAATGTGACTTTTTACGCGATATCAAGTATCCCACACTTAGAACTTTGCTTGTCCTCAAGCAAACTCGATTTTCAACATGGTTAAAAAAATAATTTTAAGGTGGAACTTTTTACTAAGGGGCTTTGGGAAAGTAAAATACTTGTTCTTGGGAAAGGAATGATTGTAATCTTTAGGAGCATGCTTTTGATCTTTGATCTTAGATACATGACTAGGCGATCCTCTCAAGGTGGTCACTCAAATCACTCAAAGTGTTTAGGGTTTCCTATTCTAATATTATCAATCACTCAGATCGCCATTCATGTATCGTTTATCGTCATAGGCTTGATCGAGAATCAAATCGTTACCTCTTTGGTGAGTGTGAAGTCGATCTAGCCACAATCATTCAAGAAGAGGGGATGTAAGGTTTTTGGAGTGAAAGGTTGGTGGTATGAGAGGAGGTTTTTGTTGGGTTTTTGATTTTCTTTTTGTCGAAGTTGGGATTTTTGGGGGATTGACGCCTTTTGATATTTGCGGAAGGAGTCTTTTTCTCCTATTGATTTCCTTTTCCTTCGGATTTTTCTTCTCTTTTTTTTTTCTTTCGACGTCAACCCCTTGCGATTTCTCTTCGTTCATCTTTGAAACTTTTTATGAAGCTTGAAGGATGTTTTTGAGTAGGTGAGGGGTAACGTATCTATTTTTCTTTGGGAGTATGGGTGTGCGGATAGGTTTAAGAATGATGTGATTCGATCTCCTTTTTGATCACCAGTTTGGACTCGAAATGCATAACAAGAGCAAGTTCTGATTCTAAACACATATATCAGCACACTCAATAATCGAAGAAGTGAAGCATTAAAAGTGAATGCTTTTCATATGGCTCAATATACCTCACGAATTGAAAGTTGGGTTGTTGTGTGCTTAGTCATGCAATGCTCTTTATGGGATTACTAAACTAATTTTTTCAAAGGAATTTGTATTTCATTTGTCCTTTTTTCCCAAAGTAAATCATTCTTCGTCTAATTTTTTTTTTTAACATATTTTAAAATTTTTGTTTACTTTATGGAGAAGGATGGTCTATATAAAGAGCAACGATTTTAGAATCAAGCATATACTATTATCCATTTGACAGTAGTGCAACTACTGCTATCCCACACTTAAAGAAACATCGTCCTCGATGTTATACTAAGCTTTGAATGGGGTAAAATCCCACACTTAGGGTTTTGAACATCTAAGGCGCATTCTTTTAGTGTGTGTTGGGTTTGAATCCCACACTTAGTGATAAGCATATTGGATATGGTATATTTAAAACGAATGAAAGAGACGGTATAGAAGTACTCCCTGGTGGTAGCAGTGTTCCTTTGGTGCTTTTGGCGGCTCCGTCTTGTTTGGTGCATTCTTGATCAAGTCTTCTTGTGATTGGTCTCGTAGGTGTGAACACGTCGGATATACTTTTCTTCTGGTCTTGAATCTTCCTTGCAGGCTGGAGCATGCTTTGTATGATCCGAGTGTGAAAGATAGTCGGAGATTTCATCACTTCTTGAAAAGTAAAATTGCAGAAATGTAAAAACACGGGTTGCCTCCCGAGAAGCGCTCTTTTAAAGTCGAGAGCTCGACTTAGTACTTTCTTTTTCAGATGATGCTGGATGTGTCCGTGGTGCTGGAGTGGTCACTGTGGTTCCTAGGTAAGCTGTAGCGTGGAGGAAAGTATCGCAGGAATTGCTCTATCATGTCGGCAATAAAAGTTGGCGGAGTGGTAGATTCCATCCTGAAGCTCTTGAAGTGATCAGTGGCCAGTCTGTCGAGGATTGCCATCCCATAGCTGATGTATCGAACTGCCCTTGTGACCGGTCCATTAGGATCGATTCGAGTGCAGGTGTGAGTTCGAACAATTTCACGCTGGGGGTGGTTTCTGCCTATTGAGGTGATTAAAGCCATGAATTGAGTCTTCACTTCTTGAAAGTCTTCAGCTAAAGGGTCTCCTCCAAAAGATCGGGTTGCTTGGCATACTTGTCTGATGAGTTGATGTTGCTCACGGTCGACGGAAAAATCTGAGTCTGTGAAGACGTAGATTAACTTGCTGAATATTTCGCGATATCCGTTACGGTAAGCGTCGATTTCTATGTCTTCTTCCTCATACATTCCACGCAGTCGATCTATTATGTATGATGCTAAGTTGACTGGTGACATGTTCCAATATCGTGTTGGAATGTCACGAGTGTTTTCTTCAAATGCTGCCTGATTTAGTTCATCAACTATTAGTTCAACGTGATGACCAATGGTGGAGTGAATGACGATCCTGAAGTTTTCTGGAGTTGTAAGATGTTCTCCAGTTTCGATGAGATCTAGAAGGGTTCTAAGATCTCCCACCATTCTTATGTCAGCATAATTCTGTGGATTTCCAGTAGCTCTTTCAAGATGGGTCCTCATTGATGCTAGTGTAGCTTTTTGACTTGATGAGTAGGGAAAAGCTGATATGGCCAAGGCACAATATACTTTTTGGTATATTTGCCTTTGGTTGTTGCAGAACTCGATTTCTCCCATTGGGTAGTCTGGTCTGGCTGTTGAGCTTCTCTGGTGACTTGTTCTTGAAGGAAATCGGAAAATTCTTGGATATGTCTGAGTAGAGTCTGGGGTACTGGTTCTCCATAATTGGCGAGATATGAATCGTATTCTTGTTCAATCTGCCTTATCAGGTGTCTCTGAGCGGTGTTGTATTCATTGGTTGACTCTTTGATAACCTCCACAATGATGCGTACATCGTCGTTTTCATCAATCAGGACAATAAGTTCTCTTTAGCTTTTTCATTTTCCTCTGGCCCTAAATCATTCTCACCATTGTGCAGACCTTCTAGTAGCTTTTCCCATTCGTCATGCAAACCTGTATTTAAGTAGTTTACTTTGCTATTCAATGAAATTAAATATATAATTACAGGTAAGTATTCTTACTCTTATATTCAGAAAGTAAAAGGAATGAAGTATCGTAGTTCTTTAGGACTCTCTCCTAACTTGTCCAATTTAGTATTACTCTTCCATTGAAGTTGATGGCCCCTCAGATATGCAATAAAAGCAACACACACATGAAAGGAAGCTCTTGCAATCAATCTTAGTTGTGATACATCAAAAACGTAGTCAACTTTATTCATGGTGGAGTAGTCTTTGGCTTTTAGAGATTTCTCAATTAGTGGAGTTGTATCGGCATACGTATCTGTTTGTTAGTATAGAAAATGAAGCGGAATTAAAAACTATATATGTATATTGAGTTATAAAATCACCTTTTAGGTCTTCTTTTAATCTACAATATGAATCATACGGGATGACCAACATTTTGATGTCTGGATCAGTGGATTGTACATATCTTAGATTCGCCATAACTGTTAGAATGATAGCACGTGTTGCAAGTAGAGCAAAGGCCACAACAAATACTTCAAACTGCAATACAATTAGGAAACCAGTTAAAACTTTTATAACAATCTAGACCAAGATCATTTCCATGGCATCAAACACATTTATCACTTTTCAATTTTGATCATCTATTATGAGTTTTGTGAAACAAGATCATGTTTCCTTTTTTATTCGAAATGCTTTAATCATTTGTGTTCACCGAATTTCATTTTGTAACGAGTAACGGCTAAAGGTATTCAACTATTTAGAGTTGTTTAATTAATTGCACTCATAAAGTAACATAGAATGGAACAAAAGCATTTGAGTACCATGTCAAATCAAGAAAGAATATATAAATACTAGATGCTCTAGCTCGACGATATTGAACTATTGAAGTGCAAGTCAAACTCAAACCAAAGTAACTGAAAGAACTCGTCACATTCAAGAACTCTACCCCTTTTGGATACACTTAAAGAATATACATAAACTTTCTTTGATTGTTACAACTGTCGTAAATGAAATAAAATAAATGAAGTGTAGCAAGATTATATGCATTCCTAAATCATACCCATTAAGAAAGAAAAAATGAAGCAATTTAAACCCCAAAAATGATATTTAAATGCAATTATTCAGATAAATACAACACATTGGATACTATCAGTAACTTATAATAATCACATACAACTGAAGGTTTATACGGTTGGTTTTAAGCGATGATGATGGTGTTGGTGGGAGATGGTTCGACAGAGGCGCAGATATGCGGCGAGGAGGAAGTTAGGGTTTAACTTTTGGAATATGTTTTAACGGTTTCTTTTTGCTTTTTATTATTATAAAAATAAAATGAATTTAAATGATTGAACATTGAATTAACAATAGATAATTATATCTTTTGATATGCGGCGAGGAGGAAGTTAGGGTTTAACTTAATGGTTTCTTTTTGCTTTTTATTATTAAAACGAAAAACTATTAAATGATTAAATATTCGAGTAACGTTCAAATGAGTACATCAATTTTGAGTGAGAATGATGGAACCAATAATATTGTGCCATGTGTACAAAGAGAATGCTCCACATGTACAAAACAATTTACCTCCAACATCAATTATCTCACAAACGACAAATCAAAAAATTATGAAAATTGCACCATTAAATTCAGCGTTTTCTCCTCTTTGATTTGCCGTCCCTCAAGGCATACTTTTGACAAAAAAATTTCTCCTTCATTTTTTATGGGTTTTACAAATTAGTAACATATGTGTAAGTGAGTGGTTATACATTTGATTTGTGGTTAGAGTTTAGGGTTTAGGATTAGGGTTTAGTATGGTTTAGGGTTAGGGTTTAGCAGGGTTTAGGGTTTAGTATGATTTAGGGTTTAGAATTTTGTAAAGTGTTTAGGGTTTGAGGTTTAGGGGTTAGGGTTTAGGGTTGGGGGTTTCGGGGTAAAACCCCAAACACCCAACCCCTAAACCTTAACCCTCAAATCTCAAACCCTAAACCTTAAACGCAAGCACGTGTGTTAGTAATGTGAAACCCACCAAAAAAGTTGAAAAAAAAAACTCGTCGAAAGTATGCCTTGAGGGACGGCAAATCGAAGAGGAGAAAACGCTGAATTTAATGGTGCAATTTTAATAATTTTTTTGATTTGTCGTTTGTGAGATAATTGATGTTGAGGGTAAATGAGTTTTGTACATATGAATCATTCTCTTTGTACACATGACACTATATTACTGGTTCCCTCATTCTCACACAATTTTCTATTCTCATTTGAACTCCATCCTTAAATATTAATTCATTTCTTCACTTTTTCAAATTCTTCACTTTTTCAAAGCATATTGAAAGAAAATACCATTTTGTTCGAAGGAAAGTAGAAGAGGGACATTGTGATTGTGAAAAGCATAAGATCAGAGGATAATCCGGCTGATCCATTCACAAAGCCACTTGGAAAGTCCAAACATGATGAACATGCTAGGAGCATAGGTTTAAGAGATAATGTAAAGTTTTAGTTATTAGTTTGATTTTGAAACATTGTAAACAATGATGGAAATTGTAATAGACTTGGTGATTAAACAGTGTAAACAGATTTGTTTTTGTGAACCTTATATTTTTATGGTTTACATGAAAAAAATTTCACACTTAAAAAAATTGTAAAGGAAAAATATTTTTATTGTTTTTTTTATCTCCACCATTATATATATATATATATATATATAAAATTAGATGGAGGGTGGAGATCGATATGTATATAATGCAAAGATAAAACCTAACCAATAATCTTTTATCCATTCCCATGAAAATTGCACCAACACTCTCATTTTTGTCTGTAGCCCGCGAATAAATATATGAAGGGATTTGCTAACGTGTGCCCCATTAGCACATGTTAGGGTGCATTTAATGAAGTCGAAATTTTCTTAAATATTAATATTTACATTTAATACTCATTAATTCAATCTAATTATTTCCCTTTTTATGCATATATTAATTACAAGTTATGTTATCTAAGGAAATTACAACTTTATTAAATGCATCTTAATGTGTGCTACAGGGGCACACGTTAGCAAAACCGATATATGAATCGACATATGTGAAACTAGCTTAATTAAAGATAATTTTTAACAAGTAAAAAACATTTAAGTAAGCATGCTACATTAATCACTATACTACAATACCAAACCAATTCTCAAAACTACCTAATTAAATACACTTAATTCATGTATTATGTTTGCGTATTACGGAGTAGTACAATAGTTAACCTATAAAGAATACATTAACTGCGGATAGACATGTTTTGACATCTATTTCCGGTGACATACGGATCGCTATCATAAGTTAATTAACACAAAGCTGATCGACATATATATGCAGACTAATTAATTAGCTAGTAATTAACTGCAAAAAATAAGAACCTTAAACAAAGTCATATGTCAATTTTGAGTTCAAATTCCATACTTCCATGACATCCAAAAAAGTATCTATAGAATTGTGCCTGTGTCAATAATTTACTACTAGAACTTTGGATGCTAACTGAGATTCTAAAAAACACAAAAACTGACATGCATGTACACCCTGGTTAAAGACAAATAACAACATTTAATTATACAAGTAGTAGAACAACAGTCAATATTCTGTGCAATGTTTTCCGGGACAGATCGAAGTACCTTCAAAATCTCACTTAATCTTTGTCTCATTCACAAAGTCAGATCAAGAGATGCACTGCTACCTCCCATTGTTTTTGCATGCTTTGATCTTGTAATACTACTAGAATTCGAATTAGAACTTGGAGAAAACAACGATAACGATAAATTGTTTTCATCAAATAATTCATGCTTCACTTTTTTACCATTTGTAAGATCCGCTTTTGGGATCTTGATTTCTAGTGAGAGATTCAAATCAAGATGTTTGGATTCTTGATCAATCTCCTTTCTTTTAAGTACCTTTTTTTCTTGATCTCGATCGTTGACAATCGCGTTGGTGCCCACTGGAGTGGTATTACTTCGAATTTGATTGAGCATTGATAATCCATCTAGATTCTTGAATAATCCCATTTGGGATTCTTGCATATTGCTTTGTATGCTTATTGAACTAGTGTAATTAATGTCGAAACTCGAATGATCATTCTTGGTGTTATTCCTTGCAAGTATCCTATCCGCCATTGAACCATAAACCCCATGTCTTAATCCAGCCATGAATGGGTTGTTAATTAGGTTTAGGTGAGGACTCCATAAACCATCTTGATATCTGAAAAAGAAAATGCAAATATTTACACATTCAGGCGCCCATAATTGGTGTACTTTGTTCGTTACAATGATGAAAGATGCATTTCCTATAGTTTTAGCGTTATAATGCACATACGTAGCACATTATATGGCGTTGATATTCTATACTTTTGTAATGCTAATATTGATAGAATAGATATACGATACCTGAAATTGGAATGTGACCTTTGATTATAGTCTTGAAGCATAGGAAGTTTGCTAAGGTGGAAAATTTGATGATCATCACCCTCACTAAGAAGCCCTTGTTCTGAAAGACCAACAAAACTCGTTGAATACACTTTGGAATTATATACCGAATATGAAACCGTGATTCAGTTCCGTTCATTTGGGTTGGTTCAAGTGGTATTATTATACTTCCTCATAAATAGTAACTCAAAGCTTTTGAATCAGAATCTTACCCATGTTGCGTCAATTAATGAATGACAAAATGTAAAATATAGGATGTGGTTTATATATTGCTAGTCTTATTAGAAACCCTAATTTCAAACTTTTTTTGGACTATGAATTTGAAGATATACCTTGATTTGGATCATCGATCTTCTTGCTTCTATACATCTGAATAAACGCATACAGACAACTCAAATTTTTAGAAAATAGATTCAATATGAATACAAATTAACAAATTGAAGAATTAAAGCAGTACCTGAAGATGGCTCTTGACATGAGAGATACTAAGGCCTTTAATATTCATTAGTTGAAGAACTAATTTAGGTGTTGCTCCTACACCAACAAACTCAAAGTTAAAAAAAAAAGACATTACCTTTTAACATAAACTTATAACAACTATGTATTATATTATATTATATCTTCATATTCAATCAATTAAGCACTTAAATTTATGATAAAAATAAGTTAACTTTACTAACTTTCTTGACCTCCCAATCGTTCAATCGCTTGAACGAATCGTAGATGGAGATCAGGTGTCCACCTTAGCCTCGGGTTCTTGGAGCGAACGTATGGTCTAACAGATCCCGTGATCAAACCACTAGCCTTCTTATCACTAGTCTCCTCAACTGTACTATTGCTTGATGTTGATCCACTTTTGGGCTGGCTACCACCACTAGAGCTACGGTCAACGTCTTCCGACACTTCATCATCATCGTCATCAATATCATAATCTTCATGTTCAACATCATGAAAACTAAGGTTTTGCTTGATGGGGTGTTCTTTTTGTGCATCTTCTTCACAAAACTTGCTACTTCTCTTCATTTCTATATTGGGGTTTTGATCCACCATAGAAAAAGATCAAGAAACAGTTATATAGGAAATAAGAGTTGTTCTTGTTGGGCTTGTGTGGTGCTAATTAAGGAGATGTAGACATGGTTTTGATCTCTTTAATACCTTATAGATACACACATACAGAGAAAAGTGAAGAAAAAAAAACAGGTAGTTGGAACTTATTCCATGGAGCATATATAGCAGCTTAATTAGTTGAACTTTAGCAAGCAAAAGTTTGCTAGAATTGGACTGAAAAAAATATATAACTTGCCCTAGAAACTTGACTCTCTCCTCCTTCATAAATATGTGTATCTATAAGGTATTGTAATATAATTATTATAGGCTTAAGTGCCTGAAAATGCGTATAATTATGCGTTAATCTTCATTGTGAGAATGTAACCAAATTGATCTTCATTGTATGTACAAAATTATTTATTGATCTTTATTGTGTGTATATTTGTGAGTTGTCAACTTGTACGGATGCCAATATACACACAATGGAGATCAATTGATAGTTTCGTACATACAATATAGATCAATTTAGTTACGTTCACACAATTAAAATTAATACATAGTTATCTGCATTTTCGTGCACTTAACCAATTATTATACATATAATAATGATGGAATTGTACATAGCATGATATATATATATATATATATATATATATATATATATTATAATTAACATAAAGCATTTAATTTGACGATAATAATTTTGTATAGTAAGGAGTAACTGAATATTATTATTATTATATTTTATTTTTCAATCTTCAAATCATTAATTAGAGAGAATGTGTTTCTAATACGAGATCGAGTTGAGTTGAGTGTATATATATAGTGTGAACGATTGCATATATGACGGAATGGGCATCACTACTATACTAATTTAGTTCGTCGTTATGCTATCAATAATTGCGAAGATCGACCTAGCTACACATGGACCATAAAATTGTGACGTCCTATTTTCCGCTAGAATGACGGGTTTTTATTCCATTGTTGGGCTTAATTTGGATGTTCACGAAAGAGAGAAATGAAACAGAAATGAAGTCATGCATACTTCTCACTTATCAATCATGACGTTAATATACCAAAAACCATTGATCGAGTACTAATTAAAAAGATCATCATATCACTTACAATTACATAACAATAAACACGTAGTAATTAAAGTAAACATCGTTTTGATAAATTCTATTTTATATTTGAAGTACATATGGGAAAATAAAGTTTGGAACACGTTAGAAAATTACTTGAGATTTCAGATTTTAATGAACGTAGGTAGAAAATCACGGATATAAATGTCCCTACCCAAAAAGGAAGTTGGGACTTCTAATCCTTGAATACGTCATTAATGGTATTTTCCAAGGGAATAAATCAAGGAGATATTAATTAATAACGTATGTAGAGTTGTAGACACACTCACACACGTACACGTACTCTTCCATGATATAAATTTTTTTAACTTAAATTATGACAAAATTTAATGAACAATTCTTTGTTCGTGTGGGCGTCATCAATTAAGGCGAGTGGTATGTAGCTTTACAACTTACATGCAATCCTTTTTGTGACCATATCACGAGCTTCTTGAGACCAAATCACACCCGAATACCTTTTTAGTTGTTTTTTTCCGATCAATTAATTTGAACCACATCATCTTTTTTGTTGTTGTTGTTGTGTGTATCATGATAATTTTATAACTAACAACTAATTAACTTTACGTTAGAAAGTTGAGGTATGTGAGACATCCTTATTTTTCAAGATTTTAACGATGTTTCGGAGTAGAGACGAATTCGTCCGGGACAAGTATCTCAAAACGTACAGAGCTTTTATAAGAAAAATAATAAATCGAAAACAGCCGCCATTGCTTTATCTTAGTACATTTCTATTTAACAAAATCATATTTTTTGTAAAGTATTAGATGAGAAGTAGGCCAAATTTACTGCATTTTAAGAACAAATTTGAAGGTTTAAAATGCAATGTTGTTAAAATGCAGTACAATTTTATAGGTGTAAAATACAATAATTGTTAAAATGTAGTACTCCATTGGTAATATGCAGTGAATCTAAGTGAAATTTTTACCTTAAAATGCAGTGAATTCGGCCTGCTCCTCCTTCTCCTCATTTGATCTCGTCGGAACCTTACCCTTTTTGTACACAATTAAGTATGAGTATGCATCCTTATAAATCATTAAGAAAAGAAAACTACTAGTTAATACTTAGCTATTTTCCTCGTTATTATAGTGGAAAAGAAAAAAAAAAAAAAAAAACTCCTAACCGGCCGAGTTCTACGAAATGATAGAATAAACAATATTAATGGTTGCGAGTAATATACTTATTTCAAGTGAGGAATAGTTTTTGTACAATATAAAAGAACTTTTTAGATTAACCGTGCGAAGCAAAAGTTAAACACATGCAGTTTTCGGAAAACCATATAAACTACACGAATCATTTATTAGAAGTTTAGAACTTTTTCGTAGGTGGTAGTATTTTGTTTGAGAGAAAGTTTGCTTGTGAGGATCATTAAAAAAAACAAGTGGTAGGTCTCCAGCACCCACCTTTGGCCTTTCTTGGAAAGTCAACCCTGACCAATGTTTTTTCCTGTTTAATTAATTAATGAAAATAAAATAAAATAATACGGAGTACAGTACTTGATAACATATATTATCATATGAAAACGATAAATAAATAGATAAAAGAACAATAATAAGTAACAAAAATTCATAATGTTGATAACCAAGTTTATATTGAATTATTATATTTGATAATGAATCCATAAATCAAATTTATGTGAGAATGAAGGAACCGGTAGGAATGCGTCATGTTCTACCGAACACATTTTTTCATAAATTTTTAAAAATTAAATTCTCCCAAATGGTAAGTCAAAAAATAAAAAAAATGTACCATAAAAATCAATGTTTTATTCTCTTCAATTAGAGATGTGACTAGGGATCCTTTCAACAAACATTTTTTTCATTTTTTTGGTGGGTTTTGAAAACGGGTAACACATGTGTTATCAGTGTCTAACACATGTGTTAAAAGCCGGTAACACATGTGTTAAAAGCCGGTAACACATGTGTTAGAAGCCGGTAACACATGTGTTTTGAAAACGAGTCCACATGTGTTAGAAGCCGGTAACACATGTGTTACCGGCGTAACACATGTGATACCGGCTAGTTACACATGTGATACGAATTTTGTACAATTTGTAAAACTAAAAAAATGCGAAGGTATCATTAGTGAGATGACAAATCAAAGAGAAAAAAATGCTGATTTTTGTTGTGTAATTTTTATGATTTTTCGACACACTGTTTGGGAGATATTTAAGTTTAAAAAAAAAGTGAGGGAAATTGAGTTTTATGATACGTGACGTATTTTTGTTACTTTATTCCATTTTCACAATTAATCTCATTCTCATTTGAACCTCGTTATCTATTCTTAAAGAAAAAACAAACATAAAAGGCAACGTTTTCATAACTTGGGAACTTATATCATATGAAAAAAATAAATTTTAATGTGGATCGAGAGATATTTTAAGATTTATTTATCTTTTTTTGTTCTAACAATATATATTGCAATTCACAAATTTTTAATTCTATCTGTTCAGCAAATATTGTTTGATTTAAGATGACTTGAACATATGTTAATTAATTTGTCTTTATATTTAAGATAGTTTAGTAATATATGAGGGCGAATTGAAACATATATAAATATTTATATCGACTTTTGTTAGATATGCAGGGACTAATTATTTTACTCGTACCCTTATTTTCTTTTACCTCTCAATCTTGTTGATTATAACACCCCCTCAGTCCATATCATGTGCATCATGCATATATATCTCAACCTCATCATCAATTATATGAAATTGATAGAATTAAAAATCGAATTTCTGCAAATATTCTTCTCCCTCAAAAATTTTTATTTACTAACTGCTACCTTATCAAACAATTGCCACTAGCTTTTTTGAATGACTTTTTGGAATATCTTAAGAGTGTTTAATTAGCTACATTGGATGCTGCCACGTTAATTAATTAATATGTCACGTAATAATCAATCTCTACCTTTTTACTCACGAATTTTTATTTTTATTATAATAAATCAATCTACTTACTTATTATTTACATCATGATGCTATGAAAATAACAACCTAATGCAATTTAACCGTGTAAACACTTTTTAACAGTGGGTGAAAAATCCAATCGAATAGAGTTGATGTGGAAAATACCTTCGGATCAGGTCAACACCTAATAGAGATCTAATATCCAATTTGAATAATGCATGAAATAATTAATTAATGGGGATATCAGTTAAACCCTTGAAAAGTCCACATGTAGTCCAACCAAATACAGTAATTTATTTATATATTTAATTTAATATAATGAATTAACTTTTGTGTCGTACGTAACAAAGAATAGTCTGGTATTCATTATTCAATAATGCTTTTTGTTAATTATTTATTTATTGGGTCTCAAAAGCTATTGTTTATCTCATTCTCATGCTTCACATGCCACTTACATCTCACCCAACATGGTATTTTTCTTTTATTTGATTCCAAAAATAAATAATAATCATAATAAAAATAAAATCATAATCGTAATACATAAATCCATGTCCAATACTCATGACATCCAACTTACGAATCTATGTACTTTTTATCGTCGATTTTAATTAGGATACAAATAGTTACGACCAAATTTATATCTTTTCTAGTTTAGTTTCCTCATATGTTAATTCCTACTACTCCTAAAGTGTTGGTGAGTTATTAGGTACCCACGTCGTCACCTGGTAGTAATAAATACTTTATATTTGATATATTAATGTAGAAAGGACAATGATTTAGGAAAGCATTTCTTGATTTAGAATTCATTTTGAGACCCTACTTCTTCCATGTTAGGTATGTCTTATCAAAGTTAGCAAGAAATTAGTTTTTATTATTCTAGAATATAAATTGTGATGCTCCCAATTAAAAAATAGACTGCCTTGATATTTGTCGTCTGATCTAATATATGTTTAAAAACGTGGGTCCTCTCATTGATCCACGAATTAGAGCACGACAATTATTTCATCTCTTATAAATTCCAATCCGCTAGCCCCAAATGGGAAAATAATAATATAATTATATAGTCATCTTGAATTGATAGTTTTTGTTGTTGTTTTTAACCCCTTCGGACCATCCAAATGATATGACGAGAAAAAGTAGATGAGCAATGTCCATTACTTAGCCGAAGTTTGTTTCTGATGTCACATTTTTTAGAAGAAAAAAACACATAAAAACTGATTTGTTTACATTGCTTTTACTAACCTTAAACTCATGTACCAAGCTCAATCAAAATGACCAAATAATTAGGAAAAACCAACACTTAAATATTTTCATTAAATAATCATAGCAAAGATGTGTACTTTTCATTTAATTACTAGCGTTATACCCGCGCAATGCAACGATGAAAGTGGTGATGATGGGTGGAGGTGAGAATGAATGTTTTAAAATAAAAATATATTGCACACCGTCCGTCTCATTTAAAATGTCCACATTACTATTTTGATTGTTCCATTATAAGTGTCCACACCAATCAAAAAAGACGTTTTCATTAATGAAAAATGTAGTTAGTGGAGAATAAGTAGGAAGTGGGACCCACTTTATTTAGTTTTAAAATTTTTTTAGAGTGTTAAATGTATTATATATAGTAGTATATAAGTATAGATTATAATTAAATCAAGACTCTTAAAGTGGTAACATGAAAAGTTTAACTTTAAATAAAAGAAAAGCAAGTCAAAACATGGTTAAGATGAACGAATACATGCATGTACATGGTTCGACGAGCACACCTCGTTATGTTTTTATATACTTGAGATGAGATGTCTAATCAAAAGTATATGAAAATAGTAAGCTATTTCTTTGAACCTATATTTGAATAATCCACTTTTAGTATATCATCATTAATAAAGGTATTTTGGACTTTTGGGTTTAGAAGCATGAAGAAATCAGAATCAATTTGTCAATCCTAACACGAAATTAAACAATGTCCCACCAAGCCAAACAGTTTGGGGCACCTTCTTAACCTATTCAAGTAGTAGGTATTTAACTTGTACGTTACAAGTTATTATGCACACTGGGGGCCCTCTAGAAACATCTCACTCTAATTATCTCACTCACTGTGCAGGTAGTAAGATTATAAGCTAAACCAAAATTCTTGCAAATTGTCCACAAGTCCACAACCTTGTCAACCCATAAATTCTCTAGTACCAATCAAAAGGTAGATCTAGTTACAATTTCCCATCTCCTAAACAGTTGTTGTCGTGTCCCTACAATCAATAATATCGTAATATAACTACTGCAACTATTATTACAATCTTTACATAAGCACCCAAATGCCCAAGTGACTTCCCAATGATGAGTTGGTCAACAAGACTAGACAAGTTTTAAGTCCAAAAAATAAACGAGACTGTAGTATATTAATATCACGTTTTGCTCAAAAGAAAAGTTGCCTACCAAAAGATGATTCCATATCTATAATCACAACAATCATATTGGTAGAACTTTGTTTTTCGATGTATGATTATTTTGACCAAGCATTATCGAAATTATACTTGGTATTTGTTAACATTTGAGAACGAAAATCACAATAATCACTTTAGACGCACATACATACCACCATAGATCAAGGTTCTGAGGAAAGACCATTACCTTAAAACGGTATATGATGAAAAAAGTAAATCAAAATGAAATCTTGCATCAAAAAACAGAAAGGAAATTGTCATCAGATCACAATGAGTTAATTGTTCGCTATCACGTGACACTTAAAAATAGCAGTATGAAAATCCTCACTAGTGTTTATAAAGGCTGGACAATTTCACAGCCTCTTCAAGCAAAGCATGTAAGATAATTGAGGTTCAATATTATTTAATGGTACTTCTATCTTTTCTAAAAAAGAATACCAGGACTTTTAAATTGTCTAAAGATCGAGATTTCGGGAGAGATCAGGTTCATGTCAAAGCATACCCGTCAACTCAGGATCGGATGGATTAATGAATGAAGCTTCTACAATGGTGAAGAAAAGCTAAACTGCACACCAGTTTTCGCTCGATCATGTTCATGTTGTCTTAATATGTAGCAGTAGTTCACCTGACAAAAAAACATCATCAGAGTCGAAAAATCCCAGTTTTCGTTTGTATTCAAAGATATCAAATGCAAGCTTAAATTAGCATGTCAATGCTTCAGGGGGAAAAAAACGAATACTTCCCAGTTGATATTTTTCATTACACAAAAGTAGAGGTGGCAATTTTGACCCGTTTACTTATGAATTCCAGTTTTAGTTTATATTCAATAAAGACCAGATGCACGCTCAAATCAGCATTATGTTTCATCTCTAACAGGTCAAACAGACTACATTAAATACACACATAAACTGCGTACATCATTTACTTTTAGAATTTAGATTAGTGTTGAGCATAACATAATAGTTGTAATCATATTTGACAAGCTAACTGTTTATATAAAAGTAAACAAAACTTCTTCAGGTCAATGCAACTCGACAACCATTTCTGCCCATACCAAAAACTACACACTTTTGACCAATTACCCAACTCGATCAACCCTACATTTTTGTCACTTTAAACATAACCAAAAATCAGTAGAAATTATCCTATTCCAGTATTCAGTTTAAAGAATAAGTTATAGTTCATTTCAAATGAACTGGCATAGAAATCTAACCTCCATTCGGAACAATTTAGTGGGTACAATAAGCCCAACTCCTGCAGAGCTTCGGAACGAGTCTCGGTATTTCTTAAGTGAGAGATCTTGAAATGAATTTTCGGTTAATTTGATAAGACTCCCGACACAACCAAATGCGTGCCCATGAATATTAGAATCTCTCAACACTTTCAATGGGAGATCAAAAGAAAGGTCTGCAAAGGCAGTGACTGCAAGGTCTCCGCCAAGAAAATCCCGTTCAGAAGAAGTATCGGAGCCTGCATCTTCAGCTTTGCCTCTGACTTCCCTTCTTGGCTCACTGGGCCCCAGTCCCCTGGTCTTGAAACCCAATAAAGACGTTGGACCTCCTAATGTGCAAACAGGGGAGGAATTCCCACCCAAGAAGAATCGATCAGGTAAAGATACAGGTGTATGCATGAATCCATTACCCCAAGGAAACAGAGCTCCACCAGCAATCCCAAAGTTCAGAGCAGCACGAGCAAAACCCAAAGGCAAAGCATACCGGAGATCGAATTCCTGTCAAGTCAAGAAAAGAACTCATGTTTAATAAAGCTCGATGTGTCAATTTTCTCACGACACCTGCAGCAAATTTCATGGTACCAGCAGAATGAAATGGTCACCAGATGACAAGGAACCTAAATATAATATCACATTCGAGCCGATTGGAACTCAAGGTGGCATATGGGCGTTACAAGTGGGTTGGATAATGAGTCAAAACTTGTAAGCATTAATACAGGTCAAAATGGGCTTGGTTGATTGAACCGAAACATTTTTTGTTTAACGAATAATTAGTGTGTCATATATGTTTACATAAATTAGTTTACTTTACTAGTCTAATACAGATCACAGTGATTTGAAAGTTGTATATCTTTGTATGCATAGAAAATACATTTTTCAACAGTTCAACCCATTTGACTAGTTTCTTGTTTAGTTATTTTTTATTTTCCCCCTTGAATGTACCTCTTTGACCTGTTATAGATAAAATACAGCCCAATCGACCCATTCAAAAATAAACGGGTCGAAATAGCCACTCTTAATAGTAACACTAACATACACTCAGGAGCCATATTATAATGTGAGGGATGGCATAATGCTACTCAAGTCACTTCTTATGCAGTAATCTTAGGGTAACTATTGCACAATCAAATACCTAATCAATGTATTCACGAGAATAGGAAGTATTGAAATTATGACCAATCATTAATTAAACAAGTGATATGAGATGAATAAGGAAAACACATTCTTATGATCCACTATTCGAGAAGCACAAAAGAAAACCTGACGGATAAAGCGCACGCTCCGATAATCAGGAAAAACGCCACCGAGTTGAGAAGTGGAAACAAAAGCAAACCCTCTAGTTGGTCTAAGAGGTGAATTCCTCCTGTCGATCTTAAATGTGTACTTCAGATGTGAAAGCAAATTATGTCCAAGCTGCCTTCTTACTGACGTTGAAGCCCTTTGTGACGGATCAGTTAGGGTACGCCAGGAGAGATTATATGCAAGGTCATGGTTCCTAGTTGATAATAAGCCAAGAGATAAGCCTAATGATTGTTCTTTGTAAGAAGAGAACTTCAGCCAATCTTGAGAAAGCAGGGATACACGAGCCATAACAGGATTGACCAATTTCATGAAATTGGGTAAAGACACACCAGCACTAACTTCTGATGTTTGGTCCCAGCCATATGATAAGGAACCATCCCAGAGATCTCCATAACCAAGCATATTTTTAAGCTTGAGTGAACCCTCAAGTGACCAGGATCTAGCCTACAAAATAGTTGAAGAAATAATGACTTTTTCATCAGAAAATATTATATAAGTACTAAAAGAAGATAGGATGCCATGTATAATGCATCAATGCTACAACACATTAGAGGTTCAAAGTACCAAGAGCAATAAGCGTTGGACTTACACGAGAAAATAGCCTAACTTGTTCTAGATTCTTGCATTTGACAAAACCCGTGACATAATGATTTTCATTTAAGCAGCAAAGGTAACCAGAATGGTGATTAACATAAATAACACAGGTTATATATTTTTGTGCATATATTAATTACCTTGCTCTCAATTTGTCAAAACTTGGCAATGTGTAACAATATAGACATGAGGCAATCAGAAACATGTGTGCTATTAGTTCTACTTCCATATATATCAATCTTACTTGGTTCTATTAGTTAAAGTGACCGTCGCCAGTAGAACTAGGGAAATTGTGTTCCGAAAAACTAATATGAACTTGAGCTTTCCTTAAGTCTTAGATCCCTGGTTGTGACATAAGCAAATGTTATTCAGAAAAGAAAAAGAGCAAAAGAGTTCTTTATCATCCTGATGATCTCATGAGTAGAGAAATGGAAAAAGTATGTTGAACATATCTTGTTATACACTATGACAGAAATTCAAAAGCATAGATGACAGGCAATTTCTGACCCACAAACAAAGGACATGGTGGGTTGTATACTTGGAAAAACTACAAAAGAGGCATAGAAGAGAGTGTCTATATATTAAATCATATGTGGTGTCTGCCTTGGTGGGGGTGTAGTAAACAAACATGTGCAAGATGTCACACCATGCTAGAATACACTTTCTGATTCCATATCATTGTCGACCATACCAAGGCCATTCTAAAATTAGAAGTAAACTGCAAAGGAATTTTTATACAGAGACTTCTATTACATCATGTGCAGAATCAGATGCCACATTCTGATAAACAGATAAATCATATGTTAGTTGCTTACGAATTGACACGAAATCATACAATCACCTACAAGTAAGCACAACAACAATCAGATAAAGTGGTAACCGTTATGAAGAAAACCATTTGACTTTCACCTCGTATCGTTACTAAGTTGTTACGTCTCATCTTAACCAACATAACTTCATATCTTGAACCTAAATCCTTCACAAATACATCGCAAAAATTGTAACTAATTGTTGAAATCAGAGCTACTTAACAATTAAATATAAGCATGAATTGTCAACCAAGTAATACTCACTGATACATACAACAAGCGAAAATGCGGAATACTACCTCAGGTTCTGTAAATCATAGCTAGATAACAATTAATATTGACATAAATCGTCAACACAGTAACGCATATAACAATCAAAAATATAATATACTACATCAGGTTTTGTAAATCAAAGCTAGATAGCCATCAAAATAAACATTAACCGTTAACGAAGTAATAATGTAATATATACAACAAGCGAAATTGTGGAAATACCTCAGGTTTAGTAAAAATACCGATATCACCAGTGAGAGGGTTTTTTGACTCAACAACTTCAACGATCACATTACTAGTCCCAGGCAATTCAGGCGGTCCTGAATCAAGCGTAACATTTACGGAATCAAAAATATCAAGTTTCTGAAGACGCGCATTTGCTATCGTTGCTGCCTGAAGCAGTTCCTGTACGGACGTTGCAGATTTTAGGGCTTGAACTTCAGCTTCAATTACCGATTCCTTAGTTTTCTTATTTCCTTTAATTATTACGTCGTGAACTCGCAACGGAACTCGTTCCGATTGCATTCGATTAATAAGTGATTCCATTCGAGATCGTTCGTCTCGCATTCTCGATTGTGAGGTTACTGGTTGTTCGGCTTCGTTTTCTTCTTCTTCTTCGTCGTCTTCTTCTTCATCTTCATGTTGATTATAAGCATCTTCGGTTTCGTCAACTTCTGGAATTCGACTTTCCTTTTTCGTCATTTTTTTAGCTTTTGTTCGATTGTGCAAACAAGTGAGAGGGATAAATGAGAAGGTCGGTACCGGAAGTGACGTCACTGGAATCCGGCCGTGGCTGTGGGTGCTGTGCTCTGCTGTGCTGTTTGTTTCGGCCGGTCTGAATTCTGATGCCCTCTATTACGACTTTGTGAATTGGGCTGGACTCATCTGCGTTGGGCTTGCAAATACCGACTAAAATAATACTACTATTAATTGTCTATCTATTGTTTGTTTGGGTTTGGTTCGCTGAATATTTTGGATGAAATATAAAAGGAATAAAAGGAATTGGAATTTAATGGAATGTGATTTTTTTCGAATGATGAAATTTGATAGCTTACAACTCAATTCTTTTGTGAACCAAACATGTTTATAAAATAGAATTGAGATTCCAATTCCATCGAATTCCATTAAATTTCACGAACCGAAAACCGATTAAGGTATTGTTTAAGACTTCTAAATATAATGACAATGCATTAAATGAGCAATCATCTATTCATCTATCATCTATAAAATAAATACATTCTATAGATAATTTTCGTCATCATCATATTATCTTAACATGCATCATAAACATGATAAGTATATTTCTTAACAACTGTGTAACTTTTGTTGTATAATTTTTTATTTTTGAAAGACTTTACATATTTGACAAAAAAGTGTGTTTGTTTAAACAAAGTTGATGTATCGTGTCAAAAAAAGTTTCTCGAAAGAATTTGTTTACTGTGAATGCCATATAGTGTAGCATTTGTTTAAACAAAGTTGATGTATCGTGTCATGAAAAAGCTCCTCGGAAAAATTTGTTTACAATTTAATTGGTTTGGATACCCGAAGTATCCGAAGTTATGTGAGGTGTTTATTAATTTTCAAAGTTTGTCGTGCAAAGTTAGCAAAAAGGAAAGTTGAAGGCATGAATTTAAACATGATAGTAAAACATTATCATGAATTTAAACATGATAGTAAAACATTCTCACCACATGTTCACATCGTTTCGAAAAATTCAGTATTTTTTTGTTTCTTTTTTATATATTACTCCGTATATTTCTAATTTCAGAATACCCAAATTAATAATCTAACACATCCCACATATCAACTCAAACCTTAGGGGTAAACATGTAAGTATGTAACGGTTTGGGTCGTTTTTTTGCTAAAACTAAAAACCGAACCATAAACTTCATTATTTTAAAACTTAAAAATGAAACCGTTCAGTTTTTATGGTTCGGTTATTTTGGTTTTGAATTCGATTTTGGATCGGTTTCATTTTTTATTTTTATTTTTATTTTTTTGTGTTTTGACATGTTTTGAGTATGGGTCAATTAAGCCCATTAACGTTTGCTAGTTTGTTTTTATATCCCAACAAATTAATTCAAACAAATCATAGTATCATATCGTATGTTTACAAGATATTTTTAAATGGTCAAACTTACTGCGATTTGAATTATATGAATGTAAAGTATATATTACTCGTCCAATACAATTATAAAGCTATAATCCAAAGTATAAAATTTTAAATATATGTTTTTCTATGTATGGTTCGGTTCATTTTTTTCAGTCGATTTTTTATAACAAACCAAAACCAAACTAATAGTTTGGGTTTTCTAAATAAATAAAACAATCATCGATTATTGATATGAATCGTTTATTTCGGTTTTGATTTTTCGATTATTTTCAATCTTTGGGTCGGTATCAAATTTCCGTGCTCACCCTATCAGGCTATTATAACTCTAAACAAAATTACCACTCATAGGGTCACTCCCTTGGCCTACATTAACATTTCACATCTTAAGAATAACAGGTAATCCTCACCTCTATGTTGCACTAAACGCACCTATATGTTGCACTAAGCACAATAATATGGATGAATCTTTTGATATCTTGACGAATGGAGGAGTTTAAGGGAAACACATATGACGTAGATGTTTAATTTGCATCTTTCTCTTATAAGATCTACGTAAGATGTAAGAATATTGATGGATATAAGGTGAGTATGTAGAAATTACTTTACATCGATTGTTTAGCTTTTTTACAGAGTTTCATCTCCACATTATAAATAGATTAGATATCGGATAATCTGTATTCCGTGTCCTAAAAAGTAAATATCCGGTTTTCGAATACAGATTTCGAATATCGAATTTCAGTATCTCCGAATATTTAGATATCCGACACTTACCATGTTGTAATAGAAACTGTATTTTACTTTCTTTTATTCATTACTTAAAGAAAAGGGACTGGAAAAGACATATTTACAATATAAAAACTAAATTTGTATGTTTTTAAAACTAGAGGGACTACGTCTGTCAAAGAGTAGCGCCTTCGTTGAGAATTCAAATATTTAGGCGTCCTCTTCTTTACACAGACACACATCCAACAATGGCGAATAAATCCAGCATCACCAACAATGACAACTTATTTTCTTCATTAATTTCAGATATAAAAAACTACAGTGGTTCAGACCCTCTGATCCCCTGGCTCCGGTAAGCACAAAACCCTAAGTCACCTTGTAATGTATCACACTTTCGATTGCGTTTAATCAGTAAATATCGAATTGAATATATGTAATAATATATGTATATGTGCAGAGGAATTAGGAAGATGACTGATGCATTACCTGCAGAGCTACTGAAACAGAAACTTCCTCGATTTCTTCAAAAATGTTGTCAAACTTTCCAATCAGATAATCGTTACCGCAACGATTTACGATACGTTCGTGTTTGGATTAAATTGGTAACCCTAACCGTTTCCTTTGATTGCATTATTTGGTCTGCTTTAGTTTTTTTTCAAGCAAAATGATAGGGATATGTGAATGAATGTGGAAGTTTGTACCCCAATTCGATGATGTTATGTGAGAAGTTTGTTTATACGGTTTTATCTAACTTTAGATTGAACAATCATCTTCATAAGTGATATTTGGTAAACGAACACTTATCATTTGGTATTTATTTATCATTGATTATTGATCCAAAAATGCCCAACAGTGATAATTTAAGTGTGTTTAGTTGTAGAAAAAAATTCATGAGATCTTAAAACGAGTTCAATTTGATTTTTCCAAAGGAAAAATAAGTTTGGTTGAAAAGGGTTTCTAATTCATTACTTACAACTACACTATTGAAAACTCTATTCTTTAAATTTAAATGTATTCCTTTTTAGAGATTGAAACTGTTTATTAAACAGGAAAATGATAATCAGAATACATTTTCAAAATATTCACTAGCTTCTTAGAAATAAAAAACACCTTGGATGGAAATTTTGAGAAATTTTCTGCAATTAAACGGGTCCTTGGGTCTTGAAATGTTTGTCATTTGTATTGATGTTATTGTGGTTTATATGAAGTTGGATTTTGTTGATGACCCTGGTGCTGTTCTGGAGAACATGAAGGCGAATCACATCGGGAGTAAAACATCATTGTTTTATCAGGCTTATGCTCTTTATTACGAGAAGATGAAGAAGTTTACTGATGCTGAGAAAATGTACCATTTAGGGGTGCAAAAGTAAGTGCTCGGATCTTGTTGTTTTAATACATGGTGATAATCATGCAACTTTTTCGCAGAAGTATAATACGATGTCACGATGATATCGATTCTGGTCCCTTATGGTTGACGCCGTCAATGGTTGTAAGTCTTTTGTTTTGACTCTACAAATTAAAACATAAAAAAGAGTCTTCTAGTGAAAGAGAGAAACAAAAAAGGTGTTTCGAGTACTCAGTAGTTGGTGTTTTGATAACCTACTTCAACCTATGATTATCTGGTGGTCAAATAATATGTTGTGAATAATTAGTGTAGTGCTAACTGTAGAAATACAGATCTCCATAAGGGTAGAGAAAAATCATTGATCATCTGTAAACTCTTGTCAACCTTCTTAAAGTATCAGAGTTTGCCAAAGACTTAACATCATCGAATGTGATTATTATTATATATATGTATCCGCAAGCAGCCAAGCAGCAAAAGTACCTAAACAGTATCTCAAGCAGCATATTCTATTGAAGCTGATAATCTGTGTCTGTTATTGTAATATTACATAATCACATAAAAACGCACATCCAAACACTCCTTGATACCAGGATCGCTCTAACAAGTCAGGATGTGGCAGTTTTGCAGAGCCATCGGACGAGCTTCAAAAATCATTCGATCAATTTCTACATAGATTGGAGCAATATTGTAACAAAAAGATTCAGGTATATCGTTTATTTTTCTACTTTACAGTATGAACATATGTTTCTACTTATTGTACTTGATGCACTTCATTATCTAACCATAATTTGATGTCTTACAGTGTCGTGAAGGGCGAATTACTCGAAGTCTTCCAGTTGATGCAGCAGAAAATGGTTTTGTTAAACCAAAATCCCGACAAGTAGAGGACAAGAAAGTAATTTCACAAAGTACTGGGCGTGAACAAGATAAGCATGTTGGTGAAAACACAGTTGTAGTTAGATTTACAAAAACTGCTATTGATGGAAAATCGAAAGCTGAAGATGCACGCCATCATGGTCTTGTGGAACCCACAATCAACACGAAAGAAGCCATGGATGCAATAAATAGCATGTTCCGCGAGCCTTTAGCCTCAGAACCTTGTCCAAAGTACAATTCTAATAAAAGCAAAGAAAATGGTGGTCATTGCTCGAAAGGTGGCTTTGAGGTGTTTAATGATAACGACTCAGGTAGCACGGTTAAAATTTCAAGCGAAAATCAACCCATGGAGGAACCATTTCAAATATACTGTGACGATGATGAAGAGAATAGTGAGAATGAAAAGGATAAATTTGACCAAAAAATAGCTTTAAACAAGACAAAAGGTGCATTTGTTTTTCCAGGTCCTAAGGATATTCCTGCAGATGTTTCCAAAGATTCAGAATCGGACAGGGTCCCACAAACAAAATTTAGAGAAGATACAGTCGTGTTCCAGTTTGTAGGATCCACCATATCAGACGAGCCGAAGGTGGAAAATGCGTGCCACCATGGCCTAGTAGAACCCACGGTAAACTTAAAGGAGGCGATGGATGACATTAATAGCATGTTTGGGAAACCAATAGAATTCGTTAGGAAGAGAAGACCAAGAAAGCAGGGGAAACCATTTGAGGAGAAACGAAATTGCAGTTCCTTTTTGATACTTCCAGATGATGAAAAGGATAATCATCAACAAAAGATTTTCCAGTCAAGTAGTTCATCTTCAACGAAAGAAAATGATTTGTTTGAGCAGACAGTTTGCACCAAGGAGGTCATGGATGATATAAACAAGATGTTTGCAATGCCATTGGACTTCTGAAGAATTTAGTAAGTACTAATGAACTCATCTGTTTTTAGTGTTTGCAAATCAACTTGTGCTTATGATTAGCTGATCATTTAAGGGTCAAACTGATAAATTGATTCGAGTAATAACGTTTTCGTGTAACAATCAGAATTGCCAGACTACTCAATTCCATAGGTAATTATTATTTCTTCAAGCAGTAGAAATTTGGAAACCATCCAAATGCTCCAACATCACGTTTTGTTACTACTGTCTATCTGATTCTGGTTATTCAACATCGTGTAGTAACTTTTCCCTTACGTTTGTTAATAGTTTAGAACGAATGCTCTTTTGTTTTGTCAAGATAGTTGTATAGTTTGAATAGTGGTAATAGGCAATGAACCACGTTAATTCATTGAATAACATTACAAGATCAACTTAAATACAAAAATACATTAGTCATAAAATCAAACACTTCAAACAATACCAAGTTTAGTGAGCAGTTTCTGGATCGCAATTAGTAGGGCGAAAGGCCAATGGACCTGATCCATATATAATTGCTTCATAGTTCTTTCCGTACAACACCTTGTTCTCAAATCTTAGAGGTGAGCCATTGATACCATTGTTGACATTTGACAAAAGGTTGCATGATCCAAGAGGAGATGACACAAGTTTCACATGGCATGAATGAAGAGGATGGTCCAACAAATAATGGGTCATCTTGAAATCTTTAAGTGCTGCGTAAAAGTAACCATCTTTGTCAGTCTCAAATGCATTGTAGTAGCTCACTCGCTTCTTGTGGTTTTTGCAGATAACGCTAACTTTGGCAGCTGGGATTGGCTCAGCATCGGTGAGAGACCATGAACCAAAGTATTTACAGCTCTGACAATACACTTTCCCTTCAACCACAACAGTGGCGGTTCTGTCTTGTTTAGCAGGTACCTCATGGGCGATGACGGCAGCCGCTAGGAAGGCCAATGGGAGGAGGATACAGATGATGAGTTGATTGTGTGCCATTTTTGTCGAGTGATGTTAAGAGGCTTGAAGGCAGGTAGTATGCAAGTTAGTCAGATAAACAATGTTGCATTATTTATAGTATGCTGAGTCGATAAAAAAAATAGTGGACTTTGAACTGAGACAGACGTGGTGGCTACTTTGTATAATTCTGAATCGAATATTACGCTTAAATTCCATGTTTCAATATCAAGACTACGTGAAGCCCATTATTCTTTATTTGGTGTTGTTTTGTATGATCTAATCCACTACAGTTATATTTTGTAGGAATACTATGTACCAGAGGCGGGTTTTTTTAAGGTTTCAATTCAACTATTTTTTAATTGAGTTGATTCGTGTTATACTTTTTATTACATTAATTAGACTATTAAAGTATTAGAAAATGAAACTAAAATGTTGCTCAAATGTGTTGGAAAAATTAAAATATATCAAAATGATTAATCTAAACATGAAATTGCTGCAAAAAATATTAAAACTTGTTGTCGTAATGGAGTCATCACATTTTCTATTTCATGAGTTTTATAAATGATATGGTCAACCTGACTCAATTTGTTTCCCAATTAATATTGCTGATTTGTCCATAGTTTATTTTCATTCTTATTATTAGTATTATTTTTGTTTATGTGTGAAATTGAGTAACACTAGACGAGGTTGTACCCGAGCATATGATAATCAGCTAGCGGTGTATTCATTCATTGCTTGGGTATTTTTTTATTGGGTGCAAGAACTAACTCGTGTGTTTATTGATGTATAATACTCAAAATAAAGTCTTTTCAACCATAATTTATTTTTTAAAGAAGCTATCTTGATGCTATTTTATGATATCCAATGAATGAAAATAAATAGAATGGTATGCAAACTTATTACCAATTACCAGTATAATATAATTTACAGGACCTGGCATCAAATGCTAATGACATGTGTGAATGTGTGATCAAACTATATGACTTAACGAGTTATTAAAGGGCCGTTGGCCGGCTTAGTGTGTGGGAACTCATTAACCTGTTATTTATGATCAAAATAGTGATTTAACGAGTTACTAAAGGGTTCTTGCTCTAATAGTATGTGACGGACTTGTTAATAAGAAGGTTACTACAACAAAATGTTTAATTATTCACATTTATTTAGGCAGTTTACGTTTGAGTAAAGTGTGAGGAAAACAGGTAAAATATCACAGTATGTTCATAAATGTAAGCGTAGCAATATTACTAAACTATTCATGCTTGTAGCTCTGAAAATGTTGATTTATATATATATATATATATATATATATATATATATATATATATATATATATAGGGATGAGTTCTGGTGAAAACAAGGGAATAAAAAAAATAGTGAAAACACATCTCCATCCTCTATCTAATCTAATATATATATATATATATATATATATATATATATATATATATATATATATATATATATATAAGGGGTGAGGATAAAAAAAACGGTGAAAACACTTTTTGATTCATAATTTTTTTAAGTTGTGAACTTTCATTTTTTTTTGCTTCACATTTTTTGTGTGAACCCTTATATTTTCTTTATTCACATAAAATTTTCGTCATAAATCTTTTTTTTTTGCTTCACACAAAGTTTTTAACTTTTTTGAATGTGAACTTTATTTTTTTCAAATAATTTTTTTTGTAATTTTTTTTTTATTGTGAACTTTTATTTTTTTTTAGGTTCACGAAAAGTTGTTAACTTTTTCAACTGTGAACTTTATTTTTTTTTAGTTTACGGAAAGTTTTTAACCTTTTCAATTGTTAACCTTTTTTTTCAACTGTGAACCTTAATTTTTTTTTAGGTTCACGGAAAGTTTTAAAAAAATTCAATTGTGAACCTTTATTTTTTCAACTAAGAACCTTAAATTTTTTTGAGTTCACGAAAAGTTTTTTACTTTTTCAATTGTGAACCTTAATTTTTTTTTGTTCACGGAAAGTTTTTTATTTTTTTAATTGTGAACTTTTTTTTCCAACTGTGAACCTTAATTTTTTTGGGGGGTTCACAGCAAGTTTTTAAGTTTTTCAATTGTGAATCGAATTCCGTTATTTGTAAACCAAATATTTTTTTGTATAAACCTTAAATTTTTATGGTTTACTTAAAAAAAAATTCACACCTTAAAAAAATTGTGAATCAAAAAGTGTTTTCACCGGGGGTTTTTTATCTCCACCCTTTTATATATATATATATATATGTTAGATTAGATGGAGGGTGGAGATGTATTTTCACTGTGTTTTTTTATCTCCTTATTTTCACATGATCACATTCCTATATATATATATATATGTGTGTTTAAGGAAATTATATATAAAAATAAAAACCTGAAAAATATATGTATACACTACGGATGTAAAAAACATATTGATGTACTTACCCACTTTAAAGCGCGATATACTACTGAATGTATTTCTTCACGTTTTACAACGTGACCATTATGATCTAAATCTCACACTTAAAATGGTCCCAAAACGTAAATACTTTTTCAAGTTCGGATGTGTGAAAAATTATAATTACTCCACGCTTAAAATTGTATTTTTCTTTAAGTCGCGCTTATAAACGTGTACTATTTCCTTGACCAGCATAAATGTGAACAGATTTTTATACTTCTTACATTCGTCACACTCAAAAGTATGTACACTTTTTACACTTATAATCGTGATTTTTTTGGATTTTTTTTCACACTTGCATCAATCGTGAACAATGAGCAAATTTGTTGTAAGGTTAATGTACAAATTCGTTACTGTACCTTGCGAAAAATTTCATGTGAGTTACTGTACTTTTAAAATATACAATTAGATTACTGTACTTGTAAAAATGTTCAATGTGGATTACTCTTACGAATTGAGTCATAAACCCAAAAAAGAGGAGGCAACCCAAGCCTGACTCTTAAATGACTTTGACTCTTACGAGTTGTTTATTGACTCTTCAGAGTCGTGTGTGACTCTTCAGAGTTTTATGCGACTTTTACGAGTCGGAAAATAAAATAAACTTGAAATGCAATGTAGTACATAAAATAAAATACAAAATAGAAAATGAAATGACTATAATCTATTTTAAATTAAGTAGTTATATTGATAATCGGTGAATGACTTAATTAAAGACTTTCATCATGTTTTACTTCACTAACAAAACTCTTAAACAATATATTTATTTATATATTTGTGTATTTATTCTAAAATAGTGACTCTTATGAGTTGAACTGAGTCGAGTCACGAATTAAAAATTGAGATTCCTAGTCACGAGTTAACAATTATGTCTCCGTGTTCTCAACCTTTTATTTTTCTTTAGTTTTTTGATATTATCTTCATTAATTGCTTAGTAGATAATAATAGACGAATCCTTATTGTCATATCTTAAACTAGTGCTAAACTCGTACGATGCACAGCTAGGTAAATATTACGAACATATTAGATATGTGATTAATGTAAAATGAAACCTGTTGGGAAATTCCCTAAAATTTGTAAGGATTCTTTTGATGGGACGAGGATGATAGTTGTGGTGATGTTGGTGGGCTTGAGCTCAATGCTTTCTTGTTTCTTTGGATGAAGACGCCATGAGAGTTTGTTTAGTAAAGAAAATACGAGACTTTGTGTAGTAATTAAGGAAACAAGTAGAACTTAGATATGAGACGTTTAGGAAAAATACGGTTTATATAAACTAGTTGTTTAATTAATTGGTGCGACGATCAACTGACTGAGTAAGTGTAACGTTAAAACCGCCTTAAAGATACACAAAAGGCGCCAATTGAAACTCAACAGTCAACAAACAAGATAAAATACAAAAAGGCGCCAATTGAAACTCGACAGACTCTTTTATTAAACTGTAAAAAGCGGTTTAAGAAAAGCCGTGTTAATGGTAATAACAACTCATATGAACTGAAGGCAATGGGAAGTGAAGAGTATATATATATAGTCCATATATAAATGTCTCTACTTGAGACATGATTGAGGTCCATGTTGAGGACTTAATCAAAAAACTCTTTGACAAAATAAAAAGAAAAGTTCATGCTGCTCCTTTATTAAAAGTTTGAGCATCAAACTCCAACCAAATAATTAAGGAAGCAGCAAAAAATAATATACAATATATATGCTGAAGCTGAAATCAAAAAACCCCTTATTTTGAAAGGAATTCACCCTTTCAAAACAATTTCAAGGTCTTGATATGAGCTTCAACTATACAAAATTCATACAAAAACTCACTAACAGCCTATGACACGTGGGAAAGAAATTATGTATGTAACTGTGAAATTGCACTTGCGTACAACGTATTTTACAAACAAGCTTTCTTTACACATTCCGACCGTTGGTCATCATTTTTTACGGAGTATGTTATAACTGAGAAATTGCAGTTGTGAAGAATATTGAATGTTACTTTTTTTTTGTCGAAAAGTGATCATCAAAAGGAAAGGATAATACTTAATTTTTTTTTATATATAAAGAAGACAAAACCTCATATATTGGTTCATAATTTTGTTTAGGGTGTTTGGAGCAAATGTACTTCACCTCACCTCAAGCTTGTTACTTTTATAGTGTGAATGAAGCCACGGAGGTGTTGGTTACATAAACTACCAAAAATATTATATGACGGTTGGTTTACAACCCGCTTATACAATAAAAAGTAAAAATTGTTAAAGTTCCACCAAACTCTTTAACCACAAATTAGTATTTAAGCTGACCTTAATCTTAAAAAATGAGGCGGTTATTACAAAACCCGCCTTTTAATTGATATGCGGCTTTGAAATAACAAATATTAAAGGCGGTTAGTTTAAACACCGTCTTTACTCAAATAAAATTTATTATTTTCAGGAAAAAACAAAACTAAAAAGTGCACTTAAGTTGAAGTATGAAGATGAGTCTATGTTTTTATATGTGAAGCAGTATACATATTTGTAATTGGATTAATTCAGTACAGTAAGTCGATTAACATGCATGGAGTTTATAATAATTTTGTGATATAATGTGCATTTGCATAGTTTTGTGTAAATTTTAATAAAGTTGCAGCCTTCTAAAAAAGTGAAGTTAATGTTTTTGAAACAATACATTGACCAAATTGTCAAGTGATGTTTGTCCAAATTTAAGGCAGTTAGTTTAAACAATCAAAATACCTTTGTAATTTTCTTAATTAATCGATTTTAAAGTAATAATTGTTTTTATAATAATAATCTCGTAGAAATATACAAATCAATTGATATCAGAGTTCGAAATGAATAATTATCTTCATCAAATATACAAATACAATTGGGATAAGTGTCTCAAAATGTAACCAACTTTGATCAGATATTTATTATGTGTAACTATCTAAATGGTGGGTGTAAGAATGCAAGTAACCTTCTAAAATCTTCTTTTTAATGTAATTTACCTAGAAAAAGTTGATGTCATCCCGGTTACCATTTCGTTCGCTTAGTCATCTGCCATGTATAGTATTATGTGACATCCACGTAACATTTTTCTTTTGATTAAAAAAAACAAGTTTTCTAGTTTCTTCAACTTTTCCAGTCTTCCTCGTTCCCTCACCACACATTAACAGCACACCATCATCTCGTTATCATCATCATCAAAGCACCATCATCTCTTTATAATCATTATCAAATCAATTACAACATCAAGATTGAAAATTTCAGCATCTTAAACATCATCTCGTCATAGACATTATAAACACAGCAACATCATCTCGTTATCATCATCAGAAGCAATTACATCATCTCGTATACTTCGACGACATTCGACCAACAAATACATACAATCCATCAACAAATTTGTAAAATATATTTACACAAATTTATGAATAACACAAATTGAAACTTATTTGAAATATATCAAATTGAAACTTATTTGAAATATATCAAATATAGAAGGATACGGGAATCGAGTATCGTTGAAAGAAAGTGACCTGCAAGTAGGATTGTTCTGGCGACCACCACCATTAGTCCATTACCATCATCGCTCTAGCAACTCACAGATCAGAGAATTTCGGGCCGTCTGATGGCGGATTTAGATCCGCAAAATGTTTAGATCCACCACCACATCCATTATTCTTCACCTTCCCAAGTCGGAAGTTGCAAGGTTTTCCGGCAAGAATGGAGGTCGAAAGACGGTGGTGATCGATCTGGAATAGATTTCGGGAGATGAGATTTATCTTTATAATTGATTATTAATATTTTTCGGGCAAGAATGGAGCTCGTGAAAGCAATCTGGAACATATTTGGGGAAATAAGATTAGTGTTAATTGTTGTGGGTTTGGAGTTTTCAAATTAAATTTTGTTCTAAAATAGTTGTATGGATTAAATTCTTAATTTTGTTAGTGATATTTTTTATGATGATAATGATCGATATTGATGATGATGATGAGATATATTGATGATGATCCGATGAATATAAAGCAAATAAATGGATGTTAAAAGTAGATATAATACATGTGGATAAAATATTGTGACTTGGCATGCAAAGTGTACAAATAACTTTAAGAAAAATTATTGGTAACTGGCTAAGGGTTTTGTAGGTAACAAATTGCATCAAAAACTCTTTTTTGAAAGTTAGTTGCATTCTTACACCCACCATTTTAGATAGTTACACACAATAGATATCAGGTTAAATGTTTGTTACATTTCAGGACACTTGTCCCAATAAAATAAAAAGAATGAAAAATCAACATTAACAATCTTAGAAGGTAATACAATATTTCCTTTTTATCATTAAAATATATAAAATTCCAACAAACATAAAGAAATAACATTATCAATTCTATATTTTCATTAAAAAATTATAAAGAAATACAATATCTCTTTTGAACTCCATAAAAAATAGTATGCATAATTATGAGTCGACTTAACTTCTAAATGACTATGTTTGCTACAGTCCACAAAAATAACATTATTCTGAAGCAATGGTTAAAATTGTACTCGTATATATTTGCTACATGTTTTACTTCTATTCTTTAAAGTTTAGTACTAAATAACTTGTGATAACAGACTAAGAATATGGAAGATTCAAAATTTAAATTAGCTAGTAAAAAAGCGAATTGTTATATCTCTCGGCTAACAACATTAGCATGTCCAATACAATGAAAAATAAATCATAGTCATGAAATCCAACATTTCAATAATACAGTATCAAGTTTTAGTGAGTAGTTTCTGGATCGCAATTAGTAGGACGAAAAGCCAATGGACCCGAACCATAAACAATAGCTTCATAGTTCTTTCCATACAACACCTTGTTCTCAAATCTTAGAGGCGAGCCGTTGATACCATTGTTGACATTTGACAAAAGGTTGCATGATTCAAGAGGAGATGACACAAGTTTCACATGGCAAGAATGAAGAGGATGATCCAATAAATAGTGGGTCATTTTGAAATCTTTAAGCTCTGCGTAAAAGTAACCATTCTTATCGGTCTCAAATGCATTGTAGTAGCTCACACGTTTCTTGTGATTTTTGCAAATAACGCTAACTTTGGCAGCCGGGATGGGCTCAGCGTCAATGAGTGACCATGAACCAAAGTATTTACAACTTTGGCAGTACACTTTTCCTTCAACTACAACGGTGGCGGTTTTGTCTTCTTTGGCTGGTACTTCATGGGCGCTAACTGCTACCGCTAAAAAGGCGAGTGGGAGAAGGATTGAGATGATGATGAACTGATTGTTAGCCATTGCTTTTGTGGTTGGAGATTTGAAGGAAAGGAGAATGCAAGTAAGTACGTGTTTAATTTTGTGATGAAAAGGGTGAGGAATGTTGCAGTATATATAGTTTCATAATGTTAACCAAATTGTGGTAAACGTGGTGACTACTATGTTCTTTAAAACCAGGACTACGTGGAGGCCATTAATTTTATGAGTATTATGTTTTGTGCGAGATATCTTTTTTACTTGTAAATTTCACAAGCTTAACAAGATGGCGATCTTATCGTAGGATCGAACAATCTTACGATCTTAGGTCACAAAATCGTACTAGATCGTTATAGAATCGTAGGTAAGATCGTGAGATTGATTATAAATATTGAGCGCAAAATCATTAACAAGGTTGTAAGATGGGGCCATAAGATTGTAATCAAGTTCGTAGAATCGTTTTAATTTTATAATAAATGTATATATAATTTTTTTATATATTTATTTATTGTAGCATGATCTTACAATCTCAATCTTGTTAAGATGAAAATGATATTAAGATCATGCTAGATCATTATAGAATCGTAATTTTAATAAAATCGTAGGTAAGATCGTGAGATTGATTATAAATATTGAGCGTAAAATCATTAACAAGGTTGTAAGATGGGGTCATAAGATTGTAATCAAATTCGTAGAATCGTTTTAATTTTGTAATAAATGTATATATAATTTTTTTTATATTTATTTGTTGTAGCATGATTTTACAATCTCAATCTTGTTAAGATGAAAATGATATTAATTAAGATTTCGATCCTGAAAATCTTTAAATTATATATATGTTGCTATAGAAGAGGTGGTACATGGGAAACATGTATTGTATATATTTATTTATTTATAATTTTTGACATATGGTCATATATTAATTTACACCTGAAACTATATATTATGATACACATTCACTTTTAACCAAATAATAAGAAGGTGACGACCTTAAACCCTTGTGAATATTTATTATTATTATGAAAATTTATATAACTATATTATCATGTTTTGAATTATTTGAAGACGTGAATAGCACTTCTCATTAGTTTTACATACCCAATGATTAAATTACTAACAACGATGGAATATAATCATATCTATATCTAGTCTAGTGCTTTATATATATGTCATTATTTTAGTTTAGGCTTGTTAGGAATAAACTGGTAATCCAAATTGCAGATTACTACTTATTTAGTTGACTTTTTCAATGTGTGTGTAAAAATAATCATTTGTCATTCTTTTGGAAAAGTAATATTTCATCCATCCATTCACGTAACTAATAAGTTTAAGGTTTGTTATCTTTTTTTTTTTTTTTTTTTTCTTTTTTATCAGCTTAAAATAAATAAAGTGGTGACTAATTGATAAAGACATCAAACAGATATAATATTTTATTCATACATTGATTAATTTTGGTTAAATTTCCGAATGATAGTTTTCTGCAAGCTTTTCTTTGGCCAAATCAGTTATACAACGATCATTAGCGAATAAATATTTATTACGTAAGGCAAACCGAAATAGTGGTAACTGAAAGTTATAGTAATCGTTCGAGCTGAACTTAAATGGTTGTTATTGTTAATAAAAACATTTGGCGAATTTCTTCAAATGAATGTTAATTGATAACAAAACTCATTATCTAATGTAATTTTATATAACACGATTTGGAAGTTGTTCAAAGGTTGCAACCTGATAAGACCGAAAATTTGAAAGCTGTCTTGAAATGTGACTTTGTAAAACTAAACTTGGACGGAGTCTCCAATGGACATCTCTTGATCACGACATATGCAAGACTTTAGATTTGAATAATACTATAGAAATGTATTATTAGCATATTTGGTATATATCAACATCTATCGTAATACTTGGCATCATCAAACCTCAACTTGTTCAAAATTCAAGATAAACAAACCAAAATCATATTCTAAGATTTTTCATATATATATATAAAAAAACTAATCAAAGACGGACAACTAATAAAAACAAAAGATTAATTATTCCCGTGGATACCATATTGTTTATATATATTTTATAGATAAAAATAAAATTGAATAAATTAATCAATCTTGTTGATACCATAAGTTGGTGGTTTCAGCTGTATTTTACGTGCCAAACAAAAAGGACCACATAACCCACGGGCCGGCTGCCGGTTTCCACACGTTGTTTAATAAACATCATTTCCTGATTTCAGCTACTAACATAAGTACACTTTTTTTTATTTCACCGGGTTCCAAAATATAAATATAGATAAGATATGACCATAGCTAGCTACAGTATTATACACACTTTTTCATATCGATGTCTCAACTTAGCAACTGTTAAACTATAAACATGTTACCATCCTTATTTGATACGACGAAAATTAAAGATTATTGATTTAAAGGTAAATGATCCATGTTATTAGCTGTATGGATCTTGCGTGCATTTAAATGTTAGACCACACATGGTCCATGATCCAATGTGTACATTTTTAAGGTAAAAGTGTTGGTCCAACTTGCAGCTACACTCAAGATTTGTACAACTACTAACACATAACATTTCGCATTTTCACCTATATCAAAATTTTATGCATTCACCTGTGTTTTTTAACAAAACAAAAAGAACACTTCATGAAACACAAAAAGTTACAATTTTCCAAATTTGATTGGCATTTGGAATTTTGTGGAATTTATCGAACAGCATAATAGGGCGGGTTCTAAGAGTGAACCGATAAGTCTTAAGAAACAAGCATTGGTCACAGTGATACAACACAGGGAACTGATAAGAGGTAGAAATGAAAATACCTGAGAATCAAAAGAATGAAATTACTGGAGGAGATGCTTTTTGTTATTTTCTCCTGAAAAACTTGCACACCCACTTTCCAAAATCAAACTCTCCCAACAACAGCCTCTTTCTATCTATGTACATCTACCATATATATAGATATATATGTATATATGTTCCAAGTTCCATTAGTTTATACGATGAAAAACCAATAAATACTTACGACAATTATGTTGCTTCAGTTGACAATATTTCAAGCTCTGCCCACCAAAGAGGTGATATTTTTGGTGTAGCTCCATCTTGTGCTATTCTTGTTATCTCTTTTAATCTAGAAGTAATCTCTCTCATTTTTGGCCTTCTTCTTGGTTCGGAAATAACACACGATCTTATCAATTTACCAATAGCTTCAAGTTGATCTGCATCGAATGAATCCAACGTCGGGTCCACCAATTCAGTCATGGGGTTTTCCCCTCTCAAGAAGTCTATTACCCATTCGTCAACTGTATCACCTCCAGCGTATGGAATTCTACCAGTTAATATCTCGAATAATACTACACCAAAACTGTAAACATTGCTTTCAGGGGTTTGTTCTGTGTTTGCTGTAGACGAATCATTGCAGAGGCCAAAATCTGATATTTTAGATGCATAGTCTTCCGTAAGGTTGACTGATGAAGAGTTAAGATTCTTGTGGGCTATGGGTGGGGTTAGTTGGTGCATGTGGTCGAGACAGTATGCCATTCCCATTGCAATTCTCATCCTCATTCCCCAATCCAAATGCTCTGCTTCTTGTACTACAAAGTTCACAAATTTACAATTATTAGTTCACAAAAAGTTGTCAAGTTAATGTAAACAACCGAAATCATAAATTCATTGTTTCAATAGACATTTTATGCTCAATTGGTTATCCGACAAGGACAACTTCTAAGAAGGCCCATTTCGAAAAACTCATTCTTAGACATCTATAAAAATGATACTCCGCTGATCACTGAGTATTCGACATCACATAATTACTAAGAAAATGCAACAAATAATACCACACAAACAAGATATAACAATGCTTATTATCTATGAAAGGTTGTACCAGTTCAGTCAAGAAGCTTGATTAGTTTAGTTACTACAAAAAGATTAAAAGAATGATAATACTCACTATGTAAATGTTCGAAGAGTGTTCCATTAGGAGCATATTCAAACGCTATCATTCTGGTAAAAGGCACCTCTTCCTCGCAGTAACCGAGAAGGTTCACAAAATTCTTGTGGTTCACTTTCGACAACATGTCAATCTGAGATCAAATCGTAACATAAACAATTAAAAAACAAGAAACTCACGATCCACAAAAAAGTAACTAAAATTGGTAAGAAAAATACCCTCTTCCTAAACTGGCCTTCAAGATGCTTTGACCAATCTTTTACTGAAGGTGCAGCCACAGAAGCAACAGCTATTTCAACCCCACTCGATAGCGTACCTTTATATACAGTCCCGAATGATGTTGAACCTATTACATTGCTGAAATCTTCACAAGCTGCCTCAAGCTCCGATCTTTTTAACTTAGGAACCCCTGATATGTTTATTTCTGATAAGTGAAAAAAAAAAAAAAAAAAAAAAGGTGAAAATGAGGCTCGGATTTAAATTTTACCCGTAACAAATGCTTTCTGCAATTGCCCACTCAATCCAGTCGCCCATGGTCTAACAGTGGCCACTTTACCACCTCTCAGTAACAATAGTGCAAGAATTCCAATTAAAGCAAAGCCTCCAACTACAGCAGCTACTATTAACGGAATATGCTTATTTGACTTTTTTTGTCGTTCAGATGCCGAACGAGGAAGAGAAGGTGGAGCATCAGAGATTGTTGAAGGAGCAGGAGCTGACGTTTGACTTGGTATGGCCGACGGTTGAGGGGAAGGAGATGGTGACGGTGATGACACAGGTGCACCTGTTGGTGACAATCCAGATGGAGATGGTGCTGGTGCACCTGTTGGTGGCTGTGGCTGAAATGGAATAAATGGTGGAAACACTTCTGTATTCTCGACTAGCAGTTTCCGGTGGGACTTAATTCCAGTTTGGCCAATATTCCTGAAAAAGTACTAAAGCAGCTATTGTCAAATATTTCAAAAAATAAACAAAAAACATGTTATAGCTCATCCAATTCAGGCAGCATTTTGTATGGATTCAAAAACTCTAAAAACAGACCCAATAACACAGTAACGCTTAAATCAACCATGACCGTGGTTATCAATGTTATTAAGTGTTTATTCCTTTTAAACGAGGAGATAAACAGTTATCGATAAAACGTTTGGATCTGCACATCCTATTTTGAAATAAGCAATAACCAGATAAACTACGGTAAATAAACGGAATCAAAAATTCACATACCAAGCAAAAATGAGACTAATTACTTACAAAGATGCAGCAAGTCCCTTAAAACAGTCTACACTAAACCATGAACATGGATTCGCCACCGCAACATCATTAACAACTTTATCTCTAAATCTTAGCATAGAAATTTCTGCAATTCATACAAAATATATATACATAAAAAATTAAGCTTTTAAATTATCAAATGTAAGTCAAAGTTTAGAGGTGAACTTTTAATACCTTCATCATTAATAGAGAAACATAAATTCAAATTCTGATACAATAAACAGACGATCAACGTCAAACTCAGTAACCGATTTCTCTCCATCATCGAATCGAATCCACCGTAAAATCGAATTCAATCAATCAACAAGTAACTCTAAGGAATCTCCGATTCACCAACCGAGTTGACTCAGTTCAATTCAGCACCGCTGGAAGCTGGAGCAAATGTAAAAAATAAATGATAATAAAAAGAATAAATCAAATCAAACACCGAACTGTACCAAACGGAGTTATTATCATATCATAAAGTTGTTTTGAAGTTTACAGTTGTTCGTGAAGTAATATGGACCGAATCAAATAAAAAGTCTGAAAACGCGTTTCTACAAAACAAATATAATATGTATGTATATGTTTTACCGACTTAAAAATGAAGCGAAGTAAGAAACCGGAAAGCTTGATACCAATCAAAACATAAACGTACCGATTAATGCATTTACAGGAAATAAAAATAAAGTTTCCGATGAAGAATAGCGGTTTATCTGTCTACAGTATGACATAGGGCATGAATTATTAGGAATGAGTATATTGGTGGTAATCGAGTATGTACGAGTAAAATAGAAGTTAACGACGAAGTCATGAGTAGAAAATAAAAAAAGTTTTTTTGGATTTTAATGCGAAGACATCGTAATCATCTTGGTAATAATAAGTGTGTGTTGCTGAGTGTTTTGGCGGGTGGAGATTGTGGAAGTTGCCAAGAAGGTGAGGGTTTCGGGTTTGGGGCATGGGCAGGGCAGCTGATTTATTTGGAATTAATTGTTTTTTAATTATGATAATAAATGTAAATAAATAATGTGGGCAAGAAGCTATCTTTTTCAGAGTGTTATAACTATTAAATGTGGACTAATGGTTTTTGATTAGGGTTTAATGATGATGTATGGGTAGGTGTTGAATGTTTTATTTATGAATTTTTTGAATATTAGGTGTTAAGTGTTTATTTACTGATATTTTTTTAATATTAGGTGTACTTACATGGATAATGATACTCAAATTTGAAAATTAGATAAATTTGTAAGGTTTAAACTAAGAAATAATACTAATGATGATAAATCAAAGTGTGCTTCTTCTTTTTTTTTAGCTTTTATTAAAGTTAGAAAATTACTTAAAAAATGCTAAAGATACAGAGGAACTATAAGTTTATTTGTTATAGCATGAATTGAATTGGTGGTAATTTGTAAATGTACATGTATATAAGTGGTACGACGGAGTAGTATTTTTAAATACTTGAGGCTATAGAATTTGCTTTTGGTACTACTCCGTATTAGTGTACTAAATGTCTTAATTTAAGCAAACAACAACAACAAAAAGTAGTCATTCACGTATTATTAATACAAATCATGAGATTAAAAAGTCCATTCGTTGTTCTCTTCGAGCACATCCTATCATTACGTCTCGCACATTTGTACTAAATGTCTTAGCAATTCTCTATAGGCACGAAGATGTCTTAGTCCATCCTTCTTGTGTGCGTCCACCGGTGGATGTTTTGTTTTGAAGTAGAATTTGGCTTGCGTGCATTTTTATTTTATGCATGTAAATGGGGTAACCCAAAAGAGTTGTACAATCTATGTGTGATAGGTAGTGAAAAAGTCTTAGTATATGCTCGTGACATGACGCATATGTGACACTAATCCTTGGAGTGTTGATAGTGTATCTTCTTACCATTTATTTTACTTAAAATAGTACCGTTACATAAATTTAGACTTTCGCTCAAACTCTCAAAGACTATCATTTAGATGGAACTTTTTTGCTTTTAGTTATGACAAAATTGACCACTTAATAGGCTCAATTTCGTTTTGGGTCTCTAGAAACATGTTGGAATCCTAGAGGCAAAAATTATAGTTTGAAATAAACTCAAGGGACGAATTTTGTTATTCACTCAAAGTGTTTATTATATCTTGTTGTTTGTAGTTTACACTTGGCACAAATACTATTCTTCAACATTATCTCTCATAATTAAGTAACTAATTTCGTTATGTGAACATGAATGGTTCAACACAAAATTCCATTACTGAAAATCCAACATCTAATAGAAAACTACGAGTAATAAAATATAAGAGAAATAAAAAAATCAATGGATTATAATTCTTTCTTACAATTAACATTTTGTAATTTGTTCACTTTGTCTAAAATTAATTAGTATTTCTATTATATTCTCCAAGATCTATGACATTCTTATAATTAGGAGATGTACATGAACTTACTAGTGTATTTGACAACTGATCTTTACCACTGTACGGAGTACTTGATAATTATCCCACTCGAAAAGTTTTTAATTAACGTAAATGAACTTCAATACACATGGAGGGGTCAAAACTCAAAACACAAGACGTAAGAAATCAAGAAGCTAAAAGGTTGTATGGAACCCAAAAAGTGAAGCAGAATTTGCTTAGATCATAATCAAGCTAGTAAACCCAATACAAATGTTCACATGTTTTTTTCCGATCAAATCCGGAAATTGATTTCCACAAATTTGTTAAATATCTATTCTTTAAGTATTTTAAAGACAATGATAGCGACAATCTTAACGGCCATCACTAAGGCAGGCATCTGACAAATATCTTGTAATTATACCATAATTACATGAAATTTAAACAAATCCAAACTGTTTAAAAACGATCTTGCTGTCATTAATTCAAAAACTTAGTTTAATTATGTACAACATGTATAATCAAATTGAAGTTTTGAGATATCTGTAAAAGTGTGGTCAATAAATAAGTTCATGAAACGAATATAAAGAAACGTAAACAAAACGCCTAGAAGTTAGCTAGCTATGTAGGATCACATGTTTCATAATTTGCACTCTTTAATCAAAAGTCCTCCTCCATCGTAACACTTACCTTCACGTACCTTGTGGCTTGGGTCATGGACTTTGTCCTATCCATTACAAACAATTTAACAACCCATCAATCCAATTAATTATAAATTATTTCATTCAATCATGTCACATTTATGTTACAAGTTCAGAAAATATCAACAATGGTTCATGGATAAAAAAAATTGTACACTTATTAATCACACAATATTTAATCATGGGACCAGTATAACCATAACAAAAATCGACAAATGGTCCCAAAACTTGCATGAATCCGGACTACTTTCACTAGACATGTTATCCTGTTAGCTTTTCTATGTGTTGTTTGTTTGATAATGGAAAAGCTGGTCGAAATATCGGACCAGGTGGTGTGCATTGATTTCGTACTCGGAACCAAATGCAGAAACACGGTGCGGTTGAGATCGCTGTGTGCGACAACACCGATCGCTTTCAAGATACAAACATCATCACCTCATAAATTCCTAGTGAGCCCACCGAGTGGACTCATTTCACCTCTATCTCAATCCGCAATTCAAATAATCCTGAAACCGCAAGCCCAGATTCCTTCTTCCTTCCCTCGCTCTGTTTCCGACCGATTCTTGATCCGTACGGTCCGAGTCAACTCCACCGAGTCAACTCACACCGAGTTGACTAATTTTGACAACAACATCACCTCGTGGACGAATGATGCGAAACTGAAAGTCGCGTTCGTTGGTCCGTTTCTCCTCCGACACGCGGTGAATAACGGAAACTGTGACGCTGTGAGGAGTATGATTAAGTTTCAGAAAAACATTCTAACCGAGTTGACGACTCGTGAGGCCGAGTCACTCCACCGAGTTGCAACCAGGTTGGATAACTCGGTTGATATGGTTAGTCTATTACTAGAATCCGGGTTGAAACTGGAGTCACCATTGTCAATATCTCGCAGTTTAGCTGACGTGGAAGGATGTAAATGGATGGAAAAAGGATGGACTGAGTTACACGTGGCAGTGGCATTTGATCGGACGGATGAGGTTAAAAGATTGGTTAAAATGGGAAAATGTGGGATGTTGGATTGCAAGGATAAAGAAGGAAGGACAGCTTTGTATTTGGCGGCAAGTAAAGGGTATGAGAGGAGTGTTAAAGTGTTGGCGGGTGCAGGTGCTAATGTGGACTCGAAGCGTAATGATGGTAGGACCGCATTGTATCGAGCAGCAGCGAAAGGAGAGTGTCGGATGGTGAAAGTGCTGATTGAACTGGGAGCGGATCCTTCGATCGTTGGTGATCAACGAAACCGCTCCGCTATGGACGTTGCCCGTGATGAAGGACATGTAAGTATCCATCACAAAACGGCGCATGAACCAACATGAAAAAATCCAGATAGCATTTTACGTCTCTGTTTGATATAGTCAACATTCAGAATGTGATGTTGTACATACACAAATTGTTTATTTAAAATAATCTAATAGTAATAAATACAGTACATAATTACAAGATTTATAATTTATAATTTAAATACATACTATACTCATACTCAAATCTTATATAATCACTTTGTCAGTTAATATTAAATTCTAACTTGATTGCAATATATACACTATTATTGATTAATCATTGTAGATTTGAAGACATGGGGTCAAACTGACATAGCTGGCAACAATCCCTTTAAAGTAATGTTCGATCAAAGTTTTGGTCAAGTAACGTAATTACTTAACTTTTTCAATCATTAGATTTGTTTTTTGTAACATTTATACAAATATTCACTCTCTTACATCCCAAAAATTTCGTACACACAAGTTGTTAGTACAAACTAAGTATTCTTAAAAGTTCAATAAAGTTTTGAGTCACTTTCATATAAGCTCGAAGAGGTGTTTATGGGAACTTATTTTCAATGCTTATTTCTTATAAGCATATAAGCCCCCAAACAACTTGAACTTATTCTATATAAATAAACAAATAAGTTTGAAGAATAAACCCCCCAAACACCCCTCGAAGTTGTCTCGTCATATATTTGAAGCTTGATTTTGTATTGTATATAAATGTAAATGTAAATCGGGGACGTGTTTGCAACTATAAGACTCATTCCCTTCTTTTGTCATACGATGCAGAAGGATATAATTGAAACACTAGATCGAGGGGAACAAGTGTTAAACGCAGCACGCCGTGGAGATCTTGTCCATCTTGAATTTTTGTTAGAGACTGATGCAAGTGTAAATTTTAAGGATCAGTATGGTTTAACAGCTATTCATATGGCAGCCATAAAAGGCCACAAAGATGTAGTAATGTTGCTAGTTGAGTTTGGTGCAAATTTGGAAAGTATAGATGTTGAGGGTCGTACGCCGCTACATATGGCAGTCGTTGGCGGTAGCAAAGATATAGTTGAAGTATTGATCATTAGAGGAGCAAATGTAAATGCTAAGTGTAATAGAGGAGTGACGCCTTTACAAATCGCGCAAACAATGGGGCACGAATTTATAACACAGTTTCTCCTTTTAAATCAGAGTATTTGATGATATTAACTACTTAATTTGAGCCTTGGTAAAGTTTCAAAAGTTGTTAAAGGTTATTCAATACTGTAGGAGCATTGAAAATTTTGTAATGTTATATTTCAGTTATATTTTATTTTTCTAGAAGCAATTTAGATACTGATAAAGGAACATTTATAGTATGAGTAGTTGTACGTATTGAATGATACTACCATTTTTTCAAGGATCGGTTGGTTCAATTAAACAATTGATTTAGACCTGTGGTTTTAAAGGGGGACTGAAACAACATCAATCAAATAAATATAAGCATCTGTATTTCTATGATAGTCAGAGGGTACTAATAAATGAAAGATAACACATATATTAACAGAATTATAAAAGCAACCACCCAAAAGAAACTGAATTAATTGAAATGGAAACAAACTTAAACTCTTGCAGTTACCAAACAACGAATACCATCCATTCTTACTGTTCAAATACTTACAAAAGTAATTGTGCATCTTTCTATTGTAATTTGCTTTAAAAGTATTGTCTACACGTTCATAATAATACTAACACGTCCACGGTAACCGGCCTCACAATATTTCACTAAGGGTGTGAATCGCATAAAGCGTAGATAATGTGGAGCATGAATTGAACCAAGATCCAAAAACTTAAGTTTTTATGCTGCTATTTCCTACGTTTTAAGCCACATTGTCCATTTTTGGGGTCTCAAAGCAGCGTGAAAGGCCTGCCCCAAGTGGTTCAAGATTAGTGTCGTTAAGTTTTTTTTTTACCATTTGCCTTAGGATTAGTCGGTTCTATTTTCTCAACCCTTCGAATGGAATAGTGTAATTAAAATTATATATACGTAATTTTTTTATATAATCTTCCATGTCTTAAGAGTGATCACCCAATTCATGTTAAGGTTTCGATTTTGTTAATGCAGTTCATTATCAACCGATAAATACAGTTTTTCTAAAACCTTTAGCAAGTCCTATGAAACTTTTTTTAATCGTAAATGAGTATGATCTCTATGCAATGATTTAATTTGTCTATATTCTGTGATCCAAAAGTAATCTTGTTTGGGACTTGAATATTAATGGTCAAACCATGATTCTAACACTTGGAGTTGAATTGAATATATACCAAACTATAGCATTGTTCTGCTTTGTTTTTTCAGAACTGGTGAGAAAAGCACATGGTTTGAACAGAGAATATATCTAAACTAATTGAGATAAACATTCAAAATAATACACCTTCGAGATTCGGTCATGTCTTGCATACTTATCCCCAAAACCCTCTAAAACTAGTAACCATCATCTCTAACTTTGTTAACTCTTAAACTGGTAGCCACCAAAAATAGAGATTCCTGCTCGCTTCTTAAATTCGTTTATCCAGTCAAGTTTAAGCACATGATAACATATAAAATGTATACTATAAAAATATATAATATTATATTCTATATATATATATATATATATATATATATATATATATATATATGTAAAAGAATGGACATGATTTTTTTCGACATACCAACACGTTGGCATGTTGCTACCCTAAGGCAGCTATTTAGATTACAGGTTTATAGTACAACAAATATGCATTGGTGGTAAGATTTACCTTACATATAATATAAATAAATAAATAAACTGATCGGTTGAATGCTGTTTTTCTCTTTGAGCGTCATGGTTAAGCAGTCCACCCGCTCTATAAACTAAGACAAAGAACACGAAGATACATGAAAGTAAATTAGAGAATATGTTACCTTTCGGATTTTGGACGCCAGAAACCTTTTCTACCTACAAGGAATCGTTTCTGGTGTAAGGTGGTCGACCAATGAAGTGAATGCATTATTGGTCTAAACTTGTTTATCATTTCTATGGTGTCTTCAACTATCACAACTCCACCTGGTCTTAATATGCGATCCATTTCGGCTGCACCATCCAACATGTCACACCTGCAGAATTAATATAATAATGGCATAACAAATTAACGTTACTTCACTCCAAGTAAAAACACATCAACTAGTAGGCATGAAATTGTTTTGACACAAAGACAAAGTACAAGATTGGGGATATATAATTTAACATTTTTAGAAGGAAATTAGAAATATAGATGAAAATGAAAATTCATATAATGTAAGTAACAAAGTTATATACCTTTGCGTTAGGTTGCCAAAAAGGAAGCTGGAATGCAGAAGATCATAAGTTCTAGGATAGGTATTAAGTGATTCGCACCAGTCATGGTAAATACCAATCAGCCCTCTGTCGTATATTACAGGCAAAGTATCAGGTCCATCCACAGGAATGACATTCATCACCCAAAGAGGTAGATCAGTCAAAGCAGCAGCAAACCTGATCAGAATTTGATACATATTTAGACACTTCAATTCGAGAAAATTATAGAGATGGCAATTTTGAGCCATAGTTATGTGTTATCTCTAATGATCAAATATGTAGAATATAAACTAATTAGCTGATCAGGAAACGGGTCAACTGTCACGTTATTATTATGCATTCAAAAACTACTCCGTACTACATAAACTTTTTCGAAGAAATTAGTGTATAAATGGAATAATATAACTCTTTGAATCATATCCGACGCATTAATTACAGATGAAATTATCAATAATTTTGGACAAAAGGTGCTTCGGGTCAGCACAACACAACCCAACCCATCCTGTTTCGACCCATATAGCAATATCACCCATTACCTAACCCGGTCCTTTTACCACCTATAGGAGTAACCCATTTCACGAAGAGTAAATCTGTATGTATAACTAACCCTCCGTAACCAGCATTCATATCCATTAGATTCCTCACACTTGACCAGTTTACACCTAGCTCTCCTCGGTAGACACTTGAAACAAGTTCAGACCAGTATTTGGTATCCTCATGAAAGATACGTTCAGCATCTGGTTCAGATGAAAGACTTGAAGGTTTACTTTTGAGCCTTTGGGGCCAAGGAGTAGGCCATGTGTTTGTCATTGGGATTGCAGAAATACAGCCATCAAGAGGTGTATACCTAATATAAAATGAAGAAGGTGATTATAATTATAAAGATAATACTTCTACTTATATAGTACTAACATGCTTTCATCTACCATGAAGTTTTTGGCCGGATATTCTCATCACATAGAGGTGGATTTTTTTCTTTACGTGATTCATAGCAGGAAGACGAAAGAGGCTTCTCATATATAACCAGTCCTATTCCAGATGAATCAAAACTTTTAGCCACCACCTTCCAGCAAATAGCATCAGTGAGGGCTACCATGGCTGCAAGAACCACACAAAACTTGAACGAAACATATAATACGTTTCTTTTCAGGAAAAAGGAAGAACAATTTCACTCAAGTTGGCAAGATGCATGACTCAGGCGGGTTGCTAATACGTAACGGAACAGGAAGGGTCATATTGGGTTGTCCCACTAACACTTTCAGTCCCTTTTTAAAAAATAAAGAATATGTTAATTATGACTACAAATAACTATCAATAGGATGACAATAATAATCTGAATTTTCAAAAACATAGTTATGCTTTAACAATAGATTTTGGGTGATTTTCAACCCATTTGACTAGTTGGAGCCCCTTTTAGCCAACCTTTTTTACTGACCCATTTGAGATAAAACACAACCCAAATCTACTCATTCATAAGTGAATTGCTCAAAGCCACCTCTGACTTTAACAAGTCAATTATGGCCAACAATATAGTTATGTAACTACACAAAAGCAAGATTCAGAGTATACATCATACACACCATCCCAGACTTTTTTATCTCTTTCATCATCGCGGTAGACTGGTGTAGCCGACCATATAAAAACTCCCCCAGGCCGTAGAACCCTGTTTAACTCCAACAGTGGCTTTCCACCTGAAAATTCATCAATGAAAATTAAAACAGTCCAGAACTCGTGAATTATGACATAGAAAAACAAGCGTGATACTGGTCGTCCCTGTGGTTTACACATAATTTCAATGGTCGTCCCTGCAAGTTTTTTCTTACACTGATCGTCCCTGTGGTTGCTAGTTGTTTCACCGGTAGTCCCTATGGTTACATGCAATTAGTTTTCTCCGTTAAAAGGACCTGCAATGTAATTTTTTTTCCTTGTAACTGACGGCCGTTAGTTTTCTCCGTTAAAAGAACCACCAATGTAATTTTTTTCCAAATTTCAAGTTTATTTAAATTTGATATTTTTTTAATTGTATTTAGTTAAAAAAAATTTTTTTGAATAATCTAATCAATTTAATTCTAGTCTTTTTTAAGTGTTCTGATCTATATAAACCCAATAAAAATATAATAGTTTACAAATATTAAGAATTTTGACTAGATATGCAAAATTAAGAGTATATATAGGTTAGATAGAATGTAATTACCATTTGCGAGATTCTATTTATCAAATTCCCATATACATTTTTGGCAAACGATTGATTAAATTAAATTGATTAAATTATTCAAAAAATAAATTAACCAAATACAATGAAAAACAAAATTAAAATTAAATAAACTTGAAATTTGAAAAAAAAAAATACACTGGTGGTCCTTTTAACGGAGAAAACTAACGGTTGTTAGTTACAAAGAAAAAGAATTACATTGCAGGTCCTTTTAACGGAGAGAACTAACTGCAAGTAACCACAGGGACTACCGGTGTAACAACTAGCAACCACAGGGACGACCAGTGTAAAAAAAAACTTGCAGGGACGACTAATGAAATTTTGTGTAAACCACAGGGACGACCAGTGTAATTTTCCCTTACCATATCCATCCCAGTGCACCCTGCAACGTGCACAGTGAATTAAATCAAAGGCATTATCTGGAAATGTCAGCCTTTGTGTTCCAATTACGGAAAGAGTGGCAGGAATTCCTCGCTCCAGAGCAAACTGTATTTGCGCTTCATGTTCGTCTTTTGGAGCAAATGACATGGTTATAACATCTTTGTCAAGCAAATAGCCACCAAAGCTAGCAACACCACAACCAACATCAAGAATCACTCTCGTGCGCTTCCCCCAGCCGATTTTTGGCAGATTCTAAAAGAACATAAGAAATATAAACAAAAGAAAATTCTGAAATGGTAACACAACCACATTGATACCAAGAACTTGATCACTAAATATAGCAATAAAGTAACAAATATCTGTGAATACTCGTGTGCATTTTACGCATCAGATGATCACTAGTGCATAAAATATATGGAGATTGTAAATGCTCTAAAATCATGAATATCAAAAACATAATGAAATGAGGTTCAAAACCAACTGCCATTATGTTTTAGAGTATTAAGAGATATCTAGCATTCTAGCAGAATATAATTATAAACACAAGAACACAAGGTTTCAGTTGAGACAAGATCAGTGCCAATAAACATTCACAGCTAAGAAAACATTTATCTTTCTGCTCCATGTATATGGCTGAATCTTTATGTGTACAATAGCATGCAACTATCATATCATGTCCAGTATAAGGAAACAGAGGCAATGATGTCTGTGACCAGCGGCAAGTCTACCAAGTAAATTTGTACTATGCAGCAGATTATAATGAATTATAAGTTATTTAAAATAAGTGAAGCAGTGTGCCAATGTATAAGTGTATAACAGTTATTACTAAATGCATCAGCTGACACCATAAGCACCATCTTATGAGCCTTTGAGACCAGAATCCCTCTTATCCATTATTATATGCACTAGCTTGGTACTGTGGATTTTGACCCATGTTACTTTTAGTAGATCCCAAAGAATTACGAAAGATAACTTAATAATGAAAAAAGTATACCTTTTCTATATACTGGATGTAATGATTAACTCCCTCCTTAAATTGAGTACCTCCTCCAGGGAAAAGAAGATAATCACCGGATCTTTTCACCCAGTTTTGTTCCTTCTTGTATTCGACGAGCTTAAGGTGTGGCACATTGTCAAACCATATCTGCAAATAACAGATCAATATATTAGCTAACAAAACCATTAACCACAGAAGTCCCAACGAACAAAAATGAACCAAATTATAATTGTGCTAAAAGTACGTGTTTAACATTATGAAGATATTTCTTGGCCTTTAGAAAAAAAACATTATGAAGATATATAAACTAATAAAAATATTACTCTGCAACTACATTAACCCAACATATGAAAACATTTAACACATGACAGTAATTACTTCTAAGCACGATGGTAATAAAGAAGATATGTACCAGCTTCAATATGATTCACACCTACAACATCAACTAGGTGCATGAAAATCAATGTAATGTGCAAATAGTAGGCCGATTTTCACGTTATACATAGTCATCAATTAGTCTTCCGACGTATGCCATGTTAAATAAATTGAGTAATTAATTAAAACAAACTCAAGATTGTTTTTTTCCAATATAAAGTTTAAGATTATAATAACTATTATTAAAAAAAGTACGAATCTACCTCCCTCAGTGGCAATTCTCAATGGATTAAAATACTCTAACTTGTTCGTGCAGGAGTCTTGTTTCTGTATTCATGAAGATTAATTAATAATACCACAGGACTCTTGTTTCAATAATAAATTTAGTCCCCCGACGCATCTTCATAAAATTTAGTGCCACTGCAGGTCCATTTACTTATTAATTTAATTCATTAACAACCTTATTTCACAAATCTTCATATCAATATATCATACATTCATATTTCAATCACAAATAAACCTAACACCATACAATTTCTTTGATAGGGAGTGCAACATTTCATTAATATAAAGTATAAATTATCTATAACTACAACCTATACAAAAATGAAACCTTATTTCACAAATCTTTATATCAAACATTCATATTCCAATTACAAATAAACCCTAGTAAAACCAAACAACTTCAACATTTGAACTTTTTAATAAATCATGTATATAACATCCTGTGACTATAATATATATAGATATAAAACCTTACCAGAGTAGCAATCTCACCATGTCCCTACTTTTCGGCCACGAAACCGGCACTTTGTATCCATCAGGCAACGGAATCAAACAATGAGGATTAGGTTTAGGGCAATAGCGTTCTCTATGTTCCATATGTCTTCTCGATCTCAACTTTTTTATCACTTTCCAGTTATCCAAACACGGTATGTAATCCACCGCCAAAGGACCTGGACAGGCCTCCCATTCGTATACCAAATCCTCACCATCATTATTATTATTATTATTATCATCAGCCTCATTATTATTGTTATTATTATCATCACTAACGATAATATCACGATCTGTATCTGTTTCTGTAAGTATATTAGTTCGGTTATTGGTAGCGACGTTTTGGATAGGGAGACGGTAGCGAGGTGGTGGTTGTGAAGTGTTGGTGGTTAAGATGAAAAGCGTGACGAATATTAGAATGAGAACGAGCGATGCGATGAATGGATAGCGGCGTTGTTGTAAGAGATTGTGAACGGAGATAGCCATTGATGACGGTGGTTAAGTTAGGGTTTCGGATCTGTCCGGTGATCCGAAGAAAACAGAGGGTGTGAACGTGTGTGTTTATTTGGGGGTTTTGGGAACTGAGATCGCGGTAAATAGTGTGGATGGATTTAAAATGTAGTTAACATGTCGTCTATCTATGATTGATAAAAGTGGTTTTAGAATCGGATTCCGAAATTTGAGATTTTGACACGTGTTATAATTTGACGGTGAGGATTGTAGATTGGGATACGGAAAAAAGATAGTAAATGATTATGAAAAAATAATCGCCCACCGTGGGGCTCGAACCCACGACCACAAGGTTAAGAGCCTTGCGCTCTACCAACTGAGCTAGACGGGCTTTTGTTACCATTTCAATCTTTTAGTTGATAACCAAATATTTTAAGACACCCATCTTTCTTTCTTTTAATTTGACGATTATTTGATTAGATACAAATTTGTAAGTTTCATGTACCCATGAACAATGATATAAGATAAAAGGTCTAGTTAAGAGATGCATATTCGACCTTGATAAATGAAAATTCTCGTTGAGTCAATACTCGAAGCTATTTAACGTTTGTGGTGAAAGAAAACCACCATGAGCCTTATAAGGGTGGTGAATAGACTTCTCAACTAACTAAGGTTGTGGGTAAGAGAACGTGTATAGGTAGGGTGTATCACCTACAAACTCCTCTCATTGATTATATGTGGCAATAAGCCAATAATTCTATAAATTTCCCAAGTATATGTGATACACATATGCAACAACTTCATATATACACCACTATAACTATGTGTTATGTGTTTACTATGTTTATGTTTCTTATTTCTGTTGTTAATATATTAAGATGTTAAGACCTTGATAATCCCTTGAGAATGATTAGACTTATAACTAGTCTTTGATATGAATTTTGTTATTTCATCTATCTTCTTTATCAAGTTGCCCCTGTGTATGGCTTTTTGATTGTTTTGTGATGGTGCTAACTAACCTCATACATACTCTTATACAGTCTATGTCTACTGTGGCCTTCGACATTATTTTAGTTTCTGGTTTCAAATTTGTGTGAACGATGTCAAGCACATGTATGCTTACCCGAAAACTTGTTCTTTAGCTAAGAAATAGTGTTGACATGGTAGCTTAGCTATCTTTCTAACCGATTAAAGTTATCTTTATTCATTTTCTCAGCTAAAACAAATACGGAGTAAACTCTTTATGAAAATTGGTATATGAATAAAAAGTTAGGAGTATATACATTGACAATTTGACATGACAACATAGATAACTTTACTTCCAAGTCGCTAGTATAGTAGTAGTATCTGGTGGCCACCCCTTTAACAGTTGGAATATAATATGTCACAATCTAATGTTTTGATCAAATAATTGTACCTCTACCGGTCACCAGGGAACTGGTGTGACACACCCATTTGTGGCATATATTTTATTACAAAGCTAAACCACCAACGCATAAAACAACAATAATTTTATACCTTTCTTTTTACAAGATGGAAGACTAAGGTCATTTCTTGGACATAAGCTTTATTGTGGTTTCAATAAATGCAAAAAAAGGGGTCTTTGTCATGACTCATAAGTATAGCCCCTTTAGCCTTTCAGATTATTTTATAATACAATATCAATTGTATTTAAAACATAAACAAATACAATTTGTTCTCTAACATCGACACATCACAAGTTTAGGGGTTTTCATCGGAGTATGATTTTCAACTACAGTTTCATTACAGTTGTGGAGGTGTGCCATGTAGTTTTATGCCTTTTGGTATGCTAATTAAATGAGTTATAAGTATGCAATACTAAAAGTGTATGACAGATAACCACCAGCCAGATAAGAACCAACTGAACCAGATATTTCATGATCTAATTATTCAATACCCCAATATGACCACACACTACAGAGTTCAAAACTGGCATTCTTACAATTCAACCCAAGCAAGGTCAATGTTTGTAAGACACTTAAAACAAGCATAATAGGGGAATAGAGAACTATACAACTAGCCTCCATGTTGCACTTCTCGTATAACACCGACCAAAATGTTTATGGCTACCAATATCTCTGATCTTACCTCCTAATTAATGACCACAAGACATTACCATTTATAACAGTAGAACATGAGCAATTCTACTTCATCAAACAGCAGCACCTTCATTGAGGAGCATCTGATCAAAATGCCAGACTCCTGATATTTCAAAAAACAAAAAAATGTTAGCAACTGTATTAATGATGCCTTCAATTTCAAATAAGTTATTAAATAATCTTACCATGTCCTTTGCCGAGTCTTCTTAACTGAGCCACATATTCAGATATCTTCTTAATCGCCTCAACCTTTAATCCACAGCAAAAATAAAATCAATCTCCTCTTAGGGCAAGAAGCAAAAAACGCAACTATTCAACTACATGACATAATTTATAAAAGTGAAAGCTGCAACTGTACCTGTTCACCCAAGAACTCGCTTTCAACAAAATCAGCTAATTGCACATCATTGTTCTTGTTCGCTACCTGCTCATCATATATCAATATTCAGAAACTCATATCCCAAGTTTCCTTGAGCTTATTAGTAATCCTTAATTGGTTTACTAGTGAGCATACAAATAAATGTAAAAGCATACCATACCGCATGGACATGTAGAAGTTTCTCATTTGTCAATTTCTCCAATGACAATGCAAGTTCCATGGCTACATTTAATGTGTATCCATATCATTAATAACTAAATATGCCAAATTCTAATGATTAGAAGGAACATCAAGTAATATATGAGATCTAACTTAATGTACCTATAGCATCCAAAGATTGGGCAATCAATCATATCATAACACAAGAGATTATATAAAACTAACCATAAAGTGCATCTCCTTTCTCTGCGTGATCGAACTCAGACAATGGCATTAAAATAGATTGCAACTTCACCTTGCCACCACGCTTATTCTGAAAAGAGAAAAGAGAAACCATATTATGATTTAGTCAACAACAATGAAACAAATTCTGCATCAAGTTTTCAAACATGCAACATATGAACAGAAAGACTGCCGGGGGAATTATTACCTGGTATTCCATAAACTTCTCAGCATGTTCCCTTTCCTCTATACTTGACTCCTTGAAGAACCTACAAGGATTCATGTACTAGATTCGAATCAAACATTTCCAACAGATTATATAGCCAAATAAATTAATAATTTAATACTAATGACTAATGATTGTAGTAACTTACTTGGCTAAACCCTTGAGAGCAACATTGTCCCTATCAAAGTATGCATACATAGCATGGTACACATACGAAACATTGTACTCAACACTGAAGGAACACAAAAATAAAAAACATCATTATCACAAACAAGGACAAAGTCACCATCAAAATTATCTTTCAACAGACATAATATATTACATATACAGCTAAAAACGTACTATAAAAAAGTTGAGTCATAAATAAGATGACAAAATATAATTAAATACAATATAATGTATCAAATATTCATATATCATGCACACAGTCACCTATATCTAATAATAATAAATCCAACATCTGTGAACATATACATATATACATATATATAGATACATATACATATATATACATATATATAGATACATATACATATATATACATATATATATACATATACATATATATATATATACATATATATATATATATGTATATATATATATATATATATATATATGTATTCATGAAAACCTGATAAAATATGCATAAAGATATATAGATATACACCATGAATTCTCCTAGAACTTTTATCAAACAGCTAGCGTGCATACATCAATTATGCGTTAAATCATTCAAACTAGTCATTATCATTGTATCTAAATAAAATTATCATATACATATATTACTACACGTCTACACCTTTTGTTCTCCCAGTACTTTTATCAAATACCTATCATGTGTAGATCAATTATAGCATAAAATCGATGATAACACCTTACAGATGAATAACATTTACATTTACATTTACGTTTATCACTACACCTATCTCCTAGTAAGTTTATCAAACACCTATCGTGCGTACATCAATTATACCATAGGAATCAATAGATACTCATTAACAGTGATCAAAAACTTATTAATAAAACAATAGTAGCATATAAAATCAAATCTATTGGAATTAAAGAGAAAATTATCAGTAAAAACTTACTTAATCTGTTCATTAATGACAGCTTCAGATTCATCAGTGAACTTTTGACGAGCAAGTGACTGTTGCGGAACAGTAGGAACAAGATTGAGCTCTTTCTTAACCTCTTCAAACGGCTCAAACACAACGCCTGTAATCGGCCTGCTATTTGATGATCCGCCTTTCGCTGCCGCACAAACAATCGCCGGAGAACGAGAAACAGAGGAAACTGATAGCATAGAACCGGAGATATTCTCGCCGGTGCCGGCGGTGGCACCGGTCCGTAGGAAGATAGCCGGTGGAGCTCTGAGAAGCATGGTTTTTAGAGAGAGAGCGATTGAATTTTTAGAGAGATTAAGTAGAAATGGGAAAACAAGGGAAATGGAAAACGGTTATTTGAGTGATTTAAGTGATAAGGAAGAAATGAGTGAAAAAGAGTGGTGATGTATAACCCCAAAATCAACGTTAATGTATAGCCGTAGGATTGGGTGACATCTGTAGGGATGAGATTGAGTGAATAGGACAGGCGCGTGGCTGGCTCGTGGTGTAGCTGTAGACGATTCAGCTTTCGATAATTGGTTTTGTTCTCACGTTGGTGTATATCGAATATTCATAATTTAAAATGTTTAACAAAATGCTACTCGTATAAAACAAGTTGGTACTGTTGCATTTAAAATATCCACATTATTATTTTAAGATGTCATTTTATAAGTGTCTACTTTAACATTTAACCAATAAAAAAGATTTTAATGGTTGGACATAATATTTAGTTGGTAAAAATATGTAATTAATGAAGAATTTTAAAACTACGTGCAAAGTTAAAGTGGACATTTTAAATGGAATTGGAGGTAGTATATTTTTATAATAATGTAGAGATCCATTTTAATAATTAAAAGATGAAACTATTATTATCATGTAATGATGCTACAAAACAAGCTATCTTTTATTATAATGTATTGATCCATTTTAATAAATGAATGATGAAACTATTATTATTTATTAACATGTAATGATGGTACAAAACAAGCTATCTTTTATCTTTTATTATAATAATAATAATGTAGTGATCCATTTTTAATAATTGAATGATGAAACTATTATTATCATGTAACTATATTACAAAACATTAAACTTTTTTTCCGAAACTTAATTATTAAAAGGTTTATCTTAGGCCTTTGGGTGGTTTTCATTCTTGTATTCTACTTATGACCTATCGTCCTTATTGGTATAAGTGAGAATCATTCGGTACAATTAATGTTGCCCATTATTTAATCTGAAATACCTATTCATATTCAATAAACTCTTTACTTTCCTTTCATATTTGTACATTAATTAATTATAATTATAAATAAATATATTTATGAAATTTTGCACTTCAATAATTTTTTTTTTGATAGGCAACTTCAATAATTAATGTGCATAAGTTATTCAAACCCTTTTAACGATTGATTCCCGTTGTAATTCAAATAAGAAATTCAAGCCTCACATGAGAATTGAGATAGTAAGTATATCACATGTGTGTTAGATTGTACGGTTATATTTATAATAATAACAATAAAAAAAATTGCAGTCATATTTATATAGGTATAGCTATTACAATTACAATAACAATAATATTGACAATTGCAATCTATCAATGACTAAGTTGAAGACGCGTTAATATGATCTGGTCCCCAACAGGTATATTGGGCCAATGTACAAGGCCTATTTCTCAGTTTTGGACCTAACAGTGTAAGTTCTAAGTTAATAGGGATTTAACGCTAAGAAATCGAAGTTAACGACTCCCATTTGAAGTTAATGGCCGGGTCGAAGTTAATTCTTAATGCCGATTGATCTGGTGTTATTTATTTTTCCTAGTCGTGTTGTTTCCCAGATTTAAATACTTTCTTGCGAGCCCCTTTTTACTACAAATATAACATTGAACCACTCTCTAAAAATCATAACATTTAACACTCCTCTTCTTTAATATAATTTTCACCTGATATTAAGGCTAATATTCAATAATAATATTTGAAATTCTAATTTTAGACAACAGTACTATCCTTAAGGAGCAGTGTAAGAAGAAAAAAAACTCAACTATCTTAGTATGAATTGTTTTTATTTTACAAAAAGCAAGTTAGGAAATAAAACATTACTAATATAATACTTTGGGTAACTTTAGCATGGAGTGCTTTGCCCCTTGGTATCCGTAATGTTAGAAATTTCATTAACCCTCATTAACACTATCACATTCTCTTACATCAATTTTTCACAAACCCTCATTTCTTATAATCAACCTTTCTACTCCTATAAACTTTCCTATAAACTTTCTAAGTCCATGACTTGAACCCACTCGCCTTTTTTATTACCTATTATATTTTTTTAACTAGTTTCCATCGCTCATTCTTATATATAGTGTGGGGCCATGTTCTCTTCCTCCTTCAATTAAGAAGTCCATAAGAAACTCGGAGTCACTAACTTTATCACCAAAAATATACTCTGTGTTGGGCTTTGCCTCTAAAGCCCGGGACACAATTGACTTTTCTTATGATGAGGGGTTTGGTAATGCAATTAGGTGTTTTGTTGCATCTATGGAACATTTTTATTTTACATAAGCTTCAATACCATTGGAATTTTTATGGTTGATTGTGTGGGATGTAAAACTCAATTCCTTTAAAATGTTATATGTGGTTGATTTGAGTATGAATGATAATCTATTAATAACTGTATAGAAATGGGAAACACTAATATAGAATGATGTGACCGTTTATTAAACTTTGGGAAAATAGATGAATTTTGAAAGTTCTAATACATGTATACTCCGTATTTTCAATATATACTAGGAATATATTCAATTGGTCAATGTATGAATCAAACGTTCGAGCCAATAACCTAAAGAGCAGCCGATGAGTTTATCTTTTGCCTTTAAACATACACATACATATATGATGATTAAACATTAGTAATAAAATGGATTTAGTTACATAACTCAGTATAAAAGTGTAGGTTCGTTAATGATCTGTAGCTTTAGGGTGTGTTTGATGCGCAGTTTATAGGGTGTGTTTGGCGCGCTCCTTTTAAGAGCTTATGAGAGCTTGTAGCTTATGATTTTAGCTCTGTTTGGCTATCAAAGTTTTGAGTAGCTTATGGTTCCATAATCTCAAAAAACATAAGCTACTTGAAGTAGCATATGGAAGTAGCATGTAGCTTATGAAAAATAAAATTACATAAATATCCTCCATGTAATTATATATCATCTTTTAAAATTAATATATTTATCTTTTTATGTCATTTTACATTTAAGCAACAAGCTTCAGCTACTCTGCCAAACACAAATATTACCAAAAGCTCCAGCTACAAGCTCCGGCTATCATTTACAAAATTTACATTTTGTATGTTTCAAAGTGTAAGCCTGGTCGGATAACAATAAACAATATATATAACACTAAAGACCTAAGGTTGCGTTTGGTTAACGGGATTGATAGAAATTCAAGGAATTTTGAATTGAGATCGTATTCCTTAGTTTGTTTGGTTCAGTACTTAATAATAACATTAGAATTCATCAAATTTCTTTCACGAAGGAAATTGTAATTCCCTTTCCTTTAACGAATTTCTATTCCTTTCAAAATATATTTTAAGACTCAAATAGGACCTAAGTGTTTTAGTTTTTTTTTAATTGGAAACAAAAGGACATGAGACTTAAATGAAAGCATGTGAAAGGCCAATTAAAATGAAAGGGGTTGGCAGTCGTAGTATTTTTAGGGTCCTACAACGCCATGGATTTAAAACTCAGTTGAAGATTCAAATGGCAGATAGCGAGATACATTACATAATCTTAAATTATATATAGAAAACATAGTTATGACATCATTAATTTAAATCAAATTTAATTAATCAATTAAGTTTCTCTATTTTAATTAAATTATAATTATGACCTTTATTTTAAGTAAACAATCAACACCCCGTGTCACCGTATGTATACACGGATTTAAGATCTAGTAAATAATATATTCGACTACCGATGTAGTTTAATCATACGTCTAGTGATGTAGTTCATTCGATATTTCGATGCACTGTGTTCCGTATACGATCGAATAGTGTCACAAACTCAAATAAGATATGCCTTTTACGTTATTATTCATGCTTAAATTGAACCGATGACTAAATGTTTTTTTTATTAGTAGCTTAATTACGTAGTAATATGCATAATAATAAATATTTGCGACTTATACTGTTTAAGTGTTTGTAGAATGTAATTAGGGCATATCATTTGTAGTATTAAATTAACTCCACAAACAATTTGTGCAATTGACCTATTAAAAACCTCATAATATCCTATAATTTGACGTAAATCTCATCTCATCTCATGTTTCCTTAAAAAGACAAAAAATAAAGAGGACAGCCCAAGATATGTAATTCTAGTAGTCTACTACGAATGTTAATTCTAATTGTATTAAATTCTAACAAACTTATTAAGCATGTTAACAAATGGTATTAAACCAAAAATCACGCAGTTTAATGTTTTTGAATACGAGTATCATTTTGACACTTAACAAAAATCAGTGATGTATAAGTACTTCACATTAGCTGTAATAGTTATTTAACCCTGTCAAACACGTACAAGTATATTTTATCTTCCATTTTAAATTATATAATGATAATAATAATAGTAGTAACAACGCGTTAATCTAAGTTATAACACACAGTTAACTTTCTACTAATATAAATAAACACGAAGAGCTCACTTCCATTCTTCACATATTTCCCAAAAATAACTTGCTGCCCAATTCTCTGTCTTTCTTCCATACACATACATATACATATAAAATAAAAATGGCACCTGCAGGGCATTCTCCGTGCGCATCATGCAAACTACTACGAAGACGATGTGCCAAAGATTGCATTTTCGCACCTTACTTCCCATCCGAAGAACCCCACAAGTTTGTCATCGTTCACAAGGTCTTCGGTGCTAGCAATGTTAGCAAGATGTTGCAGGTACATATTGACATCTGCTACTAAAATGTGTTACAACCCTCTGTTCACGTATGTGGAAACAAAGGGGTGTAACAAAATTTTTACACATACAAACCTTTGCTTGATATTTGCTTAAGTGATTATATATTCTTTCTGCTTCTCAAAACTGTTTAATATTCTACTAATTTATGAATAAATAAGCACTTTAAAAATAAGCAGATTGGTAAGTATTTATATTTTAAGCAGATCACTAGCCATTTCAATTTCAACATAAGTAATCCCAAACATCTTGTGTGAATCCAGAGTTTTAGAAAAGTGTATGTACTACTATTACATACACATAATTAACATAATTCTGATACATAGCATCATATCGGTTCGCTGGAAAGATTTACAAAAATTAAGTTTTGGAGTATGCAAGTGCCTAAACCCCTTTAAATCAAACCCTGATGCTATGTAATGTTTGTATACATATAAAGAAATAAAAAAAGGAGCTAATTTTGTGGAACAAACTTTTGTTTTAGGAGCTTCCGGTTCATCAAAGAGCGGATGCAGTGAGCAGCCTAGTCTACGAAGCAAGCGCTAGAACGAGGGACCCAGTGTATGGATGTGTAGGAGCAATTTCATACTTACAAAATCAGGTTTCACAGTTAAAGGTGCAGCTAGCTATGGCTCAAGCAGAGATGTTATGCATCCAAATGAACCAAGAGCCACTAGCACCCGCACCAGCAGCATCGATTAACCGTCTAGTCCCAGTTCAACCTGCACACAGCAGTATTGTAACAGACGATGTCGTTTCAAGGGTTTCATCAGATGACATATCATATTCATGTCTACACAACATCACTAATCATCATCAGTACTTTAACTTTAGTTCTAATAATGTAATTCAGTACAACAATCTAAAGAGGGAATCTTCTTCTCTTTGGACATGATATGCATAAACATTAATCTGATTGGTTCAATTATAATACTATTAGATCTCTAATCTTGACTTTTATCAAGTCTTACCTCAGCTGTTTTTGTGTGTGTTTTGCATGGGTGTGTTAGTGTGTGAAAGAGACTAGAGAATGATACTCACTTAGGTTTAATTTGTCTTTATTAGAAATAGAGCAAGACAACAAAACAATATCAAGTTAGGAGCAGGTAAATGTTTGAAAACATGGGTAGTTTTAATGAAGTCAACCATAGCATGTGCCATAATTAAAAACTATATAAATAAGCAAACATCGAATTTCGGAATCAAACGCGTTAATGATCGCAGTGTAACATTTATGGAACCTAATCTATTGTATAAATTCTTTTGATTAGGTTAAAATGTTTAGTTGGGCTATCATCCGATCAATTATTATGTGAACTTGATTTACCTATTACGCGATGGACTTGAGAAGGATTAATGTGGGTCTGTTTGCCATTATATCAATGGTCAAACCATCCCCACAAAACATAGCTTGTGAAGTTTAAAAGTAGAATCATTATGATTCTAGGGTGAGTAAACTAATATGAATGTCGTAATATTTGTATACTGACATTCCGAATGTTGAACTGTTACAACAATGTGCATTAGTACATTACATCAAGCAGATAACAGAATTTCATTCCTGGAATTTGTATACATCACATGAATGAATTGAGCCGTGATTTCTTAAGGGGTCGGTGTTCATATGAAATAGACAAGATCTGCAAATTAGAACCAGATAGCATGTTCTCGAATCAGAATTATTAACTTATTATAAAAAGGGCATCTTTACTTGGATTCTTGCCAAATGCCAATCCTACAAACCTCAAACAACAGTATGTTAGAGGCTTAACTTTGTATTTCTTAATATATATATATATATAGAGAAAGTTTGGATCAAATGAGAATACTTCAAAAATAAGAACGGTGAGGACACCTCATAAATGCACAACTAGCCAACAAAAATCATTAGATTCACAGTCATACATCTCAAATATGCAAAGAAAAACAAATGCACACTTCTAAAAATGCACAAAAATCGAAAAAAACGATTGATGCACGATTATCTATATAATTGTGCATCAATCATTTTTTCAATTTTTGTGTATTTCCAAAAGTTCGCATTTATTATAATCAATTTTTCTACACATATTTGAGATGTATGAGTGTGAATCTAATGATTTTGTTGGCTAATTATGCATTTATGAAGTGTTCTTACCTTTCTTATTTTCGAAGTGTTCTTACCCCTATATTATATATATATATATATATATATATGTAGGTTTTGGTTCAAATAAAAAGAAGCTTAAAGAAAAGGGTAAGAAAACATGATATAGTGACACGTGTCCCTTACAAATAGCATTCAATTATATTAAATGAAGATATAATCATGTATCAAACCACTATGTATCAAAATCACAATGTATCTAACTACAATCGAATATGTATCATTTTTTAAGGTATATCGAGAATATGTATCATTCTTTAAATAAAATTGTATCAACTTGGCGAAATATGCTTGTACAAGTTTAATATACGTTTCTTCACTTTGTATTGATCCACATGAACCATTTTCTTTAAAGCAAATATGAAATCTAACATTTTTTTCTACCCTTTTTACTTTAAATATCTTTTTACAACAACTATATATATATATATATATATATATATATATATATATATATATATATTTTGTGATATGTTTGCAACGTGATGAGCAGGGCTACTTCACGTGGAGTGGGTGGTGGGTAGACTAAAGAGTTTATGGCAATTAAAGGACAAACAAATAAGTAAATAACTATGACTTAAATTTTCTTATAAAACCTATCTCTACAACATAAATGTGTATACTATATACAATGATTATTTAATCAATCCAAGTGTTTGTAATATGAATGGAAAAAGATAAAAGAAATGAAGACAAATGCAAGTGAACTTGCTACAAGATTCCTCAGTCACAAAGTTCAATTACCAAATCATTTTTTAATGTCAAAACACTGCAAACAAATAAAGCATCAATAGTTTATATCATAAGTTGTAACTGCCCCACCTATGCATCAAGAAAGTTTTCAGATTAACAACTATATCTCTTACATGATTAATTGAGTGTCTAATAAAAAAGATTCAGATTTACACGTGCATTATAGTCATTGCTAGAATGAATTCATCGGGTGTTTGGATGTAGGTTTGAGTGTTAATTTGTGATTTCTAATGATCAGAATCGGATAATAAGCTTTCAAGAGTCATTAGTCAATAATGAATCACAAATCGTGTAACACTTTCATACATAACAGCAGATAATTATACAAGCATGTATAATATAGAAGAGGTAATTAGTATGTAAATGCTTCCATAGATATCATAAAATTATTACAGGCCAAGTATTATGCTGGAACGAAAGGCGAGAGTGCGGGGGTGTTTACCTAAATGAGCTCACGGGAGGTGCATATTAGTTATAACGCAGATACAATAACCTCGTTTCAGCTTATTAAGTTGATAAAGTGTTTTAAGAAGCTACCAGATGCCAACTTTCTGAAAAAGTGCTAATCAATCTAAAATGAATTTGTTCTTAAAGGCTAAAGCACTTGCCATAAGCCAACCCAAGCATCCTATATGTTAGCTATATTATGTATTAAGAATCCGTGACAATATATATGTCACAAACGGTCAAATTCTATGAAAATTATGTAGCAGTAGCAACAAATTACTATGAAAACAAAATATAGAACATACCAAGAAAAAGTAAGTTAGAAATCTAGAATTATTATAAAAGACAGAAAAAGTCAAGAAGGTTAGTCAAGCTGATAGAAAATTAAAAATTTGGATAAAGAAGTGGTTCAGTTTTAAGTATAAAAAATACTTAACTTGTAGTAATAACCCATTTGACTATGGAGGGCTCGAGGGGGAATGCTTCCAAATGTGGGTTGGTTTATGTTTCAAAAAACATTACCCTGTTTTGGGTTTGGTTTCTTCTTCAAACAGAAAACATACCCAAAAGGTGTTTTCGGTTCACATTTAGTGTGGCTAAAAAGGTGGTACCAAAGTCCAATATTCTACTACTTTCTTCTTTCAAGAAAGATATGCCATTATTCTTAATCTATTATTAAACCCATCACTATCATCAATCCTCAAAATTATTTGACAAATAAATCCAACTCCATTTCAGCAAATCTTAATCACAATTTCTCGAAGATTCACTTCCACATATCTAATAGGCATCTCTTGTGTTTGCTACCACTTTCTGATATTCTTTTTCTTACCAGTTACCAACATCTACATTGATAGGGTGAAACTCAAGAAAGAACTTTACAATTGACTGCTGCTTTTTAATAAAATATGATGATACATCAGTCAATATATATATTATACTAATATATTACTCCGTATAAAAACTTAATCTATCTACGTGAATTAACTAATTACATGAGAATTAACTAAACCTAAGTATGTTGATACGAGTATTCTGTTTTTCAGGTAACTAGAAATCTCACACAAAATTGGGGCCTTACGAATATCTCGCAAACCCGTGGACCAAGACAATCGACTAGCTCTCGATGAATTAATAGATTATTAGACTGGGCCGGCTGGCCCCAATGAGTTAGAACTTATGTAATTGGAACTTAGGAGGTCCTTTAGCGAATCTCAGGTCCTTACCGCTAAGGTACCCCCTTGAAATAATATGAGTATCCTTAAGAGTAAGAAATGGATTTAATCATATAAAAAAGCAGATAAGCATATTCAGGAATACTGATGAATTATTATCAGTATCTCATTATTGATTATACCCAATCAACCATCTGTATTCCTTCTCACTCTCGTTCTTACACACCAAAATCCCCCAACCATGCGCCCCAGAAATATGATTGATATACATGCAAAAATTCTGCTCAATCTAAAACATACAGATAATCTACACCAGGTTTTTTTTATAAATGAAATCAACCATAAACTTCAGTTTAATATATTTTCTGTCTGCTCTTAACCTAACCACAACATGATGCTCCTTGTACTTCTAGCGGCTCTAATGCAATGCAGAACTATATGAACTTTGCAACTATTGTTACGTTTTATTGAAGAATAATACGTAGATTCATACAAAAAGTATTGATTTATATATTGGAGGAATTATTATATAAAATTAACAAGTTTCCTAACTGAGTCATAGACTCACGGTTGTAGAATCAACAGATAGAAAAGGTAAACTTCACAAAAGCTGATCTAGAAAACTCTAAGACATGACTGTAAATTTTAGAAGCACAGAATATTTCAAGATTATCTTTGATTGACGATCAACCGGGTCAAAGATCATAAAAAGAGTAAAAAATTCACTGTCATATAATCAATTGTAATGCCAGATATTTGTGAACTTATTCAACTCAGGAACTCGTCAAGAGCATGCTACATTATTATAACATAAATATTATCAGAAGACTCATTTTACAATAGGCAACAAAGAAGAATAATTTACAAACCTTCAACATGCAACCGAAGAAATGGAGAATCCACAAGTTCCTGGCATGCTCCATCAATGGCACAAGCTTGGATGATGAATTTGAGGCTTGAAACGCCTGTTGGAACCAATAACTCAGTTACATAATAAGCTTCCACTAACGCTACTCCAACATACTTTGATTCTTGTCTTGACTCGCTTGCTTCAATTTCCACATAAATATTGTACTTAGAAAATAAGGAAGCAGTCTTGCTATTCAATGTCCAGAGAATTTCAAAAGAAACAGTTTTGTGTCCGTCGGAATTAGATCTCCAACTAAGGTTTTGACTTTCAACATGCCACTCTGAGGCACTTGGAAAGACTATGTTATTTGCAGAAGATTTTATAGAGATATGACCAAGAATTGCATAATATTCAGATGATGATGAAGTATATTGGTGAAGTGATTCAGATTTAGGATTTGATTTGTAGCATACAACATGAATTCCAGTTAATATGGATCCTTCCATTATGACACTACTGTCTTGTATGACCCATTCAGGTGCTGTTTCAAGTTTTTTCACATGCCGTGGCATTATGACTCTGCTAAAATCGCTTGAGAACCGTTCCGCAGTAAGCAAGGCGTCTCCCCATGATGCAAGAAAAATTGAGGATTTCTTTTCCACGTCATTGATGTTAGTAAAATCAAGACAAAGACCAATCATAGAACTCCCATCTGACTTCACCTATGAATGTATAAATTAATTGTTGAAAAGTTTTCAAGGATTGTGAACTTGTTATACATGTGGAACCACAAGTCACATAGTCATAAATAATACTCGATATGTTCTAAACCTTTATACTTTGAAGACAGGTTAAAGTCAAAGATATAATGACTTACCGAGTATGTTAAGTGAAGTGGTGAATTCCCTAAATGAAGTTCTCCATGATAGATTCTACTTGTCGAATAAGCATGATCTTCAAGGACTCCTTTGAATGTAATGTTCCCTCCTCCACTATAAGATGCTTCCTTGAAACTATTTATATCAAATACAAATTGTATTTGAGGAAAGTAAATAGGTTATAAATGTCAGGAAAAAATGGTGAATGCGGTAGATTGATGAGTAGTGATATGATACTACATATTCATTAACTTACTCAACATATGCTTGGATTGTCTCAATCGCAGTATCTCCAGAAAGTTCAAGATATGGCTGTCAAACACAGTTAGATGTGAGTTACCGAAAATTAGCTTCTACGGATAACATATATCTTAATAGCCAAGTGACAAAAAAATAACAATAGTAATAATAATAATCAACTATCCTAGCTTACAATGTGCTACCTGATAGCTTTGATTTGAAAGACTGTTCCAAGGTGCCTCTGATACTAGTTTTCCATCAACAGATAAGTGATAACCATGACCCTAATAAGATATTTAACTTCAAATTACTATAATGCAAGAAAATGATTTAACGGATTAGGAATATAGTCACAAGTTAAACTTAAACTTGAAAATCTCTGAAAGAGACCAACTTGTTAGACACCAAAAGTTCCAAGGTTTCAATCTCTCTCTTTACCTACTTGTGGTAAATTAGAGGGATATAATTTGCCTATGTCCAATAAAGATGCAACAAACAGGTACTTTATGCTTATTATGTACCTGATCAAAGTTTGAGTAGAAAGGAAGAACTTTAGGATAACTTTGTGATATTCCCCATGATTTCTCAACAAGACTCCACCACCTAACAATACATTACATTATTAGTAATACAAACAATAGCGGTATATCTTACATCACAGTCTTACAAAAGAAATAAACATTACAATCGGTTAAAAAAATAATATCAGAGCAAAAGTGAGCAATCGAAAAGGAGTGTAATACTGATTCTGAGCCGTCTGAAAATCAGGGGGCTGCTTAGTCTCGTAAACCCATCCAGGAGCAAACAAGGCTGCTGACACATCATCTTTCTTTAGTACATCAAGTGCCACATTTGTCTACGGTGAAAAAGAGAATGACATTTATACTGTGCTTCAACTTCTCAATTATATAGTAAGGTTTATCTCGACTGCTCGACACATGAAAAGAGTGATATATACATGGTGGTTTATACAATATAAAATAGCAAATGCAGTCTAAAAACGGTAACTTTTTATCCAATAAAAAGCTATATTTGATGTTTCCATGCAGTTTCAAAGAGGTATTTTGAAGTACAGATCATGACGATTAGATTAGCCACATACCGTCCATTGCCCATCACCATAAGTACCTCTACCAAATACATCAATTCCCATGTAGACATCAAACTTTCTATTACCAGCAACATCAGCTGATAACCTTGGATAATCTTCCTACATTGTGCAAGTCCCATAAGAAGAGAGTTTATATTCATAACACAATTTCAAAGAAAAGGAGAATAGCTATAGAATACCAGCCAGGAATAGTTCATAAAAATGCCATCACATATATCAAAAAAAGGCTTGTTCTTGTCGTTTAACTGATTTTGCCAATCGAGCTGACCCTCAATTGTAATGCTGTCATACCTACATAAGAACATGCAAGGAGTGCATGAGATAGTAAGAACATATAGCAGATATTGAGTTAACAAAAAGACAACACTATACACAGTCTAGGAAAAACTTTATTGGAGCCCCTACCAGATAACTATAGATCCAGGCATTGAAGAATGCATAACCTGGGTTAAATGGCTGACAAATTCTTTTAGAATAGGAATCTTTTCGATGTCCAAATACACTTCCATATTTATCTGATAAAATGGGTTCAAACAAGAGTTATAAAGACACACATAAACCTAAGGTAAATACAGCAGAACCTTACCCTTAACAATTCACCCATTTACAAATAAGACTAGCACATAATTTACGTACATACTAATAAAGCAACAAATGTGTAATATACTTCTTTCAGTAATACCGATTATCAGTTTCACCTTTCATATATCTCAATTGAGTCTTCTAAGAGTTAAACCTTCCGCATTTATTTCTATTCTCAAGTCAATGTCACACTTCCTATCCAGATGAAAGTATAAATGATACATCCTAGCTAATTAAATTTCAAGCATATTTGTATGGCATGGAAAGCTAAGGTTTTAGAGACACAGAATTTTATAGGAGTTGGTAAAAAGTTAAATACCTCCCACGCAAACAGGGAACAGTACCTAACACAGGGATTCCAAAACGAGTACATATTTACTCCTTAATCAAACTCCAACCAAAAAGGGAACAGAATAAACTAGATTACCAGCCAGCCATCAAAGCCCAATGCAACAGCAAGCTCAGACAAATGCTCAGCATACATCTTAGCAACCGCAGTCGTTTCCAGCAACTCATCCGCAATCAATCTACCTTCATCCCACTCAACTATAAAAGTTCCCAATACCTATAGTATCACAAACAATTAACAACTATTCCAATTTTACAAACAAGAATAAAAAGAAACCAAACAACAAAAACTCTAAATCACATTGAGCAAGTATCGTACCCAGTAAACATAATATTACCATCTTAGGAGTGAGTTCATTTAAGACCCCTAACAAATTTAACACCAATTCGATCACATGTGACAGCGATCTAATAACATATCCCCAGTTTTTATAGAGGTCTCAACTCTCAAATGAACTTCCCTGGCCACCCTAAACTTAACCTTAACTTCATATGATCATATCATACCATAGTAACATGTATTTAAATATAAAAAAAATTATTCTTCAACTACAATATTATTTCCAAAGTATGTAAAAAGTCAACGCGTGATAAAATTACCTTGACTCCATGCTTATGAGCAGCATTAACCCAACTAGGAGGTGGTAAGGTAACCAAATTATGTGAAAAATAAATAAACACATCAATCAAATACCAATGCCATATAGCATAAGCATCGGCATTACTTCCGCCTTGTATCCACTTATCATCAGTATAACCACCAGCCATATCATGACACACGATCATCCTCCGTCTATTCGGCAACGTGACGTCATCAGCTCCGTTAGTATTCAAACGTACGGAGGCTTTATTGAACCGAAAATGGAAGGATTTGAAATACGTACGGAGTTTTAGGTGTTCTAGGGTTTTGATTGGGTACGATACGGGTGTGGATGGTTGATATGGATCGAATTCTGGTTGTGGATCGTTGGTTGTGGTCATGTTGGGGGGAAATAGAGAGAATATAGGGTTTGTGATTGAGAGGTAAAGGTTACGGATGGATATTAGGGTTTGGCGGTCTATATATGTTCGTAGAAGGTTTAACATATACGGAGTTTTGTTGCTACGTTGGTCTGTGTTTCGTTTTGTGACACGCGAAGACGAAGAAGATGAAGACCGTTGACTATCTGGTGGCAAAATCGTAAATTATTATGGTTTTGGGGTTAAGTTTGTTGCACATGAGATCCGCGTGTTCGGACTTCGGGTAGATTAGATGGAAACCCGATCTGATCGGTTAAAACTTAAAACTGGTTTGTTTTCACTTTTCCGAATTAACCTCGCTGGAAAGTTTTGGGTTAGTAGAAACCCATTAAGCTGGGTCAAGTTATAAATGGACCCAAAAACACCTTGTAGGCTTTGAAGTTTGAGTTTGAAACTTTGAACAGGAGGTGCTTGGTTGGCCAAGTTATAAATTCAAGCTTTATCTTGTATAAATTTTTTTAGGATATTTGTATTGATTTAATGGCCTGTGATAAGTAAAACAAATATTTTGATTCGCATACCAACTTTATGCATTGTGATATAGTATTATACAACCCTAGAATGCGTACTTTTGATGTATATGTATTAAAAAATGGGTTGTATATATTAATACCCTTAATTAATAGGTGAAGTAATAGTTTTCGGATTTATCATCTAGAAGTATGTCTTTATACACTCGTCAAGAGAAAGCAATTAGCATAATATGATCCATTCTAAAAAAAATGGAGGCGAGTATCACCCAATCTCCTTCCAAAATAGTCCATTATAGCCCGTTTTTACTATCTAAATCACTAGATGTATAGGAGGAGATTGTTGGCTCTAACTACTACATTGCCCATACAATGTAGGATTGGCAACTAACTTATTTATATTAATTGATTCATTGATATCATGTCGTCATTGAATTATAATGTAAAATTTTCTTTCATTTTCTCATAAATTGTACTTCACATCGTTACAATAACATGACAAAATAATGCATTTTATTATTTTTAAGTCAATAATCAAATATCAACCATTTAAGACTTGGCATCTATGTTTTTGACTTTTTGACAACATAAATGCATTGTGCTATTGCCCGATTAAAATGTAAGAAACTTTTTTTTTCATTTTCACCTTCAAGCAATGTTTTAAGACCCGGTTCGATAGGTCCGGTCAGACTGCATTTTTAGAGATTTCCGGGCCAAAAAAACCCGGGCTTTTCAGTATGTTGACTAGTCAACGACCTGGTTGACCCGGCCGGTCGGACCGGGTTGGACCGGGACCCGGACCGGCGCATTGACCCAGTTTCATTTTTTTTTATAATTTCTATGTACATTTAATCATTTATAATTAGGTTATATTGACTAATTGTGTATTTCAAGAATAATGAGAGTAATGAGGGAATTTTTAACTGATGTTTCATCATCATATATTACTCTATGGATTATATAATTATTATATTGATATGTATTCCAAGAATAACAAGGGAATCGATGTGTCATCACTCTTTATTACTATATGGATTATAATTATTATACATAGTATAATTAATAATTATAATTATAATTATAAAAAATAAAAAAAATTCACTAAAAACTACTACTGCATACTATTATTAAATCCGGTCCGACCAGAAATTAACATTTCTCTGGGTCGACTAAAACCTCGGGTTTTAAAACATTGCCTTCAAACTTTCACAAATATACATAAATGATCACTCATGTATAAATAACAAAATGAAATTCAATTTGCTATACGAAATATTTAATTTTACCTATACTTGATACAAATATTAATTTCATTTTTAAGTAATATAGCGATAAACGCCTCTTATTTTTCCATGTTACTAAGCATGATTATAAAATACCAAATATTCCACATCGTATCACTTTAAAAATACGAATCGGAAGATCGTAACAACCCGTATACATGTAGTGATGCTTACCATGTCAATCTCTTATCATATGTCATTGCTATGTAACCAGTGGCGAATCTAGGAATATAAAGTTGGATATGCATTAAAGCACTAACTAAACTTGACGTTTTTTCCCGCGGAAAGTTAGAGGTGTTTACTGGATCAAGTTTTGATTATTCGATTCAAGATTTTGGTTATAATTTTTGTAAATTGGTTAATTAAAATTAAAATTAATCTCTTTTAAAGAACCAAACACATAATATCGGATCTGTTTTAGATAAAACTTCAAGATTATAATCGTAATTTAAATTCGCTGTCCTAATTTTTGAAGACTATTAATTATAAGATAAATTAATATAACAATTTAAAATTATTGTATCAAACAGTTGACAAATTTCACACATTTTACTATCATATGAGACGATATTTCAAAATTCCTATTAAATTTATTAAGTTATAAAATCTTTATTGTAAGCGTTTAACTTACTATTATATGTATAAAACCTAAAACAGAAAATATATAGGAAACACAACAAAAACCATACAAAAATATGGTTACAAAACTTAAATACTTACAATATAAATTTTTAAAGTTTGGCTAATAGAATAGTAACAAAAAGTAACATTATGGGTACTTGAATATGGATTAACTATTTTCCCTCCATCTCATTTATATAACACACCTTACTATTTTTGTTTGTCAGAAAAAAAAATTTTGTCCACTTGCAAAAGTTAACTATAAAAATCATTAATTTTTTTATTCTACACTAATTTAATACTCTCATTCATTTTTTTTTAAAAAAAAATTAGTCAAATTTGCATTAAATATAAAAGCAAAATCCAACAAAAAAAAATTAGTAGACAATATAAGTGGGACAGAAGAAATAATAAACAAGCTAATTACGCTAAACAAAGGCTATAATTTAGCTAAATTATCACTTGCTAAATAATTATAATATCTTTTTGAGGAATGGTTTAAAATAAATGCACAGGGTGCACTTCATTTTTTAAGGGTATGCATTTCTTAGAAACTCTACTAACAACATATAAAAAAAATATTTTTTAACACTACACATGAGAACTTGAGAATATGCAAGTGCATACCCTTAAAACCATGTACATCTGCCACTGTATGTAACGTAAGTATTAGCATCTTAAGTTGGCTAAAAAAATTGGTACCTTAAATAAAAGCAAAAGCCGATTATATGTATCTATAACTATGGTTGTGTTTGGCACGTTCTTTTTATGAACTTATGAGAGCTTGTAGCTTATGATTTTTATAAGCTCCGTTTATCTACCAAAATTTTAAGTAGCTTAGGTTTCCATAAGTTCCAAAACCATAAGAAGTAGCTTATGGAAGTAGCTTGTAGCATATGGAAAATGAAATTACATAAATACCCTCCAAATAATTATATATCATCTATTAAAATTAAAATATTTGTCCTTTTATGTCGTTTTACATTCAAAAGCTACAAGCTACAGCTACTCTGCCAAACACAAATATTACCAAAAGCTCCAGCCACAAGCTACCAACTACAATCTACCAGCTACAAGCTATCAGCTCCAGCTAGTTGCATCAAACGTAGCCTATATGTAAGTGCAATACTTTCTTTTTGCAATTTGATACAACATACATCATGATTGGTTTAATTATGAGTGAATGACAAACTCGAGATAAGTAAATCCACACAAGATCTCCTAATTGCATTGTTTTATAAAGATTTGTAGTGTTTAGTTAATGATGGAATTACTGTACAGAACAATGTGTATCAGGAGAAAGCTACATATACACATACAATGTCTCCAAAGGTCAAAATAGGTGCAATGGTCAAAATAGGTGCAATTGTTGATAACCACACCCATCAGCTGGCCTCATTTATTTGCTTAGTTGTATCATGAACAAATATATATATATATATCATTTAATAAAATTCTAAAACTGATAGAAAAACCATTGTTGCTATTTTCATGATTCATATGAAATTTAGTTGTATCATCAACATATATATTATATAGTAAAGTTCTAAAATTTATAGAAAAACCATTGTTGCTATTTTAATGATTCATATGAAATTGAAGCGATGAACGCAAGTGATAGCCTTCATTGACACCATCAATATATGTCCCCATTTATCAATGTTTGTTGTCGATAATCTAGTCATTGGCAAATCTAAAATGGGGTAGTTGCCCTACAAGAAATTTGAGAATATTTTTCTTTTCCAAAACAAGATTATGAATGACATTTTTATATTTCTACCAACTCAAAACTATAGAATAGATTAAATTAAAATAAAAATTACCCTCCGTCATTTTAAATGTCCAACTCCACCCCAGAATCCGATATAACATTCCAACCTTGTGTATAGTTTCTCTAATCCCGCGTTTGATCCTGAAATACGTTCATCAAATCTTATTATTAATTAGATACTACTTCAATTTCTCCGTGATAAAATAATAAATACAACTTGTATGTATTAGAAAGTTATATAGCATTAAAAATATGCATTGGTCAAGAGATCGAGATTAATGTTGTCTCGTTGGATTCAAGAATCCCGTGCGTTCATGGGGATGGTCAACCATATGCATGCAAATCAACCCATCGTAAGCAGTTTCTATCAAAATGACCTTTCGAAAAGCCTTTAGGTCACTTTCTCATGCTCTATTGCATTACTTATATTTTAAAATTTAAAATATAATGGAAAAAAATAAAGATCTTGTATATATTATATAATAATAATACGTAGAGGGTGGAGTTAGGAGTTATATATTAACGGGGACAACAAAAAAATAATTATTTTTTCATTTTTGAGAGGGAAACATATAAAATATTATAAATACCCTTAAAATTTTACCTTTTTACATGATTTTAAAATTGTTGGGGGTCGACTCCCCATACCCCTCTACATCCGCTCCTGAATACATAGCCCTTTGATCTATTATTGTCAAAAGCTATAATCAATCCTAATCATTATTTATAAGTGGTAGAATGATAGTATATGTAGTAGAAGATGCATTTATAACAATTGTTCATTAATCTCTTTACTTTTCCCTTGCCTTTCTTATTTTTCATTATGCTTATCAAGTTTTAATGTTGAATTGAAGTCGAGATGAAAAACAGCTAGGAAAATAGTTCACGATATTTCTTAATTAACGAAGTACGGACAACGAGCCGTAATATTCACTAGCCCGTAGCCCAATAGTCCATTACCATATGTATAGTTGATCGATAAACTTAAAGTCATAAACCACACACACAAAAATGCTTTTATTTCATTTCTTAGAAACTTATTTGAATATTGACATAATATGCGTTTTGTCATAATAATAATAATTAAAATTAATAATACCCTTGAACAATATTTCTTCATTTCTTTTGACATGGCTCTCTGTTCTACCCTTGAACGTATCATCACTGCTTCGGGACCGAATTTTGGGGACTGGCAGTGGAGGCTTGCCACCTTACCTTTGAAGGGTTTTTAATAGAATTATACATTACAAAAGTTTAATCTTTATTAACAATTAATACAATTAATATGCGGAAGCTTTATAAAATATTTAATCACATTAAATTAAACCATTTGGCCAAGATCTATAATTTTCATAATAAAAGATGTACACAATTTAATTATACTTAATTAAATATAAACTGACATCGAGTGCTCGGCAAGATCTCTAGTCTTCTACTCGTTGCCAAAGTATGAGTCAACTTATCTTGAACTTCCTTTTCTTCTTCTTGAATTCGGCTAACCACGAGATACGTTAGGTATCCACCAATGATTCACGGTTGAACGGTTGGTAGAAACCTAAAGTGTGTATACTAAAACCCTAACACGAAATCAAGCAAGTTACGATCAAATCGCGAACTCGAGAACCCTTGTGGGGTTGGCCGATTTCGGCTAAGGGAGAGAGAGGGAAATCGATTAGGGAGAGAGGGAGGGAGAGAATTAGGGTTATCAATCAACTAACAAATGAAACCCCTAGGGCTTTATTTATAGTTGTAGTTCAACTTGTCCAATAAGTTAAACTAATTACTCTTTCAATCCCTCTAGTTTATAACTTATTAAACTATTCTCAAACCTATCAATTTACAATTAGAACCTTACAGTTTAATAATAATTAAACTAACCAATTTATTTACAAAAATCATTTATAAATAAATCCTTTTATTAAATAAATAATTACACTTAATTATTTATACTAATAAATGTTCTAATCGTGTTTAACCAACTTATTCATTTCACATAAATGAACGATATCAAATATCTAATTATAGTATCACACTACTTGTTCGGTTGTGCTCATCGGTGTGACCCTACGGTGTTCATGTGAAGCTGGATTTGACATTTAATTATGTTAATATTAAGCACATAATCTTTCAACCTTTTGTTTTTGGTAGTCTTAGTGTAACACACAGAGTTCGGGTCTAATATTAAAATGAATATATATATATATATATATATGATAATAAAAATATTGCGATTAGTTATTTGAAAATAATTAGGAAAAAGATTAAATAAGTAATTGTGACTGATAAAATATTAATTATTTTAAATTAATAAAGTTGTCGGTAAAATAAAAGTTATTATTTTTGCAAATGGTTTTTAGGTTCCAGACAATAGGATTAAAAGGGGAAAATTATTTTATACTATATAGAGATGGGACGGTGGTGGAGACCGACTTATTTCTGCCTAGAGATTACTACCTACTTTTCTCTTAAGTAAACCACACACACAATGAGTTAAAACATAAGAGTAAATCAAATTGGATCTATATCAAGGCTATAAATTTGAAGTCTACATGAGATTCATTATCATTATTTTGTTATCTTCTTGATTGGTATGTTATCTTACTTGTTGATAATCATTTTTAACTTTGGTTTCATTATTAATATATAAATCAGAAGAGTAATACTATATGAGTTGAATTGAAGTTGAAAATGATTGATTGTTACTGATTTCATGATGATTAGTAAGTCAATTAATTGATGTTCTTCAAGACTAAAACTGGATAAAATGGGTTTTATAGGTTATTGAGTGATTAAGTGAATTTGGAGCTTAAGATGTTATTTGGTGTCAACGGCTGTTTTAGAGGTCATATGAAGTGTAGGTCGAATTAGAAAAACTGATTTTTGAGTTATGGTGAAAATTTGGTCATTTTCGGGGGTAACAGCGGCTCAGCTCGCAGTTTATACAAGAAACTAGTTCGTCTCGCGGACCCCGTTGGTCTTGCAGACCGAGTTAGTCTCGCGGACCCAGTTGGTCTTGCGGATCGAGTTAGTCTTGCGGACCCAGTTGGTCATGCGGACCCAGTTGGCCTTGCGGATCCAGTTTGTCTCGCGGATCCAGTTCGTCTCGCGGACCGAGTTGACTGTGCGAACCGAGATCTCCGTGAACTGAGATTTTAAAATTTTATTTTTAATTGCAAATTTTTTCAAGGTAACGAGTAAGTGACAATTTCATTAACTCGGATTGGTCAATCGGAAACGACCCACTGACCAAGGCTCTATTCTAAGTGCCTAGGCAGTTTCTGGCATTTCGGGGTCATCTAGGGGTCGAAATGACATTTTTCAGTTTTTAAACGTCATTTCAGGATTTATTGATTTCTTATCTGATTAAACTTTTGTTTGCTTAGACTTCAGGGATTATCTGATTTAATAAATATGCTAGAATGATGATTATGGATGCGTTACTGACTTGTTATTATTTGTGTTCTCAGATAAGTAAAAGAGAAGACTCGGTGACATTAGACTACTGAGTAGACGACTGGTAATTGGTGAGTGGTAACTGTAGTCTTCGGTTCAATTTAGTTATAACAGGTTTAATTACAACGAGTGAACAATATTGTTATTGGTTATTGACTGTTAGTCTTAGATAATGTTATTATTGTTGATTGGTTGTGTGTTCTTATTCCATGATGGTATGACTATTATGCATTATGTGACTCTTGATTGGCTAATTAAGATATGATTATTCAGAGGTCAACGCTGGTTGGGTTTGTTGCTATTGTTTGGCTGGCGGGGTTTCCGATACACATAGTTGATGAATGAACCGTAGTAAGTGAAGATAGCTTCAAACTATCGGATAAACCACTGTTGGGGTCGGCAGTGGTTTAAGGGTTCTTTGATTGGCTAATCAGGAACCGCCGATCCTCTTTGACGCTATGTGTTTATTGTTGCTTTGTTGTAAGATTTGTTATTTCTGAATTGAACTGTTGGTTACAGTTCCATTTACTTAGCTGTGAGTTAACCCCTCATTATTTAACATTTTGCAGATTATGTTTGGGTTAAGGAATGAGCGTTTGGGATTCTGGAAGGAATGTTTGACTACTGCTGCGACTACTCTGATATATTTGGAAACACATATGTTTGAAAATTTTATATAACACCCAACTGATAGTAATTTGTTTTGTAATTATATTTTTCATATAACAATTAAGTTTTGGCAACTGTAAAGATTTTGTAATTAATTTGGGACATACGCTTCCAATGTTAGTAAATATAATAAAATATGTTTTTGAATTATGGGGTGTTATACTTAGCGTATATTCTGTTGGAGATGTTCTTAATTACGCATTCCTCGTGTCCCGTCGAGTTACAAATCAAGCTTCTCCGACAGACTGGTGTAGTAAGTTCAGGGGCTGATTTTAAAAATGCCTTGGATGCTTTTAACATTTTGTTGAGGTTGACCTTTTAAGCAATCCTAGTGAGTTCGCTGCCCCCAAACTCATGAAGAAATTGGGAGATGTATACTTCACTAATATTGCTAAAGATGTTAAAACCTCGTTTTCGTTATCTCCTCGGCAGTTGGCTTTGTGAAAATCCTCTCGAGAGGATCATGCTTTTGATTGGCTCATGGCGGTCCCTATTTATGGGTTGGGTTATACTATGAACAGTAAAACTTATCGGTGTGTTCCGTGTTACCGTTTAGGAGTTCCTTTGTTTCGTGATTATTCACCTTGTTCTGCTTATTCTAGATTTTTTGTCGGAGATTTTTTCGGGGATCATGTTGTTTCTTGCACTAAGTTGGTTGGTACAAACACCGACATAATCTAGTGCGTGATACCCTTGTTGATATTTGTCGCCATTTTGACATCTCGGCTAGAAAGGAAGTCAAAGTTGGTATGTGTGATGAACGGGATAGATCCTTGCGTCCGACCGATATGTTACTTTATTCCTGGGACAGAGGACTAGATGTCTGTGTTGACTTGACAGGTTCATCACCTTTGACACAGTCAGGGATGATTGATTTTACACATGGTCGTGCGGTTATTGATGCGGCACAACGTAAATGCGTCAAATATGGTGCTAAGTGTGCAGATGTTGGATATGGTTTTATTCCTTTCTCGTTCTCGTCCGTAGGGGAACTAGAGAAAGAAGCGGTTGACTTACTGAAACGTATTCGGAAGTTTTCCTTGACTCAAGACATTGACGCATGGACTTTCCTTTATATTTTTAATAGAATTAATTTTGTCATAGCCAGGGGGGTTGGGTCCCAGATAGCATCTCGGCTCTCCTTAATATATTGTAAAAACTTTTTTCTGGTTAAAGGTTTTTATTTATTTTTATTATTATTATTATTATTATTATTATTATTATTATTATTATTATTATTATTAATAATAATAATAATAATAATAATAATAATAATAATAATAATAATAATAATAATAATAATAATAATAAAAAATATGTATATTATATTATAATACATAAATTTTGATACAACGTTGTAGCAATTACTTCGTGATTATATACATACGAATACCACTTTTTACGTGTGAAGAAAAATAATTAGAAACGTTCAATTGTGAATAATTCTTTAAATTAAGTCAATGTACATGTATGTGTATATAGTACTCTGTATAATTTATTGATTGTAATTTTTATAAAGGTCAAAGAATTCAAATTAATTTAGTAAACGTGATTTGTCCACTTAGCCTGCAAAGGAAAATTTTGTAAGGATTAATAAACTTTAATATAAAAAACGAGGGTAGAGAAATACTCCGTATAAAAAAATTCGTCAAGTTGTTGGTATTAATACGAGGTGGGAGGAATCGATGTCAAGTTGTGGGCAAGTGGACCCCTTCGATGTCAACAAGAAATTTAAGTATTTCTTAAAATAAAATATAAATGGTAATTTTGACCCATACGTATTTTATTTATTGCAAATTGATTAAATAAATAAATAATTTTATGTCGAATTGTACGAAAGCCATGATGTATTTGATATATACCGTCTTTTTGAAACTTTCGGCAAACTAATGTCTTCAAATCAAATCGGTATGTATTCAATACCATACTACATTGCCCGCACAATACAATAGTGATAATTAAAAAATCTAATTTCATTATATATGGTACAATTTTTGTTAGAGTACATCTTATCCTTATATAATAATCGAAAATATATCTTAATTTTGAAATTAATCAATCAAAAACATATAATATAATACTTCGTAAAATGGAAAAGAGTGTATTTGGAAAAGACTTTCCAATTTAAAGTAACTTTATTAATAAGGGTAAACTAGTAAAAAAAAATTAATATGTTAAGAATCAACATTGAAAATGTTTTATATATTAGTATAGATATTAATTTTATTTTATATGTATTTTATTATTATTTTAATTAATTAAAAAAGGAATTTCTGTTAATTTTCATCTTTAGACAATATGAATCCTGTGTACTTTGTGTTCACTCCCGACTCCTGCAACGTATATATTAAACTATCTTGATCTGTTACCGAACTTAATTTGTGACCTTCAGTTATTGTATGTCTCATAATTACCAACCCATACATTTACCAGGAATTATAACTATTGAATGAATAGTAAAAAAATATTTTTTTCACTATATTAAATTATTTAAATATTACATTTATCCTAAATGATTAAATATAATAACTTCAATTATTGCATCTTACTTATAATTTTTAGCTCGTATGTTTTGTAAATCGAATATACTTTACCTTACACAAATTTTTGAATACACAATTGATTATTGTGTTATTTTTTAATTAAACGTTTAACTTGATGTAACAAATATTACAAATTCGAGTAGTTTAGTTAATCCTTTAACTCAATATAACGGGAAACACAATTTTGACGCGTTTATTCAATGCTGAATGTCATTATTGTTTAATCATTATTTACACCTTTTTAATAGAATGGAGAGTATGAAATGTAAATACTCGTATGAGAAAGTCGAGACAACAAGAATTTGTAGTTGAATCAAGAGATAGACGATATAGAGTACATTTATTTTTAACTTTCTTATACATCAATTAGCTTCGAATGTTAACAAAAACTACAACATTTAACATGTTAATTACGGAGTAATAATTAACTACATGTTAATTACGGAGTAATAATTAACTTTCATGTATGAATTTCACATTGTTTCTTCATATATAATTATCTTATGATACGAATAGACGATAATTTTATTATTATCAAGATAATAATAAATTATTTTGAACTTGGAATTGTAATTATAAGTTTGAAAGTAGTTAAGATTATTTTATTGAAAATTATACTCTTTTCATATTCAAACCGCAACGTGCGGGATTAGAAATACTTGTTATAAACAATATGTATATAAAATCTGGATTGTACATATATAGGATATGTAAGTAATAGTGTAACATATAGTAATGATGCTGTTACCTTAACTTAAAATATATATATATAATCCGCTCTTAATGTTTTTTACAAAAATGTTTTTTTACTAATAAAACAATAAAAAGGGTTGTCGGCAAATAGGCAATTGTTTAATCATCCATGCGACTGTGTGCAAGTACAACAACAGCTGGCTTGGTTGTACCTTGATTCCGTATCACTTCAATTCGTAAATTCTACTGTATTTTTGTATTCTGATGATAATCATCAACAAAAGGATTAAAGTCATTAAACACGGCTATGGGTATGGGTCACAAACTCACAATCGTCTCGTAAAAAGTTAAAAATTCACAGCTATATATGTATTGCTAAGGTACAATAATTGGTAGTTTTGTTTGTGTTAGTGTTAGAATTATTTAGATCTTAAATAAGGAGTAAATATTTCGGGTTATACACGTGTTTACGTTAAATTGCATTTAATGAATTCGTAATTTTATTATATAACATATGGAGTAATTCATAACTAATATATGTATAAAAAAGTAAATATTAGATTAAATTAATTCATATAAAATGCAAATTTAAATATTTAAGAAAATTATAGATTCATTGAATGTAATTTATCGTATGTCACATGTCACGTTAGCAAAACACAAATATTTTATACGTAAATATGAATTTATTTTTAAGGAGAAACAACTGAAGGAAATTATGATCATATGTGGACCAACCTAAAAAAAGATGAATATATGTAATTAAACATTTTCATAGCACGTTGATATTATGGATTTTAATAAAGAAATACTTAATTGTATAATGAAATTAAGCCGCTACAATCAATTGTGCATTGACACAAGAAAACGGCCGGGGTCTAATTAATGATGATAATTGTACTCGTATGTGCAATCACTCACTCGATTCATTTCTTCCAAGGAACAAATGATAATCGATTTTAGTGAACTTTTTAATTAATTTATGTGATCAAGATTTATATTTGTATCACTATACTAATACATAAAGCATCTTAAAGTTTTATATTTAGAAGTTTTTACTCATTTCATTTCAAATTTATTGTCACAGACAAAAACACATAATTTAAGAAAAATACATTTATTAATGTTGACCACCAATAAAATTTTATTTTTACCATTTTAACCATTTTCATATGTTTATTTAACTCTTCACTAATGTATCCCGAATAAGAAAAAACTAGCTTTATATTGATTCGATCACCGTCATTGATTATCCATCGTTGAATAACAAACATAATATACGCCGAGTCATTATTTATAACAAAACTTCGTATTACAGTACATGATACTATGCTAGTATATTATACGTTGAAGATAATCTTCTGATTTTATATACAAGTCATATCATATGCTTGAGATATTAAAAAGTTTTACTATACAGAGTACTATATATAAATATTAGACTCTAAATTCATGTATATGCACGGACCATTGATTTTTAATATGAAGTTTTATAATAAATATCTTGTTTATAATGATAAAGTGTGTAACTTAAGTTGTATATTAAACATTTAGTTGGTTTCGTAATAATATTACTTTTATGTATATGAATTTTTATATGTAGAGATAAAAAAATTATTTGATTTTAAAACTAAGTTAGTAAAAAAAGTAATTATTTTAAGTCTATATTAATTTTATTTTTACTTGGTGAAATAAAAATATAAACATCGGTGATCGATTTTGATAATATATTAATTAATAAGTTAAATATATTTTTTACATAAGTGACTAGTTGATTAATAAAATTTTTTTAGTAAGAGATATGGATATGATCTTATTTTAAAATTTATTAAAATTAAAAGACTTTATTGATAAATTGAAATTTCATTAGAATTATAACATTATAAAGGTTTCTTTTATATTTAAGATTTAAGATGATAATGGTAATTATTGCTCTCAAAGTCTCAATAAATATAACTTTATAGCAAAAAGCATTTGATAAGTGTATATGATTGTCACATACTTTCAATGTCAGTAGGACATAGAAATTCAAATTAAAAGCATGTCATTAAACACTACTAACTTTAGCTCAAAAACATAAAGAAGTTGGATCTGACCTCTTGGGTACATGCCAGTATGGCAGTATTTTGCCACTTGTGGAGTAAGAGCATCTCCGGTGATGATATTTTCAAATTTTTTTTTTTTTTTTCTTTTTAACAAAAGTTTTTTGTTTTTTTAAAAAAAAACCACTTCCCTTCAATAATACAAAGCTTTTTGGTATATTAAGGGTGTGTCTGACGAAATTAGCTAGAGATTGATATGGAGCTGAAAACTAGAAGTTAGAGCTGAGGTTTTTATTTAGAGGTGAAGCTAGAGTTTTTATTTTTCAATAAGTGTTTGATAAACTAGTCGGAGATGGACTTTATTGATATAAAATGACATAAAATAACATCATATATTATAACTTCAAAATTTTAATAATTAGAAAAAAGGTAATGTAGTAATTTAATAAATAGAGGATGAAGATTTCATAAATAAGCTAGTTTTAGGGTGTGTTTGAATGAAGGGTTTCTAGGGGCTTTTTGAGGCTTGCTTCAATCTTTTATAAGCCTTTAGTATAAGCCTTGTTTGGCAACGTAAAAACTGTGGTGTTTCTTTAAAAAATAAGCTCCCAAAAGCTCTTAAACAAATAGTTTTTTGAAGTGGCTTTGGAATAGAAACTCAACCGCAAATTCAATTTACAGGATTCTTTATAAAGAATACTTATTCTAGTTCTCATGCCAAACAAGAATTATCAATTTACAAGAGATTGAGATTCTTAAAATAAGAATCTCAATGTCATATAATCCCTCATAAGCCCCTCATATATGATTGCCAAACACACCCTAATACTATTATAAAGATAATAATATAATACAAATGAAGGGGGGTCTAGTATGCATATGATTTGGGAAATGTTAAGCTTTTGTAAGAAAAATTACATTAAAATATGGAAAGTTTTTTCTAAAGTTTTTTATAAAGTTTTTTTAAATAGTAAAAAGATAGTAAAAAAAACTTTTATAATTGGGGATGCTCTAGTATATGTTTTCATATTTTGAGAGCCATGACAAAGTACGTTGTACACTTTTAATCCGTATAGTTATCTGAGTTAGTATTAATGTATTATCACCTCTTACTAATTAAATAGGACTCGATTCGACATCACTTATTTTTAATTGTACATTACCAAGGATCCTTTACAATGTTACGCAATATAACACCTTATAATATTTTTGTGGTGTATGAGTGAAAACACACATATTATTATACGAATCACCACCATTTACTAAACCTACTACTTGTCAATCATAGAAGAAGTTATGCAACTTCTGTAGCGAGGAAACGTCTATTTTAGATAAAAAAATCTATGTCATTTATTGTTAATATGATCAGTTTCTTATTATATTTGTAGCGACACATATGTACATTATCATTCAATTACTTTTCATTGCATTCAAATACGATCAAAACTAAATCCGTTACGATGTGCGGCACACCATATTTAGTGAATTTTTTAGAGAAACAGACCTTTAAATAGTGTCGGATAATACCATGCATATACAGATACACTTGAACTGTTCTCTTTAAAATATTGTTTAATCGATATTCGGCTTTTTATCATTAGATTCACATGTTGTGAATTTTTCTTGCAAACTGCTAGATGTTATTATTATTATATTTTATCAATTATATATACGATACCTTTTATACCAATTGTAAATACTTAATTAACTTGAAGTAGCAATGCATAATTCATATGTAAGTAAAGTATTAAACAGGTTGTATATATATGTCCATTAATGTTAATTCAAGTATCTAATGCATGCATGCTTCACACCAGTGTATTATATACTTTTCCTTTGCCTTTTAGATTTGTTTTTGTTTGACACAAATTTCAAAAACAATGCCTAGCTTGTTCACTTTGCCTACAAAGGATTCCTTTGGATTACCTTCGTAGTTATGCCATCAGACCTTAACTCTTTGTAATTCAAGTTTTACACTATTTTATTTTTCAACATCGTGCATATAACACGGTACTTATTTATTAACGATGACCACGCTTTATTAGGTTTAAAGTGATATACGGTATCTTTGCATTGTGTTTAAAGATCAAAGAGAGTCTTATTTAATTAATTTGTATGGAGTAATAAATAGACAAGATCGAGCAACAATTTATGCATATCTTCGTAACTTTCTAATTTAAGCACACCCTTCAAATCTTGACTATGTGGATACTAGTAGCTTTAACAAAATTAAATTCTTTTGCAACAAATGTAAATTTTACATAAATAATATAAATCATAATTAATATATATGTAGGATTTTGCTAACGTGTGCCCCTATGACAAACGTTAAGATGCAATTGATAAACTCATAATTTCCTTATAAATCAGAATTTTTAATTAGTATATGCATAAAAAAATAATTATTTAATTGAATTAATGAGTATTAAATTCAATACCTGATATATATAAGGAAATTACGAGTTACTTAAATGCTCCTTAACGTATGACACGGGACACACATTAACAAAACCCATATATGTATAATGAGAAATTTGTGAGTTTAATTAATGATTTTTGTAATATATTTGGATTGTTTTAGTTAATTTAATGAGGCTTAATCTATGTCGCGGCACACCGCACAAGTTAGTAATCCCTTATTAAGAAAAGGAATTGAAAAATCAGTACACCAAATATTATTTCATGGTATATATATTCTTCTAAATGTTACATGAAACCATGAGAAAAAAAACACTAGTCAAATTCACATGATCATTAATTAACAACGAAATGAAAAAACCTAAATAAAAAAAAAACCGAAACTGGATCTCTAATTTCTACTCACATCACAGATTGAATCGAACCCATGAAAAAAAAAAAAAAACATCAACCAACAAATTAATTCGCATGTTCGTTGAGTCGATCGATCGTTTCCATTTTATTTACTATTATCAATCACTTAAGTATTTTTATTTTTACTATTATTTCCCAAGTTTTCCGCAATTTGCTTCAACGAGATCAAATTACATCTGACAATAGTATCAACAAAGACGCACGTTTCTTCTTTAGTATTTTCCGGCGGTACATCCACGACGTACGATTCCACAACCACCGTGGTGCCATCACCGCTCGGTGACGCGTGTAACGTCGTCACCGATCGGTAGTTTTTAAGCCGATGGTCCCCTCCAACAACGCTAAAGCTCATGACGTGGCGATCATCATCTAAGATCTCAAGCCTTTCGGTACTGGATCCAGCTGGTAATCCTGAGACCACGTGGACTTCTCTTAGAGTACCCACGTCACCATCCCCGAGAATTACGTTGCAGCTTTTGAGGAAGTGTTTGTAGGCTTGTGGGTTGTCGAAGCGACGGACGACAGACCAGACGGTGGCGACGGGGGCGGCGATGGTTTGGACGACGGCGGAGGAGGACTGGTGGGGACCGACGGCGTGGGTGTGGTGATGGATTAGGTCTTGTGGGATGGCTATGGAAGATGGGGGTTTGGAGATGGTGGTGGTCGATGGTTGTTTGTGGTGGTTGAGGGTGGTGGAGGTGGTGACGGTGGTAGGGGTGTGGATTCTTTGAATTTGAATGGGAGAAGGCATGTTTTTAGTTGTAAATTGTTGATGTGAGTATAGATTTATAGATATAGATAGAGATGTAGAGAAGATTAAAGAGATAGATATAGAGAAGATAGAGATGGCGTGAGGGATGGGAGCAAGTGGTAGTATGTAAATGTAATGGTGGAAAAAGTTTAAAGAGGAAGAAACACAGGGATTACGCCGGACATGCAAGTGGGAGCAACCAACTTGCATAATCTTCTTTTTTATTTTTCCTTCATTCATTAATTATCACTGTTTTTTCTCCCCTTCGATCTATTCATTTTTTATTGAAAGATTTAAAAATATATATATTAATTTTTTGTTCTTAATTTATAAGAACAAAAAATTAAGTACGTACTCCAACTATTTTAGATTGAAAAATATCATATTAGTTAGTTTTTACCATCTTTCCATTTGATAATGAGATGATAGTATACATAAGATGCATATATATTATAACAACTAATTTAAATGGTTCATTTTATTCTAATGCATTCTACGGAGTATTACACATTGCTCACTAGTGAACAATGAGAACTAACAATTTTGAGACAAATGAGAACTACACACAAATTTAAAATGCATTAGTGCAATTTGTATTTGCATCTAAAGTTTATATATATATATATATATATATATATATATATATATATATATATATATATATAAATAATATTTATATATTGCCAATTGTTAGTTCACAAAGAATCTTATAAATTAAGAAAATAACGTAGTTAAGTTTTAATTTTGTTATGAAGTATATGTTATATATTATTACTAATTACTCCGTGTTACATTGTGGATGTTTAATTCGAAAATGAGATAGGTTTGGACTACATTTTGATTTTTGATGATGAGATGGGAAGTAAATTTGTAAACCGTGCATGAAGCTTCCGTTTGATTCTAGGTAGGTCGCTTTTTTGACTAATTAAACTCGGCCCATGTTTGTAAATAATATCGTACAACTTTTTTTTGGAAAATGCAATTATATTATCATATATACTTATATATGTACACTTCAATTCAATTAATTTGTTCATCTCGATATATCGTAATCGTAATCATAGAACAAAATTATTTTCAACCATCAACGAAGTAAATTATCAACCATCAAAATAATTTAAAACAAAATTATTAGTAATATTGGAACAAAACCCAAGTGGTGGTTACTCACATTGGTGATAAAATTGGTATCTCGATATATTCATAAAGATCTTACGATTAAAATTATTTTCTTTATTTTTTTAATTTTTATAATGTGTACCCACAACTATTGAAATTGACACTTCCAATACTTCCCTATTTTTTAGTTATCATGACATCATCTATATTTTTATAAATAAACCAGTTGTATTTTAAAAATTTATAGATATTGATTAATTACATGAATTTTTTTATCAACATTATTAAACTAAAAACTGGTCATCCATTTAGCCAAACAACCGTAATATCGTGAATACGTTAAAATCGTAACTAAAATATTTTATGATTTTAACTAATAATCATTTAAATAATGTAACTAAAATGATTTATGATTTTAACTAATAATCCCTTAAATAATATACATTAAGCTAAACAATAGACAATTATATGTCATATTCAACCATAGTAACATTATTCTATTTTCTTTTTGTGATTCAAGGATTTTATACCTTTACAAGTTTTGTTTAAAACATTGTCAAAAAAAAATAACTTCAATTTAATATAAAACTATTAAATGATAAAGTTCCTCTTGAAGATCATGAAACTTCAATAAGTTTTGATGGTATTAAATTAAATGTACATTTTTATATTAAAATATTATTTTTCCTTTTCACATACACATATTTGAATTTATAATAACAAGTTTTAAATGTACTTGATAATAAATATGTTATCGAGCGTTTTATTGATTTAACTTTTTAATTAGACAATTTATAAAATCAAATGTCGAAACTACGTGTTGGCAGGGACTCACCTAGTTCTCTATTATATATACACACATTAACACATAAGGTATTAGCAATAGGATATTAATAATTCCTTAGGTACGAACAGTTATGTCTATCAATGAATTAATTTATCATACAAGATGCATTTTGTAATGCCAATTTTATTAATGTTTTACTAGTATATTTTTTGGTGGATTAAATATAAAATCTCCCATAATAGTCATCATGTCTAAGTTCATTCACTCCTAATGCTGATTGCATTAAACAAAAGCAATATAAGTACCCAAGTAATCAACTTGCCCTTCATTTTTTTTCTTTTAGTCTTGCTTTACAAAAACCAAAGTAATAAATAAATTTGTTAAATAATATACTTATATATATTTTTATGGATCGATAGATAAATGTTGATTTAGTCATTTTAATCTTAATTTTAGATATCACGATTACTCGGATGATGTAATGCCTTACGTATTACTCATAAACACTTTGCATACCTTCACGTAACAAGATTTAATAACTTCCACTGCATCATATAATTAACGTACGAGGAATGTACAAATCATATCTGTAATCTTCTATATAATCAATAGTATAGATCGATATATAGTACATAAATATCAATTAATTATCACTGGTGCGTGCAAACTTTGACAGTTTTTTCAATAACTTGTGCAAGATCACCGATAATAATCGTATCAAAACCAATGTACGTAGACTGTAATATCATAGCATATATGCTATATGCTGTACATGTCGATATATATATGTATCAATGTATGTATGCATCAGTCTATATTGGATGGTACGTATAGTATGTACTGCAAGTTGGCTTCTCCTTGTCATTGTTCTATCATAATCCTCTTAAGTCTTAACACACAACTACGCCTTCAATTCGCCAACTTGATGGTTTCTTTTAAGATCACAGCCCCACCCATTTTGGACAATAATGATGCTTTTTTCAAAAAGGAACGTACCAACTGGCTATAAATAAGCTATTCGAGATTATTTCAAACTATGATCATTTATTCGGACGAATTAAGGGTATAATTATATGAGATCTCAAAATTATTTCAGACTATAATAATTTATATCGGAGTATTTTGTAAACATACCGGCATTGTAACTGTGCAATGCGACGATTGAGATATATGGTCAAACCGTCAAAGCTCGGTGGTCGCAAGTATGAGAGATAGGGGAAATTACGATGATTGCGTTGCGAAGTAAATTGATATATCGCCAATATTCAAAATTATTATCGCTTTGGCTTGCAATGGAACAATCAATGCAACAAGTTGTTTCCATACATGTCTTCAACACAAAAGTTAGATAAACTTATGGATCCAATATTATTACAATCTTTAAAGAGAATAAAAATGGCTACTTGTATAGAAACGTGTCAAACAAAACTACGATTTTATGTAATATAATAAATAGAATAGTTAACACTTGGAGTTAATTAACTAAAATAGACCTTGTATGTACCAAATGGTGACAATAGTTGATATAGATAAAATTATTATTATACGTGCAAATTGACACAATATCTCGAGAAAATATTGCTGAAAACGGATTAAGCGACCGACACCGTTTTGAATTAATAATGCTCACTTTTTGCTTTTTTGTATAATATATGAGTTCATAATTACTAGTTTTAAACGTACAGTGGTAATTTAGTATCTTCACTTTATTTTATTGCTTATTTATATAGTAAAATAAATAGCTGGTATACATACGTAGTTGTTGATGTTTTTTTTTTTTCGCATGTTTTTTATTTTGTGAAAATTAGACAAGAAAGAAAGGAAAAGTGAGAAAAAATATAAGTAATTCCGGCGGGATGATTTAAATCCCGGTGAAATTCGATTAAGATTTTTTGGACAGTGGGTTTAATCCGGTGGGATTGATCGGTTGTGAGATTTATCATTTATATGTATAGCTAGCTAGAGATAGAGATAGATTATAAAGTTATAATACAAGTTAAAATTAAATATTTATTATATAGCTTTTACAAATTTTATGTAAAACCTGGGTAAATAAGCAGAAAATAAGGATGGCAAGAGGAAGCTTCTTTTGGTTCCATCATTTCGATCACACGGACAAGTCACTTTTCGACAGTGTACATAATCTAATACTCCTATATGATACCCATTTATTAGTTGGCTTATTCAAAATTACATTTATCAAATATTTTCTTAAATGTTATTAGATTAGATTCTTAATTAGTTAATTACATTGAATTTTTTAAAAAATTACGATAAAAGGGTGACCGACCTTCTCACAGCTCGATCCATCAACTAGTTTTATAGTTAATATTAAGAATGTAAATTGTGTAACTCATAGTTAAAAAGATATGAGAATGAGATTTGAATTCGTGACATCTGTTTCTATGGTGCATGCATGTTCCAATCGCTAGGCTATCAATCATATGTTATTTGTTAGTATAACGTATTTATGTGAATCCTATATGATTTATTAAATAGTGCCAAGTTGATTAAATGAATATTTGAAAAAACAATTAACCTAGCGACCCATTACCGCAGTTACCAAAGTATATAAACTATAAAGAACGACTAGTTGGGTTTATTTACCATATAATCTTTGTCATATTGCCAAGTTGAGGAATATACATTGAATGCCTTTTATGCATTCATTTAGATTTGTATAATATGTAGCATTTTTTTTAATGCATAGTTGTATTAATTTAGACGTGAAATCGGTTATTCCTTGTCCTTTGATTCTCCTATTTGGAAAAAGTCGCAAAGTTAAACTAGGGGCTCGAGTAACATTATATAATAACTGTTTTAAATTAATATTTGTATATTTATCATTTTATATATTAATTTTATCTTATGAACTTTATGTTTGATTTGATTATTAACAAATTTTATCATATATATACCCCTTTATAAAGGGTTTGCGCATTTTTAGAAACTTACATTTTTCATTATGTGAAATGTCTATTATGTCCTTATAATTATGGAAATTGATAAAAAAGCCCTAAGGGCTTCTTTTAACATGCATAAGAATTTATACATTCAAAATTTGTCTTAAGAATTTTTAATTTGTCCCATTGATTTATTTAAAGTACAATTATTTTATGCATGTCTAAATAGCTTAACCAAAACCCTTAGGGCTCTTGTTAACAAAACCCTATAATTATTTAACTTTTTTATTTCATCAATCAATCTATAGATACTAATAAAACAATTACCACTAATAATTACTTCAGTAATTGACTAAATAAATATGAAAACGTTAACTATTTACATAATATTTTACACTTATTACAACACTTTCTTCTTTTAAATCAAACATTTAACCTTATAAATTTAAACAATTGTTAAAACCAATTCTACTATTATTCACACAAAATTAAAAATATACAATTGAGACATCGAATCATGCAAATATATTGAATAATTTCTATCAATTACTCATGATAAAACATCACTGTTAATCATCGATGAAGACCATCGTTGCTAACGATCACCGCCAACAACTATTACTGTCTCTTTTATTAACATTATTGTTAGTTATTATCATCAGTCACTACTACATTCTTCTAATTTGTTACTGTTGTATTGCGCGGAGAATTTACTATATATATATATAAATATATAAATGTAGTTTCAAATTGTAGAAAATAAATTAGAAGGCCCATAAGAATGGTTTTGATGAGATATTGGTATAAATGGTATAAATTTTAATTAAAGTCACGACGGTGCCCACATGTTTAATTTAGAACATTAAATGGATATGAAGATGATGATGATACAAAAGAAAATGTTAAACGGTGCATGGCGGTGCTTGACGAAGATGATGATGTTACACAAGTCCAGGTCCATCGGAAGGCGTTATGAAGTATTAATTATTGAACCTTTGAAAAAATTCATAATTACTTTCTTTAATATATAAACCTTTGGTATCAATAAAACTGCAAAAATATATAAACCCCTTTATACGTAAAATACTTTTGCAGTTTTATTCATATTAAAGAGGATAAATGTAGATTTATTACAAATAAGAATATGTTGTTCACTTAAAACTTGTTTAATTGGCATTTTATTTGTCTTACTTATGTTTTCGACATCTTGTACTGTGTTCACGTCATACAAAATAAAGGTAACAAAATCCACGTATCTACCTTTGCCGAACGCTCTATGCATCCCAAAAATACCGGGTTGTTTATATGGCTCAACATCGATTTTTTCATGTTTTTTGATCAACTCTGACAATTCTCGTGAAATATGAAGTATCAGATGACGTAACATACACTTTCATATAGACTTTCATATGAAGAAAAATATAATACTATACACATTTGTGTCATAAATTTTTTTTCCAAGTCGTGTGTGCAGCTTTAACCGTATAAATGCAATACGGATGTTTACGCAATATTACATACATTATATGTGTATATATTCATTATTATATTATTATATTGCAACTTTGCAAGTATGTATGTATTATACTAGCGAAGGCCGGCCAGTGAAATTGGGTGGCTCGACGACATGAAAAAAAGTGGCTCTTTTATGCATCAAATCAAATGTTATATATATATATATACTGTTACTTAAAAGATTATCACTATCCCAAAAATCGCAATTTTACTGTCTCAAATTACAGATTCATGTCGTATAATTTCAAATAATTAAAATCCTAATATATAAATTGCATAACTAAACAAATTTATGAAGAATGAAAATAGTATAGGAATTTTAACAAATAATATAGTAGAATGTATACTATTATACTTCAAACAGAAATCATAGTAAATGATTTCACAAGATAGTCGTAATTAATTTATAATTAAGTTAAGTAGTCTAATTCAGACGATAAACACTTGAATAGTCTTTTGATCACAAGTTTTCTTTTTTATCCAATAATACAATCCATTAACACATTTACTATATATTCATATCATTTAAATTATATCTTACATTTTGCTTCATATGCTAAAATTCATAATTAACGTTGTTAATGTACATTGATAACTTAACTTAATCATAAAGTACATATATATGATGCAACTTATAGATGAGAAGGAAGCAAAATAAAAATAAAACAATGATTTTGACGATCTGAAGTCGGACACTTTATATTTAGAATAAGAGTAGATGTTTTAGATTTTTTTTTATTGGTTGTTCCATTGAACCTTGTACGTTTCAAATTAATCAATATTAGTTTTGGATTCGTAAAATTCACGGAATTGTCCATGACATATATTTAAGTATCATTATACAGCTCCTCCATAGCTGTATGATTGTTGTTATTATTTCAGAGTTTTATATATACTATATATACGGAAATTTTTATATATAGTAAAACAGTGTACACATCAACTGGCGAATCTTATACCATACACTATTATATTTAAATCTTCATGATAAATTTATTAAAAATATGATATGAAAATATGAAATTGTTCATTATCTTGAACGTACCAAAACTTTGAATTAGTTAATTAATTAGTTAAATTGTTATCTTTAAGATTTAAAATATTGAATATAATATAGTTTATGGTATTTTGGTATCGAACCCGCCTCGTTGGCATTCATGATCCTATAATTATAAATTATAAGTTGATAAAAGGATTGAAAATTTTAAGAATTTAAATCACTGGGTGAATAGGTAATTTATAAATATTTTTGAATTGAATATAACTTATTGGGTTTTTTTTGAGAAAAAAATAAAATAAATAAGATTGCAGGAAGAGTTTAAATTATAGAAAATATAATAAATTAGTTATTAAATTAAAATTTTATAAAATAATTGAATGATTATCCACAACTAAAAGAAAAATAGAGGATTTATATTATAAATATTGAAGGGTATATATTGTAAATATAGAAGGGTAAATTAGTCTTTTAATCGGATAGTAATGGAATTAATTATATCATAAAATAAATTAAGGATTAGATCTTAATTGTTGATCTCCATCTAATTGTTGTTTTCTTAAATATTTTTTTCTCTTAATATATAAATAAATAAATATAAGATAGATAGATATGTAGAAAAAATAGAAAAAATTATTATATGTTGGGCTCATCATGAAGTTATGGGCTGGACTCATATAAATAATATAGCAGATTTAAATAACGGGCCTTAATAGAAAAAGGGCCCTGTTCACTTTTACTAGCTAAGTTAATAATGCATTCACTGTACGTCTGTACGTGTCAGTATATATAAATCAATCAATTTTTAACTAGCATGATATACTTACTTATATACTATATGACTATAAACCTGAAGTTTTATTTCCATATTGTGCACCAGTTAGATTATAGGTTACGATATGATTCCATTTGAAAAAAGTATTCGGTTTGCAGATATTGGAATAAACAGTTATTTTCCCATACATTGTTGCATGTTAAGTGTTTGACAAAATGCTTAACTCATAAACATCAATACAAGATTGTACTTTTAGTTAGTTTGTACTCCCAATTGATTAACATGAGTAGTAACGATGTATTGATTTCGTGGTTTTGCTCTCAGGTTGAGTTGAGTGTGTTACCTTTGGGCTAATAGTTTAGGTTATATCCTCTTCACTGATGAAGAGGCAGCGAGACAACAATGGATATGCCAATGATTCTAAATGATGATACGCTCATCCTAATACCAGAGGGTCGGTTACCCTCTTTTTTTTTATTTGGTTAGTGACTTTCCTAATAATACTCTGTGGCTGACAATGAAGTTGCTTTGTTTGAGATAACGTCATATTGCCTACGATGAATTATTGTATGCAGCATTGAATTATATGCTGTTTCATATGTTTATTACTTTTCAATTTGATTCTTTTTCTTAACCTATAGTTACTTCTGGATTGCTGACGGATGATAGTGATCCACTTTTTCTGTTGTTGGGTCATCCTAATCAAGCTCAGTTTGATCTCGACTCAAAGAAGCAGAAGCTGAATCAGCTGCAAGTGACCAGATATGATCCTTTATGGCTCGCATTTGGAGGGATTACAAGGGTTAGGTTTGTACCAACTAATAAAATCTGCAAATCTTTTTGTATGCCAAAGAAAGTAAGTGCCTTCTCGTCTGTTTTCAGCTTTTGTCATATTATTATTTAAATTCTTAAGGATCACTGAATATCGAGTTTAGTAATAATGTAAAAGTTTACTTTTGCCACTAGAATTCACATTTTTCTTTCTAATTAGTTACAGCTTGAAAATCTTGAAATCAGCAATTAGTTTAGAGAGTAGTGGTAATTGGAAAATGACACTACACTATGGAAACAACTACACACAACTAACGTTTAAGACAGTAAACCGAAATAAATTTGGTGAAAGTTGGACCTGTGAAGAATTTTAATATCATGTTAATAATTGAAATTGATTGTAATACCAAAAATAAAGATGATGCTCTTCTCATTGCCTTAGAAACAAAGTAGCTAAGAAAATATGTTGTTTTGTTGAATCTAAAGTACAATATGTTTCATTTTCCATGCTTAACACCTTCTTTCGTTAGTGAAGACGGATATCTGAAATGCTAGAAGAGAAAGAAAACAAAACAAAACAAAAGGAAAAACAATACAAAAACAATATAAGAGATCCCCAAATTCCCAATGTGGGAGTTAACATTAAACTCTTATAATCTTGAAAAACATGATTGCTAAGTGAGATGATTTTGAATTTGTTGGTGAATGTTATTAGCAGACAGGCAAGTCTGCTGGTGGTTGCTGTAACGTCTGCATTTCTCCAATTCCATTGTCTACTAAAAACACTGTAGCCAAACCCCACCCGATGTGAACGTCCAAGTGACAGTGCATAATCCAGGCACCTAAGGAAAAAAGCAGAAAAATTAAGCAAAATATTTCTTAAAGGAGATGATGACACGTGAAAGCTGTACTTCAAATTTTGGGCAATGTGCATCATAAACTGATACCCACACCGCCACATGCCATCCTCTCATGCTTCCTGTTTCTTTTACAATAACTAACCCCTTAATGTACTTATATTTGTTTACCTGGATTGTCAGCAACAAATCTGATAACGGCCCACCCATTAACGGGCAGGCTGGCAGTATTTCTTAGTGGTGGATCCACAAGGTTGAATTTAGAGGTGTCGGTTGCTGGATTGAAGTTTCCAAATCCTTCTGCAAGTATGTAGAAATCATATCCATGAAGATGGATCGGGTGGTTCTCGGCTGTGAAGATACTTGTACCTTGGAGCACTATCTGCACCTTAGCTCCGTATTTTAACTTGTAAACCTTGGTGCCACGAATAGGTTGCCACAAAGATCGGCTTACGTTCCCAGTGTAATCAAAGGCCACTGGAGGCTTAGCTGGAAAGTCAGTTGTGAAAACTCCAGGAACACCATGGTGGTGTGCTTGCAGCACGGAGAAGTTTGATGGGAGCGCGAAAGATACGTTATTCATGCTTGCAGTGAATCTAGTCCTGTTTGGAGCCTGACATGTACTAGCAGGGGCTGTTGGTGGGCATTGGTTTATTCCAAGACCTGCTGTGATGAAGAGATTCTCGTCGATATTGGTTGGAACCTCAACCTTTTTTGGGCTTCTGAAGCTAGTGGTGAAGGTTGTGGCAGTTGCTGTATCGTTAAACGCTGGGAGAGAAGGCATAATGGGCTTTGAAGAGACTCCCTTTGCTGGACATGGGGCTGTTTTGTATTCCAAGATTGCGGTTGTGGTGGTATTGTCAAATGGTGCTCCTTGTGCACTAGCATAAGCACGGGCAGCTATGTAGTATCGAGCTGGTGGCTGGTCGGCTGTGATGAGTACATCAGTGGTTTGACCAGGTCCAAGCATGAGGACATTCGTGGTAAACGGTTTGACATACGAAGCATCAGCTCCGACAACGGTGAGTTTGTGATTAGCTATACTGACGAAAAGCTGTTGGTTAAGAGCTGCATTGATCACTCGAATGAGGTTTGTTTCGCCTGAATCCACTGGAACTATAGCAGTTTCTACAATATAAAAAAACAGAGATCATGTAAACAACCATCAAGAATTCATATTACTGAAGGAAAATTTAATTGATGAACACCCATTTAAAAGCTTACTTATCAAGGTAGCATCTATATATATACCTTTTTAACAAAATACCACACTATTTTGAAAAGATTTGTGAAATGTCATATATTTGCAAATCTCAAGATACACTAAAAGAAAAAAATTGTCACAAGCCAACATTTCGCAAAAAACTTAAATTTTACAAAAAAAAGTTTGGATGTTGTTAAAAAGGTTTTGGATGCTGTTTGGTTAAACGACTGATTAAAAGATTGCTATTTAGTTAATAATCACTTCACCAAAGTCTCATTCTTATTATGCTAGGTAGTACATCATATGATTATATAAACGTATTTTTGATAGTGTGCTCATAAGTTCTATAAAAGCATACCGTTTGTGGAGCAGTTATAAAGAGCGCCAGGTTGGCCATTGATGGTAAATGCATCGGAAACATTAGGAGCTGCTCCTGTTCTCATGGCTTGCCTTATCACATCCAACGGGTTAGCATTCCACCATTCACCTGATCGTCATCATCATCATACTATATCAGGTATGCTAATTATGGAAAATGTAGGGTTTTTTTTTTTTTTTGGCTAAAGAGAATATACGTTTTTTATCTCAGTAGATAAATATAAGTAACATACCAAGAATAACAACTGAATCACGCTTTGGTTTGGGAAACGGGTAGGAATCTCCTTGTTTAGGACGAATGACAAGAGCACCATAAACCGTGGCTCTTACCCATGAGCTATGTGCGTGCCACCATAGTGTTCCTTCTTGTCCTGAAATTGTGAACCTGTAAGTGTAACTCGCTCCTGGCCTAATAGGACATTGAGTAATGAATTCAGGTCCATCTGCCCATGCTGTAGTAATTTGTCTAACACCATGCCTAAAGAATACAAAAAACAAATCATGTTTAGGAGAAAGAAGTTCTCATTTTATAGAAGGGTATTTGATAAGTTATACTGGAGGTGTCAATTTCAACCCATTTACTTATGAATGGGTTTCAAACAAGTTTGCTTGGAAGATCAAACGAGTTAAAAGTCATCCGAAGTCTAAATTTAATGTGTACATCCTGCTTTTTAAATTATTATTGTTGTAATGATATGGTTTTGTAATCATAATGAAAGAATAAGTTTATGCACAAAATTTTCAATACATGGACAAAAAAGTGTTTGTTGGTTAGCTTGACTGAGCCTGTTTTGATGTGTTCTCAAAATGACTAATTTCAACCTGGACCCATTACAAAACTAGTCTGATCACCCATATTGCCACCTCTAGTTCATACTAGATTATGCATGGTGTTAAACTGTTGATTATACCAGTGAATAGTAACGTTATCTTTAGCTCTATTGACAACATTTATCACTAAACTATCGCCATTGTTCACTTCCAAGGTCGGGCCTGGTAATTGCCCGTTAACTGTTATAACAGTTTGCGTCTTGCATAACCTTGTCACTTTCGTTTCTTGAACCTAATGCATGCCAAATAGTTAGTATATTTATATTAAAAAAGTTACAAAAGTATATATAAAGAAGCCGAGGAAGAAAGGGACATACAACAAAGTCATGGTAGTAAGTTTTCGCATTTGCTAAAGAGATTAGACTTGAACACAGAAGTAACAAACTCAAAAGCGACAATGCATGTAAACCGTTGCTAGCAATGCGGATTGAGTCACGCCCCATTGTTTTGTTGTTTTTCTCTTCAAGGTTTGTGTTTAATGTGTATGATATACTCAACCAAGAGGAGGTAGATGACTTGTGGAATTGGGAGAAGAGAGTTTCTTATATAGAGAAGAAGAAGATAGAGAGAGTTGTTTGAAGTTGGCAAAGTTGGTTTTGATTTTGGAGTGAATGACTGTTCACAAGAAAAAATTTGTTCAACCTGAGTTGGTGCACCCACTGACCTAGCACTGTGTGATCAAATTTCTTCAATGCTTGCTTGAGAAGTCTGCTTTCTTCCCCTTTTAGGGTCATAATTATAAAAATTAAATTAAAATTGTTTGCTGTCTTTAATGGAGTATTCTTACCAAATGGAGTACATACTTTTGTCTAACTCATGAATCAGTGAGAACATTATGACTACAAGGCCATAGATTATGTCATGAAGTTTAGTCTTTTTTGCAAAGTGCAAGAGATATGGTGTGTATTAAGACCTTTTCCACCAACTATTGTTTTTATTTTATTTTATGATATTTACAGAAACATTAATTTATTTCAAAGGTTATTGACTCAGTTTGCTAGTCTGTATTTTGCAGCATTTCACTTGTTCGTGGGAATGATACACAAGAGTTTAGTTCGTTTCAATGTTATACAGTCTGTCTTTTTGGCAATTCACTTAGTTGCGGGATAGATACACTAGACTTTAGCTGGTGTCGATGCTATACATCTGTTTTTCACGCATTTCACTAGATCGTTGGAATAATACACGGAAAGTTAGTTCGTTTCAAATGTTATTTAGTCGAGTTTTTTTTCTTTTTTTCTTTTTAACTATAGGAACTTCACTTGATGTACTGATAATTTGTTCCTGTTATCATAATGACTCCAGTTTAGGTCGACCGGTCTAAATCGGAACATATGTAATATGGTATAAATTGAGGCATAATTGTACGTTGTAGGTACTATAAAGGGACCTCATGTTCCCATATAAAATGGTGAATTATCCATAAACACGGTATTAACCATATCTTAAACTGCTCCACTGTCTTCTTGTAATCCACTTATTGTTGAACCGTAATTAGTTCCTCATGTTCTTATTTTCTTTCTTTTGCTATACCTGTAATTTAACGCTTTTGAATGATTCTCGAACCCTTTTTTACCTCATGCAGCAAAATATGTATCTGGACCAGTCTTTATCTTAATACGTTTAGGAATAATAAAAAATAAAATAGTAAAACATTATTTATTTGATCTGTAAAAGTCAATATAGAAATATTTTTCCATTTTCCTCTCTAGAAGACAATGACAACTTTTAAATATAACTTTACGGAGAACATTATTTTCAGCATGTACCTAAGCTGCAAAATATAATATTCAATTAATATAATATTATATCAAGTATGATCATCTTTATTAAGGAACCAATTTAAAATTTATACATGAATGAATGTTTTTAATAAGGGAGCGGATAAATACAACAAATAAAAGTGATTCAAACATTAAAACTATGCTATGAGTACTTATACTATATGAAATAAATGTTGTACAGTTGGTGTAAGAATCACTCTATTAAGGGAGCGGATATAATATTCAATTAATATAATATTATATCAAGTATGATCATCTTTATTAAGGAACCGATTTAAAATTTATACATGAATGAATGTTTTTAATAAGGGAGCGGATAAATACAACAAATAAAAGTGATTCAAACATTAAAACTATGCTATGAGTACTTATACTATATGAAATAAATATTGTACAGTTGGTGTAAGAATCACTTTTATTTGTTGTATATATCAACACCCTTTTAATAAATCTCGTATTTTAGCATAACAAGGAAACTGTTTGATCAATCATCGATACTAGGCCTGTCAATTGAGCGGGTCGGATTGGATCTTGACAAGATCCAGTGGGTCACAAGATCCACTTACATGGATATGGATCTGGCTCATTAGTTATTGGATCATGATTCGATCCAAGATCCAACTAAACTAATAGATCTAGATCTGGGTCGACTCATTTAATTTAAAAAGAATTAGAATTTTTTTTATTTTTAATTCATTTAATAAGGAATGTTAATACAAAATAAATCAAGTACTCCGTATATCTTTAGACAGATTTCATTTATTTACTAAAATTCAATCAATAATATTAAAAACATTAGTATATTCTAATAATTTAATTTAATTTATCCAGCAAAATAGTGTCGTAGTGAGGTTATAATTAACATATTTTCATCTCGTATTTTACCATGGAACACTGAAAGAACATTCATAAATTATACGAGAAAAGCAAGTGTGAAATTTCGAATATACTTTCATCCTATATATCACCCCCAATTATACAGCATGATGGAAAATGAATAGTAAATACAAATACTCTGGAGAGACATCAACGCTATATGATGTTTATTTATGAATTGGATGAGTGACATGTAAGTATTATAATTATACACATTTAGCGAAAAACTAATACTACTATACTAAAACAAAATTATCATATATATACTCCGTAATAACTTGATAATCTGAACCCTGAATAACAGAGCAATCAAATATCTTGTGGGTATCGTTTTTAATTTTCATAAATAACAATTGTCACATGATAAAAAAGTATATTATTTTTAAAGTAGTTGTATATATTTTTTTTTAATTGTTGTTTTTTTTAACTTAAATGGGTCGACCCAACAGGTCATGGGTCGATCAAGTAGAGATCCATCTAAATGGGTCAACTCATTAGATCTCTTATGGGTCCATGGATCCATTTTTCCGACCCATTGGGTCATATAAATTGGCTGAGGTGGGTCGGAGCTAGATCAAGATCAAGATATGCCCCATTAACACCCCTAATCGATACCTTATCACTTGTGGACTTGTTTGTTAATGTGTAAGATGGTATAAACGGACAAATTTTGATCAACTAAAAAATATCTACGAGAAAATTAGGCATGAAGAATTGAAGATAAGTAAATTTACATTAATTACTTGTTTGAGATGATGATCATAAAAAGTAAGCAAGAATTATCTGATTTGAAAATTAACTTAATCAATTGTTTGTTGATTAATCTGAGATGATGGCATGGCAATAATTAAATAATCTAAACGTACACAAATCAAGTATGAGGAAATTAAAGAACATGTTATTGTTGTATACTCTATATATACTTATTTATTTTTTAGTTTTTAGATACGAGTTCTAATGAAACTAATTAACGTTTTTAACATATATAGAACATGATATAATCTATCGATCAATATTACGTTAAAAATCCGACATTTACAGGTGGAATATCACCGGGCCCTTTATGACTTTGTGTTATCCAGTAAGCGCGTTTTGACCTGTGGGTGAAAGTGAAGTAAGTGACGTCACCTTGTAGACGTGGCATAGAATTTGTAATTTTGTAGCAGTAGTCGTATTTCGAATAAAAAATCTATCTTTAATTCAATTCCTACACCGGCACATGACTTTTATGTTGTAGCAGTTGTCTCCAAGACTAATATCTAATCTAAATATCTAATCACCATACAATTAATTAACAATTCATGTGTTAAAAGGTCAAACCATTAATTCTAGTCTCTAGAAGCTTAAAATTCCCCTTTTCATTACATTACAATAACTATAGACCATGTTTACCTTTACAATTAAGAAGTGGTCGTCAATCTTCGTTTATATGATACAAAAATATTGCTACCGAGCTATTTGTTTGAGAAACTAAGAAACTTGACGTAAGTGTTTTATTATTAGCTGAAAATTTCGAATACACTAATAGCATTACTTAACAAAATACAGACTAAAAATTTTCAAACATTTTTTTCCCCACAAATAAATCAATGTTAGTACTCAAATCGAGCGTATTTGTGTTCCTTTCACTTTGTATATCGATACATTTGTTACGTTCAGGTTATTCAATTCGTATAATGATACGTTTTTAAGTTTTTTAGATCGATGTGTGATTCAAAGGTTTAATGTTGGTGCATTAGACCTGAAACGAGGTAAAATTGTGAGAGTATCATCTTCATGTTAAAACATACCAACTTCATACGTCGAAATAGTTTTGTGCAATGACGTTGAGTCGATAACCTATGTAACAATTGTAACATTTTTTTCAAGGTTAGCAAACTCGAACCGGCTCGTAACAGTGTTCAATGCACTTTACAAGATCAACAAACTTGAACCGGCTCGTAACAGAGTGTTCAATGCACTTTACCTGAAAGGTAGATTATATACATATAAGATAGAATAATGCGGCCAACTAATCTAGCATCATAAAGGAAAAATAAAAAAATAAATAAAATAAAAAGATAACAACAAAATTATAATCCAGGGAAACGTTCATCATCTAGAACTTGAGAAGTTAGACCCTATCTAAGGCATGGACTTTTGAGTATCATATTTTATACAAGTAGTTCTATTCTACGGAGTATTATACTTTAGTTAAGTGTGTGAAGATTATAATAAAGGTATCATTGTATAATCATTGCATCTTTCATCATTTGTCAAAAAAGGATTTGCTTAAACTCTAATTCTCATCTTTATCTTTATTACTAAAAAAGTTTATAACTTTTAACATTAACATAAATGTATATTTCCGAAATCAACGGGAGTCCACCAAACCGTGTAACTGAAAGGCATTTTGTTATGTTTATTTTTAAATAAATCAACGTGAATTGTCTAAAATTAATTTTTGTATTTAAAATGGAGACCATGATGTTTAAAGTCAGGATTAATTAGGTGTTGAACAACAATAAATTGAGTTGGTTAGTATTGTTCCAATTGAAAAAGATGGTTTCGTAATGATTTGGTAGGTCGTCCATCTTTTCCTAGTTGAACTACATGCAAATTAAGCTTTACCTTTGAATATAACTAAAAGAACTTAAAGGGTGATTCGTACACTATCAAAAATTCTTCTTACACCATTAACTGTGTTTTGCAATATTGTACAGTTATGTTTTAATTAGTGTTTTGCAGTGTTGTACACTACAATACCATAAAACATAGTTAGTGGTATACATAAAATTTTTTGTAGTGTATGACTCATCACACATTACTCCATTGGTAAAAATAAAAGTGACGGGCTAAAAGCTTCTATAAAAATTCATAAATGCATTTAATTAAATCTCTAATTTATTATTATATATATGTATATTAAATATTAAATTAATTGCATTTAGTGTTATTTATGAGAGCACACGGTGTGTACATGTAGCGTCAGCGTTCAAGAACGAGAACGTTGACTTTCGGCGTTCAGCTACACCGCCTTGGCGTTCTGGTCGTCGTTCTCGTCCGCGTTCAGGTGTTAACGTCCTAATCCAAACGCTGAACGACTTCGGTGTTCTTTTTTTTTTTCTTCTTCTCATTTTTTCAAATAAAACAAATAATAAAAAGCACCAGAACACTGTCAAGACAACTGTGAATACTTTTTCACCACACTACAAAATCATCACTTTCAACATTCTCTAGAACATTGTTCAGAATACTAGTTACCACACTCCGTGCTCTGAGAACTTTTAGTGTATTAAAGAAGATTAATACAATATTATCGCACTAGTTAGCTTTTCCCAAAATAAAAATAAAAAGTTATACGTAAACATATAACTGAGTCTTGAACCCGAGTCGGTGGAGCGCAAACCACCCATCTAAAGTTTTGTTTTAAATCATGGCAAAGTTACACCGATCGTCCATTTTGGCTGTCATGTCCAATTTTTGAGATTTAGTCAAAACTAATTAAGTAAATATGTTTTTTTCGTTCTAAAAGTTTAGAGAATTTATATATTAACATTATTTATACAAAAATATATCCAAAATGATGTGGCCCGCCTAACTGTCATGTCCAATTTTTGAGATTTAGTCAATACTAATTAAGTAAATATGTTTTTTTCTTTCTAAAAGTTTAGAGAAATTATATATTAACATTATTTATACAAAAATATATCCATAAAATGATGTTGCCCGCCTAACGGAGTAAAGAAAGAGAATAATGAGAGAAAAACAATAATATAACTTGATCCGTTAATAACATTTGCCATGTTATTTTGTAAAATATCTTTTATAAAATTTATGTGAACGTAGCGTTCCTAGAAAGTTTATACGTATATATGACTCCAATATCAAATTCTATGCTTGATCAATACCGGTTGTTACCTTTATATAATTTCGATAAGAAAAGATTAAAATGAAAAGAAACAATACGATTTACTGGAAAAACTCTCGAGAAATACTAACAAGTGGTCAAAATGTATACTGAATGTGGACATTAATTTAAGGGATTTTCTATCCTGTGCACCCAAGGCACATTTTAAGCATTAGTTATTGACTACTTATTACCATTATATAATTCACACAAATTTAATGCTACACAAAAACTTTTATAATGTCAATATTACCCTTTTATATTTAGAATATTTATCCCATTTTACTTCTCATTATTAACGAAACATCTATTAACTTAATTCTTTATCAACTAACTTGTGGATGTATAAATATTTTTTTCAACTATCGTATGATGAAATCAATTGTAATAAAAATATTGAAGTGGTGAGCTGATTGAAATTAGATCTTGCTTTCAAGCTAAATTATTTATGTAAAAGCAAACGGATGTTGTGATTTGGGTTAATTTTATATTTAAGAATGTTGCATCAGGCTATAGATCATATTTAGGATTTTACGGATAACAAAAAAACTCAAAACATAAATGGGGGATGCGATTACAATTAGGCCATGAATTGTTCGTAATAATATTGAGAGGTAAAAATATATAATATTCAAAATATAAAAGGGTAATATTGGCATTATAACATATTTTGTGTAGCACTAAATTTATGGGAATTAATCGAATTATAAATGGTAATAAATAGTTAATATTTAATGCTTAAAATGTGCCTTGGTGCACAGGATAGAAAATCCCTTAATTTAATCTGCGGAGTATAATTAGGTGAAGTTTAATTTAATATACGGGGTATTATCAGGTGAAGTTATTGTATGATATTTTTTTATGGTAAAAACCTTATGATTTTTTTTATTTTTTTTAATTCAACATATTTATACGTTTTCTAAAAATAAGAATGTCAAACTTTTAAATTTTTACGGTCTTTAATATTATACCGATTAAACATATGTGATATGCAAATTAAAGTTGTGCAACACAATTATGTGTAAACACTGTGATGGTAATTTTTTAAGATGTGTATCGTATAACTTTAAAAAATTATTTTCTTATATTAAAATATATAGTATATAAGATTTTAATAATTTTAACATAATTTTTTTAATTAATCTTAAAATTATCCGTTCCTACCTTTCATTTATTAGCAATTACATTTAAGACATCTAGATTATCAAGTAATTATTAGTTAAGAAATGTTACACTCAGCTAAATTGGAAACTACTATATATACACCAACTATAGGTGTATAACAATAGTATTAGGCCATTTTCAATGTATGTAATTTTACATCAAATTTGGTGTTTTGGTGTAAAGGTTGAACTCCAAACAACTCACTAAATATAGTGTAGTTTTTAGTATACACTAAATTTTTGAAGATTTTGCACCAAATTTGGTACAACACTAAACTTTGCACCAAATTTGTAATGTTTCATTTTAGCCCCTATGTTTGAAATATTGTTATTATTGAAGTACAAATCTTGAAAATACTTATTTATTTGTATGAATTTTTTAGGTATTTTATACATTAGATTTAATAATATGATTATTAAAACGATAAAATATAATTTTCAAGCAAATTATAAAAATTAAAATGTTGATTAATGCAAAGAACTTATGTAATTAAAACTTTATATATGTAAATATATAAAATTTACATTTTAGTTTATAATTTGGAAGGTTACTTGATCATAAAAATGAATAGTTGAAGTAAAGTAAAATGTAAAAATAGTTGAGGGGTGATGTGTAAATGCTGAAAATCATTTTAGTGCAGAAATTTAGTACATACGTTGGAGATAAAACACATTTGGTGCAAACATATTCGTTAAAGATTCCTTTATTACATCAAATTTGGTGTAGTGTTTAGTGTATATGTTGGAGATGCCCTTAGTGCCTAATTAATTTTGGTAACCGTAAAACTTATTTACACATGACCGTTACCACGTTTCAGTAGTCATAAATGCCTCTACTACAGTATTTTTCATTTCACAACCTATATCTAGTAAAAAATATTACAGGTTAGATTTATTAATCGTTTTATTACTTTTTAGTAATCATATGGAGTAATCATAAGAGACATGTGAATATAACTCATTTTGGTTATAAAAGCATATTTTCGAAAGGACTTGACTTTTTCATTACTTAAAAACAAATAAATCTGTTTAGGCTAACAGTAATTTTTTTCTTTAAAGAAAAGTCTCTTTGTGTGTTCTTTTTATTAGTCATAATATAAAATTATAATTATGTAATAGTAATAAATTTATAAAAATATCAGAAGAAAGATTTATAAATTAATTAATTCAATGATTACAAGAGAGTAGAGACATGCTAGTGGTGTTTATATAGCCTAAGATGGTGTATGGATAGCTTAAGCCAAATTTTACAAAAATATTTTCAGAGACTAACATGGCAAAATAGATTAACTAATCAGATCAATTTATTTTTTCCTCTCTCATATGTCTCTCTCCCCATCTTATTGAAACAACTTATTTTATGAACAAAATTTTATAGGAAGTAAAAATTACATGAACTAATCATTTCTCTTATTAGTTTGATTTAGTTTCCAATTAGGTTTAGGTTTCTTGTTTATCAATCAATTAATTCCCTTTCTTTGTATCCTCCTGTTATTGGGTAAACGCCAAAAATACACATAAATCCTCCTGCTCGTGTTTCATCGTTTTCTAAATATTCTCAACCTAACTCTAAGCCACCGATTTCGTTTGCACGTTCCGGCTACTAATCTTGGTTGCCGTCATCTACTTCTTCAAATCTTGTTTAAATTTTTTCCTAATAATCCTAATATCCAACTCTCAAATCTTGGTTGCCGCACATTATTTTATTTTATCAACTCCGTTTCTTTTAAATTAAGTGTCACAATCAAAATCTTTTCGTTAAAAAAAAAAAATTAAAATAATAATATAATGCCAGACTACATTCCGTTGGAAATTCAAACGGAAATTATCAAACAGATCACTAATGCAATCCAGATGCGTCTGAAAACAATTTAAGTCTCTGATCGATAGTTCCCGATTTATCGCGGATTACAACCAATGTCAATCACGGCCACCGCAACTATTATTAAGGTACTATCAAAATCAAGCAGACCGGTTCCTTTCAATAGCTGATGATAACTGTTTCCCACAACATAATTTCTCTACACAAACTCCATATAGTTTTAGATTTCTTAATAAGAGATTCGTCGGTAGCTCTAATGGATTATTGTGTTTCTACGGTGAGCATGCGTGTGTGACAGACGATTTTTTGGCTGTAATTTGGAATCCTTCCATTGAAAAGTATGTTCCAATTCATATTCCTATTATCGGTGAATATACGTGTGTTATAGGGTTTGGTGTTTGTCCTAATACGACTGATCCTATGATTGTTACGATTAATAGTGGTGATCATCCTCGTTATGTTGATGTTTTCACTTAAAATTCACGTGTTTGGAGAAGTCCACGTGGCAATGATCCTCGTAAATCGATAAGTTTTGAATGGTCTCAAGTAGCTATGAATGGGTTTATTTATTGGTGTGCTATCGGTAGAAAAAGCATGTGTCATGGTGCAGAAGACACGGTAGTTCGCTCTAATTATTATCTAATCATGTCACTCGATATGAGGAGTGAAAAATTTATCGAAATAAACCTCCCTAGTCGTTTATCACGTTATCAGTCTCATGAAAGTATGTCCCTTTCTAAGCTAAGAGAATCTCTTGTTGTGCTGCAATACTATAAAGGTGAAAAGACACCACTTTGTGATGTATGGAAGATGACCAATGGTGATACGAAATCGTTTGAGAAGCTATTCGTTATCAGCCTACCGCTTTATCCGTTGAAGACAATGATACTAGGATTTAGGGATATCAATGATGAACCCATAATGGGAAAATTGATGGATGGTCGCGAAGAATCAAGCAAACTCGACCTTCGCAAAACAAGCGTAGAAGACATTGTAAACAATGGACAACTTGGTTTATTCTTTTTGACATCATATAAGGAAACTCTACTTCTACATGATCACTTTAATCGTGAGTATATCCCGATTTGAGTTAATTATAATAATTAAGGTAGATGCGCGTGTAAGCAGCTTGATCAACGTTTTAATGTTGAATTTTCAAATATTGACCTTGATCCCAAGTACTATTAGAATTGGATTGGATAGAATGGTGGTATTTCTAATGTACCTTGTTATATGTTACTTTATCATTTATTACTGTCGACCGACAAAAATCACACACTTTAATAAAATATTAAGAATGACAGTTTTACTCTTAATTAATTAAGAACCGCTTTCTTAGAGGTGTGTAATAATAATTTCAAATAAGGGTTATATGGTAATCACACCAAATTACATATTCAATTTTTAAAAGTGGACAACTAATTTGGGATGTCAAAAAAATGAAACATGGACTATAATTTTGAGACCAATGGAGTAGTATTTAAGGAATTAGTATAAAACAATATCCTTTAATATGTTCAATATGATTTACTTTTTTTTTCTATGTTCGTCTAATGTTGCATCTAAAATTTTCAATCCAAGTAATTCACTAAAATTACTTGAAAAAGGTTCAACTAAAAAGTACTCCAAATGTAAATGTAACTTGTAAAACGTAAAAAGTAACTAAGTCACAAATACTTTATATTATTATATTTAGAAGGAAAGCAAGTAAACCACCATAGATGGAAAGGCATCGACCTCAAAAGTTTTAGCTTTAATTTTCAAATATTTGTTGGACGACCATGTGAACTGCTATGAAAGCAAACTTATTAGTAACAAAACTTCAAAAAGGTAGAACACTATGTCAATAAAAGGTAAAACAGCAAAAGCACAATATCTTTGGATTGAGAATGTGCATTGATTAGTATCTAAATAAGGTACTTTTACATTTTATTCGGTAGTGAATCTAGGATTTACACATAATGGGTTCAACCTTCTTAAATTCATGTTCGGTTGAAATAAATAAAAAGGGGTATTTATTTAATACGAGTCGGATCGGTACAAATACCATTAAATGAATTACTCACCAAAATAAAGAGACAAAAATAAAAGGCCATTGAATATGTAAATCGATAGAATAGAATCGCACCGTCGAGGACTCCGTCTCTTTGATGTTTTCGTATGTATGAAACTAGCATGTATACCCGTGTATTACACGGATTAGGATGTATCATGAATGAATGAGTACCCATACATGATTAAATTTAAATAGATTTTAAGTTGATGAAGTAAAGAGCAAACGTATGTAATATTTATCGTTATTATTGTGCAATTATAATACGGAGTATTATTTTAGTTTAGCAATCGGTTGATAAGTAGCAATAATAATAATAATAATAATAATAATAATAATAATAATAATAATAATAATAATATATGAAGATATTTGTTCAAACGATAATTGCATGAGATTTATAAAGTTGAAATTTGATTGAGCTATTTTTAAAATATTTAGTAAAATTAAGGGACCAAATTGATTAAATTGATGACATTATATCGATGTTTCCTACATATAGTTTAAGATTACTAGTATAATACCCGCCTTATACAACGGAAATAAGACTTCATTGTAATTGAAAAATTATGTTTATCATTCAGTTATTCAGTGATGTATTGCCCATGTTGGTGAATCGATCACGAGAACTTAATTTGTAAAAGTGTATATTCGGATTATGAAAGATGGGATAAAGAGTGAAAAAAATTAATTATAAGCTACTACAATTGCAAATCGTACAATTTAAAATTAGAAATGTTGAATCTTACTTCTTAAAAATTTCTATAAATAAAGTATCAAAATGCTTTATAAGTTTTATTGGATATTGGATAATGAAAATATCAATCATCATGGAACTTGGGCTAAGCATACAACTTAAAATAATGGGCTCTCTTATATAAAGTAATAATTAAGTTTTTTTTTTCCTAGCCCAAATGAGGTTCAAGCTAGCTTTTAAGTGGTATATATGTGTATATAGGGCTTAGTAAATAATTTTGACAATCAGGTGGGTGCAATGGACCCATGAGACCCGCCTCTGATTTTATTTATTAAAATCGAAATCCGATGTGCTATGTACATAGATCAGTATCATGTTCAACAAATAGAGCTCTACGTAGTATGCACAAGTTGTATATAGCTTAGAACGAACCAAAACTTGGGCCCGAGTAACTATGACTCTGCTTTCTGTAATCAAACGTTTTCCGTAATCAAATGAACCATAAATCACATGCTTCATATTATACGGAAAAGCCCAATCCAACATTTGAGTTCCCTTAAGAGAACCGGTAGTACGTTTTAACGCTGTTGAATTTGGTAATCTAATATGACATCATGTAGAATTGCATTGTCACACATTTTTTTGTGAGCACAAGAAGAGATGATAAACATAGTAGTTATAATAGATACATGATATAATAATAAATATGATTAAAAGATATTGATAAAAGTTCAAGTTGCACCTATAATTTTCCTTTTCGTTAAATGAGAATGAATTTGTTAGACCATTCCCAACAGAAGATTAAAACTGACTGAAATCAACGTGTCACGTCTGTGCTACATAAGTTTTTTCTAAAACTGACTGAAACTGATAGACCACTGACATCAATGACCCATCAATTTAGTTTTTAGGTCTCACATTTACCAATTAATCTTAATTTTTATACATTAATCAAAAACAAAAGAACAATTAAATATTATGATGTCTCCCACTAAAAACTGATTTAGCATCGGAAATGAGACATAGCCAACTAACAGAACCAAACTGACGGACCTTGCCATTAATGTTGGCTCCGTAAGTCTGTAACCGACGAGAAGTGAAGCTCGATGCTGGGAGTGATCTTAGTAAAATGTTCACAACACCAATGTTAATAACATTCTGAATTTCTGATACTCTTTTACAAATGTTTTTATGAACCAACATTGTATCTGTTAACGTGTACAACAAAGATGAGTGGGCCCGTCTCTACTAATCCACTTGGCCACACGTACACGTCAAATAGGAGTAAAACTTAAAATAATAATTAATACAGTATTAAAATTAATTAAAATAGAAAAAGAAAAAGAAAAAAGAAGACACCAGACAACCACATCCTTACCACGTAAAGTGTGAACTACGGGAACAACCACCACCTCCGTCACTGATCCCCGTCACCGGCGAACTCAAATACAAATCCTAAAATCTCAATTCAACATGCGATAGTCTACCTCCATTCAGTCAATCATCAATTTCAATCTCCTGAACTATAATTTCATCAAATCAATTAACCAAATAAATTAATCGATGATGGGTTTCGAGAATCAGAGCATTGAAGAAGCACGACTGTATACATCTCCTGAGGAAATGGAGTCACTTGTTCTGAACGATGACGATAATAGCAATAACGTTAACGGTAACGGCAACGGCAACGGCAACGGCAACGATAACATTCCGTCGTCTAGATCTAACGGCGACAGTAATCAACAACATAATCATCATCCGTTATCTTCACCGTTACCGTTTGCGGAAATACCGACGACTGATGATGACGATCCGCTTTTATCTTCATCGTCACCTCACCGAAACCCTAACTCGTTCAATTCGTTCCTTGAACCACCGTCTTACGCAGATGCAGTATTCCGATCATTCGACGGTGATCACGGCAAGCAAATTAACGGTCACGGCGGCGTGTCCACGTCATCTCCGTCGTCTAGTTCCGATTACTTGAAGATTTCTGTTACAGATCCGCAAAAAGATCAAGATCTAAACAATTCGCTTGTGCCTGGTGGAAATACGTTCATGACGTACTTGATTACGACATGGACGAACTTACCGGAGTTTAACGGAACGGAATTTAGCGTTCGGAGACGGTTTAAAGACGTCGTGACGTTATCAGACCGGTTATCGGATTCTTATCGTGGTTATGTTATTCCGTTGAGGCCTGATAAGAGTGTAGTTGAGAGTCAAGTGATGCAAAAACAAGAGTTTGTTGAGCAGAGAAGAATGGCTCTAGAAAAGTATTTAAGGAAGTTAGCTTTGCATCCTGTGCTCAGGAGAAGTGAAGAATTGAGAGTGTTTTTGCAGGTGCAAGGAAAATTGCCGTTGGTGAAGACGACTGATGTTGCGTCGAGAATGCTCGATGGAGCTGTGAAGTTGCCCAAGCAGTTGTTTGGGGAGTCTGTTGTGTCTGCTGCTGTTGATCCCAATGATGTGTCGCAGCCGGCTAAAGGTGGCAGGGATTTGTTGAGGATGTTTAAGGAGTTGAGACAGTCGGTTACGAATGATTGGGGTGGAACAAAACCTCCAGTTGTGGAAGAGGATAAGGAGTTTCTAGAGAAGAGGAAGAAGTTGCAGGATTTTGAGCTGGAGTTGAGTAATGTGTCTCAGCAGGTTTGTTGCTTTTCTTTGTATTTTTTGAACTTTGTGGTTGTATGCATTTGGAGTTCACGTAGTTGATTATTGGCTAGTGCTATGCTTAAAACACTAAGTAGTAACAAATATAAAAATGTAATCCATGATTCCATATGAATGTTACACTTGCTAGATATTGAACTTGAAGGTCTTGTGTGATAAACGGAAAATATTTTAGCAACGTTTTCTTATTGCCTGCTGTTAGAAACAGAATAAAGCAAGGTTTTAAGGTAGTTCGGGACTTCAGGGTCCATATTGAAGATATTAAATGAGTGAACTCATATGCTATCTGTGGAATATCTTGGATGATCTAGTGTGATGAAGAATGCCATGTTTTACCTCTTCAAGACTAATTAAGCAAAGGAACTGGTAGGTAACTTAGCGTAAAGGGAAAGAGTCAAAGAGATGTTGCTCACTTGAGTATGAACAAAACTTATGGGTTTTGATTACACTTGCTCTAGAATAGAATTTACCAGTTTGGGAAATTTGGTTTGTGATTGATTCATATATATGACACTATGAAAGAACGTCTTAGTTTGATTCTCACTATTTTTATGAAATGAAGTAAATACATAATAGTGAAAACAGAAGTTTTATGATTGCTATATACTGGATGTTTAGTCAATGATAAAGATATTCTGGCATCATACATGTATGTATAATATGTGGTTAGTGGTTACCAAATAATACACATACATGTTATTGGTGATTTACTTATATGCTCACTCTTACTGAGTCTTACTACTGCTAATATGCTCATGAAAAATAATCTAGGTGATCTAATATTAATGTGTTACAAAGCATATGCTTAGATTTGTAGGTGGTGATATTGGGAATGTAAACCTACTTCCACTTGTGGTAAGCTGAGAGTTGAGACTGCTTGCTAGTGGGTGAAACTGAAAGTTATGAGAGTCAAAGTGAAGAACATGAAGATAGATTTGATCAATATTATTAGCAGTATCCCCTTGTATTTAACTGTAATTCACAGATCCACATACATTCATACTATCGTACCATTGCGTTTTCTTGCTTGATCTTGTGGCTCTACTCGCAATGTTCACTCTTTTTTAGCGTTCCTTGCATCTATGCTCATCTTGACTCTTTAATGCATCTTCATTCGACTTCCACGAAACCACTTATTTCTGTCGTACACTGGCTCTTGATAACGGCTTTACATATTCTTCCTCTTAATATTGATATAAGCTTATTGACTTACTGTTGATATTAGCTATTGTAGAATTTCTGCTAGATAAAAACATACTGTTGATATTAGCTACTTTGCTATAGGATTCCTGCTAGATAAAAGCGTATCATTGATATTTGCTACTATCTTTTAGGCTGAATCTCTTGTTAAAGCTCAGCAAGACATTGGAGAGACTTTGGGGCAGTTGGGACTGGCATTTGTCAAACTAACCAAGTTTGAGTCAGAGGAAGCTTTGTTTAACTCTCAAAGAGCAAGAGCTGCAGATATGAAAAATGTGGCTACATCCGCTGTTAAAGCCAGCAGATTGTATCGGGAGTTAAATGCACAAACTGTTAGACATTTGGTAATCCACCGTGCTTCTCACATGTTTATTGAAGAATTAAGTATTAACATGTTTTTTTCAGCCTCCGTTAAGTATATAATCTGGTTCTTGCTTAACTTACTGTAGGATAAGCTTCATGAATACCTAGGAGTGATGTTAGCTGTCAATAATGCATATGGAGATCGGTCAAATGCTTTATTGACCGTACAGACTCTTCTGTCTGAGCTGTCAAATCTGAGTAATAGGATTGAGAAGCTTGAAGCAGCTGCATCCAAGATATTTGGTGGTGACAGGTCTAGAGTTCGAAAAATTGAGGAGCTAAAAGAAACAATGAGGGTTACTGATGAAGCTAAAAATTGTGCAGTTAGAGAATATGAGCGCATAAAGGTAAGAATCTGTACTTAGTAAGTGTTTTTCGTTGTGATTTGAGATTTTGTTATCAACCATCAGTTGTGATAGTATGTTAATATCTTTGTAAATCGCAAAAATTAAATGTAGGACTTTACAATGATTCTTAAGTTCATGCAAATTATAATAAGCAAGCCTAGGGACCTTTTGTTTTTATCCTGCCTGAATGAATTAAAATGTTTAAATAGCTGAGTTGTTAAAGAAGTTATATGGAAAATGATTAAGAGCCTCAGAAAGTGCTCTGTCAATTAACCATAAACAATCGTAAGGTTCTCTGTGTATTATAGACTATTGGATTGAACTAGCTTCTTCTTATCTTTTATTTTACCCAAAACTTTCTTCCGAGCTGGTGTGGGGCTTTTATGGAACAGTTATATGGTAACAACTGTGTTGGCATGCTGCTTGAATTGAACAGTGATTTATTGTTTTACCCTGAAGTTACTGTCAAGACTAAAAGATTGTTGTATGTTATTTATCAGTCATTCTTTTGTAATTTACTGGTCACTGTAGTGATTTTGCTCTTTAAGCAATGCTTAATAATGGATGCACATTTCCTTCAGAAATATCTAATAATGAATGCTTATGCAGGAGAACAATAAGAATGAGCTTGAGAGACTGGACAAAGAAAGGCATGATGATTTCTTTGCAATGTTGAAAGGTTTCGTTGTTAACCAGGTACATTGTTCATCTTCACCAAGTAATCTTTGTAGATGTGATGATTCAGTCCATTTACTTATGATATGCTGATTTGGTCATGTTAAAAGAAAAATACAGATTATACAGTAGCTAATTAGATGATTGGTTAAATTGGTCAGATGGGTTGAAGCTACCCAGATTGTATTTTAATGAATACAATCTTCAAAGTCATCTGATTCGAACAATCGGATAATTATTGTAATAATATAAGTTTGGTAATCATATATTTCACATACTACTTATTTAGTAGAAAACCTGGCCAAAGGAGTATTTGGGTCAATCCCTACAGAAAGTATTCTCGTACTGTGGCCTATTACCTGACCCCACCTGTTTTGCCACTTCAATGTATTAGAATCAGATTTGTTAAGTACAAAATATCTGAAACAAGTACATTGTGCTTATGGTTACAGGCAGGATATGCAGAGAAGATGGCTAGTGTGTGGGAAACTGTTGCGAATGAAACAAGTGGATATGCAAAAAGCTCTTAGGTTAAGTAGGTTTTGTAAACAATGTTATGGTTTAATTGACTAATTCTACTTGTAACATCATTTTGTACCTTTTTAATGTACACTTGTTTCTTCAGACAATTATCTTACATACCATTTTACAAAAACACCTCTTTTCAGCCATTTTTTTTAGCGTAGCAGAACACTTGGTAAGCTTATGAACATTTTGAAGACTCATAGTTGTAATGTTCTATTTAATTATTTCTTATAATGTTCCATTTAATTGATTAATTCTAGTGGTTATGAAATGTGTTATTTGATGTTTGAGCTTTATATACGTAAGAGTGGGAGTGACAGATGAAGCTTTTTGCTCATCTTTTTTTAGCATTTTTGAATGTGAGGTAAGACATTCATTCCTGGAAAAAGCATGTAGTAGATCTGATTTGCAGATTAACACACTAATCAATTGAACACTTTGTTATGGTTAAAAAAACATGCAGGTTTAAATCGATACTAAAACTAATAGATACAGGGGTGCAAAATGCTTGAAATGACCTGTGAAGAGCATGAATATCGATTTGTAGCTCCCACTATAGGAACTATCGCACTTCCCATAACAAAATTATTTATACAGGTTAACCCAACACACAATATATTGTCGAATGTTACTACATTTCTATAAATCATTATAAGTGTGTCAAAATTGATCATAAACGTCATATTATTTCAAAAATGACCCACTTCTTTTAATAGAATAATTTAGGAGGCTTTATGCACTAAAAATACAAGATGGAATGAGTTAAACTACCAATCACGTTTTTCGCAAACCTTTACAGGATTGTATCGGAAATGCAGATTACAAACACACCAATAGACACAACGGGATTTGAGAAACTGGTTCAACTGTTATGCTCAAGCTTACTATCAATACACAAACGAAACGAAAAGTAGTAATAAGTTTAAGCTTAATTCTCATCATGTAATGAATCTGTAGGCTGAAAATCATCATTTCTTAGACAAATGGAAAGTAAATAGCAACGATAGTTCCTACACTTAGAGAAGTAGGTGATCTCCCAGTGTCAATCGATTCAATTTACTACACGCCTACACCCGTAACCTAATGCCTTACTTATACTAGCTAATTAGAGATTTCCTAGATTTACAATAAAACCTTAGCTGGGTTGACTAGTAATCTTGTTTATCAAGCTACTGTGTATAACAATAAAAGGAAATAAACTAATACTATTACTAAGCCCCTATAAATTCTGGAAAACTGGTCAGACCCCCTTTTACTCTTTTGGTTCGTATCACACATCTCATCTTTACATCCTTCCCTTTTGAAGTAGCTTAAGGAACGGTTAATTACGATTCATGCCTCATATCATTGAAGTACTCATGCTGTAGTGCAGCCTTCGCTGTAATTCTTTTACGTGGGTCCATGTGTAGCATTTTCTGAAACGAAATGCCAATGAAACAATTGAATGCATGACTTCAATAAGAAAACAAACAAAAAATAAAAAATAAATACAATTATTAAAAGTGGCAAAATGGTTTGGTCAGGCATGTTGACATGTTGTGTAATCGGTCAAAACAATTTATCCATCCATGACGGGTCAACACGGGCCATTTCATAATCATAAATATTTAAACTATGAATATTGCTATGAAATATGAATGTTTATTTGTGTAAAGCAATTTAAAATTTGCAAACACTTTATATTTGCCATGACTTTTTAAAGGTTTGGGCATTTTAATTTCAATGATGCCCCTCTAATGATGTTGAGAAGTAACATGTACAAAACATGAAATGCTGCTGAATCACACATTACAACAATGAGAAATAAATCGTTGATCAAGTTGCAATAAGTTTGAGCTTAGTAGCTTACCTTCAGTAGATCAAGGCCATGCTCATCAAGATTGGGAACCACAGTTGCAAGATCCTGATTTAAAGGATGCTCTGTTAGTAATTAAATAACAAAGATGTCAAACGTAGCAAATTAGAAGGCAAAAACTACTCACCTTTCCAGGCCACTTTGGAAAAATGGGCTGACAGTGAACCAGAGAATGAACTTTAGGGTGTGTATATCTACCTGGTGTTCCCATTATACTAATGGAAATAAAGTACAAACAATATATGAATTGGATAAAACTATAAAAGGCACGCAATAAGAACGTAATAAATATATTTATATACATGTATTACTTGAAAATGCTGAACAACTCTTCAATCTCGGATTCTCCATCAAAAAGTTTATGTTGATTCACCATTCTAGCAAAGATACAACCAATTGACCACATATCAACAGGAGCATAATAGTTCTTCGATCCAAGAAGAATTTCTGGCGCTTTATACCCTGGTGTCCCCATCTAGAAATGGTAGTAATTTGATCACTCATATTGCTCAAACATAAAGACAATCCTAGTACTAGCAATCTGATAAAGTTCTTGTGTGATTTTAAGCTGTACACGACATTCGTGTTTGTAGTGAATGACTTAAATCGGTAAGTTTGTTACTACATTTTAAGTAGGACTTGGAATGTGTGTAAATATATAAATGCCTCTAATTAGAAGAGACTTAGGACATATGTTAGCTATTCTTACATGAACTCGGATTGTATCCTTGTAATATCATATGAAAGACTCAAGAACATTTAAATTACCTTACTTGTTACTGTCTGAAAAGGAATTTTAACATGCCGGGACAACCCGAAGTCTGCAAGCTTAACAATATTGTTATTGATATCTATCAACACGTTCCCAGGCTTTAGGTCTCTGTGCAGCACTCGCTGAGAATGACAATAAGCAGTACCGCATAGTATTTGATGTAGAAACATCTGAATGTTGAAGAATATAACCACAAATATATATAATGCTAGAAAACATGAAACTTTCAAAATCCTCAATCTGTACTTTCAAGAGAATGTTATTCAACCCAAACCCATCCATTAAGTAGTTTAAAGTTGTGTCTTATTGAACCCACCCTAAGTGATATATGAATCACTTCACTTTAACTAAAGTTCAATCCCAGATAAAGTGATGAGCTCACTTTTACACGACGAGGATCCTCCGAGAACTCCGGATAAGTTTCGATGTAATGATTCAAGTCCATGTCTAGGTACTCCAATACCATATATAATTGTGTGTCGGTCATCACGACATCATGTAACCTGTTGTGTACCAACTTAACCAATTACCATTCAATGTTCTCAAGGATGTTTCAGAAGATTGCATTGATATATACAGTAGCTAGTACATTACCTAACAATGTTATCATTCTGCAAATACTTCAAGAGTGATATTTCTCTTAACGTTGTGGCACGTACTATGTCACCACTATCATCGTCTTTCATGAAAAACTTCTTTAAAGCAATGATCTGATTAGTTGTTTTGTCACGAGCCTTGTAGACCTTACTATATGTTCCTTCACCAATCTTTTCTAGCTTCTCGTACTGTGGTTGTACATACAAATTGTTATAAATCAACATTATTGTCAACAAAAATTAATTAAAACAAGTACTTGTACGTACCTTGTCCATCAACTCCATTGATAAGAAACTCTGTATTGAAAATTGGCCAAGGCCCGAGGGTTAACATTGTAATTGTAATAGATAAAAGCTCATATTAATTAATGTGCTAATTAATTAATTATGATATATACAATATGCAGTGTCGAGAAGAATAATATTTAATATTATCAGTTTACACAAAACTTTATTATATGTTATACACTAGCATATTAGCTACAGGGACCATCCATAACTACACTATGATCAACATCTTACTATAACAGCAATTTTAATTTTATAAACATAACATGAACCCTAATTGACAGCTAGCTATAATCGATTGTGAAGAATAACCCAAAATCGAAAGTAATTTAAGATTGATAGTTGCTACATGGGTAAATGTACCTTCACTGAAGCTCTATTCAAGATTTTGTTTTTTTCCCTCGATGTTTGATTGATCGAACAGTTTTTGTGTGTCTCAAACGAAAACAAATCAAAACAAAAAATATATATATATACGTTTTAATATTTTTGTGAATGTCGGTTAACTTTTTTTTTTTGCGCGTGGAGAACAAGTAACCAAAAATCTTTTCAAGTTATGTATTTAACTAATAACGTTTGTTTCATTATTTTGGCGATCAAGCAATATAAACGTACACAGCAAGGATTAGGACGTGGTACATCAAAAGTATTTCTTGAATGGTAAATTTAATCTAATCTAATGTATTGATCGATGTTTTTGATTTGGTTATTCGATCATGCTATGAAAGTATAAATACGTAATATTATAGTTGTTGATACATGAAGACAATACATACATAGTAGAGAAAGATAATATCGTTAAAATTTCTGACAAGTAACACAAGATGGCCACACAAAGAAATCACGGTGATATATAATTCGATAAACAATGCCCTAAGCGTAATTGTTCCTTATATAGCAAATTACATTAATCAAACCACGAAATTTCTATAAGATTGAGGTACATATGGAAAATGCATTTTAAACATAAAAATGTTGTTGTTTAACTAATACTAGATCATTATCCGTGCGATGCACAAATGGTTAAAATATATAGCATAAAATGGTTATTGAAATTGTGACAATTGTCATCAAACCGTTATCGCGGTTCAAACCGTAAAAACTCATTTTTATGTTAAGACTCATCTCATGGAATTCTTTACATCAAAGTATTCATTTTCGAAAAACGAATCCAACGTAAAAATAATCATCGCAATCAGACATGCAATGAAGAAGATACAAGGCTAAACGTAAATGCGTTATTTATTGAAAACTATACGGTTTATTAAAACTACGTGAAATACGAAAATAATTTAATTGAGATCGGTTATTCTTAAACCGTGTGACCCGAGTTTTTTTTGTGTGTGTCTTCCTTGTTTGGCCCAACAATCAACCCAAACCCCCTCCTTTTTGGTGGATCATTCGGCCCAACCCAAGCCACACAACCCTAGAACTATAAAAGTCATCCTAAAACAAAACCCTAACTTTGTTGATCACAAAAATCGTCCCTCATGCTGTCTCAAAATTTTCAGTCGCAAAAAAGGGTCGATTTGACCCATTTACGTTCGTTTTTAGGCTTCGGTCAAAACTAGAAAGTTGTAGATCTCGATGTTTTACTATAAATTTTTAGGTTTCGGCCTTTGAAACGCAATAGATTATTTTATAAAAATTATTTCGTAAACTGCTGCCTTGGGTGACGAATTTTCTGAAACTTTGGTAAGTTTTCGATCTTATAACTCTCGTATACGTTTTATCTACTCCTAAAAACGAATTATAAGGTATATAATCTCATTATTTACAGATTCTAAAGAGGGTTTCCGTGCGGTTATTCGAAAGTTGGTATTATTCTTATCCGATTTCCTTCGTTAACATTCGATTTCGAGTGTTTCGTTATTGTTGTTTTCATTCGGTTCAATTCCATTGTGTTCCGGGTAAATGAAATGGTTAGGATATTGATAAAATCAGTTCATATGATGGTAGAATTAAGAGTTTTGATTGTGGTTGCGGTTTGTATTGATTATATGAATGTTTTGGGTCGGTTTCTCATAAACCCTAATCTGTCCAGATTTTGTTTAGGTTCGGGAAGCTTGTAACTTGGGCATATCCGAATGATTTTTGATGAAACAGGAGTCTAAACTTAAGTATTTTGAGTCTATTTTCAAATGGCGTTGGTTTCATGGTTAAATGTTGAGTATAAGTCAGTCAAAATGATTTTACAAGATTGTGTATCAGTTCTGAGTTCTTCGGTTCCAGATTTTGGTTAGATTGTCGATTTTTGAAACGTACCTTAAACTAAGGACTAGGTCTTGAAATTTTTACTGAAGTGTATTTAAGGTGTAAAATATTTTCTGTAAAAATATTATAACCAATTGAAGTTTCTAAGTATTTTAAATAAATTATAACTTTTAGGAAGTCAGAAAGTGTCATCGGTTTAGAGCAGTTCACTTTGGTGAATTTTTAAAAATAGTAAATCAACGTAATTGAAATTGGGAAAATTACAGGATCTCTTAAACACATTGAAATATCATTTGTTAAAATTTTAGAGTCAAATGATCTCATTAAGTAATATTTAAAAATACGTAAATTGGTATGAAAATTTTGGACAGAATCTGATTTTTACTCGCTAGGTTGATTCAAGTTAATATACATGAGTTGAGTTGTGAGGGAACGTAGTGGAAGTGTTTAGATTTGGGATACAATGGAATGACTTAGTTATGTCTAGGTTGTAACCCATATGCATTATGATATTGTAGATTGCGAGTTGTTGGTGGTTGAACTTAAGGGCAAAACTTACATCATTATTGAGGTGAGTTTTCGTGGCCCCATTTTCATTTACATGTTTTCAAATTGGGGGAAAAGTATGCTCACATATTTTATAAATTGTTTTATGCTGTGAAACATATTCATTTTCATTTTGGACATATGCTTGAAATGTGTGACACTATGTGACTTATATGCATTGGTTGTTGGATTCATTTTTATCAAAGGCCTTACCCTTTCGAGGGTAAGTACCTAAGGTGTACTGTTGGTATACATTGAAGGTCATGATTCGGGTGTTTTTATTAAAGGCCTTACTCTTTTGAGGGTAAGTACCTAATGTATGCTTAGGTGTACATTGAAGGTCATTTATGGGTAGCTACCGCATACGCTGGATTTGGTTGGGTCATACTCCTTTGTGGGGTGATGACGGTTTGTGGATTGTTTGGTTGGATTATTTCACTTGTGTGCCATTTCTATATACATTGTCCCAAACTATTATTATCACAGCAAAATGTTTTATCTTGTGGTGTTTGGTTTCAAACCTACGAAACTCACCAACATTCGTGTTGACGTCTTTGAGCATATCTTTTCAGGTTATACTAGTGGATTTAAAGCAGAGGACAAGAGAACTTAGTGGACCTTTAGGGTTGCATTAATAAATGTTCAAGACTTGTGGTACATCATAGTTATTTGTGAAGGCACGTTTCGCCTTAACATTATAGTGTACGTTTGTTTGTAAGATGTTGAATTCATTGTTGAAATGTATGCATAACATGAACCGTTATTCATGTTATTGGTATCATGACACATTGGATATTTTATTTTATATAGTATTCTTTATAATGATGTGTTATGATCCTATCGCCGTTATACTTCGTTGTTTCCGCTTTAGACGGGGTGTGACAGAAATCATCAATCTCTGGTATATCATAATCGTTGATGAAAATCCGAGCACCACACGATGGATTGTGGATAGAACCGTTACCATGCGATTTATAATGTAACACTAAAAGGTTAGATGCGAGATTCATAAGAGCGGTCCACATATAGTAGTTGTGCAGATGCATATAACTACACATCAAATTATGAAAGACATCCGTAAGTTGCCACTCTTTGGCTTTGGCAAAATGTACGTAGAAGCATAATTATAAGTTGTGCAATTTTGTTATTTTTATAAAATTCAACGTTAATTATATATGTAAGTGTCCAATAAAGAAAGAAAATGTTAGTATTTTATATTATTTGTCAATTTTTACGAAAGGACCTACATGTAACTGATTACCACACAAAAAAATGTGTATGACCCCTGCATTACGCATGTAAAATGATAGTTTAAAATAATCTATTTAACAAACTTGGCAAAAATCAAAGTTTCACCATACATTACAAATTCGGAATATATTATAGCATCATTGTGCAATCGCAAATTAGGGTGACAAATGAAAGATTCAAAACCCAAAATTACGTAATTTCATCCTGAGAAATCCAATGACTTACCATATAAACATTTGAGGGTTCTACTTTTTTGGGAGATTGACCTTGTGAATTCTTCCTGTTTTGAAATGTGCCCCTAATCAATTGAAAAGCTGCGATTTTACAACTTTGATATATGGGTTGAGGAAGTGTGGATACTACACAAATTTACTTATTGCTTATGTTCAACTTATTTATGTACAATTGATGTAATTGCGTTTTTGGAAACATTTGGGATGGATCCGTACTGATCAAGTATTGAGCTAGTAGTTGATATTGGGATCTATTTGACCAAATGGTGTTTTTTGTAATCGTTACTTCCACATCGATGAAGTGTTATTTATATTTATATAAAATAAATATAAATATGGAGTATATTTTTGTCTCTGTCAGAAAAAAGAAAAAAAAAATTGCTCCGGGCCTTCCTAAGTTCTTACGCAATTCATTAATTTAACAATCTTATTCCCAAGCCCAAAAAGAAGCCCATTAGAATATGTTCATTAACTCCGTATAATTTTCATAGATCTGTCCCAAACTAATACGTACATTTCTGATTTCTTAAATATTAAAATTACGAAATTATAAAAAAAAAAAGAGTAATATATCTACACTTTTATGAAATTTCTTATTATTAAAAGTTGTACCAACATCAGGTCGGTACTTTTGATATTTTTTGTATACATTTCTCTGAAAACACGTGTGTAAAATTATCAACTCAAAGTATTCATAATTTGTAGTATACGCGTTACTTATTTTTGTTATCTCATGCGTAATAATTTAGTATGCTAGACTACAAACTCTGCCTCTTATTGTGCGCATGCCTTATATGCCATATTTTTACACTACATAAAAAATTAGGTACTAGGTAGATGGATATGATGCCGAAATCACGATAAGGAAAATTCTAAAAACATGTTTAGCTTGTGAGCCTTGTAAAGTTCAAAGGAAGGATCATGGTTATCGTCAAGGTGCTATAGTTAAGCAAAGCTGAGATATGTCTATTTGTCGTTTTTTGCTTTTACATAAAAAACATGTTCATTATATCTAACTGTAATTAAATAAAAGAATATAATATATATAGACGTGATTTCGTGCACGTCTAACAATTTTATACCTTTTTTCCACAGGCTATATTCGATTTCTCTGGATTATAATCAACACAAGGTAACCAATGTTATCTTGACACGAAATCTTATTCCCAAAACTCGATATTTCAATGCATTTTAAATGCACTTTTAGAATTTTTCTAGCAAGGGACCATATTGTACAATGTAAAGTGAACGCATCTAAATTAGGTTTTTTATGTATGAACATTCACCATTTTGGACAAGCAAGAAAAAGGGAAGAATCATGTTCTTAAAGCATTTTTTTATGCCTTAACTTTATTATTAGTCACATATGCACCTTATCCATAGTGTAGTTCACCCCAACACTACAATGACCTTATTTGTTCTTCTAAACCTAAACCATGGTATCTTCTAATTATAAATCTACAATTGTTAACTTCAAAGTAATAATCTTAACATAACTTACACGCTAGTAAAATTTATGTCGTACATTGAACTTGTGATCTAGCCTTAGGTTAATCATTTTGAACACGTATATATGTAATTAGTCTATAATTATTACGTAGTATTATGATTAACTTATACTATATAAAGTTTTGACATTTATCATCTTTGTCAATTGTAGTTACTACTGTATTATTTCTCTCTCAAACGTAAAAGTCATTAGATCTTTCGAATGCATGAAAAGTAAAAGCTTCCTTGATATACACAACATGATTGTAAAAGTAATTGCTAGATAACATATGACAAGTATATTACCTTACAATATTTGACATGTTGAACAAAAAGTATGACTACTAATTATCATGATATTTTATAAAAACCCTATCCAATGTAGAAGAAATGAATAGATATAGTATGCTTAAACCAATACATTTACTTAGTTTACACTAAACTAACTTTGAAGTAATTAGTTTAATTTAGATTGAATTGAGTGGTCGTGTAATTCGATCATGTAATGTTTGCTCCTACACATTCTCTTTGTAACTCTTTCTTTGTAACTCTTTTATTTCCGAATACAACTTATGCCGTTACATTGTTTAGTTTTCTTGCGAAGATAAAGCTCTTAAGAAAAATACGTAAACACTTTATAAATAACGTAGTGGAACTTAATTATAAGTCACCTTAAAAAATGGTCACTCGAAGGATAGATGCCAATTACTAAAACAAGTAAAGACATATGAAAGAAGGAAACTTTAGTCTAGTTTGCCGTGAGCGCCAATAGATCACATCAAATTAAGTGGCAACATAATCATGGCTATGTAGACCAGATCCTTTAGACTTGTACAACTTATGACATATAGATTTCATGGAGCAATGACACAACTACATTGACCCCGATTTGACTGATACGAGCCAAACGATTATTACTGGGCTGATAATTTGTGCATCATTACATTATATGACCGTGCACCATCTGATATGTTTTATAGACATATTTTATTTTTTATTTTATCCATTGAAGAATCCTAGAATCTTAGATCAATTTTTGGAAGATATATGATTAAACACCTATAGGCTCACTTAAATTAAGCACCAAATTAAGCATACACCTCTAAGGATATATGATTTCATTCAAAATTAATAATGAGTGATATAATAAATATTTAAGTATGTACAAGTTGAAACTTCATTAAGTTTCTCAAATCTTATTTATAAGTCAAGTATTTACAAAAGTCACATAAGATGCAAGCTAGCTATCAAGAAGAGTGCATAGATAGTACGTAATTTGATATTCTATATATCTAAACAAATTAGTAACATAACTGTATATATGTGCTTATATAGTTATATTTTTAGTGGGGGTGCATGACCTACACATATTTAAATAGCGTACGTACTTGTTGTAACTTTATGATATTTAGTTTCTTTTGCATTAATTTTCAAGGTTAGACAGAATATCTTCTATCGAATTTGAGGTCACAAAGTAAATGAATATAGCCTTTTGCAAAGAACAAATAGGCTATTTTTTTCATATTTTATTTTGCAATTAATTACAATTTCTATCCCATTACAGACTTTTGAAGTCTTTATTTTTTAACTTTGATCTTAAATATTTTTGTTTGTGTTATATAATACATGATGAAAAGTATATCAATGAACATACAATTAAAACTCAATTCATTCATATATTTTGCATCGAGTATTATATAACATAAATAAAAATATTTAAGGTCAATGTTGCAAATGAAAGACTTTCAAAGTTAATAGTGCACACTTGTAATCAGATGGATGAAGTAATAAGATTTGACCTTTATATATGCACAATGAACACTTGTCTATGATTGGAGCCAAATCGAACAAATGTGATTTTGTCCTAGCTAATTAATTTCATGTTAGTTGCAAGCAAAGTGATTGTTTTGTCTAAAGTCTATTTGCTACTCATCGCAATCATTTGAAGAAACTTAGACGGTTAGCTACATATATGCATATATATATATTCATGATAAAATGATAATTACAATAAGATTGAAGACATACATTCAACATTTATCATACCACGTGTTTCTGAACATTAAATATGTTGATATAGATGTTTACGTTTTGAAGAATGATAACCGTAATCTTTAGGATTACGATTAGAATTACTATATTTGAAATTTTAAACTCGTTGAATTAATAACAAAGTATGAATATTCATTTTTAATATCAAGCTTCCTTATTTAAATTTGATAAAAGTATTTATTTATGGTAAATGTGAGTTATAACTATGAAATTTGTATAAAATTGGTACGTACGTATGTCTAACCATAATACAAAGGGCTATATAGTTAGCATTTTTCATTAACAAAATTCACACGTTACTTGGACATTTTCGAGTTAATCTACTTAATTAATCAATTCTTTGTTCTTTTTATTAGCTATAGCAGTGCCCTAATAAAGTATGTCATTAGGGATTTATAAATACAATTAACAATTAAGTAAACATTTTTTAATGAGGCTAAAGGTAAAGAATATTCTTAAGTAATCGAAAATCATATAGTGGCCCTGGAACATTTAATTGCTTCACCAATATAGCAACTACTCGATGCATATATTCATCTTTTGACCTCCCTATACTTATATACCTCCAAGAAAGTGTATTATTTTGTATGTCCTCATACCGTCATTTTTCTCACGCATTCATTTTCACAATTTCTCTATATATACAACCAAAATTGTTTCTCTTGATTAGAAATCAAATATATTTCATGCTCTAAATTATTTGACATCTCCTTTTTAACTCAACCTATATATATAATAATAAATTATAAATATAGTCTTTCAACATGGCCCCTTCTTCATTTCCTGATATATGGGCTTGGATACATAACCTACCACCACCAACTCAATGGCAAACAAACATGAAATCTATATGCATTTGTTCTTCATCAACTTCATCTCAACCTTCTCTTGAAATCTCTATTTCCAAAACCCTAATTCATCCTTCTTCGTTCTCCATTTCGATTCTTGCAAATTACAACTTACTCATCTCTCTTTGGACCTCTAAACCACTCAAATTCAGCATTGATAACAACTTGCTTCAAGAACAATACACCATTTCTAAACTCTTAACGAATATCATTAAAGACATCCTTAATTACACTCCTATCAAACCCTCGAATTCTTTCCTTCGACTCCCTGAACCTAATTCGATACCCGACCTCAAAGACATAGTGAATTTCTTGTTTCTTGCACTTGCTTTTATTGTATCGATATACGAAGCTCCTGAAGATATTAGGTGTGATTCTATAAACGTACTTAAAGAGCAATTTGCATGTTCATGGGCAAGAGATACATCTAAAAGGTTGATGAGATTAATAGGGTCAAACGCCGAAGAACAATGGATGAGATCAATGAATCTTGCCATCACGAATTGGATTAGGGAACTACGAGCAATGAATCACGGGTTGAAAGCACCATCAACGATTTATTCTTCCGCGACTTCAGGATTAGGGTTATGGAAAGTTCAGCTGTATTGTCCAGTTATTGCTATGGAGATTGAAAAGTGTAATAGTAACGGACAAGATGATCAGAAACTCGGATTCTCATTGAACTATCATCAACTTGAAGGAGTACTCCAGTTGAATTATCAAGTCACGGTTCGAGATAAGTGGATCGATGTTTTGGTTAGCATCGATAACGTGAGGTATGGAAGCTATCTATTTCTAGAAGTTATGGTGTTCTATAGAGAACATTTTGATTCTATTTTAATTGGATTTTGTTTACATGGCATGCATTTACAGTCAGTTTTTGTTTCACACAACAAGTTATTTAGGGTAACTTAGATAACCATGACCACTCGAACTTTCGTAATTTTCTAGCATTTAGATAGTAATATACATTTTGTTTTCATCTAGTTACGTTTACTAATGAACATATAGTTCTTAAGGTGGTAGTGGTAACCAAATTGTTATTTTTTTTGCATACACCTTTAGTGGATCGATCGGAGGTTAACGAAATTTGACATTATGTAGTCAACAATAATAAAGATCTACTAATTAATCAATAATTAGTACTCCGTAAATTTGATCATAACACTTTCTATTGCTTTTTGTAAATTTTATATGTTAAATAAATATGCTTGAAAATTCGTATATATATAGTTCTATAAATTTGGTAAGCAGATAAATGAAGATTCTTATGTTGATCACGCATATTTAATGGGACTTTTAATGTAATGAAATATATACATATAATTAATCAGTTGGACTTTTGATTAATGATTTACAAAAAAAATAAAATAAAATAAAATAATGATCAAATGAGGCAATTGAATAATTGTTGACAAATGGTAATTTTGATGATCACCTTAATTAATTGTTTTGGATTGCTTGAAAGCAAAAAAGACCATTATGAATTAGGTTTGTGGCCAAGACAACGCATCATGATCAGATCCCCTCACTAGAAAAAGATAGAGAGAGAGCTTGATTAGTGGAGGGTCCTTCCTAAGAAATTAACAGCACATACTAGTATCTAATTCTAATGGTATTATTATAAGTGATAATTAACTAATTACCAAAATATCTTATAGCAATAGTGACTCAAGCCTAGCAACAAAATCTAAATAGTAACTTGAAAAGTAAAAAAAAAGATCATACGAATGACTTGTTGCTGTGTAATCATTTTGCCTTTTGACCCCACCCGGATCACATTTGATGTTCCTAGAATCATTATGTAACTTTTGAAATAATTTCGATATGATACTACGTCTAATTAGACAACCTCTTTCTTTCTTCCTTACTGATTAACTCAATCAATCAATGACATACAAAGAGTCGAGCTACGTGTCTCGAATAGATTGGATAAGTCCAATTAGCGAATTCAAGTAAAAAAAAGATAATTAGGAGGTATTTTACAAGTTTACATTAAAAAATATATATATATAGCCTAGCGTTTCCATATCCCTTACTGTCATCTTCACGAATAATGCATGATAATAATGTAATCCAAGTGTCACCAGAGTGTTTACTCGATCTAGAGAAGATGTTAAAGCACAAATCTATTCAGTTAACTGTTTGTAAACAGTGCACCAAATAATGTTGTTTTGGAGGGGTTTTGTGATGTAACGTTATAACGGAAGCATCTTGGTCTCATTACGTTACTAAAAATAAACATGCATATACATTAAATGAACCTTATCATCATATATGTCTCTAAAATATTATTTCCTTGATTTCAATGACTATTTTCTTACGCCTAATTTATCCCTCATGTAGATATGAGAAAATTCGGTAACCAGCGTTATGTTTTTTAGTATTATTAATTTATTGTTACATTTGTTATTAATCAGGTGCGACGTTATACGCCTTGTGAACGATCTTCTTTTGAAAGAACGAGGAGCAGGTATAGACGAAAAACACTTCCCATCGCGCATTTCCCTACAACTAACTCCCACACTTCAAACCAACATCTTAAGTGTTTCCGTTAGCCGGTCCTCTGAAAACCCAACTCGAGAAATAGGCGTCGAGAGATCCATTGAAGGCTCGTTCGAACCACCAAATCCGCACATTGGAATATCCGTATCCGCGGGTGAATCGTATACCACAAATCTCAAACCATGGAAATTTGAACAATCCGTGTATGGAAATAGTGGCACGTTTAATTGGTTTTTACATGATAGTATAAACGGACGTGAGGTCTTTTCGTCTAAGCCTTCGAAAGTTGCGCTGTTGCAACCGAAAGCGTGGTTTAGGAACCGGTATTCGAGTGCTTATAGACCGTTTACGAGACGAGGGGGTGTCATATTTGCGGGAGATGAGTATGGAGAAAGTGTGTTGTGGAAATTGGGAAGAGGTGCGATTGGTCAAACAATGGAGTGGGAAGCAAAAGGGTGGATTTGGTTGACTTATTGGCCTAATAAATACAAGACTTTTTATACCGAGACTAGGAGATTGGAGTTTCGTGAGATACTTCATCTTAATCTTGCTTGAATATAGTATATATACGTACAGAATGGGATTTGTATATATATATTTATTATTATGATGTAGCCAGATATTTGTTTGAAATAAGTTGTGTGTAATTATTATGATTATTATATTTCAAAAGTATTTGTATACATATTTGCAGAAATAAATGTTGATACTTTTTGTATTATTAAGAATTTAGTTTATTGTAATTTAGGGCCACTTACAATCACTAAATTTGCACGACTAGAACGTGTGCTTTCACCTCACAAAACAACTATATTGATCCTTTTTCCTAAGTTAAACATTCATATCAAAACCATCTGAAGTACCAAAACATACAATCTACTGATAACAATTGCAACACCCGAGTTGATATGATCACTTGATCAGAGTTACATATGCAAATGTATATGGCTAGTCATGTTTCATCAACATGACGTCAAGGGTTGCGTGAAGGGACTTTTTCTATCAATGTACAAATAACCACACCATCATATCCGTTACAACACTACCACCCCACACCCAAAAATACAAAAATGCCCTTCAAGGCTCGTTTTAAGTGCCCATAATTACTCACATCACAATTGCGGAGAAATGGCTCCTTCTCCCAATTGCTTGCAGATCAGCAATCTCCCAACCACTTCCCTCTTTATAACATTCAACCTGCCAAAAGGTCAATCAAAAACATTAGTCGAAAGATGAAATAAAGTCTGCATTAGGGAAAGTGTTATTGATTTGGTTACATACAATATCCAAAACTTCGTCGTTGTCCTTGACTCCGCCAATAGCATACAGCTTGTCTCCCATCACAAAGGCACCTAAGGAACCTCTAGAGACGTTCATCGGCTCAGCTTCCACCCAAGAATCCATTCGAGTGTCAAAACATTCCACCGTTGTGACATACTTATTCCCATCGAATCCACCAAGAGTGTATCTATAAAGTGATCGAAAGAGTTTTTTAGTCTAAGTATTCAGAAGAAGTGCATACCCTTTTCATGGTGTCGAAGAAAAAAGACGAAGCGACACTGTAGTTTAAACTTTAAAGATATTTCCTTAACCCCGAAATAAATGCAGTACTTGCCTCGATGCATGTTTTAACAAAACTTTCGACTATTATACCCATGATACACCTCAATATAGATGGGTTACATCCTTAAAGGTGGCAATTCTGAATCTTTTACTTATGGATGGGTCCATCTGGGTTATGTTTATCTCTGCTGGATCTAACCGGTTTAAAGTTCCTTGAAGTGCCAATAAATACAACTTTCTAAATTCTTTTATTCATTATATATTAGACTGTTATTGATGCTAAATAGCTTTTTTAATCATATTTAAAAAATTAACTAACTAACTCTAGCAATCACTAAATTGGACAAGAAGTTTGGCTTAACCTGACCTATTTCCATATGTACAAAACATTACATGTTTTGACCCGTCACCCAACCCCTACATGTTGCCATAACGCAAAAGAAATACAATCAGATATGACTATAATTGGAAATAAGTGAAAAATAAGTTTTGTAGTCATATTGCATCATTACAGGTATAAGATAATCAGGACTGTGAGATTAATGCACTGATAATTACAAAGACTGGAGAAGTGCAACTTAGACAAACATAAGAACTTACAGTTTCTCATTTAGTACAACCATTGAATGGCAGCCCTTCTTTGTGTTCATACTAGGAAGTTTGCACCATGATTCTTCACGAGAATCAAATCTTTCAACAGAACTGCATTACATAATTCATAACATCAAGTTAATGACAAATGTATGATAAGATACCCAGATGTCTGTGTGTGTGTGTGTGTAAAGACTGAGATGAAAAAGGCGATAATGTTTCCTTCTAGGCTCTTAATGTAAATGAGAGAGAATTTCATTAAAGATAAAGGACAGCTAGTATAAATTACCTCAAGTAAGATGCCCCATCATATCCACCAGTTACATAGAGTGCATTGTTCAATTCGACTGCGGCAGGAGCTAACCTCTACAACAGTAATTACAGCTTAGAGCAAGATAATGAACATTGAGGCGACAATTTTGGCCCATGCTTCTATAAAAGGGTTCATTCGGGTTGTTTTTAATCCCTAGTGGGTCAAACAAGCAAAATGAAAGGAATATCTTTGGGGTAGACAGGAGAATGGGTCAAAGGTCGCCTAGAGTTTATGTTTAATGCATAAAATCTAATAATTCGTTTTTTTCAACAATTGTATCAGATTATCATCATGGAAATAACTTTTTTGTAAATAATATTTGACACGATGTGACAGTTCATGAATTTTTTCATGTTACTCAACCTGCCCAACCAGACCATTCTGCCACCTCCTAATTGAATATAAAATTACCTTGTTTTCCATTGAACGAGTGGGAAGCCACTTCCCGATAATGAGGTCAAGATATTCCACCTCTGAAGAACACTTATTTCCATTAGCACCACCAACCGCGAAAAGTCTGTCCTTCACTGAAGCCCCAGCGACATGTATGTTTTTCCAATATAAATTTGGTCTTGACATCCATCGATTCGTCGTCGGGCTGAATGACTCAACTATGAAAAAAGAAGAGTGAATAAAACGCACATCTTAGTAGAAAGATAATTATTACAATTACGAACTTCAGGGGGCTATTAGTTTATTACCTGTCTGAGATCCTCCACCACCAAAATGGTAGACTTCTCCATACAAATTTGCTGCAGAGGCATATGATTTTACAAAATTCATCGGGCTAAGTGACTTTATGATGTTGTGTGATGGGATATAGGAATCTAGAGTTGTCAACCACGAAGAACCATCATATCCCCCAACGATGAATATAGATTCAACAATCTTTGAACACGATTCTCTCAGTAGCTGATCATCTACTTCAGCGGGGTCCACAATAGACTGTGATCGAGATTCCAACAGGGCAATCCGGTTTCTAAGCTGTAGGATTTCTTGTTTTGATTCAACCTAAGCAGCCAAATGACAGTAAGCAACCCAACATGAGCAAGCATTTAAGCAAAATTTGAGCTAAAGTCAATCTCTTCAAGAAATAATATATATAAATTACAGAAAAATGAACATGTTGGGAGTGAAGATCGTACCGATTCTTGTTCTAGCATATTGATCTTCACAATTTGCTTCATTTGAGATCCCTTCAACATTTGAACTTCTTGCATTAACTTGACTCAACAGCGATTTGAAATTAGTTAGACTAATGATGTAAGGAAAAACAAAAGCTTGCAATCAACAGTAAGCATAGATTCTGCTCAAAAAAAATAAAAATAAAAATAAGCATAGATAACTTGAATCCTAGAATCTTTAGATTACCTTGTCAACCAATGACTGAAGATTAGTAGACGTCTCTGGCTCTGCAACTGCATTTTGCAATTCAGGATCGTATTTCTCATCATTTTCCTCTTTGTCTCTCTCATTTGTCTCAACAGACGAGAAAACCTGGAAATCCGGGCTGTCACTGAATGATTTAGGTGAAGAAGATGGCTCGTCTAAATGTTGACCACTCCAATCTGAGGTTTGCCCATGTTCAACTTCATCTGTTGTAGTGGCAATGGGTTCACTTTCCTCCCATGTGTTCCCTTGCAGAAAACCATTTGTATCTTGAGTAATGTTTGCTTGAGGATTCACATCTGATACCCAAGTTTGACCCCATTCAACTTCACCTGTGGCAGTTTCAAAAGCATGTGTTTCCTCCCATGAGTTTCCTCTGAGAGTATCACCATTATCATCGTATTTTTGGTCCCATGGCAACTCGTCTGTAGCAATAACTTCTTGATGACTCGAGTCACCTACCCAGGTTTGACCATTATTAGCTTCATCTGTGGTAATAGCACTAGGATTGCCGTCCTCCCATGTGTTATCTTGAAGAAAATCTACCCCATTTTCATGTACGTTTGAAGCATGGGTCCCACATTGATTACCATTGGTTACTTCAAAAGATGATTGAGTTCTAAATAAAGCACTCCATGTCCCTGTAGGATCGGAACTAGAAGCAACAGCGGGAGCAGTACTGCTTTTGCCAAGAGAAGAGGCATATGAACGCATGGGTCCTACATTTGGCTCCAAAAGATTGGTCCCTCCGCCTGGTATTGGCCAGTTTTGTGCAGCATTGTATTCTTGTCCCCTGGAGGTTACAGGCAAAGAAGTGTTTAGATTGTTACACCTTGTTGGAATCTGACCAGAAGCAGCTATGGAATTCTCTGGCGATGGTTTAAACAACTTGATCAGCTTATTGGTCTGATCAGGATCCAATTCGAAGTAAAAGTGTTTGCGCTCATGGTAGTTACTGGCAATAATTGGCTTAAATTCGTTTTCAAGCAATGGTAGGCACGCCTGTCTAACACGAACCCGGACCTTCCATATAAACAACATATTAAGCAAAGTATTAGTACGTGTTTGTTAATGTCATCAGCCTATGACAGACCTATTACATTAAACATACCTGTGCGGGATAACTCGTTGTCCCATACTTATCTTCATCTGCAACCCATGCATAATTATCAATGTTCATTTGACCTTGACTTGCAGCCTCAAATATGCCATGTAGTTTCCGATCACTATAATTGAACAGAAATAGCACAAGTCCTTGGCTGATGTTCTTTATATATGAATAGTGTACCGCTGGCAAACCTGTTCAAGAAACAACATATAATAGAAAAATAGAAATGCCATGAGCAAAACACAACATTGACATGTAAAGGCATAAAGAAGCTAAAGAGGTGCTGAAAAAAAGGAACTAACCAAACAACTTATTTGAGAGGCATTCACTGATTGTGTTGTGTGTGCATCCAAATATAACAGCACCTAAATCAGTTTTTCTCAGATTCCTAGCAGGTGCACTATAGTTGGAATACGCAGGAGCTACTTTCGAGGCCCGCTCAAGTATTTGCTTTTTCTTTTGCTTCCGACCTCCCATTCCTAAAATTAACATGTATGACCATCAATAATGAGAACACACATACAAAATGATGTGACCGTACAATCCATAAAGCATAAACATAAAACGAAATTTCCTTATGTAGTGAAGAAAGTGTCTCCTCTTGTATATATGTAAATAAAACCTAATTTCCTAACAAGGTTAGATAGTGTGAACAGTCAATGTTCAAGATCTTGTCGAATGGTCCGTCACATTGTGTTTTGAAACAAGGATTTTGTGTGTGGATGAAAACCAGATTTGGATGCATAGTCAAAAGCTTCATATAGTGGAGAAATGTTTCCTCGTGTGTGTGTGTGTGTGTGTTTTAATAACCTTATTTCCTAACAAGGTTAGATGCTGTGAACAGTCGGTGTTCAGAATCTTGCCAAACGGTTCATCACACTGTGTTTCATGAACAGTTCATGTCTTTCTCTCTTTGGGATCAACCATATATGGTTCAACGCAGCGAAGAAAATAAGAAACCAATATTTACAACACACAAATATAATATAAAACTATTAAAACATGAGGCTGCTGAAAGAACAATAGAGCTAGTATAGGATACCATCTCATCGCTTATTAAACGATATGTAGACATACAAATTAGGAACACTATCTACTGACTACTAAAAGCTTTTCACGAATGACATTCATCTACAGAAAAAAAAATCACAATCGAACAACAAATGGAGTGTTCATGACCAGTCATCTAGTGTTCAACCATTCGAGTCCAAACTATCATTGTGAAATTTTAAAATCCCTTGTATTGACATCGTGTTCATAATCTAATCTAACATATCAATATTTGCCTTACCTAGACCACCATTTAGCATGATAACAACAACACATATCCTCTACTTAAACCACATAATCACTTCCAAGTTCTGAAAACTACGCCAAACACCCCTAGTTACATACATAGTCATATAAAAGCTTGATAAACAACAGTACTAGCACCATCTTTTAATTCACTGATTATCAACATCTATTTCCACACACACACTAACACATTAGTTAAAAACAACTGCAATATATCTAATTAAACCCTACTTAAGCTTAATCGCATCAAATACTCTTAACAAACATCATTTCATCTACTGAAAATTTTCACACAAAAACTTAACAGAAAATTTTACAAAATAAGTAGCATAAACAGATAAGCAACTAATGTTGGTAAAATCACAAAATAGACATATAAACGCGCGACGAATATGATCAATCTATATCAGATAGGGTTTTCAAAAATACGAATAATCTACTGAAACTTTTCAGCGAACAGAGAAGGAAAACCTTACTTGCTATGTGGTCGTACGACGAACAACAACTCCCTCTTTAGAGCTCCAAATGATCTGATAAACAAAATACGAAGTTCATAAATAGAGTAAAATTATATATCTGTAGATACTAAAAAAAAGAGCGTATACATTTAAAACAACGGCATTACGTCGGAAAAGTATAAAACGGCGAGAAAACAGGAACCGGAAATGGTGAAGTGAAGCGAAGAATCGGAGTTTTTTTAGTTGTTGTTGTTGCCGGTTTTGATAGGGTGGTAGCTAATATGAAAGTGGGACCTGATTTCAAATGTGATGTGACAACCTGGAAGAAGGCAAATGTGTGACCTGCTACCGGTTTGACCGGTTTTGAATTTTGACAGAGAGGTAAAGATTAAAGTGTAAGCGAACATTTTCTTGTTATAGCACCGTTTTGGCTTTTTCTTAAGTTTTTACTTTGTTTGTGTAACTCTACATATGTGAAAAAAAACAAAGTTATACAAACTCTGTGGAAATTATCCATGCGTGATAATGATATAGATTCATTTGGAAAAAAAAATTAGTAGATTGTTTGAGTGATAAGCTCTCGTTTAAATTTTAATAAAATTCGTGCTAAAAATGTACTTGGCACTTTGTAGCACTGTAGTAGTGCATCTTCGTGAACTACAAAAAGAAATAACAATAGCAATAACTCATAGCTACGTTAAAAAAGTTTAAGGGGAAGTTTTAGAGTGTGTTACACTCACAAAAATGTAAGAGATCATGATGGAGTAATTATTAGTTACATTGTATTTCATTGTAATATTTGGGGTGTGTTTAGCCCACAAACTTATCGGAGCTTATGAGAGCCTAAACTTATTTTTGAAATAAGCTTAAGTTTCTAGCCTTATTTGGTAGACAAAATTTGAGGAGCTTATTGAGAAAAGGGCAAATTACCTAAAATAGAAACGAAGTATTACAGTATTTTGCATTCTAGAAACGAACTATCAAAAGTTTTAATATTATAAATGAAGTTTCAATTTAGTTTGTATTCTAGCAACCTGTTAACTTTTAACCCAACTTTTGTTAACTCAATGTTGACGTGTCACTTCCTTCGTCCACGTGGCAGCTGACGTGACGATATCGCTGACGTGGCAATCCACGTGGCTGCTGACGTCCGCGAGAGAAAAAAAATAAAAAAAAAATTTAACTTTTTTTAAAAAAAGAAATTTATTTTTTTTTAAAAAAAAAAATATTGTTAATAACATCCCTAAGGGCTTTCAATAATGTGCATAAATTGGTTGTATTTTGATTAATATTTATGAGGGTCAACTTAAATTCAGGGGGTCAAAGTGTTCATTACGGTATAGGTACAAATATTAATGCGTGCTGTAAATTCTTATTGACAGGCCTTAGGGCTGTCGTTATCATTTTCAAAAAAATGTCTTCAAATCGACGATCTTGGATACGGGAGCTTCTTCACACCTCACTTCAGATGGAGGTAATAGCAATTCTCGTTTTAATTCTAGTTTTATTCAGTTTGATAATGTAGGTGATGGATCCTCAATTCCTATTACCCAAATGGGACATAGCTAAATTTCAAATCCATATTGTCCACTATACCTTAAATATTTCAAACTCATACTTCACACCCGGGTTCTTTGAAGATGAAGGATACACTTTTCAAGAAAAATGATATAATAGTCAGCAAAAAAATTTGGGCAAATTACCTAAGGTAGACACGAACTATTACTTTTCCATTTAGGTAATAGGAATTGGGGATCCATCACATACGATATCAAGCTAGAATTAAAACGAGAATTGAGATTACCTGCATCTGAAGTAAGGTGTGAAGAAGCTCCCGTATCTAAGATCCAAGATCGTCGATTTGAAGACATTTTTGTAAAAAAAAAATATATTATTTTTTTTAAAAAAAAATAACCTTTTTCTTTTAAAAAAAATTAATTTTTTTCTCTCGCCGACGTCAGCAGCCACGTGGATTGCCACGTCAGCGATATCGTCACGTCAGCTGTCACATGGACGAAGGAAGTGACACGTCAGTATTGAGTTAACGGAAGTTGGGTTAAAAGTTAACAGGTTGCTAGAATACAAACTAAATTGAAACTTCATTTCTAATATTAAAACTTTTGATAGTTCGTTCCTAGAATGCAAAATTCAGTAATACTTCGTTTCTATTTTAGATAATTTGCCCTTTAAAAAATAAGCTACTTGTAACTTATAAGAATATAAGTTACAAGCTTATAAAATGAGAAATTATATAAGTACCCCTTAAATCATTATATATTATACATTGTTTTGTCCTTTTATGTTAATTTACATCTTTAAACTCTGACTAGTTTAACAAAACATTTTTAAAAAAGGAGTTAGTACCTGAAAATGTAACTAACTTGTATCTGATATCTATTGTGTGTAACAAACTTAAACATGCTATTTTTAATGTATCAAACTTTCAAAAATGATGTTTTAATGTAATTTGGTGATGTCTCACTCGTTGAAGGTGTCACGTGGCATCCGGAGAGTTTGACAAATCATCAACACATCACCAAATTACATTAAAACACCCTTATTGAAAGTTTGATGCATTAAAAATAGCATTCGTAAGTTGGGTACATACAATAGATATCGATTACAAGTTAGTTGCATTTTCGAGTAATAAACCCTTCAAAAAAATAAGCTTCAGCTTCTAACTTAAAATATAAACTTCAGCTAATAGCTTCCAGCTCCAGCTACCGGCTAGTTTTGCCAAACACACCATTTATAATGTTTGATTGATATAAAAGAGATCAAATTGAATGTCATTCCTTACAAGATACGATAGATTTTGATTGTTCTTCGTTTAATCTAAAAAAAAATCTAACAAAATAATACAACATATCATGTATTTCATTATTAACATTATTTTATTTTTCCCTTTTACGAACCGAAGCAGATTCATCATATGTTGATCTTCAACAGATGAGATGACCTAGTAAATGTCTTAAAAAAAATTCCCAGTCTTTTATTTTACTTCTTAACAAACAAAACTCCATCCAGATCTAGATACACTTTATTTTATGAGTAATTATATTTTTTTCCTATATAACTCTCGAATAGTAGTAGTTTTGTCCTCTACGGATCACAACAAAATTTATCTATGTAAATCTTTAAATTTAAACTGCTCTTTTCTATATTGTAAAGTCCAACTAGATCATAATCCGCAACATTACAGAAAAGATCATTATATTTTATTCATAATACATCTAGTTATAGATGCTAGTTTGGTCGTGACCATTTTAATGTTTTATGGAATTTAAGTGACACAGATTGTACCCGGTGAATCATAGAAGCAAGGAAATCACAAGCAGGAATCGCACCTTATTATCTGACGACTGACATTTTTGTAAGCATTAACGCTTAAAATCGACATGGCATTCCCTTCAATAAATGTCAGTTATGAAAAATGAAATAGAATGGACTTAATCATGCAAACACAACAATCTCTGCCCGTTTGCCAATGACTAGGTCTACTGGATCTGCGTTTTATCTCTCACGGCTCAAGTGGGCTTAACAAATATATATATTAACTAAAAAAAAATTGGTCAAATGAACTAAAACAACTTACATTATATCCAATGAGAATCAACCCACATTGTGACCCTTTCTGTCAAGAGTATCCCCTTTTTATAACCTTGATTTAATCCCCATCTCGACGGTTATAATTCCCATTATCTGCTATTGTTTCCACCTAAGATATACGATCATAAAAGGAGTAGTAACAAATCTAGTGATAACATACCAAACGAACTATGTTTCATGAAGTGCGATCAATATATATGTGTAAATCACATACCAAATAGTAAATTCTAATGTCATGTCAACTACAGGTAACAAACTTTATCTGTAACAACATGATATCACACAATGTATTTTTTGATTGCAATATGTACAATGAAGCACATACGATAATAGCATAAACTCGTTTGTAAATAAATAAACGTGAACATTATGACCCAAATAATATAACACATCATATAGACCTCGGTTTAGAATGTCAGCTGTAACATCCTCTCGATGAGTCTGGTAATTTTCTAGTTTTTAATTGATTATTTAATTATATGCGAAATTAATTGATATTATTGTTTGTCATGAAATTTAGATAAATAGGTCCCAGGACTTATTGTGAATAGTAAATTGGTGATTGTTCTAATTTACTTAAGTTGACAGTACAATAAAATAGATTTTTCGCGAGTAATAATTAAGTTCCAGATAATAGATTTAAGACGGGCATAAAATACTCGAATATAGTGAGTCGGTTTAAAGAGGCCGACCCCCCCTCTTTTGTGTCATCCTTTCCAAATAGTTCACATCACTTGCTAGCTCAAACTCTAAAAACTTCAAGAACTTAAACACTTGCTAGAATTGTGATTAAGACATATTAAATTGGAGCTGAATTCTGGAATTCTTCATCCTTTTAGATATCATCATCTTCTACAAGTGTAAGTGTAGTGTTTGTTAATAAATTTGTGTTGTGAGATTAGGTCAAATATGAACCTAAGTGAATTGATTGATGATATATGTTGTAATTGATGTTGTTGAAGTTGCTACATATGGAAGGATGTTTATTTGAAGTTAAATTCGTTGTTTGTATGAATTTGTATGCAAAAGATGTGAATTTGTGAGTTTGGTTCGAGCTGTGTAGTTGCAGGTTTGTTCTTGAGCTGAAGAACAACTCAACGCGATCCCAGAACCCTAGCCTGGATCGCGTTCCTCAGTTTTAAATTGAGTTGGACGAGTTTTGTTCTTGGGAACGCGATCCCAAGCATTCCTCTGGATCGCGTTGCCAAGTGCAAATTGGTTACAGAAACTTTCCTAAAGAGGAACGCGATCCTGCTCATGTATACCCTGGATCGCGTTTGTCTGTAGTATTTTGATGATTGTGATGAATTGTGAGCTTAAGTGTATACTATATATAAATATAGTATAGAGATACTTGTGTTTGAAATAAAGTAATATTGTTATTACTTGTATATGATAGTTATTTATACAAGTTACTAATTGTGCATTATGTAATGTTTCAGATACTCCAAAGGCTCAGTGATTAGCAACTGAGTGTAGCGACTCTGGAGGTATCGGTGAGTGAATTTGAAACTCACGGTTTGGTTTGGTTGTGTTAGTTTGATTTTCAATCAGTAATTATAGGATTACTATTGATAGAATGATTATCTTGAAATGATATGCCATTGGATTGGTTGATTGATTAGCTTGTATGTTGGCTTGATTAAATCCAGAGGTCAACTAGATTGTTGGTTGAATTTGATTGCTATTGTTGATCAACACAGGGTTGTGTACATGTGTTGATGAGTATTAGCAATGAGTTAGCGGTTAATCACTGTTATGGCCTACAGTTGATTTAAGTGTTCTGATAGGGCCACCCGTCACAGGGTCCTTAGGAACCACCGTTCCTCTTGACGATATTTGTTACATTATTGGTTGTGAACAAATTGCTAGCTAAATTGAATTGTAGTTGATTATCCATTCACTTAGCTTTGTGCTAATCCCTCAAATTACTTCCTGCAGGTTATGTTGATTAAGTGGTTAGTCAAGAAGGAAATTTTGATGTTGGGAATGTTTGAAATTGGCGACTCTGATCAAGTTGTTTATAAACAATGTATTGTTAACTGTAGCACCTGGTTTGTAAATAAGTTAAATGTATTTAACTCTGTATAAATGGTTTGTATAAATGTTGTGTAAATCTTTGGCAAGGTTTTGTGAAAATTATATATTAATATAACGCTTCCGCAGTGATTTATAACTTAATGATTGTTTTAAATGATGGGTGTTACATCAGCAAAGGCCCTAATGTAGTAATGTCATCAGTTAATTACCTGATATAAACATTATCAACATGAAGTCAGTTTTGTTGTAAATAAGTTATTGAAATTAGAAAACAAATAAGGTAATTATAAATATTACAATGGAAGTGAGCATGTTGGATCACTAAACACACATAATTCTTAGTTGAGATTAATATAAGATTATTCTTGTAATAATGATATAAATAGATATAAATCTAAATTATTACAATGATCGTCTAGCTTTTGAGTTTAAATAATAAAATCGATACAGTCATTATACAATTGGGGTGACATTTTGACCTGCTTTGCCAGTTAAATAAATATTGTAGCTAATCAAATTTTACCAATTTGACATGTGATAAGCATAAGTATAATCGAACTCGAATTTTAAGAGAGCATACCTTCAAATCCAAATATCACTTATCCAGTTTTAATTCCAACACTTTCCATTCATGTTTATTGTGTATCAGTATCCCTAATATGCAATCAATATCATATTACATAAATATGCAAATCAGGATCCCTAATGAAAATGTTTACAAAAGAAAAACATATGGTTTGCGGATTACAGATAATGAACAAATAACTCTCACATGGGTCCAACATCTATAGCCAAAGCGTCACAATATACTTTGTTATTTTCTGATGAGTCTCACAGTGGCTAAACTATTAAAGTCTGTATCTTTGACAGATTTGTAAATAGGGAAATACAAATTTTGGACCCAAATCAAAATTAAGCACGATTTGTAAATACACTAAACATGCGAGCGTAAACACAGATTTAACAATTAGGTTCCCCAGATTTTTCCAGTTAAATAACTATTGTAGCCAAATATATTTTACCAATTTGACATGTAATAAGCATAAGTATAATCGAACTCGAATTGTAAGAGAGCATACCTTCAAATCCAAAGACCACTTTTCCATTTTTAATTCCAACACTTTCCATTCATACTTTTGTTAGATATTGCATTCCAATATTCTCTACCAGTATCCCTAATATGCAAACAATATCAGATTTTTTTCAATTAGTAAGCTTAGACTGCGATAATACGGAGACGAAACAAAACACGACCAATAACGGATTTGCATGTGAAACACCCCGGAAATTTAGAACTATTTTTTTTTTTTTCAGTAGATTTAACAGTCTGATTCGGTAACTATTTAACTTTGATTCAGTAAATATTTTAGCACTTTGATTCAGTAATTTAACACTTTGATTCAGAAATCAGACCTGCACTTCCTAATACCATTTTCCGGATTTCAAATGTGTGAATCTCTTTACCTGTTGATCCAATGACTACAAAATTTTACACACACGTGTATTATGACAATATAAACATATTCCAATTTACACTTTTCATAAATTCGTGTTTTAACGCGTTTTGGACTGTTGACCACTTATTGATCGATTTCGACCATTTTTATTGACATACCAAAACTTCAACTATTACACTTCAAACTTTGGGACTTTTACCATAATTTCAATACTATAATTGAAGTCTAATGCAATATTAACATTGGTTATACCTTAGCCCTAACTAGTTTTGGCACTTTGACCCATTAGTGACCCATTTGGGCACTTTTATGACCCAATTGGGTTTTTAACTATATTGCCTCTATTTCAACATCAATATCACATTTCATTGACTATTCTAAGTCAAACCAAATAACCAATATCATTCAAACGTCAACTTGACCAATATACATACATTAACCTTACCATGATTCATTAACTAATTATTATTAAAATTTATAACCTCCAAAATTTGTCAACAAGCATAACATAACTCATTGACTACTTAAACTTACACAACATACTACTAACAAACATTATATGGTAAAACCTTGTTTCTTTAACAAAAAGGGGTGGTATCAACATGAGCATGATTTAAGAGATAGCTTGTTACCGACTAGCTAACAAGCTCCACCACTAGTACCCCGCGGGTCTTTTGCCCGGATCCCTTTGATTTCCACTTGGTTCACCTAAAAACATGAAAACATAACAACGTAAGCATAAAGCTTAGTAAGTAATGGGCTATTATTTAAACATCCATTCAATCGTATTAAGGATCCTTAATTTCACTTATGAAATTCCGTAGAATTTACATCTTCGATCTAATGAGTAGTGTTACTTGGCTAATCATCAAGCTAACACTTTAACTCATTAACCGGCTAACATATCATCATCAAGCTAATGACACTCATTACCCGGCTAACATCGAGCTAATGAGCAATCATTACTTGGCTAAATTATAAATTTATCGAGCTAGTAACATATTCATTACCCGGCTAAACATCGAGCTAATGACATATGTACTACTCGGCTAACAATAGCATCATCCAAGTACTTACCTTGCAAAAGCCCACTATTTTGATTACTTTGTACACCTTCAACAATCTTGACACCTAATTCATATAGTCACATAAGCACATATTACAATCAACCTCATCCCATACTTATCAATTTCATACACAATTTATCAATCTTATCATAATGGGTATTCTACCTTTTCATCAACCATAAGCATAACCTTTATCCATTACCTCACATACATGTACATAATCATTCAAATACCCATTAATTCATGATTATTGATTCTTTAATCAACTAACATCATTCATACATGTTACATAGCTTAATTAATTATATGAAACATTAATTCAATTCATTACATATTATTTCACCCTAAACCTAAAGTTAGGGTTTAGCTCCTTTAACCCCAATTTCACTTATAACAATCAATTTAATTGTAAATTAGGTTATAACATATGAATAACATCATAACCTTCAATTATACATTAAATCTTTAACTCATGAACTTAGGGTTTAGATTATTAAACTAGTTTTACACACAAACATCAAATTAATCATAGACAAAACTTTAATCTTACCTTAATTTATGAAATTAAACAAAGAATAAGGATTTCCATACCTTATACAAGAAGAATTAGTAGTTAAAAGCTCAAACTTATCAAACCCTAGCTTCAATTTAATCTCCCCTTTCCTTTCCCCCTCTCTCTCACGTCGTCTCTTTCTCTATCTCTCTCTATGTTTATATTTTCCAATTGAATGAAAAGAATTAACTAGAACTCTCTTTTTAATCTCATATTTTCACCTTATCCCCCTATCCTTTGATTACTTAACACTTATTACCCTCATAATTAAAGTTTATAATATATCAAGTCTTAGGAATAATCTAATGTATATAATTACATATAAATCTTACTACACATTTCATATATAAATATATATTTAACTTAAACAATTAAACACATATTATATGTTATATATATTTGTAACTTACAAATTTAGGGATGTTACAATGTAACAAACTAATTCCTAATATTTAACCTAATTAAGTGGTGAAGTAAATAGATTGGAACTGTAACTGGTTTGTTTATCTATCAACAGGATATAAGAACTGGATCAGAGGTATTACCTTGCGATCAATTCGTCGTGGAGCAGAGGTACTAACTAAACCTTTGAATCCTTGAAAAAGAATACCTCATTCTCGTCTTATCGCCATTTTTTTCGATTTGATCCTCCCCTTATTTGGCGTTTGAAACGAATGATGTTTAGGGTTCCTAATATATGTGTCGTTTTAGGTTTTGGAAGGGAAAGGGTTTTTGTTATAGCCTCAACCATTTAGACACGCGTGGTTATATCATAGGGGTAGAAAAGTCATTAAAATTAACCATAGTGATTTATTTAATCACAAACTTTAGTGAAATCAAAGGTTGAGGTTTAAGGGGCTAATTAAATTAGGGGGGTTTAATTTTTGAGAGGTTAATTTATGGATAATTAATTAATACAATCCTTCTTCCAATAGATAATAAAGAAAAGATGGAAAAAATTAAAAGATGAACCAGGGATGGAGGATTCAAAAGGCGGGACCCAAAGCTCAATGACATTAATGTAAGTATGTAACCCACCTAATTATTTTCCTCCCTAGCAAAAGCCAAAAGGTATCCACTTAATTATCTTTTCTTCAAAATTAATACTAAAAGTTAAATACTTGGTTACCTTACATCATCGAAATTTGTATACGAAATTCAGTTTGATAGTTACAATAGTGTGAGTTGAGTTTATAATTTTATTTTTTATCATTTAATTTCATGTTTGCCCGTTTTCGACAAGTTTCACTAAATTTATTTAATGTATAAATGAAATGAATAAAGGTAATATGAAATTTTTAATGATTTTTAATAGTTATATTTTACAAGTGGATAATTATTTTGAGACATATATAAATAGTAGTGTGGACATTTATATTGGGACGGGTGAAGCATATAGCTATATACATGGATATATATGGGTTGTTATGCATAACAAATTATGTTTTAAACTGTTTTCGGTCCCTCCAACAATTGTGTTCAACTTCCGTCAATGAGATGAACACTCTTCTAGCAAATTATACATTTATCTACTCCATCCGTCCCAAATTTATAGTGCAATATTCCATTTTGGGATGCCTCAAATTAATTATTCACTTCCATAAATAGATAAAAATGATGAGATAAAATTATTTTATACTCATAATTAATATATGTAAGACAAAAAAATAGGTACAATAAAAAGTAAAGGGTAAACTGTATCTTCTCAAAAAGTAAGAGAGAAGTTGAATAGTTAATGTTTTCTTTAACTGCATGTTTTTTGTCCGGAGATAATTAAATTGGAACTGAGTAGGATTGTTTTTATTTATCTTGCTCCGTTGCATAAATGAATACTTACAAAACAATACATTATGAGTATTTAATTCCCGTCTCCATTTAGGTAGTTGTTGAAATTAATCAAAAACCACATACACTTTTCACATCTCTAATTCTATAATGATATATACAAGAGCATTGGGGTGGAGGTATGTCTCTCGCAGTTTTTGGCCTTGAACGTCGGATGTAGGCATTACGGCACTCAAAAAGCATTTTGTTAGCATTCGGACCTCAATGCCCCTTCTTCAGCTCTTCTTAAGCTGTGTGTTTTTTTATTCTTTATTTGTTGTCAATTTGATAAACCGGGTATTTGTTTGTCTTGAAGAATATGAACTGAAATATGAGCTATAGGGTATTTATGTTAAAAAGGTTGGGTCAAACCCAACTAGGTCAATTATTTTATTTTTCAGAATTTCTTGTAAGAAAAATAAAAACAAGTATACATTTTATTTTATACAATAGTTTTTAGTTAATAATGTTATATACAAATATATATATATATATATATATATATATATATATATATATATATGTTGTGTTAACTACGTTATTGTTATTTTTACTTTATGACTTTTACTATGTTTATTTAATTTTTATTGTTTAAATACAAAACTGATTAACATCGAAAACTCTTTTTATCATCAATGACTCAACTTTCAGCCTTAGTATTAAACTATTAAACCGAACACTAGGTATAAGGCCAACCACTTATCGTACTCAAATATTTTATACTGTAATTATTTTGATCTTAAATCACAAGAATTTTTACGTCGTGAAATTGTCATTTTGATAGTTTTTCAGATAATTTTTATAATTATTTGAGAGCAAGAACCTTCTTTTGTTTAAATTCTCATTGAGAGATCCCATATCTCTATTTGGAACGGAAATAAGGATGAGAAGTCAGAAACAATGATGGAGATCCGTATGTCAAGTGTAAAACATGGTGAGTGAGTATTAATTCAACGATGACTCATATGAGTTCAAATGACTTGCAATTGTTTGAGGAATTGCCACTCTATCGTCTGTATTATCATTTATTAATCTTTCTCGTAGGTTAATTTGGAAAAGTTATCAAATGTCATACACATTTTTTACATTTGAGCAATTACACATCCACAAATTTTTCAAAAAAACAATCCATAAAATGATGTAGAGTTAAATTAAATATGAATTAAACAAGTCAATTGTGTTCTTCCTCTAATGTTTATCTCTCCTCAAATATTTTATCTTTCCTCACGGAGTAAAAGTTATGTGAATAAAATATATCTTTTAAATTTTACAAAAACATTGTTCGTTTCCAAGGTAGATTGCAATATCAACTTTGGTTCCGACTTGCCGTAGCAAACGCCACAATGCCACATACCTTTGACGTGTAAACACACCACTCATATCTTTCATATCCGCCACGTCAGAAACTCCCAATTTCACAAAAATTAAAAACCAAAAAACGTATGGTTCAATAATCTTTCGTTTTATTTTATTATGTTATGTGTTTTTCATATTCATAAATCTATTTTTATGTTAAATTTGAAACCGCAAATCTTCACAAAACCCGTACAGGACCGATAGCCGGAGAGATGGAGGCCCATACTCTCCGAGGATTTCATTGTCCCAACAACGTCCACGTCGACACACACCACCACACCACACTTCACCGCACACAAACTTCAATAATTACAAACAAGCGACGTCGTCGACACGTCAGCATCAACGCCGTTAACACCGAGCGTGAAGTTCGGCCGAGAAGACGAGACGTGTTAGTAACGCCGTTAATTGCCATCGGAGCTTACGCACTCCGATCAGCGGTTGCTAGAGCTGATGAGAAGACGGAGACCGAGAGTGCCGTTACTGCCGTTTCGGCTGTTACGGTTCCGGTGACGGAAATGAAAGCGGAAGTGGTGGCGCCGGTGAAGAAGGAGGAGGTGATAAATTCGAGGATTTATGATGCGACGGTGATCGGAGAACCGATGGCGGTTGGGAAGGATAAAGGAAAAGTATGGGAGAAGGTGATGAATGGACGAATTGTGTATTTAGGTGAAGCGGAACAAGTGCCGACTAAAGATGATAAGGAATTGGAGGTTGAAATTGTTAGAAATTTAGCGAAAAGGTGCGCGGAATCCAATCGACAGATTACGTTGGCTATGGAAGCATTTCCAGCTGATTTGCAATCACAGCTTGATCAATATATTGATAAACGGTTTGTTTTCTTATTAGTTTTATGTTAGTTGAAGATTTAGTTTATTCTGAGCTGCAATGAGTACAGAGCAAGCTTATATATGTATATATAAATATATAATGGATGTACTATATTGAAGTTAATCATGGATGTCAGAATTGATGGAGAGGCGTTGAAGACTTTTGTGTCACATTGGCCACCGCAGCGATGGCAGGAATACGAGCCTCTTTTAAACTACTGTCGAGATAATGGAGTCCGGCTAGTTGCTTGTGGCACACCACTTAAGGTATTCATTCATTGTTATAATACAAACCAATATCCACCTATGGTGAATTTTATGGTAATATTCAGAAGTGGTGTAAATCATGTAGCGCGACAAAATGCAGTATAGCACGGGACAACAGGTTGCAACATGTCTGGTGGAGTTCATATGAAAACATTTTTTATTTTGTCAATTATTATTATTATTAATAATGAATAGGTAATGCCTTAAATATGATTACGGAAACAAAATTTCTACAGATATAATATACCGAATTGAACGTGTTAGAAGGTGGTATGCATAAAAATACACTTTGGACAATTATAAATCTGTTATCCCGTTTCAGATTAGAAGTAACCCTAGCCACATCACTTGATATTAAATGGGTCAGAATTGCCATCTCTATAGTATTAATCAAACTGACGGTACACTAATAGTTGTTGTGATTTGTCTTTATAGATATTGAGGACTGTTCAAGCTGATGGTATTCGTGGACTTTCTAAGGCTGAGCGTAAAGCTTATGCTCCTCCGGCTGGTTCAGGATTTATTTCAGGCTTTACATCTATCTCACGCAGACCATCAAAGGAGATCAACTTCCCAGTTCAGTCTATTCCATTTGGGCCAAGCTCTTATCTATCTGCACAAGCCAGGGTTGTTGAAGAGTATACCATGTCTCAGATAATTTTGCAGGCACTTACAAATGGAGGAGCCACCGGAATGCTGGTGGTAGTGACTGGTGCAAGTCATGTTGTGTATGGATCAAGAGGGACTGGGGTACCTGCTAGAATTGCTAGGAAGATACAAAAGAAAAATCAAACAGTTATATTGCTTGATCCTGAAAGACAATATATTCGACGTGAGGGTGAAGTTCCTGTAGCTGATTTCTTATGGTATTCTGCTGCCAGACCATGCACTAGAAATTGCTTTGATCGGGCAGAAATTGCTCGAGTAATGAATGCAGCTGGCAGAAGGCGAGATGCGTTGCCACAGGTTAGTGGAACCATTTTTTCAGCTATAAGTGTGTAAAAGTAATACAATAAGAATGTCATGGGCCTGGCCGCCTGGTTGGGCCGATGTATATAGAAAGACGTGTCATTTTTTGAGACTAGGTTCTTTTTCTGCTTTTGAGATGTTAACTAGAACTCTAAGTAGTTAATGCATTCAACAAAAATCTTTAGTATGGTAGTAAACTGACCAAGTATGTTATTTCCTATGGGTTTGATCCTTATAAATGAGCATATTATATTATTGTGTTTATTTTCCTTTTGTTCCTGCATGTGTGAATAGTTTTGATGACTAGGTTTGTAGGATGAGCCATACTGGTTTGATTAAAAAAACAGACCATGCTGCTGATTATTTTCTTAAGGATCCATGGCCAATGATATATTTATAAAAGCATTTTCTGAAGTCAAGGGGTGTTTTGATCATAATTAAAAGTGTTACCAGGTGAACTTTCATAATGAAAACGTGGGATCCATTTTATATGCATATACTAGTCTTAAGTCATTCTCTCTAATATATATACCATGCAGTTAATTTGAATCTACTTGCTGCTAGCGATAGTGTTGAAAAGTATATTAAAACATGAGTTTTGATAGGTGTTAATAATTTATGTACATTTACTAGGATATTCAGAAAGGACTGGATCTTGGTCTGGTATCTCCAGAAGTACTGCAGAACTTCTTTGATCTGGAGCAGTATCCTGTTCTTTCAGAACTTACTCATAATTTTCAGGTAATTGTTTATGCATGACTAATTTGTCATTCTAATTGTTGCCTCATGTTGAAATCTGGCCATGCTAGCTGTGGCAATAATGACCCATCACCCATGTACAGATGTACTTATGAATGGTTCGATTTGGGTTATTTTTTATGAGCTAAATTGAAAGGATAAAAAATAGCTAAATACAGAACTGGTCAACATGTCAAACACTGTCCAAAGTGTATTTTGAATGCTTACAATCTCCTAAAAGTTTACTTGAAGATAGAATGTTGTTGTAATATGGATTTTGTAATCATACGCCTAGCTCTTGAAAATGGACAAAGAAGTGCTTTTGTTACGTGTTTGACCTATCCATTTTCCCATCTCTAGGTTTATTTGTGGATTATATTTCACCATTTATTTATGAACCTCATGGTAGTTTATTTTATAAAATATGTTGAACGTGACTAATTCAATGCCAGGGTTTCAGAGAAAGATTGTTGGCAGATCCCAAATTTTTACATAGATTAGCTATAGAGGAAACAATATCAGTAACTACTACCCTCATAGCACAATATCAGAAGCGAAAAGGTAGGTTCTTGGAAGAAATTGACTATGTCATAACAGACACCATCAGAGGAATAGTGGTTGATTTCTTCACAGTATGGCTTCCAGCTCCTACGTTATCATTTCTTTCATTTGCTGATGAGGCTAATGGGCCCGATAGCATAGATGCATTTAAAGGCCTACTGGGATCCATACCAGATAATGCATTTCAAAAAACGCTTGCTGGGAAGGACTGGAACGCAGGGCATAGAGTTGCTTCAGTGGTTGTTGGTGGTATAAAGCTTGCTGGTGTTGGATTTATTTCCAGTATTGGAGCTGTGGCAGCCTCAAATGTGTTGTACACTGCACGCAAGTTCCTCAATCCAGCCCTTGTGAATAAGCAACAGAATAAAAGATCACCAATATTGAAAACCGCAGTTGTTTATAGTGGCTTTCTTGGGACATCAGCTAATCTCCGGTATCAGGTATTCTGATTATCCATTAGTGGGAGTTCAGCTTCAGTATGACATGACTACCCCGATCATTCACCTCTTCTTTACAGGTGGCAAAATTGGCGGGTCAGGCAAATTGGGTGACCCGTCAAAACGGGTTGGGTTGACCTGAAAAAACTGGTTCTGAATTTTTACAATATCATAGACGGTGTGTCAGATATATTACAATAATCATATATGTCATTATAGTATGATTTAACTTCTTGAATAAAATAATTGAAGAGGTTTTGTGTATGAAATACACATTAAGATTCGGGTGACAGTAAAGCCATGTGACCCATTTGACCAGCTTGACTAGTGATATAATATATCTCCCCGTATGCACCATGCATAAGTAAATGAATTAAAAATGGTGTTGCCACCTCTATTCATTATTAACCTACGTCTTCCCCAATAATGCAGATAATTGCTGGACTGGTGGAACATCGTCTTTCAGATATGTTTGCTGACCAAACGTTATTTGTAAATTTGCTATCATTTGTGGCACGGACGGTCAATTCCTACTGGGGAACTCAGGTTACACACACCTTAATTTATAATTCATGCTAGAATGCTAGATAACTCATTACAGTAGTTTAAAGAGGAAGTCTGTGAACATAATCTGTTGGAAAATTTTCTTCGTGGGTCTAATGTCAATGTTAGCTCACCATTATAGGTGGAAAAATGGGCAGGTCAAGTTAGTTGGGTAGCTTATGAAAAACTGGGTTAGAAGGTGTGCTTTCTTGGTGCAGTCAGAACGTCACTCTTTTGTTATTCATTCCTCCATATTACAAAAATAATTTGTATAAAGTGATTTAGGAGCTTGTATGCACTTTGGATGATTTTCAATCCATTTAACACACTCAATTCGTTTTTAGCTAGACTTGTGTATTTGACCCAACTGGGAGTAGATTATAACACATCATTGGTTCAAAATTGCACTCCTTTACTCTATCAACTCTAGTTTTATATGTTTGTTTTCTGTTCACATAAGTAGCTGATCTCACAAAGTAGCTGCATATACGTTCTCTGAATATTAATTTTTTATACTATATCTTGGTGCAGCAATGGATAGATCTTGCACGGTTTACGGGACTACAGGCTCAAAAGAGCGAACCATCCATAAACCAAACAATAGAATCAGCAAATCCTGCGACGATAGGTTGTGATACTACAGAAGAAGCTGCTGTCGATGAAATTGAGAATCAACAATCGATAAGATGATAACTATCTGTCATGCCATTGCTGCAGAGGGCTTTTCCTGTAAGGAACAGCTTTCTGTTTCTGTTAATGATTATAATAATACGTGCTCATTGTTGTAGTTAAAATATATATGTGAGCCATATTGGATACGACACAAATGAAGATAGAGGTCCTTTTTCAGTAAATTATGAACAAATGTTGCCTTTGTATAACTCACGGGCAAGTAAACGGAACAAATTTTGATCGACTAACTATTTCATACATGGATACAATTACTAATTGTTCATTAGATGTACTAAATAATCTCCCTGATTTATGTATTTTCTTTTTGTTAGCAGACATTGTAATAACAATTTGATTTTTAACACATTTGGTCTACAAGTGTTGATTAATTGATTATAGGGAACTAGACACTGGATTTACAATAGGCATGAAATATCATCACCCTTACAAATACACCAACTATTGTGCATAGAATAGAATAACTTTGTAGTGGTATACATAGGAATTTAACAAGTTCTTAACATAATAGGCAAACGTAGTGTGTTATAAACTATATAAAAAGGCGACATATGATCAACATTGGAGAATGGTTAAAGAGATACCAACATATATGATTAATCAAGAGACATGCTAAAGCTTTAAGCTTATGCTGATGGAGACATGTATAGCTTTAAGGATAAAATCTAACTAATAGGTTGGCCACGTTTGAGAGGATGATCAGCTCTTTGATAGAGGGCTAATTAAACCTGAATCATATCAAAGCACATCAAGCATAATAATTAACCTCTCGTAATCCTAATGTAGTTACTTAATTTTGTGTAATTATATATGATTTAGTCTACCCAACTAGTTGAGTGCCATTTATTTCACTCTAACATCAAATATCCTATTGAGTAGTGTGACCCAGTATTGAAAATATATATGTTTTCCTTCTTTGTATACTTGTAGTATCTACTGTTGGAACTCATTTTCATACAATTTAATCAAAAATAGTTAAAGGAAGAAAAATATCTGCAGGCACATTACACTCAACTAATTATACTCAAACAAACATATTGAATAGAAAGTTGTACTTCTGAATACAACTTCCAAAATTTTCATATATTGCATGATTAGTGAAGGTTGCTCATCAAGTAAATAGTATCACAGCACATAGCTTTTCACTATAGTTACTCTCACTTGTATCCATCTTCCTTACTCATCCTTGCTTCTAGTGACTCCTTCACTTTCTGAAGTGCATTTTCTAAATTCTTCAGCTGTGTCATTAATGTATGATATTAGTCAAGTTTATGGATCCATTCATTTGCTGATAAAACTTTGATAACACAAGCTATGAACAGGGTGTAGTAGCATTTCATACCTGCTGTTTGGCAAACCTATTGTGTATGTATAGCCCACTATAGAGATCAAAACTATCATTTGCCGTGGTTTCTTTCTGCATATGGCCATCTCATGTTAATTGTTTCACAATATTATCTTTGTTCTGTCATGTCTTGTCTTTCTATATCAACAACTTTAATACTTCGTATGCTGTATTGAAATTATAGAGTAAGTTTGAGCATACCAGTTGAACGAGCTTCTCAAATCCCTTTGTGTCTATTGGTGTGTTTGTAATCTGCATTTCCGCTAAAATCCTGTAGAGGTTTGCTAAAAACATGTTTAAAAATCCAAATAATATATGCCCTTCAGTTCCGTACTTTTCTCTAGAAGTGGCAATTCTGACCCGATTACTTATAAATGGGGTCAATTCGGATTTGTATCTCTAATAGTCCAACGGGTAAAACAAAGTAAAAGGGAACATGTTAGATGGATCAACAGTCGTCCATAGTTTATTTTTGAAATACTGTAACTTTTACGATCAAATTTAACACACTAATGATTCATAGTAAATGTAATAAATTTGGGCAAAAAAAATTGTGTTGGGTCAACCTGCAAAACAATTTTTGCTATGTGACCCACCCACATTGCCACTTCTATTTCTTCTACATTACTGCCAGAATGTGGAGTGTGAGAACTTGTGTACCTGCCTATGGTGTGAGCAACAAATTGACTTTCAGCAGCTAGTCTGTCATGCTCTTCACAAGTCATCTCAATCATTTTGCACCCCTGATTTTAATTGTTTTAGTATTGATTCTTGTTGAACGAAGTTAAGAAAGTGTTCAATTGATTAGTGTGTGTATTATGTGCAAATAATTCCTACTGATGTATGCTTTTTTGCAGGAACAAAGTGAAAATTCCAAATTCCTTATCGTAGTGTCTTACCTCAAATTCGAAAATGCTAAGAAAAGATGAGCATAAAACTTCATCTCTCACTCGTACTCTTTCGTACATAAAGGTCAGGTCTTTCCACCCATGCTTCCCACTTTCTGGCCCGAACATAGGATGAGTGCACACCAAATCCGAGTCCTCGGGAACTTCCTTATTTTCACAAGTTATTAAAAACATTTTATGATTAAACAATGCTTGAACAAGAAGACACCCTATATAGGAAGATTTCATTATTTTACATTTTTTTGATTAAAGAATAATATGTACCTGAAGGAGGATTTGTCTAGGATGTTCTTTGACAGAGAGTACATCAGCAAATAGTGTCGGTTTTTGAAGGCAATGAAAAGGTATAGACTCGACTACCTCTGATATGGACATAATCGATGTGCATATCAGAATCACATCATGCTCTAATTTCATAAATTCCTCCATGTCCCTTCATATATTCATGTATACAAATAATACTTATAGACATATTCACAGATAAGAAACATATATTGATGTGAAGTGCATTGTGCAGTTAAGTTTTGAATATATAAGTAGCAATTAGCATACCTATAGAAATGGACACCCTGATGGCCTGAATGGTCTGATCTTGATGTTGCACTAATAAGATGGCCTTGTTTGATCATTGTGTTTGCCAAGAACTGGGCAAAAGGACCAAACCCAATAATTCCTATTTTCAATTTTCTTGTTAAGGTACCCATGAGGGAGAAATTGAGCTAATGAGTCTGAAAGATAATATATATATGTACAACTGTACAAGTCATTTAATGGATGGCTTCAAACCGGTTTAGATTCACATTTCATTTATGGAGATGTTTGACTTGCATGTGGAAGATTAAATACAGACCGTTGGATGTATTTAACACCCTTACTTAATATCATCATAAATGTCTATATTTAGATTTGGATTTGGATTTAGACAAGAAGATAGTGGGTAGCAAGTGTTGGTGTTTGACCGTTTGGGGTGATCTGGCAATTGATGCTGACATGTGCGATGAGGTCTGTTATCTGGCCTTGTTGGAGTCTATATCTTTAAGTTTTTAAGACGTACCAGTATGTTGCTAATATGTGGCAGCTTTATTTATTTCGTATCTGCACGTCTTTGCAGTTTCTAGCTTTTCGATTGGAAGAAGGGTTACATACGTTCATGCCAGAAACGAAGTGGATACAATAATGAGCTTAAATAAATTAGGCTGCCAACCAAATTAGAACACACATGTTAATTGTGGACACATATTAAAAGCTTATGGCCGATAATTCGTGTTTATCAAACGAATGGAAAAGGTAACAACCATTGACAAAAATAGTCACCAATGAAAACTGCACTTCTATAAGAGTATAGTTGTGGCAAATCAAATTAAATCCAAGTATATACTTATCTAAGTTCACATAAGCTATAACTTGTTTAATACGAGATAAACTAAAAATAGCCACCAATGAAAACTTCACTTCTAAAGAGTATAGTTGTGGCGAATCAAATTAAACTAATAACCCGAGCGTTGCCCAGGTAATATGCTGCCATAGAACAAATAGAAATATTGTAAAGTTGAAGTACATATAGCTTTTCAGTGTAAAGAAAATGTATGGTAGGTTTTCTTAAATTGAACATTGCATAGCAACTACAAGCACAACTACAAAATGGCTTCCGCAGGTGCAAGGTTTGTGTGCCTGGAGGTGCTAGGTAAATTGGTTCAGCCCTGGTTAAAAACGTTGGTCTAGCTGACTCGGTATTGTCTTATTTTCTCGTGTTTCTTTGGGTAATAAAAGTCTATCTTTTCGAAAACAAAGATTGGTCGGTTTCAAAATTAGACATTTATTTTGTGAAAAAGTAAACGTACATGATGTTGCCCATATTTCTTATATGAAATTCGATGTCAGTTTGTGATTATGTTGGTGATGCATTCAAAGTGGCGGTGTTCTTTACTTGATGTACGTGTGTCATGTAGCAACCACAAACGATATTTTTAGCCTTTTATTTTGAATTTTACATTTGCAGGCCCAATAATAGGCTATCTGGGCCAAATTAGCTAGCATGCGGCTAATAACATGTGGAGAATTTTCAAGCCTTTATTAGTTTATTGCAAGCCCAATAATAGGCCCTTATTATAAGCCCAATAACAGGCCCCATGGAGCCGAGCATTGTGTTTTTGATGGAAAGGTCGTTGTACTTGATGGGGATTTTAGGCAATTTTTACCCAATAACAGGCCCTTATTGCAAGCCCAATAACATGCCCCATGGAGCCGAGCTGTAATATTTAGGAAATAATGCCAAAGTATCCTGTAATATTTACATATATGATTCTCATTATTGGGCCTGCAAATATATGGGCATCCTGTAATATTTGGATTCAAAATCAATAAATGCCAAAGCATATTCTTTTACATTGTTACAAAAAAAAAAAATTGATACAGACATGAGAAAACAATGCATAGTTTTAACAGGATGGATGATTGTTTACATTTATTAAAAAAGTAAATTGATCTTGCAGAACATGGCATAGTGGCGCTTAAAACCGTCCTGTAAAACCCATTTGTCCCAAAATAACGGAAAGTTTTGATTATACGGTTGAGATTTAAAGTCAACGGAATCAAACGTAACCAACAAAATGATCCTGGTATAAACAAAATATATGACATCCTGGTCAAAATTGAATTCGGAATGGCGTAACTAATTTCTTAAACCAACAAAATGATCATGTCATTATGTACGACTATACTACAAAAGTGTTGTATCTTTAAATTGTAAAGGATGCAAGTTGCCATCTTGGAAATATGTTATTAACTCCAACGTGTATTAATTAAAAATAATTAATATTAGTATAAATAATTAAAAAAAATATTAGCTGAGTTAGCATCCTGAGTAAAAATTATTTTAGTATTATGTAAATTAGCATCTTGGGTGAAATTATTTATATATAAATAATTAAAAATTAGTTAAACGTAAATTAATAAAAAATAATTAATATTAATATAATTAATTTAAAAAACATTATCCCACTGAAATAGCATTCTGGGTGAAATTCTTTATATAAGTGTTATCCGATTGTTTTTTTTATTGGGCCCGGAATTTTTTTGATCATCCGGTCGAAAATATTGTATTTAATTACCATCCTGGCATTTAATTATCCCTTTTTCTTTGGATCTACATAGCATCGTGGGTAACCTCCATCCTGGCGTGTGCGTAACCTCCATCCTAGTAACCTCCATTTTGGCGCAAAATAACGGAAAATATTGAATAAAGGAAGGCCATGATTTGAAGTCAACGAAATCCGACGGTGGAGAAGGGAAGCCAACGAAAAAAATAATCGCCAGGACAGTTTCAGGCAGTTATGACTACGCTAGAGCCATATATAAGGGAAATTTAGTATATACTTATCTAAGTTCACATAAGCTATAACTTGTTTAATACGAGATAAACTAGGGTAAAAACTTGTGTCCTGTTAGCCGCACATATTAAATTTCATTGGGGTCTTAGACTAGTGGTCAGAGAGTTTTGCACTAAAGTGGTTTCTTCCTGGAGGTGATGAGTTTGAATCTCGTCCATGGCATGCCTGGGGGAGGGGATACTCCGCAGTTCGATACTCATCTAAGACATGAGAGAGCGGTCCCTTAAAGAGCGTCGCCGAGATTTCGAACTATGGAGCGGTTCTTATAACGGGGAAGTAACCGCTTGTGGAAGATGAACGGGTAGACTAAAGGTCCGTTAGTGATTCCACAAACTGCCTTTCAAAAAAAAATGTAGGTAAATATGCGGCAGAATGTATACATGTAGTAAAGCAGAAGGATAAAATGGGCATAACATTTATGCTATAACATGAAGATTTTGTGCTGTTGGCAGATCAGCAAACAAGAAAAGTTTTATAGATTTCATTTTCAATCCTTTTGTATACACAAATAACCTCTTATTAACTACGCGAATCCCCGATAAGATAAAGTATGGATCAAGTTGCAAATTAGTGGGAGCCAAATAGATAAAAATGGTAAAGGAGGCTATAAAGGAAATAAGTTTACGTTCAAATCTCAAAAGTCACGTGGGGATGTTTGGATGAGTTTTTATGAAAGAGCTTATTAAAATATAAAGGTGAATAGGTTAAAAAGCGAAATACAAGTATAAGCTAAACCAAACACCCCCTAAATTATGTTTATATCAATCAGTTTTAACTTTTTAATCAAGTTTATAAACATCCAAAATGACTAAAGAACAACGGACTTCTAGTATTAGCGGGTTAATAAGCCAACAATAATGTTTGCTCATAGTTTAATATTCTAAATCCGTTAAAAATATGAAAAACCTTCTGAATTTACGTCAGCATAAAAAGTTTAAATAAACTACGGTCAATGAGCAATAGTCATTATCAACTTCGTTTACAGTCAAGTGTTGTATTGGGTGGGTCACTGTAACACCCGCTATTATGATCTAAGGGTAATTCGGTAATTTCTCTTACTTAGATATTATTAATTGTTATATTATAAATATTATGTTTTATATGTTTTGATTTATAACTTAGGAAATTTGGTCAAAGAATAAATTGTGACTAGTGAATTAGTAACCGTTTTAAATAATTATAGTTCACCGTAAAATAAAATAGTTTTACTGCAATTGATATTTAGGTTCCTGACAATAAAATTAGAACGAGTATAATATTTACACTGTGATATAGAAATAGATTAGTATAGGCCGACATATTTTTCTTAAATTCTCACCACTCTCTCTAATACTTCCTAAATTGTACCTAATACCTAACTAAAGATTTCACTAAAATTAGTAAGCAAGAATTGAAGTTTACAAGTGTTAATTCTTACCCTAGTTCATGATATTATCATCATTCTAGTAATCTTTAAAAGTGTAAGTGTTCATTTATATTTGATATTGGGTAATTGTAGAACTTGTTAGGGTTAGTAATTTATTTATGAAATTGAAGCTTGAATTGTGGCTATTGATAATATGTGATGATACTCACTGATTTTATATGTTGATTTCATGATGATTGTATGGTGTTCTTCAAGTTTTTGAGAATTTGCATAACTTGATTAGGTTATAAAATGAATAGATAAATTTAGTATAAAGTGGTGATTGATTGTGGTCATGAGATGTTTTTAGTTATTATATGTTGTTATATGAGCTAGGTTGAATTTGTTTGAGGTATAAAACTGATTGACAAGCTGGAAATGTTGTGTTTGTTTGGTAAAATTCGTGCAGTAGCAGGTTGAGGTCGAATTGCAGGTCTGCTGTTTTGACCAAGGTCGCGACGCGACATGTTAGGATCGCGACGCGATCTCTAGTGTGTTGATGCGCGATCTTATTTAGTTGCGACGTGATCTGGTTTGGTTGCGGCGCGATTTAGATCTGCACAGACTAGTTTTATTTCTGCATATGTTTTGTGAGCTGATGTTAGTGTACAAGTTTTGTGTTAACTAATAGTAAAGTGTATGGTGATAATTTGGGACTTATAATCTAGTTTAACATGTATGATGGTGAATTGAATATATGTAATGAAGTTATTTAATAATGTAAATAGCTAGTAATAGAGTATGTATATCAAGTGTAATTTGATTTTGATCATATGAGTATGCTAGAGACTTAAAATGTACATGGTGATCTTGTCGTACTTCAAATATATGTGATGTTTAGTTGATGTGATTATGTGAAGAAAGTTATGAGACTTGAAGCGAGTTACTGACTTACGTTATTTTGTGGGGTTTCCAGATGAGCAGAAGACTTGGTGAATTAGACAGCTGAGTGGTTGGACTTCAGTGGACAGGTGAATAGATTTGGAACTTCAGTGTGATTTGGTTGTGACATATTGGTTACAACGGATAAAACATAGTTGGTTATTGATTGTTATTGCTGAAATATATATATATACATATATATATATATATATATATATATATATATATATAATAGTGATGTGTTGCCTTTTGTGCATTTGATGACTTGGAGGTCAACGATTTGTTGGACTGGTTGCTACAGGTTAGTCAATGTGAGATTTGTGATCATGTGTTGAGAATGGAACACACATTGACTAATGGTAGCAACCAGTTATCGGTAAATCACTGTATTAGCCTGTAGTGATTATAAGTGTCGCTTGGTGGGCCACCGCGGACTGAGGGCGCCACAAGGACCACCGATCATTTTGATGATATAATGTCTATGTGTTATTTGTTGTTAATCAGTATTGTTAGGCTAAGTTAGACTGTTGAGACAAGTTTATTCACTTAGCTTCGTGCTAATCCCGTTATTTACTCCTTGCAGGTTTTGTTATGATTTTGGGATGGGCAAGGAGTGGACTTGAAGAATGTTTGATTATAGACACTCTGATGTTATTAATGTTTTGATACGTTTTATATATAATGCCCAAAATACAGTCTAATAGTTTGTAAATTATAACAGTTGATACTTATAACTTATATAAAGTTTTGGAGATGACATCATGTCATCCATATATATATATTTAATGTGGGATTTCGCTTCCGTTATAAAAGAATATGGTAAATTTGGCGTGTTATAGTCACTATCAACAATTTTTCCAAACTTGTTTGTATCGTAAACCTATATCATTATTACCTTGAGGGGCGGATGGAGAGGGGGAATGGGCAGTGGCTTCCAAGAATTTTCAAATCATATAAAAAAATAATTTTTTAAATGTATTTACAATTTTTTATAGTTTTTGCGTAAAATTTAATTTGCCCCCTAATATATAAATTATAACTCCACCCCTACTTACCTTATCTCAACAGTTGTACATTATGAATGACTTTCTATTGCACATAGGTGTGTTTGGTAAAACTAGCCGAAGATGTATATGAAGATGGAGTAAGAGATGGAGGCTAGAGCTGTAGCTTTAATTTGAGGTTGGAGCTGGAGATATTATTTGTTAATAAGTGTCTGGTAAACTAGCTAAGGCTGGAGCTTATTGACGTAAAATGACATTAAAGTATATGATGGTAATATTATAATTTTATAATTAGAGGATAAGGATTCTTTGAAGAAACTAGTTTTAGGAGCTTCCAAATGAAGGGATTCTCATTCAAAGAAACTCTATTATATTTTTGATGCCAAATAAGGATTGTGAAATTATAATAAATTGAGATTCTTAAAAATTAGAATCTCAAGCTCTTAGAATCCCCAATAATCTTTTAAAAGTGGTTGCCAAATACAACCAAAAACTTGATGACTCATACATTCAATTATGTTAAATCAACTACAATAATTACGAGTACACACAATACTAAGTGTTTATTACTCGTGGAATTTTATTTATTTATTATTTTGCACGGGGTTATTCTTATATTCTACGTTAAAAAATAACGTGAGCGCTGAACAAATGATAAATTAATACATGAGATACAAACAACGCAGCTAAAAGGATAAGAACGATGACGTGTAATAAGTTTTGGATAACGCTCTTCCGTATATGTAAAATTTCATTATTACCCTTGTTATTCTTACACGTCGAACCTTCTACTTGGGTACTACCGGTAATTTGATGCAAACAATGAAACAGATAACGGATACCAACGTTAACGTCAATTAATATTTTAATCAGTGTCATTTCCGTAATAGCTTGCAACTTTATGTATATTTTACAAAGCTCCAGTAAATATATATCACCATCGATGTATCTATATTCTATCACTCTCACATTCTTGCTCAATAGATATTTTCTTCATATAATTTCTTATTACCAAAACAGTTTAAGGTGCAGTTAGATAACAATATGCCAATGGATGTAATGCCGCGTCAGAATGGATTGCTATCATCATCATCACTGAATCCGAACGCTCCGATGTTCGTACCGGCGGCATACCGTAACGTCGAAGATTTCTCCGATCAGTGGTGGTCACTCGTTCACTCATCTCCTTGGTTCCGTGATTACTGGCTTCGTGAATGTTTCTCGGAATCACAGTTTGATCTAAATTGTTCCGATAATTACGATCCGTTCGTTTTTGATGACGATTTAGATTCGATCTCTTTCGACGGTAAAATTGACGGTACCGAAGGTAATCAGATTGAACTTTAAAACTGTCTGATCATGAATTAGATAGTTAATTAGTTAATTTGAATTTCAATACTTATTTCTGTTGCGTAGATGAAGAGAAGGAAGATAAGAAGGATTTGATGCTGTCGAAATTGACAACGAGCTGGCGGAAGGCACGTGCCGGTGAGCTGGTGAAGGTGTATGAGAAAGCCCCGAAGATTGTGAATGTGAAAGTGAATCCGAGGCCGATTCATCAGCCTCGGTAGATAAATTTGAGTTTACAAACTGATCGATCTGAAAGAATTGAGAGTTTGAGTTAGGGTTTGTAGTGTACGTGTCTTTTTTGTTTTAGAAATGATGTCAGTTTACATGTACAGTGAGAATCATCTTAATTTAGTGTTATCGTAAGGATTAGGATTATAGTTTCTCTACTTGTTTTGTAACCTGATTGTAATTATTAATAATAAATTTAGTTGATCCAACTTGATTATTGCTCATTTATTTGGTAAATCGAGTAAACTGGTATTGTTGAGCACTCCCAGATTCACAGGTGGTTTTGTAATACCAGTGGCACAGTGTATCTTATCCATAATTCATTAAAAAAGATTTATGATGGGAAAAAAAAAACGTATTCTGAAAGTGTAGCCCTTTAAGCAAACTACATGATCAACACATTTGTGGCAAGCTTATTTCAATGTTGATATAGCTTGGTGGGAACTCTAATACACACTGATTATATGAATACGCAACTAGTTTAGTTAGTGAGATGTATGATGTATCTAATCTAATCATGATAATGATAACTTAGTAACACAAAATGAAGCGTTAGTTACACTGATGTCGAAGTACTCAGGTTTATATGACAAGAGAGTAAATTACATTCTCCTTCCATCAACAATTCCACATGTGGTATGTAACCATGTATGGTAGTCTTCGGGTTTAGTCCTTCACTCAAACTTTTATGGCTCATAGTCCTTCATGATATAATTAAAAACCCCTTAAAATTTACGATTTTTAGTAAAATAAAAATCCTACTTAATGAATGGACTGAACTAATAAAAAAGCCCGATAAAAAGTCCGTGAGTGAAGTAATTGACATACTTTGTAATTTACTCTATAAAAAAAAATTAGACCACCCACAACGGTAATGGGCGTGGTAATGTCTTATGGGTGCCATGTCACTCATAACATGGTGTTAGCTTATAACACGTGCAATGTTAACTCATATTACACTGTGTTATTATGAAAATACAGAAGCCACTAATTAAATTACTCCGTATTATAAGTTAAAACGAAACAAAAGAAATGAAAAAAATAAATGAAAAAGAGAATACAAGCTTGCGGAACCCACTTTTACACCTTCGCACTCTGTTATCTATTACGATGATGTCCCATCGGTCCGCCCATTACGGGTGTGCTGTCACTGCGCCACAGCCGCAATCCTTGGTCTTATTGCAGAATGAATTTTGGCTTAGCCATCAGCCTTTTTTATCTTATCTGGGCTATTTCCTTCTTGGGCGACTTCCTTTCTGAGTTAATCTTTTTACATAAGGATGACACCCGCGGGTCGTGAGTACGAATATGACAAGCCCATCACCCGTCCGCGACGGATTTTTTTGACCCACAAATCCGCGAATACCCACTAGCTGGTTTATTTTTATACCCATACCCACGACCCGCGGATACCCGTGGGTTTTAAATAATATAAATTTTTTATCAAAATATCGAAAGATCTTGTATATATATAAGTTTAATGTATAAAAATATGTTCAAAGTAATGGATCGTAATTTAAACGAAAAATTTAAAACATGTGAACTAATAGTTCGATGATATCAACTTATTTGATAATCTATACTACTGTAATATATAAAGCATTTTGCTATTTTATTTTAGGAAATCTTAAAATTAAGACTCAACACTTCCTTAATTAATTATCTAATTCTATTCTACAATATAACCCTATCAGTTTATATTTTTCACTTTTCGCCAATAGTATCTCGAATTTTGAACTCTATGTACAACTATTGTTAACAACTCACAATCATAGGTAACCCACCACTAAACAATAAAAGTATTTAACTCCGCTGCATAGCGCAGGTATTATGCTATTTTTTCTTAATTATTTGATTAGTTTGTTATTCGAAACATGAAACTATACTTTTTAGTCTCTATATAAATAGTTTTATTATATATTGTTCAAATTAACCATTATATATACATATATGTGCAATAAATTATACAAATCCATTTGTAGGTATCTATAATGTGTTTTGTAGACTCGCGGATCGGGTTTACCCACGGGTATAAGTCTATACACATCACCTGCCCGCGACCCTTCAACAGGTAAAAGTTTTTACTCATAACCCACATATAGGTAAAAATTTCACGGGTTTACCCTCCCGTAATGAGCGGCTACCCATAAGTTGCGGATTTTTTCTCGCTCATTACCATCTCATTTTTACATTCATATAAGCCTCCTGTGGGTAAGATCTTATACGGTGTATCTAATTTCTTTTGGGCTAAAGGCCCAACTATCCATGTTGGGTTGAACTAGGCATTTCTTGAAGGATTAATAGAGCACGGCCATGTTCATAAATTAAATTTTAAGTGAGATTGACAGTTTGACACATTAATTGTATGCATGTGTGTCGACTTGAATTGCATCATCCAAGCTTACATTTCGGTATCCATGTGGGATCCAGATACAGACCTTTCTGTTTTGTTTCGGATTCAGATTCAAGCTTAAGGGTAATTAGGTCTTTTTGTCTCTAAAGTGTGGGGAAGCCGTGTTCATAAAACATCTTTGAAGCTACGTTACATGTTGCCGTATTCAGTTGATGACTGACTTTATTAACCCATAAATAAAATGATTAATAAATACAAACAACAAATAATTAAAGGTTGACTTACACTTGCCCCCCTTTCCAATATAGCATGCCTTCAACTAATCATACACCTACACGTGTATCATTCTTTCCTTCCTCTTCAATTTTCTTACAAACTTTGCCTTTCTCAATCATTATTACCCAATCAACCAAACTTCCCATAAATCTTCTATCAGATATTTTTAAAGGAGGGGTGAATTTGTAAATTACAAGAAATTATGGGAAATGCACTGAGGTTTTTGTATGGTGAGTGTTGTTCTAAGCCAACCACCGGTGGTGGTGGTGGTGGTGGTTGGGCGAATCAGCAGCAACCACACGGCCATCATGGTGTTTCGACGTCCACTGGCGGTGTCTCGGCGCTAGCTCGAGACATCCACAATTTTGAAAGGACTTCCCAGGTACTATAAAAATTCATATGATCAAGCAAAATTTAGCTTAAAGTTGTCAAAATTCACTTCTTTTTAATACAATATTACAATTTTAATTGTAGGTTCCTGAAGGTTTGAGCAAGCATGTGGTTTCATCCAAGAAAGCTCAGTCTAACTGGTAAGTAGTAACCTCTTGATCATATCAAATCTCTTTATATGTTGACTATAGAAGAGTAGATATGTAATCCTACATTGTTGTTGGATTAATTTTGACATTACTTGCACATCATGAATTGAAGGTATAGCAAACTTTCTGAGGCATGGGCACAAGCAAAACCTCCCCCAAAATCACCTGAAGATGCTTCAACATTTATTGTTAACACGTTAAAACGACACAAAAAAGGCGATGTTGAGGTACTCTCTAACTCTGTATTTGCATAATTTAGAAGAATTTTGTGTATTAATAGTTGAATTTCTGTTCTATTTAATTGCGGACCACTTAAGTTTATATATAACTGGACTATTATATAAGAAAAGGGGTTGAATGGTTATAATATGGCCCATGATAACATAAACAAATTGTCTTAATAACAGCTTCTATAGTCTTAATTAATGTAGTGACTATGGAAATATCATCCGCGCTTCTAACAGTACGTATCTTGCTTATTGTTATATGTATGCCTCCAAGTTTATATATCATTGATAATGTGCAGTCCAATGTCCAACAGTACGGATCATTACCCCAATATTTATGCAAATTAATCTAAAAGGCTGAGGACGGGTCAGCCCAACCAGACCTGCGTTGACCCATCCTAAAACTCACCTATCTTGACACCTTACAGAACCCACATTTTTGCACCCTATTGATTATAGAAACGTATTCAAGCAAACAGCAAGAGATCTGGATCACATATCTTATACAATCCTTGTGTAGGGTCTGTTATCATTTTACGGTCTCCCTCTACATCAATCTACGGTTGAAATCTCTACGGGTCCAGCTCCACCAGTTCCACCGGTTCCTCATGGACTCAAATACGAACTAAACACGCTTCCTGTAAGAACTTCTGAACTTTTGCCGTAGATCTTCAATTTATCATTGCCAGTTTAGTTTTTGTCTAAACGTGATGCAATATGTACTTGGTTAAATATAGGTGGATGAAAAAGCTGTAGCAGATGGAGATACAGTGACTGTTTATGTTAATACGTTAAACCCTCGAGAGGCAGCATGTGTTCCACAAGACGTAAAAGTTGCAGCAGCAGAGCGGGCCAAAGCACGGGCCCAGAAGAACTACTCTAAAGCAGATGCATTTCACAAGCAAATTACAGATGCAGGCTATCGGTAATTGACAATTTCATCGACACTTTTGCAAATTATCTAACTTGCATAGTGACAAATATTAATTATGCAGAATGCTAAATATACAAAATGAGGAAATTCTAGCCCGGAAGTATCGGATTAGACTAAGGTAACATATATGGTATAGATACAATACGCAAGTAAATGATTAATGGAGTGATGTGTATGTGTGGTGTGAGTAATGATGTTTTTGTAAAATATGGAATAGGGGAATTGATGCACCAGAAAGCGCAATGCCTTATGGGAAAGAGGCTAAGGAGGAGTTGAGTAAGATGGTTGCGGGGAAATCTTTGAGAGTTTTGATCTTTGATGAAGATCGTTATGGCCGTTGTGTTGGTGATATTTATTGCAATGGCATCTTCGTCCAGGTAAACCTTAAAAATTTGATGTATAGGTGACAAAATGGGTGGGTAGGTAATAGATTTGGATTGGCACACATAGTTTCGTATGAGTCGAATCAAGTTTGGTTGGCCCAAAACACCATTTGCCAACTTTCACACCCATTTGACTTGTTTCCTCTCAAGTAAGCTTTTTTGTAACCTGTTAGGCATAAACGTAGCCCGAATCGACCTATTAACTAATGTGTCGAAATTTTTGACTTCAAATGTATCAATGGAACCTGTTACGCTATTGAATTTGACGTATGAACTTTTTAATGTATTGCAAACAGGAACGGATGTTGAAGAAAGGACTTGTGTGGCACTATGGCGCTTATGACAAACGACCCGAATTGGAAAAGGTAATATCACCTCTCTTTCTTCGACCTTCTTTTTTTCAAACCATAAATTATTCTTCTGAAAATGGCTAATTTGTTTACAACAACAGTGGGAGCAAGATGCTAGAGCTAAGAGAGTTGGCTTGTGGGCTTCAGCAAATCCTGAAAAACCATGGGAATGGAGGAAGAATCGACGTGAAAACAGATAGTAATTCGTTGTGATGACAAAAGAGTACAAGTAATTACTCTATTTCGATCGACATGTTTTAGACATTCAGTCAGCAGGGGAATAATGTTTTTCATACAGTTTAATATTCAAAGTCATCAAGTGAAGTATAGTCACTAATTTGTAACATTACAGCTTTTATTGAACAAAATGTCCAGAACGTACTCCGTCTCTATGTGTTCTTCAAGCATTACAAGTTCATATTACATCGTAAAAAGGATAATTAACAATGATTAATTAAATTGAATAACACAAATTTTACTAAGGTTCATTCAAACTTTTAAAAATGTTTAAAACCCAATGGTAATGTTTATCCATATACTTCCTTACTTTAATCATAACCAGTCAAATCCCATGTCCTAAACGTGCTTCATTTAATCAGTAGTAGTCAAATCCCATGTTTTAGATCAACAACCTGTCAATGATATAATCCAAGATTCAACTAACCAATGTGTCACAAGACTCACTTAAATGGGTCTGGATTTGATCCATTTAGTTAATATTGGATAATGATTCAATTCAAGATCCAACTAAATCAATGAATCCGACAAAAGTAAAAAAAGTAGGAAATTTTTTATTTTTATTTCATATTATATCAGCTTCAACAACCAATGCTAATACAAAATAACCTAATATATCTTTAGTAAAGTTTAAATGATTCAGTTACATTCAACTAATAGTATCACTTTGCAACAAGTATATCCTAAATATTTAGATCATTCGATTAATTAGTTTACTACGCGAATCATTTTCAATTATACGTGAATAGTGAATCGATTGACAAAATAGAATATGTACCGTTTATTAGTTTTGTTACGTCCATCCAAGAGTACCAACGCCACAATAATTTACGAGGAATAGCATAAAGCTATAATTAATGTATAGAATATCTTAGTAATCATACAACTGGTAAATTTAATATACAATGCATTAATGATCAATTTTGTTAATAGATCAAAAATTATGATTATAGAAACGTTCTACCATTTTTATGGACAAAAATCTACCTTTGATTAGCCGTGAACAAAAACCGGGTTGGGGCAAATCTGACCCGAAAGCTGAATCGGGTTCTAGTTAACAAATTGAAACCGGTTAATTGACCAACCCAACCCAAATCCAACCCAGTTTTTTTAAATAATTCAACCGGGTTAAAACCGGGTTTTTCGGGTTTTGACCGGTTTTCCAAGCCAATCATCCCAATTTCGATTTCTAAAAACCCAACCCGATTATGTACCCGGCGGGTACTCACAAAATCCGAACCGGGTAGGGTCAAATACGGGTTTGACCGGATTAGGTTTTCGAGTTTGACTCGGGTAGGGTTTAAAAACCGGTTTTTTTGTTCATGCCTACCTTTGATCCATTGGGTCCATAATATATTTTTCTTTTCCTTATTGAGTCCATGAATCAATTTTTCTGACCCATTGGATAGATGGGTCGGATCAGTTCAAGATATGCCCCATTGACATCTCTTATATATAGTCACACCTAAGTTATACGTAAAGAAAAAGAAAAATATTATATATATATATATATATATATATTATAATTACTTATAAACCATGGACAATGTCCATTGTTGATACTTAAAAGTCTTAAAAAATTAATATTCCAAAAATGCCCCTACTACATTAATAATCAACTACGATATCTAAAGAACCAAATCATATTCAATACAATCAATTACTATACTTTAATTTAGTAAATAGCTATTATAATTAATTATCACAATTATATTTATGGAAACTATACACAATTATCATCTATAATCTATAAATCCATAAATACATATAAGGCATGTCCACATAGTTGAATCTTAATACTTAAATGATAATCAAAATTACTTATATATAATCGGTGAGAACATTCTATACTTATTTATGACGCATTTGACATGTTATACAACTATTCATTTATGATACTTCGTATTTTATTTAACGAACTTACTATTCTACTTAACAAAAATACAAAAAATAGTTGTTACCATCGCATTGCGCGGGTAATATGCTAGTGTATCTATCTATCTATCTATATATATATATATATAACAAAGATTTTTTCTTGATTTCTAAACATGCCACATCATAATATTTCATTTTTCTTTAGACCCTCATAACTTGCCACATCATCATATTATTTTTTTCATAAACCTTTAATTATTAATTATTAAGACTATTATTTATCAATTAGACTTATTCTTTAAAATTCCTATATTATATTTAATAATGTATATAACAATTTTTATCTACATAAAAAAAAGATTTAATTTCTAATCCATATCTTAACCTTAATTAATAATTATTAAAACTATTATTTATCAATTATACTTATTATAATAGTGTTTTGAATTCCTAATTATATTTAATATATAATAATTTTTACCTACATAAAAAGATTTATTTTCTAATCCATATCTTATACATTATAATTAACAAATATTATTATCATCAACTATCATGTTTTATAAAAATTATCTTTAATAAAGATATTTAAAATTGATTATTTTATATACATTCTGGTATATATTACTATTGAATTTCAGTGATAAATTTTAACTTTCAACAATATTAAGATACAGTTGAAAAACTAAAAAACATATGGTTAATCTTTACCTTTTTAATTACCTTGCATTGCATAGGCTCAACAAATGTATTAAAACTTAGCATAATAAATTACAAATTGATTTAATTGTATTATGTATACAAAATTAAATAATAACATACAAAGTAATTTAATGGTATTATATAAATGGTCGTACATCGCACGGGTTCAATACTTAGTAATTTTAAACTTTCAACAATATTAAGATACAGTTGAAAAACTAAAAAACATATGATTAATTTTTACTTTTTTAATTACCTTGCATTGCATAGGCTCAACAAATGTATTAAAATTTAACATAATAAATTATAAATTAATTTAATTGTATTATGTATACAAACTTAAACATAATAACATACAAAGTAATTTAATGGTATTATATAAATGGTCGTACATCGTACGGGTTCAATGCTTAGTTTTTATATATAGAATAAAGTTTTTTAACTACCTATTAGAGTGTATTATTTTAGTTAACGACTAAGTATTATTAATTTACAAACGTTTGAACATTGTTTGTAACTAAATTTGGTTTATAACTTTATGTTGAAATGTAAAGGAATGATATATATATATATATATATATATATATATATATATATATATATATATATTTATTTATTTTTTTTGAAGTAAACGTATAATAATTTGTTAGCACCACATATTAATTGTGTTATCGATAACATTAGTTATATGCCTATTTATATATTCGGCTACTTACAAATTACTATATAACTACATTTTTCAAACGGTCGTGCGGCACGGGCTCAATGCCTAGTGTGTGTGTGTGTGTGTGTGTATATATATATATATATAATCTTTGAAGTTTCTTACACAATGCACATTAGTCCTTTAAATAGACTTTACGTACCTAAGTTTATGTGCAATTGACTGTACACAGGGGTGGCTCAAGGGTAAGGTCAGTGAAGCTAGGGCTTTAGGCCTTCGATTTTGTAAGGTCCCAAAATTTCGATGTCATGTATTATGTATATGTATATGATAGTGATTAAGATTTTCAACATTTCATAGCTTTCTAAGGATTCAATATCCCTTTTTTATGTAATGACATTATAAGGCCTCGAAAAATTCAATTTGTAAACTATTAGGCATATTTTATGTGAAAAAGTTACTATGCCCATCTTTTGACGGTTAGTTATGAGCTGGAAAGGTTTTGTGTTATAAGTTAAATTTTCTCATAATTCATATCCCAAATTAGTATTTTACCAATTATATATTATCATGTTGTTCAAATAACGAGCTCCAAGGTTGTCAAGATCGGGATCTTACTAAGGATTTTTTTCATCTTTATAAGATCGGATCAGGATCGTAAGATCCTACCCTTACACTATGATCTCATAAATGTGTAGTATAATACATCTAAAAGATCAAATGGATGACAAATTAATTAAACTTTTATAGTTTGAACACCATAACATTAAAGTCATACTTATCATAGGGACGTAGATTATCATATTTGTTTTTAAAGATATGAATATTCACGTGTAAAACTATTTTAGTTGAAAATTATTATTTTACGTGTAGTAATTGATTAAATGATGAAACCATTAACCTTTTATTAGACATAATGCAATAATTTATATTTTGTTAACTCATAAATTCATGTTAAGTAAGATCGGATCGGATCGAGATCGTAAGATCCTAGCTCAAAATCGACATAAGGTCGGGATCCTAAGCAGATCCTATGAATTTAAGATCATATGTAAGATCGGGATCGTTTTCATTCACGTGGATTGTAAAACCGTAAGATCTTAAGATCAAGATCGGGATCTTAACAACTATGACCAGCTCAATCATTTCACATGACTGGTGGTTAAGTTGATAGGTTATTTTGAATTGTAGAATGCATTACATGCATCTAATGTTTTACTTAACACATGATCGATAAATGTCACATAAAATTAAGCATTGATAATAACATGTAATGTTATTAAAGAAGAAAATGTGAGATATACTATATCAATATAAATAAATTTGTAAAGTATTTATAGATTATATGGGATAAAAAGTGCTAAAGTACTGTTATGTTTAGGAGAAAAAAATATAGGCCGGAAGTCTATAATTAGTCGATAACTCGATCTATTTTCAAAGCATTATATTATATAAGTAAATAGATTGAGGATGACATTCTATAAAAAACTATTTGATTTGGTAGATTTTTATTTATCAAATTTTACTAAATCGACATTAAAGTCGATGTACTATATCACAACGAAATGTATTAATTGCGTTTTTTTTTTTTTGTTAAGAAAAATACATTCTTCATACGCATTTTATCGAATTAGCATAAAAATGATTGAAAAAAGAGTAAATATATCAAATCGATAAGGCCTCGGAATTTGTGCTCGCTTTAGGCCTAGTAAATCTTTGAGCCGCTCTTGACTGTACATAATAATTTTTGTCATATTTATATTCAGTACGTCTCAAATCCCCTTGTTCATTTTTTCTTTTTGGAAAGTAGACAAATATTGTAAGTGGATAATTAAATTGGAATGGATAAAGTGTTGGACAATTATTGCGTACATGTATATTTTATGATCTAATATAAAGTTTGGTTATGTAATTAAACAAGGTTTTTTCAGCCCGTGCGTTGCGGCGGGGGCTAAAAATATACTTTTAAACTTTGATATAAGATATTAAATTTTCACTTGAATAAGATATAATCTCTTTATGGTTTATTTATTTAACATATGTGTGTATAATTTAAATAATTTAAATTAATATAAATTGATTTTGCATCTAAAAGTGTATAGTGTGTATGCACTGATTTACTAATTGATAATGCAATCAATTAAATGCATTTAAGTCATTTATTATTTTTCTACTATAACTATTAAGATTTTCAACTTACTCAATTGTACAAATGAAATGAATTACTTTGAACATTTTTAACCCTTGATTGGAATAGCCACTAAAGTTTTATAGTGTCATTGTGTTCACAACTTCATGATCATAAGCTCTAATATTAATCGTATTAAAATTTTTGTGTCCATTTAGTTTTTCTAGCTAATCACATTCACTTAATGATATAAAAACGGATAAATAACCAATAAGACAAACATCTAACAAACGACAAACATTTATTTATTAAAGTGATCATACCATGTTACTTCAAAATTACTGAAAAGCCTCATGAACTCATCTAGAATTTATTTTTTGAATCTTGATTATTCAATATAGAAGATCAATATCATCTTAAAATAGAGTAACAATTTAAAAATTAAAACATTTAAACTACACAGACTTCAAAGATGTTAATGATAGATTAGACCAACTAATTAACCTCACTTAAAAGAAAATGAAAAATTCAATTTCTTAACACCAAGTCTCCAAATAAAATGATGAGTTCCTTTTGAACTATGATCTAAAAGTTGACTCAATTGATAATTACTTATATCAACAAATGCGTTATGTGGAACTTTATTTCGTACATATTTTCGTTGATGTAACTACATGTAGTCCCACATATAATATTTAATTTACACAAAAGGACGTTTTAAAAAACCGTTTTAAAAATTAAAAAATATTCAATAGTAAATTCTGTAAATTTGCATGCACTTTCAAACTATAAACCTTGAAAATTATGCTCGAAAACTATAATTATAAGAAGAAAAAAGTACACAAATATTAATAATCGAACACATATAAATAATAAAAAAATAGCAAATACTATTGAATAAATAGTACATTTTACCTTGCAAAATTTATTTATACTCAATTGTGCTTGTTAATTTATGTTATTTTATTTATTACATGTTATCTATGTACTTTATTTCAAACCAATAAAAGTTGATAGTTAAGTTCAATTATCAAGGAAAATAAGGTTGTTCCACATTAAAAAACTTTTTATTTGATTATTTTTCTAAATTGATAGGTCATCTTCTTTTATTATAATGCGGTTACCTTTTTTGACGATGACAACCATAAGCTAAGAATCCTTAGATGACCAAAGTTATAAGAAAACATAAAATAAATATCATTTTCATCTATTGTGATATATATGCACCATTACCCATTTATTTCTGCTTGTTTTTTTCTTACCTCTTTTTTCTTTCCTGATAAAAGGTCATTTTCGTACAGACGTTTTTTGGTTGGCGTTACATTCGAACCTTAGAAATTTCTACGAAATTTCCTGGAGATTTTGTCTTGCTAAATTTAGCATATTTCATTACGTTTGCCAGATAATGCTCAAATGTGAATCAAGTAAAAAAAGCACTGTACAACTTACCACGTTGATATAAATAATATGATGCTTTATGATGTCGATCCAACAAATATTTGCACAAGTTGAAATAGTTGCTATCTCGATGTACACACCACCTAGCTACTTGATTATTCTTGTTACTGTCATTCATTTAATTCTGTTCTTATTTGTTGATTTGGTGTTTCTATCATGATCATGATTTATTAGTAAAGGCATTAACAATATAACAATATAGACTTCTTCCCTCCTGACTAAAGACACTCTTTATATATATATAATTTGTTTGCCGTTCAAAAAAAAACTAAACTGTTTACCAATCAAATATCATTCTTATCGACTGAAATATTTTTCCATGGGTTAACATAAAAGTAAACATTTAAGTATTTGAAAGAAATCAAAATAATGATATTTTTTATTCTTGATATGGGACGAAAGGAACGTATATTGCATGCTACAGCCTACAAGTCAACAAAAGGAGGCTCCGTTAAAAGAAACAAACAAAACAAAAGGGGTGATTTTTAATTTTATTGTTATATTACTCGTATTATTTTTTTATATTCAAACAAGTGTCGTTGGTGACTGGGATCGTTACTACATTCGACTTTTACACGTCGGCTGGATACTAGACAATGATTCTAACTATAACTTTAACTTTTTATAATCTTATCGATCTAAGTTTAAGTAATCATAATTAATATTTTATAATTTTGTTCTCAGAAATTAAGCATTGCTTCATAAATATAGTTCTGATTTCATTGCACCATTTTATTAATAACAGATAATAATACTTGAAGTTAACTTACGATTTGAATTTTTGTTATAATTATTATATTATCAAGTAAACCGTAATAAGTATTGACCCTTTTCATATTAGGAATCCATTTGTCAATAACAAGCGAAATCGCGATACAAGGTAACAAACTTGGACATATCAATTTTCAAGTTACTACACACATCGTTTTTCGGTGTATAAATCAAGCTTTTTTATCAAGGAAAATATTTAATTTAGAATACAACCGTGCAAATGAAGATAATATGAAAACCCGTGCATTAATTTAATTTTCTCATTAAACCTTTTATTTTTATTTTAAAGAATCTCAAATACCAAGTATTCTCTCGTTACCCTATGACTAAAAGCTTTCAGCATTTTCATATTCATTTTCTTTGTTCGATCGATTTTAAATTTGTGACACTTGTATTAATATACCTTGTGAATGGGTTTTGCTACACGTAATATATCCTTTTGTATAACTTTAATAAAATTCTATCCTTACTTCACAGAGCGGTATTTTTGTTTGATCTTTATATTCATCTTCATTCTAATTTTTAATTACTTTTGGCATGTTTTATCCTATTGATATTATTTTTGCTACATAAGGATATATTTTCCCATTTAGGCAGATCATCGTCTATATTGGATAGATGAATAGATTAGCATTGTGTTTTTTCGATTTGCATTAAATATGTAATGTAAATGTAACTTTATTGGAATTGCACCTCGTCTTTTTTGGGTAAAATAACATGTGCCCACGTCTTCGGTTTCTACCAATAAGATATTAGCTTGTTTTTTGGTCGAATGGTATAATTGTCGGTTAGTTTGGTCGGTGTTCACTACTCGAAACTTGACTTAATTGTAACCCTGATTAGTTTAGTTTACCAATAAAATTAGCATCATGTCATTATGAGTGTTTTTGACAACAAAAGGCTGGAGTTTGTGACTGAAGCTAGGGTTGGAACTGGAGTTGGGGTTTCTATTCAAAAGTCACTTCAAAAAGATTTTTGTTTAGGGACTTCTGGGGGCTTATTTTTTCAAGAAGCCCTAATCTTTTAATGTTGACAAACAAGTTTTATAACTGAGACTTATAAAAAATAAAAGTTTAAGCCCCCAAAAACCCCTAGAAGGCCCTCATGGCCTCATCCAAACACACCCTATGTCAGTCATTGTTATTCAGTATTAATCAAGAGGCAATTATAATTTAATAAAAAAGTTAACCCATTATGTAGTACAATTCTAAGCACTACGAACTTTAATATTTCATTAAACTTGCTCGCAAGAGAGTCTAAAAGTCCATTTTGTCACTCACAAATTGGCTGTTTTTCAAAATGAGTGGGGTGTTGGACGGCAAAAAAGCAAGATTTTCACTTCACATTCAAAATAATGACGACCACAAAAACTAAAGTAAACTCAAAGTTTTTTTTTCTTTTTTTCTTTTTCGTTCTACCATGTTAATGTGATAATTTCAACTAAGATAATGAATTTGAAAAAATGTATACATATTCACAAAATTGCTAGACCACTCTCAGCCGTGTGTCAGTTTACCAACCGACGTGTGTCACCAAAGTGACATCGTTGGCACGGGTATGTCACTGGTGTGTCCCTCGCTTTGAGTTGGTTTGGTGACATGTTTTCGACCGCGTCCTTTTTTTTCCTTCTTAGCATATAGAATTAAAGCTATGTTGACACAATTACTATTGGAACTATTGTGTTAGTCACTATGTTGTGTTCTAGTTTTGAAAGTGTTAAATTAAATGGCACAACGATTGAGAGTGGTCCTTGACCAAAAGTTGTTTTAAGATCTCAATTTGTTTCAGACCATGTCCACATTATCTGTCAATCAAGTAGAAGTTATCAACTTTACTTTGTTTGATTACATCACAATGTTTCTATAATATTATTTAGTAAACATCTTAATCGACTATAGCAACTTTAGCAAGTGTAGCTAGAGAATAAGATTTGACTTTTTTAACTCTACTCTACATTTGGCCTTTTTCCAAAAAACTAAAATATGCGTACGTTAAAAGAGAATAAGGTAGGTCAGAAATAAAATCAGGATAAATAATGACATTTGCTAAATTATTTGTTTTATATTAACGTTACTCTCATACGAGAATGCTGATTTATAAATTTCCACATTAAATTATCGACATATCAAATCAAACTTTTTAATCTAGTCTAGGTTTATATAATCGTAAAATCAAACACATTAGTTACACCATGTCATTTTAAAACAACCTACATTATATGTTTTCGACTTTTCATCAGAGTTTCAACCACATACTGATATGATGCTATCAGTGCAATAGTGACCATAATAACAATTTTATCAATATAAAACATGTTTATTAAAACAACTGAAAATAACCAAGAATTGGAGTATATCCTCATCCTGGATTACAATTACTCGTACAACCAAACACAAACTGAAATGTATGAGAAAAAAAAGGACCAAACAAACAAACCCAATTAAAAAGGTGAAGTGTAACCAAACGAATCTCAACCGCACATTTTACATCCTCGCAGACGCAAAATACCACGGTAGTTCAACCCATAGGTAATCGCACCCACCAACTTTGACTTTGACTTTGTCTTATTCAACCACACCACAATACGTAATAAATACGACTAAACCGGATATCAAGAATATCCGATCCGACCTTCTTTATATCGCAAGTACCAGACCCGGAACCGACTTCCCGACCCGGTTTGAAAGACTGCTTTCCCAAACAGAAGGACAATGAAGCGAAGTAATAGCAACCGATTTAACGGAGTTACTACCAAAGCGCGTCACAGTTAACGAAGTATTGAAATACTCACGTACCTGTACAAAAATGAGGGACTAAATATGTCAACTTTTAAACTACAAGGACTGAATATGTAAATACAAATATATATTATTATTTTTCCGTTGGTGTACCTGAGTGATTATACCATACGAATTAACAGTCCAGGCGTGAATCCAGGAGATTTCACGATGTTGATCACAGCCTTCAACGATGACCGTAGATCCAAAGGAGTCAACGGAAAGAGGAACGAATTCAAAAAAGTCAGCGTCGTCGGTATTAACTCCGGTGAGCAAGCGCATCATATACTGGTGATCAGGCGGGCCATGGAACCACCATTCAACGTCAGGGGCTAAGAGTTTGTGAACGGTAGTGACGTCACGAGAGCTTAGGGCATGGTAGAGCTGGAGCACCACGCTCTTGTTGAAACTGGAATCCTCCAGAACTTCTTGAGAGTTAGCCAGTTCTGTTAAAAGAGGACTTTGTTTGTTAAGATTTTGGAAGAATAAGAAATTAGTGAAAATGTATGAGATCCGAAGAGACTGGGGGGATGTTGGATATGGAGATTGAAATTGAGGGTTTTATAGGAGGGTGTGAAGGGTAGTTTTGGTATTTTAGGTGGGGTTTTTTTTCGTGTTTAATGCGTGCGTTTATGTATAATGTATGTACTATATACTTTTCAATTTTCATACTAATTATAGACCGATTAGATAGATATCATATACATAGTTTAATTTAATACGTAGTGTGTAATTCGTAGGGAAGGATGTAGCCGTGTGCCCGTATGTTACTTAGGTTATGGAAGATTTTGATTTACTTAATATATTACTAGACTTTAACCCTGACATACGCACGAGTCACTAATTTTGAGTGATGATATATACAACACACAAATTGATGTATACACCACAAATGTGCTATGATATACTTGTACTGCATGCTTTATTACTTGTGCAGTGCGGTGTAATCAATAATTTTTGTGTTGTATATATCAACTCCCCTAATTTTAACTATGAAATTTTGTATCCGTATTTTGTTTCCAATAATAAAGTGTGTAAGTTATATGTGTATTAAATATTTAGTTGAATTCGTGATGATATTACTTTATGTAAATGAAGTTATATAAATAAAAATTAAAAAGGTAAAAGTTTTTTTAACCAAGTTAGTGAAAAAATAAATTATTTTAAGTCTATATTGATCTTTTTAAATAATTTTAAGGCTACTCGTTGAATTAATAATGGAAATTACATAACAATTTGAATAATGTTTTAATTAAGGGTAAATGACAAAAACTGGCAACGGACTGCCACAAAATGTTCCATGTATGCAACCTACTAGATTTATTGTCTAGGTATGCAATAAACCGGGAAATTTTGTGCTAGAATCTTTACAAAGTTCATTTTTACCTTTTGAGGTTTAAAAAACTTGACTAAGATTACACATCAACTGCCAAATAGATTTATTTTGCCATGTCATATCTACACGTATGAAATGAGGTGTAAATTCAAAAACAAGATAATTTAATGTATTGTGCATTTTTTATATGTTTCTTTCATTATCTTTTGACTGTATTGTGCATTTTTTATATCTTTCTTTCATTATCTTTTGACTATTATTTCTAATAAAAAACAAGCAAAATTAGACATCTGATATCATCTTGTTGACTTGTTGTACATCTTCTTCGTCAACATCACAACAACAAAACACCAATGCAGCAAGATTATTATCATCATCTTTATTATTTAATAAGTAATAATTATTCACACAAGAAACAAATAATATGATCATCTTCATCATTGTTAAACCTCGCCAAGAACACCAAACTCCGGCAAACATTTAGATCACCGGAGACGACAGCCATCACATCCGGCTATCAACCTATCATCTATTGTTTTTTTCAATTTTGGTTTTACTTTTCTGTTTTATACTTGATCAAAACTCATGTAAATCAAAAATTCAAACAACAATTGATAAAAATAAAAATAAAAATCTAAACAACAACAGCAGCAAGTGCGTTCCATCGTCATCTTTCTTTCTCTAATTTTGCATTTTCTTATTTTCACCAAAACAATCAAGCAGACTAAATAAATCATCACCACTATAATATAGGTTGTATAATATAAGAACAAACGTCGAATAAACAATAAGATGAAGATTTTTCTTCCCCAAGATCTCCGATCAACAACTGTACATGTACAAATGACAAAATCAGAAATTAAATGATTGCAAATCAAGAGCTTAGCCTTCAGCACCGACGGAGTTTCAGATCTGCGATGGTGGTTGTGGTGCCATGATGGGGATGTCGGAGATGCAGCAGCAGCAGTAGACGAAGCAACTGGAAAAACGAAGCCTGAAATTTTAATACCAGATATCGCAAATACACAACCGGAATTAGTCTCATCTTTGTCACGGTATATCCGGTAGCCGAAAAACAAGGTAAATGTAAAAGAACGAGTGAAATCGGTAGTGGTGGTGCTTCCGCTGGTCTCTTCACTGGTAGTAAAATCTGGTGGTGGTGATTTTCGATGAAAGGAGACGGCAGGGTTGTGATTCCGGTGGTCTCTTCACTGGTGTAAGTTCCAGTAGTAGTGGTGGTGGTGATTTCCGATGAAAGGAGACAGTAAGGTTGTGATTCCGGTGGTCTCTTCACTGGTGGTAAGTTCCGGTGGTGGTCATTTACAATGAAAGGCGACAACGGGGTTGTGATTTCCAGTGGTAGTGATGATTTTCAGTGGTGGTGATATAGATAGAAATTTTAATGAAATTGATTCAACCTATGAAGATCGATGTTGTATTGAGGATGACGGTAAATTGTTGCTTTCTTGATGATAGGAAAGATGGAAAAAATTCAAGCATTAGAGTATAAGTCATGATTTCACCACGTAAGGGGAAAAAAACCACGTCAATGTTTAATTAAATATAAAATGCCAAATATTGATAGTTACCGGTCGATCAGGTAACTGGTTACCATATTGCATATACGAGTACAAATTTCTTCAGTTTAATGCATACCTAAACAATAAGATTAGTAGGTTGCATACATGGAACATTTTATGGCAGTTCGTTGTCAATTTTTGTCATTTACCCTTTAATTAATGAGTTTATTTTTTTTATATCTAAGTGAGTAGCTGGAAAAAAAAACTTTTTTAACAAGTTAGAGATCTTATTTTAAAATTTACTAAATTAAATGATTTAATTGACAAATTAAAACTTAATCATTATGATGACATCATTGAGGGGTTTTCTATAAAATTTAAGATAAAATTTATATTCATATTTAATTTATAACTTTTGTTTTTAATAAATCTCCATATATAATGTACTGCGAAGTATGTATATATATAAGGTAAGGTTCCAATGAGAATACTTAAAAAATAAGAACGATAAGAACACTTCATAAATACATAATTAGCCAACAAAATCATTAGATTCACATTCATACATCTCAAATATGTGTAGAAAAATTTATTAGAATAGATACGAACTTTCAGAAATACACAAAAATCGAAAAAATGATTGATGCACAATTATAGAGATAATCGTGCATCAATCATTTTTTTCGATTTTTGTGCATTTTTAGAAGTGTGCATTTGTTTTTCTTTGCATATATGAGATGTATGACTGTAAATCTAATGATTTTTGTTGACTAGTTGTGCATTTATAAGGTATTCTTATCATTCTTATTTTTAAAATGTTCTCATTTAATCAAAACTCTCTCCATATGTACTTAGCTTTCACTATTTTTGTTAATTTCATACGTAAACAAATAACAATCAAGTGGGACTCCACATATGTCCCGTCATATCCTTTTCATGGATGAAATTATGAGAACGGTGCTTTGTCTTTACCCTACAAAACAAACACCAATATGTCGCTTTTTTGTCAATTTCTGACCCTCAATGATTTTTATTTATATTAAACACAAATCAACATGTTATATTATTGACATTTTATCGTCATAGAAACCAAGTTATGAATTGTAAAAGAAGGTAAACTTTGGTTTACATGCAAGTTTAATTTGCAAGATGTTTGGAATTTGGAATGTGTTTGGGTAGAATTATTCACTAAATAAAGGGATTTTCTATACATACCTCTTGTTTTCTTATCCCCTAACCCACCATGTAGGGGTGAACATGAGTCGGTTTGGGTCGGTTATGATCCTTAACCGAACTCAAAACTAAAATTTCGGTTATGGAAATTTTTTAACCGTTCGGTTTCGGTCAAATCGGTTATGGTTAATCGGTTTTTGGGTAGATTTGGGTCGGTTAACCGTTAACCATTGGTTAACCGCTTGAAAAAGAAAAATTATGAAGTAATGGAATCATCGAGCTCCTAGTTGTGGTGGTGTTGTCGATATCTTGCGAAGAATATCACTATTTCTAAAGGTTGTATTTACGGGTAGAAAAGAAAGTGGCTTTAAATGTAACCTAAAAATGGAATAGACTACATAATTAACTAGTGGGCTTAAAGTTTGAGAGTTTCCTAACGGGTCATTATGCTACTTAGTATTAAATTGTATGCATCTATCAATTTAATCCAATGAATGTAAGTAGCAGTAGATTGGTGTTAAATGAGTAATTTTTGCTACTGTGGGTGTGAGATGTATTGATGGGGGTAAAGGTTTTTCGGATGCATCTATATGCTTGTTTAATTTTTGAAGGTCAGGAAAATCACGGAGTTAGTTTTGGTTGGAAAGCTATCTTCGGCTCTGTCACAATCTGATAGTTTGGTGCCTTAGTAGAAATGTAAATAGTATTATGCTGTCATGCAGGATGGTTTTTATGTTTGTATAGATTGATTTATTTAGATAGATATCCCCCGATTGAATCTTTGTATATTTTAGTTGGTATTTAATAAATTTTTGCCTTTTCTAAAAAAAATTTAGTTCAACATATATTACCTATTTACATTAAATATTTATTTGTATAATGAAAATATAAGTAAAAAAACTAAGGGTGGGTCGGTTCGGTTAAATAGGGTCGGTTAATGGGTCTTAACCGTAACCATAACCGATCTAATCGGTTAATGGAATTATAATAACCGAACCATCGGTTAAGCTTTGAGTCGGTTAAGTTGGGTCTGTTAAATCGGTTAATTCGGTTGTAGGTCGGTTAATCGGTTTCTATGCTCACCCCTACCACCATGTCACCTATTACTGTCTCTTTCAAACTTTTGTTTTTATACATACTTTAGAATTTCGAGGTAATAAATACGACAAACAAAGTTATTGATACACCAAATTATGTTATAATGTAGTTGTATTATAAGCATAAACAATTGTACAATATGATATATCAAGTATGAATAACTTTTGTTGGTGTACTTATCAAGTCCCTTTAGAATTACTACTTGTAAAGTATGTGCAACAGTGTAACTTGACCTCTTAGTCTAAAAGGACACCAAATAGAATTACAGTATTACTTAATGATAGCATTTTTTTATATTTAATTTATAACACAATCAAAACGTATCAAATCAAAAGATACACGAGGTTGGTTGAGTACTTGGATTTTACAGTACTTGGATTTAATTGATAACACAATTCCCCGCCTACTACTTAGTTGGTTGAGTACTTGGATTTTATCTAAGAGGTCATGGGTTCAAACCCAGGTGGGGACATCTTAAATTCCATTAGGGTCTTGGTGCAATGGTCAGGGAGTTTTTCATAAGGTTTCTTACTGGAGGTGATGAATTCGAGCCTTGTTGGGAGGGGGACTCCTGCAACGCTATACCCATCCAAGACGTGGGAGAGCAACCCCATTAGAGCGTCACCTTGGCTTCGAACTCGGTGGGCGGTTACTCGATTTCAGGGGAGTAACCGCTTGTGGAGATGATCGGGTGAGCCAAAATGGTTCGTCAGTAATTCCACAACTGCCTTTAAAAAAAATCAGAAGATACACCAACATAAGAAGAGATCGTAATGGTTGTATTATAAACCCACGTGGAATTATAGATATTAAAGTTTGAATGTGGGTTTAGTTAGTTTTTTTATTATTATTAATAAAAAAAAAACTAACTAAACCCACATTCAAATTTTAATATATATAATTTTGGTGAACTGTAGTCGTCATTTGTTAAGTGTGCATAGTTATTTTTCTTAAGAGATTATTTGCATCCATCCCTCTTTATTAAGGTTGAATTTCATAATTATGTATACGCCTTTGGCCGTAAAAAAAAGTATTAGAAGAGTATATATACATATAAATTATGTAGAGGTAAATCATTTCATACATAGTTGTTAAACTCTTATAATTCATGAGTTAATTAATTCTTACAAGTCGAGTCAAAAATCCAAAAAATGGGACGACTTAGACCCCGACTCATAAGTGACTTTGACTCTTACGAATCGTTTATTAACTCTTCAGAGTCGGTTGTGACTCTTCCGAATCTTGTGCAACTCTTACGAATAAGAAAACCCAAGAAACTTTGTATGTAATGTAATACTAAAAATAAAGAGACAAAATAGAAAAGAAAATGACTATAATATATTTTAAATTAAACATTTGTGTTGACTGACAGTCAACAACTTAATTATTGACTTCCACCAAGTTTTAATTTACTTACAAACAATCATCTTATACAATAATATGCAATATACTATAAAAATATATATTTATCGTGAAATAGTGACTTTTATAGTCGAACCAAATCACGAGTTAAAAATCAAGATTCCGATGAATTAACAACTATGATTTCATATATCTCATGTATTCAAATTAAACTTGATTTTATACTTAATTGATATTTTACACCATTTTCACTGCAACCTAAAGGGTGTATCTAAAATCAGACCAAGAAGACTAGGTTATCTATTTTAATTCTTTAACATAAATAAATAAATATCAAAATCCATCTCTTAAGTAATCTTATATATACTAAATTACTAATATATAAAGAATTTGATGTTTTATATTTAGTAACTCTTAAATTCTTAAGATTTAACATTTCTAAATATAACATATACTGTATATCATTTTCATAATCTTCTCCCTTCACCATCATATTACAAAGCCTAAACTCTACTTACGAACAAAACCGTTATCGAGCACTATCACAGAAAATCCGTTAAGAACAAATATACCATATGACTACAATCCGGTAACTATGCATAATAGAAAATTGTATTCCGCTGTTGTTATACCGACTCGGTTGCATTACTACATTTGACAAAATATTATATCTATCTTATACCAACATGGTTGCGTTACGAGTTAAAGAAGTCAATTCACATGCAATAACAGTATAACTTAGCTCTATGTTTACTTCTTAATTCGGATGATACACTTAATTAGTCACTCTAAAAATAAGAACGCACTCTAATTTGAACTTTTTACGAGAATAACCACATTAACTTGACCCTAAAGCATTGTAAATTATAAAGCAAAAAACATTGTCTAATTTCTTTTTAAAAAAGAAAATTCCAAAGTTACATAGAAAAAAAAAAGAAAAAAGAAAAAAAAATAAACAAAAGAAAATGCGCACACGATAAAAATGAAATACTAGTATAATGCATCATGGATCAAGCCACCCAGGTGAGAGATGGACAATGGGTTATACACATACGCTACAAAAGCGTTAGATTTGGTATGTGCGTCAAAATGGGCGTTTTGCCGGCCCAGATCGCCGAGAACGCCCGGTATGGGGCGTTCATGCCGGGGCATCTCGGGCATCGTTTTGCGGAGAACGAGCCCAGAACGGGCGTACATGTGGGCCCCACCGGTTTTTTATTTTTTTTTCTTTTCGGTTTAAACACGTTTTTTTTAAATAGTTTTTTTAGGAGCAAGCCGTTACACAATAAAAAATAAATAAATGGTGAGAGCCGGTGGAGCCTAACGGCTAAAAAAAAGGATATTTTTAATTTTTTTTCCCAATATTACACTATATATATACATCCCACATATTAACCCAAATCACACAACCCACTTCACTTTCTTCTTTCTTTCTTTCAATTCAACAAAAACAAAACTAACACCCACCAAAAAATTATGTCTTCACCAAACTCAAACCAAAATCCCGTATTTTACTTTATTGTAACGCTTTTAAATTTTTAGGATTGTAACGTACTATGTTTTTAACGTTTTTAATCTAAGTACTTTTTATTTAATTATTAAGTCTAATTTAATAAGTATTATATTTTATTTATAATATAAAAGTAATGTTTTTAATTAAATTATTTTTGTTTTGTTAAATAAATGAAAATGATGTGGAAAGTAGTGGAGCCAAGGGGGAAAAATGGACGCTCTGGTGTTATGATAGTGTGTTTTGAAATGGTGTTGTGGTGTTATGCTGACGTGACATGGGGAAAATGGGCGTTCTGGTGTTACGACTGCAAATAGTCTTAAGGTCAAATTTGACTCTTACTGTTGGTCTGTGGATTCGACCCCATTTGACCACGTGTGTACCAAATAAGTTTACTATATTTCCCCGAAATTAATAAATCCACCATAACTGTGCATGATTTGTGTGCATAATACAAGTATTTAATGTACAATTATGGTGATATTATCAATTTAAATGGTGAAAATATTATCACCCTAAATTTATATTTAGTGATTAATTAAGTATATAAATATAACCAATTTTAATCTAAAGCAAGACAAACATTATACATACTACCAAGAGTACTAAAGGGTTTTTGATCTAGCAATATGAAAAAGAGCCTCTAAATTCGGATGTTGTGGGTTCAAACCTCCATGTAATATCCTATTTTTGGGTTCAGAAGTAAATAGTATTTTTATAAGATTTTAAATGATTAATTAAAGAAAACGAGAAATAAAATTTATTTGGTTAACTTGAAAATAAATAGGTAAAAGAATTATATGATTTATTGTGACTAAAAAAATGTACCTGTTTTAAATTGTTGAAGTTAACGGTAAAATAAAAATATTTAGTCTTGCGGGTATTTTCGGGTTCCGGACAATACGTTTAGGATGGGAATTAAATTGGACTGACTAAAAAGTGAGTCGGTTGTGAGACCTACCTATTTACTTCCATAATCTTCTTGTATTTCATTTATTCCTATTTTCACATAGCTTTCATCTCAAAAAAAAAAAAAAAAAAAACTCACAAAATCAAGAAACCATAACTTTGAAATAACAAACCTTTGTGTGATTCTGATTACTAGCAGCAACTTCATCACCTCCATCTTGTTTACCTTCATCTTCATCTAACAAATCAGCAGAAGACTCAGTGATATTAGACCTCTGAGTTGTGGACTGGGATTTGATAGGTGAGTGGTAACTGTATTATTCGGTTCAACCCAGTTGTAACAAGTTTGGTTACAACGGGTGAACATATATATATATATATATATATATATGGTTATTGGTATTGATTGTTTAATCTTTTGGGTTATTGTTATTAATGATTTGGGTCGATTGGTTATTGTTATTCCATGATGGCATGACTATTATGCATTATGTGACTATGTGGATTATTCGGAGGTCAACATTGGTTGGGTTTGTTGCTATTGTTTGGCTGGCGGGGTTTCCGATACACATCGTTGATGGATGAACCCTAGTTGGTGAAGATAGCTTCAAACTATCGGTAAATCACTGTGATGGCATACCAGTGATTTAAGGTGTTCTTGGTGTGGCTACACAAGAACCGCCGGTCCCCTTTGACGTTATGTGCTTATGTGTTTATTTGTTTTAAGATTTGTTATTTCTGGATTGAACTGTCAGATACAGTTCCATTCACTTAGCTGTGAGCTAATCCCACCATATTAAACATTTTGCAGGTTTTGGTTAATTTATGGATTGGACTTGTGGATACTTGATGGGATGTTTGACTATGACTGCGCCTACTCTGATCTTTTGGGAAATTATAGTCATGTTTTGAAAGTTAATATAACACCCGGCTATTAAGTAAATGTTTTGTAATTATATATGTATAAATGCAATGTTTTAGAACTTTTAATATTTTGTACCTATGAATGTAAATATGAATATGGTTAAGTCTACGTTTTGGAATTCGCTTCCGTTGTTTAATAATATGATATGTTTGTGAAAATATGGGGTGTTATACTCCACTTAGTCCGTGAGTGTATAATATTCATGATGGTTGTATAGCATGTGTCTTAAATCGTAGAGTTATTTATATACTAAAAAAATGTATACCAAGAGTAATAAAACATATCCATACACTTTACACTGTATTTTATATCACGATCATCGTTTAAGATATTTCAAGCCGATCCACACGAGCCAAATTGACCATTTGTATAAAGTATAAACTAATAATATAACAGCCATTATTAGTGCTATTAACAACTGCAATCATGTGGTGCACCCGGCCTGATAAACTACCTTTCGCACGATAGAATGGAATAATCCATGATGTTACAACATATTTTACTTGAATTGTTTATAAACACTAAATATCACTTCTTTCGTATAAGTTTTTCCTTTCAAATTTAAGAAATCTAGACGTTAGTATCTACTACTGAATACAAAATATATGGTGTACTTTTAATTTGCTCTGCAATAATACCATAGTTATTGGCTTACTGGTTTACCGTTACGTTTGGTTCACAGAATTCGACGTAATTCAACGGAATTGTATTCCCAATTCATTTCCATAAAAGTGTTTGGTTCACGAATGAATTGATTTAGATGTCACAAAATTCCTAACTCACATTCCTTAGAATCCCATCTTGTTTGATGAATTCCAGTTCCATCAAATACATTCAGCGAACAAAACGCAACCTAAAAGTTATGTATTTGAATCTTATACTCGGTCTAAGTGTTGTTAGATGCAGGGATAAAACTGCCTGCGGGTAATGGAAAACGAAAACGACTTGAAACATTAAACTAAAGGAATTGCAATTTGCAGTTGACATAGATTTCCACTACTTGTCTAGTCATTATCGGGGCAAACACATCTTTGTGGGGGGGAAAATTCAACTGATGGAGGTTAATGGATACTGAATTGGTTCCAATGTCACTCAAAATAGAATTGTGTGATAAGGAACCAAAGCAATCATGCTGTCATTTTTCTTTAAAATGGTGCAGTAGCAATTCAATGGCAGTGAATGCAACACCAACTATATGGACATCGAATCGTTCAAGTGGAACTTGCAGTATCTACTTCATAAATTAATGTAGCTTCGCCGCATACGTTAACTAGAAATAAATACCCAATAATACATTAATAACGACACTAAAAACTATGATGATTTGAACATTTCCATTGATGTCACTGTTCAATCAATGCAACTGAAGGAGATTCACTCTAGAATATTACCGAAACAAGAATAAATGTTGTAGATAAAGCATAATTACATAAGGCTGGCTGGTGAGACAAATGGTCTCATGTTCAACTTTTAGACATCATATATTACACAAACTGTACAAGTTCAGTCACATACTTCACATGTTTTTTTATTAACAACAAACTCACACACCCCCTCAATGTACACCAACTACACCTTTGTCTTAAATAAGGCTGGGATCACAACCACTTTGGTTGATGGGGAAACTTCGGACGCTGCTAGGCCAAAGGTCTGTTGGAAACATATATTAAATGTTACTCTAAAAGGAAAATGCCCAAGACGATCATAACCTAAGTATACGACAAAAATCAGGTCAAATGTGCTTTGGCTCCTAATGTAACCTCTAAGTAAAGATAAATATAGATTATTTACCGGAAAAGATACCAATGTTGAGAGAAACTCACCATGCTTTCAGTGTGGAACCATAGTATAATGACAGACCAGCTACAGGTTTTACAGCACACTATTTACCATTTAGCAGCTCTGAGAAACAAGAGTTATGATGGTGCTGCAATTGGAACTAAAAGGGCATATATGAACAACGAAAGACATTAACTTTCGGTTTCCACATAAATGCATTAGAAAGTCATAAATACTTAAATTTTTACATTAAGATAGTGTTTCTTGAAATTTGCCAAACTTGAAAGTACAACAAACAGAAGGAGATATAAGAGGACGATGAACTTTACATTACAACACAATAACTCCAATACAGGGAAAACTTTATCATACAGATTAAAAATTTTCAAATCTTAAGTTTTTTCTCAATTGGCTTCTCTATGTATAACAGATGGAACAGGCGGGTCCAAAGTTACATTGTTACCTCCTACACGAGAATCTTCTTGCACACGTGATGGGCTTTGATGTTCCTTTTGGAACCTGCTAGGACTAGGATTGAAGTTGGTAGTCTGAAGTGGAGAACTTGGGCCAGATCTGAAACCAAATTCTTCTTCTCGTGGTAAAGTTGACATAGGAACTTCACAAGTTCCATTTTCATCCACTGCTTTCTTGTAAAACTTATCCTCCTTAATATCATACAAATTTCCAGTTCGGACTTCCTGAGCAAGTGTACACCAACAGCAGCAGAGCCACAACGCACAATCAGTAACAGCGGGCCTACCACAACAGAAATTTGATGGAGGTAGATTGAATCTTTTTCTCATTTGAATTCTCCAAAATCCACCATAAAGCAGACCAAATACGCAGAGGAATATCCCTGTAACCCCCAACGCCTCCCTTGCAGTCTCATTGTCGATATTAATGGCAGCCAAATTAAATATCCAAAAAGGCGCCAAACAAAATAAAAGAAACGTCGCAATATGGACGTACATGTTTCCGAACCCAAGTCTCTCCATATTCCACCCAAAAACACAAAAACTGCAAAACAACGAAAGGTATGCTAAGGAGATATCTTCCCAGAAATCGAATATGCCTCCACTCCATTTTGGACTAGTTTCAATTGCGCTCTCATCTCGTGGCGTGAATGAGAATCTTCTTTCGAAAGATTTGACCCTTGGTTGACTTAGTCCACTGCTGTTGAGATTATCTTGTTTAAGTTGGGCCTCTTCATCAGAAGAACCTGTGTCGTATTCTTTCCCTAAAGGGCTAACAACAGAATACACACCAGCAATTGCAGGAGCACCAATTGCGACAGATATAGTTATGGCCACCCCTATTGCTGGTCTATCTGATCTCCTGTATCCGACATTCAGACCACATAACGCATATTGTGCAAGACAATTAAGGTTAAGCAGTAACACTACGACCAACATGTGTGCCCATTCATGAGGCTTGTACATTCCATCTTTGCAGTATATGTTTCTCAATTTTGAAATATCTTCTGGTTTCCATCTCAAGAGGAGTACAAGGTGATAAAGCCGCTGTGGATGCTGGTACAGACACATGAGCGTGAACAGTGCATTTAGTATTTGGTTGTTGACTTCAAACCAAGCATCTCTTTGACTTTTTTTTGGAAGGGCGTGGTTTAACATACCTGTCATAACAAGAAAGAGTATTGCACCTGAGACAGCAACAACTACAATCCAGATAAAGAGAACCATATTCATTGGGTTTCTTATCCATTCTTTTGCCAATTTTTGTAGCGATATCCAATCAATTTTCTTAGCGAAGACCCGTGTGAGGCGATCTCGAATTGCTTGACTAGTGCTTGAAGGTACGGTGCGTGAGAACATATCTCTCTGATCGGCAATCCGTTGGAACTGTGCAGTTGGTGTACCTAGATTACCGAATACAAGAAAACTTGGAGTTCTATTTGTAACGCTACCATCACTTCGAGTTTCGGCATTCTCGTCCTTAAGAAATCCCCTCCGAGAGGTTTCAATATGTAGAAGGGTACGATTTTTTACTTTAGATCCATTAGACTTATCACCTTCAACTCCGCCATTATCATCTGAAGTCATTGTCGTTTAGTCTTGTAAGCTTCTTACCAATTGATCGCTCTTGAATGTCAACAAAAGTCTTCAGTGACGAGCAATGGTGGCAGTGCAGCAAACACATGGACTGGAAACAGAAACGTGACCCTAAGCCCCTATTCCAGATCAATCTATATTCAGTTTTAAAATAATACAGTCAATTGATTGCCAAGCAATGTTCATTACTTCATTCTACTACCAAATATAAAAACTAAGGAACTTGCAAAATAGATACGAGCGCCTAAACATCCCTGAAAATCTTCATTACATACATTAGACACACACCCGTATCGATATCAACACAAAACTAAATGTGACACCCAAAGTTAAATCCGTAAATATAGCTCTGTCTCACATAAAAACACACAGTAAACAGTTTTGCATATACAAAGATTACTACTTTTAAACCATGCAGTCCATGAGAATGCATTTAGTTTGCGAGAAAAAAAAAACAGATTAAAAGAAATAAACCTCTACAACCAAAACCTGCAATTAGGATAATTCAGACACCGACTTTGTCACGAACTCCACATGGCTTTTCAACATTGAAAACTACTTATGGTAACGAACTCAAACGCGACTAATTCACGATCAACACTGAATGAGTTGTTAAACACCTAACTTCATAACATCAAACAAAACCTAGAAACCTAAAGTGGTCGAATTAGGTCATATATGAGTTGTTAAACAGATTCAACTAAGTAAGGAGTAATACGCACATACAATATACACAGTTAGGAACCTAATTAACAACATCCACCAAAAACATAACGAATTTAATGGATATATTTCAGAAGACCTAAAGCAGTCAACGCGTATACCGAGATGTATAAATAAGATATAATACATGCGTATATGTGTATGAAAAAGCGTGAAAACTGAAGAATCTTATAATCGTAAGAAGAAAGCAAGCGAGATCCAGAAGTGGTTGTGAGAAGAAGAGGAGAATACCTGTAGCAGAGGGCCTAGTTAAAGTTCATTTTCTGCTTCATCGATAGTTGCAGGAAGGAAAATGAGGGGCAAAAATGGATGAATAATGAGAAGGTTCTTTTTCTGTGACCTGTGTAGGTTGTTGAATTGCTTGTTGACCATAGATTTAATTTAATTTAATTAACGGCCGTTGTACAGCGATGTTACTTAAATATGATAATTACAGAAACAGTCCTTTTGGTTGTTATTATAGGTAGATATTTTTTTATCCGACAGCAAACGATGATTTAAATTCATGTTTTTGAATTAGGACAACAATTGAAATTTCAATTTCCTAATATTTATAATGATAATTAAACACTTGGTGATAATGAATTTACAAAAGATTTTGATAAATTTAATTGTGCGTCGTTTATTTGTACGATACAAATTTTTAAATGCAACTTTGTCAAATTTATCAAAAACTTCACTGAAAATGTCACCACCCTTGAAAGAAAAAGGTTTTGATTTCCAGGTTTTTAAGATTCTAAACATATTTTTGAAGGTAAAGAATATCATATCAAATTATTTTATTTTATTAAAAAATGATTGTGTCACATGGTGAGCCACATGTCTTAATTTATTTAGTGACCCAAGTATAGTTTTATTGCCATGTGGTTGATAACTAGATACTTTTTTATTTTTAAAACTTTTGTGATTTTGATTTAGGTAAAGTTTTTCAGTAACAAATACAGTAGTAGAGTATTAGATTGAATTATTGCAGACATTTCCTGACAATTAGCCAAACTGGGTTATACTTTTTCTGTTCCAGAAATTGCCCAACTAGGGATATCAACAATTCAACAATAGAATTAAAACTAATAACATCAAGCATTTGAGTATTATCGAATGTAATAAATCAGTCATTATGTGAAAAAAATTATGACCTCAATCCAATGTGACCAGTTGAAGATATGGGAAAGATATTTGAATGAAACTACCAATACATCTTAATTTTGGGGAATAAACAAGAACAAAACTGAATAGTTGTGAAAGGAAAATGATACATAAGATTTGAAAATTTGGGAATAAAACATCAAAATACCAATACCCAAATGAGAGACCCAGCACTTCCATCTCTATATATCTTTTCACTCGACTGCTTTTGCCTCTGCCCATTCATCGACTTTTTGGGCACATTATTACTTCCTGCACAGGTAAATTCGACAACTCAGATCATCAATTTACGGGAACAACAAAAACACATAAATGTTTCACATCTAAAGAGCAATATGCAAACATACCTGCCACTCTTGGCTGTAGGAACAATTATTCCTCTTTTCTCAAGGCTCTTGTATCGGTCTCGAGCAAGGGTGCAACAAGCCTAAAATACAAAATATTTAGTAGTTAGTAGCAAAAAGAGATTGCTAGTCATGTTAGTTACAATTATATCATCAAAATGTCCCAGTTTGAGAAAGTTTAGTATAAGTAAGAATCGTCTAATGTAAATGACAATGTTATGTTTCGCGTACAGCATGTATGTATCTTTTTATCTATTATGACTTTATTGAAAACATACTTCACTTGAAAAAAGTGCATACCTTCAGCTTCCTTAAAGAACCATTAATCTCTTCAGATAACAACACTTGCATAGGCGCAGGCTCAAATCTGAAATGTAATACATAAATAAGCCCTCCATTCAGTACAAAATTCATAGCTAACACAGCCTCACTCTTGAATCTTGACTATAAGAAAGGGAGAATGTTATAAAATAGTAAAGCCTTACTTGCGTCTTCCTAGACGTGGTGGACATGATTTTAATTTTTCTTGTTTAGCAACAACACGACGAAGATGTCTCTTGCTTTTTTCTTCATCCTCCTTGGCTATTTCGTTAATTATATCCGGTAAGCTGTATTCAATTTTTGAAACAAAAGAAGTTAAGTGAGACACAAGTTACACAACAATAGATTTTGCGGAGAATTTATATGGGTAAGAGTAGATATGGTAAAATACCTGTCAAGTTCTTTAGAAAACTCCTTGGTTTTTTTTGCTTCTGCTTCCAACTTGAGTTTTTCTTTGTTTCTAGCTCTCCTATTCAGCTTTACTCGTGTCACCCTCTTCGTTTTAAAAGACCTGCATGATCATAATACTCAGTGTGGATATGGAAAGCATAAATCAGATGTTTTAGTAAAGACAATTTCAGTTTGTTATCAACAACAGTCACAAGTCTGCTCACAACTCACAAGTGTTATCAAACAAGGCCCTAACATCCTTTTTTATGCTTTTACATTATACTTTTACCATATAAATATGTAGTATTATAGATACAGGCATTCTTATCTAGATTTAGAGCATGATAAAAAAAATTATGGGAAAGACACCCGCCCATTACATCTGTGTCTCAATTAAGACAAACTACAACATCTCGGTTGATGGTCCATGGACCACCCAGATACTGTTAGCACAACACCTGTTGGTACATATTTCATTTATTACCTAGTCCATTTACTAAAGTGAGGTGTTTTCATCGGTACAGTTCGGCTAATGGCAGCACTCTGCAAACAGATTCCTTCTAGGTCTTACATGTTCTTCCAGCTAGAATTCTAGTCTAACAATACAACTCACAAGCAACCAATGTGACAATGTCTACAACTTCAAAACGGATCTTTTTGTCAGTCAAGAAGATCTTTATTGGACTATAAAACTAAAAAGATGAATAACATAATTAATTAGCAGATAAGAGATACTTATTTTTCAACATCAACCTTCTATATTTAATATCCACCAGTTTAGATTAGAGGATCCGTTTTGAGGCATATTGACATATAAGATCCTAAAAACAATTATAGAAACACAGCCAAAAGTGAAAGTGATAGCAATATTTTGACAATAGTTTAACAATTACAAACTGTGCTTTTTTGCATTACTTTGACCATACAAATAATTAAAAGTCAAAATCTGCAGGGACTATAACGCATATCACCAAGCAGATTCAAAATGTCACCTTGTCTTCAAACAGCTACTATTAAATGATAACGAATAATTGAACTTACCTCTTTTCATAATCTGCATCATCGTTTTCATCAACATCGTTGTCTTCAACATCATCATCACTCTCATTAACCGCATCAAGAAAATACCTCTGTAAAGTTCTCAAATCATTTTAACAAATCCATTTAATGTGGGCATCGAATACAATTCAATAGAATAACATCAGATACAGAGAATTAAAGGTACCCACATCTTCCTCATCAATAGCTTCTCCCACAACATTTAATGGAACAGGTGCAGGACGCAATTCTTTTGTATAAACTTTCTGCATTTCATCTGCAATAGCTTGAGCCAATGAGTCCTGTCGCAAGTACAAACAATAGGAGTTAGTGAATAAACGCCAGACGGAAAGAAGTAAATAGTTCCAAATTCCTACATACTACTCGTAAAATTAAGATATAAGATGAGTTACATAAATCCAAGTAACCTAACCTGATGACTTTCGGACGAAGGATTGTATGAGCAACCAGGTGGCTCTACTTCCACGGCTGGAATGACGATAGTCTTATTAGAGACCTGTCAAAAATATAATTATCTTACACAGTAAGATGACTATAACAGATGGGTCGATAGCAGCAAAACCATGCATCATGCAAATGGTAATGAATAGCAGAGTTAAATTCACTAAAAAAGTGCTGATAGGTTTTTCACCTTTCTTTTCTTTACAACGTGGTCACCTGAAAAAACCACACGCAGAAAAACTCATTTCAGAACAATTGCAGAAGAAAAAAATACATTAAAGGATTTATAGCTTGAATAGATATTAACCTGTATCATTCCATATATCAACCATGCCTGTATCCTTATTGCCATCTTTCTGGTACAATTACGATATCAATCACACTAACATTTGATTACTAACATTTCAAAGGAACCAATTCTCCTAACTATTTTTTAAGCTTAACAAACCTGAGAAGAATTTTCTGGCTTCTGAATCTCCTTTTGTTGTTTCTTTGTTTTTTTCAGAGTTGATGATGGTATAGGTTTTACAAAAGTATTCTTCTGTAGTATACTATCAACACGGAGTATCTTCTCTCTATGTTTATCAATTTTACGCTTCGCAGAAAGATCTGAATATGCAAAACCACAAACAGTTCTATATTATATATATACTGTAGTATATGTATACCTGTATATATGATTTTAGGAAGAAAGGAATAGGGTATCTGATTAGCAGGTTATTAGGAGTAGGAAGATGTTACATACCTCGTGATTTATCGACGAAAAACAGAGAATCGCTGGGAACGCCCGTAAGAGAACCACCGGAAAGTGCGTCTTTGCTGGATTTCTCATAGAAATCTTCAATATCTTGTGAGCTTATATTCGATCTCCATGCTTTTTTTCCTTTCCTTGAGCTCTTTGATTTCCCCATGGCAGATTTAATTAAAAAATTTAATGTTGCCGCCAATAAAACTCTGTAAAACCCTAATTTTAACGAACTGGTGAAAGGAAGATGATTAAGGGCGGGTTTTAGGGTTTATTTTGGTGGAGGATTTCGGATCCCTTTTTGACCCGAGTTGCTACCGCGTGGTTTTAAAGCTGGTTGACAATAGTAGTCCTTCATTATTTCATATGGTCAAGTTTAACCAGAAATCACAATTTGTTAGACCTCTCACTACGTGGAGTCCAACTGACGAATCAATTAGTGTCACATCAGCATCATATCAGATTTTTCAAAAACTGACACAAAAACTAACGTTCCACTACCTACAATAAACATCACTTAACATATTTTTTTGCCGCTTACTCACACATCAAAAACTGACGATGCCCATTTTTACTTTGCTTTGGCGACGAGATCAACCGACGGGTTGGAACCGACGTGCTCTGTCTATGGTGTCGGTTCCTTCCCCCTAACCGATGGTACCAACCGACGTACCATAGTGACCCCTCTTATTAGTAAAAGAAATGTTTTATTTTTTCGCTTAAGATATAAGCCCGTCTCGATATAAATATGTTTCGTTTGTCTTTTAGTTATATTACAGTAGATTCAAAATATTCATGAATATTGGTTTTATAATATGTTGGAATATGAATGATACGACGATAATTTAATAATTTGTTGTTTTAATCGTACTCCGTATAATAATACGTTAGAATTTGACTATCATAATTAGTTTTCATGTAAGAATCACTAAATTATATACTCCCTACGTCCCACTATAAGTATTCAGTATGGATATGATACATAGTTTTAGAAAGGTACAAAAGATTCCTTATAAACCAATAAGATTTTAGTTTTCATTTTTTCGATATTTTTTGTTTGGTTCAAAATGAAAGTGAACAACTAATTTAAGACAAACAACAATAGAAATATGAACAATTGAAATGTGATAGAGGAAATATATTTTTAGGGCCGGTGTGGTTAAGAGGTTGTGGTGACTAATAGAGGAAATGAGATAGCACAAATATGTAGGAGTAATATGCAACATTTTAAAGTAAATAAAAAATCAAATATTTACGTAATTACAATCAAATGTCTCTATCAATTTTAAAAGTGAATACTTACTGTAGAACCTCTGTAAATTAATAGTGTTAGGAGCGAGATATTTTATTAATTTAGCAAGATATTATTATATCGATAAATTAATAAATTATTAATTTGAAGAGTTGACTTATATTCGTGAGTAACTCTCAAATTAATGCATCGACCATCAAAATTTCCATGTCCATTCAATTTACTTATTTGAATAAAACAGAAACAAAGACCTTCAAAATTCCCATGTACATTCACACATTAATGAAGGTCTTAAGTGCAATGTCTCAACTCTTAAGTGTAATTATGAGATTTAAAGATGAACTCAATATAGATTTGAAGCTCACAAAAAAAGTGACTATAGATGAATTTTTTACTAAACAATCATAGAATTTTGGAATATTTTAGTAATTATTAACTGATAGTTTCGCTAGGACCAATATATTTACATTGGGACTTCAAAAAAAATATTATTTTATTATTTTATCGATTGGGGTTCAATTTTATACTGATCCCAAGTTAAGACCGGACAAATTATAAATTTTATCAAGGTTATTAATTTGTCGAGTATTAAATCATGGAAGTACTACTGTAATTTGAAACATTCAAAAAATAAAAACATGAACTATGTTGTTGAGATTTGAGAAGGTGGGAGTAGTATTTTGAAACAGTTGACTTATATGAACCCGGTCATGACGGGACAATTGGGCTTTAGGTGCTATATATAATTAATTAAGTAACTGACTTATGTGAACCCGGTTATGACTTTGGACAATTGGGCCCAAATCATACTCATGCATCTTCAGAGTTGATGGGCGTGCTATAGACTATAGATATGAGCTTTGAGCTGCCATGCACATATATATATGACTATATGACACCCAAATAATCAAGTGAGAATTGAGAAATAAGAGCAAATTAAACAGACAATTTAAATTTAATTTTGAAGTATTCTTAAGAAAATGTAGTGGATGGTAAATATTCATATGTATCTACTCCACTAGACGGATAAGAAATACTGCGTATGATACTAGTTAAGTAGCTTCTGTAACATTGGCTTGTAGTCGATTTCTCTATCGTGTTAATATTGGTAATTTAGGTCGTATATGAAGAAAGTACAAAGACACAATCGAGGATATGCATTTAATGCACTTAATTGGTCTCATTGAGTGTGTGACCTAGCTTAATTGGAACTACGTTGTTCAATCCTATTACGTGCTTGATCGACCAACGTACTTACCTCAATCTACGTCTTAATCAGGTAAGGATGGAGGGTACTCTTTTCGCCTTAAGAGATTCCTTGCACATATAAGGTCCACAAACTCCACATGGTTCATTCTTAGAATCACGATTTATACTCGTGGCCTCGGTCTATGACAAAAAGTATGGCTATGGCCATGGACTATGGATATGATTCTTGTGGTCACCAAAAGATATTTGAGTTCTAAACCACTCAAAGTAGCAATTTTTGGCTTCAAGACAGTTTTTATACGGAAGTATGCATAACATTACAATTGGTCCCCATGATAAAAATTTTATTACGAGTATAACCATGCTTTTCTATTATGGTTTGTTCTAGTTAGATACCCGTGTTTGACGGGGTCTCGCACATGGCGAGATACGGGTACTTGCTTGATAGAATTTAGAGATTAAAAAAACTGGGGCACAGTTAGGGCTGCAAACGAGTCGAGCTTTTATCGAGCAACTCAAGCTTGGTTCGAGCTTGAGCTCGATCGAGCCGAGCTTTTATCGAGTTCGAGCCTGAGCTCGAGCTTAAAAATTAAGCTCGAAATATATATTGAGCCGAGCTCGAGCCTTTAAAAGCTCGGCTCAAGCTGTTATCGAGCTTTTCGAGCCTTAATTGATATCTATATTTATATGTAATATATATATATATATAATATTTGATATGTAAATGATATTATTATTATTTTTTGAAATTGTTATACTATTTTACATAGTTATTGACTTATTTTCACGATGTATTTAATTATATATATATATTTGAAAAGATTTTTATTATTGATATTTATTTTTAAAATATATATAAGATAATTTTGAATATTAAAAAATATTTTTATATACAAATTCAAGCTTTTCGAGCCGAGCTCGAGCCATTCAAAAATATTTTCGAGCCGAGCTCGAGTCTTCATCGTAAAAGCTCGTCGAGCTTTCCAGCCGAGCTCGAACTTACCCTAAACGAGTCGAGCCGAGCTCGAGCTCGGCTCGACTCGACTCGGTTACAACCCTAGGCACAGTGGATTGGAAATGAACTTATATACAACAAATTAAGTTGGATGCAGTTTAGATATAGACGTACATTTAGACTTAAGAAGTGTATAATTGGAAATGAACTTATATACAGCAAATTAAGTTGGATGCAGTTTAGATATATACGTACATTTAGACTTAAGAAGTGTATATCACTTTTAATATCTATCTGATCTACTAAAAGGGAATTTCGCTGACATCATAAAGCTGACTTGGCGAGTCATGAGGTAGGTTTTCTTGCTGAGGTGTCACGCTGTGGTTAAATGGATGATGTCATAAAGCTCTAATAATTATATATTATGGGCTAAAAAAGCTATTTAAAATGAACAGTTATGTTTTTTCTACATAAAATTTATTTCATGTTAAAAGCTGGCCAATTTTTTTTTGAAAACCCATCCATTTATCTTGAAACTTTAAAGCTTATGCTACAAGCTTGAATTATATTGGTTCCCATTTACCAATGGCACCGCCCAAATGAACGGGCTAAAAAAAATAATTCATTAGCCGATGTCCACTAACCGTCCATATTCATTTGCTTCTCTTTTCTCCATACAATCTTTACAAGAATTCAAATTGTTAATTTCATTTGACTAATTCCTCATCTTCTTCTCCATCTTATTTCATCTTCTTCGTTCTTTATCATATCAATTCATGTCAGGTAACTCAAATTGTTTGATCTCAGTCTGTTTTTATCACTGAAACCGTTTTCCGCTCTTTTTGTTGCTTTTATTTAGGGTTTAAGTCGGTCGATGGATATTTAGGGTTTTACCTTTCAGTTAATTTGATGAATAAATAGTAGTGTTATAACAATTTGTTGGAGGTTATTAGGTTAATTGATGAGAAAAGTATACAAGTTCATCAAGCAAGTGTTCAAGAGAAGCCGTTGAAAAGGATCTTACGGCTCAGACGTTTGATATCAACATTTGTCTTCATAAAATCCCATTCAGGTTTGTTCCTTTATCATGTAAGTTTTAGGGTTTACATGGGTTTCCAATTTTGTATATAAATTGCTCTATGTAACTATTATAATTGAATGATTGAATTTGATAATTGTTACTGATATTGAACTTGTGGAGGTTGTAGTATTACAATAATTTTTCTTGAAAATGCTCGGTCTCACCCAAAGAGGAAGCAAGTACAAGATATAACTATAAAGGCACATCCATCATGTTGCCAAAGATTGAAGATTTCTATGATTTATATATATGCATTTTTCTATTTTATATTAGGAAATCGTTTAGCATCAATAATCTATGATTGGATCACTGATGGTTAGAACACTATTTAATTGGATCATTCAGGTTTATGATTTTATAGTTTTATATGTCTTTACACAATCCTTATTTGGGTCACTGATGGTTAGAACTACGAAAATAGTAAATTGCAGCCGTCTATTTAGCTCTTAATTTCGTATTAGTTTTCTTTTTACGTTTGGGTTACCTTGTGGTTTGGTTTCATATTATAGTGTTCATGGGGTTCAAATTAGTGTTTTATAGAAGACTATACAAACTTATGTCAATTGTATCTGCTGCTAATACTTGCAGGCAAGCTATAAGCCCCCTTCATGGGCTCCAGATTTAAATACATATTTTCCAAAGAGAAATAGCTATGTTGTGTAAATGCAAAAGTATTTCAAAAAGAATCAATTCTATCCTTTTAATAATTGTTGATTTAGTTTCTTTAATGATATAGTTGTGTTGATGGTGTAATGCTTCTTTGAAGAATGGAAATGATGATAACACTTTGTTGGATCAAAATTGTCCAGCAAGGTTGTTTAAGAGATACATGAAAATGATTTCGTCATCAAATAGTAGGTAACTCGTAATCTTGAGTTATATTCCATTATTTTTATCGTGTTTTTTACGTGACTTTTTTGCTGTTTCTTACTGACATGAGGTTTGTTTTTTTCATTTTTGTGCCAGAGATATGTGTTAGGATTGTATATCAGATATTTGATTGAATAATTGGCTAGACAAAATTTAATTTGTTATTTTATTTCATACTAATCAATTAACTATGATGTAGTTAGACTTAGAGAAGGGAATAATGGACTGCTTATACGCGAAATGCTTATCGAGTTTGGGGATTTCATCAATTTTTTAATTTAAAATAAAGTGATCTCAGTTCTGATGAAATATATATAGATTTTAAGGTTGGGTTGTACTGTTGTTCATAGTTAATTGACGTTCCCTTGCTAAAATTTTCGTGTACAATTCTCAATCTCCTGGAGAAGCTAGATACAACAGATTGAGCAATTTGATGTACCAGTGGAATAGATATTTTATTTGCAGTCATACGTATAGTAAAGACCTATAAACTGAAGAAAACATTACATCTCTTTAATTATAGTATACTAACATTTTATATACACTTTACATCTCAAGGTTAATTGACTTGAATATGTGATCTTTAATTATTATTTTATATTATTAGATTGCTTTGTTGTGACTTACATGCTGTTGTGGCTTGCCTGCTGTTGTGGCTTACATGTTGTTATTTACTTCCTCGGCTGTTTCAAGAGGCCCAGATTCGTACGTTTAATGGGATTAAATATAGATTAAAAGAAGCATAAATGGACTGATCTATAAGGATGAGCAAACCGTGGTATGTGGGAGAGAATATGGTGTCACTAATTGGATAATTTTGGCTACTGTAAAGGTGATGTTAATTGTGAATATGGAAAGTAGCTACGGCAACCTACTATATCAAGTATAAAGATGTGCAGGAGCATTGAGCAAGTTGATCAAAATATTGTGATAGCTCCCGTTGACTGGGAAGTGGACTGCGGATGGTGAGCAAACGTATAAGGTTAACTTAGTTGCGAGAAGAATAGATGGTGTCATTTTGGGCAGCAGTCATAACGTGTACCAAACGAAGCAGAACATGTTCCTTCCGAGTAAAATTAATGTATTCGCATGGAGATCGAGAAGGAAAAGACTACCTGTACGTATGGAACTTGACAAACGAGGAATGTTGTTGTTCGGGTTATGATGTTGCTGCAGAGTGTTGCATTTTGGGTTATGATGTTGCTGCAGGAAGATGATAGTGGACTATTGAGGCTCATGAATATATTGCATACTATATGGAAATTTTATAGATAAGTGTTTGGTAGTTATACTTTCTGTTAGTAGTCTCATGTATATGGAATATGTGATGTATATGGATATGCATAATGCGATGTGAAGATATTTGTACATACGGGAATAATGTATCTTTATAGTAGTTAGTATATTTTTTTTGCTTATTTCTAAAAAAATAAATATTACTAGCTTCCTCGGTTCACAAAGTGTTCTCCGAATGACACACACACAATAAATATATATATATATATATATATATATATATATATATATATATATATATTCTGTATGCATGCTCCCAATATTTATTCATACTTAATTAACTTGGTTTTATCATCAACACATAAATGTTCAATCACATGGTTATGTTTCCTTTTGCTATACTACAATTTGTAAAGTTTTATTTCATGCTTACTATCAATCAAATATTGAACTCCGATGATAATGTACTTGGGACATGGGTTGTACTCATATATGGATTTTATTACCTCCTTTACTCCATGGTTGATCTTTTTACATTTATTGATTCGATAATAATCAGTTCATTGTTAATCTTTATTTCCTTTTTTGACTAATGCAACTTTATGTGTTGAGAATTCTTTTGATTAATCAAGCAAAGATAAAAATAATGATAATGTTATATTTTTCTATTTTCTAACGATTTGTATGAAACATAAGTAACAAATTTATAATGTTATTCTTTATTAAACCCGTATTTTCACGGATCTTAAAACTAGTACCTTATGATATAGGATTCGTCCTTTCAGTCACAATTGTATCACTTTTGGTAGCAATAAGTAATAACTAAAACATTTAGTCTTAAGAAATGAGTTTAATGACAAGCCTTTTTATAGTTGGGATTTGGGAAACATAAGCTACATTTCGTTAAGGTTCATGTTGGTTGATCGTCTTGTAAACGCAGGGTCGGTCATGTGGATTTTGATGCCCAGGGCGAGTTGAACGAAAATGCCCCTATAATATTTTGTATGTGTCGTTACCCAACAAATAATTTTGTATATTATATGTGTAATTTTCCTCCGTTTCGTTTCTTTTTTTCGCATGCAACTCTTTTTTTTCGCATAGCCTTCTTTGACATGTGCCCGAACTGATTTTTGATGTCTTAAATTGATGGCTTCCAATCACTTGGAGTATCATCGTCTCAATTATTTTTAGAGCCTACGCCGTAAATGAAACATAAGCCCTTAATAGAACAATTTAATTAATTTTTTAGGCCTTCGTATATATATAAGAACAATAACTCAGTTATAAGAAAATTTTATAGCTTAATGAATTATTCTTATATACTTATACTTATAATTATAATTCAATATTCATTAAATAAATATTATTACGGTTGTCATACTGTCTTGACACTAAACGTTGTAAATTTACAAAACTTAAGATCATTATTTTCTATTATCTAAAATATATGTGTTTAAAATATAGTACTCCGTACTATTTTTTCTTGAGAGCAAATTATAGTAAAAAATATGCATTTTCTAATAGAAAACTGGTCCAATTCTAAAATAAATATCTAAATGTATTAATTTTTTTATTGAAGTACACAGCTTTTGCAAAAAAGCATAGACATCAGGTTATTTTTAAACGTGGCCAAATAATTGATCCATATTTTATAACATTCATGGGTTAAAATGAAATTTAATCAACAATAGGGACTAAAAAGAAATAATGGTTTTAGTCAAAGGATTAAATAAAAAATAAGTTTAGTAATAGGGATATAATATGAAAAGTGGGTGTCATCTTCCCCACTTAGATCTGTAAAAGTTAAAGTTTTTCAGCCATTGATGCACATATCTAAGTTCATCTTCCAATGGTAGTAAGACAATTAACTTTAATTACCAAAAAACTTATGCTTTTTCTTCATAAAGATCACTAATTTAGACTAAATCATTCAAAAATGAACCTAGTATATAATAACATGGCTTAAGTTTTTGAGGCCCCTACTTGTGTGATGCCCTGGGCCGTCGCACATGACGCTCAGGCCCAGAGCCGGCCTTGTGTAAACGTTAGGTTAAGAAAATGGATATGAGGGCATGAGGCAGTGGCGTAGCTAAGATTTTCATTTTGGGTGGGCCAAATCAAAACACTACCAAAAATACTCAATAAAAGTATGATAAAGTGTAAAAAAATAATTAAATAGTTTTAGCGTCACTTGACGTTTTCTTACATCGTTAAATTCATCTAAAAATAGAACAATCATTAACAGTCACCAATACAATAAACCATTGAGCTAAAATAATTTATGAATGGAAAAGTGTGAATTATAACCTGACAAATTATATATTATTGATTATATCAATAAAATTACTAACTCTGATAATTAGCAAAACATAAATTGTGAAATGATAACAATATCATATAATAACTGAAACCTTCTTCGTATAAAGATGATAATTAAATTCATTTGAACAAAATAAAAAATTAGAGAAGAATAGCTTGTTACTCAAAGTGTTAACAAAGAAAAGTCAAAAAAATACTAAATCAACAATATATTTGGATGAATTGCAAAAGTGATTCATAGAAATAGTTAGAAGTTAAAAGTTAGAAGTTAAGAACTTGTGAAACGTCGTGGTCAATTTTGTTTTGAGGAAGTTTCACCATATGATTTTTTTTTAACGGGACAAACATGTAAGTATTTTAACTTTATTAAGGAAAAGATTATTATTAGTAGTTTGATAACTCATGTATAAAAAACCATTGAACTAAATGGGCCGTTTCTCAATCTTGACATTTAAGGTGGGCTATTACTCTTTTTAAGTGTGAACATTTAGGGTGAGCCTAAAATGTTACTCCTTCCGTCCCATAATAAGTGTCTCACTTACTATTTTAGGACGTCCCAAAATAAGTGTTCAGATTCCCTTTCAGCCAATCAGAAAAGACTTTAGTGGGTAAAGATAAAATGTTATTGGTAGATAGTGACTTTCTATAAACTGTGTGCATTTTGACATGAGACATTTATTTTGAGACGGAGGGAGTATATTACAAATTTTTTTACCAGACAACAATAAAAGTATTAGTACAAAAAAATATCTTGGGTGAGCCTTGGCCCTGCCTATGCTATGTGTGGCTACTGGCTGGCATGAGGCGTAATGGTTCTTGCTGGAGGTGGCAACCGGCAAGGACATATAATCCTGTGGGTTGGGTAATTTCTAACATGGGCCTTGCCGTCTTGCTGCCATTCGGTACTTGTAGCTTTAATTTATGGTACCAATATGAAAGGTAAATCATTTAACATTTAACACAGGACTTGAAGACTACACTTCTCACAACTTTCCCATATTCTCATGACGTCGAATTTTATTTTATTTTTAAAAAATATATATATATAAAAGAAAGATAAGAAAAGATATATACTCTCGCCTAATTAGTTTTGTAATGGTGGGGGATAATGTTAACAGTGAGACAAAAAAGGAAAAATAAACTGAGAGCTTTTGCAACAAGAGCCTTTTTAACCCTTCTTTCTTCGCAGGCACGGGTAGCCATTTTTAAACAAAAACAACCAGCCAAGCACAAGCTAGCTTACTCTAATCACATGTAACTTATATGTTCCTTAAGCTTTGTGTATATATGTATGTGTTGGTCTCTATGTATAGAATTCTGTATATGTTTTGCAGGGCCAGTGACTTTGACCCATTTCGGCATTTGGCTAGTTAGCTATGTGAAATAAAAAATATAATACCCTTGTTGAATATAGTGTCAAAAGGCATTTGCTCTTCAACACAATTTAAATTAATTAATTGTCGTTTACATAATCCAATTTATATGCTAGTTTTATATTTAGGTTTTATAAACAAAAAAAAAAGCATGAGAGGCCGGATAACTTATCATAAAAAGAGGGGACTGATTGAATGAGATAAACTGGGCTTTCATGAAAATGACCCGGGTGTGAGTGACTTTAATGTCAAAAGTAAAATTTTGTTCTTTGGACCAACTTGTTCTTATAATAGTAAAATTATTCTAAAGTTTGCTAAATGTCCGTGGAAGATCTCTTTTCTTTGGATTTGAAAAGATGATAAGTTAGTTAACTCAATAAATCAATAAAATTTGATATGGATGAAATATATCCGAGTTTTTAGTGTGGGATCAGAAGGGCAAGAAGGGAAGATCCATCCTCGGCTATCGATTTTTTTATCACGGTCCAAATTCACTTCATCTATGTTGGATTCAGTGTATTTTATTCTAAGTCTAAATGCAGTGTTTTTAAAATGCGATGAATTTAGACTGTTGATCAAAGAAATGATGAGATGAGGAGATGGGCTACGCCTGAGGAGATGCGCTACGCCTCTTGGCCCTCAAACGAGAGCTGCCCATCGAATCCTACCCTGATCTTTTTAACTTTTTAATTATTTATTTTATTTATATATATAGTGATGAAAGATATATGGTCGATAGAAGTAATTAAGTACCCTACCATTTACATCAAGTTGATTTACTGTCACGTGTTGGTAAGACGACATGAGACGGTAAGGATATATAGTTTTTGTTAATTTATCTTGTATAGACAATAATATATATTTACTCCCCCCACATAAGATCATCAACTCACTCCTCTCCTTGTCTTGTATGCCTTACCTCCTAACTTTATGCTTCAATTAAGTTTGTTTGGAATGAAGAATGACTCATGTGAATGTACTTTCCAAACTACAGCTAGCTCACGTGACTTCATTTTATTCACATAACAAAAGAATCCTATACCCTAAACAAACGCATCACTTTTGTTGCTATACCTTCTATGTTTCTCTAAAGGACGAAAGCTAAGTTGTTTACCATATACTTACTAATGGGTTCATTTTTGGTTATTTTATATATCCCATTCCAATTATATTGGATGCCCAAATCATGTACCATACATACATATATCATCATTTACAAATGCATTGGTAAAGGGAGGTGTATAAATTGTATGGAGAGAAATTTGTTTGATTAGGTGGAGTTGTAAGTATACATGCAACGTACTACACCGGCCATCACACGTACGATGTGGAGTTGTATATTATGATCGAGATGAACCAGTTGTACGTATAAATTATTTAATAAAAATTTGTAGAGTTGTGCAAATTAAATATGTTTGAAAGTTAAGGTTAACTTTGTTGCACCCACAATCCACTAATGAAATTGCAGAATATATGTAGTCATATTCGATTCGGGTTTTAAGAGCAATAATTTGAATTGAACGTCACGTACGAGACACATTTTCCTTGCCAGATAGAATTGAATGGCAGAATATAATTAATTGGTCTAGAGAGAATGTTAGTTTTGGAATTTAACAGGACAATTAATGATATGATGATGATTTGATGTGATATATCAGCAATATATGGCCTCTAGATCGAGAATGTGATGGCATATCTTGAAGGGATGACATAAAAATCACAAGAGTGTACGTACTCCAAAATGGGCCAGACCAGAAATCATAATTCGTGTCGATCATAATGGTCACACGGAGATTATATATAGAACATGTATATCGAACGAGATAAAATAACAAGGAAACTATGAATATGGATTAATAATTTGTATACACACATACGTAGTTTACTAAGTTAGAATCGTTCATATATAGTTGATTCATTAGTTCAAATCTATGAACATGTGAAGAAAAAAAATGAAAAATAAATTAAAGAATACTTCTTTTTCCCTAAAGTTATTGACTTCAGGATGTGGGTAAAAAAGCCCCCCGGGGTAGGGGGTTATAACAGTGGGGATACGTAGTATATATACAGTTATCTGTTCAACCACGTATCCAGATATGCATATAGTATTATACAACTGACTTACATCTGTTCTTATATATCTATGTAGAGATAAATATTTGTAAACGTATAACTTTAGTAAAAAATCTACGATATATATTCAACTTATATATATTGTATGTATCTAAATTTCAAATATCTCTATTATATGTATTAAACGGTAGTTTTAATGATGTTTTATTTTATATGGATGACACGTGACATATGTTAGGACTTACACTTAATCAAAATACCGTCTAATACAAACAATAGAAATATATAAAAGTTAGATAAATACAATAGAAATGAAATGTTATAAGTTGTATACATATCATAATTTTTTTACTAAAGTGAATACATTTATAAATACTTATCCATCTATGATCTATCTACTAAATAACCTCAATCGGTAGGATGAAAACACAACACCCTGCATTTATTGACAAATTAATTATATTCTTGATGATTATTAGATAAACAACTCATAATAGTGTGAGTTATGTTTTTATCTAGACCAACGATCAGCTAGCCACCTCTTGCGTGAGATATGTTTTTATCTAGACTCACTTTCATGCACCATTCATATATTATAGAAAGATGATGTATATATGCATGTGCATGCATTAGATTTTATGTGCTAAATTGTATGAAATGAACAATATTGGATTGTGGAAATATTATGTAAGAAAATATGAGGGAATAATCTAGCATTTTATTAAATGAAGAGGATCAGAGGGATATATATTATATATGGAAAAAATAATTATATTGGTAGCTAAAAATTAAATTGTATTTTTGTAATGATTAATGCACACATGTGAACAATAGATGGAAGGAGGGGTATGTACGTGATTTGTCTTACAGGCATGGAGACAATGATGTGAATTGGAAGCAAATGAACAAGGCAAAGCATGAATAGGTTGCTAGCAAAAATGCCAATTTTACAACCATGCATTTGTGCAGTCTTTCGTATGCATATACTAGCATTATATATTTATATGATATGATACTATATCTCAGTCATAAACTATAACATCTTGTGATGCATTGATCATATGTATGCATCATTATAATTATAATATATATGTATGTAGTCTGTGCATGTTTATATCATTATATGTATACATGTTGGTATATCATGTATTATATAGAGAGTATATATACATATACATACATACATGCATATACTACACACATGTGTTGGTGGGAAATATACTTTAAATAGTATACATTATATATATTAATGGAAAATTTGTTGTTGCTATCAATATCATAAGATTATGATTATGATCAAGGACATGATATAAGAATAGAATGTTAACATTAGGGTGAATCTATAATTCACTAACCGAAGTAAAAAAATATTTTGTTACATGATTTCATAATTACTCTTTTTTAGAGTAGCAGGCACTGCCTCTCTTCTATTTGTTCCTAGTTGACATAAATCGCGTAAGGTTTTACATCTCTACCTTTCTTATACCGAATCACAATCAACCAAATTTTTGAAAAACATTTATAACTAATAACTACAATAATGTACCTATAAATCAACCCACGAAGAGTTTATGGATAGTAAAAAATAAACTTTCTAATTTGTCTTCTACTTACTAGCTATAATATATTAATATATTCATATAATAATTACATATACATAAATACACAATATAATAATACGTATAAATAAATGCACAATAGCTCTTATTAAAACTAAAAATATCTAATTATTTTCTAGCTTATAATAATTTTAATTTACTTATTTATTTTTATTAAAATGTATTATTTAATTTAGGCTTTATTATGTGAGATTTTAATAGTTTGTTTATGGAAAAATGTCAATTTTTTTAGAATTATAAGATAGATTGAATAAATGTCATTTTTACCTTTTATAATATTGGCAAATACGACTATTTTTATATAAAAAGTAAATTATTTAGATTAATAAATGATGGTAAAATGAGATATATGACAATTTTTAATATTATTTTTTCAAGTGAACAGTTTTTTTTGAAATATATATATATATATATATATAGTTTGAATCAAATGAGAACATTTAAAAATAAGAACGGTGAGAATATCTCATAAATGCACAATTAGTCAACAAAAATCATTAGATTCACAGTCATACATCTCAAATATGCAAAGAAAAACAAATGCACACTTCTAAAAATGCACAAAAATCGGAAAAAAATGATTGACGCACGATTATCTCTATAATTGTGTATCAATCGTTTTTTCGATTTTTGTGTATTTTCGAAAGTTCGCATATATTCTAATCAATTTTTCTACACATATTTGAGATGTATGAGTGTGAATCTAATGATTTTGTTGGCTAATTATGCATTTATGAAGTGTTCTTACCGTTTTTATTTTTGAAGTGTTCTCATTGAAACTTTATCCTTTATATATATATATAAATGATATGAACATATATTTTGAGACGCATGAAATAATTATTGATTTGATTTCGGGGTGAAGCGCGGACAAGTAAAAAAACTCGTGTTAATTAATTGTATATAACGGGAATTCATGATCAACATACTCGGATTTTAAAAATTAAAGAAGAAAATAATCCCAAGTTACTCCGTGTCGAGTCTTCCGTCAGTTCATTTGATTTTGACTCACAAGGAATTATTCAATGTACGTCTAGAATTCAAGTTTAGATCATTATGTTTTTTAGTAGTCGATAAAAATGTCCTTTGTCAATCATCTCAATTATTCGATGGAATGCCTTGCATTATTATTATTACTCGTATTATTATTATTATTATTATTATTATTATTATTATTATTATTATTATTATTATTATTATTATTATTAATAAATGATACAGAAATATAATACTCCGTATTAGCTAGAGACTTAAACCATTAGTATGAAAATTAATAAGGTATATGTCGAACATTTTTTATAATTATATATAATATATATATTTTCATTTGGCAAATTCCTTATCTTGGCCTCTAGACTATATATGGCTTTTCTTTTCTTTATAATAATAATTATATACAAGGGAGACCACTCTTCTTCTCTGAGTGACACATCATCATGTATTATTCATTTTTTAAAATATTATATATTTTATTCAATTTTTATATATTAACTAATAATCTTAATTATTATCTTCTTAATTTTATCTCATCTTAGACTATATATAAAAAAAATCAAGTCATCTCTTAACTCCCCACAAAATGACACAACATATCTCTCTCTCTCTCAAGAAGCTATTTTCATCAATTAATTCAACCATCTTAATCAAAACATAGCATAAAAACTTGACACTTCATTATTTAATATCAATATGTTAACACATAACATTTCAAGTAAATATTACATAATTAAGACTTTAAAAAAATTATTTGAAAGATTAAGATTAACTGTAAAGTATTACATGGGAAGTGAACCTTAACGATCAATATATCATAATAATTCTACCTAATGGATAATCACATTTGAATTATTAAGCCTAACAAATTATAAAGACATTTGAATTATGGACTAACAAATTATAAAGACATTTGAATTATTAAGACTAACAAATTATAAAGACATGGAGTATATACACACACTTAATAAAAGAGTTAAATATTTTTTTAGAGGTATCATTTGATCAAATTTATTTTTAAGTTTGTCTATCTTATAACCTTATGACATTAAACACACTTAAACTTCCTTATTAAGTAACATATCATTTAAGGAACTTGTAAATTTCCATTTATACAAGTGTATTCATTATAATTTTTATTATTTGTAAACATTTTTACTTCAAAACCACTCCTCTTCTGTGAGTGACACATCATCATGTATCATTCATTTATTTAAAAATTATATATTTTATTCATTTTTATATATTAATTAATAATCTTAATTTTATAATTATATATAAAAAAACCAAGTCATCTCTTAACTCCCCACAAAATGACACAACATATATCTCTCTCTCTCAAGAAGCTATTTTCATCAATTAATTCAACCATCTTAATCAAAACATAGCATAAAAACTTGACACTTCATTATTTAATATCAATATGTTAACACATGACATTTCAAATAAATATTACATAACTAAGACTTTAAAAAAAATTATTTGAAAGATTAAGATTAACTGTAAAATATTATATGGGAAGTGAACCTTAACGATCAATATATCATAATAATTCTACCTAATGGATAATCACATTTGAATTATTAAGCCTAACAAATTATAAAGACATTTGAATTATGGACTAACAAATTATAAAGACATTTGAATTATTAAGACTAACAAATTATAAAGACATGGAGTATATACACACACTTATCAAAAGAGTTATATATTTTTTAGAGGTATCATTTGATCAAATTTATTTTTAAGTTTGTCTATCTTATACCCTTATGACATTAAACACACTTAAACTTCCTTATTAAGTGACATACTTCCTCCGTCCCATTACAAATGTCCACTTTGACTTTGCACGTAGTTTAGGATTCTCCACTATCTACACTTTTCACCAATCAAATACTATATCCACCCAGTAAAGTCTTTTTGATTGGTTAAATATCAAAGTAGATACTTATAATGAGACATCCCAAAATAGTAACGTGGACATTTCAAATGGGACGGAGGGAGTATCATTTAAGGAACTCGTGAATTTCCATTTATACAAGTGTATTCATTATAATTTTTATTATTTGTAAACATTTTTACTTCTAAAAAGAAAGTTAAATATAACAAAAAAGTTATTCATGAACCATATTATACAACAGTTTTTGCTAATGGTACAAGTGCACTATCATTCATTATAATTTGTTAGTCTTAGTGGTAAAAGTTATTCAAAACCACTTCTCTTTTGTGAGTGACACATCATCATGTATCATTCATTTTTTTAAAAATTATATATTTTATTCATTTTTATATATTAACTAATAATCTTAATTATTATCTTCTTAATTTTATCTCATCTTAGATTATATATAAAAAAAATCAATTCATCTCTTAACTCCCCACAAAATGACACAACATATCTCTCTCTCTCAAGAAGCTATTTTCATCAATTAATTCAACCATCTTAATCAAACATAGCATAAAAACTTGACACTTCATTATTTAATATCAATATGTTAACACATGACATTTCAAGTAAATATTACAAAGCTAAGACTTTAAAAAAAATTATTTGAAAGATTAAGATTAACTGTAAAATATTACATGGGAAGTGAACCTTAACGATCAATATATCATAATAATTCTACCAAATGGATAATCACATTTGAATTATAAAACCTAACAAATTATAAAGACATTTGAATTATTAAGCCTAACAAATTATAAAGACGTGGAGTATATACACACACACTTATTAAAAGAGTTAAATATTTTTTAGAGGTATCATTTGATCAAATTTATTTTTAAGTTTGTCTATCTTATACCCTTATGACATTAAACACACTTAAACTTCCTTATTAAGTGACATATCATTTAAGGAACTCGTGAATTTCCATTTATACAAGTGTATTCATTATAATTTTTATTATTTGTAAACATTTTTACCTTAAAAAAGAGAGTTAAATACAACAAAAAAGTTATTCATGGATCATATTATACAATAGTTTTTGTTAATGGTACAAGTGCATTATAACATAACTTTGATGTATGAATCAATTTTTTGTTGTATATATCAACTTCCTTCAATAAATGCTCATTAATTATGATTATCTTATGTCTAAGGATATAAGTTAGTTAAACTCAACTTTTTTTATACTTTTAGTGTAAACATTTAAGATAAAAGTTTTTAATTTTTTTTTTTGTTGTAGTAAATTTGTTTGACAAATGAAATCACATTTACCTGTCAATAAAAAGAATTTAGTGAAGACTTTGCAATGTTAGGGATATTTTCTTAAAAAAAACATATCATTGATTTCAAAGTAAGTGTCATATGACTTTTCTAAGGTCACGTAATCAATACAAATACTATCTTTTATTTCTTTAAAATGAAGTGTTGATTTTTGGGTACAAATACAAGCTTTCAACGTTATCTAATCTAAGTTCTTTGAAGTTTTTAGATTTAGTCAATTTGGTTTCAAAGAAATATAACAGAAATAGATTTGAAAGTTATTGAAAATTATAAATGGGATAAAAGTTAATATAGATCATGTATTAAGTTTCTTTAGTATTGTACCTTACAATGCCTTTTATAAAGTCAACATTTCTTATTGTACACCGTATATGAAAATGGTAGTAATTCGTACATCATTACAAATTAGCCATATACCACCAATTATACTTTAAATTGTTGTACTATACAACAGGATGATGCATAAAAGTGATGTATGGCTTTTTGGTGGTGTACAAATTACCACCCATATGAAAACTAATGTAAATATCACGACTCATTTCAACTACAATTTTATGGTATCAATTTCCTTATCGATTCTAAAATAGTTCGAGGATTGTGCGTAGCACAACCTAGAGTTTTCCTAGTTGTTAAATAAAAAAAGAAGTAAGATGACAACAATGTGGTTCTCTTACGAAAACTCAGATGAGATTATTAGACTATACTAATTTTCTAACTAATGAAAGGTACAATGATATTGTGCCATATGTACAAATAGAATGTTTCACATGTACAAAACTCATTTACCCCCAACATCATTTATCTCACAAACGAAAAAATTAAAAAATTATAAAAATTGCACCATAACTTTCAGTGTTTTCTCCTCTTCGATTTGCTGTCCCTCAAGACATATTTTCGACGACTTTTATTTCTTCTTTTTGGGTGGGTTTCACATTTTACAAACACATGTGTTAAAGTGTTACGTTTTTGGTTTAAGGTTTGGGGTTATGGTTTAGGGTATAGGGGTTGAGAATTAGGGTTTAGGGTTTTTTCCAAAACCCTAAACTCTGAACCCTAAATCTAAACCCAAAACTCTAAACCCTAAATCTTACTAAACTTTAAACGTACCCTTCTAAACCCTAAACCCTACTAAACTTTAAATCCTACAAAACCCTAACCCTAAATTAAATGTACAACCACGCACACATATTTTAATAATTTATAAAACCACCAAAAAAGGGGGAAAATGTCGAAAGTATGCTTTGATCGACGGCAAATCGATGAGGAGATAAACGTTGAATTTTATGATGAAATTTTCATGATTTGTCGTTTGTGAGATAATTGATGTTGGAGGTAAATGAGTTTTGTACATGTGGAGTATTCTTTTTGTACATGTGGAGCATTCTCATTGGTTCTTCCAAACTTTCAAAAATTCTTGTATTTCCTTGAACTTTTCTTTACGAAAACTAGGGCTACGTTTGTTTCGTAGAAAAATTTAAAAAATGTGATGGAATTGAATCTTAGAGATGACCTCATTAGAATAGAATAATTTTAAAAGAATGAAAGTACCATAATATTGTGTCATGTATATAAAGAGAATGTTCCACATGCATGTATAAAACTCATTACCTCCAACATTAATTATCTCACAAACGACAAATTGAAAAATTATGAAAATTGAACCATAATTTTGATTCAGCATTTTTTCCTCTTCGATTTGCAGTCTCTCAAGGCATACTTTTGACAATTACTTTTTTTGTGGGTTTCACATTTTACTAACACACGTGTTAAAGTTTTGCGTTAAGGGTTTAGGGTTTAGGGTTTGTGGTTTAAGGTTTTTGCCTAAACCTCAAACTCTAAACTCTAAATGCTTTACAAAACTCTAAACTCTAAACCCTACTAAACCCTAAACTCTAAATACTTCTAAACCCTAAACCCTAAATTAAATGTACAACCAAGTATTAACACATGTGTTAATAATTTATAAAACCCACAAATAATTGGAAAAAAAATCGTCCAAAGTATGTCTTGAGGGATGGAAAATCGAAGAGGTGAAACGCTGAATTTTACTGTGCAATTTTTATGATATTTTGATTTTTTGTTTGTGAGATAATTGATGTAAGGGGTAAATGAGATTTTTTCATGTGAAACATTCTCATTGGTTATTTCATACTTTCAAAAAAATTTATATTTTCTTGAACTTTTCTCTTGAATCTCAATTTCCTTCAATCAAAATTTTTTACATTACGTGAAATTTCAATTCATTATCGAATTTCAATTTCACTAAAAACATTTTGCAAACCAAGATCACCATAAAATAACAAAAATTTAAGTATTACATATGTAGTTGTAACATAATTTGAGGGCACAAGAATAAATCAGCATACAAAATCTTTTATTCTTTAATATGTTTTGATTTTGAAAAGCAAGCACTATTAATTTTCTTTCTTTCTCAACTTGGAATTGGAACATGCAAAAAAATAGTATATGTTGTAATGCTGATGCTCATTAAGAAATAGATAAAATATATGATCCACATAGCATTATTACTTTATAATAAGATTTGAACCAACAACATCTTAATTAGTAGGTTAATTACGTACATATTCATAGGTCAATCGCACTTTGGTTAATACAGGTGTTACTATTCAATTATCAATTAAGAAGGTTTACACTCGTTATTTGTCTTATTGTATTTGATGAGATAAGATTGTCTAAGTGTAATCTAAATGGACCAAAAGAACCTAAAGTACTATATATGAAATAAGAACAAAAAATTTTGTGACAATAACTTTTCATTTGTTATTTTATGTAAACAAAAGAAACCCTATCCTTATTTGAGAATGTGTGGACCGGCAAGTTTACCAACGTTGTATAAAGGAAAATAATTTGTAGATCTAAATTGGTACGCCTACAACGTAACTAAACTTACAAATTTGTTACAAATTTGATTGGTTAATGTGAAAAATTGATTAGTAGTAAAAGTTAAGAAAAATAAAAAATTCAACCAATCAAAACTTTAGGTCTATTTGTAGATTTGTATAAATAGTCATGTTGATGCAAGGAATGCACGCCTCCAGCTCCTTTGGCTTAGCCGCTAGTTTTTCGGTTACGATGTAAAGTCAAGTATTAAACCATTCGGGAAGATTGACGGGTTTCAACAGTGATTTACAATTATCATTATCTATGCTTTCATATATTTATATAATATCTATTTAGTTTTAGGTTAGGATATTTTTTTGTATGTGTTTACTTATTGGTTTCGAGTTATTTTTGGAAAGAACTTATCTTTATCTACAAGTTATTGTTAGGTTTAGGACTATTATATAAGCTTTTGAATTGTATTAAAATTTTAGTTTAAGTTGAATAAGAAAAATTGAACAAAGAGTTTTTCTCGAAAAGTTCCGTTTCAAGTGCACCCTTTTAGGGTTTATCAAAATTTCGTTCTTTATTTATTGTGTGATTTCTTCGATTCACATACATCACGTCATCACATGCTTAGCATTATTCTTTTACAAATTATGTACGTTACATGAAATGATATTTACCATTTTTGATATAAGTATATAACGCATAGGGTAATTTAGGAACAATGAAAATGTTAAGAGATCATATAATACGGTAATTAATGTGAAAATTTAATATTAATGTCTATGTCTATATGTACATTATCTATTGATATCATCATGAATAATAATTGTGGCCATAATTACAATGACAAGAAGTACACATAACAAAACATGCCAAGAAATGCATTTTGGAATTTACCCCCAAAAAAGATGATCTCTGCACGGAAATGGAGGTTGATATTTGTTGCTGCAAATTTTTCGTGAACCTTTGTCAGAATTGCGGAGTATAACATAAACAAATTATGAATTAAAATGTAACACATATTCAATAAAAGTGCGAATATATATGTTGTATGTAGATTAATTCACATGGTAATGGTTTATGGTTGTTTACATATTTAAACAAATTAAAGTATACTTTTACAGTTTATACCCATACAAAGGTATTTTATGATAGTATATTAAAGTATTCATGTACGTGCATTATATCATCCTAGCTAATAAATTTTGTGTTTAATTTGTTCTTGTGCCTATTCGTTTAGAATGGTTTTTAACACATTATTATTATTATTGTTATGTTGGCTCTAAGTTAGTAATAGTAATTGTTATTGTTATGTGACGGTATATAAGGAATATTTACAACAATAAAGTTTAGGTAAAATATAAAATAGAGTGAGAAAATAAACAAGTACGCGTTGTATGGCACGTGATGACAAAAAATAGACGGCTGTTTTGAGGGGGAGACTCCAAATTCCCCGTGAGAACCCTTTGGACCCTTCCATGTCTCACGCACTAACAATAATTAGGGTGTTCACGGTTCGAATTAAACTGGATTATACAAATGGATAACTCGGATCGGATTATGTGGTTTGGATAATTGGATTTTTGAATTGGTTCGGATCAGAATCTTACTTATTATTTTAGATTACGGATTGGTTTTGGTTTATAAATTACAAACCGAATTATCCAAAAAAAACAAATAAGAAATAAGTATTAATTTTTCAAACATTATATATATATAGGTATTTTATAGTTTCTTTGCATTTGCATACTATATTACACATAAATATATAAATGTATGCTAACTTTCATCATTTATAAATGTGATAGATGGCAATGGATCAACACATTTTGTGCTTTTGTTGAAGAATTGAAGATGATGCTAAAGATTGTATTAAATTTTTAGAAATGTGATAGATAATTTCACAAACACTATATATGGTGAAGATGATATTGATTTGAACTTGTACAAATCAAAGTTAGTATCATCTATTTTTGTATATTTTTGTAATAATATATAACATATTTAGCAAGTTTATATATATTTGTGTATGTGTTTGGATATCCAAAACCAAACCGATCCATCCAAATAATAATTCGGATGGATTGGTTCGGTTTTTGAATTTGCTTGGACGGATCGAATTCATATTTTTAAAACCATAATCCATTTGGATTCATCTATACTGATCGGTTTTGAACCGATCCATCCATTTGAACACCCCTAACAATAATAACCCCTCTTACTTTATTCAGTTCCCTAATGATTCCATTTTAATAATTATTATTTGATCTAATTAATGTATGTTAATGATGGTAATAATATATATAATAATATATATAATAATATAATTAGCTTTTTTATATTTTGAATCAGTGTACTAATTAGTTACATTGTGATTAATTTGAATATATATATAGCACACGATAACTCTGTCAAATGATCAATCCAGATCTTACTGAGTTTTATTATTTGTGCTCATTTCGTCACATGGGTGAAGGAAGTTTCAACAAAACTCACACAATCAGATATATGGCATACATATATATAGTTAAGTACAAATACGAAGTTAAATTTGTTTATGACATCGATATACCCCGAATATTTATACAATATGTGCATGGGATTCATACGTATACATGTAACGAGCAAGCACGATAATTTAATCTGAACCAAGTAATTAGTTAATGTTTTGTAAAATGAAGTACATATTATATTCTTCCTTATACCTATAAAGTATAAACATTGGTTAAGTTTACAAGTATTTTAATTTATAAAACTGGATAACATAATCGATTAATCGTATATTCAGTTCGTATAGTATATATATAACATAATCTCCGGCCAACGAGTAATATAATTATCTGTATATTGAAAATAATTTATGTACCATAGAGTTGAGTGTACTTATGTATATAGTATATACTATATATATATATACGTGTAGTAAGTTTTTAATACCCATCAAAATTCCAAACAAGAATCACGAGGTTATGATTCTGCTTCCTTCATTCGTCAGTCCTCCCGTGTTAGCATTGTGCCATTGTCTAGTCTCCCGGCCATATTCTTTGTTTTACTAATATGCCCTCCCCATTCATCTCTATAATTATTATTAATGTTCACAACTAATAAATCAAATCAACCAGATATCAATATAAATTAACTGTTTTTTCACCAAAAGAAGATACATATACGCATATATATATATATATGTGTACATATACATATAGGTGTGTGTATAGTATAAGTTAATTTGAAGAGTTTGGCGGTGACGATCGTGTCATATCTAGTCATTTTCTTAGCCACGAAACTTATATCAAGACGTATCTTTAATTGTCAGTATTAACGAAAGGGTCAAGAAACAATTTGTAACGTTAATACAAGCCGTGGTCCTAGTTAATCGATACCCTAAAGTTGACGACGCAACTCGGCCAATGAAATTTTTATACAAGTATTATATCAATTTGTTAAAGATCATATAAAAGCACATAAAATTGCTATCCATCCATCTATCTATAAACATATATATGTACTCCAATATAATCCAGACCTTCATATGTACTCCGTATGTCATTAGAATACAAACCATATGAAGACTTGAGAGTCATGTATATATAAAAATGTGCAAGAATATAGAAGAGTAAAGCGTATATAATTATTATATATAGTTTATTATTAAGTAATGGTAATTAATGTTGAGGGTGTATTTGGTATAATTAAAGAGGGTGACTGAGTCATGTGTGAGTACTGATCAGTAGCAAACAAGGCATTGATCATTGATTTGAGGGCTCATATATTCTCTCTATTTATAAGCTTCAGAGTTTGCAGATTCAAATTCAATCAAGGAGCTAGGAAAAGAAACATGGTGTCAAGGGAGCACAACAAAGCTGCACTGCATGAGAAGCTGCAACTTCTTAGATCCATCACAAACTCTCATGCAGTAATAATCATTCTCTGATACTCTGATTTATTTACTTCCTAAATTTTATTGGCTACATTTCTTCATCAATATGCTTCAATCATATATATAAATTTCTAGCTTCTTCTTTTTATAGATTTGCCCTATTATATATTACCTTTGATCACCTTTTTTCTTGATAAGATTCTTGCTGATTGATCGTTTGATTCATTGGAATCATATCGTAAAGTCCAAAGTTTTTTTAATTGAAAACCCATTAGATTATGTTATTATTTTGGAACTGTAAAATGTCAATCGAAAGTATGGAGTATATATGAATATAAAACTGTAAATCATAAGCTGAAATCTGATATATGTTTTAAAATTACTTGTTGCAGAAGAACGATTCATCAATCATACAAGACGCATCCAAATACATCGAAGAACTCAAACACAAAGTACAAATACTGAATCAAGACATAGCAAGTGGACAAAGTTCAAGCTACCAGAATACATGGCCAGTGGTATGTATGTTTTACTATATAATCGAATAGATATAGGGTTAATAGACAATTTTGTTACTGTACTTTTCGGAAAAGTTCAATTTAGTTACCGAACTTTTATTTTGTTCAATTGAATTACTCAACTTACAAAACCAGGTTACAAGTGTGATATCCTCGTTTTTTATTCCAGAAAAATAAAAGTTCGGTAACGAAATTGAACTTTTTCGTAAACTACAATAACTAATATGTGTATGATTAAAAACTTAAGTAACAATTTGATCAATTATTTAAATGTTCAGTAATTCAATTGAACAAAATAAAAGTTTGGTAACTAAATTGAACTTTTCCGGAAAGTACAGTAACGAAATTGTCTATTAACCCAATAGATATATTATATTTTGATTAATGGTGGCCTCATTCTGTCTCTATCGATATTCACGTTTCGTTTTCATGGCACGAGTGTATGACCCATAAAATGAAGATTAATTAATTACAAATTCAAGAACTAATTACATAACCATTAATTAACTAGCTAGTTGTCGTTATTTATCCTCTTCTTTAAGACCCGGAAAGCCACACATGAATGGTGAAACTTTTATTATCCGACTTGCTTCTTCTAACTCAATAAGTAATTGATACTCAAGTGTACTTCGCACTCAAGACTTGATAGAAAGCTTAATCATATATATGTTCTGAAACATGTTGAATTAATGGTGTTGCAGGTAAGTGTTGAAGCTGTAGAAAAGGGAATACAAGTAAATGTGTACTCAGAAAGGAGCTGCCCAGGTCTACTAGTATTTGTATTGAAAGTTTTTGAAGAACTGAATCTGAATGTGTTGGAAGCTAGGGTTTCATGTACAGGCATTTTTCACCTAGAAGCACTTGGAGCTGAGGTACTATAACTTATGGACATCACTAATTAGACAACCCATTAGTTGATTACACGTGCGCGATTACTAATTGTTAATTAGCTAATGAACCTTTTGTTCTTACATATATAACTAGAACGTAGAGTTGATTTTTTGAGGAATAATGTATGATAGTGTACTGATTTCATGCATGAACTTGAATCTTTAACACATCTTGAATGGTCATTAGAAGTGCAACTTATTTGATTGATGGATCTCCTTTAAGTTCTATGAGAAAAATAACATGTTCCTGCAGCTTTAATTAGGGAATGACATATTTGGGATCTTTAAGATTATTGAAGGTAAAATAAAACCCCAGATTAAGTCCTCAATCATTAATTGTTTGGAGGTCCAACTTAATTGTTTGGTTAAACCGCAAATCGTTTATAAGATTACTCCCTAGATAAGTAGTTAATTTGATGCTGATCAATAATTAGAAGCAAAAAATTTCATTGATTTAATATTGAAGACGGCTTTTGCAGAATGAAGAAAATGGAGAAAGCGTAGATGCCCAATTGGTGAAACAATCAATCTTACATGCAATCGAAAACTGGAGTGAAAGCAATGATCATCAAGACTGATCATCAAATAACAATCTGTGATTTGATCTAGCTAGTTTCTTGAAACTTAATTGTTAATAGTTCTAGCTTGCTAGCTAGAAGCATATATGCAACTAGAAGATGGATCAGGTGGTATTAATTCAAGCAATTGAGATTTTAAACACCAAAACCCTAAAAAAATAAGTTTGAACTTAACCTCCTACAGTCCTACAAGTGCTAGCTAGTCATAGTAGGTGTCCCTGAATATTCCTCAATCTATGTTGATAAACAAGTGTTCCCTTTTGGATTTAGTTTTTTACAAGTAATACAAGTGCTTGTTAACTTGATTAATCTCTTAATTAAATAATGTCGTTATATATAACTTCTTAGTTAATTAATTGCTTCTAACCTACGACACACACAAGTACACGTAAATACACTTACACATAGGGCTGTTAACGAACCGAATCGAGTCGAATATCAGGATGCTCGAGTTCGACTCGTTTGCTAATTATCCGGTTCGAGCTCGACTCGAGTTCGAGTAAGTTTTAAAAGTTGTGTTCGAGCTCGAATTCAAATTATTTGTTGTTGTTCGAGCTCGAGTTCGATGCTCGTTTATTTGATTGGAAAGTGTCTTTATGAATCAAAATTCCAAGCGCAATTTTGCTTGTTTATGAGCTCGGGATCGCTAAACTCATTCCATAACTCGAAATCAAGCTCGAGTAAGCTCATTTATACTTGATGTCTTAGGTTTAAATATATTAGTTACATACATTTAAAGTTCCAAATAGACAAATTTATTATATAAACTCGTCTCGTTCGACTCGAATAGCTCGTTTGACTCGAAACTAAACGAGCTTTCGAACGAGCCGAGTCGAACATCAATTTTTTATGCTTGGCTCGTGAAATTAATCGAGTAGTATTTTTCGTTCGAGCTCGACTCGTGTTCGAATATTATCAAACTCGAATTCGAGTTAAACGAGCTCAAACTCGAGTAGCTCGTTAAATGCTCGACTCGTTAACACCCCTACTTACACACATGTATATACACACAAGTATGTATGTATGATGATGATATATGTTGGTTAAGTTTTTGTATGTATATACTGTTTATGTTTAAGTTACAATGTGAGTATGATGGCATGTATAGTATCTCGATCTGGTGATGAAGGATCGATCACCAGTCTCGAGTAACTCTCATAACGACTATAAATGGGTTCCTCTAGCGCGCAAGTAAAAATATTGCTGAGAGTTTCACTTAATTTTCATGATCCATGGGTTTCTAACAATTATATATTAAGTTATTGACAATAATGTTTTTCGTATATATTATGAGTGCGTTTGGTAACATAATTTTAGGGGATTCTTGTAGATTATTGGGGATTAAGATTCTAATTTCAAGAATCTCCATCTCTTCAAAGTTCACAATGCTTGTTTGACATAAAAACTAGAATTGAATAGAGATTCTCTAGATAATAATCTCCTCAACTAGAAGCCGCTAAAACCAGCTTCTCAAAAAATCCCCATCTCTTAATAAATAAATTACTACAATACCCTTTTTAGAATTATTAAAAGTTTAGAATTTTAAATCATCATGTCCATTTGTGTAATTTTACATAAATAAGCTCTAGCTCCAACTAGTTTGCTAAACACATATTATAAACTAAAAATCTAGCTTCAGCCCCAAATAAAATCTCCATTTCCAACTTCTAACTTTTAGCTCCAACTCTATCTCAATCTTCAACTTCATCTCCATCTACAGCTAGTTTTGTCAAACACGTACACATTAGCTACTAAACGTGTAATTAATTAGTTATACATGATTCGTTTGAAAAATTAAATGTATATAATATAATTAAGCTTATACCTACTTATATTAAAAAATGATAAATGTGTGTACGTACATCATATATGCTAGTAGCATTGTAAGACTACTCCAAATTGTTGTTTCGTTACTTCTTTTGTTAGTTGTGTCACATCACCACATTTAAAATCGACGAAAGACAGATACAAGGGTTTCAATGGTGGTTTCATCGCTTCAAACTTTAGACTTCATATTTAAGAATATATATACATTTACATACATTAAACAAAAAATAACAATAAGTTGAGCCTCGTGAAAAATCAATTTCTTTTTTCGGTTTACCAAAGAAAAATCAACCGATGAAAGGAAAGAATATAATAATAACAATCGATGGTTGATATATTCATGCTGGACGTGTACACTCGTCACATTCGTAAACTACATACATAATTAATCACAAATCTCAAGTCCAACATCTATTTAATAAATCACATGTGAGTTTAAATTATAAACTTCAAATTCTGAGACATTTGTTTAAATCATAACTTCAAATTCGAGACATTTGTTTAAATTATAACTTCAAATTCGAGACATTTGTTTTATTTAAAAAATAGAACTAAATTCATATTAAATTTAGAAAAATCGAATTTATGTTTTGCACCCGTTTTGCACGAGTGCACAGTAGAGGTGAAAAATAAACCGGGTATTAAACCCTATCCGATTAAACCCCGAATACCCAATCCGGTCAATTCCCGATTTGATTCTATCCGGTTTGGGTTTTCTAAGTATCCGGGAGGTACGTAACCGGGTAGGGTTTTTAGAATTCGAAATCGGGTTGAACCCGAGTTGAAATCGAGTCGGGTTGAAAAATCGGTTAAAAATCCGGTTGAAAACCCGAGAAAACCTGGGTCGGGTTGGTCAAAAACCCGGTTTCACTTCTTTGACTAAAAACCGGGTAGGGTTTTGGCTTGGGCCCAACCCGATTTTTGTGCACCTAACTGCACAGTGTGTAAAAGCAAGGTTACTTGGGCTGGGTTATGGGCCTTTGAATAATTCATTGAAGGCCCAAAATGAAAGCTACATACAACAGTACGACATCATTTTAACGAATGAAAAAAACGATACACAAAAGCTAGCATAATTTGGAAGTTATTGTACGCCTTAAACCTATAAATCTGATCGATCTAATAAAAAAAAGTTAGATTGAGTAAACGAATAAAATTTATGCATACTATTTTAGTACGGAGTAGAACTTATTATATTGATAATACACATTTTAATTTATTCAAATAAAAAATGTTTTGTTTTATGATTCAATAACTTTAGGATTAACAAGAGAGTTATTCTTGTGGATATACACTCATAGGGTATCTACTTGGGTAAGTCTATCATATATAATCACATATATACACAAATAAAAAGGCAGTCGGATCGACTCTTTTTTAATAAATATGCAGATTCACACGTCTCGATTCACACGTCTCGATTTGTAGCTCATACATCACTTCTTCGGTTTTTTATATCCAAAAAAGATGCTCTTGTAATCTGAACTGTCAAATGTGGATTCTTGAGTGCAAACACATCAAATCTGGCTGCAAAAACTATATCTTCCATGTTTTTAACAACAAAACTTAATGCGGTATCTTTGAGGTTGCGATTACAAGTAGTGTCTGAAATCTCTAATATGTCAAGTGCATTATTCGTGTTGAGAATTTCAAGCATTCGGTTCTCACAGAACCTTTGTAAGAATGAGATTTCATACTTGTCTGCTGCTATTGATAATGAATAAAGATGTTTATCGAGTTTTTCTTTTGCTAAATCTCCGCTATAAAGAAACTCTAATAAAGATTCAACTTCTTCATGGTTTAATTCGGGGAGAGTGATAGTGTCATTTGGTGCAGCTTTGCATCCATCCGAGTCTAGCATGTTTTTAAATATATTCGACCTTGTTGCCTGCATTGCAAACAAAAATATAAAAATACTATCAATATTGTTGCCGTGTATTACGTGTGTAATTTTAGCAATTCTATTAACTGAATGAAGATTGTTTAGATTAATTCCTTTTTTAAGATCAAATATACATTTAAGACTATCAGTGATCTCGGTTTTGAGACATATATGCTTCAGTATACTTGACTGAAAAAAAAAATGTTTAGCAAAATAGTAACCATGTTTGGGCTTGGTTTTTGGGCCGCACGCTCACATTCAGAGCACTGAACCCATTAGTATAATGCAAAGCCCAAAACAGAATCTACACGAAACTAAGTTTTCTTAGATATATACCGGGTTTTTGTTACGTTATATTAATAATTGAAATTAAATTAAATTAATATAATTAAACTATGGATATAATCATTTATTAAAAACGGAGGATGAGGGAAGTACCAGCAAAGCTCTATGAGCAGGTATGGAAGGAGCATCATCACCAGGCTTGATAAGAATATCTGTATGAATTTGATCGCTAAATGCAACCTTAAATTCACTTAAAAATCCCAACTTTTGATTTAGTTCTTCTTCCATCTTCTTCATCTCCTTTAACCATTTTAATGAACTCATGAAACCCTGAAACGTTTCACGATTTTCCAACTAATTTGGTCAACTACGCTATCATGTCCATGAATAATAACAAGGGACGATACCAATGATACGGTATTCCGAAAAAGGATAAGGTTTGTATATAAAGAAAAGGTAAAATCAGTTGGTAAAGAGATTTTGATGTGAAAAGAGTAATTAAGATCAAGAAAGATAATTATAATAGTACTACCAAATAACAAAAGATTATATTGAACAAAAAGGCTTGCTTAGTTTTGAGTAGTAATCATTCGAGTTAATGCAAACCATATTACTGTATTGTATATCCCTAAAGAATTTGTAAAACATAATCAAACTTTGGACAAATTTCTAATGAATTACCTTGGACGAATTAGGGGCCGAAGGATCGCTGGAGTATTTCCCAGACATCTTATGATCATCAGTCTTGTTTGTCATGGCAATAATACTTTTGGCACCTTCGTAACAAGCTACACATATGGTGTTTCTTGGTGGCCGCAAATTATAAGGCATGGCGCTACATATCGAGCAATCCATCCTGATTATCAAGATTATGATACGAGCGAAACCCCAAAAGAATGAAAATAAATAAAAGGTATGATGGAGATGAATATGAAGTATTGTTTAAGAGATGGTGTGTTGGACGATGCTTTTTGAAGTTATATATGGAAGAATCTACAAAAGGAAGCAATTATAAAATTGCTTTAGTTATAAGCATATATTAATTAAATATTACATTAAAGCATATCTAAATAGCTATTATTTCCCTGTTGGAACTATAATGCAAGCTTTCTAAAAGGGACTCTTTCTCCTTATTATATTCATATCACACGTTTTGGATAAAATAAAGTCAATGAAATGGGATTCAAAAAAAAAAAAAAAAACCTTGTCGTCAAAAGTTTAGTGATCGATATTCCTTGCATGCACATATGTTATATTGGTCCGTATCATTTTCGATCGATTTTATCATGATCATTGTTGCTTGATCATGCTGCTAGGAGGATAAGAAGGTATTTTGAAGCCCACAAAATTATTGTACTTATAGATCAACCGATTTGTCAAGTGCTCCAAAACCCAGAAGTCTCTGGTAGGTTGGCCAAATGGGCCATCGAACTCCGGAGAACAACTTAAATGAAAACTAGTTAAAACTTGTAATTACCGTTATATATTGTTCATCGTATTAGTATAAAAAGGAAAGGGGGTTGGAAGGAACAAATGGAATAATAGTTGGTGTAAGGTAGAATCGTAAAATACTATAAATAAAAATACAAAATTAATTTATATATGTTACTTTTGGTCCATATCATTAGAGTGGTTAGAGACGAGAAACCTAATTAAAAAAGATATAAGGAAAGTGGAAAAAGACATCCCAGCCTATAACAGCAAACATCATGTGGTAACCTAAGCACGTCTTTTATAACCCTCCCTTAACCTTTATAAATTTTTTAAAATAAGCCCCCATCTTTAAAATTATTTACATGTAAGTCCAGCCTGTCCACTTCATACAATCCTCGATTGATTAGACCAACTACATGATTCGTTTTATTGTTTAATTCTTTAATTATAATATCAACCAATAATAACCTATTGTGGCTCACTTACGTAGTGTAAGGTGCACCATGATATTGATATTTGGTCTTTAATTCTTTATGTAAATGTCTTGACGTAAAAAGAAATTTAACAACTCATGCGTAAAGAGCATATAAATCCAAATGTACAAAACATAAATGCAAACAAACATAGTACTCCATTATCGTTATCTATCTTTAAGAGACTAACATAATACCCGCGCAATTCAGCTGAATATACTATTATATTGTACTTGTAAATAGTGCTTTCAAATAGTTACTTGATTACCCGTGACAATTGGTTGATAGTGGTAGTTTGCTTATACGTAGAGTTAAAGATTCGAGATACAATAGCTAAAAAATGTAATAATGTAAAATTTATATAGTTTATATTGTAATTTGAAAATTACACAAATTATAAAAAAAAAAATTGTTGAGTCTTACTTTTTAAAATTTTTCAAAAATAGAATATCAATATGCTTTATAAGTAGTTATAAATTATAGATAACAACATAAACCTAGTGTATTCAGATTTTTTTCGTTTATTACATATATATAACCTATAAGCTGTCCTAACTATAGGCGTGAACAAAAAAACCCGAACCCGAAATCGAACCCAAAAAAAACACAAAACCGGGTTTTAGAAAAATCGGTTTTTTGAACCCGGTTTGGGTTTTGAGATTACCCGGTGGGTAGGGACCCGGGTTGGGGTTTCAACCTCCAAAACCGGGTAGAAATCAAGTCGGGTTGGAAAAACCGGTTGAATTATTAAAAAAACCCGGTAATTATATAAAAAACCTGTTTTAAACCGGGTTTTCAACCCGAACTGGTTCCAAACCGTTACAAACCGGGTAGCATCGGGTTGGGTTTTTAACCATGTCAAATCGGGTAGGGTTCGTCAAAACCCCAGTTTTCCTTCGTTGACTTAAACCCGGTTCGAGTTTTGGGTCGGGTCGGGTTGGGCTAAACCCGATTTTAGTTAACGGCTACCTGACTATGGGCCACATGGGCTATAGCTATCAGGGAACAAAACCGGGTTTTCACCCAACCCGACCCGACCCGAAACCCGAACCCAGTTTTGGTCAAGAAAGTCAAAAACCGGGTTGGACCCAACTCGAACCGGGTTTTTTCGGGTTTTCAACCAAGTATTTGACCGGGTTTCGGGTTTTTAACCGGGTTTCCAACCCGACCCTATTTCAACCCAATTTCGAATTCTAAAAACCCTACCCGGGTACGTATCCGCCGGGTATTCAAAAAACCCAAACCGGGTAGGGTCAAACTGGGTTTGACCGGGTCGGGTTTTCGGGTTTGAAACCGGGTAGGGTTTAAAACCCGTTTTTTTTGTTCAAGCCTAGCTATAGCCCAGGGCAGCAAAATCTTTACCCAATTTATAGTAAGGTAGGCTTATTTAACCCAAAGTTTAAGCCCAAGTAATATTGTTTTGGTGTAGGCTTCTATAATCCAAAGTTTCAGCCCTAAAGTTATATAGATTATCACTACAAATAAAAAATAACCGGCCGTTGCAAAAAGGAAAAAAAAAAAGACTTTCGGACTTGCGATCAGATTTAGTAACTTGCGATCAGACTTGGCACCAAGTATTTGCCATCATACGAATTAGCTTCGGTCAAGATATCAAATTGATCAATCGATAGTTTATATATTTCCATTATTCCGTTGTAGTTTTGCTTCAACATTATTTAGTTAGGCTAGAAATTTTTATGTTGCCTCGTCATTCACAACCATTATTCTGTTATATTTTTGATTCAACATTATTTAGTCTATGTTTCCTGTTGTCATACTTGCATTAGAGATTTTGTTAACCGTAGTAGTCAACGATCTTTTAAACGTACTAGTCACGGTAACATCCTTAAAAAATATTTCTTTTTGTCAATAACAAATCTATTGAAGTTTTATTTACGAAGTACGATGAATCAAGAGAGGCTGAATGGGTAGCAATCTTGAGTATTGAAAATAAGTTTAAGGCATATGACTGCCAAAATATTTGTGTTGTTGCTTCAAAAGTGCACAAAGATAGCGTTTTAGTTGTTGTATGAACTTGTAATTTGAAGTTTATCTCATCATATTGTGAAAAAAAAAAATTCTTAAATAAAAATAAGCGTGGAGATGAGCCTTCTAATTTGACTAGGTTCTAAAGCCTTAAATGGGAGTATGTTATATGTTTATAAGGGGCATTTTTTGGTCTACTCGTCTGGGGCATTAAAACCCACAGGACCGAACCTGGATGTTGTTGACCAATAGATATTTACATATTTTATAATTTTGATTTCTCAACTTTTCTATTATACTCAAATAGCCCCTTTATTAAAGCTAACATCATGATTGGTCCGCACAGTTCAAAAACATGGACTATTTACCATTTTCTTTGTAAAAATAGTTGAGAAAAAAACAAATATAATCCAGATTAATTAACTAGCTGACTGAGAATATAAAATTAGCCCATGAATCCCGGGCCCAAAAGGTTATTTCATATGTTGGGCCCAACTAACCATATCCGTCCATAAATCACCACCTTACCAGCCACATTTTTTCTTGTTTCGTGTTCTAGATAAGAATAAAAGGAATCGTAGGGTATATTTTTTCTATAAAACAATCAGTTGCAGTTACTATCGAATATAAATATTTTCGATCATAGATTCATAGCCCGTAAAAATGAGTAAATCACATATCTGTAATGACCTATATATTGTTAAATCACAAGAAAAGCAGAGTATTTCTAGATGTAGTTATCAAATTAAATGGACAAAAAGAATTTTATATTGAAATCGTATATAATCTTTCCTATCTAATAAAAGGGAGTCTATGCTGATGTCATGAAGCTGATTTGTCATATTCTTAGACAATTTCAGTGCTGATGTGGCTTTTTAATATGCAAGGAATTTTCTCCTAATTTTAAGTTTTTTAAATAATTAAATAAGAAAAATATCCATATCCAATTAAATACAGTAAGCATTATTTTGAATATAACTTTTCATACTTTCCTCTTACCAAGATCACGCTTCTTTCTACCATTGGTTATTTTAAATCAATGCACCGCCCAAAAAAATCTACCCATTCATTCATTTTCCCACTTCAATTTTTCTTGCTCTCTGTTCTCCAGGCTTCATTCATCTTTATCTTCTTTCAACATTCATGTTTTCAAACTTTCATCAATGTAAATACAGTAACATTCGTATATCTATTTCTAACTAAAATCTTTCTTAATCTTTCTGTTTTCTATAATTCGATTTTGTGTTGGGATTTCAATGATATTGATATGGGAGTCAATTTAACAGTTTCGTTGGAGCTTATTAGGGTTTTTCAGAACAAGATCTGTGGAAGAATTGTCTGAAAAATCGCTGATGTTGAATCCCTGGAAGACAAGGTTTTACTTTTTTACTTTCTTTTCTTTCTATTATTTTCATAAAATCGTAAAGCGTCTAATTTTCCTTTCAGGTTTTGATTCTTTTGTGTTTAGCTTATAGGATGAACATTAATTTGTAAGGTTTATGTTTGTGCTGATTATTGAAGGTTGCAGCAGCTAACAAGTGTTAAATCCATGTTTCTCATGTTTGCTAAATAAACCATTACAATGCACACCAAGTGTTTGATGAAATGTGTAAATGATTTTTTAGAAGTGTTTTTACTTATATATTCAATTTTTGTTTGCAAAATCACATCACAGATGCTGCTTATAAGTCTATGATAGAAGATATGTGCAAGTTTGTATTATGAGAATTCTTTAAAAATTACAAGATCAGACCTCCTTTCATTTGATTCCGGAAGGTAGAGATTGACAATAAGCTTTCGAATTTTCCTTTTATACTTTTATTTGATAATTGCTTGAACTCATATACAATTATTCATCAATGTCGAATATGTCTTCCTGTATGTTTGGGTATTTATGCAAGTTTAGTACAAAAAGGGGGTTGTGTCTTCCATGTATGTCTTCCATGTATATCTATAGTTGTTATTATTTTTTGTAACTGTAGAAGGAGAAGATGATAAAAGATGTATATTTTTTGGTAATTGCTTGATCTATTCGGTCTTTATTTAATACATGATAATTTGGGCTACTTAAATTGGTGGTTTAACTTTTGAAGATGATGAACTAGTTAAGAGAGTCAAAGGGTAATAATGTGATGGTCACCGATTGGGGCATATGAGTATCAAATATCGCTCTTAATTGGCTTCTAATTCAGGTTCATCTTTCTTTTGTGTTGTAGCATTAGCCTTTTACTCTTTTTGTACATAAATCTATAAACTGAATTTGTAAACTGTTAGCGTTTATTCGAATGTGTATTAGTGTATATGTATTGTTAATTTGTAAACTGCCCATAATCTGTTCGATGAAATGTGTCATTGAAGCCTAACAAATCTAGGCACTATCACGCCTTGAAATGTAGCTAATGGTTAGTGTAAACATTGTTTGAACATTCATTTAATCTGATATGGTTATGCTTCTATTGATATTTGTCTCTATCAATTTTGTATTTGATTATTATGTAGGAGTTGTTCAAGGGATCAATTGTGTAATCTGAGTTTCGAGTTTGGTTAGGGTCTGGAGCTTCTAAGGAAAAGTACATATTCAATTTTAAGTAAGGTAACATCAATTTACTCGATTTTTTATTATCAAGGTTTGTAGTGTACTTACATAAAAATGAAATGGCATTTTGCTTATTTAGTTGTTTGATTTTTTATGGAAAAGTTACTATTATCTTGATGTCAATCCTACTAATTTGATGTCATGAAGCTGTGTCATGTAGTTGATCAACTAAGTTTGTAAGTAGGATTGTGGAGTTATATTTCGTTATATATATATATATATATATATATATATATATATATATATATATATATATATATATATATATATTGATATAGTTTTTATGTTGAGGTTGATATATATGTCTTGATGTTCATTGGTCAAATCGCATACATCCTTGGCAAATCTTTTGGTTTGTATTTTTCAACTGATATATGTCCTTTGTCAAGCAGCTCCCTGTTGCAAAAAAATATACCCATCGATTGAATCTGGTCTAAATGAAGACGATGAAGGTGATATAATAACAGTTGTGACACACCCGGTGTGACACCCGCCAAATTAGGACTAGTAATTAGTACTTAATCGACTGTTAATACATGTAATTAGTTTTGTGTTAGGCTAATTAATGTATCAAATATACATATTGTTGAATATATACAAGTATACGATTTGATTAAATCGTACCCAATTCAAATCGAATGTAATTCGGTTCAATTAAATACGGATGTTGGTGATCAATTTTATTAAATAATATAAAATTATCTAATAACGATATCATACCTAAAATATTATTTTGATAATATTTCAATTACATTTCGTATCGTATAATAAACGTCTACGCGATTAAAACTTAAGCGCGCAACAAAACGAAACAAAGTTAAATTATATTTTATAACTCAATCGTAAAGTAATTAATGAAATAATTTAACAAAAATATCGAGTTAATAATCGTGTTTTAAAGCTTATATTTCAACGTATAAGATAAACATTTAACGTTTAAACAATCGGGAAAACGAACGTCACGCGGAGCACGAACGCAGGAAGGAAAAGTGGGTGAAGCCCACACCCGTGGACCCCACCCAAAATCAGCCAAAAAGGGATGAGGTCACCACCTCCCCACCCCATTTTCACCTATTCTCTCTCTCTCTCTCTCTCTCTCTCTCTCTCTATCACCTCTCTTCTCTTTTTCTCTCTAAACTCCACCACACCACCACCTCCATTAAAATCACAAAAACACCATCAAAGACTTATCATCCTCCAAGGTTCATTTAGAAGAAAACGATCACCACGCAACGATCTACATTCCCATCTTTTCGGTTTTTCCTCGCGCAAACTTGTAAGTTTCCAACAAAATCCCGAAACTCGTCGATTTCCATTATTTTTGACTTTTTGTTGTTTATCTAAGCTTAAAATCTCCAAATATGGGTTGGGTAAAAGTTTCAGACCAAACGGAAGTTGTCCGGCCGTTTTTCCGGCCACCGAGACCTGATCAGACGCCGATGTCACATTTGTCCCAGCGACATTGCGACATCAGCCTCAATGTCGCAAAAACCTATCACAATGTCGCAGGTGTGACATCAGTTTCAATGTCGCCTAAAATGGCTGACGTCGCACATAGTGACACAGACCCTTACGTCGAAAGAACCAACAATGTCGCATATAGCGACGCAACCCCCAACGTCGCATTAAATTGCGGACGTCGCACATAGCGACACCATAGTCAATGTCGCAGTCACGACCTGCGACACAACGCCTAATGTCGCAGAAAACAGAATCTAGAAAACTCAGATTTCACTAAGTGTCGAGACCTGAAATTTTATCACTTGATTTTACCCAAATTCGAATCTCAAATGCGTTTTTCACTATAACAATATGATAGAAATAAAAAAATTTCGAGCTAACCTGGCATCTCGACCCCAGCCAGGGGCCAGCCCCTTGGACCCCGCCAGGGGTTGCCACCCCTGGAACCCCGCTACCCAGGGGCGCTGCCCCCGGACCCCCGTCAATTAGAGTCTGTAAATACATTTCACATCAAGTGTCAAACTTGTATAACATCGAACACGAATACGACACAACTTCTAAAACACATTGGAACATACTTTTTAAGTATAACACCTTTCGAAAATCAAAATAATATTGTGAGATTTCTATTACAAACAAACCACCAACGGGCCGTACACGTTTTCAAAACATAACCAAATCAACCAAATCGTAGTAATTTGGACATTCTAGTTGAAAGAACAACTATAAAGGTAGTCTTTATAGATACATTCTCACATTTATAACCATCGCGTGTCGTGGACACCCTCAGGTTACAAGTCTTCGGACATCGATTCTCGGCTAATCAATTCAAGTTTATTTCGATAAACACCCAAGGCTCAGGTGAGTCTCATAGCCTCTATTTTACGGTTTTCAATCAGGGGTGTGATTACATTGCTCGTTTTATTTTACAATATGAACGCAAGTATAATACAAATCAAATACTACATGAGTTGTTTTCACTAATCATTTCAAGCCCTCCACAACATAGTTTGGTAATACATCTGTAGCGTGAATGTTAGTATATGATATCATATAGGATTGACCCTCCTCGTCCGGGATAGCATGCACTAACTGGGTAAACGGATGTACTAATATTTGTTCAGGCGAGTGTAGATTAGGCACTCGTGGGAGGCACCTCGATCAGGATTCCTTAAATGTGGACCTGACACCTCAAGTTAAGCTCGGACTATGTGCTCATGGTTGTAAAACTTTTATTTTGCTTAATTGGATTTTAAATTCAACTAAATCTTGCGGTTCATACGATATATGTGCTGACATATAAACCTGTGAGCTCACCGGCGTTTCGCTGACCCATTTTAGCATGTATCACAGGTACTCAGCAATAGGTTGGACTGCCATTCAGGATATCATTAGCTCGAGTCATCATGCAAAACATTCAGAGATTTAGCTGCATTATTATATTTTGTAGATTAATTATGTATGTAAATCTCTCAATCCAGGAACTGAGCTAATGTAAACTATATTTTGATGTAAACTTTGATTTTATTAATATAAGTTGTAAAACGACGCATATAGAGTCGTTCATTATATCTTTGAGCTGTGATTATTGATTAGTCGCGCCCCGACCCGATTCGCTTCTGCAACCCGAATTTGGTGGTGCGACACCCGGGTTTTAGTGATTCAGATGTGTGGTATAATGAATTATAGTTCTTGCCATGAGACCTGTGCCCAAATGGTTTTGGATCCCTGCTTTCAGAAAGGAATGGTATCAATTGTCAGGCGATAAACCATGACTCGAAACAAATATAAGGTAACCATTAACGGTGGCAAAATGGTTGGGTCGGGTAGGCTAGGGACGAAATGGGTAATCTTTTGGTAGTGTTACATGTGTCTTGATAAAAAGGCTAAGAAAGGATTAGCGCATTCAATTGATTCTGTTATTGTTGACTCTAAGTGATAAATGATTTAATGTAGCTTTTGTACATCTCATTACTTAGTTTACCGAATCCACATTATTTATCTTTTATTATATCCAACATCATTTTAAAGTTCAAGTAGTTAGTGGAGGTTCAAGTTCAACTTTATATTTTGCTGTTGTACATATCTGTATATATTTTATTGGTGTTGCTATAACAGTTGTGTCTTTAGTGGATATTTTGCTGTTGTACATATCTGTATATTTTTTGTGCATTTTTGTTGGTTTGCAATTGTCTATGTTGGGGTTAGCTGTACGGAGTTGTGTCCATATAGTGCAAGTCAAGATTTTTAAGATGTGTGATTTTGATGTAGTCAAATGAGGGTCATACAAATCCTTTGTATAGGTAAATGTTCTTTTTTGTTCCTTTAAAGTTCTTAGCTTATGAAATAATCACATTCTAGACCTTTATGTAGAAGGATAATGTTTTATTAAACTTGCTCATGATATACTCCGTATGATGTGTTTATAATGTTCATATCCACATTCATATTTAGAATAGGTGGCACTAATGAGAATTTACAATGAAATGTTCATGTGAATTGCTTAACGTACGAAAAAGCAAGGGTGTTATAAAAAGATTAACAGAAGAAAAAGCAAGGGTGTTATAAAAAGATTAACGGAAGAAACTTTCACAACTTTTGTATTTAAGACTTATCTGTTGTTTTTAGGTTATATACAAAGCTTCTTACTAATTCCACAAGATACAAGTGTTTTAGGATTAATTGTATAAGTTATCTATTGTTATTTTCTTTAACAAACCTGTGTAGTCACGGGTCAATAAACTAGTAAGGTTAATATACAAAGCAAGGGTTGCATTATTCAAAGAAGAACTATTGATGTTGACACGAGGTGTCAATCATCTCAAATGGCTAGAAATTAAGATGTACTTAATTCGACTTTAGTCGATAGTTCTAATTGATCTGATGGTTCTGATCAGTTGCACTCTACTGTCAATGTCAAAGCTTGTGCATGCATCCTAAAAACATAAAACATAAATTATTAGTAATTAAAACGACAACTAACTTCTACGTACATTTTATTGATCAAGCTATCAATAAGGTATAAACAAAATATTTAACAATCAAAAAACGTAATCAAGGATGTAATTAGCAACTTTACCCGGCATGAATGAGCCTTAAGCTAGGCTTAAATGGATCCCTTCTAGTTCCTGTGTAAGCTATTGATGCTCCTACCGCGGTTGCCCACATTGTTCCTATACACGCACAAACAAAAATTATTCAGTAAATTCGATTGATGGTTGAATTAAAACATCAAATATTAGCACGAAGATCATAAAGCAGACCGACTAACCAATGCTAGCGAGTTTGTGCTTCGAGACCCAGGATTGTACGGATTCCATTACAAAATTGTTACACAAATTGCTGTTGTAGTTCGTCAAGTTTTGAGGATGAATGCAAAGTGTGGAGTTGGTTTGATACATATAAGGGAATAGGTATGTATGTAAATTTACAATGTGTTATATTTTTTATTAAAATTTTAATATAAATTATATTTTCGCCCCTTGATTTTACTACCTTTTATCTATACCTGGCAAACGGGTCGGGTTGGGTCATGGGTCAAAACGGGTTTGGGTCGAATGGGTTGGGTCAAGCGGGTTGGGTCAAAATCAGGTTGGGTCGGGTTTGAATGAAATAATATAAAATTCAGTTTATTATTGTTTTCTCTTTTAGTTATACGGAGTAATTGTTTTAATAGCAGAAGTATATTATTAATAAAAGTATATTATTATTATTATTAAAAATTAGTTAATGCTTGGATGATAAAATATTAAAATATAAATAAAATACTAATAGTTGTTTGGTTATGTTTAAAAACTGAAAATTAATTAGTATTACCGAACGTATAACTGTTGTAATGCTAAACCAAACACTATGATTATAATATTATTATATTGTACATTTATAGTATAGTGATTTAATAGTATAATTTATTTTATAATCTACCTATATAAGTAATAGTGGATAGTCTCTTTTTCACGTGTCATATTTATTCTTTTGACAATTAAGTAAAAATCTTATGTGTCATCACATTAGCTTCCTAAAAAATCATATGTATCATTCAAATTGAAAATTTTCTAAACCCACCTATTTTTAGTTATTAAACTCTTAAAAAGAATTTATAACACGTAGATTCCAACAAATAAATAATAGGCTTTTTTTGTTTCACTTGATATGTAACACCCCGCAATTTCAACAAAATTATAAACGTGATTAACATGCATTTCTAGGCTAATTCCCTACTTGAGTGAATTTACAACACATTTTAGAGGTACGTCTAGCAAAGCCCAACTAGTTAATACGCGTAGTACTACGATTCATAAATATTACAATTATGTACAAAACAATTGGACCAAACGCGGCAAAAATAAACGACTGTTGGTGAACAAAATTATTTAATAAAATAAAATTATTAAATAACATTAACGATTTTAAATATTATGTTGATAATATTTACAAAGTATTTTATAACATATAACGTTTAATTTGTGAAACTGAAACAAAAACAAAGTTAAAATTTTTATTAAACTTAACTAAATTATTTCCATAAAATAATTCAGTTAAAAATATATTTAAATACATATCTAATAAATTACATATCTAATAAATTACCAATTTAAAATATTGTAACGTTTAAACAATCGGGGAAACGAACACCACACGGTACGGAAACACGGAGGACGAAAAAGAGAGACAAAACCCCCTCCTCCCCTCCTCTTTCTTTCATTTCTACCATCTCTTTCTCTCTCTTCTTCTTATCTTTTCTTTCATCTCTCTCTCTAAACATACACCACCACCACAAAAAATCAACAAAAACTACCACTAAATCACCATAAATCATCGTACTCCTTTGGAATAAAACGATCACGGGATCACGATCTACACTTCTACCTTTCCGGATTTTCTTCGCGTTAACTTTGTAAGATCCCGACATTTCGTAAACTTTTAGATTTCGTTATCTTCTTTGATATTTCTTGTTTAATATACTTAATACATCATGTTTTAGTGTTATATCAACTTATTATGTCCGAAAACACCATTAGAAACGCTTTAAAAGTCGAAATTTGCATAAAAATCGCGAACAGCGAGTTCCGCGAGTTGAGATTCAATCTCAACTCGCAGAACAATCTCGGTTCGCAGAACAATCTCGGTTCGCAGAACCATCTCGATTCGCAGAACAATCTCGGTTCGCAGAACCATCTCGGTTCGCAGAACAATCTCGGTTCGCAGAACAATCTCGGTTCGCAGAACAATCTCGGTTCGCAGTCAACTTTGGTCAACATTTTTCAGCACTTTGAAATTTACTTAAAATGGTTACCCAACAGATAACACTTTGACATTAAAGTTTAAAAATGATATAAAAACTTAATTTCAATAATAAAAGTACTATTTACAAACACTTTGGACATAATTTAGTTGCGTGAACACTGGCATGGATGGTCGACTTAGACATCCACATACTTATTTAATCTCATACGTTTAGGGCGTTAGGAGATTTTGGACCATACTTGGGCTTAGGTTTGCTAGCACTCGCACGTTACTTAACTCAACAGGTGAGTTCACAGCCCCTACTTTTACTGTTTTAACTGCTTTTGAACAGGGGTGGAAAACATAGTCAACTGCTTTATTAATTGCCATAACTGCTTTTACTACATGATTGTATACTTGTTTACTCGAACGATTAGAGTACTTTGAGACGTTGAACGATTGTGCGAACTAATGTTTATGAAATAACATTTTCATACCGTAAACTAAAACAAACGTGGTAAACTAATTGATAAACTGTTTTGTTTGAACGGGCAAACGACCCGTGCGTATTTAGACCAGAGAACGACCGGTACTATTTTGTAAACGCTGGAGAACGACCAGCAACGTATTTTCGTGCCAGAGAACGACTGGCCAAGTGGACGGGAGAACGACACGTGCGTATTTGGATGGGAGAACGACCCATGCGTTTTTGACCGGAGAACGACCAGTAATGTGTTTCGCTGGAGAACGACCAACGGTATTTATTGCCAGAGAACGACTGGCCGAGTTGGACGGGAGAACGACCCGTGCGTATTTAGACCGGAGAACGACCGGTACTATTTTGTAAACGCTGGAGAACAACCAGCAACGTATTGCAAACTGTATTTTGGGTAACATCCCACGCGAACTGTATTTTGGATAACATTCCACAAAATAATTACTTGACTATTATGGCAATAACTATTTGTGAACGTATTGGTTTTAACAACTGTGCTTACAAACTTGATTTAACTATTGCAAACATAAAACCTGTGAATTCACTCAACCTCGTTGTTGACTTTTTACTATGTTTTTCAGGGAATTAGCAGCACACGTAAGGACCGCCTGCACATACGGATTCTAGGCGACCCACGATGAAACTAGGATGCCAACTTTTGACAACTGGATTTCTTTTATATAACTAATATGTTTTAGTAATATTTATGAAATCTACTTTTGTAAACTTAATAACTTTCACATTTGTACGATTTAAAAAATCGTAAACTTTGTAACTATTACATTTGGCATCTTAATATATTTGTTCTATTGTAATCATATGCTCTGATACGTATGCATGTACTGTATATTGTGGCACTCCCCATACTTAACTAAATGCTTCCGCTAATCCAAATCGACGAATTTGGGGGTGTTACATGATATCTATTCCTAATATATATTTCTATATAACTAATAATTCCTTAAAAAATTATAGATTTATATGCATTCCGATCTTATTACCCTCCACATGTTTTCATGATAAATTTGATTAGTTTAATGAACAAGTAATGGAGAGCAGCTTATCAGTAGGTGATCATGAAGAAAAAACTTCATTGTCTACTCTTTGCTTTCTAGATGATTAGTTTATCTTCTAACTAAATTTTTTTATATAGAGTTCTTTGTTTTGATTAATTATATATTTAACTTATTATTCACGTGGTTTATCAACATGCTCATTGTTGTTTTGTGTTGTTTATATATGATAAATTGTTTTTGCAAATTAATATCGAGAATTGTTGAACATGAATCATCCCGTGTGTCGAACAAGTTAAAACTAATAGTGGTTTTGATATGTCATTTCATGAAAGTTCGGTATTTGATAATATTAAGGTATTGATCACTATCACTCATTATTAATTTGTAGAATCACTTCGATGAATCGGACATCATGTTGTTTGTATGGTGTTAGGGTCTACATTCATTCTAAACTGTAATATATCAATACGTAGGTGCTTAGTTCAGTTATGTATGTATCATTGACTATATAAGTATGTATCCCCAATCTTTTTCATCTTCCTATAATTATTAGCCGTGCATCGCACGAGCATATAAACTAGTATATATATAAAATAGTAAACAGTTAGACCACGTTCTCTGTACATTCTCTTATCTAAAAAAATGCCGGCACGCCGCTGATCCTTCTCTCTTCAAAACTTTGTCGTCGAATAACCCGCACACGACCTATGCAAACCCATTTTGACTCATTCTCAATGGGAAAGAAAAGTGTTCACAACCCCATTAGACCCATAGTTGCCTTTCCTGTCTAGCAAGAATCAACCCAACAGGTCCAACAAACAAACCCAAGCTATAAAAAGGGTCAGGATTGCCGGGTGTACTTTTATCCTAAAGTTGTCCTTGCAGTAACAGTGACGAGTTGAGTATGGGAAAAACGGGTGCTACAGACACGACAAAACATATCCGGTTTCTTAATTCTAAAACTTCAGGGAATTATTTTTTCCGTAATTTATATTTACGATCTTTCGAATTTCATACTCTTTTCATGTCCCACCCGATAGTACGGAGTATGATTATTGTTGTATTTTAAAGTACGAGGGAAAGGATAGAAAAAACACAGTGGGTACACAAACCACCAAAATATAAAGCTATTAAACAATGTTTTGAAAACCGTTTATCGAATTGAACCGGATTGAGTCCCGGGTCTGGTCGGACCGGTTGGACCGGTCTGTCGAACCGGTTTTCCAGAATACATGAAAAAAGTTGGGCAAAACCCAGGGAGTAACTTACAGCAGCATATAGTGCCAAAAAAACTGGTCAATTAATCATTCAACCAAGCTTTAAAAACACAAACAAATCAATTAATACAACGCTAAAGTCTTACAATCCAACAAATACAACACAAAAGCCTTACAATCCAACGTGAAAACAAATTCGAATTATTCCAAACGACATTAGTTAAACAAACCTTAAACTGTTCAAACAAGTTTCACTTAAACACATAAAACCAAATCCCCACAAGATCATCATATTCATTCCCTACAACAATAACAAACAAAAAAATTACATATAAATACATCACGATAAATAAAAAAAGTATATAAAGTTAATATATAAAATTATAAATACCTTTCCATCAAAGTAAAGAAGTGTTATAAGCATTAAGTTCCGTCTCACTAAGTGGATGTCATTCACTATCGTCTTCATCTTTCATCCCTACCCTTTCTACATTAAGCACTAGTTTTTACTAGAACCCCACCCTAAATAATTAATAAGGTTAGAGACTATGGAAAAACCGCATATGCTAATAAGTACTTTAGTGAAACCAAACTTTAAGGACTTAATCAATCACAACTTAACCACTTAGTCAATACAGTTTTATAGTGTTTGTTTAGACGAGAACCGTAATTGAGAATCAATAAAGTTACCAACGAATAAATGATTCTAGTTAAACTTTAATTCAAAAATCAACAAAATTCCATTGAAACTCATTTTAAAAGTCCAAGATCTGAAATACACAAAGTTGAGGGTCTGTGCTGAAATTAGGCAAGCTCAGAAACAGTTTCCATTAAAGTATATGTGATCCGTACAGTAAGTAGGTGATATATATAAGAACAAACTTACAAGCACTTTTTTTTTTCTTAAAGAGAAAACACCTAATTTCTTGCAACGAATTAACTCACACAGGTGTTAGCAAAACCAAAGCGAAAAATAAAAGCATGGTAAATTCAAAGTATGCAAACTGATTGTGTAAGTAGGTGAAATGTATGTTACTTTAAGGACTTAATCAATCCCAACTTTTGCCCTTTGCACTTTAACACTGTTTGTTACTAGTCAAGCTTAACATCGAGCATTAATTACTAACCCATTACATTTTATATTTTGTGCATTAAAAAAAATTAAATATATCGCCTAAAGTCAACATAACATAGAAAATGTAATGATCAGATAGACTATAGCATCTATTTATTTATAGTAATAGATTTTTTGTGACCGATAGACAATTCTAAAACACCTCTTGCGCTTGGTTCGAAGTGGTTACAAGAATTGTTTCATTTTTCTCAGGACCTGAACATGGAATTTATACATATATGACATTTTTCTTTACTTTGTTATTAAAGGAAGTTTTGATCATATCAACTTAAAATTTATATCGTATATATACAATTATATAAGTGAAACTAAGAGCACCTCCAGTGCATAGTATATTTCAGAGTTTAAAGTAGTGTCACATCATTACCACATCAGCTTTGATATTTTTACACAAAACATTTACAGTCCATTAAACTCTTCAGTTATGCCACATCATTATCTTATTTATTATTTTCTTTCAAACTTATTTCTATATATATATATTTATACACTAATGTTTTAGATTCATGTGTTGCCAGAAAGTTTCATGTACTCCCCACGTGAATCAGGGAGTATATATTCAATAAACAAATAGTATAATATAATGGTAACCTCACTTCTCCGTATAAAAAGGAACTTAAAAAACTTTATACTCAACTTTATATTCATGTATATGTGGCAACCCCACAATGCATTTTTTAAACTTTGAACTATGACTAGGAAGACTTTAAACTCCCATTGGAGATGCTCTAAGAGCATTCACAATGGGCTTGTGTGGCATCATTCAATATGATTTAAAATGATGAGCTGGCAAGAGTCTAACCCACTGTGGGTAGACACCTCATGCTACGCAGAAGAGATGGTGCAAGTCTGCTAACACCCATCTTAAAGCGTACGCTACTGGGCCCATCATGTACAAAAATCATTTTTTAAACCTCCACAAATATTGTATCTTATATTGCTCCAATTTACTTTGAATTTCTATGCTGCTAGTGTATTTATATTATATTGCTTTATTGCTTGTTTGATATAAATCAAGATCAACGCAAATGTTTGATCAACATTAATTAATACCGTATTTAATATGTATTTAATATAGTATTTACGATTGACTTACAAGTTCATTGAAACCTTAACCCAATACATAATTATATAATTATAAATAATAGAAACACATATTATCTTAATTTTGAATTCTTCTAAATTAATGAATGCAATTTTTAATTTTATGCAACATCTGAATATATATAAAATACATCATCAGATTATATATGTATATAAATATAATTATGAATAAAATATTCAAAAATAGTACGCTAATGTGTAAGTCTAATGAGTTCTAAGAAGTTTAATGCACTACAGAATTTTTTTTTGAAAATGATGAAATGCTGGTGTGTTAGTCTAATGAACTTTTTATAGTGTAATGCATTGGAGATGGTCTAACATCAAACAAACTAATCAACAGCCTAGCGTGAGTGTGGAGTAAAGTTTTTAGTAAACGAAGTTACAGCCTGTGTGAATTTAGCTTGAGTCTTTACCTAAGACTCCCAAACTTCCAACGACTAGGCTACCCAATTACGATTTTAGTTGATATATACATTAGATAGGGCTAATCGCATACAATCGCATCAGATTCATTGGTACACTAAGCGTCTAAACCTAACTATACAATAACCTAAACTGACATTTTTATTTATCTAATCTAATCATATAATATAAGAAAATTTGGTGTGCATAAATGGTCCAACATTCTGCACATCGTCTGCCCTAATTGGGGGAAATGCATATACTGAACCCTTGGCTAACAATTCGGTATCAAGTAAAAATGCATCTATATATCTACTGATTTTTCAGAAACAATAAACACAACTACAACAACAACAAAAATCGAGGGATACAATAAACTTCTTATTATATATTTTTACAATAAGAAATGGTAAAGTTGTATGTTTGGATGGAAAGGACACACAAATTGTTGTTTAGCAACGATGATTCCCTTCCTTCTTCCAACTTGCAGAAAAGGGGTTATTTATGGGAGGTGATAAATACAACAAATAAAAGTTATTCCTACACCAAATTGTGCAATAGTGTAGTTGTACTATAAGCAGAAGCAATTGTACAGTTTGTTGTATGAATAACTTTTTTTGTTGTATATATCAACTCCCGTTATTTATAGCCTCGTTATATTGAAGGTAAAACTTTGTTATAGTGTAATTAATTAATTTTTTTGTAAGAGCAAAATGTTTTCTAAAAAAGGGTGAAGATAAATCAACAATCCGTTTTGATAATTTCACTACAATCATGCATTAATAGGTTATACTGTACAGTCTTTACATGCTTGATTGTGTTGGTTTTATCAAAATAGGTGGTAGATATATCAATCCCCCTTCCAAAAACCTTTTTTTGTGAAAAATACAGGGGACTAGTAATGTTTAACTTTACGATTTGAAAGAGGTATATATATATATAAGTTGAAGGTTAAAAATGTACAATATGTGTTTTGTAATTGGTGAACATTACAATTGAATTATAATGTAGACGTTACAAATTATATCCCAAAAAATAAATAAATAAGACAATAATTTTTCCGTAAAAGTTTGTAAGGGGTTTTGTTAACAAGAGCCCTAAGGGTTTTGGTTAAGCTATTCATACATGCATAAAATAATTGTATTTTAATTAAATTCAAAAGGACAAATTGAAAATTCTGGAGATAAATTTTAAATGTACAAATTTTTATACATGTTAAAAGAAGCCCTTTCGGCTCTCTTATCAATTTCCAAATTAAAAGTACATTTAATTACGGAAAACTCCTCTGGTTATTATCAATTTGATAGAAAATTGAAAAAATAGATAACGTGTTAGAATTGTGATTTTTCGGAAAAGTTTTCTAAAAAAGGGAATCTATCATTTATAATTTTTTACATCTTTTATTTTGGAAAATGTCACATCTCTTACATTCGAACATATTTCAAAAATTCTTACATTTGAACACATTCTAAAAATTCATTTGAATTTCGAAGGACGCACAACTCTATAAAACTAAAAAAGATAAGCGCACCCTAAACTTTTGTCCAAAAGGTTTTCATTGGTTTTGTGCTTAGCTAGGTGTCTGCATAAAAAAGATCTTTAGAAATTTGTTTTTCTATATATTAGAGTGAAAACGTTTTTATAAATAAACTTTAATGGATATGAGGTGTCAAAGTAAAAAAGTTCACTAAACTAGCTTACTGTAATAAAACTGAAAAACTATACGTTTTATGCATTAATATAAATAAAACATATAGTTTTAACATATCAAATGTGGTTTTTGACAAGAAGTTGCAATAGTTCTCTTAAAAGTGTCAATGTGTCCAGTTAATCATTTTTCTCCAGAAATCAAATCTTTGTTGAGAAAGTCATCAATATTATAATTGAATTTTACGTTGGTTGTCACCTTGGGTCTTTCACTTATTAAATTGTACGTTTTCTTAAATCTTGAGTCATGTTATAATCTGTTTTTGCCATCAAGATTATCATGTTATCATCTCTCTTTGTCAAAAACAAAAACAATGATTTCCGCTTGAAATGGAATAGAAAAACAACTTTAATTGGAAATGGCAAAAACTAACGGGTATTCGAAGGATACCGCGGGATCTTTTAAAATACAGCGAGTACCGCATGGATTTTATATGAATAACTTTAATCTACGTACTCATAAACAATTTAATTAATTATATATAAATATATATTTAATATAGGAAATTAAACTTTAAGTATAATAACTATCTTGCAATGTGTAAGTTGACAACCTCCAAACCAAATCAATCTATGATTTTTGGGTATGAAGAACATCAGATAAACTATTGAACAACCAAAATAAAATAGTTTTTCTACATTCTTTAGGAACATTAAGTAGCTTGATGTGCGACGTTACTAAAGCCAATGGCTTAGAATAGACTAATACAGTACTAGAATAGAGTAATACAATACTAAATATGCTTAATTACATAGACCTAAAAATAGGCTAATTATCTTATTGGTTGAATTTTCCTCTCTCTTAATTTCATCCGATCAACTTTTCAACCTGCTGAAAACATCTTTAGGTCTATCCTTGGTCCTACAAATTTAAGTCTACCAATGATGATCCGCATTTCAATATACCTAGACAATAAAAAGGGTAGGTTTGCATACTTAATTTGTAGTAGTACGTAGTCAATTTTTGTCATTTATCCGAAACCAAATAAATAAAATAGTTGAAATAATAAAAATATTCCAGATTAAATTAACTAGTTGACTACTTGACTGAGAAAATTATATTGGCCCATGAATCTTGGGCTCAAAAGATTATATCATATGTTTGGCCCAACTAACCATATCCGTCCCGACCATCCGTAAATCACCACTTTACCGGCCACATTTTTTTTTTTGTTTCGTGTTGATGAATCAAAAGGAATCGTGGGGACTTTTGTTTTTCAAAATTAAGCTCTTAATTGGGCTATTTATCTTGTTCGGTCAGACTTTACATCAGATGTTTTATTTTTTTTCCCGTGTTCAGACTTTAGAGATCTTAAAATATCTTACTAACCTCTTTTTTAGTAAGCCAATTTATTTAGCTTATAACCTCTGAAATCCTAAACTAATAAAATAAAATAAATATAAAGAAACAATAATAGTATTAATTTGCATCGAAAGTAGGCACATGGTCCAGATACTATTATTTTAGCTTTTAAATTATGCATTTCACTAATGGGGTTTTGTGTATGAGAGAGATATATAGATAGTTTGATAGTAATTACGTAAGATCACCCCAAGGAAAAGAAAAAAAAGGTCGTAGTTGAATAAGATAACAAAACAAGTATGTATGGATTTCGTTTAAAACTTTTTTTTTCTTCTCAATTTTTGTTATTTTTTTAAAATTATTACGTCCAGACAAGTATATTCGGATTGTTTCTCAATAAGTGTTAATGATTATTTAGTTAGATTTCAGATGTCGTGTCTTAATGTTAACAACTGATTCTCAAATTTCAGCATTCAATAATTAGATATGAAAAAAAACCCCATATCAAAAAAAAAAAAAAAAAATCAGTTGCAGTTACTATCGAATAATACTTTCGGATTTTCAATCATTAGTTCGTAGCCCGTAATATATTTAAATTGAAGTAAATTAAATATTGGAATTGACCTATTGTTAAAATCGCAAGAAAAGCAAAGTATTTCTAAATGTAATATTCAAATTATATGGACAAAATGATAATATTATATTAAAATTGTATATAAGGTTAATATATAGAGCAAGGGTTGCATTATTCTAAAAATTATAGTAGACTTGCTGCCAGGAGGTATTGATTAATCATCTCAACTGGCTAGAAATTTAGATTAAATTCGATTTTACTCGATATTTCTAGTTCATCTGACGGTCCTGATTAGCTGTACTCTTCTCACAATGGTGGTACAGCGCCACACCGGATAACACTGCCAATGTCAAAGCTTGTGCATGCATCCTAAAAGCCCAAAACATGAATTATTAGTAATTAAAACGACAACAAACTTCTATGTACATTTTATAGATCAAGCTACCAATAAAGTATGAACGATAAGTTTTCATAATCGAAAAATGTAACTAAGAAGAATACAATTAGCAACTTAACCTGGCATGAATGAGCCTTAAGCTAGGCCTAAATGGAGCCCTTTTGGTTCCTGTGTAAGCCATTGATGCTCCTACCGTGGTTGCCCACATTGTTCCTGTTTACGTACAGATATAAATAGATGATATTCATTAAATTTGATTGATGGTTTAATCAAAAACATCAAATTTAAGTACGAAAATTTAAAAAGTAGACCGACTAACCAATGCTAGCAAGTTTGTGCTTCGAGACCCAGGATTGTACGGCTTCCATTAGAAATTGTTACACAAATTGTTATTGTAGTTGTTTGTTAAATTTTGAGGATGAATGCAAAGTGTGGAGTTGGTTTGATATATATAGGGGAATAGGTATGTGTTAGAATTTACAATGTGTTATATTTAAATATAAATTCAATTAAATTTTCGCCCCTAGATTTTTACCTTTAATCCTAAAGTTCTGGTCATGTGAAGTCCTTGCAGTAAATAGTGAGGTGTTGAGAGTGGGAAAAACGAGTGCTATAGAAACGACAAAACTTACCCGGTTTCTAAATTCTACTGTAACAAAACTTCAGGGGACAAAATTTATTCGAAATTTATATTTACGACCCTTTGACTTTGATGCCCTTTTCATGATCTACCTAAATAGTACGGACTTATGATTATTATTGTATTTTTAAACTTTAAAGTACTAGGAAACCTAAAAAAAACAGTGGGCAGTAGTTGAAACTTTTAATGGATCCCCATGGTTTTGTTATTTTCGGCTTTGGGGATTCTTTTATTTTAGTGCTGCAACAAAGAAGGTGTTTGGACGAGGTTTCTACGTGTTATTTAGGATTAAGTTTCCATTTTTTTATAAGACTCACTTATAAGTTTTGTTTGGTAACATAAAAATATTGTGGGTTTTTTGAAAAAATAAGCTCCAGAAGCCTTTAAACAAAAATATTTTTGAAGTGGCTTTTGAGTAAAAAGCCCAAACTCCAACTTCAACATCAAACTCTAACTTCAACCTCAGCTCCAACCACAAACATCAACTAGTTATTACCGAACGCATCCAAATGGACAGATCGGCCTACAAAGTATAACCAACTGGGGTAGGCACATTTTTTCAAAAATATATCACACAATATTGCTTACTACATTCCACTTATCAATTCATTATGTTTTAACAATATTTTAATCACTTTGATTATAGGGTATTAATGACTCATAATTGATCGCAACCTCAGAAATCAATACTTGATTTTACCAGATCACGTTTTGTTTATTCTACCTAGACATGTTTGTTACCTTTTTTGAATAGAATGGATTAAAAAATATTGTATTATTATTATATTTCAAGTGAAGAAAACAGAAATAACTTGGAGATAAGCCAATAGTTTTTGGCTACACAAGGCCCACTTTATCTCAATAGAAGAAATGGACTGTCCCCCACTTATCCCAACTCTAGTGATGCATACTGGTACACTATGTGCATACCACAATCGAATATGATTAGTTGTTTAAGCAAAATCATCGTATGTTAGTTAAAAGGGTAAAATTTACATGGTAAGTCTCATGACCCTAGATCACTCGTGTTTTAGAAGACTAACTCATTTTTATTATTATTTTAAAAATTAAACTTATCATCATAAGAGCTATATAACTTCATTTTATATACTCTTACCAAATAAACATTTCAGTTTTGACAAGTTTAATTAACATACAAAATGACTTTTTTGGTATTGAGGGGGCACTCAAATCATCATAAAAAGTAAAAACACAATTAAACTTAAAAAAAAATACCAGTTCATTTTCTTGCTCGTAAAAGATGATATGATAAACAAATCCACAAGTATTAATTTAACAAAAAATATTTGAAACGAAGATCGGAAGAACCGAAGATACGATACCGAAGATAGGAAGAACCTACACCTTAAGAGTTTTATTTACGAAAATGCTTAGAACTTCCATTAATAAAATTATATATACATAGTACTTTCAACTAGAGTCAACTTACATTTTAGAGTGGGACACATAGTTTGTGATGATTTTATTACAATTGTTGATACACGTCTAAAAATCTTAACGAAAGAGTAACCGTATTTGTTATCATTTTCTTGGAGTTGATTAGTTAAACAGTTCCTAATTCTTATTTTATTTAATGTTTTCGCATGAATGTCTTTTTTCTTTTGTTCTTCAGTTTTCGTTTAACAATTAAGCGTTTATTATTTTGTTATGCGGTAAACTTTAGACTTGTCACCATCATATGCGTTCAACTTTTAAGCCATCTATCATATGATATAAACTTTCAAAAAGTCATTATTGTATGCATTTAACTTCTATTGTATTTATAAAACTTGAACAAAAAATGAGTCAATTTATGTAACAAAAAACACTCAAAAAACATACAATACATGTTTTAGAAAGTTAATATCATACAATAGACGGTTTAAAAGTCAAGAGCATTTGATTCAAATAAGTTAGGAAGCTGATATATACATCAAATAAAAGTGATTCACACAACAAAGCTGTGCTATAAGTACTTGTACTGTGTGTAATAACTGTTATATTGTTGGTGTATTAATCACTTTTATTTGTTATATTTATCATATTATTTTCAGCTTTCGTTCAACGCAAGTTTTCCCGCCATTAACGAGGTCAGTAATGGCGGCTCCTGGTATATTTTCTCCTCCCTTCGAAGTTCCTCCTCAATCACGAAGGAAATCATCACTTATTCAGATGAAACCCCTTTCCAATCTTACCAATCTCATCCCAAAATCGAATGATAATCATGCATCATCCGCCCAAAACCCTAATTGTGTTCTGACCGACCAACGTTCGATTCCAAATCCTCCGACTCCTAGCCCTGGTACTCTCTCTCACGGACACACACAAATGCAGTGTGTTTATTGTAAGTAAGTCTGGATTTAGGGTTTTGATATTGAACTCACTTAATAGCTGTATCTATTCAATTTAATAGCTAAATCTGAACTATATGTCTTTGAATTACTTCTCATTAGGGCTTTTTTATTACCTGCCTGCCTTGATTTCGGCTTATAAGTGTTACTTGTATTATGTGTGTATAATTGAAGTCTATGCAGTTGTACGTATTATCAGGAAATTATGTATCATGACTATTTTGTCTATGGATTAATAGTATCTTACACTAATTTTCTTTTCGTATTATATTGCGTAGGTGATTGGGTTGGTGATCGGAATCGTATAGGTTTTAGTGGAAAACACACAATGTTGAAAACAAGGAGCAAGACAAAGGCTGATTCTGCTGCCGTTGTTACTGTTTTCCCGAATGTTATTGAGGATGTTTGTGTTCCACTTACTGGATTTGAGATGATTATCAAAGGGAAACCTATTGTTTTGTGTATTCCTAAGCCTAATTCGACTGGAGCAATTATGGATGGTAAAGGGAAGTCAGTTGTTGTGGGTTCTAGTCTTGTTGATCTTTCTAAGAAATATGAAGCGGATGAAGTTGCCACGCCTATCAATTTTGGTTCACAATTGAGGACCAAAAGTAACAGGTCTTTTTCTATGTATGTACACAAGCAAATATAAGAATGTAAGTGATCTTTGAGATAGAAAAAAGAAAGAAGCATAACTATAAGAAAGATTACAATAAGTTTAATCAAATTTCACGTGCATTTTTTTTTCCTTCAAATAATAACTTCCCTTAGTTCCCTTCAAAATTCGTGTTGAGAGTTGAGACCACTCAATGAGGTAAAAAAAATTAATAACATGTATACAAGTACCTTTGAATAACCACTCACGATCTATGTGCTCCTTCTCTTTGTGTAGAATTGAAGTTGATGGAGTAGAAGATGCATTACGATCTAAGTCGTCAACAGACCCACTTCCAAACAATAAGGTTTGTTTGCATCTAATGGATACTCTTTTGTAACTCTAATCAGTCTGTAACTGCTTTCTCAGAGTTTAAATTCACGAAATTAACACATAACTTTTATCTTTTGATCAAATGAATATCCATGCAACTAGGCTAGTGGAGTATAGAGTGCGCAATGACATTGTTGAGTTGCTTGCATTTTCGTAGTCGATTACAAATACTCTTTAACGTATAAGATGTTAAAAATTATAAAGGATAGAACTCTTGAATATGAAGTTAATAGAACTTAGTATTAAAAATGGGTCGAATCATGTTCTTTTTTCGTTACGGGCCAGATGGCTAAAATAAATCAGTTAGCCTAGGAGAAAAGGGGTCAAATGGGTTGAAAATCGCCCGAAGTTTAATTTCAACACACATAAACCTCCTAAATAATTTTATGTTAATGAAATCATACTAGTATTGATCTAACTAACTTCAGTATCTTGGGAATAAAGTTTTTCGGGTCAAACCAACTCGCACTATGTTTTACTTGTTTGACCCGCTACCCAACCCACATTTTCTCCTGAATTGCATACTGAACTAGCAAAAGGTTGTTAATGGTCACTGTTCTGCAGAAGAGGAATTGCTTGTCAAAGGGAAGTTCCAAAGAATATGTTATGCCAGAAGATTCTATTAACCAGCAGAGAGCTTACTTTAAAGAAATTGACGAGTATGAACTAGAAGTGGAAGAAGTGGAGTAAATGTCGGTCTAAAGACAAAATGATCTCTTCATGTAAGTAGGACCATCTCACTTAGCTCAGTTTCTGGAGTCAGTTAGTCACAAACCCACATCTGCGAATGTCAAAATCTACTTGAAATATCTATTACTTACCAATATAAATATATATATAATCAACATGCCAGCAAGTTATATGCGTAGATAACTGTAGATCTAACTTTGTAAACGACATTTATTGGTGATAGAGTATGACGTAGCAGTTGTAAATCTGATGAAGCAAATGAAATGACCGAGTCCATATCTTTTTAAGATATTTTCTCAGAACACTATCCTGCTGTCTTTCAGTACCCTGTTCAAGTGGGTTATACCGTAAGATGTTTGAGCTCATATGAAACTGTTTGAATATTATCTATAACCTATACTTGTGCAGCATAAAGTCACATTGATTCTTCACACGACTAGCTGAAGCTTGCACATGATAGGAAGGCAAGTTGACAACACCTTTTAATTAAGTTCACAGAATTTGTCTAATGAAATGCTTTGTAGGGTAGTTTTGGCACTTGCTTTGCAGTGAATTCAAAAGTAAGAATGATGCCATGATGGTGTACTTTGTTCTAAAAAATATGATGGTTAGCATGGATATGTAAATATGTACTGGTCCTTTCGAAAGTAGTAATAACCTTCTCTCATACTGAATTTTTGGCTAATAAAACCATTTTACATTTTGTTGTATTAGTAAACAAAGACTAAATAGTAAATACAACACTCTCTCTTATGTTACGGGTATTGGAAGTAATACAGTAGGACCCGTAATAACTGTTCCGATTAGAAGGTTTTATTTATTGGTTTTAGTGATATCTAAATGTAGACTAGACATAAGCAAGTGGGATGTTGTTTTATTGGTTATTATGAGCAAGGAGATGTTGAAAGGTTTTTAAAGATAGCTAAATTATGGACCTTGTTTGGAGTTTGGACATGCTTAGGTTTTGTTCTCATTATCGTTGATGCTACTGTTGCCCTTAAAGTATGGAAATCTCATTATCTTTCACTTGTTAATACAAATTCTTATCATTAGGGATGCCTTTTTGTCTTTATTAGTTAGTTTGAAAAGATATCCTTGTTGGAACTCTTGCGGTTATTATTGTTCCTAAGTTGAGATGAAAAGACTTTAGCCTTTTGTGTTTGCTTCTTATTTTGAGCTTTTTCTGTAAATGTATATGGTTAAAAAGATTATCACCTTTCATGGAATGACACATCATATTCTCCAAGATTGGTGGTTAGTATTTTTTATCCACTAATTACTATACATCCTTTCGAAGGTTTATAACAGTGACCCATAAAGTTGGGGTAATATTATTTCACAACATACGGGTAAAAAGTTAATTTTTTTTGTATACACAAGTACTAAAAATTTTAAATCTGGACAATAGTAAGATTTAAGATTATTGAGCCGTATTCACTACATAGAAAAGAGATAAATGATACATTCACAAAAAAAGTTATAGGCAGATTATAGTTTTGCTTCAATTGAGACATTAGGCTTTTTTTAAGTAGCAAGATAAGATTGCACAGGGCAAATTGTTGAGTTAGAGATGATTTGAGTTTCAAGTTTGAGTCTCTTTCACTACTTGTTCATAGGTAATATAATGTCTCATTCTCAAGTTGTTGGTCATGGGAAGTTGAACTTGAATAGATGATTTCCCAGAGAAGGTAGATTGTTGTTAGTAACAAAAACATCAGAATCGCATTAACTGTATAATAACGATGGGTTGGGTTTGGTTTGTATCTAATATGGAATCTCTGCTCCATACTTATGCTTTCGGACCACAAGGGGCACCCAACAACATAAACAGCATACGCTGAGTTTAATTTTGGCATCTTTTATTGGCAAGGGCCAGGGGACCTATCACCTTTGAGAATCTGAAATGTTTATCTCTTTCACATGGGAATCCAATTGTCTGTTCAACATTCCTAAACTCCATCCATCCAATTATTTTGTACCTATTAAGGTAACATTAATGTATTTTCATAGTCCTTATTGTACATATATATACATTTAAATAAAATATATATAATAATACAAAATATAATATATATAATAATTATATTTAAGTGATTGTGTTGATACATTATATTGTGTTACTGTATTTTATCGTTGAGTATAATTTATAATTGTGTAAACCCATTAGATAAAATTTGATTGGATAAAAGAAGTGATAGGTGATAGAAAAATATGAATAGTTTGCTCCAATAGTTTTGGAACAGGTACAGGGTATAGCTTGAAAACATAAAATAGTGAGTTGGACTTTTTACAATTCAGTCAAAGGATTCTTTAATTTTAAACCAATAATATTAGCTGAATATTTTGATTAAATTGTCCAATCACATGAAAGAAAACAACACCAATCCTTTGATTTTAAACCAATAATATTAGCTGAATCTTTTGATTAAATTGTCCACTCACATGAAAGAAAACAACACCCTGAATAATTAGTGGGTAATATATATTTGCTAGTTTCTAAATTACCAGTATTGATCATGGCGTCAAGTGTATTCAGTTTAAAGTTTGGTTACAGACTAAGGACGTTCTTAGCTTCTTGTTTGGTTTGTTATGACCAGATGATCGTTCATTGTTATGTATATAATTTCGTAGGGTCGTTTGAGAGCGATACTTACATGTGGTCTTGGCTTTTTTAGGCAATGTATGCATTTTTTATTTTCTTAGGATTATGTAGTTGTGGACATGGTTTTTTCAAATAATTAAGGTTCCCAGATTATGTATCGTACTAGTATAGCTAGAATATCAAATATTCAAGTTTAGATTATTAATATCATGTACTCAGTAACGTGATCGAAATGAGGTCTGGTGTGTGATGTTGGGTACATGTTGAGCCTGTTTATTCGATAACGTTTGTCAAATGGAGCCCGGTGTGTGGCTTTTTTATAGAATTCTACCAAAATGTATGCCAAATCAATATATTTATCATGCCTTGGATGAAGAAATATCTAAGTTATGTATCCATCTTATTGTGATAGTTTACATTGTAGACCAGTAATTGTTCATGTTAAAACTCAGAAGAAAAATAATAGTTTGTGTAAGAATTGGCAAATTGACGTGAGTGGTGGTAATGAGAACGAGACCAGCATATAAACCATAATGACTGCTTAACTGTATTATTCGTTTTTTGTATCTTAATAAGTATGGCTATTTATGATTCTTATGATTCTCCAAGATAGTAGTTCGTTGATCATACTTCAGTCATGAATCACTATGGGCTAGACCCAAGTTGAATATAACTATAAGATAATCAAATAATGAAACTGAACACTCAACGAACTTGAACAGCTTGTCCCAAACCAATGGATCAGACACAAACTTAAAATTCTTAATCGTAACTTGAAACGGAGAAGTTTCAGGGTAAAGATTTTTTCTGTTAGTATCATAATAATATTCATCAATTTTTTATCATCTTAATTTTTCCAGGCATGTTTGTTGTGATCATCCTGTGTACTTCTACAGTTATGTTTGTCAAACGTTACGCTACAAAAGTACAAAATACCCATAACTCTACACTTAAAGATTTTGCTAGGAAATAGTGTGGGCTTATCTATAAATTGAATACACATATCCTTGATCCCAAACACCCCCCAAGAGTAGGCAACTAAACAAAAGGCTATATTGGTAAAATAACAAGAAACACACAATGTCTATTTATAGTGTTAGTTGTCTCTATTCTTCTCTCATGAACAAGCTTCAAAAATGGAAGAGAAAGGATACACACTAGATGGCACGGTCAATCTTCGCAGGCAACCCGTGCTTTCTTCCAAAACTGGCAAATGGAAAGCTTGTGCTTTTTTAGTTGGTAACAACTTTTTCTTTATCTCATATTTCAAGATTCTCTTAGAGTATAAAGAAACTTTAACAAGATTGTATTTTTTATGCTTTTTCTTGATGGGATTGGAAAAGGGTATGAAGCGTTTGAAAGAATGGCGTTTTATGGGGTGGCATCGAATCTTGTGGTGTATTTAACAACACAATTACATGAAGACACAGTTGCATCTGTTAGGAATGTGAATAATTGGTCAGGAGCAGTGTGGATGACACCAATTCTCGGGGCATATATTGCAGATTCTTATTTGGGTCGTTTCTGGACTTTCACCTTGTCATCTCTCATCTATGTACTGGTAAGAATGTAAATTTGTGTATCTACTTATTGAGTTTTGTTAATGACAACCTTAGGAACTATCATTAAAGATGAATTTTTATTGGTCAATGGTGGCATTTTTGCCCACCAAATCATCAACAATCCAAAATTCTAATCATAAACTACCAAAATTATGTGCATAAATGACATACTTAAACATGGAGCTTATGACTGTTACTATGATTTTCCTGATTTGGTATTTTTAAAATGATTGTTTTGCATTGATAAGTATGATGCTGATTCAAAGTTTTTGCTTTTTTGTGTGTAATATGGTCCATTACTTTATTTGAGCATAGAAAAAGGGAACGATTGGCTTATATTTCTTTTGACCAACCATAGTTAAGTACCCAATATTTGTCAACTTCAGTGGAGGGTTTTTTACTTTTTTGTTTACATTATACATGTATTTAAGAATTTGCAAATAAGAAATACAGCTGCATCTTAAATATATGAATAATGTTGTTGCTGCAACTCATTTGTTAGGTTATAAACAACCATTGCATGCCTAAACTTTTCAGTTTTATCACTCAATATGTATGTCATAGGCTCACAGCTTGTGAAGGTCATTTGTACATGATACAACTGTTTCTTACCAATTTGAATGATTGTTTTTGATGATTTATATAACTAATCTTAGATAAAAGATTGTGTTTTTAGGGGATGGTGCTATTGACGTTGGCAGTTTCTGTCAAAATTTTGAAGCCAGCATGCATAAATGGAGTATGCAACAAAGCCACTACTTCTCAAATTGCATTTTTCTATTCATCTTTATACATCATAGCTATAGGTGCTGGTGGGACCAAACCCAATATTTCAACGTTTGGTGCTGACCAATTTGATGACTTTGACCCTGGTGAAAAAAGACTCAAAGTCTCCTTTTTCAATTGGTGGATGTTCAGCAGCTTCATGGGTGCACTTATTGCCACCCTTGGTCTTGTTTATATTCAAGAAAACTTGGGTTGGGGTCTTGGCTATGGCATCCCAACTATTGGTCTCATCTTGTCACTAGTTATTTTCTACATTGGTACCCCTGTGTATAGGCATAAAGTTAGGAAGACTAATAGCCCCGCCAGCGAGTTTTTTCGTGTTATCAGGGCGGCAATTGCTAATCGCCACCATGAAACACCACGTGACCCCTCCGAGCTTCACGAGTTCGATTTGCAGCATTATTTCGATAGTGGAAAACGGCAAGTCTATCATACTCCAATGTTCAGGTACGTACAATTAGTTTCCTTTTGTTTTCTGTACCTGGGTTTATGTGACAATATTTTGGATGTCATTTCTCATTTGTATAAGTTTTCATTTTCGATTTAAAACAGTCTGGCGGGTGGCCCATCAATTAAAAAGTTGGGAGTCCAAAGTATAACTCGAGATGTAAATAAATAGGTGTCATGTGTTGATTGGACATAAAAGAAGGTTGCCTTAGTCCAAGTTGTTGATTGGACCATATAATAACCCATTTAAAGAGAGACACGCGCAACGAAATAGACAGGATAGACCCTCACATTCATTACCAAAAATAACTTTATTATACCATAATAAAGTTGGATTAAAAAACAATGTCAAATAGACGAATATATGCGGCCTAATAGATATACACGCGCAACTTCAAAAAGATATATGGTTTTATTAATTAATAAAAATAAATATATACTCCTTTGTCATACATATAAGAGGGGAATGGGGATAATTCACAAAGGTGCAACAAGACACTTGCAAGTGGGACATTTAGCCCATTTGCTATAAATAAAAATCACTTGAAAATAGCATATATGGCTTTTTAGATGTCATTTTAATTTAATCACATTACTCTATATTAGAAACTTCTTTATAAATTCCTAAAAATAACTGTACTTGAAAGTATTGTCGGTCCCATATACACTGAAAGGGCTTTGGGGGTATGGATGAGTGACATTCATTGTAGTTTGTTACAACTGTTGCAAAATTGAATTGAAGATTCATTAAATGGTCCATATAAACTGGTTTTGAAATGGGCCCATGACATTAAACCGTATGTTAAGTTTGCCCCATGGCCCATGGAACATCATGTACATATTTAGAAATAATAAGATGACAATTTGGAAGGTTCACCAGTCCTGTTCATTCAAGATTCAAAACCAAAGGATATCCCTGTCATATATGTAAAATAGGGTAAGGTTCCAATGAGAACACTTAAAAAATAAGAACGGTAAGAACACTTCATAAATGCACAATTAGCAAACAAAATCATTAGATTCACACTCATACATCTCAAATATGTGTAGAAAAATTGATTAGAATAGATGTGAACTTTCGAAAATACACAAAAATCGAAAAAACAATTGATGAACAATTATAGAGATAATCGTGCATCGATCGCTTTTTTCGATTTTTGTGCATTTTTAGAAGTGTGCATTTGTTTTTCTTTGCATATTAGAGATGTATGACTGTGAATCTAATGATTTTTGTAGGCTAGTTGTGCATTTATAAGGTGTTTTCACCGTTCTTATTTTTGAAGTGTTTACATTTGATCCAAACTCTATGTAAATATATACAATAACCTTTATATTATTTAATCTAATATACATTAATATTTGCTTTAGATGGTTGAATTCATTTACATGGTTTGAGCCTTTTTATATGATGATTTACAAATGTTGTAGATTGTAATATGTGATAATACCATTATAACCTTAGGTTCTTGGACAAAGGTGCATTGAAACGGTATAATGTTGACAACTTAGAGAAGCCACCATGCACAATTACTCAAGTGGAAGGCGTCAAACTTGTTTTGGGAATGAGTATGATATGGCTTGTAACACTGATTCCTAGTACTATTTGGGCACAAGTCAATACCTTGTTTGTGAAACAAGGCACCACTTTGGACCGACATCTTGGATTGAGTTTCCAATTACCAGCAGCATCGTTGGGGAGCTTTGTTACGCTCTCTATGTTGATATCGGTGCCAATGTATGACAGATATTTTGTACCTCTAATGCGTAAAAGAACAAACAACCCAAGAGGAATCACCCTGCTCCAAAGACTCGGTATTGGATTTCTAATTCAAATTCTAGCCATAGCAAGTGCTTATCTTGTTGAAGTTAGAAGAATGAAATCTATTGAATTACACCACATTCTGGATCCTAAAGAAGTTATCCCCATGTCCATCTTTTGGTTATTGCCTCAATACATCTTATTAGGGGTAGCAGATGTGTTTAATGCTATTGGGTTGCTTGAATTCTTTTATGATCAGTCCCCTGAAGATATGAAAAGCCTAGGAACGACGTTTTTTACTAGTGGGATTGGTATTGGGAACTTCTTGAATAGTTTCTTGGTGACGATGGTAGATAAGGTAACAAGCAGGAACGGAAAGAAGAGTTGGATTGGGAAAAACTTAAACGATTCACATTTGGATTACTATTATGGGTTCCTTTTGTTAATCTCGGTATTAAATTTAGGAGCTTTCTTGTGGGCGTCAAAGAAGTACATTTATAAAAGGGAGTCAAATGTAGAAGCACAAGATGCAAGTCTAGAGATGGAATGTAAAACCTTGGAAGCAATTCCATTAGGGTTACAAGTTTAAGCTTTGAAACAACATTGGTTGTTTCCGGATTTATAGTAAAAAAATTGCCCTGCAAAACAATGAAAAAATACACTCTTATAGTAGAAGGATTAGTAATCTAGAAAGTAGTTTCATGGATTGGTGTATGCTTGTAATAAAAACCTTTTGTTTGTTCAGTTGTACTTTAAGTCGTTTATACATTTTATTACGTTATTTCCTATGAAACAGTAATAACTTTTGTTATCAAGGGATCTTACTAACCATACTATTTTCTTTTCTTTTTTATTTTAAACATAATTATTAGTGTACTTTTTTCCATCACTCTTTCTTATCATTTTGTACTTTTCTGTACTTTTTCATTTATATTTTTTTAAAAGATAAATGATATGGTGAGCATTTTTTAATGGTATTAAGACCTACTTTTATCGGTTATGCAAGGAAAAAAAAAAATAGTAGAACATAAACTGTGAGGAGGTATCAAATTCAAAACTAAAATGGCCCGGTGGGCTTGATAAAGAGACTAAAAGGGTTTTGAATTTTACATCATTAACATTGTATCAACGTCTAGGTAACTATAGAAGAAATTCTCAATTTTGCTAACATAAATAATAAATAATATAATAAATTTGTGCGTTGCAACTTTCAACAATCAATATACATCGAATATACGGTGTCTTCAAACAAATATTTTTAAGAGGATTTTAATGCATATGTTTATTGTATATGTGATGAAAGTAACGTTATTAACACGGAAAGATACAAGTTTTCAATTCAAAATGTATAATGCCTTTAGTGCATGTTCGGAGAAATATGATATTTAAGTGGTTTATTAGGGCTGTTTGTGGTCCAAGACCGGACTGAACCAGGCTAGAATCGAACAATTAGGAAAACAAGGATCGAGGAGTCAAGGACCGGACCAACTTCATATGATTCGGTTCCACTTTGATCCATTCGGTTCTGGTCATAAAACTGACCCAAAAAACATGCCTACCAAATATTGATTTCATTATATTTAATCGTTTGCAATGCAATATACCAACATTAACACATTCTACACATACAATAACTTTGACATACGTAACCACATGATCAATCCACTTGTACGAATACAATGTATCTACACACTAACACACAAAAATAGCAAAGACACAAATTTGACCGCTTATAATTAACTTATAAATTGACGTAATCACATGATTTCATAATATCTAAGATATCAATACAAAATGCAAAATAATTAAGGCATAACACTTAGTCATCTAACTATATTTTTAGAAATCTATAGATTAAATTTTTGGTTCGGTTCTTTTTTCATTTTTCAGGTTCGGTCCAGACCGGCTTGAGACATGCAAATGTACAAATTGAAGGACCGAGGACCGGACCAAATATTCTCGGTTATTTCAGGTTCGATTATGATCTGGTTCGATTCTCAGGTATTTTTGATTCTGCCTGAAATTTGCACACCCCTAGTTTTTTTGAGCGGATATATAGTTGCCACATTATTAAAACTCACAATTTTTTATTCTTTTTCCAATTTAAATATTCATTCTTTTTCCTTATCATCTTTTAAACTAATACTTCTTTACTCCGAATAATCTTCTTATTCAAAACAAACACCCCCTAGTAAATATTTTAATTAATAATTAATAGCAATATAAACTCGAATATTAAAACTAAAACCCAATGGTGACACACAGAATTAACATTGATGACAACTAGATAGGAAACGAAGATGGAAGATGGTGGCTGCTGTTTTAGGTTTTAGTTACGCTTTAAAGATATTACAAAGATCTTTATCTTTTATCTTTAATCTTCAATCTTCAATCTTTAATATATATATAAAAAATAAAATAAAATATATATATAAAACAAAATGAGAAGGTTGGACCCTGAATTATGTTCCATCATTAACGATCAACGATCTAGATTATTTCACCTTAGTTACACTTAACACCCTTAATAATTATAAAGTTTAAAATTACAAATGCATCCAATATTTCAAATATAATTGTTGATCTATTAGTTTTAATTAAAAAAGCCGGCTAAAACCCTCGCATAACCCTCGCCGTCCATCCCTAAATCCATTCCATACAAAATCACGGCTCCCGTTCATCCCTAAAACCCTCGCATAATCTTACTCCACTCTTTCATCCACTTATCCTTCATCATCATCTTGGGATGGCACCCACGAGAAAGAAATGAGCTACGGTTAGGAAGATAATGATGATTTCAATTCCGACGCTAATCAGTTGGAACGATGTGACCTAGTTCATACGGTAATTCCTAGATTTTGGTTTTGAAACAGCTACATCAATAGAATTCAAAGCCCTTTGTGTAATCCAATGTAGTTTATTATATATTGCATATAAAGCACAATGACTTAGGGCTTGTATTGATATTACGAAGTTCTTCAATTCCTTTTGATATATGGTTAATAATGGCTATTATTTATCGTAAGTTACTAGCACTATTAATGTATAAATGTGTAAATGTTATAAGTGCAAATTTATAAGAGGATATACAGAAGTATTTCCATGAATCAAAGTCGTAAAGCTTGCTTTTTCTCCTGATTTCAGATTACGGTTGATATTGGTGATTGGGCTAAATGTAACACCCAAAAAATTTAAAAGTATTATTTTGATAAAAATAAAAATAATTGTTTTAAGTTATTATTATTTTAAGAAGTATAAAATAATAATAATTGCAAATGATTTTAGTGTTTTGTATTTGTGCATCCTCTTTGTAAGCGCATATTGATTGTTAGAGAGCAGATTACTCTCCTGAGATATTAAACGAGTATAAATAAGGAGTATCCCAAATCACGAACTCACTCTAAAGATAGGGGTCCCTGTTATACTACTGCGCGACATGGATCAATTAAATGACATGTGCAATGGAATGAGGTTGCAAGTTACTGAGATGGCAGATTTTAGAAGCAAAAATTATTCATGGAAAGTTTTTTGGAAAGAAGGCATACATACCTAGGATGAAGTTGATACCTACAGACAAGAAAATACCCTTCAAATTTCAAAGACGTCAATTCCCAATATCTGTAAGCTTTGCAATGACTATTAACAAGAGCTAAGGACAATCATTGAATAAGGTAGATCTCTTTCTATGCAAACAACACACGGACAACTGTATGTCACTTTATCACGAGTAACAAAAAAATCAGGATTAAAGGTGTTGATATTAGATGAAGCAGGAAGAGTAACAAACACAACAGAGAATGTTGTCTACAAAGAGATCCTTCAGTACAATTGAACTTTTCAATATTTAAATAATACAAAATATTACTGTCTAAGTGTTTCAACTTTTTAATAGTAGACTTTACTTTACATTAATATTATTGATTTGAGCAAAACAGCAAATTTTCACATGTATCTGAACTAGTACATTATTTATGTTTGTTCAACTTATTCTACTTTAAGCTAAACTCAAATCAACTAATAGATGAGATAAACCACAACCCAAATCAACTCATACATGAATATCTGGTTATGGTTAATCACAAAATCGGTAACATGAACTGCCGACCCAATCATTAAAAAATATGCATCATAAAATTACAAATTAAAACAGACCTAAATCACGAAGACCAACAAAAAAATTTATAATAAAAACGACACACAGTTTCAACAAAAAACAAAATATTTTTATACACTATGATTTCTTGCTCCATATTTGTCCGATTACAAAAACCATACATTCCATTTAATTTTAAATATCTAAGTATGTTTAAATTTCCAATATTTCTTAATTAATTAAAACAAAATAAAAAAACATATCCTATAAAAATAAATTTTCCTTAGAAAATATATAACCAAACCACTTAAACAAAGCCCGCGTTAACACGGATCTTTTATCTAGTTAATTATTAAAATGATACCCATCTAAAAAGCCTAAATCTAACTCCATCTATCCTAATTTTATTGTTCTCAAACCAAAAAAAATGTAGTTTAATAAAACATCATCTCTCTTTCTTTTTGATATGATGACAGTTTTATCCTCCAACTTATACCTAAATTTTTGTTTTACATATATACATTATCAGTACAAAGGTAATTTATCTCATTATTTTTACCTATTTGTGAAGGTGGACAATTAAAATAAAACATTCATAACAAGAAAACCGAACTATAAAATTGAATCGGATGTAGTAAAAGTTTAGTATAAAATAACGAGTTCCAAGGGGTAGGTACTGTCCTAGATACAACTTGACGTCTTGAGTTGAAGCTACTTAACTATAATTTTTTACCGGTACAAAGTACGGAGTATATTATATTGAGGGAAGGGATTAGTAATAATTAGAAGAAAAGGATATGTTATACAATACTATATACAAATTCTCACATTATCGAATTGCTATGATTATTATTTTTTTATTACATATATATAAAATTAAAGTAAAATATTAACATGCATCTATAGTTTGGATATTATAAGCAACAATATGTTATTTTTCAATCATGCATGCAAATTAAGTTACTCTAATTTGCACATACGCTAATTATTAGATAGTATTGGGTATGATCGATATATAATTTAGATATCGATATAATATGATTTAACTATTTAAGTCTTTAATTGACTTAACAATCTAGCCGGGCTTCATACATTCCAAATTATGGTTTGTTAGGAATCAACCATCAACGTTTGACTAACATAACATTAAGCCAACTTAGTTAAAGTTGATTAATAAATAATACATTGATTATGAAATTATTAATATTAAAGGTGAACCTTAAATCATCACTACTAAACCACATAATTTATTTTCTTAAGTCACATTCGTTTCCATCGGGACTTTTCAACTCACATTTATAACAATCTGATATAATAGTTAGGCGATTCTTTCAAGTTCTTCGATTCGTCAACGAAACTTAAATATAATGATTTTGAATCTCATCTTTCGATATGATCATTATTAGTAAGGACGCGTAACACAAGAATAAATTAAACGAGAGATGTAAAGGATAATGTAGTTATACATCTTGAATATATTTTAATTTCTAGCTGTTTACAACAAAGAAAAAAAAAACAATTTGCATGATACGGAGTAATTGATTGATAATATATAGTGTATATATACTCCTTATAATTAATGTACTCAGCTTATATGGATTGATTTATAAAAAATATAATAAGTTATCTATCTATCTTATATATTAAAAGAAAATTCTAAAAAAATAATGACATCAACAATTAAGATTTAACCCTTAATTAATTTTATGATATTGTTAATTCTACTTTTATTTGAATTAAAGACAAATATACCCTTTTTATATTTACAATATACACCCTTCAATATTTACAATAGAAGTTCACTACTTTTTCTTCAATTGTAGATAATGCTTCAAATATTTTATGAGAATTTTTAACTAATAATTATTTTATTATTTCTTTCATAATTCAAACTATTCATATAATCTTCTTTAAAAAGACCTCAATAAGTTATTTTTAGTTTTAAAAAGTTAATGACTTCATTTCATTGCATAGTGATTTAAATTATTATACGACCGACAATTTATTTTATCGATTTCTAATTTACAATTTTTAAGTTATGGATGTCAACGGGTTAACTTTTGATGGGTTTTAGTATATTTTTATCTATACCACCGTTTTTTTTTTTTTTTTGAATTCTTTTATCAATTCTAATTTAAGATTTTTAGATTATGAATGTTAACGGGTCAGATTGTGACGGGTTTTAGTATATTTGCATCCATACCATTGCATTTTTTGAATTCTTTTATCAATTTCTAATTGACAATGCTTGGATTATTGATGCCAATGAGTCTAGTTCTAGGCAGGTTTTAGTATATTTGTACCCATAGCCGTTTAGAATATTTGTACTCATATCTGGTCCAATACCCGCTTTGCCCAATTAGTATTACCCATCGGTTTTTCATGTTTATTCGCGGGTTTCAGTTATTCCATGTATGTAACCGTAGAAAAAAAAATAAAAAATCATATACTATAGTATATTCAATATTTCAAATCTTAAAATTAATTTTTTTTCTTTTTAATCAAGTAAATCAAGGATTCGGAACGTTTAAGATAACGAACAATTTCATGTTTTCATATCATACAAAATGTAATAATCATGAAAATTCAAATATAATAGGGTATGGTATAAGGTTCACCAATTGATGTTTACATTATCTTATTATCTTATAATATATAAAAAATTGTATATATACTATATGGTATATAAAAATCAAAATAATAATAACAAATATACGACTACAATAGATACCTAAGTATTTTTCATGGATAATTCCGCGAATTTCGCGGGTTCTAAACTAGTATATATAAAAGTAAATATTAAGTAGGCTCGTATGATTATAGGAAGTCTTCAAACATCATTTCCCAGGTGTAAATTGACTTTCGTCCACCTTATCTATACTAATATATAAAGTATCTTTACATGTTGAGTCTTAACATCTTAATTTTTTTTAACCAATTTACCCCTATTACACTAATTAATGACTATTACTTCAAACAGAAAAGTCATTTTTTCAAATATTACTTATTTTAACCTTAGTATATTATGTGTTTTTTATTTATTCCTTTTAAAATTATGATATTTTGACATCATGTAAGGGCGAAATGTTATCTAACAAAAAGATTATCTTACGTAATGAATATATTAGTTAGATGTCACTGTCGCATTGCGCGAGTAATATGCTAGTTGTAATAAATTCGATCTTCTATATTTTTTATGGTATTTAATTAGAGTAGCAAATATTTTATTAATAGAATATGAAAGCTGAATAGAACATGACAAAGCATCGGGTCTATGTTTCAACAGTTTGACATCAGTAGGATGGTTTAAGTGTTTAACCATTATTTATGAATTAAATTATAAGTGAATAACGACCAAATAAGAGTGGATTTTGAAAGTATTTTGTCATTTTTAAAATGTAATAGTCATAATATATTATTAATATTCATTTCTAAAACATTCCCTGTATGTAATTTGAAACTTTTTAAGTCAGCTCTCTCTAGCTCCAGGTCTACTTCCAGATCTGCCCCTCACCATATGTATGACCAAGTGTTTGTTTATTAGTTGTCATATAATTAAGAGTAAACTACATAAATGCTTTACGTGATTTACATTGATTTAAAAATTCATTCATATTTTCTTTACCTTTTCGATCTTATAAGTTGTCATTCTGCTCGAAAATGATCACTCATCCACCTAAAGAGACTAAACTACCATTTTCTATGTCATTTTCGAATAATCAAGATCTAAACAGCCTAAGGGTACTTTATTTATTTTAGGTGGTCGATAGATCATTTTTGAATAAAATATAAACTTGTAGAATTGAAAAGGTGACAGAAAAACATAAAGACAGTTTTTATAAACGGATGTAAAATATATGAGATATTGTGGAATATACTACGGGAGTATACATTTTAATGAAATTATGATACCGCACATAGTATTTTAATATAAAATTATTATTTAACCACTTAAATGTGCTTGATTAAATCTTAACAATATTATTTGACTAAAGTTTGTTTATTAATTATCTTTTCTTTGGTATAGGTGTCTCACGTAATTTTAAATAATACTGGACTATCGATTGTTATTTGCTACATATGAGCACCACCTCTGGTTCGATGGTGCTAAATCATTCTTGTTCTAATAACCTTATATAGTTCAAATATTAGCTATATATTTAGCTAGCTAGGTTGCACACGCACATGATGATATAGTTTTGAAGTAGGATACACTCTTGATAGTTCATAGAACGTACCAAGAAAATACTAGTAAATGTTGTTATCAAGAACAGGTCGATAGTGATGTCATGCCAACCTCAACACATCCTCTTTTTAAGTCTTCTACACATCTTCTACATATATACTATACGTACGTACATTTCCGTTTATATAATTATTCCTTGCATTATTACTTCATAATTACACTAAATAATCATCATCATCATCATCATTATATATAGCCCTATATTATATGTCTATGTGCCACCTTTTATATGATTATGATGATTAACAAAAATTCTTTCAATAACATCATATCCTTGTTATTTCATACCAATAAGGTTAATCATGTGATGTATCAACTTAGCTAATTAATGGCCCGATATTGTTAATTCTTGTTGCAGTAAAAGAACGATCATGACATTTTTTTAGAGATAGGAAAAATTCAAAGTTTCGGAATCGATGGAATCTACGATTTAGTCGTAAAGTAATATAAGTGAAAACGTTTTAAAAATAGACAAGTAAGATGCCACCATTTGAAGCAACCATGACCTTAGACCAAATTGTCACGTCTTAATGCTTGGAAAGAGAAGAGTGGACACGTTAAAATAATGGAAACATATAGACTTTGATACGTCGCAATCGTTAGGGTTTTCCGAAAGAGAAGAGACAGAGGTCAAGTGAAGACAAAACAGAAGATAGGGTAGATGAAGAAGAAACAACTTAAAACTCTTTTAGTATATTAATTTATAAGATATTGATCAGATAAATTACAAGAAAACAAATCAAATATGATTTGGGTTGAAGGGTACACGTTAAGTTAAGCTATGACGGAACTAGACAACATGAGTAGGTGTAGTTGTTCTCTTCCTATCTTTGTACATATATAGCTATTAGAAACTTTTAGTGTATATATATACTCCGTAATAAACACTTAGATTAAATAAAAATGTTCTTTTTTCATTGATTAAGGTTACAAAAATCATATATCATAGAAGAAGAAAAAACAAGTATTAAGGAATAATTAATCAACAAATGTAGATATACATTCAAGTAAGATTTAATACATGTAAAATGATTAGATGTCATACATTAATAGAATCTAGTGATGATACATGTGGACTAAATTATCTCTGCCATAAATATATGATAATTAATTATAATCAACATCATGTCACCTAGTATTATTCATAGATTGTGGATCATATATGTATTTGAAAAAATAAAAAAGACCATAAAAATAATGCCATCTCTATTAACCGAAATAAGAGACATTATCGTTGGTAATGGTGCTATAATCTGTGGTGCTGGATGGTTGGTTGTACATGGATGACGAGGATGAAGCGGGAGGAGGGGGAGGAGGTGGCGGTGGTGGTAGAGGAGTCGAAGGCTGCGGTGTTGGTGTTGGTGTGACTGGCACAACATTAGTAGAAAATAAAGCTAGATGATGATTTGAAGGAAGAATATGATGTTGATCATGGTGAGTTGTTGTTTCACTATACTTGTATCTTAAAATTTCAGCTCTTACTGAATTCAATTCAGCTTGTAGAGTTTGTATTTGATGTTGTAAAGCTGAAATCGCACCCATGCATCCGTAAACTGGATCTCTTAGTCTTACATTCGCTTCGTAAACAAGACTATTCGCTGCATCGGCTCTTTGATTCTCTGGCACTTCCTAAATTATTATCATCACAATAAAAAATAAATATGTAAAACCATAAAATGATCAGGTCTATATCATCAACAAACTATTCCTAGCTTCCTAATCAAACTAATCATCACAATGTAGAAGGCTATTTTTCTTTTATTTTTTTCTTTTTATAAGAGAAGCTATATAAAAATTATATATATCACCAACAAATTAAATTATATAAACTAGATTGAAACCAATTAACACATAGGGTTGAAAAGCACTACAGTGTGTGTATATCTAATAGTTTCACCAACTTAGAAATCGGTCTCTTTGAGTACATGTTCACCGTTAACTAGCTAGATCTCATGAACACGTTATTTATTTATTTATTTATTTTGCAAGAACCGACTCGAAAACTCTAGATTATGTATTTTCAAAAAAAGTATCAGCCCCTTTGAGAAGATCTTTTTTTAGGATTTATGTGCCAAAATCGGTTAATGATCCACATCTAGATAGGGGGCGGGGATTAGGGCTTTAGGGAGAAAAATAAGCTTGTATAATACAAAATGCAATACATTGATGAAGAATTAAAGTGAGGTGTATGGTATATGTTCACACATACCATGAGCAACTTGGAGACATTACTAGCACCAAAAACTTTGTGAACAGAAGCAAACTTCTGAGGTTCATGAGGCGAAAAGTAGGGTGAAAAAGGGCATTCTTGAGCACATCGTCGGCGTAAAAGTTTGCACGCAGCACACGGTGTGATGGTGTTTAGGGTTCCAGGAAGCCCTAACATATGTCTTCTGCTTCCTAATTGAAACGATGCATCGATGTCTCTCTTTATCTTCTTTCCTATCTCATCAAATCTCTCCCTATAAAAACTCATAAATCCGAATTAATCCCAAACAAAATTAAAATTATCATGAAATAGAGTGTAAAGGCCTTTTTTTAACAGGAAAAGCAAGCTTCTTAGCTTCCACCCTTTTACATGAAAACTATAGACTTGTGCATATACGTTGCACTCGTCATCAAGTTTAAATCTTTTTGCATATACATACATATATCCATGTAAACTAATTAAAACCAGCAATTTTCAAGAGACTACCAAGAGAACTATTGTTCAAGATTTATACAAAAGGATTGGGCATATATATACACCTTATAAATCAAAACCAACAACTTTCAAGATTACCAAAAGTACTGTATTTCAAGATTCATACAAAAGATCTTGTAGAGAGAGAGAGAGAGACCTTTCTCTGGACATTCAGGCATACTATCAGCAGATGTATTGAGAGAGAGAGAGAGAGAGAGAGAGAGAGAGAGAGAGAGAGAGAGAGAGAGAGAGAGAGAGAGATTATGAAGAGAAGAAAGGTAGAAAAAAATACTAGTTTTTGAAAAGAGGGTGGGTTTAAAGGGGGTGCTTGAAAGGCAAGAAAACCAATAAAAAGAAAGAAAAAATTTGGGAGTCTAGAAACTATATGTAAAAATATAGACCTGATCATTTTATGGTCTACTATATAAATAAAATGGTACTTTGCTTGCTAGCTGTTAATATATAATGGTGTACGAATGATTAATGATCTGATTGTATCATTCAACTCGATCTCTGCAAGCATATCAAGGTTCAGACTGAGTTATCGAGGAGCATATCGATCATGAATCTATTCTTTCATCAATGGCTACTCATCAATAAACTCTTTTGTAGATAGAGAAAACAGACAAGCACTACTTATATAAAATACTTTCATCACTGTCATTATCACTTAAAGAGCTGGCTTTAATTTCTCTCTCGTTTGTTGCTCACGTGTGGATCGGAGCTTAATTATATAAAATTATCTATTTTATAAATTAACTATTTATTATAATAAGATATGATGATAATGATAAATTTTAGCTGGCTTATCTTACTTAATTTTATTGACATTTTCACTTCCTTTTCTTTTCTTTTATGGATTGCTTCCTTTGACTGAGAAGAATGAATGAATGAATATGACCTTAATTCTCTCGCGTATGGAATCCGTCTACCTTTCTTAATATGTCATTATGGAGTATATATTATTGTTGATGTAATTTACAATGATTTATGCTACGTGTCTCTTTGGATTTCAAAAACGTATGATTATCGACGATTGTGACACCTCGATATGATCCATCTACATTGTTAGTTTATCGGTATGCAATATGTAATAATTTTTTCAAAAACGCACACCATCAAAGAATCTGGTTCTTAGAGATACAAAATGCGTACCTTATAATTAATCCCTATTATATTACTCGTTTCTTGGCTCTTTTCTTCCTGCTGAAAAGTTAAAGTGTATCTAAAATCTAGCAAGAAATTAGACCAATTACATCGCATTAATTTGGAACAAATATGGTTTAAGAAGCCAAATAAATGAAAAGGTTCAAATGCATATATGCTTCGTCTATCGGGTCACTTGTTGATCTTTTAGAGTAAAAAATCACGTACTTCGTTTTTGATAATTCCATAGGATGGCATGGAACACGTAATTTCATGACTAACTATAAATCCTAAACAAATTTCGTTTTCCAAAAGAACCATATATAACGAATTGAAAGGCTTAAAATTACATATGACATAATAATATAAATGTTACTCATAATTTGGGTATAAAAAGTGAGTATGAATAAACATGAGCGTCAATTGAATAGCTGGTGTTAGTTTCTTGTCAACTTCAAGAACACTTTAACCTTTTTTTAATAATGAGTACACCACTTTTTTGGATCCAACCAAAATCAATTACTCCGTGCGGATTCCGCCATCATTTTCCACATCAACATTTCCTTTTCAAATCCTACATAATTGAGTAATATGTAATCTATCCATATATATATTTACTAAAATTATAATCATTTTATTCTATCTATACCTATACTAGATAGTCATATCATATGATTATAAATATTATATAATCCCTAAACTAATCAATTAGGGATTCATTCTTCTAATAATTTTGAGTGAATTATCATGAATCAAATTACGAGTTCTTGAAATGACGATTTTCCGGGTATCTAAACAAGCAAATATGAGAAGCTAGGACACGATAATTAATAAAAACTGATATATCTATAAATAGTTAAGTGTTTGCATTATCAAATAACGACGTCTCACCCTTTGCTAAGCGATTTTCTTTTTGTCAATTTTGATGAGATAACAAGTATATGAAGTCGATGTTATGTTCTGATTGTGTATTTCAATTCACGCTAAAAATTACATTATTACTCATAGGTTCTCAATTGAACAATATGCATGTACTTTTGAATCCTTGTAACTAGATCATATAGTAAGTTTCCGTTCATTTTGCACCATTTACATTTGGTAAGGTTGGAAAGTTAAGTAGCTCTGATACAACTATACAAGTCAGCAAACAAAATGCTGAAAATTAATCTTACCTCTTAATAAAATATTCACGTACCTAGCTAGCCTCTTTGGTATTGAATTTACCTTGTGGTACGCGTCTGCGTACCTTTAACTTACATAATCAAAGTTTTCAGATACCTGTCGACTATAAAATTCATATCACTTAAAAATAATATGACAAGTCATCAGTATGAATGTACGCATATACAAACATAAATTCATAATTTAATGCTCGCGCGTATAGCTCTATTTGAATAGAATAATGTACATGAAATCAAATGGAAGATGTATGTATCATCAACATTGTTGAATGGGTACGTAATGTGGAGGGAAAGCTAAGGAAAATTGTATTTCGAGGTCTAATTATTTACTCCATAACTTAATTGTAGGACTTGTATATTGATGCATGGATAAATAATATAAGAAATTTTCATCACTTCTATTTACGAACATTTGAATTGAAGTAGCTAGACCACAATTAATCAGAGTATAGTGTTATTATAGTCTTATAGGAGCAAGAATCCTAATTTTTAAATTATATAGACTAAAATATTTAATAATGATAATAAATGTAAGTAGTAAATAATAAATAAATAAGTATAATAAGTAGCAATAACAAAGTTGCTTAAGATGAAAGGGAATGACAACATACACCGTGGCTTCTTGTTTGACCCGTATCTTTAGGCAAATAAGTCGCCCCTTTGTTTTTTCTTTCCCAATCAAAGTGCCAATGTCACCCATTCTTCCTATATTATCATCAACATTTTTTGTATTTATACTCTTTAATGTATACTATATTTTGAATTAATTTATTTATGAAATAAATAAATATGAGCATAAAAATATCTGTGACAAATTGTTTAGATCATTTATGATAAGGTTTTTATGATTTCATAATCAATGGTGTGTCGCTAGTTAAGAAGCAACTCTTTATAGAGCTAAAATAAATATTTCATGGATGTAAAATACTCCGCTATTTATATGCAGTTGTGTTGGGCTTCGTATCAAGCCCAATCATAGAATTGGCCCAGCTATTGGGAATAAAATCACACATGTTACAGGCCAATATGCACCCTCAAAACTTTAAATGGATCCTTCCTTTCGTATAACTTAGGGGTGCACAAAAAAACCGGGTTTTATACCCTACCCGATTAAAACCCGAAAACTCTACCCGGTTGTATCCGGGTATGATCCTACCCAGTTCGGGTTTTGGGAGTACCCACCGGGTACATAACCGAGTTGGGTTTTTAGAATTCGAAATCGGGTTGAACCCGAGTTGAAATAGGGTCGGATTGGAAAACCGGTCAAAAACCCGGTTGAAAACCCAAAAAAACTCGGAAAACCAGTTTTAACCGGTCAAAAATCCGGTTAAACCCGGAAAAAACCCGGGTCGGGTTGGTCAAAACCCAGTTTTCCCCCTTTGACCAAAACCCGGTTTGGGTTTTCGGGTCGGGTAGGGTCAAAACCCGGTTTTGTTCACCCCTGTATAACTTCGATCAAGGTGTATATAACAAAACATCGAGAAAAGATTGGACTTCATGACAGGCCGGGTGTAATCTCTCTCTTTCTAATAAATTAGATAACTATGAATCGAAACCAAGCACAAATAGGGTGGAGCTAGAAATTTCTATATGGAGAGCAAATTTTTAATTTGTCATTCTTTTTTATCATTTTGGGCCAAAGATTATAAACCGTCACTAATCATTTTAGAAAAGAAAAATTCGGCAATTTTTTTATTTGTGTATGTGTTGAGGGGGAGAGAGATTGGGGGAAGGGCAGCGCCCCAGAACATGAACAATATATCATGTGACAAATTGACAATCAAACAAATTAATAGTAGTAATACTATTACATAAGTATCATCTAAAAATATTACTCCCTCCCTCTGTCTCATTACAAATGTCCACTATTAACTTTTGAAAGTCTTTATTTTACAACTTTGATCATAAATATTTTTGTTTGTGTTATATAATATTTGATGCAAAATATATGAATAAATTTGGTTTTAAATGTATTTTCAATGATATAATTTTTATCAAGTATTATATAACACAAATAAAAATATTTAAAGTCAAAGTTGAAAAATAAAGACTTCGAAAAATCAATAGTGTACATTTGTAATGAGACGGAGGGAGTAATAATAAAAATCTCTTGAGGCCGAGGAACAAGCAAACTTGTGTCTAAAAATAAATTTAAGAGTTTATAATTTAATAATTTTGTATCAAAATCTAAGGTCTCAAATATTATATTATATGTATTCGAGTTTTAAAACTGTCTAGATAATGTTTTTGAAAAACAATTGGGTACATATGTTGATGTGTTATTTGAGACTGCACGTACAATAGTAAGTCAAAAGCATACAAAAGATGATTTTAGAATTTAAACATATACAATACTCAGTTACAAAGTTGAATACATATAGTAGTAAAAGTTGTAAAGTTTGATATATATCGAAACTAATGAGGCACAGTGGTGGATCCAGGATCTGAAAACACATGGTTCCTAAACTTACTTAATGTGAATAACTCACAAGTCAATCTTATATGTCGAGTCACGTCGGATCGGGTCGAGAATTAATAAGTAATACCTTTTGACAAAAAATGGAGTATTGTTTTCTTTTAAAAAATTCTACACATACATCAAGTCAATTCACACGTTGGATCGGGTCGAGAATTAATAAGTAATACCTTTTGACAAAAAATGGAGTACTATTTTCTTTTAAAAAATTCTACACATACATCAAGTCAATTCATACAATTTATACAAATAATTCATTAGATATCAGTGCTAATTGCTATCCGAAAAGAATAGTTAAAATTAAGTGTTATTCTGCTAAGGGTAAAACCGACCCTCTCACGGTCTCTATCTATCGGTCTCACGGTCAATAAAAACGACATAATTACATAACGGTCAATAAGAATGACATAAGTTACACTAAGGGTAAAACCGACCCTCTCACGACCTTTATCTACCACTCCCACGGTCAATAAAATGACATAAATTACATAACTCGTAACTAAAGATTACACTATATATACTCGTATACACAAAGTACGTGGCATTCACATCTACTATACAAACCAGAATGAAAGTAAAACATTACATAATCACAAATAACATGAGCATGTCAAAAATCTTAGGTTAGTACTCCGTAATTATTAGAATCAAAATAATATAAAGAGTAGACACAGTAATACGTATAAAACTTAATTACATTGTGTAGTATGAGTACAACGATATTAGATAAGTTTAATTCAAACAATACAGATTAAACTGATGATAAAAAAATAATCTAACGACTTATTTAGCGGTTTTGAAGCATAAGAAATTAGTTTTAACTCATTAGTCATTACATAATAGTTATATTGAATTGAATTGAATATTTAATGCGTCGTTGAAAAGATAATCGTTGAGCACCACCAACCAGTTGAGCTTTTAAGGTAGTTCCCATCTAAAGTTCAACGTAGTTCCTGGTTCAAATTCAAGATGATTTCTTGAGACAAATTACATCTCTTCTTAAACAAATTCTAATCTAAGGTGGTTCCTAGGACCTACCTTCTATATTGTGGGCTTCGATTCAAAATGGAGTTCCTGGGCTTTAACTTTATCACCCGACTCTGTTACAAGTCACTTTGAATATCAACCACGTTAAAAGAGATTGGTCCAAAACCTACTCAGAGTTGATCATTTACGACATGCCAAAAATCAAAATCTAACTCAACAACCATCTACTAGAAAGTAACGTAAGCGAAAACGATTTTACGACACAACACAAACCGAATCAAGATATGTAGCAAATCGTAGCCTTCTAAATTGGAGATCCATAAACCTAGCATGAGGTTTCAAACATATGTTATAAATTAAGTGATTTAAATCTAACAATGATACGATGTATATTTAGACTATGAGTAGCGTTAAAGTAAGACCAATGAGAGGAGAAATGGAAAGACTAGTTAGAAATAGAACCGCGTCTAAGAAAAAACTACACTAGAAAAACCTCAAATAATAGCTTCATTGTTTTACTAATTAAATTAAAATTAAATATCATAGGGTATAAGAAAAACAAATGGAATATAACAACCAATTCAAAATTGAATTAACCTGTACGCTACGAAACGTTGATATGAAAACGAGTAATATGACATTTGATTGCTAAATATGGGAATGGATTTGAGGTCCTCAAATCCAGGGTTTAACAATATAAATGCATTTATAAATTCATAATATTATTTAATAATTATATAGTACAACAATGCCTAGAATTTAATGTTTGATTCACAAAACTAGGTTTCAATTTTATTCTATAAAAGTGTTTTGCTCACAAATGAAATAATTTTTTCACTCGAGAGAATTTACATTCCTTGATATAATAATTTTTTTCATTAATTCTTATTTCATTACAAAACATTTCGCAAACAAAACTCAATAAATAATTTCGAATTTCGATTACTTGATTTTTTAGGTGTACTGTTCGTCCATACCCGTGATCCCGACACCTTTATTATTTTCCCCTTATCTGGAAACTATATCTTAAAAACAATACAGTATTATTTGTTATCTTTTATTTTGTAGAAATTCATAATCCAAACCGTATGTACGAAAATTACTGCTTACTTACTTGTTTTCATCATCTCTTTAATTAATTAGTTTAATCTCATGAAATCACCCCCTTAACTGAAATCGATATCATTTCAACCTACACAGAATCAGGCTACTAATTAACTCAATAAATCTTGAAAATTTTCACATAAACAATTTATCCCACAAATTGTGACGTCATGACTCATTTTACCCCACAAATTTATCATTTCTTTTTTGTTTTTACACGAAAAGTAAACATAAATACTTTACTAGATACAATCATTAAGAAGTTCATTTAAACCCATGAACATATTATCCAACAAGAAAAAAAAAAGAGAAAAAAACAAAAATAAAGTAACATAAATCATAATTAAAATCATGGTCATGCCTTACCATGACAAATAAGAAAACATTGTTTTCTTCATTTTCTTAATCCTATAACTTTTCTTAAACCCACCACCAAAACACAACGTAGACGTTGGTGAATCACAGCCAGCACCACAATCATCCTCAATCCGAAACATAGCCGGTGACGAGTGTGACGAATTCAAATGTGACGACAACGATGAAGATGACGAGACAGAACAAGACGAAAATGACGACGTCTTCCTTGAAGAAGCAAGAAAAATGTCACGTAGAGAACTGGACTTTTTGGAAGAGTGATGGCTAGTTAATTCCCTTGATAAATTGTACTTTTGGTTGATTTGATTGTATGAAGGTGGTGGAGTGAGCGGAGGTAGAGATGATTCCGCGAGTGCGTGTTTAGGAGTACCTGCAAGGACAGAGCCAGAAAATTTATTGACTCGTACATAGAAAAATTAGTAAGATTTAATTTATAAAAGCATCACGATCATTATTTATTTACATTTACACTAAATTCGTATCGAACATGTACAAAACAAAATATTGCCAATGGGTCTATTGACCCGGCTATTAAACAAATACTAGCTCCGTCCCTGATCAATACCTGGTTGTGATTCCCACATGAACGGCACGGATGATGCTTTTCCATAGTACAATACTCTAAAGGACTCACCAATCCCACTTTCTTGTTGTAGTTTGAATTGAAGTGTTTTTGGTGTTGTTAATTTTTCGGTATGCATTCTAATTAATTTAACTAGAATGCTTGAAAGTTAGAAGTAAAGGAGTGGATTTAAAGAGAAATGAAACAAGGCAAGTAGGTTTGCTTTGCGATTATCATTTAATCCGATGCATATTTTGTCATGGAGGTATATATGCTACATCATGTACAAGTCATGATGCATGTGGTACAAATGTGGAAGGGTTGTGTTTGACCGCTGTTTGACTTTGCGTACAAGTTATTTTTGCTTATAGTACAACCATTTACATGTGCTTACTGCTTCAACACATGCATACTAGTAACTGAATGGAATAAAAAATCGATATATGAATTCGAATTCGAATTTGAATCTAGAGGATCTCCTTAAATCTTGCATTATGTTATTATCTAAATTCAAAATTAGAATTGTTATTTTATTTAGATTAATTTTTTCAAGAAATGATGCAAGCAAAAATTTATCAAGGGAACGTTTTTGAAGAATCGTGACCTACATGCAACATTTTTTATTTAGGCTTTTGTTTAAAAATGTTTTAAAGGTATCACTAGTTTATACAGTAATGATTAATTGATATATTATTATTAATCATTTACAATTAACTCACGCTGCTCAATGTTTATGTACCGTTCACGTTCATTAACTTATTTAAACAATTATATTATTGTTTACAATAATAAGTACAACTAAAGAAGCTGTTAGTTTATTTCGTCTGTTCTATACCTCTTTTCGATTAATCAAATATTAAGAGTGGGTTGTTGTCATAAAAAGAAAACATAAACTTAATAGATAATATTAACAATAATAATCATTTTAAATTTTAATTAATAATTATAAGACAAATAAGAAAATTGCATGTACCAGTCGTTGATATCTTCTTGGCCTTATATAATATTCCACATAATTATTCACGAAACAAACAAATCCTATCTTTAAGTTCGTGTTCTTTTGACATATTTCATACTCTAACAATAAATAATCAATTGTGCTAACTCTAAAGCTAATTAATTGTCACATTTATGCTACAAAGTTTAAGAAATCACTCAAAGCTCCTAAACTTGGTTGGTGTATATAATTGTACGGTGGGTACAATTGAGAATAAAAAGCTTGTAATATATTCTAGTATTTTTTTAATTATATGTCTATAGTTCTTATCTATATATTTGCAATTAATAAGCCACACAAGGGCAACCAACCGGGTTATGGGTTTTGGATCTTTGTGAAATATGAGCCCACCCCACCCCATTGATGGTTCATGGGCCCATTATCTGCCGTGGCATAATCATAGAATTCGTGTATTTATGAAACTATACTGGTACCATATAAGTATAGTTGAGAAAATGCATTTAGTGAGATCATTAATGTGACATGTACATCCACGTGGTCCAATGATCAGACCGAATTGTTACTGTCATACTTTCTTGTCCATTCATATTTCAAAATACTTAAAATGTGCCAAATCTTTTGAAAGTCGACTAGATGCACAAAACTACGAATCACTAGAGTCAAGCCGAAAGAAGCGAGCAACATATGAATGTTATTACCTACATGATTTGGCAAAATGTGTTGCGTAAGATGTAAATCATACAACGAGGCACGCGACAATAGAAAAACATTGTGCGTCCTATTTCTTAGATTCACATAGATCTATTTGATCGATTGATGTTAATCATCAATTTGTCATCGTCATGCTTTATTAGGGGAACCGAATGATACTTAGTATATGAATTATTGGTTGTACGATGAGCTTGATAGAATAGTGACATCCGTGACCCTCATTGATTTGAATGAAAATGGTAAACATGAAAGCGTACTATCTAATATGTCGCATCATAAATTTGAATGTTAATTTTGATATTTTCTAGCCGTGATCACATACATGTGAGGGTACGCGGTACACGTCCCATAGTGGTTATAATTTGTAAGCAATTCTAAGCTATACGTGAATTAACAACACAAATGTTGAGTGTTGACTTGTTGGTGATAATAATAGGCTAATAGCCCTTATTAAACTCAATAATTTTATTAAGGACAAAATGTTTATTACCGTCATTAATAACTGATATTATGATACTACGTTGTCAAATTAACGATTAACTATTTACTTTCTAGAAATCTTTCCTAGCCGCAAACTATACAACTTTCATCGTTTGGTTACACCATTAAGAATCATCATGAAATTAAAATGGCTTTAAATATAGTTGTTATTTTGTATACGTTTTACCAATTTTTAATGATTTTGATTCGTCATAACGATGCGTACATGTGAGGGGATGTAATCAATTGGTTTGCTATTAGAATAAATTTTAGTTGATTTGATAAAATATATAAATTTAAACGGGTAAAACATACATCAATTTCATTTATATTCACAAGCAATACTGCAGTAGGTGTAGAGTAGGATATAAACATCGTAAAACCTCTTAGGGTCTATACTTCTGTACAACAATCGAAGAATTTTATAAAATAACTGAAGGAGCTAAGACTTATACATATACGTTCTTGAATACTATACAAAAATTATCTTTATCATGCTCACATCTGATTTGAATATCCTTTTGCTCATGTGTTTGATGAAGGCTCAAGTGTGGAAGAATGGACCCTTGTATTTATGTAGGCTCACGATTGTGTAATAAAAAGGGCTGCATGAAAAATGACATAACTTGGGCTATCGGGCTCTGTTTCAGGCCCCTGAGCTAATGAATCGAAGCTTGGAATGAGGCCCACCAAGTCGTTAACAGCCATTGGCAGTAAAGCCCATGCTCGAGGCCCAAAAACGTCTCCTAGAAGAACATATGACACATTTTATGTTTTTTCGATTGTATTTGATCTTTTGTTTTAGGCTTTCTAACCAACCCTTTATGTTTTTTAGGCCCATTCAAAATTCTACTTGTTATCTATGGTTCATTTGACATTATAAAGAACTCAGTTTTTTATTTTAAGAAATTTGATTTTTCTTTTAATTTTGTGAATCGAATTATTCTCATCCACGACATTCTTTGTGAATCAACATGATTTGAAAGAGATTTTTCCTAGTATTCTGTGAATCCACATGTTTAATCTTCTTACTTTAATTTACCTTACATCATGTGTCTTTTTGAATAACTGAACTTGTAGGGCTAGATTTAATAAGGGTAAAATGTTCAATATCTAAATTATTGATAATATATAAGGGTTTTAGAGATTATAGAACGACAAATCAACAATTTATATATATATATATGGGAATGTTCATATGAGAATCAACCCGATAAAATGAACTAAATATCAATTTTCGTTCTTAAAAGATTATTTATAATTCAAAAGGGTATCCTTGTAAATTTCATGATGCTTGTAAACCGTTTAAACGTTATTTTAGGATACTCCTTTTTCTTTGGGATTTTGATTTATTTTATGTTTCTTTCTCATTTCATCTCCAAATATTCAACCCACACTCCCACAGCACATAATCAAAATTTTCTTGTTTACCAATTCATGATGAACAACAATGCAATGTACATAATTTTATGTGCACGTATGAACACATTACAAATTTACAAAAAGAGCGTGTGTGCACCGATGAACAGCCCATGCGCACATGTGAACACACTGGTTTCTTCATGATCTAGCATTCTTGTAAACCTGAAAGTCATGTTTGGCTTAATTCATAAAAAAAGTCGTGATGTGCACATGTGAAAAATCGAGTTTCACGTCGTCATTATCGTCTTTTGGTATCGATAATATTGTAATGTGAACAAGTGAACACCCGAGTTTTGTTATTGATCTACATCACATTCGTCTTCTTATGAACCAAAACAGTAGAATAAATGCTAAAATTGATCATTTATTCAAGTCCAAACACAAAGACGTAAAAGAGAAACTTAAATCAATGGAAGAAAAGAACATAATGGTATAGGAATGGCGATGGAGGGTGCAATCGTCTTCCGAGGTTACTGGTTGGGCGGCGATTACAATTGATCCATTTTTATGTGTTCATCTTCTACATTTCTACATTGATTCAGAGAGTATAAATTCAAAGAGTGAAAAATGAAGATGGAGGATTCAGAGAGTGAAAAACGAAAATGGAGGTTGAGAGATATGTACGTGAGAAAATGTCAAAGAGAGAGGGGAGAGTCTAACTTGTATCCTATAATCACGTTTTAACTCCAGATGCCTTGTAAATCGAATAGACTATCATACCCTTCATTGTATAAAGATTAGAGCTGGTTCTTTTGATTCTTTATTTTGGATTGATCCTAATCGTTTGAACCTCCTCATATATATATATATATATATATATATATATATATATGATATTTTTAAATTCAATTGGGCAGATGTGATATTATGCAACTTATGAGTATCATATATGCAATTCTTCCAAGTTTATATACACTAAATATATACTAAATATATCTAACGTGTCATGTCATGTTATTAATAATTATACTTGTCAGAGAAATTTGAGCAATGATGATAATTAAAGTATCATGTTACCAACATTAAAACAAAATTTAAAAATTGATTTGCTCACATTAGTTAAAAATAATGAGTACGTTACTGACCTTTAAAACAAAAAGGTAAGTATGTTGACTAATTTATAACTTTAACTTAATCTATACTAAGCTATATTCTTACTTTAAGGGAGCACATGGTTCGTTTTACTTAATGTTCACAAAGTGAATGAGAAAAAGAAAGTATTCAAGCCTGATGGGGAAGAGATCAAGAGATATAAAAAGTATTGTCGTGTTTGCTATAAGGCAAATAGTGTTGGGGAATCCGGTCATATTGAGTATATCGTGTACATGTTATTTATATTTTAAGACATCATGATTACACCTCTACCGGGAATACACAGACCTTTTGACATTATTAAATGAAAGAGAATTCACTTTTGAAGAGTAGTTCTTATGTTGGGACGGAGGAAGTATAAATCAAAATCTCACTGAGAGACTTTGAACACACTCATACACACTAAAACAATGCAATGGGAAATTGGGAATCTAGCTACATGACTTAAAATGTGACGTTACACATTCCGTGCTCAAAACTTGTAGAAGACGAGAATTCTAACCCACAGAGGATAGTGATGATAGTTACATACAGTAGTACAAAAAAGAATTAACCAAAAAAAAGGCTAGGTGAAAAGAACTAGTTACTTCAAGTATCGACAAAATATCGAATAACAATTTGCATACCCTGAGTTCAATATATGTTTGCCGCCCATAATTGTATAAGTATCTGTTTATTTCTTTATAAATACTGAAAGCTATAATAGAAGTATTTGAATGATTATACACTAGAACCTTTGTGATGTGCATCTAAAGGGTAGTTGATTATATGTTTATACTTTTCAAAATAAAATCACGCCGCGCTCATACACAATTCATTGTGTACTAGAACTCTTAACAGACACTCGTGAAACATTTTCAAAATACGGACATGGATTTTGTGTGGCAACATGTGCATATGCAGGTTACTATTTCATAACTACCAGAAACGTACCATTTCGGATACAAAACAAATGAAGAATTGAGAAAGCAGCGGGAAAGTAACTAAGCAAATCGGAAAGAATCAAGATAAAGTTCAAGTAGAAACGACCAAAACACTTCTAAATACAGAGGACGGTACCAAACAATGACTTTACTCCTATGCAGACGTACCAAAACTCAACCACTATACTAATTTGTAATTACCACATAACCCTTGTCTTCATGTTAGTTAGAAACAAAACATTATGATACAAGACCCAATCAAAACATAGAAAAAACATGAGGCTTTTGTCATCTTTTTAGAAATAAAGAAAACAATTGGGGGGGGGGGGGGGGGGGGGGGAGGGCGGGTTGTTCATTATTATCGATCATTTCACAATGACATAAAAAAGAACCAAACACATGTTGCACTTATGAACCAATGTTCTAACTTTATATTAGAGCCTTTTTGTAGCCAATAGATTTCATGGGTTTTACATGAACAAATTTATGATGTGGACCAATATTTCATAGGTTTTGGCACTCAACTAAATTTGGGACTATGTTTCTTTGGGAATTGGCTTCTTCTTTTTTTAAAAAAACATAAAGGTGAAATAAAAGTTATGCATATACCACACACAATAAAGAAGAGAACTTTCACCTTACTCTATGCCACTCACAAATCACTAAGTAAATAAAGAAAGTTGGCCCAACTGCTTCTAGATTATAAAAGTAATGCAGATTAGCAATTATATAATAAATTACATTATTTATTTTCAGGTAAAATTGGTATAGAGAGTGCAAATTCGATAAAAGTCATAAAACGTCATTCAATAATAGATTATAATGGAAATAAACTACAACATTGAAATATATAAAAACCATATATACCAAATATAAACCAACAAAACAACATTAAGAAAAGGGGTGTTTCCAAACAAATATATGTAACAATTTGTACTTAAATCTCACATCACCTTTCACCAAGACTAGCTACACAAAAATTTCATAAAAAGGTAAGAAAAAGACATATATTTCTATATATATATATATATATATATATATATATATATATATATATATATATATATATATATATATATATATAATATTATTTTTTGAGGTAGTGCGTGAGAACCATTGATACCCACCCCCACAAATGAACCCACCCACCCAATGTTCGAAAGTCATTTCCTTTACCTTTTGTGTCCATGTTTAGAGAGACAAGTAATTTGATTAGGATAAGAAAGATCCAATTAAATTAATCACAAGTCATGAGTTCAAAGTATTTTCATTATTAAAGCTAAAATATCACCTCACTATAATTACTAAGTGGGTTAAACGCGGACTTTTACTTATATATGCTTTTTATTTAATCCAACTTCACTAATAAATTATTGATACGTGTTGACGTAGGTATCAACATACGCAAGTCTTTAATAATCCCATTATAATTATTTTCTTTAGAGGTTATAATTCATAAACGTACATATATGTAGATTACAAAATGTCTAAAATACAAAACTAATTGCGGTATTTGATTAAGAAATAAACCATTTTCATGATAAAGTTATATGCATCAAATCAAGTATTTTGGCTCTTTTTTATTAAATTGGAAAAGTTACTTTCTAGCCAACCATCGTGAGCGATTGATTTTTTTTTAAGATATCATTATTTAAAAATACATTTTTGGAGATTTAGTGTTCGTGATCTCTTTTATATTTATTTGGAATTTGTCATGATGATAATAATCTAATTGAAAATGACAGCTTAGAATATGGATTTTATAGAACTAAATATACGGAGTATTAATTAGTTAGTGATGATAACGCTCTATGTTTCGTCATATTTAATACTCCCTCCGTCCCAATTTTATTGTCCCCAGACAAAAAACACGCAGTTTAAGAAAAACATCACTATCTCTCTTACTTTTTGGTAACAAGACAATTTTACCCTTTACTTTTTACCTACCTTTTTGTCTTACATATATAAATTAGGGGCAAAAATGAACTTTATCTTATTATTCTTTTCTATTTATGAAAGTGGACAATTAAATTGGGACATCCTAAAAAGGAATAGTGGACAATAGATATGGGACGGAGGGAGTATTAATTAGTTAACTAATTAATTATATTATTCTCCTTTATATTTTCCACTGGATTAGTTACCATATTAATTTTTTTAAAAATTTAATTAGTAATCCCTGCAATGTTCTCAATGCTCAAATTGTTTGTGAGATGCATTTGTAATCCGTCCAATCCTTAACTAATATGGCAATAAAAGGTTCTTTTCTCATTTTTCTAGATTTAGAAAAAGGATATATTCCTTGTATGTTTCTATTGTTTATCAGGGTTTTAACATAAATATATGAATTAATAGGGCTAATTAACGTGTTTATTAATTGACCGATATTTGATAGCTATAATAAGAACAGATATGAAAAACGTAAACATCATTAAAAAGATTATTTTGTATTATAAAATAAATCATAATATAAAATATACAATTCATATTAAATTGTTAATTAATTTTATTTTTTGATTGAGAGGCAATGGTCGTGTTTCAATAGTGTGCATCTATATTTGACTTGAAAATTAAATTTGATTTTTCAAGTGACAAAAATACACATTTCAAAATCAAACCAAAATCCTTTTTTAAAGGGTATTCGTGAATCCAACTTTTTGCTGTATACGAAATAACAGATGGATAAAATCAAAGGTTCTTAAAGACAAATTATATGTTTTTATTACCCAATTAGGAAATCTCATATTCACATGGCACATACAATATATTATTGTTCTCTTAAATATATTAGAGACCTATTTTCTTTTCTTTCTAAATACGGTCTTCTATAAATGTACCACAAAACAAGCTAGCCACGTACACAACATGAAAAGCAATTAATTGAGCTTAAAAAATAATATACACAGAATATATTCGTCGGAAGACATGCATTAAAAGTCGTATATTTTGCATTTTATAGTAATTGAAGTATTTTTCGGATCATGATGTAAAATGGTCAAACCGTTGTTTTATCGGTCGATCTTTATTAAGTCACGAATTTCTCTAAATTAGTTTTTTTTTAATAGATAGTCATGTTATCCTATCCTAATCCTAATTTATTTAATAACAATTTTAATCAAACACTTAAACCTAATACTAATATTTTAAAACCGGCCTTCAACGTTTTCATCATGAAACCCTATATATACATGATTAAAGCAAGATTCATCTAATGGATTCTCATCCCAAACTCACTGAATAATTCTCTCCAAAACACACACACTAAACACATTCAAATCATGCTCACTTAACCGGCTACCTCTACACATTCATAGTTCAGCTCGTTTCCTAGTCGAATCACATTCAAATGGACACGACCGGTTCACCATCACGGCTAACCCGGCTCAACAATTTTGTGGCCACATCACGAGTCGGTAAACGCTTCAAACTCACCGAACGTAAAACCACTTTCACAACAGAACTCCGTGCTGGCACGGCCACATTCTTAACCATGGCGTACATCCTCGCGGTCAACGCCTCAATCTTATCGGACTCGGGTGCCACTTGTTCGGTCTCTGACTGCATCCCACTTTGTTCCGACCCTGAAATCGATACCTCTAATTGCAATGGCCCCGGTCTAACACTAATCCAGCCCGATATCTCCTGTAAGTTCACACCCGTGAACCCGGGCTACACAAAGTGTCTGGAAAAAGTCCGAAAAGACCTAATAGTCGCAACCGTGGCGTCCTCTCTCATTGCTTGTGTCATCATGGGAACGTTCGCTAACTTACCGTTAGCTTTAGCTCCTGGAATGGGAACCAACGCATACTTCACGTACACCGTTGTTGGATTTCACGGCTCAGGTAAATCACGGCCCGATCTAGATAATACCGAGCCGTTTCAGTTGCCTTAGGTGCTGTTGAATGCGCCAATGATATCTGGTTATATATATATGGAAATTGTCACTAATTTTTTGTTGTTGTCGCAGGTAAAATATCGTATCAAAACGCACTTGCGGCTGTATTCATCGAAGGGATAATATTTTTTTTAATCTCAGCCCTTGGATTTCGGGCAAAACTCGCCAAATTAGTTCCCAAACCTGTTCGGATCTCTTCATCCGCCGGTATCGGATTATTCTTAGCTTTTATCGGGTTACAAAGTAACCAAGGAGTCGGTTTGATTGGTTACAGCTCATCCACTTTAGTTACATTAGGCGCGTGTCCGCAATTTTCACGCGTCGCCCTCGCGCCAGTAATCAGTTTCCCAAACGGCACCGTGTCGCTGATTCCTGGTGGTTCGGTATCTGGCGATATTATGTGCGTTGGTAACCGAATGGAGAGCCCGACGTTCTGGCTAGGCGTGGTCGGGTTCGTTATTATCGCATACTGTTTGATCAAGAACATTAAAGGAGCGATTGTTTATGGAATTGTGTTTGTTACAGCCGTTTCGTGGTTTCGTGACACGCAAGTAACTGCGTTTCCAAACACTCCGGCTGGCGACTCGGCTTACGAGTATTTCAAAAACATTGTTGATGTTCATAAAATTAAATCAACAGCGGGCGCCTTAAGTTTTTCAAGTATCGACAAAGTACATTTCTGGGAGGCATTATTGACGTTTTTATATGTAGATATTTTAGATACAACAGGAACTTTGTATTCAATGGCGCGATTCGCAGGTTTTACCGACGAAAAAGGCGATTTCGAGGGACAGTATTTCGCATTCATGTCGGACGCTTCTGGGATTGTGGTCGGGTCGTTGCTTGGGACGTCATCCGTGACGGCGTATATCGAGTCATCAACGGGGATTAGGGAGGGTGGGAGGACGGGGTTAACGGCGATAACGGTGGGTGGGTATTTTATGTTGGCGTTTTTCTTTACGCCGTTATTGGCGTCCATACCGGCGTGGGCCGTGGGCCCACCGCTGATATTGGTAGGCGTTTTAATGATGAGATCAGTGGTGGAGATTGATTGGGAAGATATGAAACAAGCGATACCTGCGTTTGTGACGTTGATACTGATGCCGTTAACGTACTCAATAGCGTATGGTTTGATCGGCGGGATAGGGACGTTCATGGTACTGAATTTGTGGGATTGGGGTGAGGGGTTGTTACGTAAATATGGAATAGTTAAAGGGGGTGGAAATGATAGAAATGGTAGTTTAGGGGAGGATGGTGTAGACAAGGAAAGTAGTGTGGTGTAAAGTAGGAAAGTAATTGAGGTTTAGGTTGGATTTTTGAGTTTTTTAAGTGAGTATTATGGATATGGATTATATATTGTTTTTTTATTTGTTATTATTAAATTATTAATTAATGTTAGTTAATGGAATATTAATTTTGTTAAAGTAAAAGGTTTATGTGGAATGTATTTGAGACACATGTAAGTTCACCTCCTTTGTAAAAGTGAAAGTATAGATACCATGTAAATATATACTCCGTACGTATCTTTTAATAAGAAAGTTATGACTACGATAATTTCAAAATCCACCATGTTCATATAATGTATAATTTCAATATCCACCATGTTCATATATATTATGTAAAACAAGTTTATTAGACTTTTTTTTTCAGAATTAGCCCCTTAAAATAAAAAATTCATTCAAAGGTATTTTCTATATTTACATCTTAAATTTTACAGTATGTTTTATTTTTGAGTTAGCTTTTTTTAAAAAAAAATATATATATATATATATATGACTTCGCCATGCAACGAAACATGTAAAATTGGCTCTTTATTAGTAAAAGAGGAAAATAAGGTCGCAACAATAAACGAGATGTTAATTCAATGGGCATTTAGTTATGAAAAACCTAAAAAATTAGATATTGTGTTCAAATCAAAGTTTTCTAAAAACTTTTATAAAAAAAAAAGAGAGAAATTCTCATCTTTCATTTTAAAACTTAAAAGTTGAAAACTATTTTTCATGGCTCTTTAAATTTCTATATCTATTTTCCTTTGTAAAAAGAAAACTTCATTCAGGGGCGAAACCTTATACAAGGAAGGGTTAGTTGTTGCTACCGGTCCGTTTAACATTCGAAGTCTAAATTTTTCAAAAAATAATTGTATTCTTTAATACTGCTACAGGTCCATAGAAATTTAGATACTGGTCCTATACATAATATGCCAATTTATGTGCTATAAGTTCAAACTATATATATTATAAAAGTAGCTGCTACGGGTCACAGTAAATCATGGATCCACCACTGACTTCATCTTCACATTTGAACGTATTTTTTAAAACTTTCATTGCTTTTCTAGAGAAGTAAAACATTCCTTACTCCCTTGAAAAATGAAAAATAAAAAACGGAGAAATTTTTTCGTAACCAAACATAGCCTTAATGTTACTTTAGTATGAAGAATGATTCAAAAGATCGAAAAGCAATGAAAACTGGAAACCAATTTTCACATTTTTGGCATTATATTTGAGTATGTCCTATTTTAATTTTATATACTTGTGTATTAATTCTTATTATAAATATAAATAAATAGTTATTATCATTATTCAATAGTTAATCACATTGATTGAAGCCATCGTGTTCCACCTTCTCCACCCAATATGAATGGCGAGTCTTTATCATTCGACCTCACACCTGTCGTTTTTCGTTCCTTTATTATTAGTATCATAACATAAAATTTATTCCAATTAAATCCATTATTGATTGGGGTATACATATATTATAATAAAATATTACTATAATAATATTTTAATTTTCCTTTCTACCAACTTCTAACTTTCCAAATCTTAATATTCTTGATATGTTGAGTTTAATTATATGTCCATTTCGAGTTACATGTATGTTGTAGTGACACGTTTATGCTGTATCTTTTCAAGCTTCATACTTTCCTTTTTAAATTTTAATAGAAATAAAAAAGTCATGAACTTACATGAATGCACAAAAAGTTGGTACAAACTTAGTTATACAATACAAATCATGTGGCATGTGACAAAGAAGAAAGATGAATAAAAAAAGGTTGATGTTGATTAATTTCACAATTCATACAATTTTATAAATTATTTCAATTTGTACGTATATTTGCATAATAAAAGTCATTATTTAATTAATCGTATAAAATACCCCTAGCTTTTTTGTTATCTTGTCGAGATGAAGTAAAACTATCATAGTATCAACCTTTAATATAAAAAAACATTAAAAAATGAAAAGTAGTAAAATAATAATAATAAATAAATGGGCTTATAATGTGTGTTGTTAATAGCATAGTAATCTATGCAGTTGATCAATCAACAAGCTCATAAAGTTTAAAAAATTATATTTTAACCTTAAATTTTTTATATTTACATGAATGACCCTTCTTATAATACAGAATCATCTATGCATCTCAACTATTATAGATTATTAGCACTAAATCAATTACTTGCCTAAGGCCTTCTTCAATGGGTACTCCATTTCTTCAAATATGAAGATTTGAAGCACCAAAAATGGAAAAATCATACTTCAACCTTTGCTTCAAATTTGAAGAAAATTTTTGTAGTAGAGTTGCTTTACTCCATATTTGGAGCAAAGTTACTCATTTCTTTATATTTGGAGCAAAACACATTCAATATATAGAGTTTGGTGTTTTGGAGGAGATGGTTGAAGATGAAAGTTTTTGGAGGAGGTATATCCTCGAAATATGCTATTTATTTCTGTATATTTAGAGATGAAGAAATGAGTATCATTGGATTAACTTTTGAGCATTCTTGAAACAAATTTAGGTACTTGATTCTTTCCGCAAATGCATGTGACAACCACGTGCACCAACGTATATAGAATTTTTTGTTCACAAAAAGAAATATTGCAAATTGATTAACTTTATAATGAGAGTAGTTCTTTTGTGATTTTCATAGGAATGGGCGAACTCTTTACATGGTGTCAATGATTAAACTTATGCATCCTTCCCGTAAAGTTGTTTATTTTCAACTTTAAGAGTATATAGGGATAAGGTACTCAATTTGGTATACTCCCCCCGTCCCATTATAAATGTCCACTTTGACTTTACACGTAGTCTTAGGATTTTATACTAACTATATTTTTCACCAATCAAATATTAGACTCACCCACTAAAGTCTTTTTTATTGATTAAATATCAAAGTGTAATGGGACATCCCAAAATAATAATGTAGACATTTCAAATGGGACTTCCTTTCCTTTCTTCTTTTCTTAGTATTTTTTTCATCGGTTCCACCAATAGGTTCGATTACTAGTAGTTTTATACAACTTGATATAAGTTTTTCTTGGAATCGTGGTGATAAATCGATTATACCTTTTGATAAATCTACCATAATTATACATTCTTTATTTGTACAATAAGGTTTTTAATAACTTTGGTATTATTATTACACACTATCTAAAAAGTGAAAAGAAGACTTCGTAGTTTTGTTTAGGAAAACTAAATGATTTACCTCAAAAAAAACAAATATAATGATTTGCCCTAAATTTTCTTTGACGTTTTACCCCACCCAGACGCAAATCGCAAATTGCGATTTGCATCCCACTGTTTGCTTTTTGCATCCCGGGCACGTGGCTGAGAACGATGAGCTATAAATAAGTGGCAAATGCAAAGCGCAAACACAATACGCAAATTTGCGATGTGCGTCCCGTGTGCATGCCATTCTTGTGACCGAGAACAAGTTGCCTTGGGAGTATAATTTACATCCGTTAAAAAATAAAAAAAGGTATGGATTTGATGGTTATAATAAAATAAAATCTTATTTGTTTAGAAAAGATTTTACGAGATTTTCGGGTTCTTTAACATTTTCGCTCACAATATTTATAGAAATTTGCATCTTGCGTTATGCGCTTTGCGTTTACAACTCATTTACAGTTCATCGCTCTCGGTCACGTTCCCGGGATGCAAAACGCAAACGTCAATACTTTTAGGGTAAATTCTTTTATGGGCAAATCGTTTAATTTTATTTTTGTTTATATTTAGCAATATAGCATACATATATAGGGAGGGCCGGCCCGTGATCTGTATTTGTAGAACTGAACCTAATTTTGGGCCTGTTTGAATACGGTGCAATGGGCCTTAGCCCTTATAGTTTACTAGAATAACTGAATAAGTAGGTCTTATATGTTCAATGGTTATATGTAATCATGTAAACAACTAAACATGAATACATGATCACATAGTCTACATGACGAGTTACCACGTACACAAGCAGGAATCACCGAATAAAACCTAACAGGTTTGGCTCAAAAACATATGATAAACCCACCCTAATCAATATTCTCTCCTTCCTTAATTCGTTACTTCTCTGATCAATTCTCAATCTTGTACGTAGTTTTTAGGAGATTTGGGCTCGTTAATAAAGGTTGTTGCCTCCAGCAGGCTTCCCCTCATCAACAGATGTGGGCTCATCGTCACGTGCAATGTGTCATCTCATCACGTGCCTTGGCGGTTACTGATCAACGATGTTTCTTTAGCACCATGGTCATGGTCTTATGAATAATCTCCACCGTGTTCGTAACGTTACCGTTAGTAGAATTTCTAACTTCATTTATACAAGTTAGTTTACTTAATTTTGGTTCTTTTCTTCTTAACTTACTTTATGAACTCTGCAATTGTCACAATCGATGAAAATCGTGAACCATTAAAAACCCGTTTAGTCCGGAAAAAAAATAATTGTTCGGATGAATTATCAAATTTTAATTAAAGTTGGTTTATATTTGGGTGATTTGTGTTAAATGCTATATTGGATTTTGTACGAATAATTTATGGTGTTAAACCTTTGATACTTGACAACTTAAAAAGTATTGTGCTTTAACGTATTGACCATAGTCCATAGCCCTAACTAATGGATTCATATTGAACGGTTTTTTTTTTTCTTCCTCTATGAGTTAGATATAATGAATCGTTTCGGGCCACTCACCGAGAAGGTTTATAGTATAAATGTAACGAGAATTAATTAAGTCATCATCCGAGGAAAATATGAATGCCTCTCGAATGAATGGAGTCATTTCGCATGAAAAAATGAGCGTAAAAGTGAGCGTGTTCGTGAACTACAACTCATCGAGCATTGAAGGGGTAGTGTATGATGAATTCAAAGCAACATATGACAAGTATGCTAGCTCTATTGATTTACCAAAAGATTATTATTTGAAGTACAACATGAGAGGTATCACCGTTGTTACTAAGTATTCCCAAGTTCAACGAAGCAGAGAGGATGATGAACGAGAAGAAGGATGAAGCAGGAGAGTTTTTAAAGCTTAAAGAAGATGCATTCATATATGTGATAATTGATATCAAGGTCAATGCTATGTTAGGATGTGAAGACTTAACGAAGAAAGTAAGGCTTGGTGACAGAAGGGAGATCGCCGACGGAAGATTGTAGCTACGCGATGAGGTTTTGGAATGCACGGATCGCTGCGCGATCTAGGACTTCGCGACGCGAAGTGTTAGGGTCGCGACGTAAACTTATGTCGGCCATGATTTCTTGTTTTCCAAGTTTTGCACTTCCTATATATTGTAACCCCTATGTATTGTAAACCCTTGGTACGAATTTAATAGACAAAATACTCTTGGTTTGGCCTCGTGGACTAAACCAATCTACAAGTTGAAGATTGGACATAACCACGTTAAATCCTTGTGTCGTTTACATTCTCGTATTGCATTTATTTATCTTGTTTGCTTGTTTAATTGCTTTGTTAGCAAATGGTTATTCATTTATTGTTGCGAGTGCAATTGTGTTTAATTGTGCGCGTTGTTTGGATCCTAAAAACCTTACATGATATATAGACATAATAATAGTAGCTAGTACCCAAAGATACATTATACAATAATTTGTTTTCTTTTTGCATTTTACAAATATTTGAAAATTGATTCTAAGAGATCGATAAGGAATTGAAAACTGAAAATCAATTTTCACATTTTTGGCATTATATTTGAGCATCTACTATTTTGATTTTAAACTTGTTTATTATCTTTCATAAATTATATATAGTTTATTTATTGATTGAAGCCATCGTGTTCCACCTTCTCTTCGCAAAATGAATGGCGAGTCTTTATCATTCAACCTCACACGGGTTTTTTGACCTTTATATTAGTAAATCATAACATAAATTTATGTCAATCTAATCCAGAATTGGTTGGGTATATACATATATACATTGTTGAACCATTTGGTTCATAGGTAGTCTTTATCACTTATAAGGTTGAAAGTTTGTCCCACATTGGAGTGGAGATGAAAATGAGATGGGTTTATTAATCTGAAGAAACCCAAATATTTGAATTATATTTGTAGGAAACTTTGGGGATTAATACATATATATAATAACAAAGACTTAGCATTTTGCACCTTTGTATCATTTGCTTTAAAAAATAATCAGTCATTATTTTTAACTGTCAAAAATGGATCAGAACATACATATCATTTTCACATCATTTTTCTCTACAAAAACTTAAAACCAATAACATACATGTTCATAGAGAGATTCTGCAGATTCGTTGTCTGCAAATCTTAGATTCAAGGAGATCCTGGGAGGACTTTAGCCGTTAACCCAACAACCACGTAGTGGGGGCTAACTATCCTTAAGGACACAGTGTTCTACACGTCTTTGAATTCTCATCGTTTTCTGTTTAATATTCTGTTAATTTTACTACGGTTCTAACATACATACATATCTAAATATTAATAAAATATAACTGCAATAATAATTTAATTTTCCTTTCTACCACCATCTAACTTTCCAAATCCTACTATTCTTGATATATTGAGTTTAATTATATGTCCATATCGAGTTACATGTATGTTGTAATGACACGTTTATGTTTTATCTCTTCAAGTTTCAAGCTTCAAACTTTATCTTTTATTTTTTATAAGAAAGTCACGAACTTACATGAATGTACAAAAAGTTGGTACAAACTTAGTTATAGAAAGCATGTGGCCGGCAGGTGATAAAGAATAACGGGAACAAAAAAAAAGATTGATGATTCATTTCACAATTCATACAATCATATAAAATCTTATCTTAATTTGTATGTATAGCATTCCTCTCTACTATAGGTTTGCAATATTAAAGTCATTATTATTGAATATATAAAATACCCCCTTTTTGTTATCTTCTTGAGATCAAGAATAAGCTATCATAGCATCAAACTTTAGAATACAAAAAATATACTCTGTATTACTTATGTATTAGATCTAAAGTTTTGAGCATTTTTCAATCATATTCAGGTACTTGATTCTTCCTACCAATGCATGTGACAACCGCTTGCACCAACAAAAAGAATAGTGAAAATTTGATTGAGCTTTTAATTAAATGAGAGTGAATATTTTTCTGATTTTCATAGGGGTGAACTCTTTATATTGTGTACATTTGTAAAGTTGTTTATTTTCAACATTTCAGTTTGGGTAGTATGTAACATTGCACAAACCTAGCGATTTTTAACGGTCAAGGCGAAGGGACCTTGAGGAACACATTGTCATTTTCATAGGGGTGAACTCTTTACATGATGTACATTTGTAAAGTTGTTTATTTTAAACATTTCAGTTTGGGTAATATGTAACATTGCACAAACCTAGCGATTTTTAACGGTCAAGGCGGAGGGACCTTGAGGAACACATGAGGTCCACAAAAAAATAATGGTAAGAATTGAATATATACAAAATATATTGTTATTCTCTTCATAACTGAACAACCTTTGTTTCGCTCCCACAATTGAACATTCAGAGTATAATTCGGTTCCACTTTGTAGAGCTGCCAATAGATCTTCAAGTTCTTGTCTCATTTGAACTTAATCATCGTGGTAATCAACGGTGAACCAGACTCGTTCGTCTTTAAATGTATTCATCATGATGATGTCATCTTTACTCTCAACTGTTAGGAAACCGTATGTACACTTGATTAATTTGTGTTCTCACGTACCTCAAAAACTCGTGCTCTGGAAAATCATGTTAAATAAACACATTTTAAATCATAACTAAATTTAAATTTCTATAATCCTTCAGCCATAATTTTAAAGTCCTTTTATTAGTTCATCTCTCCACTTTTTATATAAATTAATAATCTTTTATGTTCATACATGGTAAACAATTAAGTACGTAAAAACTATTGGATTAAGTATTTGAGAATGCATCAAACTCATTCCAAATATCTGTTTTGTGTACCATACTTACGTTTAGCATTTTGAATTCATCCAACTTTCAAAAATCGACTTTTAATGTATATGTTGATGTGTCATCCATTTAATGTGGCACATGACTTTCATATAAGGTGATGCATCATCAAAAGTAAAAGAATTTGTTTTGTAATAGTACAGAACTTTGGTGAAGTCAGAGATTACAATGATAGAAAGGATACCTTGAGAATAAAGTTTGCAGGACTTAAAATGAAGCCAAAGGAGTTGAAATTAATTTTTTAGTTTGGCAAGTCCATATATGGTGATTAGAACAGAGAAGGAAACGGAAAGCATAATCACATAACAAAAAGGTCGATCATGCAAACCATTTTACCTCGGAATCCACATAAAAATTAGAATTGGAGATGCTCGGTTTGAACACAAGAAAGATACTAAAGAATTGAAGAGAAAGCATAAGTTATTAGAGGTTGAAGAATCAGAATGTATACTCATTGCAAAAAGCCTGGAGGGAACTGAGAAAATACAACCTGAGTTGAATGCTTGAAATGAGTTATATGAAAATGATAAAATTGAACTGAAAAATAAAGGTATCGAGCTTGATTGTTCCGAAGAGAAAGTAAGTACCTTTAAATGTCAATAAGTGATGACTAAGTTATCGTCCCTATAGCAACAAGTTAAAAAAATGAGAAGCGAGACTCAGAACTTCAGACTCAGTTGAATTTACCTATTAATATTGTTTTAAAAATTAATAATGAATTCATGAATATAATTATGGATTTGGAGACACAACTAAAGCAGCAAGCAGACTATCTTACAGAAGAAAAAGTCAAAGAAGATCAAACGGAACTTCTTAAAATGAAGTACAAATGATTGATTTCGGATATTGCAAGCATCCGTCTGACTGAACAAAAAATCCGAGACAACGGAATGATAGAGAAACAGAAACTGTGTTTGAATATTCCTAAACAAATGGTTGACCTTAAGGCTGACAATATGAGCTAAATACATTTATCGAGTCACTAGAACCGTGAACAATCTATTAACTCATTCATTAGAGGATTCAAAATCACAACTCAAGAGACTAGAGAGGGATACTGCTTAATCGCAAAAACAAGTCCAACGACAAAATAATGGTAATAAATAACCTTTTAGGTAAAAAGTATGTTTTATATCTAGATAGTATAAGACATTTGGTTCTTTGTTTAGGTTCTAGGTGCTTATCTATTTATTGCTTATTTTTATAAATAATAAGCAAAAACAAACACTTTAATTTGAAAATAAAGTATATGGACACTTACTTATTATATAAGGAAAAGTGCTTATAAATAAGCAGTCCCAAACATTAAACATACCAAATTTCTAGTTTTTTTTCTCCATATACTTCCTGCAAAAAGTAAAAAACATTACATATATAACATTTGTAAAAGTATCGAATATGTTATGACGTATTAGTATTTTAATTCCTTTTTCAAAAATTTCATAGTTTGGTACAAGATATGACTATCAAAAACATTAGCACATAAAACATTAGCTAATTTATGAATTAAGGTTAGTTTCCCTTTATGGTACATGTGTTTTACATAAATTTATGAAAACGGTCCCTATATTTCCGTTTTCACCTTTTTAGTTCAATAGGTGTATGTGTTGCTGAAAAATGATCACTCCTCCACCTAAAATGACTTAAGTACATTTCTTTTGTCATTTTCGGATAATCACAATTTAAACGGTCAAAGGGTACTTTAGTCATTTTAGGTGAAGGAGTGACCATTTTCGAGCAAAATGTAAACATATTGGACTGAAAAATGAAACAAACGTATAAGGACTGCTTTCGCAAATTGGTGTAAACCACATGGACCATTCAAGGATTTTCTGCGTATAAGGAGTAATAATTAGTGCAAACACATTAAAGACTTTTATGAGAGATACATTTCGGGCTAAAGGTTTATTACAACCTTCGTTGCTATGACTATCAAAAACATATATGAGCTTACTTTTAAATTTGGCACAGGGCCACTGAAATTCCCGGGCTGACCCTGCCCAAGTCCGATTGTGAGTTAGGGTCCATTAGAATTATAAATAGGGTTATGTAATTGTTAGTCATAAATAATACGTTATATCTAACGGGTTCATTATTAAACGTTCTACCGTCTTTACGCCTTCTTTCTTTTTGTGCTCTCGGTCCGTGAATGTATAATGTTTCTCTTAATCTTCCACGCTTCTTCTATATCTTTAAATTTAAATATATAGATAGGACACAGAGAGAGAAAAAAAGAGAATCCGTTTGTCGACTCTGCTTAGCCGCTTCCAAATCCAAAGTTGTATTAAATCCATTATTATCAAGTCTTGTTATTACCTTGTTACTTGATGTATATTACTCCTTACAAATCAACCTTCTCACTGCTTGCGTAAAAAAAATGTACGTCAACTCACAATACTCGTATAGTCGTATGTTAAAAGAAAACCTTAAATCGTAAATTCATTTCGAAAACTATTAATTAACATTTAACGATGCTAAAATAAAGTGAGATTATTACAAGCATGAAGTATACTATCCATTTTATTATATACATATATATATATTTTTAAGTGATTTTCAGTAAATCTACTAAGTAGTTGAAGTTTCTTTTAATTCTGTTGCATTGCCTCAAAGTATCTTTAAATCTAAGAAAACTAAGTTTGTGTATTCTTTATTACAACATCATTGAAATTAGATTTAAGTAATGAAATTAATTTCCTCTATTTTAAATTAATTTAAGCATTAAAAACTCTATATTAATTAAACTATAAGTAATCTACAATTTAGAACAGCTAACGTCTTATTTAATCACATCATGTTCCTAAATTCAAACACGCTATACAAGCTTAACTAAATTGTGTGTCCCAAATTTCAAACACGCCAAACAGATTTAATCCGTAACTAATTTATCGAACATAATCAGTAACGAGAATGTACCATTCCTCAATGCATAAGATGCTAGTCGATGAATCCATTAGAAACTGACAACAGATTACTTCTCAGAGGGTGTTTGGGGGGCTTACTTTCATTGTTTATAGCTTATTGCTTATAAGTAGCTTATTGCTTATAAGCAATAAGCTACTAAGCTAGATTTGAGTGTTTGGGGGAGCTTATAGCTTATAAGCAATAAGCTATTTTTATGTGTTTGGGGGAGCTTATTTTTTATGAGCTTATTACGGTAAAATAACTAAAAGGGTCATTGTTGTATATTAACATGTGAGCTTGTTTTTTCACTTTATATAATTATTTATTTTACCAACTTTTATATTATTTCAATAAGTACTAGTTGATGACATTTTCATTAAATTGTAAAATAAGTGATACAAGTACATTTCATGACTAACATAATTTTCATCACAATTCCACTAGATCTCCGGCAATCATATCTCTTACCGCATTCATATAAAGATTATCACTCCTACGACGTACACTCATGTCTTTATCTATTTCATTAACACTACTAGATGTCTCGGCATTAAACTCTTGCCTTGGATTGTAAGTCTCTTTGAGCGCCTTGTTAAATCCATCATCCGATGAATCATTCATTCTAATATAATTGTGAATTGCCATAGACGCTAACACAATGTTCACTTGGGTCTCGTAGGCGTAATTAACATGCATATCTTTTAATATATGCCACCTAGCCTTCCATACTCCAAAAGTTCGCTCAATGATATTTCTTAGTGACGAGTGGTGGTAGTTAAATTTCTCCTTTGCACCTTTGGGAGCACGAGCAGCTTTAGTGTGTCCACGACGAAAGTCGGGTATATGATAACGAATCTTTGTTCCTTTATATGGAGCAAGATAACCTCTAGTATTTGGATACCCGACATTAACAACATAATATTTATTTGTGATAAATATAATAAATAATTATTAGACATTTAACAAAATAAGTACTACGTATATATTAAAGTTTCATCATAAAGAAAATATACTTACCACCTATTGGAAATGAAAACTTCAGTTCGGGTCTACATAATGCTTCATTAAAAATCCTTGTGTTATGTGCGATTCCCTCCCATCCAGCCCATGCGAACGTAAAACACATGTTAAAATCACGACCTGCCATTATATTTTGAGTGACATATCCTTTTCTACCAATGTACTTTGCTTGCTCCTTTGATAGAACGACTTGGGGTGTTAGACTTCTTTCTTTTACCCGAAGAACTTGACGGAAAAATTCCTCTCCATCATCACATAAGTTCACCTCATCACTATCTCCTTTCCCTTCAACAAGTTCATCATCATCACTAATCACATTGTCAAATTCAGCTGGGGCTCGAGTTTTATCTCCAACGGCTACAGAATCTTGAAATAGAGGATCATAATGAAGCTTATATATCTCCAAATTTTCCCCCCTAAACTTGGCAAGATCTTTATCTCCTTGTACAAATAATATGACAATATAACTTTAGAAGTTGATCAATATAAATACTTGAAAAAGTAATAAATTTCAAATAATTTTTTTTACCTTTATTTTCTCTTCCCACCACTCGGACGGTGCATCAATAGTCTTATTCACGGGATCCCATCCAATCCCAGATTCATGTCTCATTAATTTCTCATATAACTTCCATTCTTTTTTCATTTGTTTCCAATGATTCTTAATTTGCTTGTACACAAAAGTTTTTCCGGTGCGCTCTTTCAAGTTTTTTAGCAAATTTGAATATCCAATACTATTGAAATAACCGGTAGGTTTATTTCCAAGTTTGACCTCATCCAAACACAACTCAAGAAATATCATGTGAGTATCTCCATCCCAAAGTCCCATGCTTGACAAACTGACTATTGTAAATTTTAAACATTTATTTGTGTAAGCATAGTACTATTGGTAGAAATACAAAGAAAATAGTACTGTGAGGGATTCTAAGCATTTTAACAAAAAAAACTACTCATGTTAAGGTGTTAACCAAGTTATAGATGATATCTACATAATCTACCGTGGAAAACAACTATATTCCTACATTCATACACATGTAAAGTAAACATCATTAACCCAGTGCGAAATAGTACTAGAACTCAGTGGAAGACAAGATATCTAAGCATAATAATCAATAAACATGCAACAAACTGAAACTATAATAATGAATAAGATTATCTAAATAAAAACAAGAATACACAAATCAATGAACATAAAAAGAATAGCAAATACTATACAATTTTTATAAAACAAAGAGTGAAATGGATAACTTACGTAGACAGTGGATCTTGAATTGTGAAGAATATGATGATCTTGAATTGTGAAGTGAGAAAGAAAAGCCACAGTATATGAAGAGAAGTTGGTGAATAGGTTGGTCAAATATTTATTAACCACAAAGTTAATGTTATACTAAATTGGAATGAATATTAAAGGTCTGAAAATTCCATCATATATGAAGCTCCCCTGTTAATGAATTGAATACATACGTACAAATCTTTTTGATAATGAGAAACCTATTATTTAATATCTTTTATATGTCATACTATACATCCCATTTTAGTAGAAGTATTAATACTAGTCATAAGATATATACCCAGATCCAAAATTATAGATTTTTTAAAAAACAAAATAAAAAGGACGAAGTACTTATATTTGGGTTATTCAAAGAATGGAGTCTTCATAGCATTAAGGGATAGAAGTGTAATTATGAAAGCTCCATCAAGAAATAAGCATAAGCCATTCAAAATAAGCCAAGAAATTTGAGCTTATTTTTTACCCTCAAAATAAGCTAATAAGCATAAGCAAATAACCCATTCCAAACACTAACTTAAAGCTTATTGTATACAAATAAGCTAATAAGCTAAGAAATTAAGCCCCCCCCCCCCCCCCCCCCCCCCCCCGCACACCCACCCACCCACCCACCTCTCAATGTACCAATCCTTAATGCATAACAGCTAACTTGTGATTTGCGAACGACTCAAACTACCTTCTCAATTTAGAAACTGACAACGGATTACGGCAGAGCATGACGCAGAGGAATGCGTGGCACAAGAGCAGAGGACAGCGAAGCACGACAGCAGAGAGCATGGTCGAAAACAGAAGTATTGAGATGTTAGGGTTCCAATGTTTCACTTTGTAATAAAAACGAATGTCCATTTTACCTATTTAATTTTTAAACCATGTTCAGTTATCGAGTAACTTCATCTAACAAACTTACCGAAATTTCTACAATATCTCTTGAATACAATAATCAGTGAAAAAACACTCGATATAGGGTATTACTAGAAAAAATTATGTACATGTTACTAAAAATGTTATCAAGGCTCCGAGAACTAAATGAACAAACAAATTCGATAGACATAAATTTGTAAATTAACACTCAACTCAAAGTCACTCGATGAAGCGTGTTCATAAAATCATTAGTTAGGCTAGTTGGGAGAAAAAAAAATATACTCATCTAAGTATATAAAACTTATTTCTTAAATTACATATATCAAATTAAATATCGTGACTAATTAATTCAACCTGTTAGGTGTTAAAAGTAGTTTGTTCTCCCACTTGGACTAGACGGCTGCACCGATGATCCTTTCGGAAGAGCGTTTAGAAACAAACTTTCAACGTTTCCTGTTTCGAATTTTTCATAATTTCACATGTAACATGTTGCTTATTAGAATTGGAACTAATTTTCTCTGAATGAAATGATAGGCCCAAACCGATTACACTATAATTCTCTTGGTTTATTTATGCTAACAATTGATTGTTATTTAGTTGTTCGTTCATAGGTATAATTCCTAAATAATCGGGTCTTACACATATATATATAATAATAATAGTATATTATTAATACTATCAAATATGCGAATATATATAATAATAGAATAATACGTGGCTTAGATTTTGAGATGCGAAAACGATAATGAAAAACGTGAGGGTCTAGAAAATTGGAAGGTAACGTAGAAATTCAACTTTTTATTAAAAAGGCCATAAACTTTTTGGCAACACATGACATGACAGTGCCGAAATCATAATGAAATCTGTTGCTCTTTCTTCTTCTTCTTCTTCTTCATCATCATCTTTGATGTTTGCATCTTCTTCACCACTTGATAGCAAAGTATTCATATCTACAAATCTAAACAAACCCCAATTTAATCCCACCCTCACTTCAAAAACCCTCAAACCATCCAAGATTTCCTGTAAAACAACACAAAATGATGTAAATGAAGCCCCTCAAATTGAAAACTCAAAAAATCACAAAATGGAAGATTACAACACTGCCATGAAGAGAATGATGAGAAACCCTTATGAGTATCACCATGATCTTGGTCTGTTTTTCTCTCTTTCTTGAAAAGTTCAGATTTTTAATTTATATACTGTAATTACGAATTTATGTAGTATTATAATGTAATGATGTGTGGGTATTAAATGTAGTATCTTATTTTAAGCTTGATTTATTTGAGTTTGTTGCAAATTGATCTGTGATAACTCTAGTTGATGGATAAGAACTTTTAGATTCCTGTGATTAACAGAGTTCGTTTTTTAAGTGTCATTGTTATAAGATGTAGACTCTAATGTCTTGTACTATTTCAGGATATCCTTTATGTGTTTGCCTTTTGCAAGGTTTTTTCTATCCAGAAGAATAAAGAATAAAGTGTATGGCTTTCTAACATAAGCTATTGTTTATGGACTTCCAAAAGTCAAAGTCAATTACATGAAATTGGAAACGAGGAACATAAAACATATATAATCAGTTTGATGTCACCAACAAAACTTAAAGTTAAAACCTTTTTTATATTTTATTTATTACTTTTTTTAGTTGATCAGAATTAGCTATAGTAACTGCAAGTCTGCAACAAGTTTTACTAGTAAATTCAGTGACTTTTGTTGAAACTTTGTGCAGTGAGTATCTATAACAATGATACAAGTTCTGATATAGAGTCAGAGAATTTAACAATATTTGTTGGGCCTTTTCAGGGATGAATTATAATCTGATAACTGAAAATCTGATTGTTGGCTCTCAGCCTCAAAAACCTGAAGATATCAACCATCTTAAAGAGGAACAAAACGTCGCATACATTCTTAATTTGCAGCAAGATGGAGACATTGCTTATTGGAGAATAGATTTGGAGTCTATAGTCGATCAATGTAAACAACTTGGAGTACGCCACATGAGAAGGCCTGTAAGCAAAGCTTCCCTAATTTTCAACAATCAAAAGATTGCCAATTTTCGTTCTTTATTTTATTCTCTGACTCAGTCTATAAATTGAATGTTGAATTGTAAGAAAATGTATCAAACTTTAAAGGTTTCTATTGTACGAATTAAACTTGCAACTGTTGGTATTATTATAGGTATATGTTCGACATTGGGTAAATAATGATACAGCATTTGTTGATGTGGCATCTATATAAGTTGTCACATCATCAGATCTGATGCCACATCACCGGTTTTACAAGTTGTAAGGGGTCAAATAGATACAACTGAAGTTTTGACATTTGCAGCCACGTAAGCCCTGAGATGAAAAACAAAAGTTTAGAATGTCAATGTTCTTTGATATGTTATGAATTGGGCAGGCAAGAGACTTTGATGGGGATTCTTTAAGGAGTATGTTGCCAAAAGCGGTTTCTTCACTCGAATGGGCAATTTCGGAAGGAAAAGGAAGAGTGTATGTACATTGCACTGCAGGTTTAGGTCGGGCTCCAGCTGTTGCCATTGCTTACATGTTCTGGTTTTGTGATATGGATGTAAGTCACCCTCTTTACACATGCCATTATACTACAATCTAAAATTTATTTGAAGTGCATTAACACTTTCTCAATCCTTGTTATGTAAAGTTGAATACAGCATATGATACACTTACTGCAATAAGACCGTGTGGACCAAATAAAAAGGCGATAAGAGGCGCTACTTATGATTTGGCTAAAAACGACCCTGGGAAAGAACCTTTCGAAAGTCTTCCTGAAAATGCATTTGGAAATGTGGCTGATTGGGAGAGGAAACTGATTCAGGATCGTGTTCACCATCTGCGTGGAACTTGAAAGTTACGATCCCTTATAGATACATACAAATGGCAAATCGAACATGTGATCAATAGGGAGAGATGTTGGTCATTTTCATCAATAAATGTTGTATATTTGCAAGCTGTTTCCATTTCATTCTCAAAAACTACAGATTTATGTACTGGTTTTTGATCAATTTGTGAACTCAAACATAAAAAGATTAATGCAGGGGAATTGCATTAGCAATTGCTATTTGCTTTTCCAGTCTGTCCGCTAGTTTCTGGTTATATCCAATTGGATAGTCGGTTATATCCAATTGTATAGTCCTATTACGTACTGAAACTAGTTACCCAAAACTAAGTTTATACAACATAAACTGTGCCAACTTCTAACAACGATCCTGGTTTGTTGAGATGCCAATAGATCTGCAGGCTCTTGTCTAATTTGAACTTCGATTGGATTTTCAAAATCACCGTGTTCATCAATGGCGAACTAGACTCGTACTCATCATGATGATGTCACCTTTTAGGAACCGGTATGATAAACTTACTTAATTTGTGTTTTCATGTACCTCAAAAACTAGTGTTCTCGAAAATCAAGTTAAATAAATATAATAGAAAATTAAATCCAAACTATAAAGATTTCATTCAAATAAATAATCTCTCAAGTAGATATTTTAAGTTTTTTATTATCAATTAATCTCTCCAGTTTTTATATATAATAATTATCTCTTAACTTCATATATGGTAAATAATTAAGTATGTAAAATCTGTTGAAATGAAAGACGAAATGAGGAATAATCTTAATAATAAACCCTACCGAGTGATTAAACCATAGGATCGGAATTCCAAACAAGCATAACCCAATGTTGTTGTTTATTGAACTACGTAAGCAATAGTGATGAACTACAGTAAGAAACGAGAAACGAAAAATGTAGCTAAGCAACAAAAACATCAAAAGTTGTAGAGAGATGCCGCAAACTGATAAACATTCGGCCATTGATATAAGTAGGGAACGGAAGTTTCAACTCGAGGAGAAGTAAAATCACAAAGTTCATGGCAAGTCTTTGATTTCAAATTTAACCTCTTAGGTGTTTCCACCACCAAGAAGGATTCATCGTCATAATCACCCCCTAACACAAGAGATAATACATCAAACTTAAGTACCCAACCATTTTTAGACGGGATCACCCCTTCAGGGAACAATGATCCACCAAATTCTTTAAGATCGACATGGTATTTCACTAACCAACCTGAATGATCTCTTTTCTATTTATATATTTTGAACTTGGTAATGCGACGACAATCAATTTCAACAAGAAGCAACTGATCCCGGGACTCAAATATATAACCTAGATAGGCGTTTGGGTCATACAAATTATAACAAACAAAAGGTGTTTTCATTTCATGCGTCATCTCTTGATCCAAATCAAAATAAACAATAAATCCATACCTGTCAATCCAATGAATGGCGTTGTTCCAATAACCACCGCTAGTAAACTCGATATCGGTTGATCTATTGATTTGAAATGTATATGAAAGCTTTCAAGTGCGAGTTTATGAGGAATACATATCTATCTGATAACTATAGTTCTCTGATACTTTGCACCATTCGTGATAAACATATATAATTTTGTAATGAGGTGATTTCAAAGGATCAAAAGCTATGTTCATACCAAATTCATGTTTTTCATTACAAGGGACGGGAAGCCTAATAAATTGGTTGATGGTAGGATTATATACGTAATTCTTGTCACTAACTAATATATCATCAGACGTAAATATTTGGTCACCACAAAGCATCAAGTCATTACAAGAATGCATGGAGGGTTGCTAAAGGGAATTTAACCGGATTATTGATGTCGAATGGGACAAACGCATATCTTGTCAGGGTTGGGAGAAACAAACCGGATCGGAAGGAGGATCAGGTGGCTTAGAGTTATTGTTTTTGAAACAAGGGTGGTTTGTAATACGAGAGTACCAATGTTTGGATACAGACTTGCACAGAATCAGGGATCTTACTGGTAATCTTGATAGGATTTCAGTCACAAGGTCTTGGCAGGAAATAACTTTGTCAGCAGGCAACTGACAGGAGGATAAAGAATGATCAGCAGCTGCAAGCATGATTATATTATTATCGTGTTACGTTCCTGTCACACGTTGAACATATATCCAAGCCAAATCTATCTATCTTATATATAAATATCTTGAGAGGATAATGACCATTGGATGATGATCAACAATTAAGATCTAACGTTAATTTATTTCATGACATCATTAATCCTATTATTATGTGACTAAAAGACTAATTCACCCTTCTATATTTACAATATACACCATTCAATATTTACAATATAAATCATCTGGTTTTCCTTTAATTGTAGATAATCCTCAAAATATTTTATAATTTCTTATTTCTTATAATTCAAACTCTTCCTACAATTATATTTATATTATTTTCTAGAGAAAAAACCACAATAACTTATTTTCAATTTAAAAAAAAAACATAACTTCATCCACCGCCCAATGATTAAAATTCTTATACGACCTACTATTTTGAATCCTTATATCAATTTATAATTTATAATTCTTAGATCATGGATACCAAAGGATCAGGTTCCGACGGATTTTATTATATTTGTACCCATACTACCGTGTTTTTGTAATTATTTTATCAATTTTTAATTTACGTACAATGCTTGGAATTTGGATCTCAACGGGTCAGTTTCCGACGGGTTTTAGTATCTCTATACACATACCGGTTTAGATTATTCGTACTGATACCCGACCCAATACCCGTTGGGTACCCAATTAGTATTACCCATCAGTTTTTCATATTTATTCACGGATTTCGGTTATCCTCATGTATGTAACTTTGGTGAAACAAAAAAATCTTAATTATTGAAAATACGACACAAATTTGAAACACGGGAAAAAACGATACCGAATTACAAGATTTGAAATCTTAAAGCTAAAAATTTATTTTTTTAATGAACTAATTCAAAGTTTCGGTACATAATATAAAATTATTATTAAATATCAATACAAATAACAAAGTGATATCATACACAATATCATCGTTATTAATTGATTTATTTACTTGGATTCATCAATCCAAAATATATATCACAATTCAAATCCTTAATACATTTTTCATTTAAAATTAAAACAATACAAACCGGTGCACCGTACACCAACACCAAAACACTTAATAAATCCATATAACACATCCATATAAAACATATTATTAAGTCAACCTGCAAATTTTGCGGGTTTTAAACTAGTTATATGATAAAAGAACGGGTCAACGGCTCCGTCACATATCACATATAAAGGTTTATTTTGGGCTATTTTGGAGTAGTTTTTAAAACCCATCTAAGTAAGACACAAGCCCAATAAACCAAAAAAGTTTACACGATCTAGGCCACTGGCCTGTAGCCAAAGAAATGCTGAGGTCACCTTAGACTTTGATAAGCCTACAGCAAAAAGCTTAAAAGCTGAAGCCGGTTGTCTCTCTGTGCAGCTGCAGCAGATTGAGCGTGATAGTATACAGCAAAAAAGCCGAGTCAAATGGGGTATTGAGGAAGATGAGAACTAGTAAGGATTTTGGTGGTTTGGGCATTGTATGTGTTCGTGCTATACTCTTGGATAAATGGGGATGGAGATTTATTAGTGAAACCGATTGATGAATGTCAATATAGTTTAAGTGTGTTTAAACTCTCATGATCCTTGTTATGGAAACTTGAATACATCATACAATACCCTCACTGCAAGAAGACCGTGTGGGCCAAATTAGAAGGCGATTAGAGGTGCTACTTATGATTTGGCCAAAAACGACCCTGGGAAAGAGCATCTAAAAGTCTTCCAGAAAACGCGTTTGGGAATGTGGCTGACTGGGAGAGGAAACTGATTCAGGATTGTGTTCTCCATCTACGTAGAACTTGAGCACTATGATCCTCCTTTACAAATACTTACAAAGGTGAATCGATCATGATCCATAAGAGAAGTTGGTTTTTGTCTTAAAATATATGCTGTATTTCTGCATATATGGTTTCATTCTAACTACAAAACCTTCTTCCATTTCCCTCTGTAAAACTATAGCTTTATGTATTATTTTTGAATTTGTGAAATCAAACATTAAGTTGAGGGAACTCCCTATCTCCCATGATCTAATATTATGAACAGAAACTAACTACACAGCAACAGAACTTTGACGGGCAGAAAATAAGTGTTTTTATGATGTATTGTGAATCGGGCAGGCAAGAGACGGGATTTTTTGAGGAGTATGTTACCGAAAGCTGTTTCTTCACTAGATTGGGCAATTTCATAAGGAAAAGGAAGAGTGTATGTACATCCCACTGCCGGTTTAGTTCGCGCTCCAGCTGTCACCATTGCCTACATGTTTTGGTTTTGCAATATGGATGTAAGTTATCTATCTTATGCTTAGACTTTTACGTCATTGGTCGATTCATTGATAGTAGTACATTAACACTTTCTCAACCCTTGTTATGTGAAGTTCAATACAGCATACGAAACCCTTACAGCAAAAAGACTGTGCGGGCAAAAAAAAGGGCAATAAGAGGAGCTACTTGTGATTTGGCTAAAAACGACCCAGGAAAAGAACCTTAGCCTTCCTGAAAACGCGTTTGGTAATGTTGCTGATTGGGAGAGGGTACTAATTCAAGATCATGTTCACCATCTTCGTGGAACATGAAAATTACGCTCCTTTACAAATACATAAAAATGGCAAATACCTCATTGATCAATATGAGAAGTTAATTTTGTCATAAATGAATGTTGTATTTCTGCAACCTGTTTCCATTTCATTCCAATAAACTACGTAGTATAAATTTATGTATTGATCTTTAATTGATCTATAAACTCAAAAAAAAACAAAAAAATCTAAGAGAAGTTCATATCTTCCATATTTTAATATTATGAACAAAAACTAACTACACAAAACTAGAAGTTTATACAACATAAACCATGCCAACTTCCAAGAGTGATGCGGGAGGGACCTTGAGAACCACATGAGGTCCCCGACAGTTCCTTCGTAAGAAGTTATACCCAAAATTAATCGCTAATCTCTTCATAATAGACGACCCTTGTTTTGCTTTCACATGTGAATGCCCGAGTATAAACGCGGTCCCACTTTGTTGACCTGCCAATAAATCTTCAAGTTCTTCTCTCATTTGAACTTCGGTTGGACTTTCTGACTCGTCATTGTCATCAATGGCAAACTGCACTCGTTTCTCTTTGGGTGTACTCATCTCGATGATGTCACCTATGCTCTCAACTGTTTGGAAACCGAATGATACACTTACTTGATTCATGTTTTCATCTACCTCAAAAACTGGCGTTCTTGAAAATTCTGTGTTTCCTACTACCGCTAGTCTATGCTCGCCCGATGACCGATCTGATGCTGACACATGATCCTCAATACCTGCACGGACCCACAATGTAAGCCACAATAGTTTTCTAGAAGGGTCGGGTATAAGGTCATACAGGTTCAGCTCGAGACGGGCCAGCTCAAATTGGCCCAATAACACTTCTTGTCCCAAACATGTCTTATAAATAATTAATATGTCAAATATAATTACAAAAGTTATATTATTTCAGTCTTAACATGATTTTATTTTTATTAATAAAATGATTCTAAAAGGGTTTATGCATAAAGACCAAAATCATGTGTAAGTATACGCATCGAAATTGGTGTCTCTAATCATATACATACAGTTACCTTTATCAGTACTTGCTCGTGGACGGCACCAATCATAGTGAATAAAATCTGCAAGCCGCTGAACAAGATCAGACTCAAATGAGTCCACATCCTGGTGCACATCTCGATACCCGTAGCGCACGATACACCTATATGATCGAAGAGACGCGGGACCCACACGACCAAGTAGGTACCTTTCAGCTGGAGGGACAAAAGGGACAGGCACAGATTTGACACATACAAACACTAGAATCCGGTGAAAAGCAGGAAGATTGGTTACAAATCTTGAGAAGTTTGCAGGAATGCCTGAAGTTAGATCAGTGAACACAAGCCCAATCCCGGGGACCCTACAAATACCCAAAGTGGGACCCAATGCTAGTAGCCACTCTAAAGAGACTTTATTGTGAAGATCGTATTCATATTTTTTGATGGTGGCGTAGTGCCAAACGAACATTACAGTAACTAGGAGGAGGGCTAATAGGATCGGTAGCCATGCACCTTCACGGAATTTGACTAGTGAAGCTGAGAAGTAGAGTAATTCTATGGACCCGAAGAAAAGTAGGAAAAAGAGAGCGATAATCGGGGGTTTATGCCAACAAAGAACGATTACTAAAGATGTTAGGCAAGTTGTCACTAGCATTACCGCCATTACAGCCAACCCTGCAATGAGATGAAATACATGAAACTTAACTTGAGAACCATGTCATCAATTAAGTAGAAAAACGGGTTGGGTAGCTGGTCCAAACACATTTTGTCCTTTTTCTCTGTAAATATTAACATGTGATAATTATAAGTATAACTGCAAAAACAACATTACGATGATGTTGGGTTTTTTTCGTATAAACATTTAGAGAGTAAGTGTTAAAATTCCATTTTGGTTGACTTTTGACATGTTATTTTAGCTAATTTCTGTATATTATTTGGGTCAAATTTAGATCTTTGGAATTGGGGTTTGTGACAAGTACCTGATGCATTTCCCATGTGCTTGATGTCTCTGAAACCAATGGTGACGGCAATGCATAGAATCATGAGTATCCAGTTGATCTCCGGTATGTAGATTTGACCATGAATCTTGTCAGAGGTATGCACAACTTTGACTCTGGGGAAACAACTGAGTGATTGACTTTGGTTGATGATTGAGAATGTTCCACTTATGATTGCTTGGCTACCCACAACGGAAGCCAGAATGGCTATTGCAAGCACGGGCCACCTCAAGCTTTCTGTATCACAAGTGTTAGTAGTCAAATCGCTTGATAACTTACATCTTGATCATGTAATAGTCAAACAAATAGTCAAATACCTGGTACTGAAACGTAATAGCTGATTGAATCGGCGTTCTGGTGATGTTTAGATAAGTACGCTGCTTGACCCATGTAAGCGAGTATGAGTGCGGGATAAACTAGAAATGTGAATGCAATCTGCGAGGGCAAAATGGGGAAATAAAAAAATTCCCATAAATACCAAGCACTAAATTTTTAAATACCCATCCAAATTCTATTCAACTGTACCTGAATTGCAGCATAAGAGAAGTGACCAAGGTCCGCAAACATTGCTTCCGAGCCTGCAAGTGTAGTTGATCATTTGTCACAAAACTTTGACTTTTCGGGACTAACATATGCCTACATTAATTAATAGCTTGACATTAATTTTCTCACCCATAAAAATGGATTTTTTAATCCAACTGTAGTACTCGTTAGTGACTTGCATATAGTAATCAGACAGTTTCAAAAATTTTGTAAAACTTTTTTAACCTTTAAGTGAAAGACAAATGCATATGACCAAATTTATTGAAGACAATAAATTTGATACCAATGCTAAAAAAGACTTAATTTTTTACCTGTTATGCACAGTAAAATTCCTCCCAAAGACATCCATCCTTGTTTCTTTGTCTTCCTGATAAACTTTAACATGTAATAAGGGGAAAGAGCTTGATAAACATGTGGATTCCAGTGGATTATATTGTATACACCAAGAGCACTGATGCATATCAGCCACAATAACACAATTGGAGCAAAAAAGGAACCAACTCGATGTGTGCCATAGTGTTGTAGCGCGAATAGGCACACTAATATAAAGCAAGTAATCGGGATCACTGCATCTGTATATATATATACGGTTTCAGAGTACAGAAAATAATATGGTTTATTTGAAAATTCAATCCGTTAAAAAGGGAGCAACTTTAGCTTACACTGATGATGATCTTTAGACATGGATAACTCAAGGCCAGAAACTGCGGAGAAAACTACAGGATGGGGAAAAAATGCTTATCATTTGCAATTTAGAAGCTTATCAGAAAGCAACTTTGACAAGATATTATTTTTACCAGAAATGGCAGGAGTAAGAATTCCATCTCCAATTACCATACAAGTGCCAAGAAGAACCAAGATTAGTAAAGCTGTATGCAAAAATTTATACTTTTCAAGCAACATTCTCACTTTAGAGCTATATTCTCTCTCTGGGGATTGCTCCAGCTTATATGTAGATAACGATTCATCAGCAACTTGACGGTTCGGTAACAGGCTCACTTTAGCATGCCGGCATATCGACGAATAAAGTGCAAAAGTACCACCTAAAGATTATAATCTAATTAGAGAAAATCTAGGTTATACTTTTTATTAAATGCAGTATTATAAGAACTTACCTTCACCATTATCATCAGCTCGAAGAACTATGAATACGTATTTGAAAAGCGGGACGAGTGTTAAAGTCCAGAAAATGAACGAAAGTACACCGAAAATTTCTTCATTTGTTTCTGAGTGATGAATATCTTCTGCAAATGTGCTTTTGTAAACATAAAGTGGAGAAATGCTGAGATCACCATAGACTACACCGAGACTTTGATAAGCCAACAGCAACGTTGTTCTCCAAGAGTCCTTCTAGAGGAATTTAACAAACACATTTCAATAAATAAGATGAATCATGAATTTAAACATGAAAAGAAGAAAAAATGGAACTTCAATGGTAGACCTTAGAATTGGCCCAACATTTTCCATGATCAAGATCCATATTTCAATTAGAAGCAATTGCAACGTTTCCTTTAAATTCTAGCTGCAGATCCCAGATAGAACAAAAGACATGAAAAAATAAAACAAAACTAATTTCTTATTAATACCCATAAATCTTGTATTGAAACAGGAAACGTCAAATGAAGGAAACTCGGACTTCTACTTCACACTAGCATTTTAAGGATCAAGAAAGTGTGACCCATTTGTAAATAGGCCCCATAACGGTATCCCTTACCTTTTTTCCATGGAAGTCGTTAAAAACAATGCAATTCCCACTCATTAAAAAGCGAAAAAGACACCATGATTTTACAGAATAGATGATAACGTTGAATGAAAACAGTATAAAGATTGAACTTTTTCCTTTTACCCATTAAAGAAAATATTTAATCTTGTTTGAAATGAAACCCATACCTCACCCAGTTCCAATGTGCTCCTACTTTTGCAAACACCCTTTACAAGTGAACTATATTGAAATAAATGAATGGGTGAAAGATTAAGCACAATCATGAAAGGCTTTAAATTTACTAATTTCAAAAGAATTCAGACCTATTTTTAATTAAGTACAAGTGTAATTGTGATTACCATGCAAAGCCAAGATTAAAGTAAGAAAGAGATCACAATCACATGACTCAACAACAATTGTAATATGATAATATCAGATCAATCACACCAAAATTGAGCCCACAAGATTCAAAGTTATTTTTAGGACCACTCACCACTTTGCTCTCTCACTCACTTAGGCATGCTCAACATTCATGATAGATACCAAACTTTCACCAACCTATTCAAGCACACAATAAAGATTTTGGTAGAACAGTCTAGAATTAGGCAGGAATTATTCCAAAATCCCACATTTAAATAAACCAAATCATACTAAAATTGAATCTAACAATACATGTGATCAAGTAATTACCTCTAATTGACACTTTTTGTTAGGCTTACCCAAATCGAGATTGAAAAAAGTTAACATATTTTTCACAAGAAAGAAATATGTTATATGAGAGGGAAGTTAATAAGTTATGGTTTATGGGAGTTATGGGAGTAGGGAAGCAAGGCCACGTGACAAGAACATGGACCCTCTCTTTCAAATCGTGACTTAATTTTTACCAAAATATCTCCTTTATTTTCTCTCCTAGCTTTAACTTGTTTGGTATTCGCGGCTTCAACATTTAAGGCTTGATCTTGTTTGTTTTCAAGAAACCCAAAATGCGTGAAAATGAAAGTGGGGGTCACCTATATGTCGCGTTCTTAGCAATTATTGAGATTTTAAAGCAATCAAGAAATTAATTAAAGCAGAATAATACAAACCCATCAAAAAAGCACCAATCTTTATCAACAAATAATGATTGAAATGAGCTTTAACATACCAAAAAGATTACTACTTTAACAACCTACCCTGTATATATAAACAAGAAACACAAATCCCAGAAAAGATTTCACATTTTTCAGCCATTATACATTTATACACTCGAAAAAGCGATGCAATAATTAATTTTAAGTGTAATGCAAATAACCTCATGAAAAATGCACCAATCCTTATTAACTATAAATGACGGTACATGTGACCAAGAAACCCAAATCTCAGAAAAAGATTCACATTTTAGTAGAATAGAAACAAACCCATAAAAAAAACCCAATCTTTATCAACTAATAATCATTATAATTAACTTTTAGATCACAAAAAGATTGCAACTTTAAGAACTTACTTTGTAGGTATAACCAAGAAACCCAAATCCCAGTATAAATCTCACATTTTTCAGCCATTAATGCACTAAAGGAGCTCTGCAGTCCCTTTAAATCAGCTACTTTACTCTTGATTTACAAACCCCGTGAATCCACCATTTTAGATCTTGAAAGAAAATAGATAGAATAGTGGATTGTGACTGTGTTTGCATAAAGAAATAGATGGGCGGGAATACTGAAGGTTGGATTTTAGGTAGATTTTAGTAGCATAACAAGTTGGATGGAGATTGGGTTTTGAATTGATTAATGCAAATAATGAGGAATTATATAATGGTTTTAGATGGGGAATAGGAATATTTTAGTGTCGGAAAACATAGGAACGAATGTCTATATTTTTTTTAAATCTTTTATGCAGATTGGTGGATGTTGACGATGGGTATTTGCTTTTTCACATAAATAAATTAAATAAAAGTTATCTTTTTAACAAATACTCCGTATAGAATAACTTAATATGTTTAATTAACCCTGTATTATTTGTGTGAATATTAAAAAGTTGAAAGAAACCATTGAATATATATTACTAACTACTGTACTAATAAACATTTTTAAAAAATAAATAAATAAAAAATAATACAATATTCAACCCAAAGGGTAAGGCGGTAATGTATAATAAGTTTCAAATTAGGATCCTGTCACTTTTTCTAATGGATTATTGCATTTGTTGATGAAAAGGATGAAAGTCGGCTTACTTTATTACTTACGATAAATTAAGTAATCTATTTCTGTTTTATAATATATACGAGCAATAGGTTAAAGAAATAATAGATGGACCTTTATATGTGGAAAATCATGGCTATTGTCAAATTTTAAAGGATTTTGCTTAACAAAATAAGGGTATTGTTAAGGTTTTTTTTGAAAAATGAATCAATAGTTTCATTTTTTACATTTTCGGGTATCAACTAAGTTTTTTACCGAAAAATGAACCACTAATTTAAAATCGATCATTTTCGTGTATGTTCTAACATTTGAAACGGTCGCTGAGGATTATATAGCAATTCAAACACTTATGATCGATTCAAAATACATCTTTAAGAAAAAATTCTCAGCTGTATAATCCTCGACGACCGTTTCAAATGTTAGCATATACACGAAAATGATCGATTTTAAATTAGAGGTTCATTTTAAAAGAAAAAAATTAGTTGATACTCGAAAATGCAAAAAACTGAACTATTGATTCATTTTTCGACAAAAAACTTGTATTGATAATGACGGCTCTTAAGGCTAACGTGCATAAATTTGTTGTAATTCAGATGATATTCAGTGGGTCAACTAAAATTTAGAGGTTAGAGAGTTTATCATGGTATGAATAAATAGTATCAATGTGTGTTCTGAATTCTTATTAACAGCCCTTACGACTGTCATTATCATTTTCAAAAAATAAATAGCTTTTATTAAACTTTTCATGTGTGCTTTAATAGTTGTATTAAAAGTAGAAATAAGTATTTCATCTTTTAAATTTATGTTAACCCTTTAATTTTGATTCAATGCACAAATAAGATATACATATAGAAGTGTATTTACAAAAACTCTAATGGATTCCATTAGCAAAATCCAATTTTAAGTTGGCTCAACATATTTAACTTGACCATTACATATATCAGGCAATTGAATATATTTTGTTTTGGAAGTGAAATGTGAATATTTTACAATGATACAATCAAATCAAAATTTTGGTATATTTTCCTCGAAAGATATACAGTATCATAGAAGCATCCAAGCAATTTCTTCTAATTGAGAACATCTTAAAGTAAATTACGTTGTATGTCCATGTAGTATGCACACTATTTCACTCCTAGTTTCTCGATCGTTTTTCTTACGGTCCCAGTCCTTCGACCCTGGTTATGTTTCACTCCCAATCCCTAACCCTAACGTCTGTCAATTTCTCTCGTTAAGTCATCCAATTTACGTGGTACAAAAAGGACTTTTCAGGGGCTTGAAATGGATAGGTGGATGTTCAAAGACTAAAAGAGGGTTCACAATAGATTGAAAAGTCATTTTTACCCTCTTGTGCAATGTACGTTGACTGACTTAAAATGTAACATTAACCAGCGTTAAGGGTCAGAGACCAGGAACTAAACATAGACACGGTCGAGGGACTGGGACGACCAAAAAAAACTAGGGACTAGGAGTGAAATAATGTATTTACCACGGGATTAGGAATGTAATTTACTCAAAATCTTATATAAGTAGTCTCTTAATTTTCATAGTGCTTGTCATCGATTATCAAAATGAGACTTTATATGTAGTTATAAAATGTTGTTTTTATGTTTTTCTTTGTTACTACTCAATCAACGAAACAATTCGAACATATTATTTGTTTTCTTGTAATTACCAACCAAATTATTATTATTATTATTATTATTATTATTATTATTATTATTATTATTATTATTATTATATATGCAAATACACATATTGAAGCCTCTATAATTCAAAAGTCTAGATGATCCTCCGCCTCATTTACCTTCAAATAGAGACACGATCTTATATTTCGTTCCGTGATGAATAAAAGCATATAAAAATACATACATTGCTGATATATAATATGAGATATAAAATCTTCTCTGTTACTAAGTAATGAATAGCATATTCCATGAAAGCGTTAAAGCCTAAGTAAAAGCATAATGTCAAACTGATGCATCTTTTAACTGGATTCGGCTTTTTAGCATCAATTTGGATTATATTCGGCAATGAAAAGCTTACAATCATGCGACTTAAAAAATTAAAATATACAAAATAAAAAGGGTTTTGCAGTCCATATCTAGAAATCCATAAATGGCTTGTAGCGATTGTCGATATAAAACTACAACATTCTAAGATATTTTGTTACTATGATTTTAAATTACTTGCATTATCCTTTTGAGCTATCCATACAACCAGCCACTTGTCGAGATTTTGGGTCTTCACCCTAAACCCTGGATTATTATACATTAGCATTAAAATTAAAATAAGGGATTATATATGTGGTTGTTCTCCAAGTTTGTAACTTTGTTTTTAAATCATTCGTATATGAAAACGTTTTTAGAGGCCACCCTAATTCAAAATTTATTGCATTTCAATCAAATCCGGTAAAAAATTCACCGGAAATATGTAAAATGACACAAATACCCTTGTAATTTAATAAACTAAAATAATAAAAAATTAATGTGAATCAAGAAATACCAAAACTGTTTGTACGTGAAAAAATAATGGTGTATAGAACTATAGATCACTAAAAAAATAATCTAGTTGACTGCAATAAATTGTTTGATCATCGAGTAGCTGCTCAAAGTTTTTCTTAAATTCCACATATGCAATAATGCAAATAAGTAGAAATTAAAATCAAGAAAATAAAATTAAGTAAAATTGTTATACTCCACTAACAGTTCTTTTTACGTACTATATTTCGACGAAAGAGTCCAAATAAAATGAAAAGAATAAATACTACTACTACTCATCTCATATCAGAAATTCAGAAATTCAGAATATCAGATAGGAATGATATATTGGTATGCTTTAAACTGGATTCGACAGGCCTAGGTCCAAAAAAACAATGTACATGGGCCAAAAAATTAAAAGCGAATTGGTTGATAACTAGTATTTGCGCAAAATAGTGAGTAATCATATACTTACATTTATTTATTCTATAAATGAATATGTTGAATCGTATTTGTAAAGAGCGAAGTTTAGAGGAAAATGGGATATTTGAGGGGAAGTGAGGAGATTATTGTTTCGTAATGTATTACTCAAAAATTCGTAAATGTTTATCGCTATATGATCAAAAGTTCAAAACCAAATTAAATGAAAATCAAATATAATATAATTTTGGTATTGGATCATGAGGGCATGAGTCATTTGAAGAGAAAAGATGACAATCCCACATCCATCCAGAAAATGACATGCGTCCCATACCAACTTTCATTTTGATCCCTCAACTTTTGAAATATTTAACTTTCATTACTAAATTTATTAAATAACACTCCACCACTCTCACCCCACCAACCATCCACTCTCACCTCTTACCACCTACCACCCCCTCCCTGCCGCCGTCTGCCACCACCTCATCGTCGCCAACCGCCGCCCCGCTGCCGCTGGATTCCGACGATTTTTTTCAAAAAACAATTTTTAAATTTTTTTTCCAAATTTTTTAACATTTTTATTTTTATTAATTACATTTTTTTATAAAAATGTATTGCATGTTGTTTTTACTGCAGTTTGTATATATATATATATATATAACTTTTAGTACACATGTTGTTTTAGACTTGATCTTGTATTATACATATTACCGTTTTTATGCTGCATTTTATAATAATTATACTGCATATTGTTTATTTGACTGCATTTTGTAACACATGTTGTTTATTTTGTACTACATTTTGCATTATACATATCATCTTTTTTTTACTGCATTTTGAATAAAATTATAATGCATATTATTATGTTTTTTGCATTTTGTATATATATTTAAGAATATATATTGTTTTTTGTACTGGATTTTGTATGTATTATCTTTTTATTGAATTTTATATATAATATACTGCATATTGTTCTTTTTACTGCATTTTGTGTATATAATTTTAGTAGAAATCGTTTGCTTTTGTACTGCATTTTATATTATATGTATTATATTCTTACTGCATTTTTGAATAAAATTATAATGTATATTTTTCTTTTTACTGCAGTTTATATACATAATTTCTAGTATATATTGTTTGTTTTTGTACTGCATTTTGTATAAAATTATACTACATATAGTTATTTTTATCGCATTTTAATTATATGTTTTTAGTACATATTATTCATATATATTGCATTTTGTATCATACATATTATACTATTTTGTACCGCATTTTGGTGACGGCGTATATACAATATATAAGATGCAATTAATAAAATACAAAATGTAATAAAAAAGACTAAAATGTATACAAAAAGAATGATGCAATAAATACATATATAAAATGCAGTTTGTGATATCATGTGTTGAAAAATAAGTAATAATAAATATATAAACATACACGATGCAAAACCTAACTACAATATGCAGTAGTATATATATACAAAAAAAATAACCACAAGATGCAACAAAATGTTTTTTTTCCTGTTTTAAATCAATATGCAGTATTTTTAATGAGGAAAAAGTTAATTACAAAAATTTTGAAAAAAAAAAGTTAGACAAAAAAAATTAGACAAAAAATGGAAGGAAAAAAAAAGGCCGGAATCCGGCAGCGGCCGACGGTGGTTGGCGGCAGCAGCAGGCGGTAGCTGTTGCCAGCAGTGGGCGGCAGGTGGTGGCAGAGGGTGGGAGTGGGTGGTTGGTGGTAGTGGGGGTGAGGGAGTGTTATTGAAGAAGTTGGGGGAAGGTAAACATAATACAAATATAGATGAGGGGTTAAAATAAAATTTGTGTTGGACATGTGGCATGTTGTGATTGGTTACTCTTCTTACTCTCCATTTGACACTTGTTCTCCTGATTCTTACTCTATAATTATTAACATATATACGGAGTATAGGATAACAATAAACTCCGTAATAACTTTTATATTGTTTAAAGTTCTTTTTCATATTATAAAAGTTCACATCAAGTCATAACACATCTTACATCTCTAATATTAGCATTAAATGTAATTTTTTTACACTAAAATAATGCAAAAGTGTCAAAAGTGCGCTCTAGTATTATTGTTCCTCCACCATTTGTAAATGTTTATCGCTACATGTATATAATAATTAATTGATAGTTTAATTGTACACGTGAAGTTTGTGCTTAGTATTAGGAGATATTTCAAGTGTATGAGATGCTCAATGAGTGATTAGAACTGTCACTTATAAAAAATCTGGTTTTTGAGGTCCAATACAGTGTGTGTAATGTTATGTGATATCGTTGTCTCATTTACAATTCACATAGAAAGTTCATAAGTCAAGTCATGTGAAAGTGCAATGTCACGAAGTACAATATTAAGTAGTATTAATTAACTAATTAATTACATACTGAATGGATGGCTATGGAACAAAAGAGTGAAGCAGTCGGTCATACATAGTGGTTGAATCAATAAATATTTAAAATTATAAATCATAAAAATTCTCAAATTACGACTTGCTTTTACGCTTCTACTAGGACTTCTTGATTTCTAACTTTATATTTTTTTAATATTCTTCAACAAGTACATTATATAATACAATACATACAATTTCTTATTAAAATTGGAAGAAAAAAAAAGTATATGGCAAAAGTCAACAGACTGCTTAGGATATATAATATCATATCATTTTTTAAAAATCAGTTTAGTGGTAAACTGGTTATACAAATATTTATTTATTTATAAGTTTTTTTTTGGCATACTAAGACTTAATACTCTTGTATAAATTTTTATTTCATAAAATATCTTAATGTCTCGTTTAAACATACAGTATAGTTTAATTAATGACATCGTTAACTATCAACCAATGACTTCCATATATTATTTGTGACTTGGTATTTTTATTTGGACAATTTAAAGTAAAAAATAGAATTTAGAACTGAACGTATAACATACGACGACCTCTAAGCTGGTCAAGTCAAATTTTGACTATTATTAAGTGGGTCATGTAATCCCAAGTTGCAAGTAAATTATATGAACGACTTTAGTCTGCTGTTAAACTCGATCACAATCAAATCTAGATTGTTATTTTGCTTTGACCAACCAACTAATTTCCTATTTTTTCAACATGGTGATTTTTCTATTAAACTAATTAAGTATCATATCATATTCGCCTTTGTATTGTTTGGAAAATGGAACATTATTATTATTATTGTATAGTTAGGATCATTTTGACCATCCATAGTTATCAAATTAATCCATTAAATAATACTGTAAATACTTTCATGCATGCATGATTCAGGGTAAATTTAAAATAATATATGCTATATTTAGAAATAATAAAATAAAGAATTCTGATGTAGTAAATTTAAAAAAATGAGAAGGGTGGTTTAATCGGAAAATTCCTCCGGTACGTCGCGTGTGCAGCAAGTTAGTATGTGCTGTTCGGTATTTTGGTGTCTCCCAAAACTCCCAATCCTTCATTTAATTCGACGCGGACCACCGAATTTAAATATATATTTTAATTTTAATAATACTTGTAAATAAATAAATTTAAGTTGATGATCAAGTAGGCAAGTTATTATTATCTGCTGTTTGATACAACTCCAATTGTTACTACTGATTTCACATAACCATCCTAAGTAATTGGTGTGAAATGAATGAATATGAATTGAATTTTGATTTCTGTACATTAGTAATCCAATTAAAATATATTGTAATCCAATCCATAATTCGATAAAGTAAAGTACCTTTTATTGTAGATTTCCCTCTTAATAGCTAACTAAATTAAATAGATCATGATCCATCATGGTCGGTCTAATAAAAAACAAGTATTTTATTACAATTTCACAATTTTTTTCTTCAATGGAAATTGAACACGTCCTTTCTTGTTCAAACTTTATATGATATTACTTCATCTTTTTTGATAAAAAAAATTTACATTTATTTAAATAACACTTGTTATAAACGAATATGTTTATCAAAACAGAAATCACATACAACCAGCACTTAATTGTAAAATATAGTAAACAACCCCTAAACCTTAGTATAAGGTTGATCTTATTGATGATTAAAACGATGAAACGAATTTAATAATATAATAATGATTAAAGAATTTCAGGATGTGGATTGCACCGACTACTAGGCTCCTAATAGGCAGCTTCGTTGCGGCAGTTGTCGATCTATACAACAAATTTTGTTTCAGCTACGTATGTACCTACGCTTGTTATTATTTGACGGTGACTAAAAGTGAGTCGTTCCATTTTAGAAGACCTATTAATTATCACCCGTTATTTCTTACGTATCCTATTGGATTAATTGTCCGAAATTGTAACAAATTATGTCAATATTCGTACTGTGTATTAACTTTCAAAACCTATACTGTGTGTATCAATTTTTTATTATTACTAATTGTATGTAGTTTGATTGATGTGTTGTCCATATCAATCACGTACATATCATTCATATAAAGCATCACGTCAAACAATACATATAATTAGTAACAAATCAATAATTGAATATACACAATATGACAATAGAGGTTTCGAAAGGATCATACATATAATTGAGTTTTTGTTATAGTTTGTTACAATTTTAGGCACTTAACCCTCTGCTAATTCCATTATGTTAGACTGATCATAATGTCTAATCAGGAAAAGTGTTGGTTCATCGATATGATGAATGAATCGATCATGCTTGCACCCTATTTTTATATGTTTTTAATTTAATCAGACGTTGTAATTTTTTTTATCACGTAGTTGCATCGCTATTCCAATGATACTTATTATGTTTGACATGTTAATTAATACCGGGAAAATGATTGGTTAGCTTTAATTTGTAGGTCTAAACATAAGACCTAAAATTATGATTGGTAGATGAGAAAAATTGTTTGGATGATATAAGAGAAATAAAAAAGTCAACCAATGAAAAAGTAGGATTATCTTTAAGTTCGTGTAATTAGTCCTATATAACATTACTTTTAATATAAGAAGGCTATTGTCGCACCCTCAAATTCGGGTTGCGAAAGCGAATCAGGTCGGGACGCGACTAATCAATAATCACAGCACAAAGATATATAGTAAACGACTCTACATGCGTCATTTTAACAAAATATATTGATATAAGAAATGTTTACAACATTTGAAGTTATACATAGCCCGTGTTCGGTAAATGAGAGATTCCAATACATAAATACTTATACAAAATAGATTAATGCAAGGAAATCTCTATTGTCTGCATACTGACTCGAGCTATAGTAATCCTGAGGGCAGTCCAACCTACTGCTGGGTACCTGTGATACATGCTAAAATGGGTCAGCGAAACGCTGGTGAGCTCACAGGTTTGTATGTCAACACATATTGTATGAACCGCAAGATTTAATTGAATTTAAATTGCAATTAAGCAAAATAAAAGTTTTACAGCCATGAGCACATAGTCTGAGCTTAACTTGAGGTGTCAGATCCACATTTAAGATATCCTGATCGAGGTGCCTCCCACGAGTGTCTAATCTACACTCGTCTGAACAAATATTAGTACATCCGTTTACCCAGTTAGTGCATGCTAACCCGGACGAGGAGGGTCAATCCTATATGGTACCATATACTATTATTCACGCTACAACGTATTACCAAACTATGCTGAGGAGGGCTTTGAAAGATTAGTGAGATAACTCATGTAGTGATTGTTTGTTTTCGTACTTGCGTTCATATAGTTAAAATAAATCGAGCAATGATATCACACCCCTGAGAGTAAAACAGTAAAAATATGGGCTATGAGACTCACCTGAGTCTTGAGAGTTTAAATTAATAAACTTGAGATGATTAGCCAAATTGTGTTGTCCGAAGACTGGTAACCTGAGGGTGTCCACGACACGCAATGGTTATAAACGTGAGTAGGTATCTATAAAGACTACCTTTGTAGTTGTTCGTCCAACTAGAATGTCCAAATTACTACGATTTGGTTGATTTGATTATGTTTTGAAAACGTGTACGGCCCGTTGGTGATGGTTTGTGATGTTAATAATAATCTCTGAATTCATTTCATTATACTTAATAAGGTAGGAAATCGGGTACGGGGGTCCGGGGGCAGCGCTCCGGATAGCGGGGTCTAAGGGGTGGCAACCCCTGGCGGGGTCCAAGGAGCAGAGCCCCTGGCTGGGGTTGAGCTGTCAGGTCAGCTTGGAAAATTTTTATTTCTACTATATTGCTTTAGTGAAAAACGTATCTAACATTTAAATTTGGGTGAAATCATTTGATAAAATTTTAGGTCTTGACACTTAGTAAAATCTGTGTTTTCTGGGTTCTGTTTCATGCGACACTTATAGCGTCACTTAAGGAAGTGACGCATAAGGGGCGACACTTAAGCAAGTGTCGGGTAAAAGTGTCGGTATCAGGGTCATGCGTCACTAGGGTTAGTGTCGGATGAAATCAGAATTCAATTATAGGCGACACTTAGACAAGTGTCGCTAGAAGTGTCGATTAGGAGTGTCGGATATTATTTTGCGATACTTAGGCAAGTGTCGGGAAAAAGGGTTTTATGCGGCACTTAGGGAAGTGACGCAAAGTTGTGGTTTTTAGCGACACTCAGTGTGTCACTTAAGTGACGCATTAAGTGACGCTACGTTGCACTGGTCTATGCGACACTTACGTATGTTTGCCGGATTTTGAGCCAAAAACGTATTTTCCGGTCTCCGTTTGACTTGAAGCTTTTACCCAACCCATATTTGGACATTTCAAGCTTAAATAAACAACTTTTATGAAAAATAAATGAAATCTAAAAGTTTTCGAGAATTATCGTGAATCTTACAAGTTTACGCAAGAGATATCCGAAAAGATAGAAATGTAGATCGTTGCGAGGTGAACGTTTTTCTCCAAATGGGCAAGACAATCCGAGGTCATTTGACGGCGTTCTTTTGTGATTTAAGGTAGGTGTTGGTGGTGAGTTTGAAAAAGAAAGAGAAAGGAAAGAGATAGTGAGGAGGAGATGATGATGATGGAAGTGAAGGGTGGGGAGGGGTTCCCTCCCCTTTTTGGGCCGGCTTGGTGGGGTCTACGGGTGTGGACTTCACCCATTTTTTCGTTCCCAGCGATTGCGTTCCGTGCGGTGCTCGTTTATTCGATCGTTAAAACGTTAAATTTTTATTTGATACTTTTAAAATACGATTAATTACTCAATATTTTTGTTGAAATATTTCACTAAATACTTTACGATTGGGTTATAAAATATAACTTAACTTGGTTTCGTTTGTTTGCGCGTTAAATCTTTTAATCGTGTAGGTCTTGTTTGTACGATACGAGACAATTAGAAATATTATAAAAGTAATATTTTTGGGTGTAATAGGGTTATCAAATGTCGTCATGTTATTTAATAGTTTTTGTTCACCAACGTTCGTATTAATTGAATCGAACTAAGTTCGATTTAAATTGCTTACGATTTAATCAAATCGTATAATTGTATATATTCATCAATATATATTTCGATACATTTATTAGCTTAACACATAACTAATTACATGTATTTGTTGGAATAGTGTCCAATATCATAACTAATTGGTAAATACATCATTAAAAGTGGAGTTCTTTTTGAGTCGCCCTCAATGAACGGTAAGAGAAATAAACAAGAAATAATTAATTATTGGATTAATTAATAGAACATTCTCGAAAGTGGATCCAACCGCCGGTTGGAAGGTTCAACCGGCGGCTGGAGTCAAAAGGATAAAGGCGGTGGAACGAGTGAGTGGAATATTCTGGAAATACATCCAACCGCCGGTTGGAAGGTCCAACCGCCGGTTGGAATTCCTGGAGCTTGTCCCACATCGGCCAAGGGACCAAACCCTGGGTTCCCCTCTCCCCTATAAATATAGGGCATCCCTAAGCTTTCAGAATATCCCGGAATTGAATAGAGTTCAATTCTTTCTCTCTTTCTTATTCCTGCTCCTTGTAAGAGTTTACACGACTTAGAGTCGGGACCCTAGGAGTTTGGGAATTTCTCTTAGTTCTTGGGTGTGAGCCATTAGAGGTGTTCTGATTTGGGCACTCGCCTCCAAGTAAGGAAGCTCTACGAGATCGTCTACGCGTGAGAAATTGGTTTTCTCGAAGGTTAGTATTTTTCTATTTATCTTGGTTATTTTATTGTTTTTATTTATTCAAGTTAAGATCCCTTAGGGTTTAGTTTCCTAATTGCCTTAGATTAATTTTTGTTATAATTTCGCTGCACATATTAATCTAGTTAGGGAATAGAAAACCCAACAGTGATATCAGAGCCTTAGCTTGATAAATACTAGCATTTAATTATCTACAATAATATGTTGGTAAGGATAAATTGGAAATATAATTGTCTAAATTGGTAAAATGAATTTACACTTTAAACCCTATATTTTGAATTGTTTTAAAATATACCCTCAAATTTTAAAATGTTTTAAAATAGAACCGTAGACTTTAATAGTTTAAAGAGAGACATTACATATATTATGAGCTATAAATATATGTATCATTAAAGTTAAATACATCGTTAGTCAATTGATAAATCGGCTCACCCATAGTGAACAAACTATAAGAGAGATATAAGGCGGGTAGCTCAGCTTCCCTAAAGAAGTCAGGTTTTTAATAGGCTTCGCGCTGACCTGCTTCTCCGCTTCTTTGTGCGTTCAATGGAGTTACCGAGGACTTTTGATAGGATGATGTGAAGATCAAAAGTATGACCTAAAAGTACTAAAACAAAATCCCGTTCTGGATACTAAAATGTGAATAGTATGCTAACCCATGAAAACTGCACATCTTTCGTATGGTCTGTTAATGGAGGGTGTGTGGTTTACTGGCACATTAATATGAGATCATATTGAGAGGTGATATGGAACTCGTGATTCTCGAGCGTACTCGGGCCGGGGACCACGCGGGTTTTGCATGGTTAAGTTCACCATCTTGTTCACGATCCTCGGCATACCAGTCATGAATGGTAGATGAGCATATCCGAGATTAACATGCCGTTGATAAGAATCAATGAATCTAAAAAGATTTAGGAGTTTCATAGAGAATGAAATAGACAAAGGCATTTCTACCTAAAATAAATTCGCAATATGATTACGGCAAACCTTTTCATAAAACGAATCTAAAATATGGATCCTATCCTTAATTTTGTAATTGGGTAATTAATTAAGGAATATTCAAACTAACTAAAACTGTTTATCTTATAGATGTCTTCTATAAATGGTAATAATCCTCCCGTCCCCAATTCCGCACACAACTCGAACTTCTCACTTCTCTCAGTTCTTGGAAGGGAAAGACTGACTGGTCTAAACTATATGGATTGAATGCGTAACCTAAGGTTTACCTTGAGGTACGAGAACAAGGAGTATGTTCTCGATGAGCAGATTCCCGTGATTGATGGAGATTCAACCCAAGAGGAGATTGAGGCACACAAGAAATATTATGATGATGCGAATAAAGTGTCTTGTATCATGGCATCCTCCATGAGCCCCGAGTTGCAAAAGACTTTTGAGAATACTTAGGCTTATGAAATGAACCAACAACTTAAGGAAATGTTCCAGGAAAAGGCGAGCAAAGAACGCCTTGATGTGGTTAAGTCACTCATGGCTTGCAAACCCAAACCTGGAGCATCTATCTGTGCTTTCGTATTGGAGATGAAAGGGTACTTTGATAGGTTGGAATCATTGAATATGATGTTTGACACAGGGTTTTCCATTGCCATAATTTTATCTTGTCTGCCAGCTATCTACAATCAGTTTGTAATATCATATTAGATGAATATGAATAAGAGAGAAGGCTCAATAATGGAACTCCATAATTTGCTGCAAACTGCTGAGCAAGGAATCAAAAAGAATGATGTGTCCTCTAACTCAGCAGCTCCTGTGTTGGCAATTGGTCAAACTGCAAAGAAAAGAAAGAGGTCAAATTGGAAAGCAAAGACTACGAGTGGAAAGTTCAATCGTGGGTCCAAAAGAAAGACTGATTCTGATATTGCACCAGTGAATGATCCGAAGGAAGCAGTGTGCTTTTACTGCAACACTAAGGGGCACTGGAAACGTAGCTGCCCGAAATACCTGAAAGACCTTGAAGATGGCAAGGTGGAAAAGAGTGTTCACTCAGGTATGCTCATGATCGAACTCCATAATACTACAACTTCTAATTCGTGGGTTCTGGATACAGGGTATGGTACTCACATTTGCACTGTATTCCAGGGTCTAAAGGAAAGTAGAAAGTTGAAGCATGAGGAGCTTAATCTAGTCATGGGCAACAGAGGAATCACGCATGTTACCGAGATTGGAAAGTATGAACTCGTGCTGAATTCTGGAGTTAGGATAGATTTGAATAATTGTTGTTATTCGTCAGAAATGACTAGAAACATTATTTCATTTTATGCTTTGTTTAAGGATGGTTATCGATTTTCATTTGATAATGAGAATGGTGATATTTTGGTTTATTTAAATGGTTGTTTTATTTTCAAAGTTTCTCCTTACAATGGCATATATGAAAATGTTGAATGTATTACCAATTTAATTTTAAATATTGATTCGTCTAATGAGCTTGATAAACCCAAATTGTGGCATTATCGTCTTGGGCACGTAAACAAGAAACGCATCGGCCGACTCCAAAAGGATGGAGTGTTGGAATCATTCAACCTCAAATCGGATGATGTATGCGAATCTTGCTTATTGGGCAAGATGACTAAATCACCATTCGTCGGGTCGTGTGAAAGAGATGAAGGACTCTTGGACTTGGTACACACGGATGTTTGTGGACCATTCCGATGCACCACAAAAGATGGAAATCAGTATTATGTTACATTTACTGATGACTACAGTAGATTTGGACATGTCTATCTGATTAAGCATAAGTCGGATACTTTTGAAGTTAAAAGATACCAAAGCGAAGTAGAGAATCAATTGGGCAGAAAGATAAAGGTTCTCCGATCCGATAGGGGAGGAGAATACATTAGTATCGAGTTTCTCGATCATCTTAGAGATTGTGGAATAGTTTCACAATTGACTCCTCCTAGAACACCACAGCTTAATGGAGTTGCTGAGAGGAGAAATAGAACCTTGTTGGACATGGTTCGGTCTATGATGACTCGGGCTACACTTTCGATAAGTTTTTGCGGTTATGCATTAGAAACAGCTGCTCGCATCTTAAATCTTTTACCCACTAAGAAGGTTTCAAAGACACCTTATGAGATGTGGAAGAGAAGACGTCCTTCTCTTGGTCACATCAAAATCTGTGATTGTGAAGTTTTCGTTAGACGAGAAACTCAGGACAAACTAGACTCCAGATCTGAAAAATGTCTTTTCGTCGGTTATCCACAAGAGTCATTTGGATATCTGTTCTACAGACCCGCGGATAATGTGGTCTTTGTAGCTCGAAGAGGAGTGTTCCTTGAGAGAGAAATGATATCTAAAGAGGACAGTGGGAGTAAGATAGATCTTGAAGAAATTCAAGAATCGGCCGATGAAGAACCTACAGTAAACATTGACGTTCAACAAGAGGTGGAAACACTTGTTGAACCTGAAGACATATCTTTACCCGTTCGCAGATCTTGTAGAGTTAGCAAGCCTCCTCAATTATATTATGGTTACCATGTAGAAGAAGAGGATAAAATTAGTGATGGTACACTAAATGACTTAGATGAACCTGGTAACTACAAGGAAGCGATGGCAGGCCCTGGGGCTGCCAAGTGGAAGGAAGCTATGAAAAGTGAAATTCAATCCATGTATGACAACCAAGTTTGGAATTTGGTTGACACTACACCCAGTCTTAAGACGGTGGATTGTAAGTGGATCTTCAAGAAGAAGACCGACATGGATGGGAAAGTACACACTTATAAAGCTAGGTTGGTAGCGAAGGGCTATACTCAAACTCACGGGATTGATTATGAGGAAACCTTCTCACCAGTAGCTAAGATAAAGTCAATTAGGATTATGCTAGCCATAGCTGCGTTTCATGATTATGAAATTTGGCAGATGGATGTCAAAACCGCCTTCCTTAATGGGAAACTGACATAGGATGTGTTCATGGCACAACCGGAGGGTTTTGAAAATGTAAAGTATCCTAATAGAGTGTGTAAGCTTCAAAAGGCTATTTATGGACTTAAACAAGCCTCTCGTAGCTGGAATCTCTGCTTCCATGAGAAAGTCACAGAGTTTGGATTTTCTAGAAGCGAAGATGAGTCCTGTATATATGTCAAGTTCAGTGGGAGTGTTGTAGTCTTCCTAATATTATATGTGGATGATATACTACTCATAGGAAATGATATCCCAACTTTACAAGGTGTAAAGAATTGGTTGGGAAAATGTTTCGCTATGAAAGACTTGGGAGATGCAACATATATTCTTGGTATAAAGATTTATAGGGATAGGTCGAGACGTCTCATAGGACTTAGCCATGACACATACTTAGATAAAATTTTGAAAAGATTCAAAATAGAGAACTCTAAGAAAGGGAATCTACCCTTACATCATGGCATTAAGATCAGTAAGGATCTTTTTCCGAAATCTAAGGAAGAATCGGATAGAATGAGTCGCGTCCCATATGCTTCAGCTATAGGATCGATCATGTATGTCATGACGTGTACGAGACCTGATGTCTCATTTTCTTTGAGCTAAGTGAGTCGACATCAGCAGAATCCTCGTGAAGGTCATTGGACAACTATAAAGAATATTCTTAAGTATTTGAGAAACACTAAAGACAAGTTCTTAGTTTATGGTGGAGTAGAAGAACTCAGAGTAACGGGTTATAGTGATGCAAGTTTCCAAACAGATAGAGATGATAGCCGTTCACAATCTGGTTGGGTATACTTACTGAATGGGGGAGCGGTGACATGGAAAAGTTCCAAGCAAGATACGGTGGCAGACTCAACGTGCGAGTCTGAGTACATTGCGGTTTGCGAGGCTTAAAAGGAAGCTATATGGATTAAGAATTTCATTGGAGATCTTGGAGTTGTCCCAATGGTTCAAGACCCCATTGAAATATTTTGTGATAATGAAATTGCGGTTGCCTTGAGTAGAGAACCCAAGGATCACGGAAAGTCAAAACACATTGAAAGAAAATACCATTTTGTTCGAAGGAAAGTAGAAGAAGGACACGTGATTGTGAAGAGTATAAGATCAGAAAATAATCCGGCTGATCCGTTCACAAAGCCACTTGGAAAGTCCAAACATGATGAGCATGCTAGGAGCATAGGCTTAAGAGATAATGTAAAGTTTTAGTTGATAGTTTGATTTTGAAACATTGTAAATAATGATGGAAATTGATATAGACTTGGTGATTAAATAATGGAGATTTATTTATTGGAAGGAGTTCTGCCATTTACTATTGTTTGTCATTGTGTTTCAGTTTTGCATGTTTAAACACCACTTCCCGAGTAAAATAGTTTTTTATTCAAACCTCCTAAGTCGTTCACACTCCTGGAAGTAAGTGGTGAATCAAGACTGTCATGGAGTATTAGTAGATTGTCTATGGAGATTAGACATGGCATAGAGAATGCTGCAACACTCATGGGTACTTGATGGGGATTTAAGTATAGGAGAGACCCACACTCATGGAAGTTACTTCATGGATTGAAATCACGAGTAACTCTGAGATGATAATATCCTCTATTCTTAAAATGGAGATACATTGAGTTTCTAGTTTTTCAAGTCTGTTATACTTTAGTCTATTCAAACGCTGTACGTAACTGCCAGTCATAAAGGGTATGCTAGGTATGACATGATGAGTTGACTAGTACTATGTAGTCAAAATTTATTTATTCCTTTTTGCCTAAATGGGAAAAGCGATATCTTGGGCCCTCTGATGATTAAAGATTGACTCCAAAGTGCTAGGCCTGTCCAAGACTAAGTTGATGGTTCAATAGTCTCATAAAGTCAATGTAATCGGAAATCAGAAAAACTAATCATGAATCTTGAGATTGATTAAAATCCATGTCTCGATATACGATATCAGTAGAACAAAGAAATAGTTGATCACTTATCTAAAGGACTAACTCTAAGATAAGAATCAGAGTTCGGAAGTTACGTTGGATGGCACTTTCTGCTTAGTTAATGGATAAGCTTAGACCAATAATAGTTGATGAATTATCCAAGTGGGAGACTGTTGGAATAGTATCCAATATCATAACTAATTGGTAAGTATATCATTAAAAGTGAAGTCCTTTTTGAGTCGCCCTCAATGAACGGTAAGAGAAATAAACAAGAAATAATTAATTATTGGATTAATTAATAGAATATTCTCGAAAGTGGATCCAACCGCCGGTTGGAAGGTTCAACCGGCGGCTGGAGTCAAAAGGATAAAGGCGGTGGAACGAGTGAGTGGAATATTCTGGAAACACATCCAACCGCCGGTTGGAAGGTCCAACCGCCGGTTGGAATTCCTGGAGCTTGTCCCACATCGGCCTAGGGACCAAACCCTGGGTTCCCCTCTCCCCTATAAATATAGGGCATTCCTAAGCTTTCAGAATATCCCGGAATTGAATAGAGTTCAATTCTTTCTCTCTTTCTTATTCCTGCTCCTTGTAAGAGTTTACACGACTTTGAGTCGGGACCCTAGGAGTTTAGGAATTTCTCTTAGTTCTTGGGTGTGAGCCATTAGAGGTGTTCTGATTTGGGCACTCGCCTCCAAGTAAGGAAGCTCTACGAGATCGTCTACGCGTGAGAAATTGGTTTTCTCGAAGGTTAGTATTTTTCTATTAATCTTGGTTATTCTATTGTTTTTATTTATTCAAGTTAAGATCCCTTAGGGTTTAGTTTCCTTATTGCCTTAGATTAATTTTTGTTATAATTCCGCTGCGCATATTAATCTAGTTAGGGAATAGAAAACCCAACAGTATTAACAATTGATTAAGCACTAATCACTAGTTCTAATTTGGCGGGTGTCACAGCTATCATGGATAATTACTTTTTAATGACCATTAATTAATATTATTGGAATAGTAATCTTCAAATCTAAGTTTGACCATAAAGAGTTGACGAATATTATCATTGTTTGTTAGTATACAAACAGTTATCGATGTTGAGATTGCAATATGAGAAAAGTTCATTGAAGTACAAGAATTATTGAAAGAATAAAAGTATTAATGATATTGTGCTATGTGTATACCGAGAATGTTACACATATACAAAACTCATTTACCCCCAAACTTAAATATCTCACAAATGACAAATCTAAAAATTATGAAAATTGCACCATTAGATTCAACATTTTATCCTCTTAGATTTGCCGTCCCTCAAGTCATACTTTCAACAAAAAAAATTCTTCATTTTTTGGGGGGTTTTACATTGTACTAACATATGTGTTAATATTTGGTTAAACATTTAATTTAGATATAGGGTTTAGGGTTTAAGATTTAATAGGGTTTATGGGTTAGAGTTTATTAGGGTTTAGTCGGGTTTAGGGTTTAGTAGGGTTTAGGTTTTAGTAAGATTCAAGGTTTAGAGTTTTGTAAAGTGTTTAGGGTTTAGGTTTGGGGTTTAGGGTTTGATGTTTCGGGGAGAAACCCCAAACATCAAACCCTGAACCCCAACCGTAAACGCAACATTTTAACACATGTGTTAATAAAATGTGAAACCCACCAAAAAATGGAGAAAAAAAACTCGTCAAAAGTTGAGGGACTGTAAATCGAAGAGGATAAAATGTTGAATCTAATGGTGTAATTTTCATAATTCTTAGATTTGTCGTTTGTGTGATATTTAAGTTTGGTGGTAAATGAGTTTTGTACATGTAAAACATTATCTGTGCACACATAACGCAATATCATGATATTTCAATTCTTTCAATTATTTATGTACTCTAATGATCTTATCTGTATACAATATATATAATTGTACATCCAGACATGAAATCAAGAATATAACTTATTTTTACAATTGCTAATTTTCATCAAAACTGTGACCACCACCATATCTAACGATGAAAAAGCGCGTAGCAGCAGTTCCCATCCCCCTTTGACTTTCTAACATTTTTGACTCTTTCAAACTTTTAAAACTAATTTATTTTAATTAAATCTAACAACATCCGCCTTTTCAACACCTCCACCACATCTATATCTAATTCTATTCTATTTCTATTTCATTAGAAATACAGAATTATATCCATCTTTCTGTTATATATATTTGAGTTTGAATATTTCTCTACTCATTGGATTATTCTCTCTAAGTATCAACTCCTTGCGCCACAATCCAACAAAATCCTTAACCATTTACAAGTTCATCAAATATCACCCATGTCGAAATACGTTCACCTTCCGCTGCTTCTAGTCATGTTCGTTGTGATTTCGCCTTATGTTTCCTCAACGGCTAGACCTCTGAAACCTGATGATCAGCTAAACCTATCAATTCACCCGGACAAGATTAGTTTGGATTCTAAGAAGCAACACGTTCCATGTGAAATGAGCTCCTCAAACGGAAAACTTGGGTTAATGAAGAGATTTGAAGCAGGAAATTACGAAAGTTTGTTTCTAAACGCTCTTCCAAAAGGATCACCGGTGCCGCCGTCTGGTCCGAGCGGGAGAACAAACGACTTTAACAACTAACAGGTTGTTAATTCATTAGTCACAAGATTTAATATGATAAAAACAAATATACATGTAATTAGGAAATACTTTATATTACTTAGATTAGATATATAAACACACTTCATCAAGTGACTTTGATTTGTCAAGTGTTTGCAACTTATATCTATCGAATTTGTTTGTTCAATTCGTTCTTGTTTACGAGTAATTAATAACATTTTTAATAAGATGTACATACTTCTTCTAGATATACGACTTTGTATCGATCGTTGTTTCAATTCACTGATTATTGTATTTCATGATGCATTATTGTTTCTAGTAGCTCGGTAAATTTGATTCATGTAAACTTGTTTAATTGTTCGATGTTACAATCATGCAAAGGCGCATTAAATTAAACTTAATTTGATGTAAGTATTTTCATCATCATCATCATCATCATCATCATCATCATCATCATCATCATCATCATCATCATCATCATCATCATCATCATCATCATCATCATCATCATCATTCATGAATATAAAAAGCTGAAAATCGTTATCAATATTAATTTTATCATAGATAAGATATGATGTACTGTTTAGGTAGATATATTGAATCATCGACTTGTACAATATGCATTAAGGAATTGTACATTCTCGTTCAGTGATAATATAGTTATAAATCAGTTTAGCGTGTTTGAAATTTGGGACACATAATTTAGTTAAGACTTAAGCCTGTATAGCGTGTTTGAATATAGGAGCATAATGTGATTAAATAAGAAGCTAGCTGTTCTAGTTAAAGTGTAGAACATATTTTAGTTCAATAATATAATAATAATAAAATAATAATTTTTATTAATAATAAAATAAAATGAGTAACCGTTAACATCATAAATCATAAATTAAGTTTATATTAGTGTAATTGTGTTGAAAGTTGAAACGTGGATACATTTAATTAATAAATTAATCTTTTGTTGACAATTTAGTTACTTCAAAAAGATGTCATGTTTTACATATTGGGTCAGCCTTAACACGAAACCCTTAATTAAAAATTATATGGGAATTGATAAACAATGTCCTAAGGGACTTTTCGATTAACCCTTAATTAAAAATTATATGGCAATTGATAAACAATGTCCTAAGGGACTTTTCGATTTGAGAAAACTAGATGTTTTACTGATACTTTGATAGATGTTTTTATATACTACAAAAGGTTTACTTCTTGCTTGTAAGAGAGTCTAGTTTTCTCAAATCGAAAAGTCTCTTACACATATATAACACCCCATGTGATCGAATTGTCTATTTACATAATAGCTTTGGTGGTTAGTCATTACCTTATATTGCCTCAAAATTTATATAATGATTTTCTCTCATCATCTATAAAAAAAGTATCAGTAAATCATCGATAATTTAGGATTTATTTATAGTAAAAGTTTATAGGTATCACAATGGTCTTGTCTTCGAACCTCATTTTCCAATTATGCAATCCTCACCCTGAGATTAGCAATATCCGCATTATACGTCAAATGTTCATTGATCGAGCAGTATCGGGTTAACATTTCATTGTCAAAACACAAGGTTCAAAGATATTAATATACTACAAAATTCTAATATGATCAACGCCTCAACGGTACCTATCACAAATAAAGCCAAGACTTAGAAGATATCACACTCAAAGAACTTTCCATCTTTTAAATACATTTCAACATACTGTCACATATACCAAACCTAGTTACAACGTTGTTTGTCTATAACTAACCAATCAAGCATCAATATGCATATTTTTACATTATAGTGTCTGCTTTGAAAAGTATCAGTCACATATTGCACATTATTGGGGTGTTGCATTCATTTATGTGATAATGTTTCTCTTAAGGTTTTTAAACCTATTTCAGAAGGTTCTGCTTCCCGTTTAAGTTTTTATGTTGATTTATTATAATTTTATTGAACTTTCAAGATTCGTCTTCAAATTATCATAGTTAGACATGCAAGCTTAAAAATTAAAATTCAACAGAATTTGATTGAGATAGAGAGCAAACAACAGAATTTGAATTTTATATGTCACACTATTAGGCTTAACGTTTACCAGTCTGAAAATTGAAAATTACGTTTATATCATTCTCACGATAACATTTAACGAAATAAGGTTAAATGTAGATTTGTCATTCTAAAATAAGGTTAACTCAATTTATATCAATTTGCTTCGTTGAACTTATACATTACACCATAACATTCATATCATATCTATATTTTTATTTATTTAAAATAAATAATAAATAAAAATACAATCATTTAACAAACAGTATTAAACAAAATTGAAAGAAATGCAAAAATTTAGAATAAAACATTATATAAAAAATAACAATCTAAGGTAATGCAACTATACAACCATTATCGTTATATCAAACATCATTATTGACCATTATAATCTTTATTTATTACCGTTGAATAGCGCGGGTCGTAACGTACAACCATAATCAATTAAAATATTTTTCATATTTGACAATTTAATTGATAATTCAAAAAAAACTAGTTTCAACGTATAATAAGACAAATCTACATTTATGTTACGAGTTCCGACAAATCTCAAACTTCAGTTGGACAAGTTTTACGAGCATTAATATAATGGGCCTATATCAATGGGCCTGGGTACCAATTTTTCAATTCGAAACCATACTAAGAATGGAGTAGATAAATTTGGGCTACTTTTGCAACTACTATGAAAGATTTCTCATTTTATACTTTTTGCCAAAAATTTGGAAACATTACGTCAATCAAACTAACATATATGTTAATATGTATCTCTAGTACGTAGTTTCGTTTAAGAGACGTAGAAACTAACAAGTTTTGAGTCTGAAACATAAAATTTTGAGTATTTATTGTTATGATTAAATAAATGAATAGAGCGAAAAACGAAATGTAAAGTAGACAACCTAAGCATATCTCATATATGGTTCATTAAACTCATATTCATGTATAATCAATCTATCAATTCTATCGTCATCATTTTTCGCTAAAGATGCACAAACTCATAATGCTTCTAAAAAAAGGTGCTGATTATATTGAAATATTTCTTATAATCAATTAAACGTCGTCTAAGTATCACATACAAAGAGGATACAAAAGTAGTCGTTGCTAAATGGATCAATAAATTATACCAGAAAGGATACAGAATTTAAAGAAAATGACTTAAAAAGTAGCACTAGTCGTTGCTTATATATATGTAGGTCAATATCGTAATAAAATGACGTAGTATTCCCACTTCCTACTTCCCAGTAGTGTTTCAAGGTTCCCCACAAAATATTTGGACCCATTTTCTTAATAATAACAAAGTTTTCTGATAGATACAAGTACATATTATATTATTATAATAATTCTATTATTTTATGTTTCATTCTCTATCTTATACTCCGTAATTCCCATGTTCACTTTTCCGTAATTAAGCACTTTTTATCATCAATCAAAAAAGTGAACTATATTTTGAGATATAAATTAAAGATTATAACTATTGGTGTCTATAAGAAAGCAATAAGTAAAAGGCGAAACCCCGATTCATTATTTAAGATATAAAATTTATTTATATTATCATTACTATATAAATAAGAAGCATCAATTCAATCTCAAGAGGACACATCATCTTCTTTAAAGATGACAAATGTCCACTACTTTTTTTATTTATTTATAATCTTTCACATTTATATCCTAATGTCTAATCCTAATCTAAACATTACAAACAAAACTTCACTACCTTCAAAAGAGGCCAAATAGTCTTCACACATCATCACTTTAGTAAACTTACTTTACATTAACATCTTAAAACTAATCCTAATTTGAACATCATAAACAACATTATAAACAACACTTTAAAACATCAAAAAGATGATAAACAAATACTCCATATTATTAATATTCTTAATACATCATTGGTTTAATTAGAAAATATACTTTACATGTATATCTTTAAACTTAATCCCAATATTACATGATGAAATTCATCACTTTTAAAAAAAGATAAATGAATATTATTAGTCTTCTTAACCCATCATTAGTTTAGGATATATACTTTAAACAAAATTATTATTAGTTATCAAAGAAAATTTTATGACCATTAATACATGATATCTATCTCTATACATAATGAATTTCATAATGCAAATATACCTTAATATTTGAAGAACTTGCTTATCTTTGTCTTAATATTGTCTTCTGTACTATACTCCCTCCGTCCCAAAAAGAATTGTCACATAACAAAAAACACACAATTTAATAAAAACAAAATCATTACTGCTTTCTCTTTCTTACTTTTTGAAGAATGACAGTTTTATCCTTAACCAATTAATTACTACTTTTTTTAAAGTTTGTAATAATAATTTTAAATAAGGGTAATATAGTAATCACGATCAAACTTCCTTGTCTATTTTTGGTAGTAGACAATTAATTTGGGATAACCTAAAGTCTTATGCTCTAAAAAAGAGACACATCGACATTGCTTATGTTGCCAAGTGTCTACAATTAATCATCAAAATTTATAAATTTAGTAGAAAATTACTTCATCTAATTGCTAAATAACTCATTAAAAATGCACATTATGTGTTACATAAATGATTAATACAATTAATATTCTATTATACATTTAACTATTTAACAAACTATCTTATATTATTATAAGGCAAACCTAAATATCTCAAATAACTCATACTCAAAATTTCTAATGTTAGTTTGTCATAATGTAAGTACACGTGTAAGTAAAAATTTTGCTACAAAAACGTTGTTTAACTCCTTTTAAATTTTGCCATATCTACGTCAAATCTTGATGCATCTACGTTTCATTTACAGATTCTCTTATTTTAACAAAAATTTTCAATTTCTTAATATATACTTCTCTTTACATTTTCAATAGCAAAATATCTCATTTTTCTAGCTAACGTTTACAGCTTCTCAACTGATATTTCTCTTTCAGTTGTTAAAAATATAATGTATCTTATGATGTACACTCAAATTACTCAACACTTTTTGATATATCTGCATCTTTTTGGCATTTTATTTTCTGCCACATGTTTTCACCTTTACAATTTGTACTTATATTTAAATTGTCAAAAACGATGATCATTTAGAATTAATGGGATAATACTCAAATAGATCACTATACTTAACGTAAATATTCATCTGAGTTACTAAACTTTTAAAATGTTCAATTTGATCACTATACTTGTTTGTTGGTGTCATACCGCATATTTTGCTTAATTTCGGTTAAAAGAATAGTGACATTTTTTAGTTTAGTAAACGGCGTCATCTTAGGTATAACAACTAGGTCTAAAGTTTGGTTATCTAATTGAACATTTTTATAAGTACATTAACATAATTGAATATTTTTAAAGTTTAGTAACCATGATGAACATTTTCGTAAAGTATAGTGACCTATTTGGGTATTATCTCATTTTGAATACATAGAAGCTTATTTTCGTATAATTATGATTCAATCATCAATTTTGATCATGATAACACGTAATATTATAAAAATCAACATTACCCTTTTTGAGAGTGGGCCGTGCATTGCACGGCCGAAAAGCTTACTAGTATTTATACAAGGAAAGGATGATATAACATTACTCTTGATCGATAGTACACAAATAATTACACCCTTGTGCTATATTTTCCCAATCGAAAATAAAACCAATAATGGGTAAATGGGTAATTAATGAGATGCCATATTTATGTAACTATGCAAGTTTGTGGCCGGTTTCTTTTTACCACACTATATGATGATATGATTTCATTACGCCGTTAAGTCTTTTTCAAGCAAGAAAAGTTTATATCCGAACGAATCCCTATTTTACCGCAAAGCGTTAACCAAGTCATAGAGTTTGATTATAAAATTTTGGTCAAAGAATTCATAAAGTTGTCCTAATCCACTAGGAAAAATAATGCTTACTCTAACAGTTTTACCTTTTTTACTTTAGTTTGATTCAGTCGACTTATAAACTCCATAATAAAATAATTTTTAATAATATATATGGAAGGAATTTATTATTAAAGAAATTAAGAACATGAAATGATGAAAATAAATAAAATGATTAGGGGAAAAAGAACGGCAGGAATGGAGTGAGGAGTCCATCACGTCAATTTTCTGCTGCCACTTATTTGTCTTTTATTTTAATTAAAAGTTTAATTATTTAGGATCCAATAATTGAAGTTGGGTTTTAAATTGATTTTTGGCGGGTAGTTACCAACGACCACCATGATACTTGCGGGGCCACCACTCACTACCACCGCACACGAACCCCTTCCCTAGTGTTTTCATGTCCTTCCATCGTTCTCCCCAAAGGCCCACCTCCCCAACTTCTTTGTTTCGTTTTTCGTGTTCGAAAAAGCGATTTGTACATCATTAAAAAATTTCATACGCTACCAACTATATTATATTTTATATCGTTATATATTACATCACTATAAAACACAATTGGTGGTATCCGAAGATCACTCATTCCTATTAAATTCACTCATTTTCTTTTTCCCATTTCATTTTACAACATTCTATTTTTGTGTAATTGTGCATACATATTAGGTTCATAAAAATCAATACATTCAAATTACCAACATTTAATCGTTTTATTATTTGGTACGGACACTCATGTATTCCACCTTACCGATTATAATTCTCATAGCCGAGTTGATGATTGATTTGAGCTAAAAATAGATAAAATTAACGTACTTAGCGCATCTCTTTCATGTTTAATAAGTCTTAAACATGAAATTTAAGATTGTAAATCGTATTATAAATAAATTTTTTGAGGAATATTAAAATGAAACTACACAAAAAGTACAAAATGGTGTCATCTCAGTTTGTCATTTTTAGAGGTTGGTGCGGAGTGGTGTTACTACTATTAATTATGTTTTCAAGCCTCATTGTTGAATCACTTGGACCGTGAATTCTTAATTCAAAATATGGTACCTTATATTGGATCTTAATAATTTGTTTACCTTGATTTCCAATATAAATAAAAAATTATTTAAAAACCAACATGTACAAGTTTAAAAAATAATAATTATATCAGCCATACATAGTCGTGTTATTTTGATTTCCAATACTCAACATGTACTTGTTTCTGGCGATGGAAAATTAATTGATAAAAAAAAGTAAAGAAGTTATTTTCCGACTTGTAGATGCAAATCACAGATTATTCATCTATCTCATTATAATCGTGCATAATCAGATTACACAAAAAATAAAAATTAACAAAAAACAAAAATCAGTAATTGTGTAAAAAAAATAACAACCCGACTCTTACTTTGTACACAATCTTCTATAAATTAGTAATTTGAAAAGGTAAGTCTTGTGTAAATTAGTAATAAAACTAATATACGAAGTATTACTTTTGAAAAAAAATAATTAAAAATTGAATACTTATTTTAAGGCGGAGTAATTAATTTAATAACAAGACTCGTCGTTAAATATTACTATTAGTGGATATAGTGGAAGCCTTGATATTTTTGGAGTGGTTGAGAACACTCAACGGTGGTTATTATTCCTCAATTTTTCATTTATTTTATCTAGAAGTTTTATTTGACGGCTGAAAAAAGTTTGTGTACTTGTTTTGTCTTCAAGTTCTTGATACTTTTGTCCCTTTTTATGTCCCTAAAAATATGTTACGGGCTACTATCGTTTTGTTATAAATGATATTTTCCCTTACAAATTTATTTTGTTAAGGTTCTTAAAGATAACTTCACATTATCAAACTGTTAATAAGAGACATCAATAGCAGAGATATTACATGCCCGCCCTTATTTTCTCTCAAAATGTAGTCGTCACTCTAAATTCCACACCATAATACATTTTATGGAGTATCTCATTCAAAATTTTCATTTGTTATTATAATGACACTTTTTTTTCGTGTTGGTCATGGTAAAAAGAAATTGTATCCAAATTCTACAGTAGTAATTTGTATATTCAATTAAAAAGAAATAATGGGACCCATCATCTAATTGATCCAACTATCCAAGTTGCATTTTGAGGTTTAATTAATAATAATAATTTCATTAATAATTAGGTAGAATACGCTTTAAGAAAATGACTTGCAAGCACTTTTTCTTCCACTTGAGATGTCTTAATATCTATCTATCTATCTACTAAGTTTTAAGTTAATTATCTTGAAAGTGAAGTGAGATTAGTACATATTGGCACCATCTTGCACAAGGATATATATTTGCTGTATTATTTTAAGTGTACACTTATTTAGCTCATATACATATATATATATATATATATATATATATATATTGTGATAATTGTTACTTTTAAAACTTTGTTTATTAAAACAATTTAAGTTGCTAATTAGATGATATATTACTGGTATTACTTTTAACTTAGGTAAACACAAATCATTCTGAGTCCATACGTAGAACTTATATATAGTTCAACGTAGATATTATTGCAGAAAGTGGAAAAGCAAATAAAATTTAAAAGAGAGCATATTGATTCAGGGCTTGATTAATATTTTTTCATAAAACTTTAGTAAGCTCTATAATTATGGTTTTACTAACAAATGCCGTTAGGGCACTTGTTAATATTTCCTAAATTATATTCAAATCGTTAAATAAACATTAACATGAATATTGTTATGAGTTATGGAATGTATGCATTATAGGTTGATTTTTAGTTTAATGCTTTTAGACCGATTTAGTAAATCTTAACAAATGTTTTTTTTAATGCTTCTAAAAATGATTTAGTAAATCTTAACAAGTGCTTTGAGGACACTCATTACCAAAACTCTCAAAATTAAATCGACATACCATACAATAACTCTACATACATAAGATATTATAATTATCGTTGATTAACTCATAATTTAAAGTAGCGAATAATAAAAGTTAAACATCGTTTTCGTCCCAAAACATTTTGTTATTCCAAAGTAACAGAATGGGCCATTAATCTAGTCCAAAATTAGCTATCCACTTTCTATTTGAAATGTCCAATTTCAAAATAATTTACTAAAATTCATTATTCCATAAGTTACAAACTTTTACAAAATGATCGAATTACTAAACTTGCATGTACTTTTAATGGTAAATATAGTACATATATTACACTTCTTAGTATGGTAATAATTTCATAATCTTAAAATTTGACACCTTTTTTTATCCGGTGAATTAATTAATGCTTACAAGATATAGTATAAAGTACATCAATTTTAACCATATGCGCAAATGTGATGAGTGCTAAATATTTTGGGAAAAAAGATCCGTTCAGAAAGTCACACGTCACACGATTGTAGTGTCGACTGTCGACATTTTTTAGTATTAAAATTAAGTATATTAGTAAAAAAAATTCATCTGCCCGTCTATGAGAGGACTCAAATAAAACAATATTTACAAGATAATGACATTCACCGACTGAAACAAAGTGTCGGTAACATCAAAAAACAGTCACTATACCTGATTTGGTCATCTCCTTCTAAAAATATCAGTCACTAATGCTGCCAGCACTTAAAGTCTACTTTGACACAATATTTCAATCACAATAGGTTCGAATGATCTAATGACTGTACCTTATCAGAATTAGGCCCAAAATCTTCTTGTTCAACATCTTTTAGACTGACATTTCAGTCGGTAAAAGTCAAATGATTTTTTTTTTCATTTCTGGTGGGGGCCCTATTTAATTCTATAACACTTACACTTGCAATAACAAATTATAAATTGAGACAATATGTTTTATTCCTTAAAATATATTAAAGTTGACATTTCAATACAATTCATACATATTTTAAAGCTCAAAGACATACATTCAAATATGAGTTCCAACCTTAAACTAAGCTACATTTTGTCTATATATCTAGTGAACACCTCATTCCTCATCTGTACAATTCTCATAAGCAAATGATAGGTCGTCACTTTTCTTCTTTCTCCTGTCAATAATACAAAATGAAAACCGCACTTTTAGTGATTAGATACAAATGGCTTGGTTATCCAAACAACAGGCTAAACATGATATAACATATAATAACCTAACTAGTGTTTTCTCGTATCAATGTCAATGCTTAATTAATGATATGTATCAAACTAAACAAGTGTGAATTTACAAGTGAGTAGAAATACGTACACCCTCAAACTAAAAACATATCAAAGCATACAACATACATACAAATATTTGAAATATATTTACCTTGCAAAGAGGATGAAGTATATCACAGTCATCAGGAAGATTTGTATGACCTCAATAAGTTATGCAAACACCTATAAAATAATTAAAAATGTACTAGAAAAATATCAAACAACTATGTGAATCACTTGTGGTGATAAAAAGTAAGAGAGAGGCAGAGCATACTCTAATACTAGCTTCATGTTCATTGATTGTAATATTCTTGACTGATATTTCTGCTTGTAGCAGTTTAAAATAGAGAACTCTAGATTTCGATTGGGTATGTGGGCTTAAGTATAGCCCGGTAAATGATCATGACATGTCAATTTAAAGAACAATAAAAAGTCATTAATCTAAATAGGGTTGTTAAAAAAATTTCGAAACTGGAAAACCGAACCGCAAACCGGGTGAACCGAACCGAATTTTAGGTTAACCGAACAGGTATTTTTTCGGTTTTTCGGTTTCGGTTCACACTTTAGGGATATTCGGTTAACTGAAAAACCAAAAATTTTAAATAATTAATTTTAATATGTATTATATATATATATATAATACTTTATTATATAACATGGATGTTAGGTAATAGACTATATTTATATACAATTCAACGCTATTTACATGTTAGTTTTTACTATATTTACTTTTATTGCTCTATTTATTATTGTAGACCTTTTACTTATTAGTGCGTAGTGGTTAATACTTTTTGTTAAATAAATTCATCCTAGATAATGATATATAAGTTTGCAAGCTATGGATAGGTAACTTTTGTAATTTGGTGGCATATTTAACATAAACATACATCAATGGATGTTGAAATGTATTTGGATATGTGATAACAAATATATTTTGATGATTTTGTATATGTATTATTCTTATTTTTAATATGTTTAGTAGATAAGAAATGGTTAGTTGGTTAACCGCATAACCGAACCGTAGAAGTTGGTTAACCAATTACCGGTTAACCGAACTTTTCAGTTCAAGAAATTAGTGAACCTAATTCTCAGTTAACCGGTTCCCTGTTAACCGAACTCTTAGTTAACCGTCCATGAACACCCCTAAATCTAAATACATGCCGACAAATACAAAGACTTTAACCATACCATATAGAGATAGCAAAGGAATTCCATATAGCAGAGGAGATGTTTTTTGACGAGGATGTTCCTTCCTTGATGTGACATCCTTGATTTTTTTTCCATCCTTTATTTTTCTTCCTTCCTTGATATTTATATTGAAAACTATGTGTAATAACATATATAAGTTCAAAGATATATAAAACGCACATTAAATGTTACATAGTGAGTTGTCTTAGTTTGATTATCCTGTAAAAACAAAATGGTCAAGAAAATTAAAAGAAAGTTACAACTGATTGTAACATAGTAAACAAAAGAACCCCATTAACTTCAAGATATAAATACCTTATCATTATAAACTTCATTAGTAACATGATCATTCACTGGTATATCGGCATTAGCAAAGACATTTCTACTTGCATCATAATATGATCATTCACTGGTATATCGGCATTAGCTCCTTAGTCATTATTTTGATTACCTGAAAAGAAATACTCGAAAAGGTCAACACAATGGTTGATGAGCTTCACAGGTTTAATAAGACACACGTAAATTCAGTTTGTTGTGTAAATTAGACAAGTATGACATCTGATATAAAGTATGCACATAAAGATAATAACTCAGACCTTGATTAGCATTTTGATTCGAGCATCACAGCGCTGATGGATCATATTCATTCAAGGATAACGCATCTATAACAAGAGTAGGACCGCGGATCAATAATACTATCAATTTTTCTCCTATGTATGAGGTTTGTTGTCTTGATCCCAAGGAGACAAGACTCAAGTGACCAAATCCGTCCAATGAACAATAAGTCCACAAACATAAGTCCAACTCATATATACGTATGTCACATAGTTTAATCATATTGTCCAAAAAGAAAAATAAGATAAGTTCACAGCATAATAAATAGTTTAAAATCAGTTTGAGCATTCTTTTCCCCCAAAGGAAAATAAGTACAGAAAATGAGGCCGCAAATTAAGTGGTTTAGAGCAAATTAAGTATCACACACAAGCCTCAGTGAACTATGAGCGTCCAATTATATTTAGGTGAAATGCTCATGAGTTATGTATCTTAAAGATTATGTACACAAGTCGAGTCGAAGGGATCCTATACATTGACGTCCATCTCAAGTCTATATCCGTATGATATATTTTCCACAAGTTCCAAATGAGATAAGTCTTATAGTTACTCAAACTTATGTTTATTGTTAGTTATAATAGTTCAAATTCAATTCTTTCACAATATTCACCAACACATTTATTAACAAAATCCATAACCAATCTAACTTAGAAAACATTTTATAAGTCATGTTATTTAAACACCACCTATGCAAATGTTAATGTAAAAAAATTAAGAAAATAAGACTATGGTTTAGATAATTTATACATTAAAACACATTAACTTACCTAATACATCTAATTAAATTAAATAAATAATTTCAATTTACAAAAAAATATAATTTTAGACAGAAAATCCATATTTTAATATAATTTAAAAGTTCCAAAGTAATTAGAAAGTAATTAATCAGTTTAATTTAAATTAACCAAAGTTTTCAGAAAATTCGCAATACACTGCATCAGTTTACTAAATAATTTATATAAAATATTTGTTTAGTTTCGAATGCCGAAACCTCATGGGTCTATGTAAAACACCAAGATCTACAAGTTTTTAATTTTGGCCGAAGCCTGAAAACAAATCTAAGTTGGTCAAAACGACCTCTGAAGTCAGATGTTCTATTCAGTCAGCATCAAAATTCATTCACACTAACTAGGGTTTACGGATTATGTTTTTAACTATACAACTGAGGTCAAATCATACCATCAACTCGTGATATATCTAAATTGGGGCTGAAATTTATAAATCTCAAAAAATATAAGAAAGTTTATTTGAAAGGGTTTATAATTTTACCTACACGATTACACGATTACTTACACACGAAAACAAATCACGAACTCAAGCTTGTTCTGTTTCTTGGTTTCGGTCGACCAGCAGCCCCAAAGACAGCAGGGACGATTTCTTTAATGTCCAAAAAGGGTTAGGGTTTTGTTTAAGGTTTATATTTATAGGTTAAGGTTTCTTGGAGGCTAAGTCGAAAGGTTTGAGGTTGTTTGGGTTGGGCTAGCCAGATGGATCCACAAAGGAGTTGGGTCGTTTTCTTTGGACCAAGTAAGAAAGCACAAAATAACTCGGGTCACATGGTTTTTAAGAATAAATAATCTCAATAAATTTATTTTCGTACTCGTGTATTCTTTATTAATTCAAATAGTTTCAAATCAATAATTAGGAAAATATTTTTATTCCTAAAACGAATATATATTTGTAATTATTAACGAACCCATATCAAAGCCTCGAAAATATTACGTCACTTGAAAATCTACGTTTCATTATCGGTTTACTACTAGCTCATATTCACGCCACTCTGTGTAAAGTCTAATGAAATATATTCACGCCACTCTGTGTAAAGTCTAATGAAATGAAATCATTACTCGACTATTATTTTAAGTTTTAAAAAATAGAGTTTTTATTAATAGTAAGTTTTGCAAACACAAGTTAAACACGTAAGTTTGCTAAGCATGGCATAGAGACTAAGACTAGAATCAAGTAAGTCACGTAATGGCTAAGTTAAACTAACCTAGCTCGGGTGACGGTTGTCACATCCTGTGAATTCGAAATGGCTGACATTGTGGCATCCAGGCGTAACCAATTCACAAATCAACTTTGGCGCAAAATAACAAAAAATATTTAATAACGGATTGTTCATATTTGATTCAACGCAATCCAATGATCCATAACGAAAGTCGACGAAAAGAACTTGTCAGAACGGTTAGACGTTGCTGGAACTATATATATGAATAATTTGACAAATTGAAACTAAGCTTTAATTTTGAACTCAAAGTATAAACTTGCACACTTCCATTTTATTAAAAGGTTTAACCATTTAAAACTTTCCTTGAATTAATTAAGTACGTTATACCATTCATAGTACTTAGTTTGAACTTAAAACTATTAAAGTTATTACTTGTATTTGACGAAAACCCGTGACTACTCGGTTAACACATAAATTCTGCCCAAACTTGAAAATTGACAAAACCAACAAATAACTAAAGAGGGCAACTTGACCCAACTTTGCACATGAATACCACTTGTAAGCCTTAAATCTAGGTTAACTTGTCTTGACACTTGCCCTCAAATTTGAAGTAACTGTAACTCGAACACCAATACTTTAAATTTTACGTAGCAAGTTCGTAAACATGAAAAAATGTTGCAAAAAGATTTACCCAAGTACGTCACCTTATGAAAAATATCGTATATGCCCGCATGTTATAAAAACTCTTTTTTCCGTCATGGTTTTGACGCTCTATATTTGGTGGTTATTATTTTACCTGAGTAAATCCATCTTCACATAGACCTGATTCGGTAATACATTTCTCAAGAAAAATTTTCGTGACCAATATATGATTGGTTAAAACTCAATCTATACCGAGGGGCAGAGCTACAATTAATGGGGCTAGCGGGGGCAGCTACCCCACAAAAGTTTTGAAATTACGTAAAACATAAAAACTAAAGACAATTTTTAAAATTTTGCCCTCTCAAAACTATAAAGAAACGCAAAATAATTTTGATTTTACCTCCTCCGTTATATAATTCCTAGCTCCACCCTTGTTTATACCCAACTTGAAATAATGTCTTTTTTTTCCACTTCATCATATATATTAATTTGTATTTGCAAATACATTACATTTTATATTGGGTTGATTATATATCTAAAAACATACGTCACTTTATAATTGGACTATATATTTGTAACACATACTCGACGTATATCCATGTTTGATACTAGACTAAAACAATACGTCACTTTCTTGTATCAAAGTATCTGGCTTCCAAAATTCTATAAAAGCGTCCATTAGTCATACTTCTTATTTCACTCACACTACCACAACACACTCAACTGTGTGTACGTACCTAGTTGATCACTAACCATTATCACATGGCTTCCTCTACCACCCCTCTCATTCCCCACAATGACCCCGAAAACCGGAAAGAACTGATCTCCGGATCTTCGGATAATCGTCGTTTATCCATGACCAAAGTTCTTTCCGGGATCCTTGTTGCCGTACTAGTAATTTGTGCTTTTGTTGTTGTTTTCAACAACCAAACACAACAACAACAACAACAACAACCACAGGTGGAAAACAACGTTCGTGGTGGAGATTATATTAAATCTCCCACTGAAACGACGCTTGAAACTGATGAGTTGCCAATTATCGAGTTGAAATCGCGGTTTCCTGGAATCTCGGATCCTAATGCTGAAGTGTGGCAACGCTCGGCGTACCACTTTCAGCCTGATAAAAATTTTATTAGCGGTACGGAGTGAAGCTAGCCAATAATTTGTAGTATAATATTTAGCGTATATAATATAATATTTTCATTAATACAGACGGCCGGCCTTCACAAACTTTTTAATTAACTTATTTATCATCTATAAAAAAGGATAAAATGTAAATATTATTCTTGTAAAAAGATAGAAGAAAAAATAACATAATTTGTAAGGAATACCTTTCATTGTTGGTAAACTGAAGAGCAAAGAAAAGATTGAATATGATCCATGTTTTGAATTTTTATTTGTTTAAATAAAAAAACTTCTTGTTCATATTATTCTTTTATTATTATTATTATATCAAAGTATTTTTATAAACTCAATTTTGTTATAAATATAAATTCAAAATTCAAATAGAGTCAAATGATATGATACTACAATAAATTCCTTAATTAATTGATAAATATCCTTTTATATAGTTTTACACCTGAAAGAATAATATTATTATTATGTAAGACTTAAAGTACAATTTTCATTAATTCAATATGTGATTCATGGTTTCTTTCAACTGATGCAAATTCTCTCTTGTCATTTTGTCATGTTGGCGACATATTCTTGGTGATATTGACGATTCCGGCTTTTAGATCCTGATGGTAAGCTTTCAACATCTCCACATAATTATGTTTATCACAAATTTTTAAATATATATGTCTACTTTATTTCATAATGCTTTTTTGTTAATTACTACGTATCTTTTAAGAAGACTAATAATCACTCTTAAAAGTGATATAAGGTGAACCGTTGTTACATAGTATGCTTTAGAATAATGCCATGTAGGGGGTGATTGAGATCGATTATTAAATAAGTGATTATCTGTTTATTTGTTTATTTTGACTGCAAATAAGTAAATATAACATTTTTGTAAAAAGTGTTAAATAATATGTTATGTTAAGAATTATGTTAAATTAAATAATATACTCCATACCCTGTAACCTTTCATTGTCCAATTTATCATTTTAAGCAATATGTTCTTTTGAGAAGATAAATAAAATTATTTCTGAAATATACTGTTATGATGAAAATTTGATTATAATTAAATGTTAATGAAATAGTAAAACAAAATAGGTCGTCATTGTTATTTACTTATATTCTTTATCTGGAAAAGAGTTAGAAAAATAAACTAAAAAGGGAAAAGACAATATAGGATTGTTGTTGGTGATTTAATATGATGTTCAATTATTGTACGGACAGAATTTAGGAATGATTCCTAAAATACAAGGAAATGATTGAATGTGGTATACGCAGGCCCAATGTATCACATGGGATGGTATCATCTTTTTTATCAGTACAACCCAGATTCTGCCATTTGGGGCAACATCACATGGGGCCACTCAGTATCCAAAGACATGATCAACTGGTTCCATCTCCCTTTCGCCATGGTCCCGGACCACTGGTACGATATCGAAGGCGTTATGACCGGGTCCGCCACAGTCCTACCTAACGGTCAAATCATCATGCTTTACACGGGCAATGCTTACGATTTATCCCAATTGCAATGCTTAGCGTACGCCGTCAACTCATCCGATCCACTCCTATTGGAGTGGAAAAAATACGAGGGTAACCCTATTCTGTTCCCACCACCTGGGGTGGGACTAAAGGATTTTCGGGACCCGTCCACATTATGGTTGGGTCCAGATAATGAATATAGAATGGTAATGGGATCAAAGCACAACGAGACAATTGGTTGTGCTTTAATTTACCATACTACTAATTTTACACATTTTGAACTTAAAGAGGAGGTACTTCACGAGGTTGAACATACAGGCATGTGGGAATGTGTGGATCTTTACCCGGTATCCACCGAACACACAAATGGGCTAGCAATGGGGGATCATGACCCCAATGTTAAATATGTGTTGAAACAAAGTGGAGATGAAGATCGACATGATTGGTACGCGATTGGGTCTTATGACGTGGTTGTTGATAAGTGGTATCCAGATGACCCTGAAAATGATGTGGGTATCGGATTGAGATATGATTTTGGGAAATTTTATGCGTCTAAGACGTTTTATGACCAACATAAGAAACGAAGGGTCCTTTGGGGTTACGTTGGAGAAACCGATCCCCAAACATATGACCTCAAGAAGGGATGGGCTAACATTTTGGTACGTAACTTTCAACTACAGATATTCTCATTGTATAAGCACGGATGAATGTAACTTATTTAAAAACAAATTCCTTTTGTTTACAGAATATTCCAAGGTCGATCCTTTTGGACACAAAAACGCAATCCAATTTGATTCAATGGCCAATTGAGGAAACAGATAAATTGAGATCTAAAAAATACGACGAATTTAAAGACGTGGAGCTCCAACCTGGGTCACTCATTCCCCTTGAGATAGGCACGGCTACACAGGTGACTAGAACATCGTTGTATTTGGTTTATCGATATTATTTCATCTTACACGGTTTTTGAAATGTAAAAGTACTAAAAAACTTATATATATATTTTCCCTTGATTTTTGCAGTTGGATATAGTTGCAACATTTAAAGTTGATCAAAAGAAGTTGGAATCAACGCTTGAAGCCGACGTTTTGTTCAATTGCACGACTAGTGAAGGTTCAGTTGGGAGAGGTGTGTTGGGACCATTTGGTGTAGTGGTTCTAGCAGATGCTGAACGCTCTGAGCAACTTCCTGTTTACTTTTATATCGCAAAAGATACAGATGGATCCTCAAAAACTTACTTTTGTGCCGATGAAACAAGGTTTCTAGCCGTACCCAAACATTTATTTCGCACAATGAGTATTTCTATATAGTTAAAATCGATAATTCTTTAATATCAACTTGTGCAGATCATCAAAGGATCAGCAGGTAGGGAAATGGGTATACGGAAGCAGTGTTCCTGTTTTGGAAGGCGAAGATTTCAACATGAGGTTACTGGTACGTGAAAATAAAAATAAATAACTCGTTTATAGACATTTTTTATTCTCTGCATAGTGCGGGATTATTTTTAACATGAATATAGATAGATATAAATGTGGACATGTGTTATGATTATTTGAATAGGTGGATCATTCGATAGTTGAGGGGTTTGCACAAGGTGGAAGAACAGTTGTGACATCAAGAGTGTATCCAACAAAGGCTATATACGGTGCAGCTAAGTTGTTTTTGTTCAACAATGCGACCGGAATCAGTGTGAAAGCGTCCTTAAAGATATGGAAAATGGCAGAAGCAGAACTTGATCCTTTCCCTCTTCCTGGATGGGCTACTTGAATCGTCATTTAAAATATAGAACTTTGTATCTGTATGTAGCACTATTCTGAGGTAAAGTGGCATGATGCTTGGTTGGTGGGGGTGTTTTTGTAATTTTATATGCCTTGTTGCTGTACTTCTATTTGTGAGGTTACTAATTCAATTATTGTTCCTGTTCGCAACCGTTTCTAAGCGAATAAAATGTTACTCTTCTTTTCGTCCCTTGCGGTGCTTGTGATTTTCAAGTGTTTATGTGCTTATAATATAACAGCAACAATCTTTTTCTTTTTTTTTAAGTATCTATTCTTCTTCAAATAAGCATAAACACTTGCATTAGTAATCTCAAACACCCCCTTTATCTATATATCAAAGCTACTCAACATTTTCTTCATGGTCTATCAATATATCATTTATTTTTGTAAATCACTCAATTATGCAATTTCATAATGAGTTGAGATTGGAAGATTTAGAATTAAAAACAAAAAATCAAGTAAACTACACATCCAAACACCCCCTTACATACAAAGATACTCCATCTAATAAAGATTTGGCTGTTTGTGTTTGTGAACCAAACAAGTCCACTAAAAGATACCAACAACATTGTTTGTTTCTAAAGTACAATTCAGGGTACATGTCGACACAAATTCTAAAGAAAGAAAGAAATAACAAATTTATATCAAAACTTGAAGGAATTGATGTTCATGTACAAAAACAACATTTTGGATAGTTTTCAATCCTCTAATTGGGGAATGAAAGATGTAACCTATTTGATAACAACAATAATTTCTATCTTTTTTTTGTTCCTAAAAACTGTATCAACACTCAAACTCTTTCTTTAAATTGGAATCTTCATCCCAAGACTCTACGTATTCTTGATTCAAATCAATTAACAATCGCTGATGCACTATTGGCCGTGACGTTGAATCATCAGAAACTCTCTGTGATGTCGTCGACCCATGAGATACAATGTGAGACGCTGTAGATTCATTTGAAATCCTGTTGTCACTCGATGTTGACACAACACTTGGAGGTAAAGCGGAAAAATTTATAATCCGTTCAATATTGGACTTTTGTTCATGTTTCACTTCATGAACAATCTGATGAATTTGTTTGGTGCTGCGTTTTTTTAAATGCGTGTGCCAATGATTCTTGATTTCGTTATCACTTCTTCCGGGTAATAGTGCAGCAATCGCTGACCATCTGCATTACACGCAGAAACCCTTATAGCAAATTTCCAGTGAACTTAGTTTGATTAATGGTACTATTCATAACGAATGTCCTAAACGTCAACCCTAACTCAGTTATTGCAAATACGAAATACATGTTTAGATTTAGATTGATCTAATTACGAAATGCCTAATATCAGTTACCAAAATCGAGTAGAATTCAAAATAGGATCAAAATAACATACTTGTTTCCCATATCCTGATGAAGTTTGACAATAACATCTTCTTCTTCTTTGGTAAAATTCCCTCGTTTTACGCTCGGTCTTAGATAATTCATCCATCTCAACCTACAACTCTTGCCACACCTCGCTAAACCTAATTACACAAATATATACCTTCAGATTCCCCAAATCAAATCACGCCATCAGCAACTCAACAGATCAAACCAAAATCCATATATACATATAACATACAAATCACGGCTCTAATATTTAACCTAATTTCAAATCAAAACATTTATTAATCTTCATTCAGATCATCAAATCAACGAATTTAACAACATAGAAGATACTACAGATACCGCTAGGTCAAAGTTCCGTTTCTAAATCAATCTAATCGGAATTAATTCATGAAAATTTTTAGATGATTGAACATACCTGCATATTTAGGGAGTTCACGCCAATTCCAGTGACCGTAGCGTTCAATGTAATCGCGTAGCTTATTATCTTCTTCTTCACTCCAGGCTCCTTTTTTCATGCCATTTTTATCGATGCAAGGTGCCCTCACCATTTTCTTCTTCTTCTTCTTCCGCAGATCTCTGTTTTTTCTTCTCTTTCATCATGAGTCCAACTCTAGGTTTGTTAGCAATCAGCATTCATTATTTTAATTTATTTCCTATTTTACAGTCATACCACCTAATCTTTATTCTATATGCAAAATATATCCTTTTAGATTCAGTTTTACGATTTAACCCTTCACTTTTTCTAATGTGTGGCGGCTGATCCCTCGCTTAACCCGGTATTGTTTTTATATATTTTAAATCATGATATTGGCACATTCACGATTTATATTAAATTTATTAATGCTTTTGCATTATAAAGGTTGGACCACTTGTAATCTTATCATGTTAGTAGCATAATCTATCTATATTATATTTGAATTTGATAAAGTTAGTGCTACATTTGAACATACACGTATACAACTTGTTTAAGATCGACTATAATCTTTAATTCGAACTACATGTACTGCATGGTATTTGGTAAATTACAATTTTTAATAAATTACAAAACTTCATTCCTTCGTATATGATCCTCATATCTAGCAACGAGCCATGGACGGAAAAATAGGCGAAGATACATATATTTCACATGTAATACATATGTAAACTTTTTGAGTATAAAATATTTCAAAGTATAATAAAACAATGTGTTGACGTGGACAATAACTTATACTCCCTCCGTCCCAAAATTATTGTCATCCAAAAAAACACGCAGTTTAATAATAACATAATTATTACTGCTTTTGTTTTCTTACTTTTTACATAAAGACAGTTTTACAATTAAAAAATTAATTACCTCTTTCTTAAAAGTGTGCAATGATAATTTCAATTAAGAGTAATATAGTAATTATGACTAAACTTCACTATCTATTTTTAAAATTGTACAATTAATTTGGGACGTCAAAAAAACAATCATGGATTATAATTTTAGGACGGAGAGAGTAGTATACTATAATATCTATCAAAAACCTTCTCGTTGGCAGGCTCTTTAACAAAATGTCAAAAAGATGAGCGTATTAAATAATGATGATCTGAAACATGTTTTTTGTATGTCCAAGTTTTTTCTACGTCTACTTTTGTTGGTCATTGATTTGAAACATGTAAAGGTTAATGTTGAATACAAAGAACGATATATGGAAATAATGTATAGTTTGTTTTCCTAAATGTAATTACATGATTCATGGAGGGATCTAAATGTAAGATAGCCGCGATTTTGTGGTGACCCTCATTATTTAATTTCTGTACCGGCCAGACGGATTTGATTCACCCAACACCTTCGCTCCATTAATTAGTTTATTATTTATATGCCATTTTTTGTTTTCTAGAGTTGTTGAATAAAAAGCTCATTAGTCATACCTTACTCTACCTAACCTTTATCATAATTTATTAACATGAATTACAAAACTCGTACTTCTATTATTTGACAATGTTAGATTTGGGCCGTATAACCTTTCTACACGTCTACAACAACAACAAAAGGAGCCTCGACATTAACTATATATATTTTATTAAAATAAGCAAACCTGCAATCTAACATATACAATTATATACAATCTAACATTCAACAATATTTGAATCAATTGCATTGATAATCGACTCGGAGGGTGTTTGAAAGTGCATTTTCAAAATAAATTTAGCATTTTTTTAGAATGTCATAACTTTTGAAAAATGTAAGTATTTAATAAACATGTCGGAATCACTTTCTAACCCATTGACCTGAACTTCACAAAATTCGTCATGGGATAATTTAAGAGATATCAACGTGTTCTGAAAAATGAAATTGATGATGAAAATGTTTTTGTTTGTTTCTGTGTGCAAATATGCGGAAAATTAACAATGATATAACTAAAATACGGCAGTTATGGAAATAGGACCCTTTGTGGGGGCGCGGTTATTCCGCTAGGGGTGTTGCCCCTAGGACCCCTTGTGGGGGCGCGGGCCCCTTTACTCCCGCACTATTAGTTATACCCGATTTTAGTAATTTAATCCATATGCCACTTAGTATCACCTAAGATGTGTCCACTAAACTGTCAATGCACTAAAATATACAATACCACGTGTATAATGAATTTGTATGGATTTCTTTTACCTGTTCATTAACCTATAATGTGAACTTTCAATAATAAGATTGTAAGCTCACATTTTAGGGTTGAGATGATCTATATATTCTTAAATAATAAATATAAATATTTATATAAATCAACATAATTACATGACTATGCGGGTGCTTAAATATCTAAATAAGTATGTACTCCGTATTTGTTTGTTTGATGTTTTCCTTTGAAAGCCACATTGAAAAATATGTGACTTGTGTATATATAATTGTGTGTTTTTGACCAACAATAACGAACATGGGGCTAATATGAAAAGAAAAAGTTGTCTTATACCCTTGTTTAAACTAAAGAATTAGAAATTATAAATACTAGTATAAAAAAATAAGGAATTACGAATAGTCAATTGATGAGATTTTCATTCAACTAACTATAAATATTCATAATAAAATCTATATTAGCTGTTTTTTGGACCTTACTCTGTATTTTTTTAATATACATATTTCTAGAAAAATAATATTGTACTTAACTGTTGGTTTTGTTCTGGTTTTTTATAAGTCATGACGTCACGTGACGTGTGTTTGGTGAATTGGTAATTGATTGGTTAATTGCTACGACGTACCTTTCAAAAATTTTTTTGCTACGACGTTGATTAAGGAACTTAGGATTAATAGAGTTATTAAGGTGTCTCATTGCTTTTCGCTCTTTTATCTTGCATCTTTCTTGCATAATGATTTGGGGATGTGTAGATTTTTATAAACATGATGATAAGATATACAAGTCTTAATTATGATCATCTAAACGATAGATAAACAAAGGTTAGAAATCGATCTTTTCAGACACGTACTATTATACATAAAATAGATCTTCTATAATAACCATTTAACAATAATGATAGTTTATCGTGACCGACTTTCCAAATCTATTGCAAACAATCTTACATGATTCAATCAATATTTTAAATTGTTCTTGATTTGATTTGAGTATAATTTAGTACGTCAACTGTAACACCCTAATTTTTCGTTATTACATTTTAAATAGCTATATGTTAGAAATATAAACATTAACAATATGTTTAGTAATTTTAAGGAGATTGGAATTTAAATAGCTTATAATAAATAAGTTTGGTGGCTAATGTAAGAATAATATAACTTAAAAATTTAGATGGTGGTTTAAGTATAAACAATGAGACTTAAAGGGTGAGAGTGTAAATGAGTGAAACTAATATTATTAATTAGTAAAATCTGGAATAAACCAGATTTTGTTTCTGATCTTCTGCGTGGAACGACTGGAAGAAAGGGAGGAGAAGCAAAACTGAAACAATTCACAAATTGAAGATAAACTCTTGTATAATTGAGCCAAAAACTTGTATATACTGCATTATTGAGGTAAAATACACCTTCTTTAACCTTTAATTTGAGTTATTTGAAGAGTTGGTGATGAACCCTAATTGGGTTTTTGATAAAAAGTTAGATTTTTGACTATATGATACTTCTATGGTTGATAGTGAGTGTTAATGAGTAATATTAAACCTAAAAGAGATGAAGTTAATATTGTTTATGAGTGACCATGATTTTGGTGAAATATTGATGAGTTGATTTATAATGATGATGATGATAACTTGTTGATAATGATTTGTTAATGATACAAGGGAATCAATATAGCTGTATGTCTATATGCATGTGAAAATCTATAAGAAAATAGTATTAAATTGCTAGTTGAGTAAATTGTAAATTTGATATCATTGAGAATAAACATAGATGAATTGATGTTGAATGTGGTTGAAATCAGTCCCAAATGTATTGTTTAAATTGGAGTTAATCCATGAAAATGTTTTATACATGTTTGAGTCAATTTGACATGTTTTTGAAGAAAATTCGGAGTTGGACAGCTTATAGTGCAGAAAATGTGTTGTTTTCAATAAATCATAACTAAATAACCGTAACTTCGTTTTTGATGTGTAATATACCGCTGGAAAGTGGGAAAGTCTACTTTCTGTTGATTATGGCCTTACTATCCAGAACTGATCAAAAGTTTGTCGAAAAATGATTTAAACAGCTGCTGTCTAGTTTTATGAAATATATTAAAAGTGTTGTAAAAGTGTTTATTAAATATAGTAAGGTGCATACATGAGAGTTAATTAATAATGATGAATTGGTAAGGGTAATGAGGTAGATAAAGTGGTGATGTGGGGTTTAAGTTAATAAAGTGGTAGCTAATTTAGTTTTTAAAATTCAAACGGGTCGACATTGTACTAAAGGAGGTAAAATCAATGGTGAAGAGTTATATGAGATTTCTAAATTGTTGTAGTAGTTAAGTAATTTAAATCAAATGTTAAACTTAATCTATCCAATGGGTGATAGACTAATGATTATGATTAGTGATTTATAAATGATCGGTTTGGGGCTTTTGGATTATATTCCGGATTGAACTTTTGTTTTTTCTTGATCTCGGGGATCATCTGAGTTAAGTAAATATGTTATAATGACATTTGGGAACTAAGTGATGAAGTTATTGATTTTATAACATGCTAATAAAGTAATGAATGGTTATGAGCAAACTAGTATAGATGATACTTGCAATTTGGTTATAATACTTGAAATTTGATTACTAATATATGATGACAAATGATATAGTGTCATGAATAACATTTATAATAGATATTTACAACTTGTTATTGTTATTACAGATTGATGTTATTCATTTGAAATATGTTATATGATTATAACATGAGTCGTTGTGGAATGAGTTACTAACTCATTATTTATTGTATTCTCAGATCTAGAGAAGACTTAGTGATATTAGACTACTGAGTGGACGCTGAGGTATTGATGAGTGGATGTGTACCTTCAGTGTGATTTAGTTGTACAGGTTTGGTTACAACGGTAAACATATTATTATTACTGTTTTATGTTGCCATGATGATTTTGGTTTAATCGTAATAATACTATTGATAGACTGCTTAGTCTAACATGTTAACATGATGAGTATGTGAATATGTGATCACGTGATATATTGCCTTTGTGCATTGAGTTATTGAGGTCAGCGGATGCTGGGCTTAGTTGCTATTGTTGAACGACAGGAATTTCCTTGTACATATCGTTAATAGGAAATTAGGTCGTGCGAAAATAGTAACAAGCTATCGGTCTATTCTGTAAAGGCCAATACAGATTGTTGATAAGTGTCACTTGGTGGACCACCGCGGCTGAGGGTGCCACAAGGACCACCGATCCTCATTGGGATTATGTGTTTACGATTATTTGTTGTAAGATTTGTTATTGCTAAGTAAGATTGATGGTTGCATATCTACTCACTTAGCATTGAGCTAACCCCCACATTAACACTTCTTGCAGGTTATAGATTCGATAAAGGGTGGGCAGGAAGTTGATGACTGGATGGAATGTTTGACGATTGAGCGTATACTCTGATATTGATTTGGTCAAATCAAGGAGTCTTTGGAATTATATAACACTCAGTTGTATTATTTGGTTTGTATAAACATAATCTGTTTGTAAATGGTTTGAAATGATTGGACTTTATATATGTATTTTAAGGCAATGTCACTCATTAAAGTATTTGAACATACGCTTTTAAAGTATAAAAAAAATGTTTAAAATTGGTCAAAATTTTGAGGTGTTATATCAACCGAACATGTTAGTTTGATTTGATATATATTACAAGCAATGTGAAATAGCCAATAATATTAATATATGTATGCAATATAAAATAGCAAAATGCTAGATAAGTAGATATCACAACGAATGTAAACGATAATTCTAACCACATGACTCTAATAAACCACCACCACAGTAAAGCTTACTTTAGATTAAAACGACCCTAAAACTTATTCCGAACCGAAAGGATAAAAAACATTCTACAATGACCCTAGCTAAGATCCAACGTAACAGTTAAAAGACTTAAGGAGACTCGCGAACGTTTAAGGGCAAGTTCTCAAATAAATCATGTAAATGAGTAGGAGTGTTCAATATATGGACAAACCGAATTGTCCAATTCGAGAATTTAGATAGGACTATTTGGTTCTGATAATTTGGTTTTTTTATCGGTTTGGTTCAAAACTAAATATTTATTTTGGTTTTTGGATTGGTTTTGGTTACTAACGTAGATACCGAATAGTTCAAATTAACAGAATAGTAATATATTTTGGTAATACTTTCAAAATATGTACAAATTAATTAGGTTAATCACTGAATATCATGCATACTTATACCATTATTAATTCTATTCACCGTTTATTACAAATTTCTTAACTATACCTTAGTTTTGTCTTGCAAATTATTATATTTTTGTCACGAGCTTAAGAAACGTGCTAATAAATTTTGTTTTATAATCAAATTTTTTTGATTTTGTTTGATTGTTTATATTATTAATATATGAAAGCATAAACCGAATAGTAAAAACCGAATAAACCTAATAGTAATTTGGTTCGGTTCGATTCAGTTTTTTATTTGTTCGGTTCGGTTCGATTTCAATTTTTGAAAACCGATCGGTTTCATTTAAACCGAATTAACCGAATGAACACCCATATAAATGAGGGAAATGTTGACCATATATGACCATGACAAAGTATGAATGTATACAAAACCTGCCAGAAAATCAAACCACAAAGTTCAATTAAATTGACCGGTGGTATGTGTGAGATGTAATGCTGACAAATTCTGCCCATGTACTCCACATCTGGGCAATTTTGGGTATAATGACATAAAGTTTGGGTTCTTATGGATTGGAGAAATTTTGGGAATAAGCTTAACTGGGTAAAACTCAAATCATGAATGGATCTAAATGGGTGGTCATCATGTTATATTTTTTATATTATATAGTTAAAAATGTTAACTTATTTTAAAAAATATATATATTTTCGTGAATTAGAATTTTTTTTATGAAATCTTCAAACAGCCCGTTATGACCCGAGCCCGTTTAGACCCGCACCCGATTAGACTTGAGCTCGTTTATACCCACGTCAATTTTGACCCGTAACCCATACCCGCCCGACCTGCCCATTCTACCCACTCTAATAAGATAGTAAGATGTAGGGATGATTCACGGAGGTAACAACCTACGTATTAACACTGCCACATATTAAAACGACTAACCATGACTTGAGACTTTGATCAATACCACTTAACCAAGAATCACTTGTATCCGTATTAACTAATTAAATCAATATTAGAGGACACAAGTTGGTTTTTCATTTTATTTTTCCCGAGTAAAAAATTAAAGTTGGTGTTTCTTAAGATCCATAGAATCATGATATTCATTTGAGAACATATATTTAAGATTTTATTGTAAAGATTACGTTTGAGATGCACACAATATATAGTTAAAAGTAAGTATAATTAATTAATTATTAATAACCTTTATTTTACCACTTGCATTTTCTTAATACTTAGAGCATCGAGAGCGCTCAACGTTTTGCATCAACGTTCAACAAGTTGAACGCTGGGACCGGCGTTCACCGCTCCCGGCCGGCGTTCAACTTCGGCGTCAGGTTTTGCACGGTGAAGCAACGACGTTCAAGTTTATTTTCTTTATTTTTTTTTCTTTTTTCTGATTGGTTAAACACATATTTTGTGGACCCATTTGAATACCGAATTGAACATTGAACCACTCCTTTAAAAATCATTCATGTATTAAGTTTCAATATTAAATTGAACATTGAGTTAAATACCAAACACAATGTCAACCACTCTCTGTACATAGAAGTGTAGGCAAAGCTTGTGGACCGTCAATAAATGCGTTTATTTTCATTTGTTAAACGGAAACGATTAATTAAATATTGGTATACTTTATTATTATATACGATACGATGTGACATAGACATAAAGCAGATCAATCGATTATAATTTATAATATGAGATTAAATGTTGAAAATAATAATAAAATCAACGGTGAAAAATATTTGCTCGTGGGATATGCTGATGTGTATTTTAGTAATTTACTCTAGTTTGTAGGCCCCTTTCATTTTCTAAAGTTGGTAAACCGTGAATGCGCCGTGAGTCTACTGCTATTTGTTTTGGATTTTATTTTACTATTATCGTATGTTGCGGGTCAAACGTTAAAGTGCATTTTGAATGACTTTTTATAAACTGTTCGTAGTTATTGTTTGTCTAAAATTTCATTCGTTATTCTTGTAATTTTTTTTACACTAGTCGTCCATGTGGTTGCTAGTTGTTGCACTCGCAGTCCTTTTCACTAATGGCCATTAGTTTTCTTCGTTAAAGAACCATCCGTGTAATTTTTTCCCCCCAAATTTAAAGTTTAATTAAATTTAATATTAATTTTAATTGTACTTAGCTAATTTATTTTTGAAATAATCTAATCAATTTAATTTAATTATTTTAATCAACTTTTTTCATGACAGTTAATTTATTATATTTTTTAAGCGTCCCGATCTATATAAACCAATTAAAAATATGATAGTTTTTTAAATAATTTATACTCTTAATTTTGCATATCATTGTCAATTTCACAACTCCGTATAGACAATTCTATATGGCTATATATATATTGCTAATAGTTTTGTATACCATCATATTTTTTGAAAAAAAAACAATGTAAAAAATTGTCATGTACTATCGGTTAGTGACAAGAACTGCGAGTGCAACAACTAGCAACTACATGGACGACCAGTGCAAAAAAGGGTATAAGGACAACGGGTGAAATTTTAAACAAACCACAGGGATAAACAGTGTAAAAAAATCTTTTTAAATAAATGATAATCATGCGATCGTACCCATTTGATTTTCATGATTAAAGGTCCGAACTCATAACACTTAATTTTACGTACAATGCAGTGTGACTAAGATGTAATAAATTTGAACTCTTGAACTCATACATCAATACATGAGGTTGCCTCCCTCTTCTTTCTCTCAAGATGCGGCTTTCCCTTTTAACCTTACCATATGATTATTTAATTTTATTGTAAACTTAATTGATTTAAACCTTGTCATCAAAGATCCATTTTTCTAATTCTATATTACATATAAGTAAGAAGTATCATTTCCTCGCATGCAGAAAAATTAACTTGTAAAAGTTAAATAAGTTCAATAGGAAGAAAACCAAACTGTTGCACTATTATAAAAATAAAAGAAGTAAACAACTTGGTACGAGTACAAATAATTGACGTACGAGGAGACAGTAAATGACAACAGAAGCAGCAAGCAACAACAATCGTTGAATCGATTATTATGGTTGCAATAGAACGAAAGTTAAAAATTGTTGCAATTTTACGACAAATAATTGGTGTACGATCCAGGAGACATAATTGACAACTGAACCATCAAGCGACGGTTCACGATTTTTTTCTTTTTTATGAAATTTCGCAACGACACGTCTTTGCAGCCTCATCTGTTTACTAGAGATGATATCCGTGGGTCGTGGGTACGGATATGTCAAATCTATCACCCGCCCACAACGGGTTTTTTTACCCGCAAACCCGCAAATACCCATTAGTGGGTTTATTTTTACACCCGTTACTGCGACCGTGGATACCTGTGGGTCACGGGTAACCCATGGGTTTTAAATAATACAAATATTGTATCAAAATATACATTTTTTTTAATTTTTTAAAACGTGTTCAAATCAATGGATCGCAATTTTAAACGAATTAAATTGTTAAAGATTAAGATATGCGGACTAATAGTGCAATAACTATAATTTATTTGATAATTTTTTCTTGATCATTTAATAACTTTGCTATTTGAAACATAAATACTATAATTTTTAATCTCTATAAGAAAAGTTTCATTATATATTATATATATAGTTCAAATTAACCATTATATATACATATATATGCGATAAATTATACAAATCCGTTTATGGGTAACTATATATGTTTTGTAGGTTCATGGCTCGAGTTTATACACGGGTATAAATACATACCCATCACCTGCTTGCGACCTGCCATCGGGTGAAAATTTATATGTAACTCACCCGTAAGTAAAAATTTCACAGGTTTACCCACCCATGATGGTATGATGGGCGGGTACTGATGGTTCGTTGATTTTTCTTGTCCATTTTCATCCTACTATTTTTACAACGGTCAGATCTATTTTACCTAAAACCAGAACAAGATACAAATAATATAATGTTGTTAGGGACCTACAGATTAATTTGGACCGTCATTCTCTTTAATCATTACATTCGCATATTATTATATTATCGATAAAAACACTTTCATAACATCACTTTACAACATATGAACGGACCATATCAAATTCCTTAACAAAAATCACTTTCAACTAATTAATTCATGATAAAGGTTAAAAACTTAAGTCATACCCATTATATAAAACAATAAAAAATCATGTAACCCAAAAATATCTACTTATAATTGTACGTAGTGCACCAAACCAAATATAGTGAGGGAACCTAGTCACTGAAGTCACTTGGACCATTTTCACTAACCATGAAAACCACTAGTGACATTGAACATGCACCCAACCAGACTCATCCCCTACTAGACCACCCTGAACCACCTTCAGCTGCGGTCAAAAAACACTTGTTCATCAGGGTTCTGTCCAGTGTCACCTTAGTTTCTCTGTTTTTCGTTTTGGCATTCGTACTCCTCGTACTTAATCAACAAAACACAAATTATGTCGCCAACAATTCGGAACCTGTGACGAATGAACATTCACTGCAACACTCGCAATCTGATCGCTTGATGTGGGAACGGACTGCTTTTCACTTTCAACCGGCGAAAAACTTCATCTACGGTACGAATAGTTTTTACTTTTCAGATCAAAAAATTGCTAATTTTGGAAAGTTTCTGGTCTGATTTACATTTTGTTGTTTGATTGTTTTGTGGTTACTGGTTATGTTGCTGGGTGATTTCTATACTTCAGATCCCAATGGTATGATTTTCATCATCTTATTCGTATGTTCTAATTTTCATTTTTCTTTTTTATTTCATTGATATTGATATATACTCCGTATGATCATTGGCTCATTGCGAGTAAAATAATTATAGATAATCAATGGGTAACATAGTACGTAAGTCAATTGTGTTTTGTTAATTATACATTTTCACTTAATAGTGTATGAAATTGTTAACATAAAATTTGTATGAGCAACAAATACTTAAAGTTTGAGAGGAGAGAAACATGTATAAATAAAATGGGATAAGTGTGTTTCAAACTAGGTTAATAATGGTTCCATCTTTAAAATTTCATATATACCTTAACAACACATAATCTACGCATTGTTAATGGCATATATGTTATATTCCCGCTTATACGCATTGTTAACGACATATATTGTTATATACCTTTTCGATATTTTGATAACTTGTTATTTGATCACATGACTATTTACAAAGTCACCAAACTATTGATATATTAGTTATATGACATATAAACCATGTCAGTTATATCAAGTTTAGGCGATAATCCAAACAGCCTTAAAGGGTCCATTTTAATTGATTTGATTTTAATTTTGGTGGGATGGATTTTTCCCATTTTAGGTCCATTATTCCACATGGGTTGGTATCATCTGTTCTATCAATACAACCCGTACGCACCCGTTTGGGGCAATATGTCATGGGGCCACGCCGTGTCCAAAAACATGATCAACTGGTTTGAGCTTCCAGTTGCTTTGACCCCAACCCATTGGTACGATATCGAGGGCGTTTTATCCGGGTCCAGCACTGTCCTCCCCAACGGGCAAATCTTTGCATTGTACACTGGCAATGCTAATGATTTTGCCCAATTACAGTGTAAAGCTGTACCCGTTAACATATCTGACCCACTTCTTGTTGAGTGGGTCAAGTATGACGATAACCCTATCCTGTATACTCCACCGGGAATTGGGTTAGTAGACTATCGGGACCCATCAACAGTCTGGACGGGTCCTGATGGAAGACATCGGATGATCATGGGAACTAAGCGAGGCACCACGGGAATGGTACTTATGTACTACACCACTGATTTCACTAACTACGAGTTGTCGGATGAACCATTACACTCGGTCCCAAATACTGATATGTGGGAATGTGTCGACTTTTACCCTGTTTCATTAACGAACGATAGTGCACTTGATATGGCGGCCTATGGGTCGGGTATCAAACACGTGATTAAAGAAAGTTGGGAGGGACATGGAATGGATTGGTATTCAATCGGGACTTATGATGCGACAACCGATAAATGGACTCCCGATAATCCTGAATTAGATGTGGGTATTGGGTTGAGAGTTGATTATGGAAGGTTTTTTGCATCGAAGAGTCTTTACGACCCCTTGAAGAAAAGGCGAGTTACTTGGGGTTATGTTGGAGAATCGGATAGTCCTGACCAGGACCTCTCTAGAGGATGGGCTACTATCTATGTACGTTCTTATTTTATATCTGTGTTTTTTATTTAACGGCATAAGTTATATAACGACGTTGTGATTCTGATTTTTATATATGTGATAGAACGTTGGAAGAACCGTTGTACTAGATAGAAAAACTGGAACCCATCTACTTCATTGGCCCGTTGAGGAAATCGAGAGTTTGAGATCCAACGTTGATGAATTCAAAGAGATAGAGCTCAAGCCAGGTTCGATCATTCCACTAGAAATTGGCTTGGCTACTCAGGTACAGACTTGGAATTTGTCTGGCCAAACTTGAATAAAAACAAAGTACTAAAAACATACTATAACATTTGGCCATTTTGCTACTGCAGTTGGACATAGTTGCGACGTTTAAGGTGGATGAAGACGAGTTAGAAGCTACAAGCGAAACCAATGATGAATACGATTGCACCACAAGCATGGGTGCAACCCAAAGAGGAAGGTTGGGACCATTTGGGGTTGCGGTTCTAGCCGATGGAACCCTTTCCGAGTTAACTCCAGTGTATTTCTACATAGCTAAAAATGCTGATGGAGTTGTCGCAACACATTTTTGTACCGATAAACTAAGGTAATAAAAAAAAAACAACATTCATAGTAACATTTCACATATAAATGTAACTATATACATTTTTTTTGTTATAAAAAATTCAGGTCATCACTTGATTATGATGGCGAGAGAGTGGTATATGGGAGCACTGTCCCTGTGCTAGATGATGAAGAAATGACAATGAGGTTATTGGTAAGTATAATTTAGTTTTTCATTAAAACATATGTAGCATAATAATATAATTAAAAACTGATTTTTTGTTTTGTTTTGTTGTTGTTGTAACTTAGGTGGATCATTCGGTAGTAGAGGGGTTTGCACAAGGAGGAAGAACGGTAATAACATCAAGAGTGTATCCAACAAAGGCAATATACGAAGGAGCTAAAGTGTTTATGTTCAACAATGCAACCGGAACAAGTGTCAAGGCATCTATCAAGATTTGGCATATGGCTTCCGCCCAAGTTCAGCCTTACCCTTTTTAATTCATTCTCTTTTAGTACTATTTTTATTTTATCACTACTTTATTTTGTGTATTTTATTATTTTTCCTCTTCAGAGATTAGAGAATATTTGTATTATTTCGATGGTTTTAGTTCGTTTGTTGTGTTTTGTTTGTATCAGTACTGGTAAGTCTCTCGGCTTTGCTAGTTTGCTACGCAAAGCCCTACACCGAAAATAAACATTAATTTTAATTACGATGGTGATAGCATCTTTCGGTAAACATTTATAATTTTGTTGGATAAGAAGTAATCTAGTAAAATAAATTGTTTCAATGGTTTCTAGTTTCTACAGATATAAAAGAGAGTTCGTATATTTCGATTAAAATGTTTGAAAAATAGAGTTTACACTCTTTTTCTTCTAGTATTTCAATTTTGTATAATTATTTTTAATTATACATAGGGTATGTTTGGCAAAACTAGTTGTAGGCTGTAGCTGTAGCTATTGGTTGTAGCTGTAAGTTCAAGCTGTAGGCTGTAACTTTGTTGCTGTAAAATTGTTTGGCAAACTAACTATAGCTGTAACTTTGAAGTATAAAATGACTTAAAAGGAACTTTTAATTTAAATTAAAAGGTGCAGCTACTACACACCAGCTTTTCAATTTGGAGTTTTTCATTTAAATTAAAAGCTACAGCTATTACACACAAATCAAGACTTTTATTATTTTTGGGGCTTTTATTTTTAAAATTAAAAACTAAATCTCCTAAAAACTCCTAAAAGCTCATCACCAAACAGACCCATTGTAACATCCTCTCGTCGGGTCTGGTAATAATCTATTTAAATTGATTTTTAATTAATTTAGGAATTATTTGATATTAATTGTTTATTTTGAAACTTAGATAAATAGGTCTCAGGACTTATTGTGAATAGTAAATTGTTAGTTGTTTTAATTTACTATAGTTGACGGTACAATAAAATAAGTTTCTCGCAATTAATAATTAGGTTTCAGACAATAGATTTACGACGGGTATAAAATACCCAAAATAATTAAATTGTGTAGTTGATTAAAAGCAGGAGTCGACCTCCTTATTTGGTTACCTCCTTTCATCTCAACTTTCCCAAAATAACCTAACCTTCAAATTGTGTGCCTAGAAGTACAAACAACAAATTGAGATTCAAACAAGATTACTTAAGACTGAAATTGTGATTCCTTATAAGCTTGCTATCATCATCTTCATCATCATATTGTAAGTGTTTTAAATTTATGAGCTTAAGCTTTAGTTAGGATAAAATTGATGAAATTGAAAGATTGCTTAGATTGTTTGTAATAATCTTTGATATCAATGATGCTAATTGATGTTAGAAACTGAGTATGTGTACATGATATGTAAATTTTGATGTTTTGTTCTTGAATTGGAAATTTGAGCTCAAATGTGTGAATTATCAAATTGGTATGAATTTGACCTAAAATGGAATTGATTGAGGTTTGTTTAAGTTGTTTGATGATAACTAGTTGTTGTATGATACTCCTTTAAGGTTAGAAACTTAAATTGGTCGATTTGGCACTTGAAAGTGGTAGGATTTTGAAGTTTAGTTCGTGCAGAATTGTTGTTCTGCTGCTGCTGTTGCAAAAAACGAAGAACAAGCCGGCGGGTCTGGTACCCTACCCGGCGGGTTCTTGATTATGTTGGAGAACCGGCGGGTTGTCGGCCAAGCCGGCGGCTCCTACAGCCTTGAATACTCGAATTGTTTCTGTTTGCTCAAAATCTAATTCACCCGGCGGCTTAAGGGCGAAGCCGGCGGCTTGTATGGTCAAACCGGCGGGTCCTTGACCCCAGCCGGCGGGTCATGAGCCATTCCAGCATCTCTTTTAATAGTTGATTGTTAATGTCAATTGCTTGGTTATATGGTGTAACATTGATAAACTAGTATTAGTACATAATGATAACTACATTGAAATTCTTAATACATAATTAAGAAGTTGTAAATTGGATGTCAATTATGTTAAGTTCCTAATGTTATGAATTGAAATAAGTTAAGTATTGTTGATTCGGATTACTAACTTATATTTGATTGTTGATTCTCAGATCCTCCAAAAGATAAGTGATCCCTGGATTCTGAGTTTGTGAAGACAAAGGTATCGGTGAGTGGATTTGGAACTCACCATTTGATTTAGTTGTAACTATTGGGTTGCAACAAGTAAACGTAGATATATTGTTGTGCTTAATATTCATAGTTGATTATAAATCTACGTGCTATGTGTGGCCTTCGGGCATCAGTTGTTAATGAGGTCAACAGGTTGAACTGGTTGGTTGGGCTAGTTGGTTGTTGTGTGAATGACACAGGGTCATACTTCATTTGTTGTGTGTATAGAACCTGTGTCTGAGTATAGTAACCACTAGTTATCGGTCTCGTCCGCTATGGCCAAACGGATATGGTTGGATAAGTGTTCTTGGGAACCACCCGGGTATTATGGTATTCCCAGAGCCGCCGATCCTCATTACTATATTGTTGACTAGTTGTAATATATGTTTACGGGTGTTTGGGGTAAACAGGTGGTTATGCTAAGTTGAATTGTGGGTAATGAATTCATTCACTTAGCTTTGTGCTAATCCCTCATCCTACTTTCTGCAGGTTTTTGATATATATGTGGGTGTCAGGAATGGATGCTTTCGCAGGGAATGTCTGATAGATTAAAACTCTGATATGGTTTTTCTATAAACCTGGTTTTGTAATCTGTAATACCCCGACATATGTAGTTTTTAAACAGTTCTATGTTGGTATATTTTAATATGTAACTGTGTATGTACATTATTTTAATGTACAGTATATAAATATATTTTAAATTCATACGCTTCCGAGTAAAATAATATAATATTATTGTAGTAAAAGAGGGGTGTTACAAGTTGGTATCAGAGCATAGAGTTGGGTGAATTGAGCATTATAAAGTGTTCAATCCCAAATCTAGAATTTGTATGTCAAACATTCCTGGTTATGGGATTTAGCATTGTGTATGAACCTGTTAGTAGATAAGTGCTAACGATTAACAAATTTCAAGTTGTTGTGTGGAATACAGATATGGCAGATAACGAGCAACCGACCGCCAACCCTAATAATGCCTCACGGATCGATGTTCCTCCTTCAGATATTCATACTGAGAGACATGATCATGAGGGTACTTCTTTTCCTGCCCACGAAGAATCGAATCGAGACGATTATCTTCTTCAGTTAGAAGATGAGGTGATTAATCTCAGGGAATTTAAAAGACAGGCCGAAACTGCATCATCTCAGCAACGTTCTCAGCAACAGATACCTGTGTTTGGTAATATTCCTCCTTTTCAGTCAAATAAGCAATGTTCATTTAAAACGTTTATGGCAAGTAAACCACCCGAGTTTAGAGGGAGTACCAATCCATCAGTAACTTTAAACTGGTTAAGAGATATGGAACGAAAATTTGATGTTACTCGCTGTGAAGAAGAATTTAAAGTGTTTTACGCTATTCAATGTTTAAAAGACGAAGCCATGGTTTGGTGGGACTCGATTACTGGTCATTTGACTCAACAGCAGAAAGAAGCTATTCGATGGCTTGAATTCCATCAAGCTATCTGTAACCAATATTGTTCAGACTTTGAGATGGCACGTATTAGAAGAGAGTTTGTGAATCTTCAATTAACCAATAAGATGACTATCGATGAATTAATCTCACAATTTTCGGAGAAGTTACGATTTGTACAACATTGGGTTCCAGATGAGAAAACCAAAATAGAGCAGTTTGTGGAAACATTGCCTCATAATTATCGTACCACAGTAAGGTTAGCTAGTAATTTATCTCAAGCGTTTACTCTTGCACGCTCGGTTGATAGTGACATTAGAGGTTTTCAAGAATCTCAAGCTAGAAATACTTCTTCTTCGTTTTCAAGAGCTAGAACAGATGTTTCGGGTAAAGGAAAGTCCAGGTGGCAGGGTAAGCGTCAGGGTCAAAGATTTAATAATAGAAGTGGTTTATCTGGAAGCAAAAGTGGTTCCTCTGGAGGTTCAAATTGGTGTAATTCTTGTAAGTCAAGGCATTCTGGTCAATGTACTCCTCAGACAAATAAATGCCTTAAGTGTGGTGAGCTTGGGCACGACCTCAGAAATTGCAGGTATCCTAATTTTGTGTGCTGGAACTGTAAGAAAGAAGGGCATCGAGTTGGTCAGTGTCCTGAGGCGGGAAGACAGAGTTTTGGTTCGGTCGGGAGTTCGTCATCTTCCGGTCAAAAGCGAAAGAATCCTCCGCCAGCAACGAGTAGGGCGTTTCAGATGACAGTCGATGAGGCTGTCCACACAGATGATGTGATTACTGGTACTTTTCTTATAAACTCTGTACCGGCTCGTGTATTATTTGATTCTGGAGCAAATTGTTCTTTTATATCTGTGTGTTTCTGTGATAAGTTAAAACTGATCCCTACTGTGATAACTAAGCCCTTAGAAGTAGAGATTGTTAGTGGCAAATTAGTTCCTGTTACCACCTCGGTGACTGGAGCTAATATTGTGATAGATGGCCAGACTTTTCTAATTTCGCTTTTGTTAATGCCGATTCCAAGTTTTGATGTGATTATTGGCATGGATTGGTTAAGTCAGTATAAAGCAAGTATAGATTGCCACCATAAGCTGATTAGAATCCCAATCTCTGAAGAGTCATACGTTGTGGCTCGAGGAGAACGGGATAGTGGGTGTATTCCTCTGATTTCCATGATGAAAGCTAGGAAGTCGTTGTCTAAAGGTTGTGAGTCGTATCTAGCTTACGTCATTGATGCCAAATTAGAAAAGAAGTCTATTTCTGATGTTCCGGTTGTATCTGAATATCCGGAAGTGTTTCCCGATGAATTACCTGGTTTACCACCGATTAGGGAAGTGGAATATCAGATTGATCTCATTCCTGGTTCCTCGGCTGTAGCTAAAGCTCCCTATAGATTAGCACCGTCTGAGATGCGAGAAATGATGAGTCAGGTACAGGAATTATTGGATAGGGGTTTTATTAGACCGAGTTCTTCTCCTTGGGGTGCACCGGTTTTGTTTGTTAAAAAGAAAGATGGGTCATTCAGAATGTGTATTGATTATAGAGAATTGAACAAAAGAACAGTAAAGAATAAATATCCTCTGCCTCGAATAGATGATTTGTTTGATCAGTTGCAGGGATCTTCTGTATATTCTAAGATCGATCTGAGATCGGGTTACCATCAGGTTCGTGTTCGTGAACAGGATATTCCAAAGACTGCTTTCCGTACCAGGTATGGTCATTATGAATTCTTGGTGATGCCTTTTGGTTTGACTAATGCTCCAGCAGTTTTTATGGATCTGATGAACCGGGTATGCCGACCATTTCTCGATAAGTTTGTAATTGTTTTCATCGATGATATTCTCGTGTATTCTAAATCTGAATCAGAACATGCCGTGCAATTGAGGTTAGTTCTTGAAACCTTGAAAAGAGAACAGTTATATGCAAAATTTTCTAAATGTGAGTTCTGGATTCGAGAAGTACAGTTTTTGGGTCATATTATTTGTAATGATGGGGTTAAAGTTGATCCTTCAAAAGTTGAAGCTGTAATGAACTGGAAAACTCCAAAGAATGCTTCTGAGATTAAAAGTTTTCTGGGTTTGGCTGGTTATTATCGGAAATTCATTAAAGACTTTTCTAAAATTGCTAGCCCATTGACTAAATTAACCCGCAAGAATGAAAAGTTTGAATGGAATAATCAACAGGAACAGGCCTTTCATACTTTAAGACAGTTATTATGTCAGGCACCTGTGTTAGCTTTACCAGATGGCTCAGATGACTTTATTGTTTATTGTGATGCATCTTATTCGGGTTTGGGTTGTGTTCTGATGCAGCGGGATAGAGTCATTGCTTATGCTTCTCGGCAATTGAAACCTCATGAAAAGAATTATCCCACACATGATATAGAATTGGCAGCTGTAGTGTTCGCTTTGAAAATATGGAGACACTATTTATATGGTACTAAATGCACTGTTTGTACTGATCATAAAAGTCTGCAGTATGTATTTTCACAGAAAGAACTGAATATGCGTCAAAGACGATGGTTAGAATTAATTAAAGATTATGATTGTGAAATACGTTACCATCCAGGAAAGGCAAATGTAGTTGCAGACGCATTGAGCAGAAAAGGTACTTCTAACCGAGTCTATTTTCTGAAAGTTAATATTTCTTCTGACTTAGTGGATCAAATTAAAGCTGCACAGTTAGAAGCTTTGTTGGAACGTAATCTTAAGTCAGAAATTATGTTAAAAAGAAAGGACTTACTGGTTGACGATTCTAGAGGATTAAAGACTTTTCAGTCTCGTGTTTGGATTCCTCTGATCGGTAATATTCGAGATATGCTTTTGACTGAAACTCACAAATCTCGTTTGTCTGTCCACCCTGGTAGTACACGGATGTATAATGATTTAAAACATTTATACTGGTGGCCTACAATAAAAACTGATATTGCAAAGTTTGTTGGTAATTGTCATATATGTGCTCAAGTGAAAGCTGAACATCAAAAGCCGTATGGGTCATTGAAACAGTTAGAGATTCCAGAATGGAAATGGGAACATTTGACTATGGATTTTGTGACTAAACTTCCACGTACATCTCGAGGGAATGACATGATTTGGGTCATTGTTGACAGATTGACCAAGAGTGCACATTTTCTGGCGACTAGTGAGACTGCTTCCCTCAGTAAACTCGCACAGTTGTATGTTAATGAAATTGTTTCAAGACATGGTATTCCATTGTCGATTGTGTCAGATAGAGATTCTCGCTTTATTTCTCATTTCTGGCAGAGTTTACAGCAGGAATTGGGTACACGTGTTAATCTCAGTACGCCTATCATCCTCAGACAGACGGTCAGTCAGAACGTACGATTCAGACGTTAGAGGATATGCTCAGAGCTTGTGTATTAGAGTATGGAGGTTCTTGGGATTCTCACCTTCCTTTGGTGGAGTTTGCTTATAATAATTCCTATCATTCCAGTATTGGTATGCCTCCTTATGAAATGTTATATGGTCGTCGTTGTCGTACCCCCACGTGTTGGTTAGAAGCGGGAGAAAAGCAATTTGCAGGCCCAGATATTGTACAGATCACAGCTGACAAAGTGGCTATCGCCCGAGAAAAGCTGAAAGCTGCACGCGATCGACAGAAAAAGTATGCAGACCCACGTAGACGGCCAGTTACATTTTCTGAAGGAGAACTTGTTTATCTTAAAGGTTCTCCATGGAAAGGTGTTATCCGGTTTGGAAAACGAGGGAAATTAGCTCCTAGATACATTGGTCCCTTTAAAATTCGTCAAGTTGTTAATGATCAGTCAGTTACACTTGAACTTCCTCCAGAGCTTGCTGGTATTCATGACACGTTTAATATCTGTTATTTGAGAAAGTGTAATGTTGAGGATCAATCTCAGATTCTTCCTTTGCAAGATTTGAAAGTTGACCAGAACCAGAAACTAGTAGAAGAACCGATTGAAATACTTGATAGAAAAATTACTAAACTTAGAAAGAAACAAATACCGATGGTGTTAGTGAAATGGAGACACAGTTTAGGTTCCAATTTGACCTGGGAGACCGAAGAGTCTATGAAATCCAGATATCCTAGATTGTTTGATTGAGTTTAGATTTCGAGGACGAAATCTCCTAAAGGAAGGGAGATTTGTAACATCCTCTCGTCGGGTCTGGTAATAATCTATTTAAATTGATTTTTAATTAATTTAGGAATTATTTGATATTAATTGTTTATTTTGAAACTTAGATAAATAGGTCTCAGGACTTATTGTGAATAGTAAATTGTTAGTTGTTTTAATTTACTATAGTTGACGGTACAATAAAATAAGTTTCTCGCAATTAATAATTAGGTTTCAGACAATAGATTTACGACGGGTATAAAATACCCAAAATAATTAAATTGTGTAGTTGATTAAAAGCAGGAGTCGACCTCCTTATTTGGTTACCTCCTTTCATCTCAACTTTCCCAAAATAACCTAACCTTCAAATTGTGTGCCTAGAAGTACAAACAACAAATTGAGATTCAAACAAGATTACTTGAGACTGAAATTGTGATTCCTTATAAGCTTGCTATCATCATCTTCATCATCATATTGTAAGTGTTTTAAATTTATGAGCTTAAGCTTTAGTTAGGATAAAATTGATGAAATTGAAAGATTGCTTAGATTGTTTGTAATAATCTTTGATATCAATGATGCTAATTGATGTTAGAAACTGAGTATGTGTACATGATATGTAAATTTTGATGTTTTGTTCTTGAATTGGAAATTTGAGCTCAAATGTGTGAATTATCAAATTGGTATGAATTTGACCTAAAATGGAATTGATTGAGGTTTGTTTAAGTTGTTTGATGATAACTAGTTGTTGTATGATACTCCTTTAAGGTTAGAAACTTAAATTGGTCGATTTGGCACTTGAAAGTGGTAGGATTTTGAAGTTTAGTTCGTGCAGAATTGTTGTTCTGCTGCTGCTGTTGCAAAAAACGAAGAACAAGCCGGCGGGTCTGGTACCCTACCCGGCGGGTTCTTGATTATGTTGGAGAACCGGCGGGTTGTCGGCCAAGCCGGCGGCTCCTACAGCCTTGAATACTCGAATTGTTTCTGTTTGCTCAAAATCTAATTCACCCGGCGGCTTAAGGGCGAAGCCGGCGGCTTGTATGGTCAAACCGGCGGGTCCTTGACCCCAGCCGGCGGGTCATGAGCCATTCCAGCATCTCTTTTAATAGTTGATTGTTAATGTCAATTGCTTGGTTATATGGTGTAACATTGATAAACTAGTATTAGTACATAATGATAACTACATTGAAATTCTTAATACATAATTAAGAAGTTGTAAATTGGATGTCAATTATGTTAAGTTCCTAATGTTATGAATTGAAATAAGTTAAGTATTGTTGATTCGGATTACTAACTTATATTTGATTGTTGATTCTCAGATCCTCCAAAAGATAAGTGATCCCTGGATTCTGAGTTTGTGAAGACAAAGGTATCGGTGAGTGGATTTGGAACTCACCATTTGATTTAGTTGTAACTATTGGGTTGCAACAAGTAAACGTAGATATATTGTTGTGCTTAATATTCATAGTTGATTATAAATCTACGTGCTATGTGTGGCCTTCGGGCATCAGTTGTTAATGAGGTCAACAGGTTGAACTGGTTGGTTGGGCTAGTTGGTTGTTGTGTGAATGACACAGGGTCATACTTCATTTGTTGTGTGTATAGAACCTGTGTCTGAGTATAGTAACCACTAGTTATCGGTCTCGTCCGCTATGGCCAAACGGATATGGTTGGATAAGTGTTCTTGGGAACCACCCGGGTATTATGGTATTCCCAGAGCCGCCGATCCTCATTACTATATTGTTGACTAGTTGTAATATATGTTTACGGGTGTTTGGGGTAAACAGGTGGTTATGCTAAGTTGAATTGTGGGTAATGAATTCATTCACTTAGCTTTGTGCTAATCCCTCATCCTACTTTCTGCAGGTTTTTGATATATATGTGGGTGTCAGGAATGGATGCTTTCGCAGGGAATGTCTGATAGATTAAAACTCTGATATGGTTTTTCTATAAACCTGGTTTTGTAATCTGTAATACCCCGACATATGTAGTTTTTAAACAGTTCTATGTTGGTATATTTTAATATGTAACTGTGTATGTACATTATTTTAATGTACAGTATATAAATATATTTTAAATTCATACGCTTCCGAGTAAAATAATATAATATTATTGTAGTAAAAGAGGGGTGTTACACCCATGGATTTATGCAATTGAACAATGACTTTTAACATAAAGAAATCTTTACTAAAAAACTTATGGAAAAAGCTTATAGAATCCCTCTATTAGAGATGGCGTTAGTATCAAACTGGTTATTTTGTTATCAGAAGGTGTATAATACGCAATGTATATATTACGTTGAATAGATTCCGATCACATTCAATAAACATTTACTACTTATCTAATATTCATGAAATAAAGTGCTTGTATATGTTAAGTTAATTCTAAACTTTTAACATTAGCTTCATTATTTAGAAAATCATGTTTATTATATTATATTATATTTTCTGTATTATTTAATTTTTAAAAATAAGCATTTAATTATAATAGTTATGTCATGTGCTAAATTTTTGTTTATGTCTTTTTTTTTTATTAATTTAAGAAATTAACCTCTAATTAATGTATAATGATTTGGTTTTATTATTATAATATATATAAAAGTTGTGATGATGTGTCAAATGCTTAGATAATAAGAGGTAAGTGCCTTAATTATCTTTAATGTCAAATATCTCGAATGCTAATTACTTTAGAATTATGATAATTACAAAATGAACATGTTGTATATGTAACTAAAATAATAAGGTCTCAAAATTAAAATTCATGAAAGTTAAGTAAAAGTAAAAAATAAAAAAAAAATGTTATATTAATAATAGTAATAATAATACAAATTTATTAAAGCTTAAAGTATAATTAGAAGAAAGTGATGTGGCAAGCTTAGAGCAACTTAGGTTTTCTTTATACTCCGTATATAGTAAAAGATAATGTGTTATTGTTGTATCTAAGGTTGTCAAGATTGGAATCCTACGTAGGATCGTTTTTGCCTTTGCAAGATCGGGATCGTAAATCCTATCAAAATATGTTTTTTTATACAAAGATATCTAAATTCTTGTAGAAAACTACTATTAGAGAAATTAATCTAACATTCAAACTTTTATATTACTGAAGTGAAGTAATTTGTTAACATATATTTCTCGAACGATAAACGTACTAAAACAAAAGATAGCGGCATCGTACAATTGCACCAAAGTTTGAGAGCATATTACAAATGAAAATTCCTAATTGTCGTTTTAAAGGTTCTAGATTTTTTCTTAGGTTAATTTGATAATAACATGGGGAAATTAAACTTGAAAACAAATGTATGATAAGTTTTGAGATATGATTTGGACTACTTATGGGTCTTAGAAGTCTAATTGTAAAAAAAAATAAAAAAAATTAGCCTATTTGTAGGATCGGATCGTTCAACGATCCTACGATCTTACGATCGATCCTACGATCCTACTCCGATCCTACCTCCTGACTGATCCTACTCCAATCCTGCACGTTTTCCCTTGGTAGGATCGTAAGATCGTACGATCCTACGATCAGGATCGCGATCTTGACAACTTTGGTTGTATCTATTGCGAATCAGTTGAATTTGATGTTTGATCCCTTTATATACTGAGTGGCATAATAAATACTCCAGGTATTTAAATTTAAAATTAATTTAGTGGTAAGGAGTTTTACGCATAATGGGGCTTCTCCTTGAGGGTGAGAGTTCGAGCCTCGTTGTAAGGGGGAATCCTGCGACGCAATACCCATCTAAGATATGGGAGAACAACATCTTTAGGGCGTCGTCTTGGCTTCGAACTCATTGGAGATGATCGGGTGGACCATAATGGGGGTGCATCAGTGATTCCAATACTGCATTTCAAATTTTTTTGACACTATCTGTTGTCTTGTCAATTTTGTGGATAGATAGTAAAGTTGATCGGGTCACACATCCAACCTTGAAATTAATATGTGATGTGTAATACCAAATAAATCTAGCAAAGTTTGTTAGTTATTATTAGCTTAAAATAAACATCTTAGTTACAACCTGAAGTGAAAAAGAATCTTGTTATTCTTCTAATTTTAAAAAACATAAATAAAAGAATTGTGAAGCAGATTTAAAGCTTAAAAACATCATGAAAGTCCAATTTTTCTTCTAATTAAAACTTACAATTACACATATACATAAGACTTAGGTTAAAACTAAAAAGAAGTAATGTTGTTGAAGTAACACAATATTATTATTATTATTATTATTATTATTAGGATTTTTTAATGATAGCCTTATGTTTAAGAAACATTTAATGCATAAAGAATTGTACATTAAAGTTAGTGAGGTAGTTATTGATAAGTTATTGAGTTGGTTATTATCAAAATACAACAATATAATACGTATCTGAATATGTTAGACATAGCTCTAAAATTCTTAGTATTTTTATTGGAAAATAGTCAAATACTAGTACAAAATAAAATCTATAAATTAACGGATCCAAATCCGGTTTATAAATATAATAAGACCCGTCAAAATAACCCAAACACTTTTTTTCTTCCCGCCATGTTATCCTTCTATTCAACAACCCTATCCTCTTTCTTCACCAAAACCCTAACCCCCAAATTAAAACCCCAAAACCCTAATCACAAATCATTCAGTTTCCGCCCAATCACCGCCGCTACTTCCACGTGTCACTATGAAACTGAAAGAGGCTTCCAATTCGAAACCGGCGACACGTTCTTCCGCCACGAAAGCGCCACGGGCCGTGATCTCGGTGTTCTCGCAGCCGCCCTGCACAAAAAATCAAACAATAGCTTACGAGTTCTCGACGCAATGTGCGGTTGCGGAATTCGATCAATGCGGTACTTAGCGGAAGCAAAAGCTGATTTCGTATTAGCTAATGATGCAAATGAGGATTGTAATGGTGTTATTGTGTCGAATTTGTCGAGTGTTTCGAGTGAGGATGAAGGGAGGTGGAATGTGAGACATTCGGTTGCGAATCGGCTTTTGGCGGAACGATATGTGCAGAAGGATTATTTTGATTTAATCGATATCGATTCGTTTGGGAGCGATTCTAGTTGCTTTAGGGGTGCGTTTGATACTGTAGCGTTGGGCGGGTTGCTTTACGTTACATCGACCGATGGGTTTTCTTCTGGTGGTCATCGTCCTGATCAGTGAGTTTAACATTTAACATTTGTGGTTGTATGGTTGTATAGTTTATTTCGATTCAAAGGCTAACTGAAAAATGTATGGCATCTTTTATGTATGTTTCAGTACTTTAGCTGCATATGGGGCGTATATTCGCCCACTGCCCTATTCAAATGAAATGGGTTTACGGATGCTTATAGGTGGTGCAGTTCGTGAGGCTTCTGCGTTGGGTTATTACGTAACACCACTATTCTCGTACTATTCGTACCATGGGCCCATCTTCAGAGTATTGCTACGTGTTAACCGAGGAAAGCCACCTCATGGCATGTACTATTGGTTATACTTTATGAGTTTGCTTTAGTTTACGTAAAGTTATACAAAGCCAAGTAATTGAGTGAAAGGCGAATTGCCCGAAAAGAGAACATAAGGTCCAAAAACTTTCGATCAGGGCTATGTGTTAATTTCTCTCCATAAATGATAACGTGTTTTTACCGTTATAGAGATTAGCATATGCACATAATTGACAAATTTTGGATCTTACATTCATTTTGGGGCAATTAATGTTTTTTTTATTATACGGTTTTTTGATAGTTTTGCGTAACAGGCACTATGGGTTTATTTGCTACTGCGAATCTTGTGGTCACTCTCAAGCTATTTCGTGGGACCAACTTGGTCAAATGAAATGTCCTTGTGGATCAGATGTATGGTATCTCCTTCTAATCTTCTTTCTTCATCACATTATACTTGCTTTGATTTGTGTTGATTGTATTTATGTGTACTGTAAACCGTGTTATGCTGTTATTATCTGCTATGCGTGCAAGATGGCCTAATACTGTCTTATGTTACAGGTACCGGATTCACTTGTTATTTCCGGGCCACTATGGACAGGGCCGCTTCATTGTACCCCCTATCTTACAGAAATGCTCACTTTGGCAAGGGAATGGGGGTGGTTGGGTGATGGCTCAAAAAATGATCTAGATAAGTTATTACGGCGAATGATTGATGAAAGTGATCCTAATTTGTCATTTGGTTACATCCAACATGATGAGGTTCATACTATTATATTGTCATTCGATGTTCTAAAAGTTGTTGAGGGCATTTTCACCAGTTACTGAGTATTATGCTGATTACCATATGTAACAGTTAGCAAGTCGTGCAAAGGTTAATTCTCCTCCTGTCTTGACACTAATGAGTGCCATCCGGAAGGTACTTGCTCTGAGATCTAAATTTAATAACTTTCGTACTTTTAAATAACTTCCAGCAAATGTTGCAAGATTTTGAGTGGACACAAAGATCACTCAACTATGTACCAGTATGCCACTGGTACATCATTGCAATGCTGATATAACCCTGGAATTATAAAGACTACTTTTCAACTGATTTCTTCATATTGTTATGGTGTCATTTGTAGGAAGGATACATTGTTTGTAGATCGCACATTTCCAACAATGCAATCAAGACAAATTGTCCCATGTCTGAGTGTATCAGGATCGCAAAGGAAATTCAACGACGCTGAGTAAATTAAAGATGACAACGACACTTGCTGTTTATGTGAGCTGACCCTAGTTGCACTAATCGTCCCTTTTGGTGGTTGATCGTTGCAAAACCTGAATTTTGGTGCTTCAAAGTTCAAACTAACTAGAAGTAATAATACATAACTTTAATTACTTACAATTATTTTGAAACCCTGTTCAGTTATTAATTAATAATCATATAGATTTCATTTTCTCTACCTTATTCAATGATTGTGTCATGTCTCACATGTCTTGCTAGACCTATTTAATTAGGCTTACCTTGTGTTACAACCATGATTTATTAAAATTAATAAATTAACTAGTTAAATTAAAAAAAAAAAAAAAAACATTTGTTGTAAAAAAGTTAAATGATCTGAAAAGGAAGATAAAAAGAAATAATACGTAATGAAACTTCTAAAAAATTGTTGTGTAATGAAACTTGTTCACTACGGAGTATATAACAACTTAAGTTCTCCCCCCAAAAACAATATAACAACTTAAGTAAATCCGTAAAAATAATGACGATTAGTAAATATTAATCAATGTGTAAATAATACCAAATGACATGTGTAACCAAGAGTGCGAATCGGATCAGCATATGCGGATGAACTGTAGAGAGGTGATTTGCCGGTTACCTTACGTGTTTCACTCCAAATTAATTTTTTTTTTATAATTAATGTGGTGAATATATAACAAGATTTTGTTCAAGAATTATAATAGGAAATCTTTAATAGATATCGACCAACCCACACAATTATAATAATAATTATTTTTAAAAAACACCGACCATCAACTAAACATAAACCTTTGGGTTTTAGGACTCTCATTCGTTTGAATTTCCGGCGATGGATAAAAAAGCACAAGTCGAAGCAATACTCGGCGCCGATCTAGCGCCGTTCGAAACGCTAATTTCACATCTTATGTCTTCATCGAATGAACAATGTTCACAAGCTAAAGATATTTTCAACTTATGTAGAGACACTGATCCGAATGCGTTGTTTCTTAGATTAGGCCAACTGTTACAGTTACCTCATATGCAATCTCGTGCCATGTCAGCAATTCTGTTACGGACACAGTTGACGCGATGGGAGTTGCAGTATTGCAACGAGTTATCCTTTACGACTCGGTCTACGTTAAAATCTATTTTACTGACATGTGTGCAACAAGAAGAAGCAAAGACTATAAGGAACAAGCTGTGTGATACGGTTTCGAAACTTGCTTCGAGTATTTTACCTGTTACCAGCTGGCCCGAACTGTTGCCGTTTTTGGTTCAATGTGTGTCGTCTGATTCGGTTAAGCTGCAAGCGTCTGTGTTTTTGATATTTGATCAGTTGTCACAGAACATTAAGAAGAGTTTGATTCCGGATATAGATATTACGCATGTCCATGGAATGTTTCAGCAGTGTTTGAAGACGTCTAAGGCACCTTTGGACGTCCGAGTTGTTGCGTTGAGTGCAGTGATTAAATTTACTATGTGTTTGTCGTCTAGTGATAGGAATAGGTTTCTGGATTTGGTTCCTGCTATGATGACTACATTGACTGAAGCATTACTGCATTAGGGAGTGAGCCTAGGTTTTTTAGGGGGCAGTTGGTGGTAGTTGTTGGGTCGATGTTGCAGATACCAGAGATGGAGGCGTTAAAAGAGTGGACGAGGCATTTAGCGATTGAGTTTGTGATTACGTTAGCGGAAGCTGGTATGATGAGGAAGGTGTCGCGGTTTACTAGTAGGTTGTTTGGGATTTTGTTGCAGATGCTGCTGGATATTGAGGATGTACCTGATTGGCATACTGCAGATCATGAGGATGAGGATGCAGGAATTTCTTATAATTATAGCGTTGGACAGGCGTCTTTGGATCGATTGGTGATTGCTTTAGGTGGGGAGATTACTGTCCGAGTTGCATATGAAATGTTGCCGGTGTTCTTGGCTGCTGTTGAGTGGCAGAGGCGTCATGCTGCACTCGTTTCTCTTGCCCAAATAGCCCAGGGATGCTCCTCGAAGGTGGTGGAATTTATGATTGTGTCGTGATTATATTTTAAAGAGTTAATTGAATGAATCGTACGTGGTTTACACACTATAACACACTTAGTCTCCTCTACTTTGTTTTTTGCATTAGAAGTCTAAATGTTCAAAAGTTGTTGCGCCCTCAGTCCCTCATCCGTTAAGTTTAACATTTCAAGTGTTAAATGCAATGAAATTTAATTTTCTTTTTAATTTCGAGCAACAATCCAATGCAAAAAACAAAGTACAGGGCCTGTGTTTTATTGTGTGTAAACCACAGGGTCCGTTCATGCAAATAACTCTATTGTTTAATTAGCAAATCAAGCATGAGCAGCATGCATATCACCTAATTTGTTTATTCAAATTAGCGTGCTTGTGTTTTTTGATAAGTACTAATGTTTATGATGTGAATAATTTGGTGATGCAGGTGATGATCAAGAATTTAGAACAAGTGGTGTGTATGGTTTTGAACTCATTCCAAGATCCTCACCCACGTGTGCAATGGGCTGCAATTAATGTAATTGGACAATTGGCAACAGATTTAGGCCCAGACTTGCAAGCTCAGTAGTCAGTACCACCAAAGACTGCTTCCAGCTCTAGCTACTGCCATGGATGACGTTGATAATCCGCAAGTTCAGGTTAGTAATGTAAATCATATACAGTGAACATGTTTGTCTCTTGTTTGTTTTTTGGAACTCGATTAAATGTTGGGGAACTTGGTCAGTACTGTTGAAAATCTCATGTGATTTATCCTCTTTATAGTATCTCAAGTATTTATCTAGATACGTACATGTGATTTTAGTGGGCTCAGTTTTAATAAAAACTGACACATCTTTGTTTTTGTTCTGTAGACACATGCTGCTTCTGCGGTACTAAAATTCAGCGAGAATTGCACCCCTGATATCTTGACGCCTTACTTGGATGTAATAGTGAGCAAACTGCTTGTGTTGTTACAGGTAAACTGAATGGATATATATCAGCAGAATAAGACTATACACTATTCATTATCCAGTCATTTCAGTATGCATTAATAATAATAATAATGATATTAATGCAGAACGGTAAACAAATGGTGCGGAAAGGGGCTTTGACCACTCTAACATTGGTTGTTGATTCATCACAGGTAACATATTATTGTCGCATTTTTTATCTGTAGCATTAGAACTTTACATCGGATGTCTCACTCAGATGATTAGTTTATCAATAGGAACACTTCCAAAAGTACTATGATGAAGTTATGCCCTATTTGAAAACAATCTTATTGAATGCGAATGACAAGGCTAATTGGATGCTTCGTGCCAAAATTATGGAATGCATTAGTTTGGTTGGAATGGCTGTTGGGAAAGAAAAATTTAGAAAAGATGCGAAGCAGGTGTGTTTGAGTGTTTAGACATTGTAATTCATGCATGTTATCTTTAGACAATTGTTTCTCAGTTTTATAAATTTATTAAATAATCCAGGTGATGGTTTCTGATTGTATGTTAATAAGGTGATGGAAGTGCTCATGGGATCTCAAATGGAGACTGATGATCCCACCACCAGTTATATGTTTCAAGTAGGTGATATTCTTTGTCTAAAGTACTTGGTGATTTGTTTATAAGTTTGTGTTAATCGTCTTTTTGTCATACAATTGTAGGCGTGGGCTAGGTTATTCAAGTGCTTAGGACAGGACTTTCTTCCTTATATGAGCGTTGTTATGCCTCCTTTGCTTCTGTCTGCTCAACGCAAACCTGATGTATTCATTACCTCATCAGATTCGGATAACAACATTGATGAATCAGATGATGAAAGATATCAAGTGTTGTGGGTTTTATAAAATCTGCTATGGTTGATAACTTCTCTTTACTTACAGAAATATTCTATAGAGTATGTTGTCATATAAAAATATTATAAATCACAATTTATGCTGTAACTGGTACAATAAAGTGGTGATATTTTGCATTAATATTAAAAAAAACTGATATCACATTGTGAATAATACTGAGACTTTTCATGCCATACAGTATAGAGACCTTCCCACTTGGTTATAATAGATTAGAGATCAAGACTAGTATTCTTGAAGAGAGTTATCGCTTGCTACATTTTGTGTTTCTTTGTCAACGAGTTGAAAGAGGGTTTCTATCCATGGATTGACCAGGTCTGTTCGCGTATAAGTGTTAATTTTTTATTATTTTCTTTTATGACCTAAATCTAATGTATATACCTAACAGGTTGCCCCAACCTTTTTGCCACTTCTCAAATTTTATTTACATGAAGGACTTAGGAGAGCAGCTGTTTCAGGTTTTATATCTTATCACCAGATCTCTTTCATTATTTATGCTAACCCAAATGAAAGGATATATATAAGTCATTTTTAATAAGATGCATATATATTTGTTGTAGGCATGCCCGATTTGAGGTCTGAAAAATTAGCCATAGAGAAAGGGCTTGCTCAAGGCTTTGATGAGTCTTATATCAGAAAGCTGTCTGACGACATAGTTCCATCTCTGGTTGAAGCTTTGCACATGGTATTTTTCTTTATTTAAAGAATATTGTGTGTGTGAGGGAGGAAATGTGCTCAGAGTATTATATTGGTTTATATCATTGCAGGAACCTAATACCAAAATCTTTGCAATTATGCTGGAAGCTTTGCACGAATGTAAACAGGTTTGTCTTATGTTCATCAAATGTCATTCAATACTCGTAGTCTTTATCGTGTTCACGTGTCCTAACTGCATTATTCCACATGCTTTCAGGTATCTGGACCGCTAATAGATGAAAACCAGGTGAGATCCATAGTGCATGAGTTAAAGCAGCAAGTAGTTCAAGCTAGTTCAACCAGAAAAACAGAAAGGGCTAAAGCTGAAGAAGAAGTTTTTGACCGAGTTCGTTATTTAAAAATCCTATTGACCTTGAGTAAATCAAAGATGATTACTTATATATTATTTGTCAGCCTCACAAAATTTCTGTTACAGATTGGCAAAATCTTGGTAGCGTTGACAAAAACATTTGGTGCTTATTTCTTGCCTTACTTTGATGAGATTTCGTCCTATTTGATGACTATGTGGGTAAGTACATTTAATATCAATCTGACTGGAACCCTTTTTTTATTCTATTAGCTATAAGTTTTATTTTTCATTTGGTAATAATGACCGACTTTCACATGATTCAGGGCAAGGACAAAAGCGTTGAAGAAAGGAGGATTGCTATTTGCATATTTGTTGATATTGCAGAACATTGTCGTGAATCAGCATTGAAGTATGATAACAAATAACAATTATTGTTACAGTAATAATCACCAACCTAATAGGCTAATAGAGTAACAACAGGCCCGTGAACTAATTATGATAACAAAAACAATTATAGTTACAGTAATTATCTGGATGTTTAAATCAAGTGATGTAGGAGGCCATCTGCGCTCAAAATTAACTTTGCTAACTTTCAACCTGTTTGAGCCTTTCCCGTTACAACTACAATTTTGATTTGACCCGTTTGTGATAAACACAACCCAAATTAACCCATTTATAAGTTAATGGATTGAAATTGCCACATCTATTGCCTAATCATCTTATGTAACCTTTTCTTTACTTGTTTTGTATGTGAACAGGTATTATGATGCATATGTTCCCTTACTTCTAGAAGCCTGCAATGATGAGAACCCGGATGTTCGACAGGTCAGCACAATGATAACCATTATTTTGTGTCTGATATGCTATTTGTGGACTTGGAGTAGTTGGTCACCTAACCTGATATGCTAATTACTTTGAGCTCAATGACTCTGTGCTGACCGATCACTGTACCTAATGGTTATCATTATTTTGTGTCTGATATGCTATTTGCAGAATTAGCATATTTGTGTCTAATAGGCCTTAAATTTTCATTCAGGCTGCTATTTGTGGACTTGGAGTATGTGCAAAATATGGTGGGACTGTTATAAAACCATTTGTTGGAGTTAAATGGTAAATACCGTTGATCATTCATAAAAACTTCTTTTTGCGTTCTATAATAATGTTTACTTGACTAGTGTAATTCATTATGCAGAGGCTCTTTCAAGGCTAAACGTTGTTATAAGACACCCTAATGCGCTTCAACCTGAGAATGTGATGGCATGTGATAATGCAGTTTCTGCTCTGGGGAAAGTATGTCAGTTTCATCGCAATAGTTTTGATGCCACTCAGGTAAGTGCACGATTTAGTTTACAGATTCACTAGTAATTAGTGAATATTCTATCGTGCAGCTTCATTAGGTGCATGATAGTTTTTAACTATGGTTGTGTGATTGCTGTGTTGTTTGTCAGATCATTCCTGCATGGTTAAGCTGTTTGCCAATCAAAGGGGATCTTATTGAGGCTAAAGTTGATGATGAACTGCTTTGTTTAATGGTCGAAAGGTAAGTCAATGCATGTTGTTAGAGGTTGAAAGTTTTCTCGTTTACTTAAACTTAGGTTGATTTGCTTTTTCTTCTAATTTTTTTTAAATGGGCCAAACCGCCAAACAGGTAAATTCAGGGTTGTTTTGGGGATCTGTAGTATATCATATACACAGAGAGTTTATGTTATTTTTATGCCAGTGGTTATGAGTTATGACTTTAAGCTTGCTGCACATATTTGAAACATAGATGATTAGTTATGTCAAATGTTCCAACTCATATTATCCCAGTATTTGGCTCTGTGATTATATATAGTCAATCATTAACAATGCCATATCACACTAACAGCCATCCGTCTCCTATGCGATACATACTAACCACATTTTATCAGTTTTGACTCGTTAGCTAATTTGTCCAATCTCTATCGTTAGAGGGTATCTGTAACCCATATCTACCAAATTTTAGGTAAATGCATCAAAATTGTAGCCTCCAATGTTTTGTACTCTTTTTGCTAATAATTAATATAAAATTTCATGTTTATCGACCCGGATCATGAGTCATGACCAGGTTGCCCCATTTTAAGACAGCCCATATGGAGATGTTGAACCAAACCTGTTTTGACTCACTATGCTAACCTGATATGCTAATTCTGCCACCTCTAGTAAGTAAGGCCTATTAGAATTGAGCTCAAAGTAGTTGGTCACCTAGACATTACATGGTTTGTTGATAATGGTTGTAAGATGTCATTACTCTTAGCTTGAAAATTAAAGTCTTTTTGAATTCTTTCAAGTGAATAATTTTTTATCTAGAATTTGTAAACAAAGAAAGATTTTATAAAAAGACTCAATCGGCCCCCTCCTTCAGTGTCTATAACTTGTCTATAATTGCATATAAGCAATTACTTTTGTGTCTATATTTCCATATTTGCATATCCCATGCAATAATTAGGTTTCAATATATACCAACTCTCCTCCCCTGCTTTTGCTAAGTTTTGTGCTTTTGTAAATTACAGTATGCATTTCTCAGAAATGCCCAGACTGGAAAAATTAGCACCTCCCCAACACACCTGTCTACTAAGTTGTTTCTGTCGCACAATTGAAAGCCTTGTCATTCGCCACCGTCGAATATTAGAAACTCCTGTGGACTCATTTGTAACTCCTGCCATCCGCAGTGGCAAGGCTAAAATCTCCGCTCACCACCATCCCAAAGCTAAGATGAACAACCGTTGCAAAGTTAAGATGAACCACCGTCGCAAAGCTAAGATCAACCATTGCCCTGACTCTGGTGTGTTAATCTTAGTGGTATTTATTATTATGTTATATATTATTTCTTTATTTATTATATTTTGTTCTACGCAATGTTGGAGTATATCACTTTGGAGTTGCAGTATGAGAAAAAATTAGTTGATGATTATTTGGCTTCCCAACCTGAGTTAGATGCAGAATCTAGGAGGGAGGTACTGGATTCTCTAATTTACCTTCACACCCATATAGAGCTAGCTGACCGATCACTGTACCTAATGGTTAGCATCATTGATCGTTTCTTGAGTGCTGCTGCTGCTCCCATTCTCCGTAGCGAATTTCAACTTGTGGGGATGACTGCAATGCACATTGCAACAAAATACGAAGAACTTGAACACATTGAAGTTGATGATTATATATTTGTCTATCGAAAACATGGTTACACATGTGAAGAGATGTTGGCGATGCAGTTTCGGATTTTGAATAAGTTGGGTTGTAACTTACACGTCTCTACTGTGTATACTTTTCTCCCTCACTTCATCCAAGTCGCAGACTGCGGGCTAGAAGAAACTACCGTGAGAATTCTTCAAATCAAAAGATTTATTTAAAAGAAAATTACACAAATCGTCATTTAAGTTCACCTCCAATTTTACATTTACTGGCAGTTCTTTACAAACTCTTAACACACCAATGTCATTCAAGTTTGTAAAGGAATGCCACTGAAATTTGGGGCAAAAATAAAGGACAATGTGTGTAACTCTCTCATTATTTAATCTAGTTAATTAATATTCTTTATATGTAACGTTTGTTTCTCTGTTTTATTTTCTTGGTCGATCTATAGATGGCGAATTTGACGTATTACTATGCCGAATTAGGAGTTCTGGAATATGAGATAGCAACAAGGTATTGCCCGTCAATGTTGGCAGCATCGGCGGTGTATGCGGCACGAGCATTGATAAAAAAGCATTGCGTGTGGCCCAAGAAACTGGAAATACACAGAGGTTATAAAGAAATGCAATTGTTGGAATGTGCACAGAGGATGGTGGGTGTTTATCTACAAGTCAAGGAACATAAACACAGCAAGGAGGTACGTAAAAAGTATGCGAGGTTGGGACGAGATGCTGTGGCCGAGCTAGATGTATCCCTTAAAGTCAAGGGGAAATCGGAGATAAGAAGAACTAATAGCGTTTGAGTAGAATTTTATGTTTTATTTCCATTATGTTTTGTTTCCTTATTAGTAGTGTCGTTAGCTTGGGGGTCAAGTTGAATTCGGTTTAAAAATCAATTTTTCATTTTGTTGTGTAACAATCAATTTCTATTTCAGTTTGTTATTTGCTTGTGTACTAATGAATTGGCCATGTTTGTTTATGGAATTAGATGGAATTCAGCTATATGAACTGATCAAACGATAGGTGAATTTGATGTTCATGACAATGTTGTGTTCGGTGATTTTAGGGGAAATTGGATAAGGGTTTAGGGATTCGTGAAGTGGACAATTGGCGGTTAGTTCGATTAGGACCCCAGAGTTAGAAGATCATACGACGGATTATTAAACAGTTGTGTCAAAATGGGTGGATTTGCCTGTAACATGTTTTCTCCTAAAATTTAAGCTTCTGAATTTTTTTACAGAACTTATATATTACAGTATCAATTATAATTGACGTTTACGACTTCCATCAATAAGGTTTAAAGTACGTTTCAGAAGACTTTCCCTCATTTGACTCGTACAACCCATTTGACCCGCTTCCTGAAAATACTCTTTTTTCCTTGGCTCTTTTAAAAATTAAAGATTTAGTGTCTAACATAGTTAATAAATAGTGTATCACAAATTTTACTGTGTATTAATGAACTGGTTGGTTTACTATTCAGCACGAGTACAGTCTCAGTAGGCTTAGGAGGCTGCACGCTCCAAACTCCAATGGCCATGATCTCTGCTTACGAATTAAGTAAGAAGCTGCTTTACGATTGCTCTCAATTCCCAGATAACATCTTCACAATATCACAGTAAGCTCAACAGTCAAGCACCAACTAATTTGTGCAATCAAATCATTTTTATCTTCCATTCATTGATTAGCTAATCTTTAACTTCTATGATTTTTCTAATTTACCGTTTCTTGAAATGCATATATTTATAAGCTGTTTATCGTAATTTGACATTTTTCTTTGTGACTTTGAGTAGCTTAAGTTGGGGCGCATTAAGAAAACAAAAATTCTAAAAATTATTCAGATTCAACTAGCGGTAATCTCATTATCTATTATCAACAGGAATAGTTGGTATAGAAAGAAAGCAGATTACAAGAAGCAGAATAACTAAAAAGCAATAAGACATGGTTCATTCATGTTCCGCATACAAAACAAGGGCTTAGTCCCAGTGTAAAACGGGGCTTCCTTATTACATGTTCAAACTCCGAGGGACCACAACCACTGGTGTCAGGATTCTTCCTTTAAGGGCATTCTTTCTCGTAGACTTCATTGGCATACTTCCAGTTGATTACTTTCCAGATATTCTTCAAATAATCTGGTCTAACGTTTTTGTACTGCATCAAAACAAAGCAAAAAGATTAAAACATTTATACAAGACTATTAAAGGGAGGAGTAATTAAACCAAGAAATTGACGAATTATTTAGGGGTATTTTATCTTTATGCATATAAGCATGACCTGCTAGCAGCATATCTATCTGCAACAGGTCTGAAAGCCGACACGTTATTACTCACACATACAGACTATGAAAGTTTATATCATTACCTGCAAGTAGTATGCATGCTCCCAAACATCTATGCCAAGTAGAGGAACCAAACTTGCACCTTTTGTGACCAGTGGATCCTACAGCACCAGTATGACACATAAAACAGTGTATTGAGTTACATGTGAATCAAAATTCTAGAGACTTACTCAAGCAGAATGCTGGCTATTGATCTCCCACAAACCAAAAAAAAAGATAAAGGTAGTGTGGAAAACATATGCAACCGTTGCGTATTCTAGAGCGAGTTTGATTTACAAGATGCAAAACATCAAACAATCAGTCATATCTTGAAGTCTATACCTGGTTTGCAGTTGTTTCAACAACAAGCCGTTTCAACTCCTTATCCACAGCAAGCCACTGTACAAATATATCAAATTTGAAGGAAACAGTAATAAAAAAAACGGTTTCAATGATGAGAACTGATGATAGAACATACCACCCATCCAGAGCCCTGTACAGCAGCACCTTCAGCATTCATCTTGGCAATCAACTTTTCAATAGACCCAAAGTGCTGGTCAATAGCCCAGCCTAAAGAACCATGTGGTGGCTCACCACCCCCTGCCTGCAAAAAAAATAAATTTAAATTCCACCTTTCAGTCAAATTAAGAGTGGTATGCTCGAAATTACTACGTATCACTAAATTACCAGGAAACAGACTTACACTAGTGGGAGCAAGATTCTTCCAGAAAATTGAGTGATTCACATGACCTGAACAAAAAAAGTAATGCACTATCATTACAACAGCTTTAGTACATAAACTAAGAGATGCGACAGGACAATACATCTAAATAAAAAAATGATCATATTCAGACAAACAGCGATATCTTATACTTATACAATTTGCAATAAATGGAGCAGACCAAATTCTACTGAAAGGCATCCCTGAGCTACAACTGAATTCCTGACTTTACACTTCTAGAACATCATATTACACGCACATACATTTCTATCATCCCAAAAAGTGTTTCTCCGTAAATTATAAGACCCTCATCAATCATTAAGTTAAACCCACACTAGCAGACACTCCCTCAAGTTTGATCCACAATCAGATTGATAATTCACATATGAACTTCCAAAAACTACACGACTTTTATCAACTTTTCGTGTTCATAATGCATATCATTAACCATCCCAAACAGCCTTATCGGCTTATCGCAACGCTAACAGTAAGTCAAATAAACAATACTATCCTATTTGGCATTAAATAGTCTCATATTGAGTCACATTCTAGCATGTATTCGACCAAAGCAATAATTTCACATAGAATGCAAAAAAAAAATCAAATTTTCCCCCTAAAAATGTACAGATTAATATTGATTTAACATAAAAAAATACAAACTTTTGCATAAAACTCAAAAGTTTCGCATACAATGTAAATCCAAAGTAGCATAAAAACAGAAAGACCAAAAATATCTCATAGATACCATCAAAAATATCGCATAAGATATATAATTTCGCATGAAAATAAATATATTGAAATTGTAAATGTATGTGACCTCCGCCGTTGAACTTGATGGCGCTCTGTAACTTAACGGCAGTGGATGCATCACCCTTTGCGATTGCGTCATCAAGTTGTTCGAGAGCTTTATTGTAATTAGTGATGTAAGCTTGATGATGTTTCTGATGATGAATCTGCATAATCTCTCCGCTAATTGCTGGTTCAAGTGCGCCATAATCGTAGGAGAGATCTGGAAGTGTGAATGTTTGTAGTCCACGAATTTGTTGGTGAAATCGAGTTAGGGTTTTGGCACTGGCTAGGGTTCGAAGAGCCATTTTTTTGTTGGGTTAAATTTTGGTATCGGAAATGGTTGCTTTTTAAAAGTCGACAATTGCCCAAATGGAATAAATCTGTGTGCACCACCACCAAGTTTGTAGCACCTTGATAAAATCTTGCAAAACTACCACACTGGTTTTGTTTTTCTAAGTTTACTTGCTTTATGTTTTTTATATTTGCTTAAATACAATTTTCATTATTATAATATTGTGTTAATGTAAAAAAAAATTCAATAGTAATATAAGTAGGACAAAAGTTGTGTCTTTAGCACGTGGAGCGTTGTAGAATGTTGACATAGCAGTTGATACAAGTCTATTCTTAATACGAAGTCTAATTTTCTTGTGAAAAAAATGCGTTTTTAGTTTTTGTTATTTGTTTGTGGTACGGGTTTAAAAAATTGAAATATCATTGCTGCGGATCACTTTAAATTCTGAATTCATCACGATCTCTAAGAGTTCGTAATTGTATGTGTTTTGAGTTTGTATGAGAATGGTTGAATGTGTACGTATTAAAGTAGGTGGCTTAAGATATACTCAGAAAACTTTTGAGAATTAGTTCGAGGTAGATTGGATAAAGTTTATGTTGTTAACAAACATAGTTATTAAAATCTCTTCACGACGTGTCAAAAGCTTTTATGAAATAAATTGAAAGTTTCTGTCCCCAATAGATTAAATTTTCGATAATATAAGGTGATTTACAGCAAACGTTGTATACCATCACGTGAGAGATTAACTAAGCTTAACTAACGATTTGTCAAATGCTGATCCAACTAGTGTATAAATTTTTTAGATGCGATAGCACACTTGATAATCGAATGTGGAATGCTCTCAAATTATGATCATATCTCAAAATCAACTTGACTACTACGTATGCATATAGTTTAATCACTAACCGGATCGTTCCGTGGTTTGATATTAACTAACATACATTTGGTTTTTGTACAACTTTTTGTTGAATAAAAATGGCTTAGTCATCGTTTATGGATTTAAGAATGGATTAGTCATCGTTTGATTGAATGGAAATAAATGCGATGATGGCTATACAACTTTAAACACATTAATTATGAATCATTATCCTCAAATTTTAGTTGTCGTTTTATTTACTTGACTTAATTAAAATATATGGACTTTTAGTCACACATGTCAGAAAAAACGATAGGATGAAAAAGTAAGCCAAACCTTGGGTCAAGACAAAACAGGCAAACATGCCTTTTATCCATGGATCTATTAGACACGCAAGTCCAAATGCTGGCGTCAAGTAACAAATTGTTGATAATTTAATCCATTATATAACACAATTTGTAACAATTTGTGATGCATGTTATGTTGAATAAATATTGCATGTATACTACTGTTAAATTTGACCCCTTCGTATGTCAAACATGTTACAACAAAATAATACCTCAGTCAACATTTTTTTTGTTGTTGTTGTTATAAGTTTAGAGTTGAACTGGGCCAAAACCGTTATTATACGCATGTTACATGTATAATTGGAACCGAGAAACGACCCGTTTAATGTAATTTTTTAGCCCAGTTTTGGGACAGCCCCAATTCAAAACAACGGCTTGACTAATCGTTTATGTACACTCATAATATGACATAACAAACTACAAAAAATGGTAAGACAAAAATAGTTTGGCAAGTATCCAAAAGATTACCGTTTCAGTAAGTAGTTTTCTTTTTTATCTTACCAAACAAAAATACATAATATTATAAAATGGTCTATGGCCTAGTGGTATGAAAGGTATATATTCACAGTGGTTGTATATATAATTAGTGGGATATGTAATATGGGTGAGGTTTAAATGAGACTAAAAATTTGTGTGAGAATAAGGGAACCAATGATATCATGCCACATGTACAAAGAGAATGTTCCATACTACAAAACACATTTACCTCAAACATCAATTATCTCACAAATGACAAATCGAAAAATCATGAAACTTGCACCATAATTTTCAGCGTTTTATCCTCTTCGATTTGCAGTCCCTCAAGGCATACTTCCAACGATTTTTTTTTCTTTCATTTTTTTAGTGGGTTTCATATGTTACTAACATATGTGTTAGAGTGTTGCGTTTAGGGTTTAGGGTTTGGGGTTTAGAGGTTAGGGTTTAGGGTTTGGGTTTTGGGGTTTCTCCCCAAAACCCCAAAACCCAAACCCTAAACCCTAACCTAAACCCTAAACCCTAAACACTTTATAAAACTCTAAACCATAAATCATAATAAACCCTAAACCCTACTAAAACATAAAATCTAAACCCTAAACCATGAACCCTACTAAATCTTAACCCTAAACTCTAACCCTAAACCCTAACCATAACCGTAAATAAAATGTACAATCAATCACTAACACATGTGTTACTAATTTATAAAACCCACCAAAAAACCAAAATTTTTTTATCGAAAGTATGCCTTGAGGGACGGCAAATCAAATCGAATAGGATAAAACGCTGAAAAATATGGTGCAAGTTTCATGATTTTTTGATTTTTCGTTTGTGAGATAATTGATGTTTGAGGTAAATGGGTTTTGTAGTATGGAACATTCTCTTTGTACATGAGGCATGATATTATTGGTTCCCTTAGTCTCACTCAAAAATCATGCACTCATTTGAACCTTAGAGCACAAGGAGTGCCCCGTTCTCCCTCAGCGTTCAAGCATCGAAAACGCCGGCGGTCGACGTTCGGCACACCGCTCCACCGTTCGCCGTCGTCGTTCTCCCTCGGCATTTGAAACACAACGTTGTTGGGTGCAACGTTTTGCTATTGTTTATTCTTTTTTTTCCTTTCATTTTTTTCCTTTCTTTACTTCATCTTGTTTTGCTTTTTTTTCCTTTCACCTGGACTGAAAAAAACAGAAAGAAACGAAAAGAAGGAAGAAGGAAAAAAGAAGAAAGAAGAAGAAATGTGTGGTGGGTGCGTGGGTTGGGTTTTATTTTTTATATTATTTTAATTATATTCCTTTTATATTATATTGTTTTGATTTTTTAATTTTTTTTTTGTTTTGTTTAATGTATTTGAATGTATTTGTTTTGTTTTAGTATATTTATTTGTTTATATCTAAATTATGTTTAAAAATAAATAATAATAATAAAATAATCACGAGAACACTGAACTGAATACTGAACCTCAAGATTAACCATTACCTTACTTTTCTGCTTCAGTGTTCAAGTTCAGTGTTCTTAAGAACACTGAACTGAACACTGAACCACCATTCAGCGCTCCCTGTGCTCTTACTCTATGTAGTGTATGGTTGTTTTTCTAAAAAAACAGTGTTTGTATAGAAAAAAGGCTTTTTCAAGAAACTATATATTTGGCAACATCTCTCACAGGATTCTTGAGTTGAGCTCGTTCTTCATTAGAAGCATTTTTCCGATGAAGCATTTTCTTTTTTATTTATAATTCTAGCCACAATCCATTAATTCTGCCTCATGTTCTTTTCATTCTGAATCTTTAACTTTATGGCTATTTTTAATTAGCTTGTTTGATCATGCCCATAACCAAATCCTCACTTTTCGCTCTTGCTAGGTGATTCTAATATGCTATTGCTGCTAACAAAAGAAAATAGTTGCCAATCATAGGTTGTATGTATTTCAACCTACAAAAAATGAACTAATCCATGTCCACTGAAAGACTTGAATTTGCATGATCATACTATCGTTGTTTCTAACAGGAGCAATAACGTATTTTCGGGTCTACCAAGCTAAACCCGACACAGGCATTCAACTCGTACTAAAAATGACCCATTTCGAGCCAAAACCTTTTGACCCATTTCCGAATCGGCCCATTTTGTCACATCTCTCTTGAGCAAACTAAATAATGATCAATTTCAATTGCATTGTTTGCCCGGTGAATGAGCATTTTTCACTGACTTTGCAGAAAATATTACTCCGTAAAAGATAAGTTTAGTTATGAATGAACTAAAGAACATATGAAATAACGTAACATGAGATTTATATGAAAGGAGATAATTAAATAGAAATCCCTCTTTATTATTAAAAGAGAGATTGATTACCCTAATCAAAATTTAATTAACTTTTATGTTTAAAGCTACCCCTAATTATGATTATCAAATAATTCTCTAGCCATATTAGTCAATTATCATATTACCCCTCAACATGCTAACTCACGCCATCTGCAATCCAAATTTAGGGCGCCATTCTTTTTAAGTGTGTATACTTTGAAATTCAAAATCAAAATTCATTTTTTTTTCTAAATTAAGGGGATATTGAACAATCATGACAATTAAAATTCATTATTGGTTTCTTTTGTTATGATCTTTCCTGTACAAAGCGATGTTCTATTGCCAGAATGTTACTTCGTTATCTATTGTACCGGAAGAAGCAAACTACCTTGTATTCATGTACTCATTGCTACGGTGAACAAAAAAATAACCGGCCACCACCATCTTCTACATCATGACCCTCTTTATTTGCAGTAAAATGTAAATGTCTCTCATACATAAGCTTTCATGGGAAGGTAAACCCTAAAATTATAGATTATGCTTTTAAATTTTCTAGGGTTCATTAAAATTGTTGTTGTCTCTTTTTAAATGGAGTAATTGATTTGATTGTCTTTAATTGAGCTTGTCTTGGTGATGAAAAAAACTATAACCTGCATCTATGTGGTCTGATTATTCAGGATTTTAAAAATTGTTGTATTTAACTGAAACAATATGTTCTATCACTAGCTTTAATGTGTTTTTCATCTTCATATGTAGCTTTATATTAATATATACCAGAACCCATTGTTGGGGTTGAAAAATTGTGGAGTGTTATTTAGTTTTATGCTGACCATTTTAATCACTTCATTTTTACTTTCTTATGGTTATTCTAAAATTGCAGTTAAGTTAATGTTATACGCTACTATTTTGTCACCAAACTTTATACCTTAGATAACAATTTAATGGAGGATCATTATCGCTCGTGATTTTGTATATTTTGGATCACTTATATGAAAGCCATCATTTTAGGCTGATCATTTCTATTCAACAAATTTATTGCTGTTCAATAGTTGCAGGTTGCATAGAGAAAGTTCAACTTAGTTACTTGTATTCTTTAACTTTTCTGAGTTTCTATTTGGGTTATTGTAAACTTTAAATCATAGCTATTTGTTATTTGGGTGGCATTCTTTACATTCATAGGATCTCGAAGAGAGCAACTTTCTGCTGATTTTGATGGATTGACAATTAACATAAATTAACTCAAGTAATATATTCAAACAAAAAGGGCTCTTTTTAGTAAGTTGATACCTTATTTGGTTTTGGATACTTATTTCTTAGCTGTTAACTTCAATATATTTTGCTACAATCATTAAGCTGACTCATTAGTACTTCCATTACAACTATATATTTAGATTGCATATAGGTGATTCCAACCCAATTACTTACATGTGGCCATGTGGGTTGATTTTGGCTGCTTTATTATACAGGTCAACGAGGTTAAGCTAAAAGGTTCACTAATAATGGCATGGGTCGAATTCATGTGAAGTGTATTCACACACATAAATACTTGAAAATCTTTTATTTAAAGTCTATTTTAGTGCAATATTGTAGGTTTTCTTACTTATATCTAACATATTGATCATTTCTAAAATTTAATAATGTATAGAGCATGCTATTGGGCTAGATGGATTGACCCGTTTGACCTACACTAAAAAGATAATCCGTTTTTACCCTGTTTGACAACTCACCCATTTTCCAGCTCTACCAGTATTTATTAATATAATAAAGTGATATGTCATTTGTTATGTGAATATGATTATGTCATTTGTTATCTGAATATGATTATCTGAATATAATAAAGTGACAACTCACCCGTTTTCCACCTCTACTCAATAAGAGCTTTTACTTTGAGGATCATGTGACATGTCATTCTATGTTTGTAATTGTGAGTACATACTTATCACCCTGCGCAGATTGACAAGCCTTTGCAAAGACATGGTGGCAGGCTCGAACATAATGAAACATATTGCGGTTCATGCTTTGGTGCAGAAGCGGTAATCAACTAATTAATTTTCTTCACAATCTTGAACTTTGGATCATGTTTTCTTATAGGACATGTTTTGTTGGAATATTATTGAATTTGTCTTGCCTCTCTTTGTAGACTGATGATCAATGATGTAACTCATGTGAAGAGGTTCGTGAAGAATATAGAAGAAAAGGCTGGGGTTTGACTAATCCTGATTTGACTGACCAGGTAAGTCGAATAATTTTTTATGCTCTTCGTGGCTTTATTGGTAGGTGAAACATATAAAGGAACATTCTTGATATGTCCTGTCACATATTACTATTTATTTGCTTAAACTCTTAATCAATTAATCAATTACGATGATGTTTCTTTGTACTGCCGTGATGATATTATTATGTCATGGGTCTCAGTGCAAACGGGAAGGTTTCGCTCAGAGGATTAAAGATGAGGAATGTGAAGGATGCAATATTTATGGGTCTTTGGAGGTTAACAAAGTGGCTGGAAAATTTTCACTTTATCAAGAGCTGTCGTCAGTCGAGTATTCATATTCCTGATTTGCTGGCTTTTCAAATAGTTATAATGTAGGCTACAATTCCTATGATTCGCAGAGTGTAAATAACCTATAAAAGTATTGCGGTTTTGTCATTCTAAAATCATACCTTTAATTGATTTCTGCTAATAAATTGATTATGCATCATGCAGATAAGTCACAAGATAAATAGATTAGCTTTTCGAGACTATTATCCCGGGATCGTTAATCCTCTTGATGGGTAATCCGTTCGTATATTGACATATATGTAATTTGGTCACTTTAATATGCCCCATGCCATTAATGACCTAATGGGTGGGTCGGATGCTTTTGGTTAACAACTAACTTGTCACTTTTTGTCAAAATGGATCACGTCTGATAATGTTGGGTTGGCCCAAAGATAAATAAATATTTGCATCGAAATTGAACATATTTTAAACTAAAATTATGGATTATAGACTTGTCTAACATAAATATATAGCAATATACATTTTCGTTATAAATTATATTGTAGCCCGCAAATCTTGTGGGTTATGATCTAGTGCACGGTTATAGTTGCAAGGAAAGCTAGCCAATTTAGAGAGCTTGAACATTGAACGATTTTTATAATATAGGGCAAAGTGTGAAAATGTATCAAACTTTGTCAAAATCTCTATTGTATGTATCCAACTTTCGATTCAAGTTTATTGTATGTAATTTTTCTACGTGGCGCTTTATGTGAATGCCATGTGGATGCTATATATGGATGACACACTAGTCAAATTACATACAATTAGCAATAATCGAAAGTTGGATACATACAATAGAGGTTTTAAAAGTTGATACATACAATTGACATATTGACAAAGTTTAATACATTTTCACATACTTATCCATATAATATAATACAGAGTATATAACACAATTGAGAATTGAATATAGAATGCTCTCAAAATGATCCTCAACAATTAAGTAGATCGATCACCGTTGTTTGTGTATAGTAATACATCGGTGACAATGGACGTACATTTGGGTATTAACACAGAAGTTTTATAGTTAAGTCATTTTCACTACTTTCACCGGAGGTAGCGAATTCCATATTAATTTGCACAATGTCACACTTTCGCATACCAGGCCATTTAGATTTGCTTATCTAATTACATATTTACAATGACGTACTTTCGTACTCTAGTGGTACTAGAATTTAAATTCATATTGATATAGCATGATATCTTAGGTTGTGACAAAAAGTAATCCTAGTTTTCACCGTCTTAAATTTATTGTTGACACACAAAAGTACGAAGTTTAAGAAAACATAATAATCATTATATACAACCAACTTTTAAATAAGATCGACATTTTTACATGTACTATTTGCATAGCCTTTTATGTTATGAATATACATTATAGATAATCTAAGTAAAACGGTCTACTTATGAGAGTGGACAAAAGAAAAAAGAAAAAGTGAATTATATAGTTTTGGGACGGTACAAGATTGATATAAACGAATGACTTTGCCAAAGTTTGCATTTAATAAATTCAAAAAGTGAATTATTTTTAACATATGATTTTATTTTTATTTTGTATTTATTTATTAAAAATTAGGTAAAACTAAAGATTATTTCAGTCCCATTGCGCTCCGCAACGGCCCTTTTTCAATTAATTTGTGTTTCATTTCGTTTCTTTTTCTTCACGATACAACAATCTCTCTGTTTCTAAGTTTTCTCTTCTTTACACCGTATTCAGTTAAGGTAATATTACTTTCAATTTCTAGGTTTCTTTGGCTTCACCATTTTGTGGTATTCGTTCTCGATATTTTAAATTTTCACTGTTTTTGTTGTATTCGTTCTCGATATCATCTAACCATTCAAAAGATGCACAAACGTACTCGGAGGCTCCACCCAAACGTACTCGGATGCATGGAAGATACTTATCATTTCCGACTTTATTCTATTTATGAATATGGATCTGTTTAGCGTACTGTTAAAGCGAATGAGTACCTAGATCTGACTTTTATATTATAATTTGAAATACATTTGTATTTGTTTTGTACGAACGAGTAGTATATCTGAATACAACTGTCTATGTACTGTTACATAGAACGAGCAGTAGATCTGAATGTAATTTTTTTTCATCCTGTTAGTAGATCTGAATACAACTGTTTTTATCGTACGGATAAATAGAGTGAGTAGTAGATATGAATACACATGTTTTCGTATGGTTACAGTATTCAATTAGAGATTATTATATCTTATTTGCATATTATATTTAGATATATTACATTATTCAATTAGAGAATATTAGATATGTTTTGCATATTATATTTAGATATATTTCAATATTCTCATACCTGGAGACAATTTCTACTCAGATATGGTTTTGTTTATCAAACGCCCTAATTTTTTTTATAACCTTTTATATTCAAACTTGTATATTTTTAAATTACATAATATCGTTACGTTGACTCATCTTTTTGACTTTTAAGTCAAACAAACATACAAATATTTGACTATCTTGATCCCATTACTTTGACTTTCCAGTCAAACTTATATAATAATTCAAATCGTCAAACTTTACTTTCCTTTCGACTTTGACTATAATATCATTGACTGGGCGACTTATACAAGTATAGTCATAACGATAATTTAAAAGAATAGGAGCTTATCTAACCATTGCATTAAGCTCCACTCCACGTATCTTCTAACAATCATAATCAAACCTTTACTTCATTGGTTCAAACGAACCACATACCTGCAACGTAATCAACTGAACGGGGTAAGCCGAAGCTTAGTGAATAATATGAACAATTAAATAAATAATATACTTTCACATTTCACATAAACATATAATCTGTGTTTATTCTATTTCTATTCAATCATACAACTTTTAGGTAATTGTAGAGATCATTTGAACCTTTCTTTCTGACTAGTACCCTACCTCTGGATGGTAGGCATACTATAACATAATCTGTACTGTTAAGGATCCATAACTGTCTAACATCTGTACTAGCTAACATCAGTTAGCATGCTGTCATCTGCAACATAACATATCCATCTACTCACTCATGTAAGTAATGGAAACAAAACATAGCCACGTGCAATGCTCGCTTTTATCTGAACTTGTCATCTGCCACAGCTAACATAGTTAGCAATTTCTGCAACATAATTGATCTCTACAATCCCTATTACACATAAATCACATATAACTGTTTTCTTTCTTTCTTTCATACATGTTCATTTATTCTTTATATTTATGCTATATCATTACAACCTTTAACAACTGAACACATATAACAACCGAGTACACATAACAACTGAGCACACAAAAACATTCAAGAAATCTCAACATAACACTTTATCGTGCTAAACTAACATATAATAATATACTTTAACAAACTGCACCCAAATTGTGTAACCTTACCCGGTATACACAATCATTACTTATTTAATCCCCCATATTACTCACCTTTGCCTTTTAGCCGAATAAACAATTAAATCATAATGTGAGTAGGTGTCATGTCTTGTATCTTGAACTACCTATCACAAATCACATAATCATACAACATATTTAGTCTCTAATAATTATCATAATCACAAGAATAAACTTCTCACATTATTATTTCTTAATTCTTTCATTACTTTACTATTACTTTAAACATGATCTCATACACACATAACTATCATGACACTTACACTTTAGTTATAACAAATTCTTTAGCTATAACACATCTAGATTGCTAATACTTGTCATCATTACTTACTTGATCACATCACTTTAAATTAATCATGACCTTCCAAATCAAAATCCTTTTACACACTTCAATTATGCTAGGTCTTTGACTTAACACTTTTTAATTTCTTTTATTCATCGATCACTATAATAGGTTCCAATGAAATCCCAATTTCTTAACAGTTAACCAAAAACTGCTGTTTTTGGGTTAGTACTCGTCGGGTACCAGTACTACCCGTCAGGTAGTGTTTCGTCCCCAGCCCCTATTCTGCAGTTTTTCTCATGTTCCAACTCCGAATTTCATAATAACAACCATCAAACTCAGTTCTTATTTAATATAAACTGGTTAATAACATCAGCTTAACATCCTTCCTATCTTGATTTCATTTCAATTCATCACTTTACCCTTTTTAGTCATAACCAAAACTTTTAGATTAATTAATTGATAAATTATACTTACAATAATAAGGAAAAAGGATGAGGATGATGAAGATGTCAATTCCATGATCTCTTTTTGGCCCCATCAAAATCACAGCAACAATTTTACTGTCTCTTTTTCTTTCTTTTTGGTCTGTGTGAACGTACGAGTGTGTTTGGGAAGGTTTGAGAATTAAACCCAATAAGAATTAAACCCAATACACACACATATATATCTGTGTACTTGTACAATAATTAGTCCCCTTTTTAGACCTATTGTCTGGAAATTAAAACCATTTACGATTTCTACTCTTTTATTTTTCTTATAACTTTATCAACTTATATTGATTATTTCTTGACTTACCACAATAATACTTTTACGTTTTTTTGGGGTGTTACAGTTTATGAGATAATAAATGTATATCGTATACAATAATAAAAAATGTAAAGTTTAATAAATAACGAAATAATAAACCCTTCATTAATCTTAGCTTTTCTTTCCATTTGTCTCTAGAAAATTCATAAATTTATGTGTTTGAGGATTAATCTTAGTAATTTGAAACTTATGTTTGTGTTAAGAATGATCAATCTCCTCATACAATTAATCAGTAAATACATAAACTTCTCTTCGATATTGTTTACTAATTGAACATACAGATTAAAGCAAATCGATCACTTATAAAAATTTAGTTAGTGCATTTCCAGAGATGAAAAAAGAGTCCATGTAACAAATGAATAATGGAACATCCTCTAAGTTTTTTAGGGTATACATTTATTTGTTAGTAAATAGATAGATATTGCCACATATGTTTATTCTTTTTTATTATGTGATTCAATGTTAACTTTCTTGTATTCTATTTTTTTCTTTTAGGAGAGCCGATAACTTCACCAAAAGTAATATTTACTATGATTTTTGAAACATATTAGAACTTGCACATATTTGTCGTTAAGCAAAATTGTAATATCATGCATAAATTGTTTACACTTGAAGGCCATATTGCAGATAGGTCAAAAACACCTTGTACTTGACATGCTCATGCTAGTTGTGAATTTCACTTGGTTTTGTTCTCTAAAATGGTGATTGCAGTCGTAACAATGAAATTGGTAGTCCTGGAATTGTTGTGGTTATAGTTGATTCATCATGACGGTAGGAGCTTTGGTGTATTTTTTACTATGTTTCTGGTTATGTTAATTACGTTTTGCTAGAACGAATAGAAAAATTTTTTATAGTTGAAAAGATGAGAGATTATGTTCAGATTTGATACTAATAGAGAGAAAGGAAAAAAACCTATTTACTAATTGGGAATTGAAAAGAAAAAAAATGATTCAATATCCGGTCCGATTTTTAAAATATTGTGAAAGAGAGAAAAACACATAAATAATCGAGAATTGAATATGGAATGCTCTTGAATGATGATCATATCTCAAAAATCAACTTGACTATGGTTTCATATAGTTTAATCACAAATCGGATACCGTGAGTTGATATTGATTAACATACGATGTTTGGTTTGGGTAAAACTTTATGGTTGAATGTAAATGGGTTAGTCATCGTTTATGGATTTAAAAATGGCTTAGTCATCGTTTTATTGAATGAAAATGATAGCGATGATATGGCTATACAACTTTTAAACACGAGAATTATGAATCATTATCCAATATCCAATCCTTACCAAGGAATGCTTTTTTATAGAATAACATTGAACATGAGTCTGAAACTTTTCAAATATTTTCTATATCTTGGATACCAACTTAATCTCTAACCAAATAGTATACTAGCCGTAATTTGATATAACTAGCATAAGAAGTTCAATAGAACAAGAAAATAGCAGAGTTGTGGAAATCTAATGAAGATAGAATAAAGGAGCATGAAGAGAGACATCACACAAAAATTCACCACCTAAAAGAAAAAGTCCAGTCACTAGATGCAGAGAAGTCAACATTAACTAAGCAGCAGATCAGGACTAGCATGAACTAAGAAAGAATTCTAAACGACTTCAATGAAACGAACAAAGAGCTGAGAAAGAAAGAAGAAGAGGTAAGAACACTTAACGAAGATAATAAAAACTTATAACTAAATCTAAATATCTAAAAGCTGAGGGAGAAGAAGGAAAAGTGGAGAATAAAAAGGGCATCCAAGACACCTCAGAAAAACGGAGGTGCAAGTGGGAAAAAGAGAGCAGAAAAAGGGCATCCAAGACACCTCATAAAGGAATGTGCAAGTGGGAAAGATAGAGAAGAAAAGGGCATCTGATTGATATAGATCAAAGGTGTGAAATCAGTATGTTAAAGGGATTTGCAAAAAAGATTGATAGGTATTTTTCAAAGCATTGGGGAAGAAGAGCATGAGAAAGAAGTAAGGGCCTGTTTGGTACAAAGAATTTAGCCCGGAGAAATGGAAATGCAATCATTTACCTTGTTTGGTAAGCAAGGAAATAGCAGAAGCTGAGAAATCCAATATCTCGGGAGTTGCCTGCCTTTGTATTTGGATTTCCATCCTATTTGTGAAGAATTGTGAAGATTTGAAAATTGAGAAGTAAAATTTCTCCGTGTTTTTATATGGAGAATTTGGTGAGACTTCAAAACAATATGGTATACACTGTAACACCCCCAAATTTACTGTTTAGCGGAAGCAAGCTTTGGGGTGCTACTAATCAATAATCAAAACACACAAGACATATAATGAACGACTCTATATGCGTCATTTTACAAATACATTGATAATATAAAGTTTTATAGTGTATAAATGTTTACAAAAGCCCAATAACTACAATGTTTAGAGATTAATTGGCATAACTTAGTTACAAAATGTAGTAATGCAAAATAATCTTCTGATGTGTATGCTGACTCGAGCTATGGGCATCCTGAATGAACAGGTCCTACTGTTGTTGAGTACCTGAGAACACATGCTAAAAAGGTCAGCTAACGCTGGTGAGCTCACAGGTTTGCATAATAAATATGTAAGTGTGAACCACAAGATTTAATGGTAACCGTTTGAAATGAATCAAATGATGTATATGTCTGCCATGAGGTCATAGTCTGCGCTTAACGTGGGTGTCAGGATCACAATAAAGTGCCTGATCGTGGGTGCCTCCGGGCGAGTGTCTAATCCACACTCGTATGAACAAAAGTTAATGCGTCCATTTAACCAGTCAGTGCTTGCTGACCCGGGTGAGGATGGTTAGTCCTATATGGTACCATACACTAACATTCACGCTACATGAAGTATTACCATAACTATGATCGAAGATGACTTAAAAGTGATTAGAAAACAGCTCATGCAGAATATAGCGAGTTTTGTACTCGTGTTCACGTGTAAAACAGTTAGAGCATGTATTCCCACCCCGGGAGTAAAAACAGTAAAAAGTCGGGGCTATGAGACTCACCTGAGCCTGAAGAGTTGCAATGAAGCAAATGTGGTGAAGTAAAATGGGGTGTCCGAAGACTGTAACCTGCCGGGCGTTTATAACGCGCAAGGTTGAATAAAATAAGTAGCTATCTTAAAAGATAACCTATGCTAGTTGTTCATCCAACTAGTAATGTCCAATGATTTGATTTGATTGGTAAGTTCGAGTTTTGAAAACGTGTACGGCCCGTTGGTGATTCTTTGCAGTATTATTATTATTATGTCGAAGTGTTATACTTAAAAAAAAGTATTTACAAACTTTAGGTGACGGGGGTCCGGGGGCAACGCCCCTGGTTAGCGGGGTCCCAGGGGTGGCAACCCCTAACGGGGTCCAAGGGGCTGGCCCCTGGCTGGGGTCGAGATGCCAGGTCAGCTCAAAATTTTTTTATTTCTACCATATTGTTATAAGGAAAAACGCATCTAAAATTTTAATTTGGGTAAAATCAAGTGATAAAATTTCAGGTCTCGACACTTAGTAAAAATCTGGGTTCTGTTTCATGCGACACTTATACCGATACTTAGGGAAGTGACGCATAGTGAGGCGTCACTAGGTGGCTTGGGCGACACTTGGGAAGTGTCGCATAAAATTGGAAATTATGAGTGTAGGGTGTCACTTAGGTAAGTGACGCATAAGGTGACGACACTCCATTAGTGTCGGGTATAAGTGTCGGATAAGGCTTCTAGGCGTCATTAAACAAGTGACGGAGGTAAATGTCGGGAAAAATGGGTTTTATGCTGCACTTATGCAAGTGACGCAAGATTAGGGCTTTTAGCGACACTCAATGCGTCACTTAAGTGACACACGAAGTGACGCTTTACTGCAGTCTTCGTTGCGACACTTAAAGCTGTTGACGGATTTTTGAGCCAAAAACGAGTTTTTCGGTTTTCGTTTGGTCTTATTCTTTTACCCAACCCTTATATGGACATTTCAAGCTTAAAGAAACAACTATAACTCAAAAACACTAAAAATCGAGGAGTTGCGGGTTTTGTCAGAAACTTACAAGTTAACGCGTGAGAATTTTGGAAGGATGGAAATGTAGATCGTTGCGAGATGGTCACTTTTCTTCAAACGGGCTTGACGATTCGATGACGTTTGAGGGTGTTATTTGATGTTTTAAGGTGATGGTGGTGGATGGTGATTTAGAGAGAAATGGGGGAAAAAGAGAGGAAGATAGGTGATGAAATGAGAAGGAGGAAGGAAAATGGAGGGAAAGAAAAGAGGAAGGGGCCCGGCCCACTTGGGTCCCACCCAAGTGTGGTTGGCTTCAAATTTTAATTCCTGTATTTGCGCTCTGTGCGGTGTTCGTTTTCCGATCGTTTAAACGTTAAATAATTATTTTATACGTTTAAATATATGTTTTTAAAATACGAGTGTTTATTCAATATTTTTGTTAAAGTATATTACCAAATACTTAATAACTTAAATGGTTTCGTTAGTTTGTGTGTTAAATGTTTAAGTCGCGTAGACGTTTATTATATGATACGAAATGAAATTGAAATATTATCAAAATAATATTTTGGGTATGATATCTTTATTAAATAATTTTATATTATTTAATAAAATTGATCACCAACGTCCGTATTCACTTGAACCGAATTACATTCGATTTGAAACGTGCTCGATTTAACCAAATCGCCCAACTGTATATATTCAACAATATATATTATTTGATACACAAATTAGCCTAACGCAGTACTAATTACATGTATTACAAAAACGATTAGACCTAATGACTAGCCCTAATTTGACAGGTGTTACGTACACAAAATTGCAAAAACCCAAGCCCTCCTCATCTCTGGCGATTGAGGCGATCCATAGAATTGAAAAAACTCCAACCCTCCTCATCTCAGGCGATTGAAGCGATCTCTCCCGATGTTGCTTCTTTTCATCCATTACTTGCTCTGATCGATTTCTCTCACTCACACAGTAGAGGCACATCGTTATAAAAGGTATGTTTAACCCTTTCTATATATTTTTCTCAATTGCTTATCCTATTACGATTGTCGTTCTCGATTTTATGCTGTATTTTTTTTTTAATTTCTCATGGTTTGTAATAGATGTTGTTCATTGATAAAATAATTAATTTGGGTAAAAATATATTGTTTTTATTGTTCTTGTTATGCACAAGTTACGTTCTAAAACCCAACAAAGTTTTTGGTAATAATTTAGATGAAGTATATTTTGGTTATCAAAAGAACGTAGACTTTAGTAATTAATAAATTGGTTGTGAGCTGCTGTAAATTCATGTATAGATTATGTTCTTGATGAATTTCCCCAATTGACAGGACTAAAAGAATAAATGATAGCACTGTATAGTTTAAAATTATATTGCTACCAAAAGCAGACATGCATAAGATATGTTGACAACTTATTAATTTTTCCTTTGTTACCAACTGTGTATGGAATGGTCTATGGTCCCTTTGCGTATGTGTGGGACAAATCTTCTTAAATGGTTCGATATTATAATGCCAATTTCAGTAGCTATTTGATGGTTCTTCATTTACATATATTTGATTCATGTGTTAACTATTATGTAGATGACACGATTACCACTTGCTCAATAGAGAAAACGGATAATGATTGTTGCTACCGCGGCTACCATAGGATCTTTTCACTTGGTATCAAATATGGTTAGTTGGTTTTCGTTGGGTATCATGATCATTAATCATATGATCGAGTCTAGAAGTCTTCGTAGTAAGTATCTAATGAATTTTAATAGTAGACGTGTTAATATGTGGACGATGGTGTATCAAAGTGATATTACAAGTATTGCTACTATTAGAATGAGTAGACTTGTATTTTCAAGACATTGTAAATTGCTCGAAACAAGAGGAGGACTATGTAATAACAAGCACATGTTAGTTGATGAGCAAGTTGCAATGTTCCTACGTACACTTGCTCATAATAAAAAAAAATCTAATAATAATCAATACGTTCCAAAGGTTGGGTCAGAATATTAGTCACTATTTCAAGTTAGTCTTGGATGTGGTATGTCGACTACACAAAGACTTTTACAAGGTACCTGTACCGGTGCCAGATCACGAAGATGATGAGAGATGGAAATAGTTTAAGGTAAGTTATGTAATATCTTGAAAATAAAAAATATGTATGATACTAAGTTTTCTTTTTCTACAGGGTTGCCTCGGTGCATTAGATGGGACATACGTAAAAGTTAGGGTTCCTATTGTTGATCAAAAACCTTATCGGACACGCAAAGGTCAGATTTGTACAAACGTTCTCGGGTATGTACTAGAGTCTAGAGACCTCATGTTTACTTATGTATTGGCGGGATTGGAGGGTTCTGCAACAGATAGTCGAGTGCTTCGAGTTCGAGATGCTATTAGTCGACCAACGGTCTTAAAGTACCACGTGGTATGTTGCATATCATACATACAACTACAGCTACATATATACCAACAAATACATACTTACTATAATTTGCATGCCTTATTTTAATAGGATCATATTATCTCTATGATGCCTATTGTAGCTAGTTGTACATTGTGCAATTGTAGCTAGTTATACATTGTGCAATATATATATAATGTATTTTTTAAACTTGTTATATTATCGATAAGTTAGATTTGTTGTTTTTATTTATTTAGTTCTTTTGTTGATTTATATAAAATATAAAATGTAAATATAAAATATATGTATAAAAGAAGTAAATTGATATGAACTGAAAATCCATTTCATTTCTCGGTTTTACTTACCAAACATAAGAAATGAATATTATGCTTAATTCTCAGATCAATTCTCTCACACTACCAAACAATGGATTTCATCTTATTTCTCAGATAATTTCATTTCTCAGCATTTCATTTCTTTTCATCAATTCATTTATCTAAATTTCTCCATACCAAACGTGCCCAAGAGAGTTGAAGACAATGGTTGATAGATTGAGAATGAAGATCGCTAAGGAGAAAGGTGAAGGGTACTTATGTATGGTGGATGAGTTGATAAAAGTGAAGATCGAGAATGAAGTTGCTTTTTGGGAAGATATGCAAGGATGGAAAGCATAACTAACACATAGCAAGAAGGGAAAAACGAGTTAGAAGGGAAGCAGTTTGTCTAGTGTTTTTAAAATTTTCAGTTTATTAATACGTCTATAAGACTTGTTTTCAAATTCACATCTTTTAGTAAAAGATGAGACATATGAGACATTCACCTTTAAACATCTTTTACTAAAAGATGAGACAGACATTTTACATTTTAACATGAAGGCTACAGGTTTAATGTATTCTAATATGTTTTACAGGGAACACCAACATTTGATACACTTGATAAAGATTAGAATAGGGGACACCTTTGGGTCTCAACAGTTAAATTGAATCGGTTAACAGAGATTTTAAAATCGGATTTTATTGAAACAAACATGCACATTTTAAAACCAAAGATCTATTACCGAAATAAACAAAAAATAACACCTTTTAAATTTATTTTATAGATCTAAACATGAAATAAAAAGTTATTATATACACGATCTACATGGCCTTGTTTAAAATTAACCTAATTTGCTCTCATCTTCAACAAACATACCTAAAACAAGAATGAGAGCAAATCAGGTTAATAGAAAAAGTAGACAAAAGTACTCCAAACCCAGAAATTTGTAAGTTGTAATGAAAACATCAATCGTTTCCTTAAAATCTTATGGGTTGTTTACTAAGGGGTGTTTCGGGGAGCTTATTTTCTAGCTTATTGTTTATAAGCAAATAAGCTAGAAAATCCTAGCTTATTTTGATCCACATGTAATATAGGCATATAAGCTTCACAAATAAGCTCTTCCAAACACTTGAATTAAAGCTTATTATGTAAAAATAAGCAAATAAGCTAATAAGCTTAAAAATAAGCTCCCCAAACACCCACTAAGAACTTATTGGGCTTATGCTTATTTGGTGAAAATTTTATTTGGTCAATAGATTTACTTGCAGCTTAATATTAATTCACTCATGACCACAAGGATTATTGGTTCAACCTAAAAATAGCACTACTCCCCATTCACCCAAATTTCTACCGAACTTATCCTTCATACATCCACCGAATATATCAAATATACCTTTTTCCTTCTCATAAATCTTGTTGCGCTACTTTTTACTGTTCGATGATTTCTACTTGCCAATGTGGACTTTGCTCCACAGGTCATCGTTATCCTCGCTGCAACGACCACCACTAGTAAATTCTTCTCGTTTAGCATCGTCTTCTCCGCTGCTAATCTGTTCTTATTCGTAGGTGATTTCTCTAAAATTTTAATACTTGATTTCAACTGGTATGGTTGTTTATTTTACTCCTAATTTCATAGAAAACATGAAATTGATAAATAAAAATTAGGGTTTACTGTACATGTTTGTATATTTGTTAGTATGACTTCTACTATAATTTTCGAAATTGAAATCTGAAACTGTTACTTCTACAAAAATAATTATTGATTGTCTAGTTATTAGAAATAATTATTATTTGCTAATGTTGGTTAAGTTATATTCTTAATTGGTTCATCCACTCGGTTTTGCATCGAAGAGGGAATTCAATACATATGTTTATGAACTTTTTAATAATTCAATTTCACTATCTTATTTGGTTAGTATATTTTAAACGTCGACGTTCTTTAACTAGCAAATAAAAGTTTAATCATGGACATGCCCAACTAAGAAATATCATTGAATGTGGCTATGGAGTTTTGAAATCAAGATTTCCAATCCTAAAAGAGATGGCTCATTATACATTTCCGGTTCAAAGAAATGTGGTGATTGCTTGTTTTGCGATACATAATTATATAAGAAAGTGGAATATTCATGACGAGCTTTTCATGGAATACGACGAGAAAGATGAAGACGACGAAGGAGATGAAGATGTAGATGAACAACAAGTAGAAGGTGGGGAAGACAAACCTGAAACACAATGGGATGCTCAAAGTACGCAATACATGGCAAAGTTGCGTGATGAAATTGCAAGCAATTTATGATCGAGTTCGGGTCTGTACTTATATTTTTGGATAGACTACTTGTTAAGTGAAAAGAGCCGATCATTTTGAACTAGTCCTACCTCATTTGGCTAATTAGTTTGTACAATAATAATCACAACTTCTAGATGTTTGATGCTATTTGTTGTTTCCTTACGTGGTGCTTATATTATTATATGGGTCATGGCTTTATCATATGGACTTATGGAGTGTTGTAGTTAGTTGTGCCTCTCTTTTTTTTTATTTTGAATGGTGGCTCTAGTCTCTGTGTCTTGTATGATTTTCTTCTTTTGTCACGTACTTAATTTGTGTCAGTAATGTGATAGAAATTATGAAAGAAATTAAGTAAATGTTGTTCAAATGATTTATGAATTATAAAATAGTTAAGGTTTTTATAAATTAGTGAATTATACATTCAGGTTCAGTAAAAATAAATATTGTAACTATTTGGCTTAAGGGTAAAATAGTCATTTACATCATTCAACTGTTTATTCAGCACAATTAGTAAACAGGATTATTCATTCACTAATTTCTGCATATGGGCATTTTGTACCCATACTGCCATTTTTATCCATATGTGACATAATGAAGAAAAAAAAGCAGTAAACAACCCCTTAGTTTAAGAACATGGAAAAAAACGTGAGATTTAAAAGATCTACATGTTTTATATGCCATTGTAACATATATGCAGATTTAATTTAATATTTAAAAAGTCAAGTATCTACTAAGATATAACTTAGAAATAACTCGTAATTGGAAATAATTTCGTAAAAAGAAAAGATATTTATAACAACATAACAAAGAGAACAGATCAGGCTAACCTTCATATTTTGGAGACTAAAGTGCTTCGAGATCCAGAATCTTGTAAGAAAAACAACACACATTTCTTTTATAGCTTTGTTTATAAAGCACTAAAACTTGATTGATTCTCATCTTAGTTGTATTATTCAAAGGAGATTTATAGAAAAAAACCAGTACTTGGAAATAATTTCGTAAAAACTGGTACTTGGAGATTTATAATCTAAAACAAAAAAAAAAAGAGAAGAGAAGAGATCAAGTTACTTCGAGTCCAGATTTTATAATGGTAACAACGCCCTGTGAAAGTTTTGTTTATAAAGCACTCAACTTTGTTTAAATCTCATCTTAGATGAGATTTGTTGATCATTGACATCATTCTGGTAAGAAAAAAATCGGTACTTTGAATTAATTTCGTAAAAATAAAAGAGTTTGAGAAGAGATCAAATTAACCCTCCAAGATTCAAAACTTTTAACGGAAATAACACCCGTTTCTTTAAAAGTTTTGTTTATAAAGCACTCAACTTTGTTTAAATCTCATCTTAGATGATATTTATTGATCATTGACATCGTTCGAGTAAAAAAAACCCGGTACTTTGAGTCAATTTCGTAAAAAGAAAATTGATTTATAATCTGAAATAAGAAAAAAGATAATAGATCAAGTTAACCTGCCAAGATCCAGAATTTTTAGCGGAAATAACATCTGTTTCTTTAAAAGTTTTGTTTATAAAGGACTCAACTTTGTTTAAATCTCATATTAGATGAGATTTATTGATCATCAACATCATTCGAGTAAGAAAGAACCGGTACTTTGAGCTAATTTTGTAAAAAAGAATAGAGATTTATAATCTAAACAAGAAAAAAGAGAACATATTAGGTCAACCCTCCAAGATCCAGAATTTTTAACGGAAACAACACACGTTTCCTAAAAAGTTTTGGTTATAAAGCATTCTAACTTAGTTTAGTTACCATCTTAATTGAGATTTATTGATCATCGACATCATTCGAGTAAGAAAAACCGGTATTTGGATTTAATTTAGTAAAAAGAAAAGAGATTTATAATCTAAAACAAAAACAAAGAGAACATGACTTCATTCGGTCCGGTTTTGTACGGTTTGAACGGTTCTGAAATCGAACCAGACTGCGAACCATTAACAATAAAATATTAGAACCGTTATATCTCGAGTAGGTTCGGTTCTAGTCCGGTTCCGATACGATTCACTGATTCTTACGGTTCCGAACCGTTTATGTACATCCCTAACTAAAACTACTCTTTCTAGTTTCTAGCAAACAATTAAATTACCAAATGAAATATAGTTCTTCAAGAAACAAGTGGACTATTTTCAGTAGGTATTACACTATTACTTAATCTGCATTTTTGCATTTTTTGGTTAAAATCGATGATACTTCTAGTATATAGTCATCGCGAATTACTGGATGATATAGAGTTACACACTACGTTAATCAAAATGAATTTTCAAGGTATATAAAACCCACAAAGCCATAATAGTTCGTTGACCTGACGAGTCACATGGTGTTTATACATATATCAAAACCATTATAATAAAACAACTCTATTGTCTACATATACCGAAACAGAGTTTGATAAAACATATTTAGGGGGTGTTGGTTTGACGTTTATATTTTAGCTTTTAGCTTTTAGCTTTTTAGCTTATAAGCTAAAAAGCTTCAATCCCTTAACTTCACAAAAATAAACTTTTTAGTGGTGAAAAATTAAAAAGCTAAAAAGGTGTTTGGCAAAAGAAATGAGCTTTTTAAGCCAAAAAGCTTTAAAAGCTAAAAAGCCAATCCAAACATCCTCTTAATAGTTACACATAGTTGAGAAGATAAGTACCACTTACAAGTAAGAAGTTAAACACTACTTTCTAATAACTATATGTAGACCAATTTAATGTTGCAAATACCTGAGGAACAATTGAATATTGAATCTTGTTGAATACTATACATATCTTACAAAATTGTTGAAACATATAGACCTGCAGTCATTAGTGGCGGATCTAGATATATATAATAATATGCAATTTATAACAAATCCTTTTTATTTATGAAATTGTTATATATAGTATCGGTTTGAGTTCAGGGTGTTAATTCGGGTTCTTTCATTTCGATTAATAACTTGGTGTAATACATGATAAATGAGTCGATTAAAATACAAACGAAGTACTTGTAACATAATTTTTTTTAAATATATATAGGCATACTTCACTTATTAATAAAGTGTATCTCCACAACATATCAAGATAAATCAAAGTGTAAGTTTAAATATTATCATGTATGTTTAATGCAAGGGACTATATTTGAGAATCTAGTATTTACATTGAGCTCACTGTTGTTTTTTAAGGAGATGTTGCCTAGTTCAGTATTTTGGAAAGGGTGTGGATTGATTTTTTTACAGGGTATGCAATCTTAATGGTTTTATTCATTATAAGTTTTTCTCAAAAAAATTAACACTAGTGATTTTTCTTCCCTTCTCCTAAGGTGTATGCGCCACTGACAGTCATGCACACCCATGCTATGTGATATGTATGGTTATACATCCTTTTGTATATGCTTGATCTTTCTTTCTTTTTTCTTTTTTACCAAATATATATTAAAAATATCTATTATATAAGGTATTTGTGTGTATTTTTGTTTTAAGATATAAATTACTATATTACCCCTTGAATTACTAATTTACTAATAGTTGTTATAAAAATCTATAGAAATTACTAGCATGCCTTACATTTCTAAAATTCTCATTAATACTATATTGATTAAACCACTAACTATGTGACATATATATATTTTAAATAAAACTTATCAATATCTATATACTAATATATAATGCATTCTAATTTTTTAAGAGGAAATTTACTAATATACCCCTAACATTACTATTAATATTTGAAGGAACATACTTGAAATTACTAAAATACCCATTATAACATTACTAATAAATATTTGATTTATAACTTTTAAACAGTAGAGGGATACGAGGCGGGTTGTCCACTTTTCAAATACAAATTGCACCTATAAAGTTTTCCATTTCAATTTTCTCCCAATCTTAAACGTTTTTAAGCTTTTAAAAAATAATATACGAACCATTAACTTTATTCTTTCGAGGTACTATAAATTTCTTATATTAATTTACATGTGTGATTTTGTTTTTATATGTCTTCTAGAATTTTAGTTTTCCGAGAAAAAAGGCTCCAGCTTCAGAAAATTCAAAAATTGATGTGTAGCTTCCGAAATCTATGTTTTCACAGTAGTTCCAATGACACCCTCAATATAGTTGTATTCGTAAAACTTGACAATTAAAGTCTAGTTAGGATATTCACCCTCCATTAAGCTGAATTCGTAAAAAATAAATTATGTACTAATGCACATACTATTAAATTTGGTAAATGTACAAGAAAGGTGTTAATTCAAACGTTTAATAATTATATAATTATGAGTCAGTAAACATATTTCACCTATCAAATTTAAAGAAGTATATTACTAACAAGATTATCAAAACCTTTAACTACTCTTCTAAGTTTACTACTTTTAAAAAAGCAATAAGAAGTTAAAATTGATCTTCATTTTGTCCATCCCATTTAACCTAATAGTAGGAATATGTTAATCATTTTACTCAACCCAACTATATTACCATTTTCTTTACTTTTTATTTTGATTTTTGAGCGTATCGCTAAAAAATTCCGGCTTCTAATTCTAACTTCAAATCTACTTCTAAAGAGTATATAGCAATTTATTGTTAATAATACGTAAGAATGTAAGATGTTATTAGGAGCTAAAAACAAAAATAGAAGGACTATTATTGGATAGTTATAAATATAAAGGTACTGAAGTGGAATATAATCAAGGAAAAAATAAGCCAGTTCCTCCAAAATGTCGATGAACAAACACGCCGAACGCATCAAATTCAACGCACACAGAAATCGAAAATAAAAATTAAAATAAAATAAAGAAGTAACACCATTAATCAAGGTTTTTCAGGTTCTCCATTTCGTCTTTACACTCCTCTAGTTCGTACTATATCCATACAGTCTTCCTGTTAATTTTGATTATTACAGTAACAGATTTCTAATTAATTTTGAATATTTTTGGTCAACTGATTTTGTTTTTTTCGCAGTTAAATTTTCACATTTTGATGGAAGAATCTCAAGAGGTACGCGATCCCGTTGATCGGGATAGTAATAGTGCGTGCTCAACGTCCGGTGGTTACCGTCTATTTGATCGTCAAACTACTATTCATCAGTTGATGGGCGGCGGAAAAGGTACAATCTCTTTTTTTTTTTTTTTGTATTAAATTAATTTTATATACTTGAAACCTAGCACTGTAGTATTTCCTAATTAAGTTTATTGTATGCAATAGACATAGTAAATTTTATTTAGTTTTGGTTTGTATGTGTTTATCTAAAGGATTGTAAATGCAGAATCTACATTAGAACATTGACTTTTATTACTCTACTTTTTAGTGTTTAGTTATATTTACTGATATGTTTTAGTGAAATTATGATTTTGATTTTTGTATTCTTTTTGATTCGTAGCGGCTGATGTGTTGTTGTGGAGGAGGCAACGTATTTCGTTGGGAATCATTATTGTTGCAACTTTTGCGTGGTTAATATTTGAGCGATCAGGATTATCATTCTTAACAATTTGTTCCAACGTTTTGCTGTTCTTGATCGTATTGCGGTTTCTACATGTCAATTATGCTTCGTTAAGGGATAAGTATGTGGTATTAAACCTGTGTATATTGTTCTAATAATCCGATGATTTTTCATAGTAAGTTAATAAGATGTCGTTTAACGTGGACAGACAGATACAGACATTGCCGGAACTGATATTGTCGGAGGAGATGGTCAATTATGCTGCTGCATCTTTTCGTATCAAAGTGAACTATATGTTACTTATGGCGCATGATATCACACTTGGAAAGGACTTCAGGCTCTTTTTCATGGTTTGTGATTATAACTCTAAACTCTGTAACAAACTTGCTAAGCTTTATGAGTATTTCTAGTGCACTGGCAATTGATGAAAAACATTTCTGTGCATTTGTAGCCATACTTATATATCACTAACTTTAGTGCTCATTGGTTATGTTACTCAGAGACCCTTGTTTGTTACTAAAACCTGCTTAGCAGATGTTTGGATGTGCATTTTTGAAAATGATTATCCGATATTAGACAATCAGATATAGGAAAACACATTGTATGAGATAGTAGTTGGATCTGCTTCTGCTGTTAGATGTTGTATAGTCGGGTGGTCAGATGTTTGAATGGTTGGTTAATTGATTATTCAAGGATTTAATACAAAATGATATAGAATGACACTGTCGATATGAAAACACAAATCCAAACACCAAATGCTCTTGTGATTTGACTTTTGCTTATTGGCATATTAAACTTGCAGGTAGTGGGATTTCTGTGGCTGTTATCTGTCCTCGGGAGTCTGATATCTTTCTTCACACTTGCTTATGTAGGTATGAGCATCAATCCTCATGGCATAAACTGATTTTACTGTTGATGATTATTAAATAAGTTCTTGGTGTGTATGTGTTGCGTGCATGCCTGTTTCTACTAGCATTAACCCCATACAACTATTGGGACTTTCATCCGTACAGTGTATAATAATTGTTGGATAAACACATTTTACAGTGTGCTCATTAAATTGTATTCCAGATTTTGTAAAATGGAGGGGTAAACTCAGAGTCAAAAATTTGAGATTAGGGAAGACTAGGATTTCTGGTCAGGTATACGGATACAGAATTCTGAGCTAAGATATACTAGTCTTTAGTGTGGAATGATAATGTTAAGGAAATGGAAATATAGAAACATGGGATTCTGTGGATTTGACGTGAAGCTATGCAGTTATAGTAATGCATGAGAACCATGCACACTTCCATAGTGGTCAGCCTACACGTATAATTGTATAGACTATAGAGGGAATCCCGATCTCCAATATTGAAGATCTTAGAGAATGTTTGGAGAGAAAATGGTCTTGCATAAAGTCATAAAGAGAAACAGGCCAGAAATTTTGAATATAAGGGTGTATCTTAGCTTGAGAATCATGGTAAGTGAAGAGGTTGGAAAGGGTTGAACCCCTTTTGAAAATTTTATCATCATGGTTTTGGCTTTAGCAAGAATTCTTTTTCTTAGAGAGTAATGCTATAAACTCCTAATGGACACTTGGCAAAAGTCTACACAGATATAATAGTTAGTGTCGTTTACTCACTTCACAATGTCTATTAGGAGGATATAACATGAGTCCTTGAAACTGAAGGAGTAATAAAATTTGCCGTTTAGCTCCCATCTACTATTTTGTTAGTATCAGCTTCCTTGTGCCTTGGTGGTCGTAATTATAATTATTGTTTCTACTTAATTTAAAACTAGCTGTTAAGTATAAATGTACTGATTAGCTTCTATGTTCACGCATCTATCAGTTAGACAGTTACTGCCGTATAGTTTTTACTTTTTAATTCGATCATCCACTATTACTCCCTTTAAAATACACATTACAACTGTGAATACCAAATACCTTTCTTTAGCAACGTTTGAATTTTTTTGGAAGATACAAATTTTCAACAACAATACCCAATCCCGCCAAAAGCAGGGTATGGGGGAGGGAAGATGTAGACACTCCATAGAAGCTATATTTAGTGGAAGCTGTAGATTTTTTGTCGACTTAGTTCTTTGTTATCCAGGATGCTATATTTAGTCTTGTTGTGTGCACAATTTCTTTGCATTTGTCATTTCACAATATTAATATTATGGAAGCAACTACTATAAGAGAGTGTGGGATCTTATTTATTTCCTGACATGTTGTGGGATTAAAATGTGACGTCAGGAACGATTCTGTCTGTGACCTTACCTGCATTGTACAATAGATATGAAGAGCAAGTTGATCGATGTGCTGGTACAATCCATAGAAGCTTTTCGAGACATTACAAGATAGTGGATGAAAATGTTATGAACAGACTACCGCGCAATGTACCCAAGGACAAAAATATGTAACCAAACTTCCAGCCCAAAGAGGTTATGCAATAACCATTAGCTGAGCCTTGCATGTTTTTTCAATTAGTGTAATCCTTAAACTGCATCCTTGTATATTCAAATACCGTGCTTTGCATATTGATGATTAAAAAATATAGTAAAAAGTTGTGACCAATTCCGGTTTATGTGATTATATGGTCTCCCATAAAAACTTATAGAAGCTCCTATCATTTGGAATTTAGCTTTTGATATAAGCTTAACCATGGATTTAGCCATTTTTAAGTTGGGTTTTGGGACTAATGGTAGTTTTTGGGCCATTTTGAACCGTATCCAGTTTCCGGATTTCACTTCATGAATTAATGCTGGAAGTTCAAGAAGGACCAAATGTTGCAAAATCTCAGAAAATTTGACCCAATAAATGAGCTGTCCTGTTCAAGGTGGGGTTATATTTATACAAATAATACAATTGAATAGAGATGACAAATGGACGGAATTGGTAAAAGTCGGTACAGGTTTGATGAGCTATTTATATTTTGGGTTAAAATGACAAACTTTTCCGATGTTTTGATAAATGGTTAAGTTGACCCATAAACGTGCTGGGCTGTTCAGTGGGCTGATGACCCTTTTGTGGAATATTGATATATTGGTCTTGCCAAAACGACTAGAAAGGTCTTCTAAATGTGGTATATGCATTTCTGGGTCCATGTACTTTTTTCTTATCTGGGTATACTAACCGTACACTTATCCACAACAGTTAAAGATGGTTACGAGTCGCAATAGGTCCTAACTCATTAACCATGAACACCCTTTCTGTTGATTATTAAGTTATGTCGTCAACGTATGGATAAGATTCGACTAGTCCTTTATGATATAGAGTATTGAATATTGGATGAATGTCATGATTTTCATGTTAAACAACTAAGCAAGATTCAATTATGCAGTTGCTTTATGATAATGGATAAAGGAAAAAGGTTGACGAGTGATGTATAAAGCATGAAATCCGTTTGAGGCTTTCAACACCTCACGTGTTGCTGGTGTTTGTGTTTGTGTCTCTGGGTGAAATTAATCACATCTATCTAATCATATCTACTTTTTTTTAATCTATGCGACTTCTCACGTGATGTGGGGTGAACCAAACGTGCACCTACACATCTTTCTAATCATCATGTTTAAAAGTGAAGAAAAATCAAAATAACATATCTATGATTCATTAAGTTTATAATTATCATTGTATATACATTATATTATTTAACATCATAATGAAGAATACCTTAATTTACAACATTTTGTATTTGCATATGTTGTTAACTTCAAGAGCTAGTTTCTGTTTTAGGAGTAGCTAATGTAATTGTATTAGATCAGCTTTGTCTTGTTATCTTTGTCCAGAAATTGGCACTTGTGTGTGTTTTAGTTAGTTCGACATGACGACACTCAAATGTAGACGTCCAATTTTTGTATATTTCATAGGCGTCGTATTATATCTTTCATCAATCAATTATGTTGTAGATAGATAGATGCTATAATTGCAACATTTTCTTAAAGAGTTGATATAAACTAATCATCTTAAGCAAGTTTTTGAGCTTTACTTTATGCTATATAATAATCATCACCAGTTGAACTTATTCTATATTTCTATGGGTTTGGCTTATATCCTTAAAAACTAATAACGTTCATTAACTTCATGTGTAGTCTTCTGGTCTTACAGTCATAGTCTTAGTCCTCTGTAATAACACACGTTCATCGTTTATAATGCAAAGAATATGAGCCATAAAACAGTATTATCATTTGTGTTAAGCATCCGTCAAAGAAAATTACAGTCTCATTAAATTAAAGTTTTTGACACCAAGTCATAAATCCATTCGGTTTCGCAATACAATTCCAAGTCAAGTTATAACAAACATAGCACATGCTCTGTTTCCTTTCAATTCTAGAAGTTTCTCCTTCTGCCGTCTCCTTGATTTTAGGTGTCATGTGTCATAAAAATTTTCAGACCCTTTAGAAATTAATAGAGAATTTGAGAAAGGGTCTTCTTCCCCAAACCAAAATTGTAATCACACATTCTCCATTGAAAAACGTGCATAAAACTTGATTTTTGTCTACATTAAATAATTTTTATATTTAGCATCATACAACTTTGTTTAACGAAATTGAAAAAACAAAAATCAACATTCTTACAGCCTAAAACTTAAAAATCTAGCCCCAAGAAACAAAGAGGCCATGTGCAATAGCTCACCTTGCACACCCTAAAATCCGCCCCTATTAACACTAGTTTACGTTTAAATTTTTTATAACTTGAATCTTCTATCATTGTTTTGAAAGACAAAACTTTGAGAGATTATTAATAAATAAATTAAATTCTAGAAAGGAGGAAAAAAACCCCCTACATGAAATAGCTTTAAAAAAAGCTAAAAAACTTACAAAATGAGAAATTACAAAAATACCCATTATATAGTTATTTATCATATGTTTGTTTGTCTTTTAACGCTATTTCTCATCTTTATGTCTTAACTAGTTTTGGTCATCATTTATTTAGAAAATAAGTTACAACTATCAACTTTAGCAAACCGCTAGTTTTACCAAACAAACTTGTGTTAGAAAACTATATGATCAACTATAAAATACTTCATCCGTCCCGTATCCATTGTCCAGTATTCCTTTATGGGATGTCCCAATTTAATTGTCCACTAAATAGAAAAGAATAATGAGATAAAGTTCATTTTTGCCCCTAATTTATATATGTAAGACAAAAAGTTAGGTAAAAAAGTATTGGGTAAAATTGTCTTGTTACCAAAAAGTAAGAGAGATGGTGATGTTTTCTTAAACTGCGTGTTTTTTGTCCGAAGACAATAAAATTGGGACGGAGGGAGTAAATAAATAGGGGTGAATGTGCTTATAAATATGTCTATCTATGGTTCTATACAAATATACAATGCAGGACATATAAACTCTATTTATTATATTTTTTATTTTTCATGAATTATACATTACGCATGTTTAATTATAAATCTATGACAAAATATCATGATCATTAGATGTACGTAATAAAATGACACCTAACCATGGAACATCACTAGATTGATTTCAGGAACCTGTTGCTTAACACTTTCTATAATAAAATAAGCACAATGAATTGTGCTTATGAAATCAAGAAGAAGATTGAAATTATATTCTCACCGTGTGCAATTAACGGCAAGTTAGATTTAGTGATTGGTTGTATGGAGAATTGAGAACCCGATACCTGATTGGAGAGCAGAGTAAGGCTTGAATTCGGGGCAAGTTTTGTTGACTTTGACTACCTAAGTCAAAATCAAGCTTCTGTTTGCGTGATTTATACGACGACGTTGGTTGAATAAGCTAGATAAAAAAAGTAAAAACTACGGAGTATTATTCACATATTACATAAACTAAATCAATTAATTTCATGAGTAAAACTTATACCATTATATATAAGTTAAGAGTGATGGATAATAAAAATTTGTAGCAATAAAAAAAACTTTCACGTAACATATTTATTACGGAGTATTATGATTATGATTAACTAACTATTAATAGAAATCATGATAACAAAAGAGACATGTCACCTTATGTTCCCTACAATTTTTGCTATAAAAAACACAAATATGGCATCCTTCATTTTTCGAACCAAACTTTATAAACAAGTCATATCAAAAACTTGAGAAAGGGAAATAATTATGAAAATAAATATGGATACCGAAAACGATTGATTTTTAGGTATAACCAACACCCTATGTGCACATGGCTTGTTACATTACATTACATATTCATTTAATAGAAGGTAAGCGGATGTTTTATACAAATATGAACCACTCATTTCAAAAACGGAAGGTCGATTTTTATTGATTATATGTGTCACATTAAATTACAACTTATATATAAAACATTTATATATATAGGTGTGAAGGACTGAAGGTCAAGGGTTAAGGTCGTTTTAGCCGCCCATTTACATGCTCTTACCGGGTGATGCCCGGAAGTGGCTCAAGTGGTTACGTGTTTTGTTGAGAATGGTTGGTTGGGATACTTCCCTAGTGTCGTTGTAGTTTGTACGGTTATTCATGTTTAAGGATCGTTTTTGGTTTGGAGCAAAGTGCTAGAGTCGTTTGTGGTAATGTTGGTTATAGGGTCGTTTTGTGGTAACGGTTAATTAGGGTCGCTTTGGTAATGGTTCGTTAGGGTTGTGTTGTAGTAATGGTCTTTTTTTAGTAATGGTTGTTTAGTCCGTTTTCGGATGGTTGGTCAAGTCATTTGCTGTTATTGTTTGAGTTGTTGTTGTAATTGGTTTTAATTTTTATATAATATGATGCCTTTCAAAAAAATAAAACATTTATATTTTTCTTCATTAAAACATTAAAGTATAAAGTGTGACTTATTTTACATACCAACTATGCTACTACTGCACTAACTAACCTACCAACTGCCTACCTAGTTGAAATAACTTTGGCATTAACTAACAAAGTACTACGGAGTATTATTTTTTTGGTTTTTACATTTCTATGTATTTAAAGGCATGTGACGATTTTTATTAGACAAGACCGTATAGTTTACTCATTTATGTTGCAAGCAAAAAAAATTGATGAGTTCATAGGAGCTTGGAGATATAATAACGAAATGCGAAAATACGAGTTTTGTGGTATATCGATAAACAATTATGTAGTGATAATAATAAAAGTAGGAAGAAACACATCATTAATATCGCAACAAAGGAAATATAAAGAGAACAAAGAGCAAGTGTGCTACTAGCAAACAAATTTTCAATTTGCACTTACAAATTATATGACAAGTACATATAAATATGCCTTATAGTCCAAATAAAGGCATATTTCCCTTTAACAGGGACAAAACGGTAATAACACTATTTTTTTTCAAATACAGTTCTAAGCGGGTGCTAACTGTTAACTAGCTACCTCAGCAATAGAGCCACAGTGCTCTCAACCACACCCCAAATCTCACAATAAAAAACATATACAAATTTCTTTAAAAATTTGAGTAATTTTTAGCTATAAAATTCCAATTCTAACCCTTTATCTTTTGTTTCAAACAAACAAAAATTAAAACTGTCCGCCTTGAAACGTCTGACCAAATTGCCAGTTAGATGGTGCCGCGTTGTAGCTAGTAACAGTTCTTCCGTCACTAGTTGTAACTTGGAACGAAAGGCTTTGCCCGTTTAGGTACGAGTTGCTTTGCCAGTTTTGCCCCCAGTTTCGTGACATGGGCTGCCACCCGGTTTTCGACCCCTTGATTGAAACCGAGTGGACATCCCCTGCACCTCCAACGTTGGTGATCAAAACCAAGTTAAAATACGAATGACCATTTATTGTAAACCTCACTCCTCCTTTCTTCTTACAAGGCACCCTATATAAAAAAACAAATTTAGTTAATATCACACGTTAAAATGTCATCATGTCACATTACTTACATTTACATTTAAGTAATAAAAATGTACCTTTGGAAGGAAACGGGCACGATTCCAGCTCGATATTGTGCAATTTGTAGGAAAGCTGGCTCAGCCAAATCAAAATGTTGGAGTGGCGGGTTGCACCATCCACCATTATCGTTAGACTGACTAGGATTAGGTGGACAAAAGTTAGTTGCGGTTACGATTATGGAACCCGGCAAGCACCATTTAGGGTCGTCATTGCATCTCATTTCGTAACAAGACCCGCAACTTAGCCCATTGTTAAAAAGAGCGGTACTTAATGCAGCAGTGTTTGTACCGTATCCTTGACTATACAAGTTTCCATATCCACAAGCACCACCTGAACAACAAATAAAAAGAATGAGTCATGTACAACATTTTTATTTTATTTTTATTAAAATAACTTTTTTTTCCTTTTTTTACGTACCCATTGTTCCAGAGGCGTCACCGCCTCCGTAAAAGGTGGCATGGGCATTTTCCCAACCTCCATAGACAAGATTGAAGGAGAATAAAAGTAGAGAAACAATGGTGAATGTTGAAGATGCCATTGAGATGGAAAGATTTAGTGAAGAAAGAAAGATGTTGGTATTGGTAGTTAAATTGGTACAATGTGGAGGGAATGGAACTAACTAACTTATATAGGGAAGTTACAAGGGGGCAAAAGGGTAGGGACCATTCCCCCACTAGAAAGTGACAATTTTAGCATATGTTTTGAAGCAACCATGTCCACAAGACTCACTCAAATAACACAAATTGTGCAACTCTTTTGCTTTATAACATTAAATTTAATAATACATCAATTATCAACTATTAAAAGTAAGGTAGTAATTAGATTTGTTAAAAATGTGGTATAATGTTTCCTTTATTAAGCAAAAATATGTGAACATGTCATATTAAAAGTTTAATTAGTTATAAAGAGAGTAGATGAATACTAAATTAATATTTGTTGTTACATAAAATTTGATGATTGTAGGTAGCATTGGGGAAGGGGTATTTAATATGTTATGACTTTTGTAAGAGATGAATATAATCCAACTTGAACATGCGGTTGTTCCAATTGAACTACCAAATTGATGCCCCCACCACCACATGCATTTCTTCAGATGTTTCTTTCGTTTCTTTCTCCGTTTTCTCTTAACGGTTTTTTTTTTTCTTTTCTTTTCGTTACTTTTATTTATTGTTACTATTATACGAATAATTTGTTTGTTTAGCATATATAAGTGGTTTATAATTTGTTGGTTAGAATTAGAATGAGACTTTTAACGCAAACGAAATTCATTTGTTGAATAATATATATCCCTCATCGAGAAATAGAACTAACTAATCCTAAGTTAAAAGTTCGAGAAACTAGCCGACACTATTCTTGAACCACTTGGGGCTAGGTCTTCTTTTCTTTTCGCACTATTACGGATATGAAAATAATGGAAAAAATAGGATTTAGTTGTCAACTGTCCATATCCGAATTTAGGATTGACTACGTATTGAGCCATAGCACATGGTTTAACTCAATTAAACACACCTTAACTATATACGTTAGAAGTTTCCCTGATTTTTACACACACTCACTTACCGGAGGTCTTTCTGAAAGTATTGGGGGTAGAGATATTATTGTCTACATCTTACCTTCATCATACCCTGCTTTTAGCGGGATAAGGTATAGTTGTTATTGTTACTAGCCCCTAGTTGTTTTAATGGTAAGAGCTCGGTATTGAAAATGTGCTAAGAAGAAATCAATCTTAACTGTGAGTACAAGACTTCACATATTTTTCGCAAAACAAATATTTACATACGTACATGCTACTTTCATTAACATCCTTAATGTGAGTCACCTCGATACTATTTGATCAATAGTTTTTTATACAAAATACACATTTAATCTATAAATTCTCATTTAGGTAGTATCGTAGTATCATTTAGATTCTTGAAGTCTTGAACCTATTGTTAGAAAGTATCTTAATTAACGTTGAGATATTATATTTATCTACAAAAATATGTGACAGTGATCATAGACTGATAGAAATATATATTTTAATATAAATTTGTGAGATTTTACTGTAATTGCGTGTTATCATTTCGTGGTTTCGAGTAAAACGTGCAATTTGTCCTCCTGGTTTTTCAAGATTTGGTGTGGCTGTTGAAGATTGCATGCCAACTCCCAAAGATGAAGATTCAACACTAAGATTTTCCTAATAACCTTTTTTCAAACATTTATAATACGGTATTATCCGTGATGTTGACGTCATTTTCGATCAAACGTGATATTACATATTTAACATTTTCGATCCTTCAATTTTATAAAATACTCTCTTCATTCTATTTAAAATATTCACTTGACTTTGCATATAATTTTAGGATTTTCCACTAACTACATTATTCACCAATCAAATATATATCTACCCACTAAAGTCTCTTTCGATTGATTGAAACATAGAAATGGACACTTATTTGGGACAACCAAATATAGTAATGTAGACACTTGTGATGGGACGGGTGGAGTATACATAAATAATACTTCCATCATCAGCGGTGATTCGTACACCACATTTTTTTAGTCATACACCACTAACGCACTTTACAGTTTTGTACAATATAACATCCTGAAGCACATTTGGTAATGTATGGCTAAAAATGTGTGGTGTACGAATAATCACCCTTCTATAATGCCTATAGCATATTCATTTGTGTACTTCAACAACCCAATATATTTCCCCTTATAATACTAATTCATTCTATTCGAAGACAAGAGTGAACTTAGATTTAATTACATCTAGCGTTAAACAATAACACTTTCTTTCTTACGGATAATAATAAAAAAATAAATAATGAAATTCCACAAGGATCCTATTATTACGGGTTAAGCTAAACTTCCGGGTCACAAAAGTCAAAAGGAGATCAACGGGTCGGGCGTGGTAGAAGAGGTGGCGGGAAACCCTCTTTCTTTATTTATTGGATATATATACTAAGCGGTTATTAAAAATTGCTCCAGAATTTACCACATGTTAATCTCTTCCGATTCCAATTAATAAAAAATTTAGAATTAAATTATTAAGAATTGTAGAGTAAATCAAATTATTATAATATTAAAATTAGTAAAAAATAAGTATCAAATTATTAAGAGTTGTATTGATAATAGTACGTATAATATTTTTAATATTCCTACTATAACACTAATTAACAATTAATATTATTTAAATTTCAGCATTATTAATTAAAGTAACTGATTTTCACTATATATAGTGAAAAAACGTGTAAATTCCAAACCTAAGCTAATATTCAATCCTCATATTTACGATTATACATTGATGATTATTAAATCATCTCTGTTATGATTACACAACTTTTGATTTAATTAAGCATATTTCGTATGTATATTATTAATCAATTTGATACTTAACTTCCACTTCTTTCATACTTTTGTAGGAAGTATGTAATATGTAGATCGGAATCAAGTTGTGATGTATAAAGTCAAGGTATGGTTATTAATAAAAATAGCATGTAACTACTTCTTATGATGCACACATTAATGGGTTTATTAGTGTGTGTCTATTGCACATTATAGTAACGTGCTTTGTAAGGTGTATTAGAATGAAGTTGGAATTCGTAAAATCGGCTAGGATTATTAATCGTGATTGTGCATTTGTTATTTAGATGAAAACTTTGAATAACTACCCTCGAATATGTGGTTATTATTCTTTGTAATACGAAGAATATGTGAAACGTATGATTTTGTGTGTCTTACAAATTTGTAATGTTGTACAAATTTAAAATGATTAATGATGAATTTTAGGCTAGGAACTATTGACTTCACATCTTAATAAGACATATTATGTTGTTGTATATCTCACGCTCTATATCAATTAAAATTTTATTTAACATAGACGACTTACCTTGCATGAATAATCATCGTCTAATAATCAATAGATATTGCTATATTACGATTGAGTTGTTAGTAAATTCTAAATTATCATGAATTGTACGGGTTTTGACATACACTTCTTAAATGTCCTTTCTAAACTTTTTATAATATTGATATTGAACTTTGAATATGTATTATTCGATATCGATTGTGCATATTCAATTCTTCAAGATATTTTCATTATGTTCTTTTATTGGATTCTATTTTTTATTTTTTATATTAATCACTCTTTAACAATATGATATATGATATACTGTAAATTAGATATTCTAAATATAAATTGTCGTGCATCGCACGGGTTTGAATCTAGTATATATATATATATATATATATAGGTATAAAATGTAAAATATAATGTATAAACGTAAATGTTTAGTATATATTGAGACACATTTAATTTGATTGATTTTATACTACAAAAGTCATAAACTGTACGTATAAATAATGAAAGTCTTGATGTATTTCGGTGTTTTTATTTGGAAAATGGAAATAAATACAAAATACCTATGAAGAAGATGGTTAAAAGTTAATTAATCTTCATAAATCATATCCGCATATATATTTCTTGTTGTGTATAGTATTACTTAGACACGTGGTCAAAAGAAAATTCGTTTGACTTCTACATTATTGATTCAAATTCAAATAGGAGCATTATGTAATCTTTGGTATATGTTTATTTGATAATTGAATCGTATGATCCGTCGTTTGTATCCGTAGTGGTCTTATTTCCAAATCATAAATACATGTCTTAAAACAAAACCGCTATTGACCAGCATCAATAAGATGAGATATTTCATATTTGCAAGTTGAAAGTGATCAAAGAACATATAGTTAGGTTTATATATTCATTAAGTTCAAAATCTTTTAACCGTGCAACAAGTTAAAATATGTTGTATACTTGTATATAAGCATACTTGCACTTAATTATACAATTGTTTTTAAAGTTTGAGAGCTAGAAAAGTAGTTTTATATAAGCCACCGCAAATACTATACAACCAAAAGAAACTAATTAAAATTTTAATTTTCTCCTTATATGCCAATATAAAAAATAAACCGTACATGATAAGGGGCATCAAGGTCCGGTTAATTATCTTGAGAATTCTATATACTTATAAATTGCCTACTCGTATTAATTAACATTGAGATCTGTTTAACCCTCGGTTTTCACCCAATTTCTCTCACAGCCCCTCTAATTTATACACAAACGTGCAAATGTAAACATATCACAAGATGAGTAAATATATACTTATATAGCCGGCAATATAATGCTTGTCTATAAAAGAATAAAAAGCATAACTTGAACTAAAATTAATTAATGACATAAACATGCATACAATTATCGCCGTAATTATCGCATGAAACTTAGTTTTCGTGATAAAAACAGTGCGTAAGAATAATCGTGAACATTTAATCTCTTTTAAACTTTTGTGACATGTTGTTTTCATAGATTAGAACATGCATTTGCAAGTTCTTAAAAAGGTCGTTAGCACACACTTAGAATAGTTAGAAGATAACGATCATTTTCTTGTGTGTCGGTTCATGAATTACAATTCACAATTTAGTTGGTCATCATGTCTGCTTTCTTTAATTTTCAAAGAGTCGTGTTTAACTTTATTTCATCTTTAAATAATTAATAAGTATACGTGGGTAGTGCATAAAACATGGTTTTTTCGTTATTTATTAACATATACGTAGTATGAAAATAAAATAGGGTTAATTGTTTGGTTATGTATCTAACTTTGCTCATTTTACTATTGTATGCAACAAATTTTAAAAACATATATTGTATGGCATAAACTTGTAAAAATCTCTATTGTATGTCACAAACCTTTAAAAACATCTATTGTATGCAATGAACTTTTAAATAATCTTTATTGTATGTTGCGGGTTACCATGTGTACATGTCAAACTGAAAATGGCTCTTTAACATTGGTTTGTGGCGGCATGAGCAAACTCTAGCAGATTATTGATCACCGCACCATACGATAGCGATTTTTTACAAGTTTATTGCATACAATAGTCGTTTTGAAAGTTTGTTACATACGATAGCATTTTTTACAAGTTTATTACATACAATAGATATTTTGAAAGTTTGTTACATACAATAGTAAAAAGGGTAAAGTTAGATGCATAATAATGAAACAATTAACCTCAACAAAATAGTTGTCGTTTAGTGCACATGTCACTCTTCTAACGCTATTTTGGTTCACGATATTACTAAAGATAAAATATACGGAGTAATGTCAATATTGAGGTTACGTGTGTGGATTATATTATTAGATTTTGTTGCAAAATTAAATGATTAGGAAGGTTAGATTATGAAAATTGTGTGGGTTTAGAGGTGTACTTGTCAAAAATAAAAGGGCCTACCACGTTACAAGCACATGCAAGTTCCTGATATTGCGGCCATATTTCTTAAATATAATTTAATTAATTATTCTTTGACCGTCATTTATATAATCTAGTTTTTACTAGGGGTGTTTGGATTCTTATTTACAAGTACCCATGTGCTTAAAAAAATAGGTATGTTTGGATATGTTTATGAATAAATGTTTTTTTCCTTAATAAATAAGTAGATAAACAATTTTTAATAAAGTGTTTGGATTTGTTTATCGATCTTTTATCAAAATAAACAAATAAGCATATAAGCGCTTAAGTAAGTAATATTAAATTCCCCTATTATCCTTGATACATAAGGTATTAGGGTTTGTTTTTAAGAGAAATTAATGGAGTAGTATACTATACTAGTAACAAATAAATAAATAAATTGGACGTTAATTTGATATATCAATTTAAGTGTGCAGCAAATTAGATATAAATAATAGGGAGTAATAACAAAAAAGTTTTGTACCATATGACTTTATTACAAAGTACATTTCTCAAAAATTAGTTAGGTCTGATTATACAGTAGTTTTTCACGTTTGAATAACGAAGTAAACAAATACAAACTCCACTAAGAGACCCATTTACTCCTAAAAGTAATTGATCGTAAAACAAACTAAAATATAAAAGTGTTTTTTAACTTAAAAATTTGCTAAAGGTCGGGGTATCTTTCATGAAAGCTATCTTAGTTAACTTGAATATCATTAAACGTTGTTAACCAACATGGACGACTTGCATCGATATACAAGTCACTTGTGAGTGTCTAAAACACTTCTTGATAAATCGTATTCTTTTGTTGGATACTTTATGATCATATCATGATCATACAATCAAAGATCTGGTATTACAAATACAAAATCAATACAATTTACTTATTCTCTTGTTTCCGAGTGCCTAGAATCAAAAGTGATAATTTAAATCATCCGATTGATGATTTCGTATAATTGAAGGGACGATAAAGTTAAAATACTTCAATATGAAAGTGTCCAACATATAATCTAATTAGAGTAGACATCACGATTCTACATCGATTATCATTTCATCATATACACACATCATATTTCCGACATCTACTTCTCTTAGAAATGATACACGGTATTGAACCTTAAACGGTAAAACAACGAACCACTCACCGTGCTCTAATCCATAACGCTTGCATAGATAGATAAGAGTTTGAAAGGAACTTATTTTCCACGAATCTTTAAAAGATATAGTGTGACAAAAAAACAATAAATCTGGAGGAAGTAAGAAAAATGGCAGCCACAAGAGGAAAAAAGTGAATCCAAGATGTGCATGTTGTATTGGGGTCCAAAGAAGGCCCTGCTCACAACCTCTTGTCTGCTTTTGGAATATCGATTCCGATTTGAAGAAAGGGATCGAAAGCCTCTATCTCAAAATTTCCCCTATTTTTTTCTTTCCAAATTGCATCAAAATGGACCCCTTGAAAGTTGCAACTATCGGTTATGATGTATACCAGGAAAACCCGTTTCACAATGTCTTTTTTTAACCTATAACAAGATTATTTGGTCATCCCATTGATTTATAAGTTAGTCGGTTTTGAGGTATGTCTCGAGATCTTTTTGTTTCGGTTGAGTATCGCTTCCAAAATCGTACGTAATTTCATTATTTATATAGTTATATAATTTGCCGAGCTACCGTCCCCGTTAGTAAAAAACAAAAGTTTTGTATTTCAAATCAACACGAGAGATCATGTTTCACTAAAGATAGTAGATTTCATAGTTTAGTTAAACATAAAAATTTTGATTTACTCGTATTCGTTATTCATGTTTGTGAGAAAACACAATTTTTCATGCTAAATCTCATCCGATTGAAAAACATTAAGAGTTTTCTAGAATATTACGACCTCATCAATTGTTTGATTTGAACAAAACATTATTACTTAATAGTTCAACTTTTCATAAATTTATCAATGAAGTGTAACATTCAACAATAAGAGGTATCCTATAATTAACCGTTTATCTAGTTACCTCTGGTAATATAAAAGAACACTCACAAATTATCCGAATTACTCATTAATAAGAGGTATCCTATAATTAACCGTTTATCTGGTTACCTCTGGTAATATAAAAGAACACTCACAAATTATCCGAATTACTCATTTCGAGGATGATACTGGAAGTTAAAATATGAAAATAAACACCTTTCGCAATTTATCTTTAATCAATTCAAGAATGATATAGGTAAGCCTTGATGTACAACCACAATACCACATAATGAAGAAGACCAAAGATGTCTATGTTGTGATTTTTAAAAAACTACCAAAATATAACATAAAGTTATACTTTAATGAAAGAGCACTAAATTGCTCAGTTCTTATTTAAAATAATAAGAAAAACGATACGGATAATATTAAGGTAAAGCTGAGAATGGTCCACTTGACAAGAAAAATCAAATTACGACATATTGTGGGGGAAACAAGAAACAATAGCCATCAAGGGGTAGTTATTAACATGGGTGTTGTATACTAACAACTAACCATAGCCCCCACTTGAACTTTCAATGAAGGTGCAACCTTCACATCGATGTTGGAGCTGCTCTTGCCATGTGCATTTATAACGGTTTAGTCCCAATGGACCATATCCTGTGACTGAGGTAACATACTCAATTTGGCCACCCTCTAGGTCTACCTTGTAACGTCGACTCCCAAATATTTTCGTTAAGTTATGGTTGTTAGTTAGCTCAAAGTTGAAGCCGGCCAGAACCAAGACCTAAAAATACAAAATAACATAACCGATATGGGAGACTGATCTCAATTGTATTGGAAGTGTTCTGGTCCTTTTTAAAGCCAATTTGCTCACAAACCGGACGATGCTAGATATATACATACTCAGGGTTTTTCACAAACAAAGATGTAAATATATATCGACTTCATTAGAACCAATAAATATAGCTAGGCAACTCCATTATGTTGGTGAACCAAGCTAAATATAGCCTATTCCAGTATGTTGGTTGGAACAGATTTTTGCACAACCGTAGTTGATAGCACAAAAAGTCGTGACTTCAGGTTTTAAAAAGTATGATGGAAGTGTGTAAGTTGTGTTGTAGTGATTTAAGAATTGATATATTGCGATTATTAGAAAAAGGAAAGAGATAATTGACACGAGATTAATAGAAGTTGAGAGTACAATAAACCCACAATAGGCACCATAATGACAATAAATAACAATGTTGGCTCCCACAACGGGGATTTTTAAAAATAAATAATGTTAAAGAAAATGGTGCTTCCAGCACTAACAAGGTGTTAGTCTATGAACAATTTAAAGAATTTAGTGGAACACAAATGTGGAGAAACAATGAGAATCAAAATGTACTGCTGCTTTCACTGGCAGAGATTGAAGGGCCTTCAGATTTGACAAGATGAGGATTACCTCTGGTGCTGATATCGAGCCCCTGAAAGCGGCCAAGTGGGTCCTGTTGTAGTGTTTCAGATAGAGCCTGAGCGTGAGCAGCTGCAAGTAGAGGATGAGGTTGGTGGTGGTGGTTGTTTGACATGTTGGACTGGTGGGAGTGTTGGTATTGTGGCAGCTCCGACTGTTGATGGTTCGTGAAGAAGTTTGATTGGTTGTAGGGAACCTGGTGCATCCCAAAATTGTAACCATCGGAACAGCTTGCTATTTCTCCTGTCGCCATTCTTAGCCTTTCTACTTCTTGCTTCAGTGCCTCATTTAGAGCTGGATTCACAAAAGGTTACAAAGAGTTGGATCATTTTGTTTGATCGTTATTGGGAATTCAAAATTTTCAATAGTTTACATTTAAAATTTAAGCATGGTAGGTGGTACACAAGAATAATACTATAATAGTATTGTTTTAGGAACTTTACCATCACGTAAATGAGCTTGTTGTTCCATAGCTTGTAACCGAAGCTTAAGTTCTGTGTTTTCTGAAGAGAGGCCAGTTGTATCTCTCTGTATAAGAAAAACATAAGCTTCAAGACCGAAGGCCATACTACTGAGAATGTTTAAACACTGACTACAAAGTTACAGACATACTTATAAAGATTGCAAATTTGATTTGATCATTCAGACTTTTTTATATAATGCCGTAATTCATGCTATGGAGTTATAAAACAAATTCAAACACCAGAGGCAAAAGAAATGTGAGAAAATATAAGATGGAAAATTTTAATACTGACCTGAAACAATGTCAATTGTGCAGAAAGGGTGGTTGCTTCTGTTTGCAGGGTCTGAACTTTCCTCTCAAGCTCAGACATGTAACGTGCCTTCCTCTCTTTTGAACGAGCAGCGGATTGTCGATTTGCCAAAATCCTGTATACCACAAAGAATGCTCAAAGTTTTAAATGATGAACTAAATCATGATATGCACTATGAGGCCCCTATCTTGATATAAAATTTCTCAAGAGAAGGTTTACAGTTTACTGATGTCCACATTACACTTATACTATCACTCGGACTCTTATTGATTAATCTACCATATGTTCTTCCTTGCAACTTATGCTTTCACGACAAAACGGCATACTTTATGTTCTCAACTTGCTGCCTATACGTTACAAGAATAGCATTTCGTATACAAAAATATTTGGGTCACACGTATTCATGTAGGTCGGTAGCTAGTGAACTTGGAGTAAGTATGAAAACAAGTCTATTTGATGAACTCTATTGTATTTATTATAATACACCATCATGCTGCCATACAAAAGGACTAACTTAGTGCTATACGCTACTAATCTGTAGTGAACTGAAACACTATTTAAATCGATGCATTTAAGTCTTAACTACAAATATGTCCCTATTAACAACTACATTAAGCAAATTATTCATCGTCATAATAGCCTATTCACCTAGCAGCCAACTAAATCCAAAAAACCGCAATTCAAATATTTCCTAACACTCCAACAGATTTAAAGTTAGCTTAATTATATCAAACTAACTAAAACATTAGATTTGTACAGATCCACATAACATTACTAATAACAAAAGCATCAGTATAAGTTGCTATACATATAAAAATGTGGATAATACCTATTGCTACTACGATTAATATTACCTCTTAGCTCGTTTGGGATCAAGTGTCCACAATTCAGCAAGTTTTTCAGGAGCCATTGCTTTCTTAGCTTCAATACTTTCGTTTAAAAAACTGGAACTATCAACCGAATTACTATGCCTATGTCTAGGTCTACTATTACTCTTATCTCCGTCAACGCCGTCGCCGTCACCACCACCGGCATTGTTATTCAGAACGGCGTCGTCGTTCAAGCTAGATCCGAGCTTCTCAATATCCATATAAGTACAAAACAGATCTTCTTCAGATCCTAATTCTTCGAAGCTTCCAGAAGGTCCGTCGTACGGATCTGACGCCAGATCCAAGTCTTCCGGTAACCGGAAGTTCATTTCGGAATGTGCTCGCCGGTGATGAGACGGCCTGAACGGAAACGACGCCGCATTTTGCGGCTTTGAAGTTTGATTCGAAGGATCTTGCATTCTAATTACAGTTGCGTATAATCTTCTTCACTTTCTTGCTAGATAAAATGGTGTATGTATATGTTTTTCAGTTTGTTTGCTTGTCTGAAGCAGAATAAGGGGAGATGTCTGGAATCTGGATCTCGTTGGGTAATTCGGGTTGACGCGTTTATGACCCGATGGGCTTACTTTACAATTTCATTGGGCTTCATTGGTTAAGGACACTGCTATTCTTAATGGGCCACTCTTGGGCTTTGACCGAGCGGATTTGAAAATGTTTTAACTTTAAATGACAAAATCATACTAATAAGTAATAAGTTTGATCAAAAAAACGTTTGGAATGTTATTATTTATAAGTTTTTTTTTTTCGGAAAATGATTGGTAGGTTTAAATCTATAGGACTGATAATAGACTTAAAAATGTGATTAGTGAGTTTGAAAAAATGATTGGATAAGATTTGAAGAGAGAGAAAAAAAACAATCAATCAGAGTGTCAGACATGTTTTTAGGTCTACATAAATAGACCTATTTAACATTACTCAGTTTTTTTAAGGTGATTACATATAACGTTAATTAATTAACTACATTACATAACTTTTCTTATTCATAGATTAACTAATATCATGGCTTAACACTAAAGTTTACAAATTGATAATTTTAGCAAAAACGTATAAAGATGTGGTGTATTTTGTAATTTTCCTAAAATGTAGATTCCGTTGGTTATTTGATTTGTCAATTAGAAATTTAGGAGTCATTTTTCCAATTAAATGACCATGTTACAACAAAACGTCTAAAATGTTATCTCTTGGTTCCTCTACGTACAAGCAACCCAGATCATATTTCACCGCAAGCGATGGCATGTTCCGGCAATCGTTACGTACTTAGCAAGTATACCGCCGCTGCAGTCCTCAACAAACGATCGGATGCAATTTCCGCATTTACCCGCTTTCATCCTCTCTCAAAACCTAACCTTGATTTTAAAATTCAGTATCCAAGAATGTATGCTGTGAAAGCAGTTACATCCGATCAGTTTCCGTCTTCTATCTATGCAGATCAAGCGCTGGTTAACAGATTTGTAAATGATAAACAGTTTTATGATGATCATACGGACAAATTTGAGGAATGGATTAGAAATTCGGTAGCAGAGATTGTGAAGAATATAAGACAAGCTCCGTTACTTGTTTATATATACGGTAACGGTGAGGTGAAAACTGAGAAGGCTGTGAAAAGTGAAAGTTGGCCGAATGTGATTATGGAGAGATCGTGTTCACCAGATGGAATTATTCTTGTAGAAGAGATCAATGAAGAAGATGGAACTAAGGCATTTGGAGTGTTGGTTCAAGGAAGGGTTATAGGACAAGATCGATGTAAATCGGCATGTTATTTGTTGAAAACGAATAGTGTTGATGGTTTAGGGTTTATTTGTAGTCATTATTGTTTGATGAAGGTGAAGAGCTTTACTGAATCTGCATTCTCGCAGTTGAAAAGTTGTTGGCTGGTAGAATGAAATGTGAATTAACCAGTATTTGGTTGCTTAATTGTGAAAGCATGTAAAATTATTATCATATCAATTTACTTTCAATGTTTGTTTCTAACCTGAAATTCAACAATATATACATATGATTTCAACAAATTAAAAAATAAATGAATACATCATTGGGTACTAATAATTCTAGAACTTTTTGATAAAAACCAGTTGAGTACCTGTGTACACAGAGCATTCAAGGTAATAAAGCCTTGAAACAAAAAACTAGCTCTCACAATAACATATTTTCATTAACTTCTGGTATCAAAACTTTCTACAATATCAGGACCTGTATATGATCACATTCGAATTTATGACAAACAACACATCTATGTATCTAAATATATACAAACACAACAATTTGGAATGGCTGATATTTCTATTACTACATATTATATACCTAGCAAGGGTCAAGTCCTGTCACATACGGGGAAAGTTGCTAGACCCAATTGGGTGTTGGGATCCCTACTTGAAGCTATGTTTGAGGACTGGAATCTTGAACCTTGGCTAGAGAGCGATACTGTAATTTAACACTTTCAGCATTATCAATCGTCTTCACAACGTACCTGTGTGCAACCGGTAAGAGATATATCCCATTACCATAATCATTGATCACAGATGAACCGATGGATCGATTTGGATCCATAATAGCTTGATGAATAGATATGGTTCTTTGTTAATTTTTTTTTATATGAATAGATGATTAGATATTGCACTTCTATTGTACTAACAGAAACAAACTATCTAAGATAGAGACAGTAGAAAAGAAACTAACCACCCGTTTAAGCACTGAGTCATTACAACGGCTTCACGACCAACAAAACGTAAAGGTGTCCTTTTGTTTCCCTGGAACAAAAATTTACTAGTTAAAAGCTATATTAAGCACTGTTATCGATACTAGAACGCCGATTTTAATAAAAACCTTGATAATAACGCGTTCAGTCACACAGAATGGAAATTGAACACCGCGGCCCCTAGATTGGTCCGTGAGTGCTATATCACCGTAGGTACTTCTATCCTGCATGAGCCAAATAGACTTGAATTACATCAGAAAGTCACGAGCCATTTCTTGCAAATAATAATCTTTAAACGTATCAATAAACCTGATCTAATCTATTCCTTCTTTTAGAAGCACGGTGAGTTTGCAACTCCTCTTCCCTACGGAATGCGTGAACAGCAGATCGCAGAGCTACACATGTAAATAACAATAAGAGAAATATACATGAATAAGATACCGAAATTGATAACGTCACATTCTTTTTAATCAAAATTTTTAGGGCATGTTAATTACTATATGTGTAGATATTTATATAAACCCCATATAGCAGAAAAATTGAAAACAATGACGCATTTTTGGAAGGCACATTCAACAGCTGAAGTTGATACTCTAAAAACACAAACATGACTAAAAAGTCCGCAAACGTCTCTATAAATGTACTAAAGTATTCATAAAGAATAGTGGTACATTTAATGCATGAAGAAAACATAATAAAAGATTTTTCTTACACAGATTTGGAGCAACTGATCCTTCCGACACTGGGTATGAACAAGTGTAGCATACTCTCTGGAGCACATATTGAACAAAAAAAAATCAGCATATAGTTTGGAAATAGAATCAGAAAACATGACAACCACAAGTTCAAAAAACGTAAGCATCAAATATAAATAATTAAATGTAGCATTTATGCCCTGAACTTTTTTTTTATGCCCTGAACTTGCATACCAAGTTTAAAGAAAAGAAGAAAAAAATGAGCAAAATGAAGTAAAAAAGAACAAATCTGTTACATGATTTTACGCTTTGGTGCTTCCAGATCATGCATCATAACACAATTCCACCATTAACTGAATGCATGTAATAAACCAGAAAGCTAATAGAAAAAAACAAAGTATTTGTTTCAGCTTTTACTGACTGGTAATATTTATAATATTGATACCTCCTAATATTACCATTCAATGATAATTGTACATATCAATTATGTAGGCTAACGAGTAAAGATTAAAGCAAAAGCTAATGAAGCATGATAACAAGGTTCAAACTACTTTAGTACTCACCACCCTCATAACATACTGCATTCCACTGCTACCAAAAGAATGCCCACAAGGTAATATCATAGCATCATCCATGAGAGCTCCTCTGCACAAACATAAAACCATAAAAATGCAACACCACATAAACTGAATATTGATACGGTGACCATAACCAGACAAATTATTCAAACCATCAATTAAGACCTCAAAACTACAACTGTATTTAACTATTAATGATTTAGTTAGGTCTTAGCCACATGAACCGAGATCCCTTATAACATATATTTTAAATAGTTTTGTTTGTGATAAGCCTATAGTTCTATGACCATCACAGAATCCGATAAATCAATCAGAAACACAATTAATATTCTATCAAGCATGCCACGAAAATAGAAAAGAACTTAAATGAACTCACGTCAATGGATCCGAGAGTATCGTCCTCAACGATTCCACCGATCCACTAGAACTCGAAACATCCTTTCTTCCACTAAATCCACAACCATTATCAATCAACATATCTTTAATCCCAGTTCCTGAACCTTCCATTCCATTAACATACTGAGAGTAGTACAATTCACCACTGGGGTCGGCAATTGTAATAGCATTCTGGTACTGGCATAACTGCCCTTGTAACTGATTCTCATTCGAACTCGATCTCACATCATTTCCTGACACCATAACAATTCCTTCTTTCATTACTTCTCTAAGTAAACCTAAATCGATCACACAAACAAACAAATAAACATCATAAATTCACTGTTACAATAACTAGGGATTGTCCGGACAAGCTTATATCCGGACTTACAAATTTGGAAAAGTCAGTTCATTTTTAACGGCTTATTAGCTAATCAATATGATCATAAGTTTAAATAAGCTATAAGCTGAACCTAATAAGCTGGTACGCAGACTGCCATAGCCTAACCGAACAGTTAAAACTAAATTTATCGGTTATTTCAAATTTCAATACTACCATAAATTCAAACTTACCAATAGATGAAATATGATTCCTTTTCCCATTACCATTTTTCTCACCAATGTTATTTCTAATAACATTACTTTTATCATCCTCATCAACATCATCATCATTATCATTATCGTCATCATCATCATCGCTGTCGGGTCCATCAGAACTCGAATCCGGCCCATTTCTGGCCTCCCAGTGATAAACCTGGCCGGGTTGGGAGCGGAATTCAGTAACTGGTTGTGATTGATAGTGTCGGTTTTGATGCTCAATAAAACCAGTAAGCTCACGAGTGGTTGTGGTTTTATTATTTTTGTTATTGATGTTAATTGTGTTTCCGGTGAGATGATGGTGGTGTTGCGGTGGATTGCAGCGGAAAGGTGAAATTGAATCGTCTTGGAAGAGGAGCTGAGGGTGGTTATTGGGACGGTGGGAGAGGACTAACGAGATCTCTTCAGAAGCCATGTTAGTAGTATGTGATGGAAGTACAGAGACAACAAAAACTGTAAAACCCTACCCTAACCCTAATTTTGACTAATTGTGATTGGGGAATTGGGGAATAGAATCATGATTGACTTTTTTTTTTTTTTTTTTTGCTTTGAAAGGGTGTTGACGGTTGACCGAGGTTGCATACTGACTTACTGACTCTTTCGGTCTTCCCTCTTTTGAAGGGCTTATTTTTAATCGGAGACTTATTTCAATTAAAATATTTAATTTTAAGTTTTTAACAAACATCAGGAATTTGTAATGAAAAAAATTATATGTTTTTTGTAATATATTTTAGTATATTATTAAAAAAGGTCATATGTTGGTATTTGGCTATTTGCTTTCAATTTAGTATCCAGTATAGAAGAATATATTGAAGTTAAAAAAAAAAAAATAGTTTTCATCGTAGTAATAATAAGAGTTTATTGGCACAATTTTCACAATTAAAGAACTCAAACATGTATCATTTGATTTGAACATCTAGGTATGTGGTGTATAATTTTTACTCGAGTTATGCATTAACCGAGTTATCATACTACATTAAAAAAATTCATTTTTTCGAATCATGATAGTTTGAAGAAATGTGAAATAGTATTATTTTTCAATTTGAAAAAGGTTATTATGAGTAGAGAAAGTTAATTTAACAATATACAAGTGACCAGAATTAATTTAATTAACATCATATTATGATACGGTAGTGATTTATATACTAATTACAAAAATTCTTCAAAACATGTATATGTGTGATTTGTAAATTTTTATATTGATTATGTATGAAATTTTTTGATGGTAGTTAAAAAAAAAACCCTTAAAATTATAATAATTAATTATTTTCTTTAATACAACAATTATTCCTTTTACATTTATATTATTATTATTGTTGTTGTGGTTTTATCATTATGTTAATGTTCATAGGGTTTTGCTTATGTGTACCGCGTGACACACAATAATTTGTATTTAACGAAGTCGAAAATTCTTTAGCATTTGCATTGAATACTTATCGATTCAATCTAATAATTACATTTTTTATGAATATATATTGATTGATAATTTTTTGGTATTTAAAGAAATTATAGCAAAACCCATGTTTATAACTACTTTTTCAGAAGATAACATATTTATCTATTTACGAGTACAAGATGTCTCAAGAGGAGAATATGTCAAAGTATGTGGGCATGCAAATATGTCAAAGTAGTTTAAGCCGACATTCGAGTAAACGGACTAAAAAAAATCTTAATATCCAAAGATTCTACAACTAGGAACGACCTTTTCAACAGTCGTCGTATTATTGAGTATGGACTATGGAATCAAAGAAGATGATGATGTTATTGTTGTCGATTCGCATACGCGTTTTTCTCTCTATTCCTCCGTCCAAATTACAAACTCTCTATTATCATTTTGTTTTTATTAGTTTCCCATTATTTATCTCCCTGATCGTTAACCGTTAACCCTTGTAATTAGTTTGTTGGCGTGAGATGATCCTTAACGGTTTGTTCATCATCACAGTTCTGATCATCGTTCTACTTTTAGATGGTAATTCGGCTTCTACCGATGGATTAAAAAGCTTCCAAGAATCGTGTAACAAGGCTTCTAGGAGTTGCCAGCTGAAAAGTATAACTGCCTGTTTGACTTATTCTCAGAATGGTAAATTTCTGTTACCCTTTTTTATTGTTACTTGGTGATTCATTTGAAACTTTACGAGTTTATGCTATAAAGTGTAACAAGGAGATCAAGTAGGATTTATTAGGTGAATGATTTTGCGTTTGTGATGTTCTGTTTTGTGTCATAATCAATGACTTGTGTTATGATCCCACATTGACCATGTATGGGAATGGTTGATAGCTTATAAGTCTAAGCGTTTCCTCCTCCTTCAAGCTAGTTTTTGGGAGTGAGTTCACTTGAGCTTATTGCTCGATATGGGCCTATTATGAGCTAGGTTCGTATCAACTTGTGTGACAATCGTGTTGATTGTATAAACCGACATATGTTAATTTTGTTTAGGGTAGTAAGAAACTAAGAATTATGTTCATAAGCTTAAAGCTTTACTTGTAAGTTGTCATGTAGTCCATTCTGATCATTCTATACACAAACTCGCAATGCGTTAAGAAACTAAGAAATACTATGTTTTCTTATGTGGGATAAATTTTGAAGTACTAGTGATAATTAAGGTCAAAGGTTCCAGGTAATAAAAAACACTTATTTTTGGCAAGATAAAAGTTTAACGTTGCAAGTTTAAACAATTAACAATGGTTTTTTTATGTTACATCTGATCCGTTTAACTGACTAACCGGTAACAGTACTCTGTTAATGTAGGCACTGATGAAGAGGTGCACCTTTTTGTCCAGAACAATGGGGAAAGCCCATTGCATGTAAAGGTTATGTTCCTTCCTGCTAACAACACAATCGAGGAGATAGTTTTGTTAAGCCACCAAATGCAGAAGGTACGTTTCATTTTGTTCAAGTACTTCGAATCTTTAAAGAATGAGGTATTGAGATACCACACATTTTGCCCCAATACAAAGTACCTACAGAAGCTAAGCCTTTAAAGCACCGTATATCCTTAAGGTTAAGATTCAAGACTAGATAACCATTTGCTTAAGGATACTTACATAATTGACTTCGCGTACAATTTTTTCAATAATCAAGTTACCTACTAGGCTACAACTACTCCTTACCTGATCATCCAAATTTAATTGTTTTGACTCCTATAATCAGAAACTCCATCTTAAGAATCATAACCATAATTGGTTTACAAAAACACTCAAAATAATTGTGTTTTAAGCTGTTATGAGTATGACAGTTTAATTGTACATCCAAATATATGGGTGGCAAAATGGCCGGGTTGATCAGTTTGGGTAGCAAGGTAGTTTATTTAATTTATATTTTGGTGCATGTCAGCATAAATTGGGCAGGGTAGGGCCAACCCAGAAACACTTTTGTTAATTTGGTTAAAATGTATTCATAATTATATGATAAATCTGAATTTAGTAAATAAATAGTATTGCAATAGAAATCTAACTTTTTATAATGGATCAATAAAGGACATCTTGTGTATATGAATCTTTTTCATATGACTATCGGCCCATTTAACAGTTATTCTTTAGCTAAATCTATTTCGAAGGCATTAAAGCTATTATCTTGTTTGCTTTCTCAGGTCAATATTTCTTCAGATGTCGACGTGAGTTCTACCATAGCATTAAATTCTAGTGATGGTGATTGTGTAATACACGCTGCAGCTGCAGCACCAGCACCAACACCAGAACTGGAAAACCACTACCAAAAATACTCATCCTATGAAAAGTACATAACTCCAACCAATTGTGTATACCTCATAATCCTACTAATCATTGTAGGAGGAATTTTGGCTATTTTCAAATTGAGAACTCGGGGCAGGCACCTTGACGGGGTCCCATACATCGAACTTGAAATGGGAAATTCGAAAGCCCTTTCGTCCCTAAACCTTGAAGAAGATGAAAAGGAAAATTGGAATCAAGATTGGGACGATGGTTGGGGTGATGAAAAACCTGTCAAATCTGTTGGTGGTGATCTTGTAATAGTCGAACATGCAAATAGTCTGACTACAAAATTTCCAATTTCGAATGGAAGGAAAAAGGAATGGGATGATTAGTAGTTTGAATCGATTTACATAATGGGCAAGTGTAGAATTTTTGCATATCCTTAGAAAGATTATACTTTTGTTTAGTGTTTCAGAACTTGTATAAGTTATAAAAAAACTGCATACTATACGTCAAAGAATTTGGTCAATCAATATTTTTCCAAGTTTGATGCATCTAAGCGAATGTTGTTTCTGCATTATAGTTTCTCGTTAATTTTTTTAGCTATTCTACTGGATCCCTATAGTTGTACTGATGTTGTGTAAATTGATGAGGTGAACTCTTTGAGAGCCCCTTTTACTCTGACTGTCATACTTTTACCAATAAAGTATGAACTGGTAATTACATTCTTGATATAAACAAGTTCTATTTGTTGCAAAACATGCAACAAAGTCACATAGACATTCAAAGTTCTAAGAATAAGAAATTCAAGAGCAACCTATTAAATATGATAGTTCAGTAGCTAATTTAAACGGTGTATGTTGGGGAACTGATTGTTCTTTCTGCAAAATTGTCAAATGAAAATAGGCCGCAACGATTTTGAGCAAGTAGTACCAAGGTAGTATGTAAATGTTTAAAATGAATTGGAACAAAGAGCATACTCAAAGTTCAAAAGTTATCATAAGCAGGTTCTTGTTTGCATATAAAAGCAGTATTTGATTGACCGATATTTCAAGTAGAATTTTTTTCAACCATATGCTTTCTGCAAGACTGAAATGAAGTTGATTTGGTCCATTTGGACCAACCTATGCTATTAATTTTCACTTTGACTCCCTTCAACTACTAACTAATTACAATTCTGGCTTGTGGTTTATCATTGACAGAAAGTATGGTTTCAGTTAGACACTTAAACAGCAATGGTTAGAGGAAGGTTGGGACATGTAAAATACCAAAATTGCCCTCGGATACTCTTTGGAATTGAGGCCTGTATGGTTATGTGAATAATCATAAACAAAGAATTCCAGTTCCACTACAAAAAAGTGAAATAAAAGAAAATGGTGTCCATAATTGTCTTTCAAGAAAAGTAAAAGCAAGCATGAAGGGATCATGTTTGTTGCACCCTTTATCTTCATTACATCACATATTATAAGCTTTTATATTCTTTCTATTTTGCTTTTATATATTCCAAACAATCCTTTTGCAGCTTTTGTTTCTTTTTAATAACAACAGTTAGAGCTAAATTTATGTTACAAAGAAAACCATATCACCCCGAAAAGATACACACAAATGTTGTGCTTTATAAAAATTAGAATTTTGTGTCAAAAAAGGGAAGAGAAAAAAATATGTATATTTCAATAGTTGGAAATATACATTTCTACTGTAATCAATTACAGTTTTACAGTTTGACTATAATGTTCATTTTAAGTAGCTATATACTTAGTAATGAAGTACAAAACAAACAATCATTCGATATATATACAACCATATTACTACATTATGTCAGTATAATGCAACTGCATTTTGATCATAACAATAACTTAAAACTGTATAACCATCAAAATGTATATATCTGGTTAGTGGACACTTAACACAAGAACAGATGATAATGAGTTCTCTAGATGTATAAATGTTCTGTCAAACAGAACACATATGTCATATATTCGTTGATTTCATTTTAGATAACCAAATGAGGTTATTAGAGGTTCATGCTATTATTATTATTATTTTTTTATTTATTTATTGAATGGTGGTATAGCCATTAGCCCACTGAGACATATTTGCATGGGCAAAAAGTGCCACAAACTTCAAAAAAGCTGCTTAAGCCCACTCATGTCCATGCATATTTCTAGCCTTTGACTATTGAGCGCTGAACCATTTTCAATTTTCCATGGGCATTAATAATGGAGGAAACATGCAATTTGTTTAATCAATATCTCTTTAATCACAAATGATGCACCAACCTTCAGATTTAATCTTTGATCCTTCTATATTCCAAAATAAAAAAAAACAATTTTGATAAAATCATAACAAATGTCAAATGATAGCTTGTTATATGCGTGCATATATAACACATGTGGCTGAATATAGTATGATAGACTTATGATATGAGTAAATATATAAGTTTGTAAATAAAAGTTTGCCCAATAAGTGTGTTATATGTTATATTAAAACTTAAGTATAGGGTGTGTTTGGCAAAACTAGATGGAGGTTAGAAGCTGGAGCTTTTATTTGAGACTGGAGCTGGAGATATTATTTGTTACTAGTAATAAGTGTTTGGTAAACTAGTTGGGACTGGAGCTTATTGATGTAAAATGACATTAAAGGACATGATATTATACAACTCTAAATTTTTAATAATGAAAAGAAGAGTAATATTGTAATTTTATAATTAGGCGATTGAGATTATAGGAAGAAGCTAGTTTGAGGAGCTTCCAAATGAAGGGATTCTCATTGAAAGAAACCCTATTATATTTTTAATGCCAAACAAAGATTGTGAAAATATAAGGGATTGAGATTCTTAAAATTAGAATCTCAATCTCCTAAAATCCCCAATAATTCCCTAAAAAGTGGTTGTCAAACACACCTATAATTTGTTAAAAGAAAAAAAAAAGATAACTTGTAATTAACAAATAGGATTTCATGCAAAGAATGTGGATGTCTCATGATAGTGCAATTCTAGGGTGGCTCATATCTGGAGACCAGAAAGATAATCAAAATTATTAAGAACACATGTGGTGGTTGATGATGAAAATGACAAAATGGTCCCTCTTTAGTCTTTACCCCTTTATCGTTCACGGCCTAAATGTATTTGGAGGGATGGACAACTCATTTTAACTAGCTTTTTTGCACATGCTTTCAAGTACTCTTCATCATCATCATCATAAAATATTACCATTTCCACCTGTTTTGTATCTTTAAAAAAACTAACAGTTTGTATGTTTAGAACATAAATTCCTCTATATTAATTTGGTTAAGAGCAATTTGCAATATATAATGCATAATGTATATTGTTCTAATTGAAAATATAGCACCTTAGTTGAATATGACAATGAAGTCATGGAAAGAGAAACAACCTTTTTAAATACTCGAGTTTCCCACTATGTTTTACACTTTTCATTACTTTATTCACCCCTTGTTGGATTATATATATATCTTTTGCTCTAAAGCGGGTGCCAAGAATCCTAGACCTCATTACATCTATCGATGTCACTTTTTGACTTCCATTCTTATAATAATTCAATCCAACTGTCCTTTTAACATTTTTATTTTAAATATTTTGATTTTGAAACTACTAACCAAATATAAATGGGTCCAATTTACATAAACAACATAGCCCTTTCTTAATTAGCTTGCCCTGGCACTACATGAATTTAGGAGATGCAATTACATGCATTTTGAAGATGTATGATAGGTAAACATGAGTTATAAACATAAGGGTTAGAATGTGTGCTATTAGTTGCAATTTTTTTGTGTGCAGTTGCGCTTTAAACTGCACGATCCATGATCTCACACCGTGTGATGTTCAGAATGCAGCTAGCAGCGCACATTATGTCCCGGGTAAACGATAACAATACAACGAAAAGGTGAAAGATATGTTTTCAGTAAATTAGGCCATCGCCCATCTAAATGGTCTGAAATTGGACCCGGTGAAAACAAATCCGGTAACTTAAATGCTAACAAAGTACTACCTACAGACAATGATCAACAACAACAACATATAGCTAAACATTAGCAAAAGAATCATCTCTCCACATAAAATAAAATACTAACCGGATTCATCTTCGCCGGATAACCAATCACAGATCATCAATTTCATAATTTAACCTGATTCCTCCTGGCTTTCCGACGGGCATTTGATAAGCCCTAATATGTTGATCACTTCCGCCATGTCAGGCCGGTTTGAAGGCACTTGAGATGTGCAAATTAGCCCAAGTTTCATTACAGGAATTGCTTCTTCAGCAGGGAACTTTCCTTGAAGGCGTTCATCAATACATTCATCCACCCTTCCTTCTTCTAGGGCCCCACGAACCATATCACAGAGTATCACCACATCATCCTCCATGTACTCCACGGGCCTTCTGCCCGTGACAATTTCAAGAAGCAAAACCCCAAACCCATAAACATCGCACTTATCTGTGATCTTCACTGTTTTGCAGGCAAACTCTGGTGCCATGTAACCAAGTGCACTTTGAATTTTGCTGCTTAAAACGTAACGGTCTAGCATTGGTAGAAGTCTCGCTAGACCAAAGTCGGCTACTTTAGGCTCACCCAAACCATCAATCAAAACATTACTGGATTTCAGATTGTAATGTATGATGTTAAGCTGGTGCAAGTGCGCTAAGCTTTTAGCAATCCCAAGAATGATGTTGAATCTTTCATTCCATGTAAGTGAACTTCTGTTTCCGCCTTCATCTTCTCCTTCATGAAGATGCTTGTAAAGATTACCACCCGAAACATATTCATAGATCAAAAGTTGCAGAGATGGAGTCCAATAATACCCTTCAAGAGCTACAAGATTCGGGTGATGAATCTTTCCCAATTTCTTAACCTCTCTTTCGAAATCTTCTTGAGACTTAACAAGACTTGAGACTGTCAACTTTTTAATGGCCACTGATCGACCATCTCCAAGAACAGTGCGATACACCGCTCCAAACCCACCACGTCCAAGCTCACAATCCTTGTTTAATAAAGCATGTGCTCCAGTACTAAAATCAGGTTCGCCAGAAAACATAACCAGCTTGCCAGAATTCGTGTCTGTAGTGTGGGAACTGCTAAAGTCACCACCTGATAACGGAACAGCTGCTGCTGACCTTGACATGGAAGAACGGACTCGAAGATTGAGAACAGTGATGAAAATTATGCCAATGACGATCACAGCAGCTGCACCAATAGCTATAAGAGCTGAAACGCTAAGAAGTATTTTCTTGTGTCCAAGAGTTGTAGGGATTGACTCAGGGTCTGAACCAGTTGAATTCGGGTTCAGCACAATCGGTTTAGGAAGTACAGCAGGGCAACTTTTGTTTACTGCAGCACCACAAAGAGTCGGGTTGCCGGATACAGAAGATGGAGATATAGTGTTGAAGAAAGCACCACCTGGTAATTCACCTTGTAGTTGATTGTGTGAGACGTTGAAAGAAACAAGATGTACAAGATTTCCTAAAGGCTTGGGTAGGGCTCCAGTGAGTTTGTTAAACGACAAATCAACATACTCAAGATCGGCAAGTTTTGCCATTGCTACAGGAACTTGGCCCGAAAGGTCATTTCTTGATAAAATCCTGAAAAAAATAACCATAAATTAGTCATTACATATTACATATATACATAAAAAAACAAAAAAAGAAGAAGCAAATAGTAATAATATAAATGGAATCGATCTTACAATGAAGTTAGAGATGAACATGTTCCAATTGAACTTGGAATGTTGCCAGAAAATGAGTTTCGCGATAGTATCAAATCCTTGAGTGAAGTTGCTCCCCCTATTTCTGAAGGTATGCTTCCATTTAACTGATTTTCGCTCAAATCAAGAACATCTAAAGCCTTTAGCTTGCCAATAGTTTCTGGGATTCCACCTATCAACGAATTCTTGGATATGTTTAACAATTGCAAGCTGCTAAATTTCCCAATATCAGATGGGATACCACCAGCCAATTCGTTGTGCGAAATATCAAGAACATGAAGATTTTGATGTGAGATGTCAATGGATGATGTAACAGCGCCATCGATGCTTCCAGTCAGCTTATTCTCCGAAAAGCTAACACTTTGTAGCCCCAACTGAAATACCCAAGTAGGAAGAAACCCTGTCAACGAATTCCTACTCACATCCAAGATCTGAATGTTTTCGCAGTTTACCATTGATGCTGGCAAGCTACCAGAAAACCCATTGCTAGATATATTCAGTACTTTCAATAACCGAATATTCCCAATCGCATTCGGTACAGCACCAGTGAACAGATTCTTCGAAAGATCAACAGTCTCAAGGCTACCCAGTTCCCCAATCCATTCAGTAACCTCACCGGTAAACAAATTGCTATGAAAATTCAACTCATTACACAAAGAAAGCTTCTGCAATGTGCTCGGTAAGCTCCCGGAAAACGAATTTTCACTAAAATCAATCGATCTCAACAACGCACAAGCTCCAATTTCCTCGGGAACCAAACCAGTGAACTGGTTCTTCCTCAACTTAATTTCTCTTAAGTTAAATAAACCTCCAATATCCTTTGGTATCTCACCTTCCAGAAGATTATCAGACACATCAAGCGTTCTAAGCCCATTTAACGACCACATACCCGAAGGCAGCAACCCCGAAAACTGATTCGACGAAAAGTTAAGTACACCAAGACCTGAACACGAAACTAAACTATCCGGAATTCGACCTGAAAACTTATTATTGGCTAGAGATATTGACCTTAAAGATCCACATTGCTCGAAAAACTTATCCGGTACCGGTCCAGACAAACTGTTTTCACTCAAGTCAATAACCCTAAGATTAGTAAGCTGAGCAAGATTTATACCTATGTTTCCAGTAAGATTATTTTTAGCTAATGATAATTTACTGAGAAATTTTAACTGCATTAGCCCTCTTCCCATCTTACCTGATAACCCAAACCCATCAAGAACAAGGTCAGATACCCTGTTAGATCTAGGGTTACATTTAACACCTGTCCATTTACAAGGACTATCATCATCTTCATTCCATGATGCTAATTTACCATCTGGATCTTGTAAATCAGCTTTGAATACTATTAATCCCAACACATCATCATCTAAAGTTGGATTCAAAGACTTCACGGTAACAACACTAACCAGTAGTAAAATTAAATACAAATTACACACTTTCCTCATTTTAAAAACCCTAGCTTGAAATTACACAACTCAATTCGTAACAATTCCTAATAACAAACTCGCCGCATTTTGCGGAAACTACACTGACTCAAAAATCAAATCAAATCAACGTTACGTTCATAATTTGCAAAAGTAAACGTTATACTAGCTAAGTAACAAGCTTTAAAAAATAAGAACCGTCAGCGAAGTAGCCGGAGATACTGTAAATTGTGAATTTTTTGGTTACCGGAAAGTTAAACGGAAACGGCGGAGTTGAGGATTCCGGCCGCCGTGAGACGGTGGTTTATTTTCCGTCTAGGTTTTTTTAATTCTTCTCTTGAGTGACTAATGTTTTTCTCAGACAGAGAGAATACAGAAGACTTTATTTGGGGAAAGAGATTAAAGAGGAAGAGTGTGGGCCTGTGTCGTTAAAGGTGACAGGTGTTCGAATCTTAATGGTTCGATGTGAGCTGTCATACACGTAGGCACGGACAGTTGGTGGGGTCAAGCGTTAAGGCGTAAACGGGGGTACAAAAGTTTGTTCGTTATTACTCTGTTTGAGGGGTTCTTGTATAAATATAGAAAGTAAAAGGGTTTTAATATGGATAAAGTGTAAGTTGAAGGGGAATAAAAGTAAGTAAGAGATCGGTCTATAGATTGTGTCATTAACTAGTTTCTAATTAAATTTGAAAATATCCGTACTCCAGTAGTTAATACTCCGTAAACATTAATTAAAACTAATTTTTAGATACTGTATTTATTACTCGTAAAAGGTATCTAATGAAATGTTTATTTCAGTATTTGTATTTTTATATAGGAAGTAAGAATATATTACAAAATTCCTTTTGTAGGTGCCCATAAAGTTATGTTACCCAAAAAATAAAATTAAAAAACAGTTATAGTCTTTTTTTTGAAAGGAAAAAAAAAAGGGTGCAACACGAGGACTTCTCAGAGGGTCACCCATCCTAGTACTACTCTCGCTCAAGCACGCTTAACTGCGGAGTTCTGATGGGATCCGGTGCGTTAGTGCTGGTATGATCGCACTCCAAAAAAAAAAAAAAAACAGTTATAGTCTCTCTATATATATTTTTCTAACAACGCTGCCCTTTAATGACTAGTTTACCCAATATATCATTCTTATATTTAACCTGTAACTTGGAACATTATTCGTTTAATCAGTTTACTAGAACGTCATAGTCCAATGCTCAGCTATTCTATAACAACCAATTTAATGGGTATAAATTGGCTTTGTATATATAAAAACGCACATGTGCATAGAACACGGAATCTTTGTAGGAAACTTGTTTTCTACTATTTGATTACCATAATCATATTTGTTCTCTATAATTATATATAGATCACTAAACAGGTAAAGTAGTTTGCAAATGTGGTGGTTTTCTTATAAATTAGCTAAACAATGTGATTATATCAATAAACGATTAAAAAATACTCATCTAATTACCAAATCAAAATCGAGTTGATTTTGTTACCAATGGAGTTTTTATGTGGTGTCTTATATGTTTTGCTAGTGGATAGTTTGGTCTGCTAGTGGTATTTTTTTTTTCTTTTAGCTGCAGCCTTTATTTTACATCTTGTAGTATGAGGTTTGAAGTTTTTGTAGCTAGTTTTTTCAGTAGCTAGTTTTATCAGTCATTCTTTCAGGTCTTGTTGTGATTTGTATTGGTTTTCTTAATTTTAATGGTAGTCTTCAGTTTACCAAAAAAAAGTCTAAACCTTGTTTTTTCTCTCTAAAAAGTAAAGTAAAATAAAAATACTAGTGTAGGTTTTTTATGGTGGTGAGTGAAAAAGGGTCATTAAATAAGGTAGGAGGGGAAGATGAGGGGTAGGTGATGTAATTAAATAAAAGATATGTGATCGCCGTTCAGTGAGACAGTGACTTTTGGGATTTTGCTATTTGACCCTTTTCATTTTCTTCAACATTTGCAGACAGTGGTCCCTACATTCTCCCACTCACCTTAATTTTGAACCTTTCGTTGTTTTTATTCCATATTTTATACGACTAGTTTGATCCGGAAAAAAAAAAGTGTAATTTGTCAGGAACACCTTAGTTCTGTGTGACTTTGACATCTATCCACCCTACAAGGATCACTTCGGGCAACTCCCCTGACACAGCGGGGACGTCTGATCTTCATCCGTCTATCTTCATATTTTATACGACTAGTTTAATGCTTCCCTATTTTTTTATTTTTGTTTTACGTAACAACCCTAAATGTGGTTCAATACCTAATTAACAAATGAAAAAAGGTGTCGTCATATATAGTTATCCTAGCTAATTCATAGGTCGTGCGATGCACGACTCCTACTTAGAAACACTAACCTTGATATTATATAATTTATATGCATATTTTTCTTTAAAATTGATGATTAATTGAAACAAACAAAGATGTTTATGACTTATTCTCTACGATTGCCACCACGATAAAACAAAAACATTTACACTTACAATAACTGCATTCGATACATCTTGAATCCTAAATTACGTGGAAATGAAAATTCAGTTGTAAGATTCAATGAAAATTTTAGAACATTTAAAGTTCAAATGATAAAAAGGTTAGGTACATGCAAGTAATATATAATATTTCGATTGTTCTTTTTTATCTTCATGTCACAACTAAAAAGTCTTTATACTTTCGGTTGTCATATAAAATCAAATATGTATTCAATGACAAATCGAATGTGTACGTCTCAATAGATAATTTTTTTTAAAGAAGCTAACTAAAGTTTGCTAAAATAATTGTAAAACTATAGAACTAGAAAAAGAAAGTGTTTCATAAAAAAAATGCAAAGATGTAGATGTAATAATCGATAACGCTTATGAATCCATATGTTTCTTCTTGAAAATACTTATTTTGAAGGGTTTTTTTTTCTTTATAAATTAAAACACACATAATGTGTCATGCACAATTGTACATGTTTAACACTTCGTGATAAAATCTGATTTAATGAAATACATGTCACCTGATTTTGTAAGAGGGTATAGTATAATCATAGCAACAATAATAATTTGATAAAGACACTTTAGCTCCAAGTGATTAAATTTATTGTTTATAAATAGCCGTTGTTAACCGCCAAACCACGATTGTGACACTATAGATAATACACATCAGTTAGTTTATACATAAGCTCTGAAACACAACTAAATTACGAATTGATATATATCAAAATGTCGTAGATTTTAGTTTGTAATTTTCATTTTGTCTTTACTTCGTTTCCAATAAAAATCATACAGATCACATTGTAAGTTGTCTTGGTATTTGTCAACATGGGTAGGCAATTGATTTTCTATTTGATTAAATTGTTATATCTCTAATTGTAACAATAATTCCGGTATTGATAAACGGTCGAGAATGGTAATGGGAAAGACAAATGGTATATTAAGGCAATGACTATTATAGCATTGCTATTACTTGGTTCACTCGAAATAATAATTATGCTTATACGTATTACATGTATATATATATTATATATAAGTTTGCGTACTAACAGTCATTGTAAATATATAAATGGCATGTGTGAATTTATATTCATAGTTTATAACTTTTTTGTACAAAAAATTGTTAGTACGTAATTATATCGAAAATCAAAAGTAAGTAAAGATGTTAATATAAATAAAAAAATGTAAACTATATGCAATTACATTGCAACCGATAAGCATATATATGCACGCAAATAAAGATGATTGAACTCTGATTAACCTGGAGTTCATATATATGCACGATTGCACGTGGAGTTCAACTGAATAATGGTATCATAAAAGATGATTCCTTCATTAGTTTTTATGTTATATTATGGTGTAACTAAATGAGAAAATGTAGGGATTAGTGGTTGCTACTTGCTAGTATTAATTGGTTCAATACCCCAAGTTAGTGGGGAATGGTGGATTTTCTAGTAGTGGGTAATGATATTATTGGTTGTAATTAATCAAGCATCATTAATCATTAAAATTCTCATTCGTTACCCCTTAATACATCCAACCAAACACACCCTTATGTGTGCAAGTACGCAACTAATAACTTGTGTTAAGGTTTTAAGTTGAAATGTAAAATTGTTTGGCTAGTTTTTTTGCGTTTAAGGTATTAATAAGTAGTTAACTCATGCGTTATTAACTCATTGTATCATTTCATATTTGTCATTGTTTAAGACGTTAAATTATTACGTACATTGTATAAATGATTGTCTATTGTCTAGTTAAATTAAAACAACAACAAAATTCTTTAAAAGGAGGTCTGTGTTCGATAAATAAGAATGGTTGTATGGGCCAAATTTGGTACTAATATAATTGGGCTCAAGTCATTAGAATGTCTAAAGTCTTATAAAATCCAAAACAGAAAACGCCATAATTGACGGAGCCAAACGGAAAAAGCAAACATATAGCCGAACACATGAGAACAAAAAACAAGGGGTACCGTTACGTCTATTCATCTGTCAAAAGGTGTCGTGTATCTGTATGTATTCTATAGAGAGAAAGAGAATGAACATGGATTTCATTATCTCAAGTCAATTATCCGGTCCAACGTTTGGGTGGAGGCGTGGAGCACCGGGTCTTTACTCTTTACGTGTCGAGATATTGAATTTACCTAAAAAAATTATTTTGAAATTTTAAATCAATATATGTGTGGGTAAACAAAACAAAAAAGAGAAAAAAATTGAAAAATAACTTTTCATACAATACGGTGTAAGAGAACATTGATAAGAACTTGCATCATCACTAACTTATTTGCTTTAAATTATTGCTAATTACTAGTTACTCTACCCACTCAATTTGTATAACTTTACAATGTATAATTATTTATTTATAAATATAAGTCACATAACGACAAAATACTTACTATTCATAACTACTACTCAATTGATATTAAGGGATAATCACCACTTACTCTACTCACTCAATTTGTATAACTTTACAATGTATAATTATTTATTTATAAATATAAGTAAAAAAAGATAAAGTACTTACTATTCATAACTACTACTCAATTGATATTAAGGGATAATATTATAGGGGTATTGCGGAACATTATACTACACCCATTGCTATTAGCCTATTATTACGGTCCTTCAACTTCTATAATGAATCAACTACACTTGATAACAGTATATTTTTAATGTATGTAAAGAAGCTTACCTTGAAGAAGTGGTGGTGGAAACTTCAAAAGTATATAAACATTACAAATTCACATGTGAGAAAAATAAAAGAGAGAGTTAAAAGAAGCCCATTGAAAATTGAAGAGGTTATAAGAGGGAGATGAAATAGGTGGTAAAAAGGCTAAAGACAAAGATTGGTGATTAGAAGATACAAATCGAGGAGCTTAAAGCATAAAAAGATTGGTGATGTGATATATAGAAAACAAGGAACCTGAAATATGAAAGAGTGTTTAAGGAACTTAATGAGAAAAATAACGAGCTGAAGAAGTAATATGCTAAGATTAAATATTTGAATGGAGAAAAAAGTAGACTCATTCAATAAAAGATCAAGGGTAAAAAAACGGTGCTTGAGGGCAATGACCTTGATGAGAAAATAAAAGGTACAAATGTAGCAGTTGATGGCAGTGACCTTGATCAGAAGATCAAAGGTAAAAGTGTTGCGGTTAAGAGCAGCAACATTGATGAGAAGATTAAGGGTAAAAGTGTTTCGGTTGAGAGCTACAGGCTTGAGTTCAGACTTGAGTTTAATTGCTACCTAATTAGGTACAAGTTAGGTATATTTAGTTTACGAGCATTACATTGCATGCGATTTTGACTATGCTATATACGTGTTATCGTCTTTCGAGCCTTGGAATTGATATAGCGGAATGCCCGAAACAGGGTTTGAATACGGTTATCCGGTGTTTGGAAACTATGAGAATGTGTATGAAGGCTTGGAACGCGATAACACAGATATTTCAAATATTATTATTTTTATAGATATCTTAAGTAATGTGTATCCTTGTGCGTGGTACTTTGCATGCAAAACGCACGGCCCTCACTAACTCATTAGGCTTACGCATGCTATTATGCATATCTCATGTCACCAAGAGAGGACTCTGATTGATAAATCGAGTAAAGTGAGACTGGTAATATAATAATCGACGCTATTAAAAGGAATATATAGTTTGTTATAATACATTATATATCGAGTTGCATGTTATCTGAAAATTTTATTTAATATGATTTGACTTCCTGTGTATATATTGCTATTATTATATATTATTGTATATGAGACGCGGGCGTCACACCCATTATTCAAAATAAAGGACAACGCCTAAATTGAATACTTCAAATAGAAGATATATGTGCTTAATTAAAATTAAAACACGAAGGCAACTAAACAAATTAAACGATGAATAATACATAAATAGGTTACTATAACTTACGAAAATGTTCACCTGAATTACTAAATTTTAAAAATGTTTAATTGAGTTATGGTACTTATAAAAATGTACTATTAGGTTACCAAACTTTAAACATAATTGCTATAGCCAAGATGACGTTGTTTACTAAACTTAAAAATGTTCAATTAGGTCATAATCTTTTTTAACTGAAATTAAGTAAATTAGACGGGATGACTACAATTAACAAGTATAGTGATACAGTTGAATATTTTTAAAGTTTAGTAACAATATAAATATTTTGGTAAATGACCTCTAAGAGTCTGAATCGGCCCAGGCCCATGTAACAAAACCGAGCCCTAAAAGCCTTGACCAAAATCAAACAGACGAAGAATCGCAGGTGAGCTGGTGTAAAGTAATCACAACGATGGCGTCTGTTAACAATGGCGTGATTGTTGAAAGAAAACGAACAATCGTATCTGCTCTCTGTAAACTCAAATCAGTGGATGCTGTAAGTTACATATCTAATTTCAGTTTATTATGTTCCAGCTTATCATATGGATATCGACGTTTATTGTTGTAATTGTGTAGTCGATTACCTGTTTATCTTGTAGTATATGGATTTATCAACTTTTTAAGCAGTTCAGTGCTTATGCTTTATTATATTAAACTATCTTATTTCTATGCTAGCTTTTGATATTTATGCGAGATTAGAAATTTATGCGAATTTTTTTATTTATGCGAATTTTGATAATTTCACAAATTTTATTTGTTGATTAGTGCATTGGCATATTTTCAGTTATTTTTGCAACAATTTTTATTGTTGTTTCGTGTCTTTATGATCGTTTTTCCATTCCATGATATGTACTTGAGTCTTTCATTTTTTGAGTCTCATTGTACATTTGTGTGTTAAAATCAAAGCATATTATTTAGTGCGAATTCGGTTGTTTGAATTCAATTTGCCTTTGGTTTTCTGCTTACATATTATATTAAGTATAACACTTATAGGTGATCTGAAACAATCATCGTTTTATTTCTCGGCCAGACTTGTAGTCAGAGATTTTTGTTGCTGTAATATTGGTTCATGTTTCATTTATGATTTATTCCTTGTTGACTTAAGATTTATGATCTAGTAAGGATACCCTGAATCCCTGTTCAACATCTTTTACGCAGACAAAATTCTTGGATGATGTGGTGAATGACCTCAAAAGCCTGAGTATTAACATCGCGAAAACTGCTCTTGAGAATGAGCACAATGAGGAGGTGAGTTGAAATCATTTGCAATGTGAATACTGTTCGAGTCGCATGGATGGCTTCCCCTTATGTGTTCTACATGTTGAAATATAAGAGATTTTATTTTGATCTTAATACTAAATACTTTTTTTTTTGGCAGTTCAACAAGTGGGTCACTTTTGCAGAGAATTTGCCATCAGATCCCGAGGGATGTTCAAAGGGTCTAAGCGAGTTAAATGAATACTTGAGTGCGAAATCTGTTCTAGTGGGTGGTGGATACAGACCTTCTGATGCTGATATAATTGTTTTCTCCACCGTTCATCCATATGTGGTATGTAACATGGTCTTTCTTGAACTATCATTTCACCATGATCGTTGTATATCCTTATGTACATGTAGAGCATTTAGAGCCTGAACTGTAGTGTGTCCTGTTGAGCAAGGAGTTAAGCATCATTTCAATAAATAACTATGTAGTGGCGATAATTTTAATTGGTAGCTTATGTCCAGCATGAGATTTTGAATGAATTGATTACAATACTATCTGGCTGCTATCTATTTTCAAAATATGATGTTTGTAATGTTATCATATTGTTAAGCTATATATATGTCATGCCTAACGTTTGCTGTCTGTTGATGACAGATTAGTCTTCCAAATTCAGACAAGAATAAACTGCCACATCTATTTAGATGGATGGATTACATCCAGGTAATAATTTTCCTTTGCATTGAGATAATGCTTTGTTAAGTCATATCCTAGCAGAACAGTTACAGTGATAGTCATTGTCTGTATTAGCATATCGATTTCTTACTTGTTAAATAGAGCAATTAGAGATCTCTTATTCTTCATGACAATTTTGTTGTGGATTCCAAAACTCTCAATGTTTTTTAACCTCGTTAGTTTGTTTCCTTTCGCCATGTCCTGAAATGGGGAACAATTAGTTTGCCCTCGTTCTTGTATTTTGCACTAATGTATCAATATATATCTTGCAGAATACCCATGATTTTGGAGAGCTATTTAAAGCAATTGTGCTAGAGAAGGTCCCTTTCGATCCTCCTCCAGTAAGTACCTAGTAGACTATATATAAATTTAACTAATGAAATGGGTCAGATGTACATTATATTTGTGCTGAATATTTCAAAGTGGTAGTTTGCTTACAGTGTTCATTATAATTTGAATATATTATCTGTCCTTCACAATTATGTATTGTTCTTTCAGTTGGCAAAAGCGACAGCGAAGGTGGAAGCCGAGCCAAGTGCGAAAAAGGCTGAGGCAAATACAAAAAAGGCTGCTCCAAATGCAAAAGCAGCAAGTTCAGAAGCTGACACGGAGAAAAAATCTGACGTGGTATGATAATTTTTGGTTATTTACTCTACATGAGTACGTTTATTCTACATTTGAGTCTCACACACCCATTACACTCCTTATCTGTCGTATGGGCCTTGGTCGATCATAATCACTGACAAGTTTTGTTATGCAAAATTGAGTACTAAATTTTTAGTGGGCTGTGTGATGTTTGTACTTTTTTCTTCTTCTTTTTGTTGTTTTATACTCAAGAGTCGAGACTCGAGACATATAATAGTAATAAAGTATATTTTTTGATCTGTATGAGAATTTCTTATTATATACTAGTACATTTTTATATGTCTATTTATTCATTGGTTGTAAGAGGCAAATTCTTCAAATGATATTGAAGGAATAAGCAAATATTAAAGCAATAAAATCAAGACCTAAAGAAGTTTGAAGTTTCCGAAAGTAAATAAATACACTTATTGATTGCTAAATTTGTAATTTTTTAGTTTTTCATTTTTGCTCTCTTCGATCCAGACATGAGCTGCTTTTTTTACTCTTAATAGTTTACTGATCATTTTGAAAGTTAACAACTGCTGTGATTGTGAACTTTTTAAAGTTACTTTCGTAACTACATCATAGATTTGTGTCAAGTATTACAAATTGAAAAATTGCTGAAATATGCACTGGATTATTCTTCTTCTTCAAGCTTGCTGTAGTAAATTTATTTGCATTTTACTTGTAGTCGAAGAAACAAGCGACAGGAAAAACAGAAGCTGCCACAGAGAAGAAGAAAGTGCCTGAAAAGGTAGCAGATGAAAAAGATAAAGAATTAAGTGTCAGTTTATTAAAAATACAGGTTGGGCTCATTCGTAAGGCATCCAAACATCCATCAGCTGACAGGTAAATCACTTTTTGATGCCATCTCCATCTGCATAAGAGTTATAAATTATATTTTCGTATATTAATGGCAGTATAGTTGTGTTGGCTGAAATGGACCATCTTTACTTGCGGGTGTAAAAACATCAGGCCAACTTGGGTTGAAATGTAAATAACTTATTTGTTAAAGTATCTTTATTTAAATTAAATAACTAACTATAATTAGAATAATGAAATAATGTTATATTTATAAAATTTACACCTTCTAGTAAACTTGATTGAGGAGGTTTTATGCTTATTAATTGGGGCAATTTTCAGTCTGTGCCGCCCAGTTGGCTTGTTTTCCAAGTTGACCAATGTAAGCAAATGGGTCGTAATTGTTACCTCTATTGTATATAGTTCTCATTGATTTTTCTTGGACTCTTCGCGTTATTGGTTCAGTTTATTGGTTGAGGAGATAGATGTAGGGGAGGGTAAATGTCGGCAGGTGGTGAGCGGTTTGGCAAAATATTGCAGTCCAGATGAGTTGACGGTATAATTATAATCTTTGTCTTCTGTCCATCACAATTGTATTATGTCTCAACGCCATGCTATTAATATTCATTACCTTATGTTAAATTCTTAATGGTTGTTTTCATGGCATTTGACCTTACAGAACCGTCTTGTGGCATTAATTACCAACGTGAAACCTGGAAAGTTAAGAGATGTGGTTTCAGAAGGACTGGTAGGAACATTCCCTCCACGCTGTGCACACACCAATCATGCTTCTTCATTCTATTGATTTCATAATCTTTTTAGTTACCACCTTTCATACACTTGTAGTAAAGTTATGGTTCCAGAGTTGTGCCAACTATTTCAATATTCAAGCAATTAAAACTCCTAGCTATCATGTAAATCTCAAGTGTTCTTTAGCTACTTTAACTTAATAAAGAAAATTTCACGAAGCAAGTTCCATTAAGCTGATAATCCTAACGTTTCATTATGCAATTATCTGGTTGACTGGTTCATGACTGACCAATAGTTCATGAGTGCTGAATGATTTTTAGATGTATATGAACTGTTTGCTTGTTTGTTTTTAGTTGAGTGAGCCCTTTAATTGCTGTTAAAATTTTGTTTTCCATTTCGCTACTTTCGAATTTTCCATATTTTTTTTGTTTCAACTTTTAGCATAGACATCTTCTTCTGAACGCAATTAGACACGCTAGAGACTTAACAAACATATTTTCATTTTCATGTGCACATTTTTAGAGGTGTCTGGTTTTTGTAATTTATCAGGTGCTATGTGCTTCAAACGCCGATCATACAGCTGTAGAGCCTTTGATTGTTCCAGAAGGGGCCAAAATTGGTGAATGTGTTACGTTTTCTGGGTATGCATCAAAATTACACATGGAGAACTGTCTTGTTGTGGTTACTAATATTTCTCATAAATATCGTCTTCTAAGCCAATGTATTTTATACAGGCACGAAGGGAAGCCAGAAGATGTTTTGAACCCCAAGAAGAAACAACTTGACAAGATAACACCGGTATTAATCTTTCAGGAATTGAAATTTTCGTTGTATACAATAGAAGCACACAGCCTTATGTCAATCATCTTGCTGCATTTATTGTCAAAAGATGTTCTATTGGATTTTGAGGTCAAAATTATTGTCAAAGTTGCATTTAACAGTTGGAAGTACAAGGTCTTAAGTCAATCATCTTGCCCATCTCTTTGGGTTTGCATAATTGTGTAACTTAGTTGATTATGCATCAATGCTTTACGTCTTCACATATGCATGATTGAAAGCGGCTCCATCATTCATGATAGATCTCTGCATGTATTAACATGAATGTTTCATGGGTGCAGAATCTTTTCACCGATGACAAAGGCGTGGCTACATTCAAAGGTGTCCCATTTATGACATCTGCTGGGCCATGCACATCTACGATACCCAATGGCAGTGTCAAGTGATGATCATACGCCCATCACCTTAGCAGCACGTGTAATTGGTACTTTTCTCATATATCGAGCACTATTAAGTCTAGAAGTACCCTAATTGTGTGAAAATTGTTTTGTACAAGCAATATGCATCTTGAATTATCCAAAATTTTGACCTCAGCTTGTCTCTGTACGTTGTTATTTAAAAACCAAATACTTATTATGTTGGAGCCTTGAACTATATTTTTTTTCTAACCAAAACTGTACTAGTTTATGTTGGTTGGGTTGTGGGTGTCACGCTGTATCATTAGGTTTCTAGTTAGTTACATTGTAGTATTAGTCTCTTTTCGACATTTGCTAGCCAACCCAATAATGAGGGTTCAAGCTTTTCAATTAGCTGAATCTTAATCATTTGAACCTCTAGTCGCCTTACTGCAATAGGGCAAGCGTAAGAGTTAAATTAGGTTACTCCTATGTGACTGAGAACTACTGGCTTACACACAAGGTAGTATGAACTAGACGTCTAGAGTGCATTAAGTGTTTGTACAAGTTATAGGCAGTAGTTTGGTATTGTGCATCATGGGGTTGTACATGGTTCCACACCTGAGTGGCCATGTGGGAAGTGGATAATAATATGGATCCCAAGCTCCAATGTAAGATCTAAAGATCCCCATGTTCCATAAAAAAGCCCACCACTCATCTTAAAGATTTTGTTCCCTAATCCACCCACGAGTGCAAAATATATATATGTTTTCCCATTTTTTCATAAAAAAGATTTTAGTCATTTTTATTTTAAATTTCGGTTGTGTTATCATCAATTCATCATGTGTCAGTGCAACTTTGTTGGTGGTTATCACATTGTTTCTAGTATCAAATAAGTCATCGTGATATATGTATATATTTATATATAAATATAAATTTACTTAAATATAAGTATATATATTTTCTTCCTAATCTCTACTTCTTTATTAAGCATTTCAAGATTTTGGCTTAATTGACTTAATTGACTTAGTAGAGGGATATGAGAATTCCTCATATTACCTCTCACTTTAAATTTAGTCTCAATTTAAATTTTCGTGTGCAACTAGCCGTTTCTTGTGTGAAACCTTTTTTACAAAGCAGATTATGATCGACAAATTCTTTCATTCTTTCTTTGTTTTACATTGTACATGCTTTTAATTATCTTTTTCATTATCACTTTAGACTCAATTTAGATTTTTTGTGGAACCAGATATTTCTTTTATGTAGTTTCTTTTTTAATTTAATGTGATTTTTGTTGTTGTTAGTGTTGTTCATCATATTTTGCTATTATTTGTTTTGATTTAAGCTGTATATCTTAAATCAATTTTCAAATGCTATTTCACTACGTTTTTTTATGGGATTTTAAATACGTTCCCGTCGTATTGTGCGGGTTAACGGCTAGTATATTTTCATGAATAACGGATAAGCAAATTTAGCAAGTGTGAGCATACTATATAATAGATAACATGATATACGAGATTCGATAGTTTCGGGACCATTTTTTGGGAGAGATGTAAGGTGTCATAGTTTGATGGGCTTTGGATCTCTTCTCTATTTCGAATTATGTTGTACATATGAAACCATTAATTATGTAGTCTATGTTATCTTTTTGTCTAACAATTTTATGAAACATGGCATTTATTTTCTTTCTATGCAAATAACGAGGCGTTTTTTATTGCTAACAGCTAGCGCAATCAAATTTAATTAAATTTGTAATCATTCTTATGTTCGGTTCTCAAGTTAGTTAATTAAATCGTATAAAAAGTAGTAGTGGTTCTTATACTATACTTTATTTATTTTTATTTTTGGCGAAAAGAGGTTTGCATTGATAAGGATAAAAAGGAGCCAATTGAGTACCTACTGAACCCAGATTACAACATTGAACTTGCAAATACTACCACAAACCATAACATCACTGCATTGAACTTACAAATGCTACTACAAACGCTATACTCCCTACTATACTTTTTATTGTACAAAGTTTTTACTATTTATGTATTTATTTATTTACATCTCTAAAAGAGTAAAAGGTACCCAATTTGTATATGCACCTAACTTATGCGCCCACATACTTTAATCCTTAGTAAATATTAATATCAATAGCATAGCATTTATCATATATACTCCCTTACTAAAATGAATACAAACATGCGTTCTGTTTCCTTTTAATCACGTATTTTTGTATATAATCACGTCATAATTATAATTATTACTATATTAACATTACTACATAGATAGATATATATAGATATATAGTATTGATCATCCCTCTTTATTACTAGTGAATATTGAGAAGTAGCATTTGAAATTCAAACTACTTTTATTGGAGATTCAAATATCTTTAAAATCAAATAGATTCTAATCAATAGTAATTTCAATATGGACACTATTCTTTCTGATCTGATGTTGTGAATTATACTTCAAATTTAAAAATTTTCAAATCATGGTTTGAATATTTTATGAATAATTATCGAAAGATCCCTATGTTAAATATATGGCACAAAATATTATACAAATACAAAACTACAAATGTTAATGCATCAAATTCTTGTTCAATTCTGCGTATCTTTCTTCTTCTTCTTCTTTATATATCCATCCATCATCATCATCACAAATATTAAAAATGGATAATTAGCCTCCTAATGTGGCAATTAATTACATAACCCACGTCATTAGTGTTCCCGCCAAAAAAAATTGACAGTTACTTTTCCAAACGATTTGATTTCATATTTGAAAGTCCACTAAAAAGACTAAACGTCATGCCTTTTCATACCCTTGATTACCTTTTCATGCAATTAATAAAATCCATATCCTACACTAAATTCATTTATTTATTTATTTACATCTCTGCAACAAATTTGCCTCTTCAACCTAATTCTTTCTTCTTTGATCCCTTTCTTTTATATATTTATTATTTATAATTATCCCAAATATTATAACAAGTATGGAGATATCTAGAAAGTTGATGTTGCTAACATTAGATATTGACGATGATATTTCGACATGTAAAAATGGCAGAAAGTTAATATAGAATTATGGATCATAAAATTTGGATTTATGATTAATTGAATGGATTTTGTCATTTTGATGACTTTCTTAAGATATATCCAAACGTACACCAACAAACATATAAATTTAAATACAAAAGAAAATTTTCATTTGATGAGGTTATTGTACCATCAGGAGATCATCTACATTGGAAAGGAAACAAAATTGGTTGAATGAACCAATGTTTTTGCATTACGTATAACTCATGTTATATAATTTATTAAAAAATACGTAGATGAATTAAACTTGACATTATTATAGGTTCGTTCAATTTAACCTTTAATCCAACATCCCAAGCATCGATGTAATTATAATTTATAGACTTCTTATCGGCAATTTTGATCCTCAAAACAAATATGTAGAGCATTGATTTACACTATTTTGCACAATGATTGATCTGTCTGTGCATCGCATGGGTAATAATCTAGTATTATATCAATTAAAGCTTGTAAACATTCAAATTCTTTGTACTGTGCTAACTAACTATTATTTTTCTCTCAAAAATCAAAGATTCATTAAATGCCTAAAACGGCGAGAGATACAAATAGAAGGCTCCAACATGAGCCCGAGCTAAAACAACAACAAAACACCCATAACGACTATTGTAATGCTCGTATTGTGCATGTGCTTTTTATAAGGTGAGATATAATTATTTGTTATGTAATTTTTAAAATTGAAGTATTAATTGGGAGAGTGAATAATACGGAGTAAAGTTTAGAAAGGAAAAAAAAACAGAACACAAAGAACAAAGTTGATTTGAATAAAGATTTTGTAATTACTGACAAACTAATAAGTAGGGGATATAGAGCTAAAGCTATAAATAGTTAGTCCCATTTAGTATTTAATTGGGGTTTACCTAAAAGTGGATATGAATCTGAATCTAGAGTTGTTGGAGAAGGATTTAGTGGATCAATTAAACTGAAAATGAGGTAGTAATTAATACCATCTCATTGGAAATGAAACAATTTGAAATTATTAAATAATTAAATAAAATCTTTTGTTTAGAGTAGGCACTTTAGTAGTTGATACTTGATATGATATGATGATATATTATGTATGAATATGAATATTACGGAGTAATATTGATTCTGAAGTATTTGATACGAGAGAGAGAGAGAGAGATAAAGAATAATAACAAGTGTGGGGGACTGCATCGAATCCAGAGAATTAAACTAAAAGAAGATCACGAAATATTTGTGACATTTTATACTCTATTTAATTTCCTACATCTATATATTTACTTATCTCTCTCTCTATATATACTGTGCATATTTGTTCATATCACATATATTGTACGTGTTGTTTGATTAGTTCTGAGCTGTGATTTAATAATTTGATCATGTCGATAGAGTATTGTGAAGACAAGGTACCTCATGTTCTAGCGGTTGACGATAACATCATCGATCGTAAACTCGTCGAGAAATTGCTCAAAAACTCTTCTTGTAAAGGTAAACAACAAAACATATATGTTTTGATGTGTTCTTTTGCTTATTTAGTTATTAACTTAATGATGAATACATTAATTTGTTTGCAGTAACTACAGTGGAAAATGGAATGAGAGCATTGGAGTATTTGGGTTTAAGAGATAACCAACAACATACCAATTACAACACCAATGTAAGTTTTTTTTTTAAGTAAAATAACTATTTTTGATTATACAGAATTGAGAATTGTAATGAATATGTAGGGTGAAGTTTAAAACTATTTGATTATGTCAGGGTATAAAAGTAAATATGATAATCACGGATTATTGCATGCCCGGAATGACGGGGTACGAGCTTCTTCAGAAAATCAAGGTGACTTTAACATTATTATTATTATTATTATTATAACTATAATTAGTGACAGATTAATGTTTTCTTCATTAGTTTTTAATAATTTCTTGTTTTTAATCCATATTTTCTTTTTGTATATTGCCAAGCAGGAATCGTCAATCTTGAAGGAAGTTCCCGTGGTCATAATGTCATCAGAAAATATTCCAACACGAATTAACGAGTAAGTTTTCTTTTTCCTAATTTTTTTCCCAGAAGGGTAAAACCGACTATCTGGCAAAAACATTAGTCGTTGGCTTATCGCTAACACGACTAATACCTGAAATGTGAAATAGATGCTTAGAGAAAGGAGCAGAAACGTTCATGTTGAAGCCATTGAAGTTATCAGATGTTAAGAAGTTAAGACATCAATTAATTAAATGTTAAGAACACTTCTATTTTTATATATAAACGATGTTGATTGTTGGGGTCATTAATTCGTTGAATCTTTTCTCTAGTGTATTGTGAAGAATATAAGTACTTTAGTCTTCATTATTTTATATTTGTAGTATGTTTTGGAGTTAATCGTTGGAAATCTTGTAACATGTTATTTTAATTTGTTTAGATGACATGATTATATATGATCATATTGACTTCCCTAAATAATGCTCATGAAATAATGCAAGGAGTATGTCCCATCAAATACGAACAATATAATACAACCAGCGTGTTTTAACTACGATTCTTTTCGCTAATTTCATAATTTGTATCATCTACAATTCCGAAAAACTCCTTGATATTTAAACTTCAAGGTTTTGTTTATATTTTTATGTTAAAAGCTGGTGAGGAAACTTATAACCTTCCGTTAATATTAAGGGGTCAAATGACCCATATACAGTAACTAGTGATATGTGAGGAACTCGTTAGGCCAAATGACCCATATTTATAAACTATCGGTACGTGAGTAACTCGTTAACAAGAGATTATGTATTCAAACGTCGTGGAAACTAGGGTAGCTATAGGATTGACTTTAAGAAAGAAAGAAGAAAAAAATACCAAAGAATTTTGTACATAAAACCATATACTCCTCGAGTCCTCGGTGCCATTTTACTGCAGAAGGGTTCGGCCTAAACCCAGGCCCACCAAACGACTGTCCCCAGAAAACGTCCGGGTTAAAGAGCCCATAATCACTATCGTGTTTTTCTAAGCTCATATGGGCTTTAATTGGATCTCATTCTTGTCTAAATCTTCACCCGAATCTCAAATGTAAGTATATCTATTATCTATACTTTTAGATATAAGACCATCCCTACTGGTGTTTATATATGCAAGTCCATAGTGACATAGCTAGATAAAATGCCTATTTGAAGTTTATTATATGGACATTGCATTGTATATCAAAGTCCATAAAGTCCAAGTAAGATTCATGAAAGTCCATACATATGGACAATGGATAAAAGTCCATACCTTATTTTTTGCACTACATCCAAACATATATAGCTTGATAAAATGAAAAGTAGGACCCAGTTATGGACTTTGTTAAGTTTATAGGAGTAGCTGGGTAAGTTTATAAAAGGTGAAGGTTTATAGGAAACTGATTTGACATGATGTGACAGTGCTATAGACATGGTGAAGTTCGTAACATTGTGGATGGTATAAGTACCAGCTCTAGTTATTGGAGATTACATAAAAACATTATTAGGATTAAATTACATACCCACTTGGGCTAAAAAAACAACCCAAGCACACTATCCATGTCACAATTACTAACACAGGTAACCAACATTCGAAACCCAAATCAAAGAACACAAACATTAACTTGGGCTAAAACAGAGCCATGAACATGCATGTTTCGATGGTGGTTTACTAGTAACGACGATGATGATGAGGGGGAGGGGGAGGGGGATGATGAGGATGACCTCGATTCATACCAAAACAGCTAAGAAGCGGGTAACAAAGACATGATACACAATTTCCCATCATCCCAAATATCGACGATACCATCATGCAAGGGCAACAACAAAGTGTCATCAATGGATTGTCGTGTTGATGGTAAGGCGGAGGAGGACGTCCGTGGTTCATCTTTAAATATTGTTCTTCAACCTTTGCGCTTGCGTTCGAAACTAAACAAAAGCAAAGTTTATGCACCACTTAGTAAACAAAACTATGAATATTTCCATTTGTGTAAAGATACAGAATATTGGAAGTGTACTTACTACTCGTATTTGACAGTATTTTGTTACAAATATTGCCTCATTCTGGCAACAATATAAAATAGTAACCAATCATATTAAATTCAAATATAAAAAAGGAAAAGAAAATTGGCTGACAGTTGCCATATTTGTTGATCCTAACCAAAAGATGGTAACAAACTTCCTTTATATGAATCCTAATCATATTAAATTCTTTGTAAAGTGTTTATAGTTTTTTTTTTATGTTAATATAATTCACCTTTAAATACACAAACAAAAAAAAACTTCCTTTATATTTGCACATATACATACATAGGGGCAATTCATTATTCAATTGCAAGTTGAAAAAAATATATTAAAAGTGAATCAAATTCGAATAATTTCCATATCTGAAAACAATCTTGCGAGTTTGATTCAAGTCGAATAAAAAGTGAATCAAATCAAATTTGTATAGGCAAGAATGTTTGTTTTATTCAGATCTTAATTTGATTCGACTCGAACCGAACGCGCAAGATTGTTTTCAAGTGATCAACTCCAAAGTCGTTTGCATCCTAGCTTGAGTAGATTCAAAGTTTCAAGGGCACTTTTGTCTTTCTACAACTATAGATATTGCAAAAACCTTTAAAATTCACCTAATCCCAATCCCAAATAAGGATTAATGAACATATGTAATTAATCATCATCAGGCAAACTTGAACTTAAACTAAAAATAGTTCATCAGCATATATATATATATATAGTCACTTCAAAGTAAACAAGATCAAGGAAAACAATTTAATTACATGTACCTACATAATCTTGTTGGCATATAAGATAATAAAGTTAACTATATAGATATATAAAACGTTGTGATCGAACTTACAAAATTAGAAACGGTGGTCGGAATGTGCAGCTTTACGGGAGTCAAAAAGTGTGGAGTTGAAAAAGATGCGGAGTCGTTGATTATTTGTAACCTTGAAACTTAAGAGGGAAGGATTGGATGATGATCACCACGACCGTCTGGGAAGAGATTTAGATTTTATACGTGGCACAATATTAGCCGTTGTCAATGCTGTCTCATTACTCACACGTGTTCTTAGTTTACAAAACCAAACTTTTCTACCTAACCCTTTTTCCCTTTACCTTAACTACTAGTATAATATTTTGTTTTTTCGACTTTTCGAGATGCGATATGACGTATGACTTTCCATATAAAATATATAAAAAATTAATTGTTTTTTTTTCAACTCCAAAAGTCCCAGGTATATTACTTTAGGTGTCTAGTCAAGTAATATTACTTTAAACGATTGATAACATTTTCTTAGGACTCTTATAGATATTAGATATTAAATATTAATGTCATGAACCATATAAAACTCTAATGTCTATGTTTTTGATATATCTTGTATGTAAAACATTCAAAGTGACACAAAGAGATACATTTTTTCTAGAGACGGCTGGAATTGTCCAAAATTTTTTTATTTTTTTTCCCCTTTTCCTAGATGTACAGAGTTTCAATTTTCCATTACTCGCATTAAGTACTTTCTGTTCTTAATTTATAAGTTATGCACAATAAAAATAAAAAATGTTCAAGAATTATAGATTAATTTTAAACAAATATACACCTATTCAACCTATTTGGTCAAATGAATAAAGTCTAATGTATTGTTTTCAAAACTTTTGAGTTGACGCTGCCCGGTTTATCCTCTGAGCACCCAATTTTGGGGCAGCAGGTTTCGCTCCTCGACCTCGCCCAGCTGATAAAGGCTTGGCCCTTGTGGTTGGTGGTGGTGCTGCAATGGCGGCCCATGGATCATCATTATCAATGGAAGCACTTGGGTTCGAATTCAAAGGCTTTGCACCGACTTTTGGGGGTGGGGCAGCAATCGAACCCCATAAGTCCTCATCTGTGTCTTTACCCACATTTGATGTAGACTTGGGCCGCGGAATTGAAACTAAAAGTGCCAAACATGATTTTCCATCAAAAAACCATTCAAATCTAAATCAATACAGTAGTAATATGAAAGGGATTAGTGGATTAGTATTAGCACCATGTTGTTTTGTTTGTACAACCGGGCGTTTTTGTGCTGCTTGGATGTTTACAAGGGCGGGTGATGGCATTTCGTCTTCTAGAGGTAACATATCATCCCACCCATCTTTTTCACTCTCGTGATCTTCATGAATACCATTATCGAGTTCACCCCAGCCGTCAGTTGAGGTAGGTGACACAGGTGCAGGTTGATCAGACATATCCTGATCAGCAATGTCAGCACTTGTAGTTCGGACTAATATTGTACTTGGGGTATCTGATATCACTGTACTCATCATCACAACAGTAATTTTAGTAAATTATAAATGACAAATATGACATGATGAGTAAATACATTAAGTAAGGTCATGATATGTAACCTGAGCTGGCATTGGAGACAGCAGAAACAAGAGGCGAGGTAGATTTTGGAGGTGCTTGTGCAGTTCGTTCAGAAGACTTGCCTTTCATTGTCAAGGAGCTCATGGCCCATCTGCATCATAGTTGTATGTTGGATGTCAGTGGTGAAGACATTTTTTTATATTTCATTTTAACAAGAGTGGTTACGCGTACAAATTTCAATAAGGTGATACTGAAAGTGTAGATGAAAAAGATTGTGAACCAACATAATTAAAAGGATTTCTACAGACTTAATTTCTTGAACCAAAAAAGCTGTTCCACTGTTTTTACTGCACGGAAAGTTTCTTACTATTTCCTAGGATTTCTAACAATGCATTGTAGTTGTAAATATGAGATACAAGTTGGGTGATATTTAAAATACGCGTACCCAAGTATACTTGCGTGTCCTGGAAGTGATGTGTTTCCTGAACCTGTAGCCTCGGTGTCATCCCCACCATATGTCTACAAAACCATATCAGCAGGTGCATCCTTTAATTATATATAGCCATATAGGTACTTCGTATAAGCAAGATAACAATAGAAATTCTTTAAACCATACAATAAAATGTCTATCAGTAAAACCGTTTTGCGAGTTCAAACCTCATAGGAGCCATAATTTGCATGATCGTTTGAAACATACACAAACCTTTTCATGGTATTGCTTCACTATCTGCAAAAACTGTTCAACTGCTTGAAAGGCCTTTGATCGAACATCACTGTGTCACAAAGGTAAATCAAATTAGATATTTCCAATCAAATTAGATATCTACAGGCAATAGATATGTCAAAGAACAGTAAGCAAGGAGGGAGTAAAATACACCGTAACTGCTGTACACACAACTTATATATTCAAGAAGCAAACATTTATAGGGCCATGGTAGCTAACGTAAGGATAATAACCTGTCAGGATCAATAGTAAGTACAACAACATTCGGCAGTATACGGGCAGCTATTTCTTGGGCATCATAATAAGAACTGGTCGCACATAGAGCCATTATACCTACCACACCAGAACTTTGAGTTCATTCATTGCTACTAGAAAGGAACAAAAATAAGATATTTCCAGAAAGCAGAGATTGTTAAAAATCTGATACAACTATACCTGCTCCACGGGCAGGAGGAAACGTATCACGCAAAGCACGAACAGTGAAAGCATTAATCAGAACTCTTTTACGTGTCTGCAATGAACAAAGAATACATTTGTTACCAATTACAAATAATCTCCGTAATTATCATAGAATTTGTTGAATGGAACTATCACACGTGCTTATGAAAGGAAAGAACGCAAAACAGGTACTAACTCCTTCATTGAGGTGGCTAGCTATATTCCCAAGTAGTATTGTGGTATTGGTTCTGATTGCTGGTTCCTCATCCACCTGTGTCAGAAAGTAAGGACCAAGTCACAGAAGTATAAATACACTCATGCAGTGCAATTAACAGTAGAGGGAAGTGTACATATTAATTAATTCTTACAAGCAAGCTAATGTTATGAGGATACAAATAGTATTAGCAAACGAAGAGTACTTTACCTGGAGCTTTGAAAGATATTTCAAGAGTGACCCAGATAAAGTGCGTTGAGACAGCTGCAAACCAATAGTAAACAACTAAATAAGATTATACGAAATAACATAATGTAAGAATACAATAACAATCAATTACGGTGAAAACTATCAAGACCAAGTAACCGGTTGCGATGCAAACAGAGAGTTAGAGATATGAAAATACCTTTGGAGCAAGAACAAGCATGGATTTTAGAGTTAGCTCACGCAGAAAGGCAGATGTGTCTGAGAAGCCAGTAGCAACATGTGCGTATACCTAATCGCAAGCATTAGAAGATATAATAAATACAAGGAAAAAGAGAACGATAACAATCAGCTAATTTGCTAGTAAAGAAATGGCTAGGAAAATTTAATCCTTACTTGCTCGTCAACAACTTGGGACGAAAATGACTCCCCATACTGATCAATATGCTGGAGAAGACCAACTCGAATAGCCCAGTCATTGGAAGCAAAGAGTTTCACAATTGTTGGTAAGACCTACATGACAAATAACCAAAATCCAAGAGCAACCCATAATGTAAGTCACCTAGAACACCACAAAGAACAAAAAGTATAAGAGAATATAACCTTCTTGTTAAATTCATCCGGTGAAAGCCAAGCACCAATTTTCAAAAATGCAGTCAAAGCAGGTGCAGCAGCTGAACCAAATTCTAAGGCAGAAGCTAGCATAGGAAGTAACTGCAAATTCCAAATGAGAAATATCATGTTGAGAGATCTCATTGCAACTTCGTGGTAAAACCTCATGAAAATAATACTATACCTTCTTTAAAACAATTTCACGAGGCAGCTGCTCCGCTAAAGTTGGAAGCTTACGGAAGAATGTATCCTTCTCAACACTGTCCTTCAAGTTCAGTATTTCCATAAAATGAATGGTATCCACCAACTTGTTCTGAAAATACTCTGCCATAGAAGGTGCACTTATAGTACTTTAATCTATAGGCTTCATGTAAAACAAATTTAAATACAAGAAAACAGAAAAGAGATTATTATATACAATTTTAGTACAAAAATAAGTTGAAGCTGAATTGGGACAAACCACAGTTCTCAGCGAGCTTTGACGAATTCAGCCTGCGAGAAGGTATAGAGCTCAAGAGTCGCTGGTAATCTGGAAGTAGAGACTGTGAGACAGGAAATAGACAGACGGAGATGAAAATGAATACTCAAATGGTCAAATTTTCAATATTGCCAAGGCTAAAGGAGTGGTGAGCACACATACTCATACCACATATATTTATCTAACATAAATAAAAACACAAAACGACATTACATTGAATGAAAGTTACTGCCTCATTAACCATTATGGCATGCTGACCTTTGGTATTGAAGCTGTATTCCGCAGCTCCTCAGTCTTGCTCAGTTTCAAGCCCGCAAAAATTTCATAGATGAGACAGCCTGGTAGCAACAGCCGACATCATAGTATAGTATATGAGCATACATACCAGCGTCCAATTATATCAACTCACAAACTGACACACCAACGAGGCAATAAAATCTTACCTAAACCCCAAGAATCAATTGCCCATGGAGGAGATTTTCTGATTGTTGCCCAGTCTGACTTTGCCAACTCCATTGGTTTGTATTGCGAGCCAATAAGCCATTCAAATTGCTAATTCCAGAAAAGACATTAAACATCTGACTAAACTCGCTAAAGTTCTAATACGCATTTATAATTTGATAGATAGAGTTCAGATATGACTCCGGACACATGTTAAATCACCAGAAAACAAGTGCTGAAAAGTTTATCTATGTGAAAAAAAGTATTGCCACTTACGTAATTAAGTTTGCTAAGGTTCTAATAAACATTCATGACAACGGTTGAGGAGGCGATAAACATCAGGATAGGTAAATGAATTTGTAACACACCAAGTCTAGATATGGTTTGGGACACATGCCAAATCACCAGAAAAAGCGCTAATAAGTTCATCTAATTGAAAAGCAAGTACTGCCACTTAAGGATGTTGCTTCTAAAAGGCATTAAAGAATTTGTCGTTGTTATGTTCTATTTCAAAGTAAGATTCCATCAGATAAAGGTAGGATGTATCAGATGTGGAAAATAAATATTTCTGGTGGAGTACCAGCATCGGTCCTGTAGCCACTTCATTATTCCCATCGAACTCAGACAGAGCATCAAAAGCATGCAACTTCCAGTCCAAAGTTGGAGTGACCACCACACTTTCCAAACAAACATTACCATGCACCTGTATGAAACAGAAAAAGGGACATGTCAGTTCTTCAAGTATCTTAAACAGCTTATAAACAAATCTGTGGCACCACACTGAGATATACCCATAAGTGTTGAATACTGTATATTAAAAACTCCAACAGATGGAAATGTTACTTATCTATTGATGAATTGGTTATAATTACTACATAATAATCATCATACCCAATCACTGATATAACAACCAATCCTTCCATGTAGCAAAACTAGATTGGTTTGATCTACTTTCAAATGTTGATATTTGATTTTAACCAATCTTTATTGCAATTTTCAGTCTTTTGGTTTTCCTCACTTACTGAATGAGGTGGCGGAGAGAGTGTTGGTGCTATATCTTGTGAGAAACAGTGAAAAAGTCCATTAAACAATTCTTCCATGTATTTTGATTTAGACCAAGGTATGTCACCCTTTAAACTGACAAGGAAAGCTTGCATATCCAACTAAACTAACATCGTGAAGCATCAATTCACTTATGATGCCATTGGAAATAACAACCTGGGAGAAATGAACAATTTCCAAACTACAGAAGCAAAAGACACAACTCTAGCGAACCAAATAAAAGGTATGTCAGAAATGTATTTCACTGAAAAATATGAGAATTTTGAGCATTACGAATAGTTCATTCTAATCATCATTAGGGTTTATCGATGCAGTTGTTTCACCAAACTGCTAAATAATCAGTCCCCGTTCGCTATTGCCTACAAAAATGTCACATAATGAGGTAAAAAGCCATGATGTGATTGACTATACTTACAAGTTTGCAATCATTATTAAGGAAGCTCACAGCTTTTGCTATACGGTACAGGCCCCAAGCATAGTACTCGTTCCTGCAGAGATATATATAGTAAAATTATAGGCAGCTCCAGGTACGACAACAGCCGAGGTTACAAAAAGACATTAAATAATCAGATAAATGCAGCGACTTCTAACTTAAAAGATAAAAATACTCTGGATGACACAATTCATTGGTTAGGTTTCGTATTACCAGCTTTAGTAAAAAGAACATGCTTAGTTGGAATTAAGTAGGGTTGCAGAAAAGGTGGTTCTTTGTAAACAAGTTCACAAATACACAGAACAACACACATCATACTAGATCGAGTTGGTTATAAAACTATCATACTAGAGAATGACTATACACAAATATGCTCATGTTTTAACAGTGTAGGTCGAAAGTAATGTTCCCATGAGAAAACTAGTATCCTAGATTTACCAAAGTAGAACAATACGAGAGCATAAAAAACACTATCCTATGATGATCCACGACGCACCTCAGAAAAATAAGATATTAATAAAAACACAGGTAATCCATCCAAACTAAATCATGCAGGCTAAGAATAGACCCATCAAGATTTTAGAATTTGTGGGTGAACCAAAACAATAATAAGAATAAAAAATACAAACAATACAGTTAATATATAAGCCCATGTACCTTTGTGTACCTTGTAATCCTAATTCCTTGATCTTTTCAGCCAGTTGCATGACAGGTTCGGTCACAATATAAATAACAACCTTTGTGGATGACCCATCTAATATCTCAGCTTCTGTACTGTGAAGAAATGACAGAACATTTGGATGTCTGACCTGTAATAACAAATTACAAGTTTACTTCGATACAACATAGAAGAATAACAAAAAAGTCGCACGATATTTCAGTATGCAGTATGCAACGAATGAGAAAGCGTTAATTAAATCCTACGTAAAGAAAACTTTCAGCAGCATGCCTACCAAATGTTTTGGAAAACTTCAACTTATGACTAGTAACTTACAGTTCGAAGCCGCTTGACACCATTGCGACCAGCAGCTAGATGTCCATCATTGGCATTACTTCCTGTAAGAGAAAATATTGATACGGAGGATCCATCATCCTGGAGAAAAAGCGACAGTTACAAGCCAATTCCCTTCCATCAAAATGAACACAATTAAAGAAAAGCATAACTTAATTGAAAGCCTCCTCGCCTACCAGAAAAAGATGCGATATCAACTTTAGCTAAAAACTTGATGAAGCTTATGTTGCACTTATTTCTATATGCGCTTGTCATTAAACAAATTAAGCAATGTGACTTATTCAATGTTACAATTAAGAATTGGCTTTCACAGGTACTCCACTAAACATTAGAATCTATACTTGTGGCTTCTCTTGCACAAACTAAACATGCTCAATCATATTTTTCAAAAGGTTAACGATCACGATTAGGTCTCGGAATTCCAACCATGAAATAAGCCCTAGCAAATCACAGTCCCCTGATCCTACTACACTTAGGTAGAAACAGAATAAAACCTAAAAAACACTCAATTCATCAGTTCCACTAGCACAATTGAGTCGGTTAAACATCGCAAAAACACAGCCACACGGAATTCAGGAGTGCAAGCGATATTATACTTAATATTCAAATATACATGTCAACAATTACACATTCAAACATAGATTAAAAGAATATATGTAAGATGTGTTACTTTAGAGGTGCCGCGAGAATGCGTCCAGGATCCCCAAGCGGAAGAATAAGGTTCGCCAATGTTATAAGGCAAATCTTTAACGCCAGCACCAGATCCAGAAACTACGTCTTTCAAGAATTTAAACATTTGCGCTTCAATTGAACGCCACCAACAATCGATTAAACGATGGATCCGAACAAGTTTTGGTTTAGAGTGTTGCGATTCGTACCGAGCAGACACGAGCGAGGGAGACGAAATTGGAATCGAATTATCGTACCACTGTTTATTAATTATTTTAATTTAATTTAATTAATCCAATAACTAATTAACTAATTACACTAATTAATTGATTGATGGGTTAGTCAAAACTTGACCCCGAAGTTTTAACGCCGTTATAATTTGGCGACGCATTTTCTGTCTTTGTACACCTTTACAACGAGAATTTAGCGTTCGTTTTAACCGACTCAACGGCAACTTAACTTGCAATTTCCACACGTTAGTTTTTTAACTACATAGTACATACTGAATTTGATGATAAACTTTATATTAAGTGGGTTAGAGGATCGAAGCACTTACAGGGTATGTTTGGCGTAAGTAGCTGGTAGCTTGTAGCTTGTAGCTGGTAGCTTGTAGTTGATAGCTTGTAGCTGGAGCTTTTGGTAATATTTGTGTTTGGCACAGTAGCTGGAGCTTGTAGCTTATGAATGTAAAATGACATAAAAGGACAAATATATTAGTTTTAATAGATGAATATAATTATTTGAAGGGTATTTATGTAATTTCATCTTCCATAAGCTACAAGCTACTTCCATAAGTTACTTCAAGTAGCTTATGGTTTTGGAGCTTATGGAAACCATAAGCTACTTAAAATTTTATTAGCCAAACGAAGCTTATGAAAACCATAAGCTACAAGCTATAAGCTACAAGCTCCCATAAGCTCAAAAAATGAGCGTGCCAAACATAGCCATAATCTGAAAAAACAAATTGGTGACAAACACTCCGTATAAGTTTTAGAAAACTGTTTGGACTTATTTATATGCTGTCAAAATCTTAAATTATATGAAATATCTTTGTAATGTTATAATTCTAATTAAGTAAAAGTTTGTTAATTAAGTTCTTTAATTTTAATAAATTTTTAAATAAAATTCATAACTTATTAAAAAATAATTTTTTTAAAAAAATCAGCTACTCACTTACATAATTTTTTTAACCATTAATTAAAACTATCCAAATCCATGTGTAACGTTTCTATTATTAATTCACCGACTATGTATAAAATACCTGAAAAGAATAATATATACTTAATATAATTATCTTTTTTCATTAACTTGGTTTCAAAAACTTTTACTACGTAATTTTTAAGGTTTACTTATATAAATTCATTTACGTAAAGTAATAATATCATTAATCCAACTAAATGCTTAATATACATATTAACTTATACACTTTATTATTAGAATTAAGATACTAAATACAAGATTTCCTATTAAAAATCAACAGCTCGTGTATATATACGAGTTTAAAGTCTAGTAATCATATCATATAAACATATAAACATTACATAATTACTATAAAACTTTATTTTACTACATTTTCAACAATTACATGTGCTACATATTTTTGAAACTTTAAAGTCAAAGCCATGCTTCGTATTGCCGTTAAATGTTATTCCACCCCTTTTGTTTTATTAGAAACCAAGTCCATTGCCATATCAATCACCAAAAAAGTTGAGAAATACTTGACTTATTCTATCTTATCTTAATAGAAGTATAAGTATAACCAAAAGGGCTATGGTCTTATTGGTATTGTGACTACATCAGATTTTGAAGTTGTGGGTTCAAGTTTGGTAATAGACATATGTATATATTTGTAAAAAAAATTTATAAATATTCGTAATAAGTAGGTATGTATAAGTTTTTTTTTTAAGTATAAATATAAAATACTCATATATATGATTTCTCCTTTCATGTATATAATATATAATTAAAATAAATTAAGAAGTTTGGTTTAAACTATCAATCAATAAATGGAGACACAGAAATTCTCATAAATCAATAATATGCTATCGACTGATTAACTACAGGTAAATAAAAGTGGTATTTAATTAAGCTGAAAGTTAATTACAAATGTCATTAGGTTTAGTACGGAGTATAATAATATACTGTACGTATTTAAGTTTTAACCGTTCTTTTTAATTGAGATAAATATAAATATAAAAAATTACTGTACAATTTTCGGGGCCACCACGACAAACATTTCCTTTTGCGTCCACGTCTTCTAGTCATGGTAAACTAGTTCTAGTAACTTTGACCTTGATTAAATAAATGTAGAGAACATACTCAAATAGACGGAATTGCTACATTTGAATTGGAAAAAGTGAAAAACTATACATAAGAAATATAAAATTATTATTATTTTATAAAGACAATAAAATTACCAACCATCACGAATTTTTACATATGCACACTTCTAAATTTAAACCCACAACCTTATGATAAGATTCACTTTAATAACGCTACGTCACTAACCAGTTGTTTTGATAAATTATTACTCCATATAGAATTGTAAAGTAAAGAATATAAGTGATAGTGCGTACACAGAACGTGACCGATCGATGGTTGAATAATGTATTTTACATTTAAGTATTGTGTTTTTAATGAACATTTTTTTAATTGGTAAACTTTGTTGGTAATTAATCTTGGAAAACTTTTCAGTCGGAAATTATAAATATAACACAACTCGGCTTACGATGATGACCCAAGATGAAGTTCAACGAGATCTAGATTCTAGAAAGTAATGCGTCACCCAAATCTTTGTTCATATATTTTTTTACTGATAGTACAGCGTATTTAGGAGAAACAAAAAACAACAATATCCGTAAGAATTTGGTCTTCAAGAGGCTAATTAACTAAAAACAAATACCAAGTATTTAATTTAATTATTTACCATATGCAAAAGATTTCCAGAAGAATGCATGGGTTTCTATTCATCAAATACGATTAATTAAGTGTAGCGAACTATGTTGTTAACAATACAAAATATAGTAGTTGGTTAATCATAACATTCAAATAAAACTACATATTTTAAATTTTTGATAATTCAACTTTAATATATACACACGATTAGCTCCTTCATTAGTACTAATACTAACAACAACTTTTAATTCGTGCAGTACGCCAACACGAAATGTCTTTTCTATGACTTTATATAACTTGAAACGAAATTGGCCATCAAATATGCATCACACTACTTTTCTGTGCTAGACGTGTTAATTTATTAGGTATTGCAAGTTCATCAAATAGGTGACTTGGATTTAATGGGAAAAAGAAGAAGATGTTTTGTATTGTGAAACACTAAGAGCTATTTTCAAGTCATGTGTTTCAAAGGTTAGAAAAGTCTTACGACCTTCAAATTCATCATCTATACCAAGTCGTCTTGTAGACCCAAAACACTCAAAAAAGATAGCAATTTTATGAGACCATGACCAAGTCAACCCAGCCCAACCCAACCCAACCCCTTCTTCTATCCAACGTATCCAAGTGATTACAAATACTTTGAACTTAATCTTTGTTTGTATATAATTTCTTAACCCCTTTTACCCATTTTTTCTTTAAATCTTTAAATATTTTTCTTTATATATGCATACAAATATTAATCTTTCACCCGCCATTTTTGTCACTTACCCACGAAGATTTACTTATACACCCAACCCACATCACATTTGTAACCCCAATAAAAAAAAGAGAGCTCGAAGAACGTCAATGGAAGAAATCGTTTCTTTAATCTTTCATGGGTGTAAGCTAGTGAAAAACCTTGAAGAAACATTACCCAATATAGCAAACCAACCCCATGTTCTTATTAACTCGTGTGATGAGATTAGTAGGGTTTTTGGTAATGTGAGGGAGCAGTTGAGCATGGCGGTGCAAGATTATGGCCACCAAGAGGCGGCACAACAAGCAATGGAGGTTGGTGGTGGATCAGTGCCGGAATGGCTAAGGAGTTCGCAAGCAATGGATATGGTGCTACATGAACAACTTGCTCACCATCAACAACATGGGTTGGAGACCATCACTAACCAAGAATTGGATGGTGGAAATTTGGAGGCTGTGGCGACAGATGTCGCTCCTTCATTGCAACGCACTCGAAGAAGGTAATGAAAACTTTCACTTTAATGTGTATTTAATTACTTAATCGCATTTTGTAATAAAACAAAGTGATAACCTCGTATATAAAGATGTCAACAACATCATGTCTCATGCACATTTCCGGTATCAAGTTATGAACTACTTGAAATGCATTAAAATTAGTCTCGGGCATTGTCATGGCGTCTTTCATGTGAAGCTACATTCACTTTGAGGTCTAGGCCGGATTCGCATATACGAAGAATTATACACGGTTAATTATAAAAAACACAACGTATTTTCAATGACTATCTCTTATGCAAACATGTAATGTGCACGTTACGCTCTTGCGGTATATAACAACCCTTTCTTAGTACGATAAATATTCAGACATTCTACACCATCCATTATACACAACCACATACGTATATAACTTAACATTCATGAGTTCGGCCAAATGCCTTTTGGGACGTTGCACCCCCATAAGATCTAAGCTTTTCTATACAAAAACTAATTCAAAAAAGACGTACACATAGGCCCTATGTGTTTTGTGTACCAAGAAATAAGTATGTAAATGCATGCAAAAATCTAACTAGTTTTCAAGGTCCCCTGTTTCTGGTGTTGCTTTATGAGTCTATCTCTACGTCTTGTATATTTGGTCAATTTCGATATGAATCTCATTGTTATTCCAAAAATAAGAAGCAAATGTAGGTAATTATATATTTAAATTTTATAGAGATATACAAATTAAATACAAACATACATTATTACAGAGATAAAGATCTTAAAAACACCGGCGATCGAGTAAACCACTTAAAAAAACACCTGTTGCATTCACTAACACAACTTTTATATAGTTTAACACATAGAAGTGATAGAACACTAAATGATGCAAAAGTACAGATCGAAGAGGTCTAATTTTGTTCCTTTGTTGATGCAGAAAACATGAAGCAGATAGACGAACATTTAGAATACCTGCTCCCAGAATTGGCAACACAGAAGTTCCACCCGAAGACGGCTACACTTGGAGAAAATACGGTCAAAAAGAAATTCTGGGTTCACGATTTCCAAGGTATTCAAGTCGAAAAAACTATATATTGAAATTTTTACTAAAAAGGGAAACGAATATTAACTCGTTATGTTCGATCTTCTAGTTAATTAACAAAAGTTTATGTGTTTAACACAAGACGTGATAAATTGAAAGTTTCTTGATACGAATCTTGAAAGTCCATGTTCCTATGATTACAACTGATAAAAAAAGAAAGACTTTTTATTGGTTTGAATTCAAAGGTAGTCTCCATGCCACGACATATGTTTATTTTCCTTTGAATATTCAAGATTCAAATAATATTTTCATAGCCGTAGACTTGGTATTTCTAGATGAAACATATACATCAATGAAATTTACATCTTAGTCCTTTAATTTCAGGGGATATTACAGATGCACCCATCAAAAACTGTACAATTGTCCAGCTAAAAAACAAGTTCAAAGACTTGACAATGACCCTTATACTTTTGAAGTAACGTATCGCGGTGACCATACATGCACCATGTCCTCCACAGCACCTTCCATGCCGCCGCCACCACCACCACCACCGGTGACCATGACCCCACCTACGGCTTCACATGCCGCGGTCCCACAGTGGTTATCGATGGATATCAAACAATCAGTTGGAGATCTTTATAGTATTACTCAACATACTGTGCAACCGTATAGAAGCCAAACTGATATTGGTAGCGGGGTAGGTCCATCGTCTCCAACTAGATATGCTGATTATCCGGGAGTTACGGATTTGGTTGATACGATGTTTAATTCGGGCAGTAGTAGCAATAATAGCATGGAACTGATATTTTCTCCTGATGAAGAAAAAAAAGATGGTGGAGAAAAGACAAATCAATCACAGCATTTATAATCTTCAAGACTTCAAAAAAAAAAAAAAAAAAAAGAGAGAGGGAATTATTCGACTTTTGTGACAGTAGTTGATTTGGTTACATCTAACAAGTTATACTCAGTAGCTTATAATCTCTGATGGGGTTTTAATTAGTGGCTTAAATTTAAGTTTTCTTTCATCCTGTTGCCCGTATGTATTATAAATAATGTTGTTAGTTCCACTTCTAGTTTTTCACCTATTCATTGTAAACATTCAACTTGTTTCGGTTTATAATAAAAGAAAATTGATTGACAGAAGGTATCATACTTTTCTAATTGTACATTATATCTTATACAACACGTATTAATTTGGTTATTTTCTAATGGGTTTTTTTCCCGAAAAATACATCAATAGTTCAGTTTTTTGCATTTTCGGGTATCAACTAATTTTTTTGCCAAAAAATGAACCACTAATTTAAAACTTATCATTTTCGGGTATCGTTACCGGATACCAAAAAAAATGACAACTCATCCGGTTTTGCCTACGTGGCAATCCATGTGGATATATTTTTTTTCCGAAAAATGAATCAATAGTTCTATTTTTTGCATTTTCGGGTATCAACTAATTTTTTTTCTAATACCCGAAAATGATCAATTTGGAATCAGTAGTTCATTTTTAAAGGAAAAAAAATTAGTCAATACACGAAAATGCAGAAAACAGAACTATTGATACATTTTTCGGAAAAACCCAATCTGAAATGTTGACCGGCTACTGTTTCAAACGGTTGCTGATACCCGAAAATGATAAGTTTTAAATTAGTGGTTCTTTTTTTGACAAAAAAAATAGTTGATACCCGAAAATGCAAAAAACTGAACTATTGATGCATTTTTCGACAAAGAACCCTTTTCTAATAAGATTATGTTTCTCGTTCAGTAAGATTAAATGAATCGCTTAATAATTTTTATATTCGTTATCCTAGTTCGATCAAATCTATAAGTTTCGCACAAATTCAGCCAGGGTATTCTGTATATATTCTTGTAATGTTAATTAGTACAAAATCATAACTCGTCACTCATCGATACATGGTGAGGACCATTATATTTTTATCAATTAATTGTATATCAATGTTCACACATAATTGAAGTTAATCAATGTGAACAAACATGTAATTTAATAGTTATAAAAGTAATCAATTTTTAGTTGATTTTCATTTGAACCTCCGTATATATATAGATTATAATCTATATCTATAATCTATAATACATATAAAGCATGTCCAAATTGTTGATATTAACTTTTAAATAATAATTAAAATTACTCTTTTACCCTTTATACTCATAAATGAAAATCATTTTAAATAGAAAAGTTTTTTATTCCAAAATAACATATTTAAATGTGGTGTTAGAATAAAATGTCACTATAAATTGAACATAATTAGTGAGAACATGTCTATATTTATTTGTAAAAACACGTGACATGGTATTTTAACTTATTGAATCATTAACCGTTTAATAATGATGAAAAAATGTTACATTACCATTATAAAATGACATTATGTTTAACGAACTAACAAAATAGATATACTAATTGTTACCGTCGAATTAAGCAGGTGATGTGCTAGTATAATATGATGCGTTCAATAATTAACTACAAATTGTTTAAGCGTATATATATGTTATAAGGGAGACAAAACAGGAATTCTATTTTCTAAGTTAATAAAGTATAGGATATTATTACTTACCATATATATATATATAAAGGTAATATCAATCTTTAAACATATATACCTTTGATCGATTACATAAATTCATCACGGCCTTGACTCGATCTTTTAACGTTCTCCACCGGTCATCACGCCCATTGTACCCACCGGATCGTCATCGTTCTGTCAAGGTAAGTTAATACTTGCTGTATAATATTAATAACAAATATACTTGTACACTATTCTTCTCTTCTTGTTTATTTTACTAGTAAGTGTTTTACAAGTTCTTTTACACTTCCGGTGACAATGGCATCCTTTTCAAAACAAAATTACTCCGGCGGATACTACTCCGCTTGCTAAACCTTCAAGTTGATACTTATGATCCTTCGCCGGTGTAATTTGGTTGAGGAAAATTTGGTTGTGAGAGATATGTTCCTTGAATCAGGATACACACAAATAAAGCAAACCTAATAGCTTGGAAAAAGGATAGAGAAGCTATAGCTATAATAGACAACTCAAATTAAATGACTCCAAACATTTCAGTAGCGACGGTTATAAAGTTAAGAGAAAACTACATAACTCTTTGAAAAGTACCTTCAAGTTATAAAGGTAAGACAAGTTCAAACTGTTATTAGGTCTAACAGTTATTGTAACTAAGAAATTTTTATGAAAAAACAGGTTCAAGAGAGTTGATTAGAAAGATGTTAGAAATAAGTAAAGAGGTTAATCGAGGAATATGCTTTAATCTCTACAAGTGTGGAAGTCAGTGAGAAAACGTAAGAATGTAAAGCTAGAATCGATGTTTATGAGGTAAGATTGATATGTAATGAATTGACATTTAGGATTTTACACGAAAAATTCACATGCGAATTTGATGATTAGTAGTAATAATGTTGATTCAGTAATTGTAGAATTGTTATTGTGATTGTACATGTATTTTTAAAAGTTTAATTGAGATGATACATTGCTATGTTTCCTTCATTTGTGTTCAGCATACAAATTAACCATACATAATGATTGTTTGTCTCTCAAATGTGTATAGTTAGAGACTAGCTAAAAACTTATACTAGTAAATTAACATCATCTTAAAGTTTTTGTACATTGGACTACCGTATAATATGCCTCTGGTAATGAGAACGATATTATAAACTGAAGCTCAACCTTTTAAGATTGTTCTCATTAAAAAAGTGAAACTTAACATTTGTACAACTTCTAGTATTGAACAAATTCATTTAATTATGATTATACTTACTTTTTTTTGAAATCTGGTTGAGAATATTTGTATGTAAAACTTTGTTCTTTCATTCAAATTTTATCCGCTATCATCTCATCAGATACGGTGAGAAGACAACTTTTGTAGTTTTCACAATTCTTTCGATTCGCTTTTATTTCATATTTTGGAAGTGGTACATTATAGAACTTGCACAGGGGCTAGTAGTTAATTAAGGGCACTTTATCCATTATTGTATTCTTAATAATGTTTCATTTGTGTTATGTTTTCGTACGCTCCATGAAACTTTTTTTTCTTAATCGTCATCGTATGCTCTATAAAACTCAAATTCATAATTACCGATCATAGCCTTATCCTAGTATTTAAACTTTTACATATATATATATTTACAATTTTTATATTTCTTTTGATTTTTTCAAGGAGATAATTTGTTTAGAGTTGGTAGACTTATTATTAAAAAGTTGCAACTGATCAACTTTGTAACATTTACAAATTTACCACCTTCTCATTTAAAATTGCAAATGAATTTAATTATTTAAGTTACAAGTGATTTAGCTGGAGATAATCCACGACCGCGCGCTTCTTATCAAATTACTAAAGGTAATATGAATCTTTAAATATATGCATTCATTACGGTCATGGTTCTTTTAGCGTTAATTCGTCACCAATCATCGTGTTGATGGTAAAGCCAAGGTAAATATATAAGATATAAATAAATAATTAAATAAGATAATAAAACTATATATTTTAATTTGTCTTGTACTGTCCGTTTTGATTTAAGTAATATCACCAATTATCATTTATTAATATTATTATTATTATATATTATATTATATTATACTAGTTTTTATACCCGTGCGATGCACGACTAATAATTATAGGAATATGAAAAAGATTGGGGATACGTATTTATATAGTTAAGTATACATAAATAACTAAACTAAGTACCTACATATTGACATATTACAGTTTAGAAAGAATCTAGACCCTAACACTATACAAACAACATGATGTCTGGTTCATCGAAGTGATTCTACAAATTAATGAGTGATAATGATAAATACCTTAATATTATCAAATACCGAACTTTCATGAAATGACATATTAAAACCCGTATTAGTTTTTTAACATGTTCGACGCACATGATGATTCATATTAAACGATTCTCGATATTAATTTGCAAAAACCATTTATCTTATATAAACAACATAAAACAACAATGAGCATGTTGATGAACCACGTGAATAATGATTAAAATATATAATTAATCAAAACAAAGAACTTTGTATAAAAAAATATTTAGTTAGAAGATAAACTAATCATCTAGAAAGCAAAGAGTAGACAATGAAGATTTTTCTTCATGATCACCTACTGATGAGCTGCTCTCCGTTACTTGTTCATTAAACTAATCATATTAATCATGAAAACATGTAGAGAGTAATAAGATCGGAATGCATATAAATCTTTAATTTTTGAAGAATTATTAAGGGATTTGTTAACGTGTGTCTCCGTGGCACACGTTAGGGTGCATTTAATGAAGTCGAAATTTCCTTAAATATTAATATTTACATTTAATACTCATTAATTCAATATTTCATTTTTATGCATATATTAATTACAAATTATGTTATTTAAGGAAATTACAACTTTATTAAATGCACCTTAACATGTGTCATACGGGCACACGTAGCAAAACCCAATTATTAATTATATAGAAATATATATTAGGATTAGATATCAAGTGAAACAAAAACGTCTATTATTTAATTAATTAATAGGTTGAAATTATATTTTATTGAATTGATTTGTTGGAATCTATGTGTTATAATTTTTTTAAGAGTTTAATAGCTAAAAAATAGGTAGGTTTAGAATTTATCAATTTGAATGACACATGGGATTTTTGCTTAGTTATCAAAAGAATAAATATTACACATAGGAAAGAGGCTATCCTCTATTAGTTAGATAGGTAGATTGTTTCTCTTATTTTTTTCATTTCTCAGTCTTGTTACATCTGAAATTATTGAAATAGATCCATATACTAATATCATGCTCGATCAAATATCTGAATGTTCATCTTACCCTGTACAAAAGAGAGGACTATTCGATTGCGAGATATATGAGAAACTTGTAACTCAAGTATTGACTTGAATATCAACTTAGTTAAAGGCAAACTCCGCCTCAAACTTCAGATGTTTTATAACACCCCTCTTTCAATATTTGAATATTATATATATAAGTTATCTCGGAAGCATATTTAAAAATATATTTCATTTCTGTACCTTATAAAATGCACATAAACTTTTTCAACTTTGATACACCACAGTTTAACTACATAACTGTTTCAAAACCTGATACATTATAGTTTAAAATATCTCAAAACCATGAAGCCATAAACGAGGTGTTATATAATACTAACATCTTTAGTTTATAACAAAACTATATCAGAGTAGTACGGTGTCAAACATTCCCTACTTCAAAAGTATCCACTTCCTGCCCACCCACATAATAAACATAACCCGCATGAAGTAAATTGGGGGATTAGCACAAAGTTAAGTGAATGAATAAGTCACACACAATTCAACTTAGCATAATCACTTGTTTACACCAAATAACCGTAAACACATATTACACAATACAACAATTCAACAATGAGGATCGGTGGCTCTTGAGATACCATAATACCCGAGTGGCTCTCCAAGAACACTTACCCAACCTAACCGTATGACCATAACGGACGAGACCGATAGCTAATGGTTGTTATAATCAAACACAGGTACTACACACAACGAATGAATCAAGTCCCTGTGTAATTCACATAATAACCAACTAGCCCAACCAACTTGTTGACCTCAATAATAACTAATGCCCAAAGGCCACATAGCACGTAGATTCACAATTAACAATTCAAACGAATAAGTCTAATAAACATATCTACGTTCACTTGTTGCAACCAACAGTTACAACTAAATCAAAAGGTGAGTTCCAAATCCACTCACCGATATCTCAGTAGTCCAAACTCAGAAGTCTTATATCACCGAGTCTTCGGTTGATCTGAGAACACAACAAATCAATGAATTAGTAATTCATTCATAATAATACAACTCATCTCAACTATATCACTTTGATAATGATCACAATTGTCATATATTCATTCTCACTTTGTAATCATACACATTAAATTAATATGAACATCATAATATCAATGTATCATTTATTAGTGTATCTAACATTTATAAATACATTACAAGTACAACCCAAACAAAAACTGATTTGTTCCTGTTTTTAAACTCATACCCGATCGGCTTTCTTTCCATAGCCGCTCAGCTAACACTCCTTACCCGATCGGCTCACCCCTGACCTGATCGGCTAAATGGTGATTTTTGAGACTTTTCGTTCCAACGAAAAGTTCTGTAATGGTTTTGTTCTAATTCAGCCAAAAGGCAAAATCTACCCGTTCGGTTAACAAACATATACCCGATCGGCTCACCTCCCTTACCCGATCGGCTAAGTTGTGATTCTCAAGACTTTTATTCGGGCGTTAGCTTCGGTAATCATTTTGTTCTATTCTATCCATTCGGCTTAATCTACCCGATCGGCTAAACTAACCATAGCTGATCGGCTATGAAGTCTAGACCCAGGTGCCCAGTTCCTTTCTGCAAAATCTCAGCTTCGAACCAAACTCAACATTCATACAACATAAGCATTATATACGATTTGGTGTAGTATTTAACCTCACATATTCTCAACAAACATAGTATAACAATTAACAACTTCATCAAGTTCCAATTTCTACAAATATTAATTGCCCTAATCACCATAACCAAACTCAACTTAATTTCATACTTTTAGGTATAAAATACAAGAACTATAATCAAGATTACATTAACTCAGCTTCTAGCATCATGTAATCTCAAATTACATCAACAATTAACTTCAATTCACACAATGTCATACAACACGTCATTTCATATAAACTAAGTTCATGAAATAATAGAACAACATATTTACAACTCAAGAAGAAGAACAAGATGAAAGTGATGGTGATGATAGTAGAACAAGTCTATAATCAAAGCCACAATTCAAATTATTGTTTACAATCCTTAATATGTTTTTAGTTTTAGGTTTCTTTGATTTCAAAGGAAAGGGAATAACTTCCCAATTTTGGGAAAGTTAACAAAACATAAAGTCGGCTAACTCAAACCAGATCTGTAGAGAGGATGTTACATGTTAATATAAACTAATTTTCAAAACAATTAAATAATCAATTTAAATAAGAAATTACCAGACCCGTAGAGAGAATGTTACGTGTTTCTTTAAGTAACAGAACGGGGAACAAAATGGAAGTTTCAAGAAGGTTCAACGGGCGTAAATAAGAGGAATGTTGTAGAAACACTGTATTCCTATTTTAGTAACTTAACTAACCTACATATCAAGCCTAACAACTTGGGAAAAGGATAGAGAATCTAAAGCTGAATTGAACAATCAAGATGACTCCATAATATCAGTAGCAAAGGTCATAGAAAACTATGCCGCCCTTTGAAAAGCAGTAAGAGGTTATGAAGGTAAGTTAAGCTCAAACTATTATCATGTTAAAAATTAATGTAACTAAAAATGTGTTTATGAAAAACAGGTGTAAGAGAGCTAGTTAAAAACATGTTAGAAAAAGTAAAGAGGTTATTCAAGGAATACCCTTTGATTTTCACAAGAGTGCTGAAGTTGGCGAGAAAAGGGGAGATTCTACAGCAATAACCAATGTTTATGGGGATAAATACATGTAACGGAAGTTGTATATGCTTAAGAGAAGCTAAACTCAGTCATTGTAAACAGGCTTGTGACAAGAAATAGAATTGCATAAAACGGCGCGATTCATCAGTTGGAACAAAAACTGAAACTTGAAGACTTGTTTATGATTGGTATTATTAGATCTTGATTGGTAATTTGTGAAATCGGTTTTTCCAACTGAATGTATTATTTGTAAGCGTCTACGATCTAATACATTATTTTCAATATAAATCAGGTTTAGGTTTAATTTAAGAAATGTTAAAAGTCCACTTTCAAAAACAAACCCAGGTTTCCTCTCTCACAAAGCTTCTTCAACGATAATTATATTCTTAATTCGTGAGTCTGGTAAACTTTTTAATTAAGCCTTCAACTTTATGATCATGTAAATACTCTAGTTCACATACAGATTCATGTAATTTACCAAAATAACTTTGCTCAAACTGATTTAGTTGCGTTTCAAATTTATGATCATGAAATCATTTTGCGAATATACTGATAGTTGCTTTAACTGCTTGAGTTGTGTTTCAAACTTACGGAAATGAGATTATTTCTTTAACATTATGATCATGTAACTACTCTAGTTCAGATATCATGTAATATACCGATTAAACTATGCTTTAACTTATTCAATTGTTTGTCAAATTTACGATCATGAATTAATTATGTTATATACTTGTTAGTTTATCATTCACGTAATTAATCTGGTAATGAAATTCTTATTTTACTAAGTTAATTTACTATCTGGTTTATTAAGTTAACCAACTCTGGAACTTAGATTGCTTAAACTGCCTGATTAACTTGACTGTTAATTCTGTTATATACCTATTAGTATATCAATCATGTAGTTAATCTGATAATGCATGCTAAATTAATTCACTATCTTATTTAGATTGGTTAAACTGCCTGATTTACTTGATTGATAATTCTGTTATATACATATTAGTTTATCAATTATGTAAATTAATCTGATATTGAATACTAAATTAATTCACTGTTTGATTTATTAAGTTAATCAACTCTAGAACTTAGATTGCTTAAACCGACTATTTTAATTGACTACTTATGTTTTCATTTTAACTTGGTTCTATCATGTATTTCCTATATTAAAAATTTACTAACAATTTTATAGTTTTATTCCGAGACAACATAGAGACATGGATACTCTTAAATACGATCACGATCTCGTGATGCTAGAAGAATCCTATTGCAACCTAACTGTAGATGTAAATGGTAAGCTACTAGAGTTGAATATTACAATTCTTTTGTAGTTAAATAATAATGACCAACTAAGAATTCTTCAAAATCAGCTTGGCAGAATTGGTTGGCTAACCTGAGTTCAAAGATCAATCAAATAAAATACGATTCTGACCAAAATAGGATTAATCTAATCAAAGAAAACCAAATTGCCCTAGCTTTAATGCTTGAAGCCTGCACTGCAAAATCAAACCAACACTTGATAGCTTAGAGAGCCGCAAGAAGTTTTCTATAAAAAAAAATGTAATTAATGACCGTTTTCTTGAACTATGATACAATGTGGAAAGCATTCTCACATTTTAATGGTAAAAGAGATTACAAGATTGGTTACAAAAGTAATAGTTACTAAAATTAAACTATTATTTATTATGATCATCATTGCAGAAAGTTGTTGATAGTATCTGAAAGGACAAAGCAAGTTGAACGGACTGTTAGTTTCCACATATATGAAACCGGAACTGAAATTGATAAGAGTGTGGAGGCTTACCAACTCACATACGACTTTATCTTGGATGATTTGGAACTGAAGGCTGTAAATCAATGGGTTACCCCATTAATAGGAGATAAAAGTTTAAAAACTCTGAAACTCTATGGAAAGCCTTAGATGTTATAAATGTATGATCACAATGTTGTTATTAGATTAAAGATAATTGAAACTTAACAATTACTATAGTTTGTAAAAACAAGTTTACAAGAATTTGTAAAAGGCATTTTTAGTGAAAGACAAGAAGTTGATCAAGTGCTTGGTCTATTAAACATTTTGATTACAAATTATCACGATATTAATTTACAATATATATAGAATGAACTTAGTTGGTCAACTTACATAAAGTTATGTGAGTTCTCAATAAGTTTAATTACTCCATAAAATCAAATGGCTACCATATTATTCTCTTTTGTTGCATAGACAAACATACTACATTATACACCAGTAACAAAACTTTTGAATATAACCACGACCAATTGATCACCAAACTACGTGGATATATATGTAATTAGACATTTAATTATATACTATATTTTTTGTAAGAAAACACATGTAAATCAAATTGTACACAAATCGAGATTTAATAATACCAATCATAAACGAATCTTTGAGTTTCAGTTTTTGTTCCAACTAATGAACCGCATCGTTTTATGCAATTTTAGTTCTTGCCACAAACCCGTTCATAATGAACCATAAGACTTGATTTTCAAGGTTGGATCGGCTGTTCTGGACGGTTTTTAAAACCTTGCTTCAGATCATCAATCATTGAGTTGAGCTTCTCTGAAGCATATACGCATAGAATGTGAGTTCAATTGACAATGTAATTAAAAATAATGTGACATTTAACTGACAGCTTTTTCATTCCAATTTTGAAAGGATGATATTAAATACATCATCTACTCACTATCGAGATAAATTACTCCATACAAATCCATTTGTTAAAATATGATACAACCAAAATCCAATGGCATGAAACAATGGAAACTAAAACTTGCAACTAGGACTTGTATGATACATACATACACATATATATATATATATATATATATATATATATTATACATATATCAAAAAATTATGCAATTGAGTATCAATTGATTTTGATTTGTACATATCTCTTTGTTAACATCATTTACTATTATTAAATGTAAAACTACATCAAATCGCTCGATTGATTATTTATATGGAGGTTCATATTAAAGTTCTTATCTTTACTAATAGAGATCATATATGATAAATTTTCAAAAACTGCATACACTACTTCCCAACTAAATGTTTCCTTTTTGTTGCTGTGTTATCTTACCTTTCCTTCCAAAACTCAAGTTAGGTGTGAAGCTCTTCATTCTATGTCCTCAGTTGTACCAGTTCATCCAATAAGCGTAAGTACCCATCCCCATCTTCCTTTTCAGAAATCTTCTTTCTCAGTTCTTCCACAACTCTGTTTAACTTTGCAATTTGCTTAGAATGTTCATCTTCAATAATGGTTTTCCAGTCCTCTTTAAACAAAAATCTGAACTCAAGTCGGCTACATTCACCCTTGAACTTCTAATCGATCCTGATGTCTTCATCTGCAACCCTTTTACCCTTGATCTTCTTATATGTTGCTGTCCTCAACTGCAACACTTTTACTCGCAACACTATTACCCGCAACACTATTACATGTAACACTTTTACCTTTGATCTTTTCATCAAGGCTACTGCCCTCAACAACCAAACTTTTACCCGTGATCTTTTCTTGGATAAGTGTACTTTTTTCTTCATTCAATATTTTAATCTTATCATCTTTCTTATCCGGCCAGCTTCTTTATTTTCTCATTAAGTTCCTTAGACACTCTTTCATACTCTAGGTTCCTTGTATTATGCTTATCACACTACCTGTTTTTTCCAGCTTTAAGCTCCTTGATTTGACTCTCTTGATCACCAATATGTGTATTTAGCATTTTTACCATCTCTTTCATCTTCTTTTCATGAACCTCATATAACCTCTTCAATTTCCCACTCGCTTGTTTTAACTCTCTTTTTCTCATAGATGAATTTGTAATGTTTCTTTTCTTTTGAAGTTTCCACCACCACTTCGTCAAGGTAAGCTTCTTTTTCGCTTCCATCAACAAATGCAGCTCTTTAAGTTTCTCAAACATGCTTTTCATATATTTTAGTAGATATGTTCTTCTTAACATGCATTCATCTTTTGTCATGCCTTGAAAGGCTGACTCCTTTTCAGTAACAGTTTGGACTTCCAAGTATTCAACTTCTTTATCTTCCAAAGGGCGATTGTATCTTAGCTCTTACATCTCTTCAGTTTCTATATCTTCATCGATTTCTTTCAAGCACGGATCAATGTATGAGAACAAATTGAAGGTTACACCATCATCATTTTTATCCATTTTTATTTCTTGAAAAATGTTCTTTGCAAGTCCCTATAAATATGTTTTAATATGTTAATTTAGAAATTTATGAGTAATACACTATTAACAATATCTAGTTTATACCTTTTTACTCCCTCCGTCCCAATATTATAGTCCTAGTTTTCATTTGTGGACGTCTTACTTTCAAAAAGTAGATATTAAAGTTTGATCATGATTACCATATTACCCTTAATTGAAGTTCTTATTACATATTTTTCACAAAGAATCATGCAATTAGTTAAGGGTAAAACTGTCATTCTGTAAAAAGTAAGAAAGAGAAAACAGTAATGATTATGTTTTTGTTAAATTGCATATTTTTTGTCGAATGACAATAATAATTTAGGACGGATGAAGTAATATACAATGCATTTTCATAGGATTTCGTAATTGAATATAACACTGTCTCCAATTAAAAATCTGTCATCTAACTTGTTTACTTTTGTTTTTGTCTCCCTATCAAGATTCCAAGAGGTAAGATAGGGAGCTACTAATCATACAATTAATTTTATTGATTTGACATTTTTTTCATTAATTAATGGGTTTCACCCGTTAAAAAAACTTAGAGTACAAGATGTGGTGTTTTTGTAATTACAGTATTCTAAGAAGAATGTTGTTGAAGATTTTGTAGTGTAGTGGAAAGTGTTCTGAACAGTGTCATGATTTTGTTTG